>OY856374.1:21378431-22728931 GCA_963693495.1 Malacosoma neustria
GGACGAGTGAGGGACAGGCCGACTGCTTCTATATAAATCGCCGCATGTAGGTGCCAGCTCTCTGTTTCGTTCAGTCGTCGTCGCATGCAAAGGCTGCCTGTTGGTCTGCCTGCCATTCCACCACTAGTTACTATTCATAACAGAAGAAAGAACGGAAGCTGTCGGTCTGCCTGCCAGGAAGCTGTCGGTCTGCCTGCTATTTTTCTGCATCGTCCACCGCTGGTTCATAAAGTTCGTGGGGCTGGTTCATGAAATTCATAAAATGGCTGGTTTCGTTAAAATATATATGATTCATTGTACCATGGACACAGTGAAATAAAATCTTTAGTAATTAAATTTAAATAAGTCATCTTTTTGTGGTCTATATTTACATATAAGTATTTGCCATTTTGTAAATTCATAATCTCAACCATTTCGCCCCATTTCCCTGACAAAGATAAAATCTTGCAAACGCGCTGTCGTTTTGTTTTTTTACAGCCGTTTAACTGCTAATATGTCTAACATAAATCTCGAATAAAGTATGGCGTTGCCAGCGCAATTAATTGTTGTGAATGGATTATATTTTGGATTTAAGTAGCAAGGAATTGGGAATTATTACAATGTATTGAAACTGTAGGGAACGTAAGAATCAAATCTTTATGCCGTCTCCCCCAGGCCCCGGCCGGAGGGGTAGACCCAAATAGTGTTGGCTTAACGTTGTAAAAAGTGATATGCATGCCAATAGATTCACCACCAGAGATGCTAACTACCATGTGAAGTGGAGAAGAAAAAGTTGGAAAGCGGACATCGCGCACTCAAGCAAAAGTTTAGGCTGCAACCGGAATTTAACGCTAAGACGATGATAAAAGATGTAAGTAATAAAAAGCCGTTAAAAATTTCATTTTATGTCAGTGATAGAAGTTACAGTGGGTGGGCAAATTATTATTCTAGTTCAAATCCTTTTTTCAAGAGAATAAACCCCTCTTCATGACAGTCTAATAATCAGTCTTCCGTTTCTTTATCTGATATTGCTGCTGTTATCATTATTATAATTTTTAATGGGTGGAAACACTGGTAGTCTGCGTTATTAATAAGATACAAAGTAAGGTTAATCTCGTTTAACTTTAGTTGTCGTTCGTTAAAAACTGTAGCTGTTCCCGAATCGTTTTTCGCGAGATTTTTCAATCCAAAATAATCAAAATTTAAATATTGTTAATAACTGAATTACTTTTGCTTAACTTTATAAGTAAATTTCTTTTTTGTGTGATAACCTCAAAATTGTTTCTCTGCAGTATGGGCAAGGCCTAAGGTCACGTCCCCAAGGAAATGTAGAAAAATACAAACATTATTACTCCATTCCATACATTCCCAGAGAGATATAGCAACTATTGCGAGAGTTTCGAATTATGTCGTTAACCGTATCAAGATAAAACTGGATCAGAACACGTCCCTGGTGGCGGGTCGTGTAGGAAAATCACCACTCCTCGTACCAATCGTAAAACCAGAGATATCTGCCTCGAAAATAGAAAGAAGAGTTTTGACCGTCTAACTACGATGATAAAGAACGAGGGAATTAAAGTTTCTAAAAGGATCGTGCGGAGGTGGTTGGCTGAAGAGAACCTGATCAGTCGTCGGCTTTTCCAAAAACCACATCTCACCGAAGCCATGAAGAAGAAGCGACTACAATGGGCCAGACAACACCGGAATGGAATTCCTCCTATGTCACTTATGGTTTTTATGTTCTTAATGATACACTATTAAAAATGTCAAATCCCCCCAAGACCAATAATCTTCTAAAAAAATTCAATCGAACTAAAAAAAATCATAAATTTAAGTACTGTCCCTAATAATTTGGCAACCCACTGTATATGTTCATTTAAATAAACTAAATATAGATGATTATAATGTACATTAGTGATATCATCTCAAGATAGAGGAGCTAAGGAAAACTATACAGTCTATACGTAAATGATACATTTTAGTTTTATCCTCCGATATTATCAAATGGACCCCGAGGTTTATATTAAAGCTCTGGATTTGTATCTCCATGCTATGAGAGAACAGCTTAATAATTATTTTAATTGTTTATACGATACAAATGAAAAAAGAAATGTTTTATTTCCAAAATTAATTAATTATAATATACAAACATAAGATTCAGCAGAGAAGAGAGAAATATTTAAGAGTAATTATAATGCTAACGTATAATGTTATACGTGCCTTATTCTATGCCTAACACATAAGCATGCGAAACATGGAAATTTACAAATAAAACAAAAAACAATGTCAATAAGGAATGGTGCGGAGCATACTAGGTATTAAAATCTACACAAGATAAAACACACAGAATGAGATCAGAGATGAAAGCTATTGATGCACTAAGTCACGCGCGAAAACTGAAGTGCGTTGGTTACGTGGCGCGCCTCACAGATCACGGGTGGACCAAAACAGTAACCACGTCGAGAGGCCTACCAAGCAAGCGCTACAGATGCAGACCGTGCACTCGATGGGATGATGACATCAAGAAAATCGCGGGTCTACAATGGTCAGTCTACAATCCAAATAGCTCAGGATAGAGAAAGATGGCAATCCTTGTAGGCGGCCTTTACCGGAGAGGGTTTCTGATACATAATAACACAAAAAGTAATAACAGTTATAATAACAGAATAAGATAATAGGTATAGTTTATACTAAAATTGTAAAAAAAAGTTACAGGATATAAACAAGGCTTAAATAAATATATCTATACAAATAAATAAAATTGGAGGGTCTGTTTGTAATATTAAAATAACCGCTTTTTACTAAGTGCATTTGGATGTATACACGATATATATACCAAAACAACATTTTTTACAATTTTTGTCTGTCTGTCTGTTTGTTCCGACTAATGTCTGAAATGGCTGCACCGATTTTGACGGGACTTTCACTGGCAGATAGCTGATGTAACAAGGAGTAACTTAAGCTACTTTGATTTAAGAAAAACAAAATAGTTTTAGTTAAAAATTATCATTTTCGGAAGGTTTAATGTCCAATTTAAGTTGACCTCAGATTTATATCATCAATCATATGAAATAGAGTTCAGCTTAGGCTGGACATTGTAGGTTCGAACGCAGTTTGTATATTTCATTTATTTATATTTTAGGGATTATAGGGTTTGTAACCATAAGATATATCCAAAAAATGCTGCCCAAAGTCACTATTCCACGCGGACGGAGTCGCGGGCACAGCTAGTATAATATATAAACATAAGGTCCAATACGCCAATGTTACCAGGTGGTAACATTGGAGTACTGGACACCAATCTAGATCTGTGGATTGGTGTGTTCAAATATCATAATAGCACGTTTCGTTTAGGTAGTTTTTTCTCGTTTGATGTGCGTATATAAAATGATTTCCTTGTACCAATGGTGAACTAAAAGATCGCGAAGAAACTTGCATACTAAGATTATCGGTATAATATGTTTTCTTTTTATTACTGTAGGACATCAGACAGGCCGACAGTCCACTTAGAATTTAGCAGTTACCGTCTCCTATGGTTGTTTTTAACGCCAGTGGCATCGCGAACACGCTGCTGTCCCATAAGGGTAAAGGAACTTGGGTCACTAATGCCGAAACACTGTTGTGTTATTATGGCGGCATACTTAAGACCAAAGCTGGTCGCCACCCAGACGGGCTTGGAGCCCTACCACGTAGGTGGGTTGTTTTGTCGCATTTTACAACAGGCCGACCCCAGCCGCAGAGGTCAGTATTCTTTCCCCGCCCCTGCACTGATATACTGATCCTTACTTCTAGAACGCTCAAGCCCCATAGTGGGACGTTATGACCTGTTATTTTTATTATGCAAACAGTTGAATGTAGCACAGTAAATCTAGCCCAAAGCAAGGTATATCCGGCTCGAATTGCAAACAAGCGTGTCCCAGTTGAGTCCGTCGTCTTTACGAGTGTCAATGGAGTCTCACTCAAAGCCGGATGTTTGAAATACGTTCAGTAAAAAAATCTAAATTAAAATTTTTGAGTGGAATAAACTGAAGCAATATCAATTAGCAGAACACCACACGTTTTTAAATTAATTCATAACATATGAGTGAAATTTTATACTTTTAAAAGTCATGTATTCTTTTGATTTCTGTTTTTTAATATTCTTTTTAATTTAATGATTATTAGGTAACATGTAGCATGTTTTTATCCGTGCAGGGATGGAGAAAGAAAACTGCCCTCTGCGGCCGGGGTCGGCCTGTCGTAAAAGGCGCCAAAACAACCCTAGCCACGTGGTAGGACCCCAAGCCCGTCTCGATGTCGACCACCTTTGGTCGTAAGTATGCCGCCATAAAATTTGTGTTGTGTTCCGGCATTAGTGATCCAAGACCCTGTACCCTTATGGGACAGCAGCGTGTTCGCGATGCCACTGGCGTTGCAAACACCCATAGGCGACGGTAACTGCTAAATTCTAAGCGGGCGGTCAGCCTGTCTGCTGTCCTACGCAATAAAAAAAAACAATATTACAAAGAAGCCGTAGTACGTACCGTATGGTTATTTCAAAGTTACTACCGGTATGACACTCGTTTGAGTGAATAGGTATGTGGTAGATGTGTGATATTAAACCGAAGTTATTGTAGCATGCACCCCCTGGTCATTGTTATCTAATGTACGCATTACAATGTTGACGTAGCGAATAAAAACGTCGTAACACAACCTAGGTCAATTCCAGCCTTGGGTAAGCCTTGGTTTACTGTCCGTTTTTCCTAGATTTTACAGTGCCACCATAGTAAACGGACGTTGTAGGAAGTCATGAGTTTTTAAGTTGTCAACTACGACAAAGCGCATAATGAAATTAAAGAATATCTTCTTCTTCTAGCCCTTATCCCACATTATATATGGTCGGCAAAATATCCTTCCACTCTCTACTGTTATCCGTCATCCCAACATTCACACCCTTTTTTGCCATATCGTCTTTTCCGCAATCCATTCATCTTTTTCAGCTTAACTCTACTCCTGTATCAATCCACTCTTATTTCTATCATTTTCATTGTTATATGACATTTTTTCCTGCGTATTACATGGCCAAATCACGCTAGATTTTACTTTCAAGTTTCCATAACTTTCAAGTTTTACAATTACTTTTAAGTTTGCTCTACTTTTTTGCATTCTGCCCTTCTCCATTCTTTAAAAGCATTTTTCTTTTCTTTCAGAATCACTTGCACTTCTTTATTCCACCACCAGGATTTTTTCTCAATTTTACATTTGCCTTTCTTTTATCCAAAAACTTCCTTTGCCACACCTCTAATGCATTCCGCTATTTCATTCCATTTATTTAAAGATTTTCCAATCATACCATCCATCACTTTCATGAAATAAAAGAATATCTAATATTTTTAAACGCACGTCCAGTTTTGTTTATTCAAATAATTATATATAACTAGCTGACCCGGCAAACGTTGTTCTGCCATATAAATAATAAAATGTCAAAAAATTAAAAAAAATATTTGGGGGTGGGTCACCCCTAACATTTAGGGGGATGAAAAATAGATGTTGGCCGATTCTCAGACCTACTCAATATGCTGACAAAATTTCATGACAATCGGTCAAGCCGTTTCGGAGGAGTATGGCAACGAAAACTGTGACACGAGAATTTTATATATTAGATTTCAAGCGGAATTCTACATAAATTTATTAATAATTCCATCAAAAATAATTTTAAAATCTGGGCGTTCCATAATCATAATAAAAAGAGACCGATAACTGCGAATTTGTATTCAGATCTCATAAATTCTCGCGGGTATATTCTTTGAAACGTGAAACATTTTTGGTAGTTTATCAAAATCGAGTAGCCAAATGTAACTAATTTCAAATTTTGAATCAAATAACTGTATTAATATTTACTTTATATGTAATTTAAATAAAAATTTATGCTATAAACAATGAAGAAATCCAGAAAGAAAAATCATGTTCTGTCTGTAGGTTTTTCTTCAAGAAGAGAAAAATAATATAAATATGTTTCTCCTTTACAATAAATGTAAAATCTTAAAATGTCCTTATCTTAAAGACATATTTCAATTCATTAAGGGTCTAAATTTAAGAATCTTCAGATAATTATGTCTACGTTTGAAACTGCCCGGACATACTTCCCGCTTCTTTAAGCACTCTTACTGTTCAAAATATTAGTCTTTCCAATACTTTACCACATCGCAATCAGAAAGATCAGTCAATTCTAGTATCTTAAAGAACATTATTAAAATATATTGTAATTTTGTACGGTTGCCGAAGGCTAAGCAGAGCAATGCCAAAAAGGCAATCCTGCAAAGCTCCCTGTTAGAGGAGAGGGTGGATGGCTGGATTATAAAAAAAACACACTTTAATGTTGAAAAGAAACTCAATTGAATATAAAACCTTGTCTTACATTTAAATAAACAATAACAACAAACGAAAAACTGAACGCCAACAAAATGACCACCTAGCAATGACAACCCACTACGAAAACAAACTCAACTCAAAAATGGACTCCTCGACAAAAACGAACTCCTCAATAAAAACAAACTCATCAACAAAAACGAACTCCTCAACAAAAACCAACTCAATCCCTTTAAAATGCGAGCAAGACCTATATACACGTGAAACTAAAACGTTTGCGCGATTCAGAAAACCACGTTTTTCTGGGAGCGCCATCTAGTGTCTCAATATAAAACTAACTCCGCATACGAATGATACATTGGGTTTGGACACTCCCTCTAAGGACAAGAGTGACGATCGGGGCTTTTAGTGGACAGGTCCGGCGGCCTTCTGCCCCTGGTCGCCCGAGGGAAGTAGGCAGCCCCCTCGGGATGTAATCCCACATACCCTATCAGCCTTCCTCCGGAGGTCGGTGCAAACTGTTACAGTTTTGCCCGGTATACAAAATGGTTTAAGCCAGTCACGTAAAGCACGGTACCAAATGTCTAACCACAAAGGATATTGACGAAGATATGGAGTAGAGGAGAATAAATAAGGAACTGGATTTCAGATATTTAAATTATATTATTTTACTAAAGCAAC
This sequence comes from Malacosoma neustria, assembly GCA_963693495.1. Lineage (NCBI taxonomy): Eukaryota > Metazoa > Arthropoda > Insecta > Lepidoptera > Lasiocampidae > Malacosoma > Malacosoma neustria. The sequence goes on from OY856374.1 coordinate 21,385,440, forward strand.
TTAATCAGCTTTGAGAAATTTTATACTGCGAAAAAAATTCACTTTGTGGTATGTACATACATCATAACTAATGTTATAAATGCGATAGTAAGTTTGTTTGTTTGTTACGCTTTCACGCCTAAGTCATTGAACCAATTTTGACGAGTTTCGGTATAGTCATAGACTGGACCTTAGAGAAGGACATACGCCAATTTTTTTTTAATTCAAATGGCAGAACAACGTTTGCCGTGTCAACTAGTCTCACTATAAGTATTAAATTATTGTTAGCACCATTGAAGAATTTTTAAAATATTTCCATAAAACAATTAATACTCATTGAAGTATTAAAACCTATATAGTTTTAAAGTACGACGATAGCCTTACCTAAAAAATATCTAGTTATTCGAATCCAAAATCAAAACGCGTTTACCGGAATAAAAATAAATAAAATCAATATTAAACCCAAATACGAAAATTAGTATGGATGGTTTGATGTTTATAGTAATAAACATTGGAAAATAAGAAAAAATTGCAAGAATTCTTGGTCCTTCCATTGTGAATTACGGCGGAGATAATCTCGATTCTCGGTTTCCTTCTTAGAGGTTTTACGCAACGTTCGTATAGAAATGTAATGGATCTATTGTTGTGGAAGACGTATTATTTTCTAGTACTTAGTATGTAATAATATAACGTGATCTTTTTAGTTTTAAATGTAAAGAGGCTCTAATTACGGCTGAATTTACCTTTTGAGAACGGTGTCTCTGAAAATTGCTCTTTTTATATGATGATGATGTCCTCCCAGACGTATCCGTCGACGGCGACACCCTTAGCTCGTCCTTGCCTGGACTCTTGCATGAGCGCGAGCATGACTCGCAAAACCAAATTTTGTTATGAAGGTCCTATTACAAGAAGCGCAGTAAAGAGACCCACTTGAATTGCGAGTATAGTTGTAGGAGGGCTTGGGTCGAGTTTTTCGGATCAGGCGTTTGGCGTCAAGGTTTTCAAGACGGGAACGCTCAAAGTTTTTTATACCCGTGTTGACAGCAGTTCGCCACTCCGACCTCTGCGTTGCAAGCTCCTCCCATGACTCACTAGACATGCCAATTGCAGTCAAGTGGCGTTTTAAGACATCCCTGTAACGCAGAAACTGTCCTCCAGGCTTTCGTTTACCTGAGCTAAGCTCAGAATAAAATACCTTTTTTGGTAATCTGGAAGACTCCATGCGTACAAGGTGTCCACACCAGCGTAGTTGGCCTTTCATTAGCATACACTCCATTCCAGCGAGCTTAGCTCGACGTAGAACCTCCGAGTTTGGCACACGATCCTGCCATCTCACCTGAAGAATCGCCCGAAGACACTTCATGTGGAAGGTATCAAGGCGTCTGATATCTCCCTTGTAAAGACACCAGGTCTCCGAGGCATAGAGCAACAATGGTAAGATTATGGCCCTGTAGACAGCGAGTTTTGTGTGGAGTTTCAGGTCATGTGATTTCCAAACCCGTCGGTTAAGACCACCGAAAGCCGCAGCTGCTTTGGCGACTCGCGCAGAGATCTCAGACTCGAGACGATTATCACTGCGCAAAATAGTTCCAAGGTACCGGAAGGTACCCACTTCCGGCAGTGGCTTTCCTCGTAGGTAAACAACACCATCGTCCGCAGATTTACCTTTCGCAGGTTGTTTTAGAATCTGGGTCTTAGAAGCACTGATTACTAAGCCGAATTTACGACAGGACTCATCTAATTTGTCCAAAAAACTCTGTAGGTCGCCCAAACTGTCAGCCATAAGGCAGACATCGTCGGCGTACAGAACATCTATTACTGAAACAGAGTCCATTTTGCGTTTTGCTCTGAGACGTGCGAGGTCGAAAACGCTTTTGTCCATGCGGACATTTATGGTAATCTTGCCATTACAGCTTTTAAGAGCGTCATTCATCACTGCAGCGAAGTAGATAGCGAAAAGGGTCGGAGCCATTACACAGCCTTGCTTGACACCGCTAGTGACCGGGAACCGGTCTGTAAAGTTGTTTTCGTGACGCACACGGGCTGTCATGCCCTCGTGGAACTGGCGCACTAAATTGACGAACTTTGCAGGACAGCCACATTTTTCCATAACAATCCAGAGGGCGGTCCTGGAAACACGGTCAAAGGCCTTTTCTAGGTCCACAAAACATAAATAGAGGTCGCGGTGTTGTTCAAAACTTTTTTCTTGAAGTTGCTTGACTACAAAGATGGCATCAACCGTACCTCTTCTAGGTCTGAACCCGCACTGGGTCTCCGGAAGGAAGCTTTCAGCTAAATTACTAAGGCGACTATTGATGATGTGCGCCAGAATTTTGCCAGCTGTGGAAAGCAATGCAATGCCTCTAAACGAGCCACAATCAGAGAGGTCCCCTTTGCCTTTATATAGCTTGCTAATAGAAGCATCCTTCCAGTCCTGTGGAACCATCTCAACATCCCAAATCAGTTTGATAAGTTCAAAAAGTCCGGACCTGATACTCGGTCCACCGTATTTGAAAATCTCAGAAGACAAACCGTCCGAACCAGGTGATTTACCATTTTTTAAGCGGTTGATCGCAGTAACGAACTCGGCGTACGAAGGCGGGTCATCCAAGCCCGAAGCAGATGGCAAGCTCTCAAGTGAATTAATGTAAGACAGATCTGCTCCTTGACTACCGGGATTGAGCACTTCATTAAAGTGTTCAGCCCAACGAAGAAGAACCTCTTTTGGATCTGTTAACTTCTTAGCTTTATCTCGCGAGTAAACAGGGGCAGTCTTTTTAGCGCGGGGTCCGTAAACGGATTTTAGCCCTTCGAAAAATTTTGCTGTTTGGCTAGTGTCACCTAACCATTGCAGTTCTTCGGCTTTACGGCGCCACCAACTATCCTTTTGTTCTCGGATCTTTGCTTTAAGATCCTGCTGAAGAGACTTGCGCTGCCCTGCACCGACGACTCCTCTTAGAGCGAGACGATAGTTTTCAACAAGCTGCCGTATTTCCACATCAGAATCATCGAACCAGTCTTGATGTTTTTTATGTGGTGTGCCAATAACTCGCTGAGAAACACCATAGAGAGCCCTGGAATAAGTACGCCACCCGGCATCTACTGAGGTATTGTCATCAGTGCCGGGCATCGCTGCCTCAAATTCCGCATCTAGCTCACGACACAGTCCCTCATCACGCACCAAACGCGCACAAGCAAGTCTAGCCGGAATCCTGTGTTCTGCTCTACGCGGAGGCTTGTAGTAAAGCCTCATCCTGGATCTAATAAGACGATGGTCAGTCCAGCCTTGGGCACCACGCATTGCTCTTGTAATAAGTACATCTCTCAGGTCTCGCCTGCGTACAATGATGTAATCAAGAAGATGCCAGTGCCCTGAGCGTGGGTGCATCCAAGATGTCTTGTATTTATCGGGTAGCCTGAAGAATGTGTTTGTTATGCTGAGGTTGAATTCGGAGCATAACGTCAGAAGAGCAACACCGTTGGTGTTGCACTTACCTACTCCATGTCTCCCCAGTACGTTCTTCCAGGCAATATATTCTGTGCCAACACGCGCATTAAAGTCACCCAGCAGAATCAACTTGTCACAATCTGGAATCCCCAGCAAAACATCACGCAGATTCTCATAAAATTGAAGTTTGTCCTCATCAGGTGTTGTCATAGTAGGCGCATACACGCTCACAAGATGTAGGTATTTCCTGGGAGCCATGTGGAGTCGTAGTGTCATGAGCCTGTCATTGATCCCTTTTGGAGGCTCCACTAGCGATCTAGCGATGTTGTTTCGGATCGCAAATCCAACACCATTTGCGGCTCGTTCACTTGCAGGTTTACCCTCCCAGTAATACGTATATCCACCCAATTCCTCACAGAGCTCACCGCTATCCGCTAAATGTGCCTCGCTGACTGCGGCTATGTCAATGTTATAGCGGGACAATTCACGCGCTATGAGTGCAGTTTTCCGCTCAGGACAGAGGTTGTTTTCATTGTCCAGTAACGTTCTTACATTCCACGCAGCTAAATTTAAGAATGCATTTAATCTATTATTATGTTTCTTTCGACCGCTTTTAATTGGCGACCAGATGACCGCGGTTAGCCACCTGGGTTGCAGTGAGGCGAGCTTTGTTTAGGCCACCTTTTCTAGGCCCCTCCCCGGATTGGGGAAAGCAGTGCGATCCCTAAATAGGGCTGCTTTGTCGTCGGGTGAGCTGCCGTACCAGTTCTCTCGCCTCTAGTGAGTTCCAATACGACCATCACCACCCAACCGCCGTACGTGCAAAGATCTAGCTAGGGACCAAACTCACCCGCTCAGCCCCCACCGCCAGTCCTCATCGCCGTAGGACTTGCACTCTCCGTCCAGTAATGAGCCAGGGGTCATCAGCGCGGGAATATATTAAAGTGGGTAAGCATTTGCGCATACACGAACCCACTCTCTCGTCTTCCAGTCCTTGTTACCAGTGGGGCGGAAGTCCGCTACGACTGATTAGCACTAGAAGATGCAGTGACTGCCCGCATATCTCTTGGATCCCGACATACGCCCTATCAGGCATGTCACAGGTGCCCTGCTGCAGCGCCACGGTCGCCGGGTTTGAAGCCATACTGACGGTGTCCGCCTTCCGAGCCGCTGCAGACTTTATGCAATTTATGAGGGAATCAGCCCATTAAACTAAGTTTGTGAAACTCAGTCCCCTTCACTGGATTTAGCCCGTGGATCGACACGGTTTGCCGGGACACGGCCGCTGCATGCACAACAGCTACTTGGAGCCACCAGTAAAGAGATTTGTGGAATATTTACAATGTAGACAGAATCCACCATCTGCGATGCAGATCGATCGGTAGTATTCTGCAAGATTCCACTGCAAAACATCCCACTTATATCCCAAATATATCTTTTTATATACGTGTAAGATAGCACGAGATAAAAAATAATGAGTTTACTTCTCACCTCTTCTTTCACATTTGTTATAGTGGTCTTATTTATTATGTAGGTAACCAAATGGCTCTGACTATGGCATCAAAAAACATTATATTTTGGCATATTCATAGATGCATAGACACTCAATACGAACAGATTTTATGGAAATTCTGTACAAAATGTAATATTTTAAATTTATATAGCAAAACAATGTTTACCCGATCAGCTAGTAAATAATATATTTAGTAAACATTTGAACGTACAGTGTGGTGATTTTAATGGGCATACGGAAAAGGCACAGCATTGCATAGCAGTCCCACAATACCTTGCTATGTTCCCAAAACTACAGGATGCGCAATATGCAATTCCACTTTGAAAAAAAAATGACCGGAAATATTACATAATACTTGAAATTATTACAATGCAAGAATGTCTTTAATTTTTTAATGACCCATAATAAAAGAGTGTTTGAGAGCTTTTTGATGTAGTCATTACATCGTTATGAGTTTTTCTATAAAATCAACATGTAATTTCTGTGCGGACAGCAGCTTGCTAGTATAGTATTTTGCAAATACGATTAGATTGGTTTCTTAAACTTCATCGATGAATAAAATTATAAAGTGATAACATGTAACATGATACTATAATAATGAAATACAAAAGTGTATCAAAAGGCTCGAACAAGCTAATCAATCATGTATGATTGATGCCACGACATAATCGAGAGGATAAGCGTTCAATCACCGATAGACACGGGTATTTTAATTATTCTTCAGTACATTCATTGTTGTGATTGATCGCGTAAACGCCCTATAGAACATGTGTATCATTTTGTAATTTGACAATGATACTTTTTGTTCAATTGATGTTCGTAAGTAAAGTTTTTGTGGAACTGATTCGGATGTCTTAAAATAATTGGATGGCCAAGAAAAATAAAGTTATCGCCAAAAATACAAAATGAGACATTGTTGTCACCTTGATTGTTGTCTCTTGATTAGGAGGCGTATAATCATCATCTAAGTCAACTTTTAAAATCCCGAAATTCCACGTAGGTGAATAAAATACCTCAAAGTTCAATCCATTATATGATTTATTTATAAAATTAGAACACAATATTCTATAATTTATATGTAAAAACAAGCAAATACACATACTAGTTCAGCTCTACTTATGACAGTTTCAGTGAGAGCTGTTTAAATTTTCAATACTTGTCTACGCTAATTCCAAACAATTTATTTATTCACCTAATAAGAGTACATAGCTGATTCACTCAGAAGGGGAAATTGATTCTAATTTTCGTGTAGAATGGAATTCACGTTATGTGAATTAAATATTTCAATATCCGGATGACCGAGCTTTGCTCGGTATTTTTTTTTAATAAATTGTGTATTTTGGAAATTAACAATTGACTTTCTTAGTCTAACCTCAAAGCAAACACTCATTGACTTCGTGTTACTTAACAACACCATCTGTTGGAATAGCTTTAGTGTTGTTGTGTCGTTAAAGCAATTAAAAAAAAAATAGTATTATTATTCGCCGATAGATGTCAGGAAGAGTCATTTTTCGGTTTAAATTGGGACTACTCAAACGCCACCTTTTGACATTTTCTAGAAATGATTTCTAGCTAGATCGATTTATCGCCCCCGAAACCCCCCGTATACTAAATGTTATGAAAATTGTTGGAGCCGATTCCGAGATTTCAATTATATATTTATATATATATATATATATATATATATATATATATATATATATATATATGTATATATGTATATATGTATATATATATATATATATATATATATATATATATATATATATATATATATATATATATATATATATATATATATATATATATATATATATATATATATATACCTAGTCAGGTCATAAATTCTGTCACATGTTTAATGTAAAATAATTGTAACAAGTTTATTAATTATGTAACCATTCATATACCAAAATGAACTTAACAAAACATAGATTCTTATGACATTAAAGTTTATTCAAAATGACCTCCGTGATTTTGAATACAAGCCTTCAATCTGCGCGGCCAGTTGTCTATCGCAGCACGAACGAGGTCCATGTCAATATCGGCGGCTGCCTTAATCAAGGATGTCTTGAGTGACTCCAAATTGGGATGAGGCTTTGAGCACGCCTTTTCCTCCAAGTGTTGCCATATCTTGTAATCTAACGGATTCAAATCTGGACTGGAGGAGGGCCAGTCTTCGTGCCGGATGAAGTCGATTTCACGCGCCGCCAGCCAGTCTTGTGTGCTCTTCGCTCTATGAGCTGGCGCCGAATCTTGTTGGAATACCCAGTGCCTGTTATTGAACATGGTATGAGAAACAGGTTCCACAAGGTTCATCAGGACTGTATTTTGATACACAACAGCATTCGTTTTTACACCTTTCTCACAAAAATGTACCTCTGTTAAGCCCCAATAAGAAACTCCCAACCATACCATGAGCGAGGATGGAAAATGACCTCGTTGGACACGCGGAATACGGTTGCTCGCTTCTTCACTACTGTGTGCGTACACCTTATAATTTTGTTTGTTGTAGCTCTCTTCTACGGTAAAGATTTTTTCATCCGAAAAAAGAATTTCCCGCTATTTTTTTCCCGCGTACCGCTTCAACAAAGCGCGGCATCTCTTCAGTCTCAGGTTCATTAGACGAGCATTCAAACGATGTCCTGTTTTTCTTCGATATGCCCGAAGCCCTAAGTCTTCATTTAGCACCCTTTTCACCGTGGTTCTGCTTAACCCCATCTGAAGGGCCAACAGTTTCTGCTTACGTTTGGGATTTCTTTGAATTCGTGCCTTCACAGCTTTTATCACTGCTGGAGTCCTAACAGACCGAGGGCGACCACTTCTTGACCTGTCATCTACACTAGAGTCTTCATTGTATCGTTTGATGGTACGATAAACGAATCTTTTGGTAATATTCAAATTTTTCAGTATGTTAAAAATTTGAATTGGCGCGTAACCGCAACGATGCAACGCAATAACTGCAACACGGTCTTCTTTAAGCGTCCACTCCATATTTAAAAATGAGTAAAATTCTAAAAGTTATACATTTTTATTTTCATGAACAATTCGAAATTCTAATTCAATAAACTTTTTTGTGGCCAGCATTCTAAAAGAAAAGTTTTTACTGTGTGACAATACTTATGACCTGACTAGGTATATATATATATATATATATATATATATATATATATATATATATATATATATATATATATATATATATATATATATATATATATATATATATACAAGACTTGCTCGTTTAAAGATAAGATATAAGATTTAAATAGGCCTGTCCTTTTATACGGATGTGAAGCGTGGCCGGTGCTAGAGCGACACAGGCAAGAACTGCGTGTCACGGAGATGAATATGCTGCGGTGGATGTGTGGAGTGACGCGGAAGGACCGCGTTAGGAACTCCCGCATTCGCGGCAGTCTTCATGTCCGTGACATTGCAGATAAACTGCAGGAGTGTCGGCTCCGTTGGTACGGCCACGTTTTACGGCAACCGGATGATTACGTGGGAAACAAATGTCTGGCCATGCCGCCTCCGCCGGGCCCCGGCAGGAGGGGTAGACCCAAAAAGTGCTGGCTTGACGTCGTAAGGGGTGATATGCGTGCCAATGGGCTCAATACCAGGGATGCTGAAGACCGTGCGAAGTGGAGTAGAAAAAGTCGGAAAGCGGACCCCGGGCACCGAAACGAAAGTTTAGGATGCAACCGGGATAACGCTTAGATGATGATGATGATTTAAACACACAGAACAAATAAGAAAACTAAGATTTATTGTAGGTGCTAAAAGGTCATGGTGGCTTGTCTCTAATATCTAACTCTTTCTATCTAGCATTGACTTTATAGCGACACCTGAGTTTAGCAGTGGAACGATATAGACTGTTATTATAATATATTGTGATTATGCGCCGATTATTCTCTAAAAAGGTATCAATCAAATCAAAATCATTCAGATCACTTATTGAATGTCAAGAATTTACTACCGTTTCCAATACAAAACGCTGGCTACAAACTCCCCAGAGAGTATTTTTTACATATTATTTTATATTTGTCTTTTTTAATTGTATACAACTTTAATTTCAAAATTAAAATTAAAAAATGTGAGTTAACACAATGGCAATATTTTTATTCCCATTCTGTGCGGTCGTCAATATAGTATTTATTGGTGTAATAACCTTTCCCACACATTCGTTGCTTAATAGCTTCTTTAAACTTATTTGTTGAAAGTCTTTGAATTATCTCTAGGATTTTATTGTACTACCAAAGGTACTTTATAAAGTGATTGTATCCTTTGGAATATTTAATATCAGACATCTGGAACTTCCCATACAAAATCAACAATTCTCTGTTATTTGAGTGATAGGTAAATGTTTCTCTCGCCTTACCATGATAAGTTTACAAAATTGTGAATAGATAATTTCCGTCCTGTAAAGTAGTTAACTAATAATTTATGTGATATAACACTGCAATGTATGTGAAAACTCCAGAAATATATTATGAAAACACAGAGACTAGCAATAAAACACGATTGGGCATAAAATTATTTATTACTTATCTACCTGAAGCTACGTGGTAGGGACGGACCTGAAGCTACGTGGTAGGGTCTGGATGGCGACTACCTTTGGTCTTAAGTATGCTGCCATAATAACCTTGTGTTGTGTACCGGCATTAGTGACGCAAGTTCCTGTACCCTTATGGGACAGCAGCGTGTTCGCGATGCCACTGGCGTTGCAAACATCTATAGGCGACGGTAACTGCTAAATTCTAAGCGGGCCGTTAGCCTGTCTGCTGTCCTACAGCATTAAAAAAAAGTTGGTAAAAATAATGAGAAATATCTTGCAGTGCCAACATTTATTGTTTCTGTAGATGCAGTGCTTGCTGAATATATTTAGATACTATTTCTGATGATTAATGAGTATTACGAATAATTAGTCGCATAAAAAGCGAAAATAGCATATATATTAGCTGTTAGAAGCTGTGACAATCAAACTGCAACTCGACTGTAGCATACACACAACGTGCATTTAATGAGGACGATTAGAATTTGTATAGTCATCAAATTTATTTGATGCAAACGATTGTAATTTATTTAGTCTTCAAAAATCTATTTCAGTTTACGCATAATTTTACACATTTCACATCTTCCAATATTTTAAAAATATAATTCTATTTTTTTTTAAATCTGAATGTAATGCCTCTTTCAAAAGGTTAAGAACTTGATGATTATTTGATCAAGTCTCTGCAGTTCCAAGGAAAATACGTGTTTTTATTTAAATCTGGGCCTTAAAAAGTCTATTCAACATAAATTTGAATATCTAACAGACTACTATTTGAAACTGAGTGCTGTATTTGGACCCTTATTTATAATTTAAATCCAATGACAATCCCGAAATCCTCACACTAAATTTTCATTACACCTCGCTATTTGCTGTCGTCTCGAAGATTCGATTGAAACCCTTCAAACTTCCCATATTTGTACAGGACCGTCCTGTAAGTGTGATGTTTATCAAAGCAAACGTATTTCTACATCAGAGCGATTACAATTTATTCTATTATTTATCAAGCTTAGTGTAGTAACAAATTTATTAAAAATATATGACAAGAAATCAAACAATCCGTTATTCCTTTTTTTTTTATTCCAAGAAACCGTCTTACCACATCGAAAATCCTGAATAACGCTGACAAGATTTTGTCAGCTTTTCCTCTTCCATATGGCGATACGTTTATACTGCTGGCGCCAGGTAGTGTATGTTAAGGCAGCAGTGACAGCATAGTAACTAAAATTCTGGTCGCCACCCCTCAACTTAACAATAGGATTACCAACATTGAATTTTGAGGTCTGCGACAACCCAGGCTCGTGCGTCACCTGTGAATATTTTTAAGTAATATTTTCCCCGACCTGATGATAGATTAGAAGTGGAAAAATGATTCGATATACTTAAAATAATTCATGTCGATATAGATCAAATATAAACTAGCTAAAGTGGCATAACAACAAGTGATATTGTTCCCAACCTGATGATAGTATAGAGATGGGAAAATGATCCGATATACTTAAAATAATTCATGTCGATATAGATTAAATATAAACTAGCTAAAGTGGCACGACAATAAGTGATATTGTCCCTAACCTAATGATAGATTAGAGGTGGAAAAATGATCCGATATACTTAAAATTATTCATGTCGATATAGATCAAATACAAACTAGCTAAAGTGGCATAACAACAAGTGATATTGTCCGCAACCTAATGATAATTTAGAGGTGGGAAAATGATCCGATATACTTAAAATAATTCATGTCGATATAGATCAAATATAAACTAGCTGAAGTGGCACAACAACAAGTGATATTGTCCCCAACCTGATGACAGATTAGAGGTGGAAAAATGATCCGATATACTTAAAAGAATTTATATCGATATAGATCAAATATAAACTAGCTAAAGTGGCACTGGTCTATAAATAATAATAGCGCTAGAAAGAGGGCTACAAAAACCAGTTATTTTGCTACTTTTTAAATTGTACGGAAAATGCACAGTTAGGTTTTTCGATATTGATTTTGATAAGCGAACAAAAATTTAACACTGAGATATACTTGGTAGGCTTCGAAATATCTATGTACTCAACTAGGATGTAAAGTTTGCAAAAAGAAGTAGCAATTCTTGATATGCGATGTAGCAAACGAGTTCTATAATAAAGAGCTCGTGTCGACAATACCCAGATAAGTCTGAAACCATTACATAAATACGCTGAAGAAAATTAAACAATAGCAAACATCACTCATGATTATAAATTTAATAAACATAATCTTCTTCTTCGCCGTGCAGGGTAAGAATACTGACACCTGCAGCCGGTGTTGCCTATTGTAAAAGGCAAAAAATTACCCTAGGACTCCAAGCCGTCTGGATGGTAACCATCCCTGGTCTCTGAAATATACCGTCATAATAACCTTGAGCTGTGCTCCAGCATAAGTGCCATCTGGTTATTTTACGCAACCAGCAGCGTATTAGCGGTGCCCATCGCGTTGCATATGTATAAATGCGTTAGCCTAATTGCCGTTTCACAGCGATAAAAAAATCTAAAACATGGTTCCACTCATAGTTCACTACCGACAACGACTATCATCAAATTTTGAATTCTTGAAGGAAAATATTGCAGCAGGGTTAATTAAGCAGTTGTACTTGATATTTGAAGTTGATGGCTGAATAGTTTTACTTTCCAATATTGAGATGTTGAAAAATTCAAAACTTTTTTCTGAGCACAATTGATCTGTTTTATTTAGTTGAGTTCCGTGCTCCATTTATTCGCACGAAGGGACGGTCCTAAGTAAATACGAGACCTTGAGTTATTTCGAGGACTGCAATCAAATCACTTACGTCAAGGTGCGAGAGTTTGATAGTGTTGCTTGGATTCTGCTTTGTATAATATTATAATTTCAAAAGTAGACCTTAATGGATTATAGAGATTATACTTACATGATTTCAATTTAACGTATTTTGTAAACCGTCTACTATTGATATTTTTTTAACCAGGAGTATAGTCAATGTGCCTGGAAATAATGGTAACAGACAAATTTAAATATATTTTAATATTAGAATTAGGCGACAGATAAACAAGTTTCAACAAGAATAAGTCATTGAAAATTTTATAAAAAAGGTAACCATCGCCTACCGGTGTTGATAACGCCAGATATATGATTAATATACCATCTCAAAAAAAGTAAATAAAACGAACAGAAAGGGAGAAAAAATAATGGACGAAAATAAAGAGAAAAAAACGTTGACTATGAAATTAGCTGCTAGTGGAGCACCAAGTCTATCTGGTTGGCAATCACCGCTGGTCTATATTGTATGTCGCCATAATGTTGGACTTCAACTTTAGTGACCCAGGTTCCAGCACCCATATGCAGACGGCATCGTGTTTATCCCCTAGCGTCGCAAACATCCATAGGCGACGGTAACTGCTTACTACTAAGTGGACCGTCAGCCTGTCTGGTGACCCTCAGAAATAAAAAAGTGATCTGGTAACGGTCTGGTCTGTAGGGTTGATCCTTTTGGATAATAAAATCTTTATATCATGAAATTGTTTGCTCAGCTTTAGGTATATATGTCCGTTAATCGTATGTTTGTAAGAAAAACTCTGCAACACATATTTTTATCTAGTACAGATAATTAATTCTCTTCAACAAAACATTACACAAAATTAAAAACAAATAAAAAAATTGAACACACGTAAAATAACATTAATTAAACCTTTAAAGTCTTATACAAAAATGAATTCTGTTACTTGTCGCCAACAAGCCGGAACAGAGCCTATCATTAAATTAAAATCAAAGTTCATAAACTGGTAATCATTTTAATGTAAGTTGTTTTCTTCAAAAGGGGTGCGTACAACTTTATGAACATGTACTTTAATATATTCAAAATAAATATATTCACAGACTCATTAAAGCTATAAATCTCTAGGGCTTGTCTGTTTCACTGGGAACATAAAACGAATTATTAAAAACCTACTGAATAATTTATAATTTAATTAATTAATTTTTAAATTAACTTTATAATAAAGAAATCTTATTACGTCAATTTGAATCTAGGATCTCTGAACTACGAAAAACCACGGGATTGATGTATATATGGCATAAGCTTATTAAGTAATTTTTCGACCAGTATACCCGCCAGGCTTATTCGAAAAGGATTTGCGTTACACTTACCAACTTACTTATCGTAGTATTTTTTTATTTCTGACGAACAGCAGACAGGCTGACGACTTAATAATAAGCAGTTATCGTCGCCAATGGATGTTTGCGATACTAGGAGTACCGCGAACACGCTGCTGTCCCATTGGGCTACAGGAACCTGGGTTACTAATTCCGGGACACAACACAAGGTTATTATGTTGTATAAGTATACACCAAGAAAAAAAGAAGGAAGGAATAAAAAGTCGGAAAGCGGACCCCGGGAGCCGATGCGAGAGGTTGGGCTGCAACCGGGATTCAACGGTAAGATGATGATGATGATGACTTATACACCAGGAGTTGCCATCCAGACAGGCTTGGGGCCCTACCACGTAGTTAGGATTGTTAGTCGGCTTTTACGACAAGCCGTTCCCGGCCGCAGAGGTCAGTATTCATACTCCGCCCCTGCACGGAGTACATAATAATTATGCTATAATATGCAGACCTCTAGATTAGTCTTCGGGTGTAAAACCACTGAGAGGTATGCTTTGGGCCTATTATAATTTAATAGCATGCATAAATGCAATGTTCGCACCCCGTAAAAGTCGGCGACCCGGTAATAGTGCCAGCCTGTACACCCAAACCGACACTCGGATCTTGTTTATTCAAGAAGAAACCAATAAAAGTGTTGCTAGGGGATATATTAAATGATTGACAACGAAATTTCATGTCCTACTTTCAATTTATTTCCAAAAGGATCAACCCTACAGACCAGACCGTTACCAGATCACTTTTTTATTTCTGAGGGTCACCAGACAGGCTGACGGTCCACTTAGTAGTAAGCAGTTACCGTCGCCTATGGATGTTTGCGACGCTATGGGATAAACACGATGCCGTCTGCATATGGGTGCTGGAACCTGGGTCACTAAAGTTGAAGTCCAACATTATGGCGACATACAATATAGACCAGTGGTGATTGCCAACCAGATAGACTTGGTGCTCCACTAGCAGCTAATTTCATAGTCAACGTTTTTTTCTCTTTATTTTCGTCCATTATTTTTTCTCCCTTTCTGTTCCTTTTATTTACTTTTTTTGAGATGGTATATTAATCATATATCTGGCGTTATTAACACCGGTAGGCGATGGTTACCTTATTTATAAAATTTTCATGACTTGTTCTTGTTGAAACTTGTTTATCTGTCGCCTAAACGAGAAAAATAATTTAAATGAAAATGATGACAGATTTTTCCTCAAAAAGGGGTTAACGTCAGGCAGGCGGCCGGTTGTAAAAACTAAGTATTACACAATATAAACGCAACTATTACAACATGTGACATGTGGTGCCAACTCCATATAATGTGAGATAAGGGCAGGAGAAAGAAGAAGAAAAGTATAGAGAGTGGATGATAATATTACGAGGATACCTGCACACAGAGATTACCTGTAAATCACGCCTTTGGGATACTGACCCTTTCCTCCAAGTATAAACTCGAATCTAAAAGTGGTACGTTAAGAGATTTCTTCAAGTTCGGAGAGGGAAAATTCACATTTCACCACAAATGTCTTAGTGCCACGTGGTAACTATGCAAAAAGGCGCCCCTGACACGGATCTTATGCACATTTAACAAGATATGATTTTTAACACATTAAACGCCGTGAAGGTTGTTACGGTACCAAGTCAATACAACTATTTTATTGGAACGAAGTTCCTTATCGCGCGTTGTGAAAGGGGGCTAGACGCAAAAAATTCTCACGAAAAGTTGTAACGACACTTTTTGATATAGTAAGCTATTATAAGCTATACGGCGTGCGCATGTTTCTCTGTCTGTCTCTCTCTCTCTCTCTCTCTTATAGAAAGCAACCCAGATATTTTCATTTCTATTTCGCATTGAACAGTGTGGTGTCGCGACGATTATTTTTGTTGAGTGTATACAGGTTTTTTGTACATAATAAATAATAATGAATCCTGACAGTGTTTCTGCACAAGTTCCGGATATTGCTGATGGAGTTAGGTTAGTTACTGATTAAGTTTATATTACATTATATTTGTTAATAATAAAAACAATATTATTATATATTAGAAAAAATAAAATTTTATTACAATTCCTTCACTAATTAATCGAAAGGAACTTCGTCCCTTGACACCTCTCAAGTTTTTTATCTACTTAAGCGATGCCATAAAATTAGGGAAAACGTATATGTTATTAGACCCACTTGTAAGTTATTTATCCGCTGACGATGCTAACCGAGGAGCCGTGCGCAGGCGCAACTCATTTTATGAATCAGTCGACTAGTTGACTAAACTAAACGCAGTTGTGAAGTCATTATCCTTAAGCCCGTGCCTACGCCCCCCGTAGCCTCGTAGCTCCTACGCACGACACCGCAGGTCTTCCCTCTCACCTAATAATAAACTTTCAGTTCAATAACTACAAAATAACAATTTCATATGCCCAAATCAGTTGCGTCACTAACAATATTTGGTTGTGCTTAATTATATAATTCTTATTTCTGGCCCAAACGCCATGAAGTAAATAAGAAAATAGTTATATATTACTTAAACATATTTACTATAATAACTCCTGACAAAATGTCAGTTCAGAACCACCGACAGAGATAATCATGAAACATTCCAGAGGTCTATATGGATTTTAATTCCGCATAACGCACGATGTAGCTCAACAAACTACGCCTCAGATTGCACAGTTTATTTCATCTCAGTCGTCATGTCATGTCATATTTACACTTGCCCGCTTAAGGTGAGTTTTAGGGTATGGTAGTAATATCAGCGGGTTCTTTAAAAGTGAAAAAACAGATATTTCGTCGGACTTATTATATAAAAGCAATATTAAAAGATTCAGGCCTATACTTAGCGGGATCGAGTTGCTGAGGAGACTTAGTGCATTACGCATCCCGGTGATCTCGGTATGCAGGTTTACTTACGATATTTACCTTTACCAACCTGCTTACCAGCTTTACCTGTACGGAACAATTATATTTATTTAAATTTTTTTCTACGTGGTAGAACCCAAAGCTCATCTGCATGGTAACCACCCTTGGACTATAAGTAGTAGTAGTTCTGGCATTAGTGACCCAGGTTCCTGTACTCCTATCGGACAACAGTTTGCGGTTCCTCTAACGTCGCGAGCACCCATAGGCGTCAGCCTGTCTGCTGTTCCTCAGCATTAAAAAATATTGATGGCTTTCAACGAACAGGAATAGCCCATCCAATAGCACATGGTCATCGTCGCCTATAAACGTTTGCAACACTAGGCGCACTACCAACGTACTGCCAGCCTCGAAGAGGGTAATTGTTACTTATACCGGAACACAATACAAGGTTATTATAGCGATATATTTATAGCTCTCGATCACCTAGCTAGGGTTACTTTGTCGCTAATTACGTCACACCGCTCTCAGCCGCAGGGGCCTATATTCTCATTTTGCTCCTGCGCAAAGAAACTTATGCTATAACATCATTAGGCTAGAGAAAAATATCGTGCCCTCATTTATACGCCACGCTGAATACCAGACAGCACCACTGACATCCATCCGAATGTGAATAAGCGCAAATTCCACGTTGATAGAATTCTTTATACAGCCGCACTCTTACTTTAAATTACTACAGGTATTCACGTAATACAAGCTGAATGAGATGTTCTCGAGGTATAACTTAGTATTTCTTGTTCTTATAATTTATTCTGTTGCAAATTATTCAGAGAATTCTTGGTAATTTGTAGGTTCTACTTAGTACTATATTGAGCGTGGAAGAATGTTTTTGTTCGTTGCATGATTATATTATTCATTTATATTTTCTAGTGAATCGGTAAGCAGTTTTGTGAAAAAGTTATCGAGTGTAGGAAATATTTTTTTTATTGCGAGAGTTCAACAGACAGGCAAACGGCCCACCCTGGCAGGTCCGAAACCTATGGACGTCTGCAACACCAGAGGGATTACCAACGCGCTGCCGGCTCGAAGAAATTTTATAACGCCTTTTCTGAAGAACTCCATATCGTACCGCGCTGAGAAAACCTCAGCCGGAAGCTTATTCCAGATCCAGAGAATACGCAACATGAACGTTATTGAGAACCGTTTCGTACAAGAAAGAAGAGACTCCAAGAAATAGGGATGTACATCCAGCCGATGGCGGATTTTGGCGGAAGATTTTGAATATCTGATAATAAAAAAAATATTTCTAACCCATAATATCTTTATTGCTCGGCATTTGATTTAAAAAAACCGTACACCGAGTCCAAACTTAGTTTTTACTCCATTTTTTGCTATTAATCCGTGCAGCGGTAGAATAGGAATACAGACCCTGCGGCCGGGATGGTTTAACTTGTCTGGATAGCAACCATCCCTGTTAACGCCGTTTGGCTATAATGGGTCTAGGTGAGGATGCTATATCCTATCTCTTTTCCTCTTACCTATTATCCGTTCCCCGTCCTTGTCAAATGTAGTGCGACCAATTTTTAAAAATGATTATAACGTCGATGGCCGAACGGTGATTGTCGGTTCCGTCTTATTTTTGATAAAACTTAATAATTTAGTAATAATCGGGTGTAAAATAGTGTAAAGGTGTGTTTGATTACTCCTACGAGTGGATCATCCGTGGGCCCACGCGAAAATAAGGACGAGTAACGAGAATCGTGAGTACCCTTAAATATTCATTTCCCTTCAATAGCTCTTCGCCTAGGAAGACCCTTACCAGCGCGAACAATCCCTATTTTCTTAATATGCCACCATAATAACCTTGAATTGCGTTCACCACCAAAACACCCAGATACCACTAAAATTCATGGACAACTGTAAGTGCTTACTATTATATTAAGTGGATCGTCAGAATGACTGCTGCCCTATAGCAATAAAAATAACGCGTACGAATAAATATAAATCCTGCAATTTTCCAAATAACATCAACCCAATCCCTTTAAGGAAGAATGATCAGAAAAATTCCTGTTGCCATCCCAACAAAGCGATCAAAGCAGAATGGTAGCAAGCGGGAACATCAATCAACGCTCGCCCCGGTTGCGCTTAACCCTCTAATTGTATATATGTATATACATTTTGTGATACTTTTATTGCTTGTATAAATTGATGTGAGACACGTTAACACGTTCACTGCAAGATCAATGTTAGAAATTTCGGAATACGCGGTTAAAGCTGTATGAGCTCAAAGCAGAACTCTTTTCTTGTTAAGGAATTAATTTTTTCTTCAAATTAATTTAAACGTTAATATTTTTTTTTTAACTAAATCTTTTACAGCATAACCATAAGATGATGCTACAAATGTTATGATCCTAGGTTCAATAGACGTCCAAAAGGGATGTTAAAAATATTAACAATATAGCATCATCAATAATACAGCATCTGCATGAGAGAGAACATACATAATATATAATTTCTCAAGGAAAATGATATCTTAAGGCAGATTTGAGTCCTAGCCGCAGTGAATGTGTTAAGTAGCTTGTGAAAGAAAGTGCTAATTCTAATTATGTCCCGGTTATACCTTACTTTTTGAATTAAAAACATTTTTTTTAAATAAGAAAATAAACTGACAATTCACATAATGCCATATAGTGCCAAAGTATACAGCAGAGCGCTTCTGTTATGGGCCCTACACAATACTTTATTTTGTAAATAAACAATTAATATATACATAAACACTTAGATGTGAATGAAAACTATGAATCCCACAGGCGTTCAAAAGGCGACAGCCATGGAGATGAGGTAAAATTGCCTATAGTTTATCCGTTCAGGGGCAGAGAAAATACTGACCTCTGCGGCCGGGGTTGGTCTGTCATAAAAGGCAACAAAGCAACCCACTATAGCTACATGGTACAGTAACCACCAGAGTCCTGAACTATGAAAGGAAAAACTAAGTAAGCAAATAATACCTTTTTACTGTTTCTACTTTAACAGAAATAGCTATTTGCCACTTTTTGCGACATCATTAAAAAGTAGGGCCCAGACATTATTCTAATATCAAATCTCGTTTGAATATTTTTCTAAACCTTGCTTCATTCATACGTCTCAATATCGCTGTAGACATGGTATTGTATATCATGTATAGGAATGAAAACATCTTGTTAACACAGACACAATCAATGTCTACAAAGGCCGTATTACGTTCTATTCTACGGTACGTTATAGATCTATTGGATAACTTCTTCACTATGGAAGGCGACGAACATTTATTTATTCTATTGATTTCTTGTAATCTGTTTTCATTTTAAGTTCTACCGACAGAAAATGGGATAGAGTCATTCTTTATTTTGCTACATTTGATTGCTATACCCTGTCTCAAACTATGATTTTTTAATGGGATATTTTATCTTGCAATCTACCTAAATGTTTGGCGTGTAGCTTGAGGTTATGAAGTTTTGTGACTAATTCAATAGAATTACTCCAGAGGCTAATACATTATATAATTACGAAGACTTTATATAAGGTGGGTACTTTATGTTGGGTGTCTATTCTTTTCATTTATTAAAAAAATAATAATTGAAAGAAATATTTTTTTATATGGAGCTTTATATTTTTATGTGTATGTTTTAAGGCTTTATACATATAACGCCTTAACACATAAGTACACATAAAAAATTTAAAGTTATCAAATAACTTGGTCTCAACATTCTACCAGTGCTTTTTTATTTCAGAAGAACAGCAAGACAGACTGACGGCCCATTTAACAGTAAGCCGTTATCGTCGCCTGTGGATGTTTGCGACACTAGGGGCATCGCGAATACGCTGCTATCCCATAGAGGTACAGGAACTAGGGTCACTAATGCCTAAACACAACACAAGGTTATTATGGCGATGTACTTAAGGCGAAGGGTGGTTGCCATCTAGACGGACTTGGGGCCCTACCACATAGCTAGGGTGGTTTGTTTTGACGCCTTTTACGACAGGCTGACTCCAGCCACAGGGGTTGGTATTCTTACTCCGCCATGCTTAAATCAGCATTGTTCTGTCGTCTGTGAGCAGGTCTGTGCAGTTATGGAATACACTACATTATCGTAGCTAGATTCGAAAACTAAATAGAGACTTTTCTACGAAGACATGTGGTCTTTATTTGAAATACATGTAAGTATCCACACCACGTGCTATAATATTATAATTCCTTAGTGTCTTTTATTCAAAATCATTCTATCTTCAGTTTACAAATTTACTTGCATATATATTCTAATTATTTATATATGATATAACAAAAAGTAACATCTCATTTCTCAAAGGTACACAGAATATACGAGTAGTTAAACCTTACCTTTTTAGCATCGATATGAAGACTGGTATTTACAACTTGAAATTTTCCAAAACATACCACGGTATTCTCAGTCTTGAGTTGTCTGCACGAAGGTTGAGTTTTCTGTAATACATTCCTTTCGAGTCCGCTGCAAGAAGAGGGTCCTTGACGAATATTAATCATATAAGCTCCTTACATTCAACTCCCCACGGTTTCAGTACCCGTCTAAGTTGGTACGTAATTGTGCGACAACGTTGAGAATTCTTAATCCTTTGTCATAAAACTGAGATTACACGCGCTCGCTAAGGCGCTGCCTTGCTTGATTCTTCGTTATGAGAAATATGCGTATGGAATTATTAATATTCTTACTTTATAAGCATTGCGTGGTAGCCACGTGGTTTACACTCGACATAATCCTGGATTCCAACGATGGCACATCGGAAATAGTTTTTGTTCCTGTTACGCAGAATTGACTTATGGCTTCAATACGCGTTCCGAGTCTGTGTATTTATGTAAATTATATATTTATTTTTATATATATATTTATATATTTATCCGACTGCAGCGGGGAGTCAGACAAGGCGATGTCATATCGCCGATGCTGTTCACTGCTGCGTTGGAAGATGTCTTCAAGCTTCTGGACTGGAACGGACTGGGCATCAACATTAACGGTGAGTACATCACTCACCTTAGATTCGCAGATGATATCGTAATCATGGCTGAAACCATGGAAGACTTAAGCCATATGCTTGATGGCCTCAATACAGCTTCCCAAGTAGTAGGTCTCAAAATGAACATGGACAAGACGAAGATCATGTCTAATGTCCATGTCGCACCTACCCCCGTAACAGTTGGGAACTGTACTTTCGAAATTGTTGACGAATACGTCTACTTGGGTCAAACGATCCAGTTAGGCAGGTCCAATTTCGCGAAAGAGGTCACTCGTCGAATCCAACTCGGATGGGCAGCGTTCGGGAAGCTCCGTAAAATCTTTTCGTCCCAAATACTGCAGTGTCTCAAGACGAAGGTTTTTAACCAATGTGTGTTGCCAGTGATGACATACGGAACGCAGACGTGGTCGCTAACTATGGGCCTTATGAGAAAGCTCATGGTCGCTCAGAGAGCAATGGAGAGGGCTATGCTCGGAGTTTCCCTGCGAGATCGAATCAGAAATGAAGAGATTCGCAGGAGAACCAAAGTAACCGACATAGCCCGGATGATTGCAAAACTGAAGTGGCAGTGGGCTGGGCACATAGCTCGAAGGACTGATGGCCGTTGGGGCAGAAAAGTCCTCGAATGGCGACCGCGTACCGGAAGACGCAGTGTTGGTAGGCCCCCCACAAGATGGACCGATGATCTGGTCAAGATCGCCGGGATAGGTTGGATGAGGGCAGCGCAGGACCGATCATCGTGGAGATCTTTGGGGGAGGCCTTTGTCCAGCAGTGGGCGTCTTCCGGCTGAAATGATGATGATGATATATTTATTTTGCAAAATATATACTATACAAGTTATATATGTATACAAGGTCAATGATATTACATTCGGAGACCAGTCTAGAGGTGCGGGTTCGAATCCTACGGTAGCGTGAACCGCTTAGGCAGTTTTTCTCGCCCAATGCATATTTTTTGTGGGCGGTATGTCTAGCGTGGCTAAGATATAAGTTTATTATTATAAGTTTATTTGCAAAATATACAGTAATCGATTTCGAGGTCGCGGTTATGCACTGAGCATTCTAAGAGGACATGCTGAACCGTCTCGCTTGGCCACACGCGCAGGAAGGATTGTCTGTCAGTTACTGTTTGAAGTTGTGGAGGCATATCTCCATCGCATACGGCGATCTCACCGTGTCCGGTGAGCACGTGCGCCCACTCTTCTTCTCTTTCGTTCAAAACACCTTGTGCGGACCTAATGCATATTATAGCATAATTTCCATGTATCGTTGGTAAAGGAAAACATCGTGAGGAAACCTGTATACTGAGTTCACCGGTAATTGTACCGTCAATCCACTTTGGACTAGCGTTGTAGGTATACTGTCAGTTCGTTCTAGGGAGATGTTTTATCCCAGCAATGAAACGTTATGGCTGTTATTATTACACAAGTAATCCAACTCATCTTTGATTTGCGTAGGCGTGTTGCCTTTCAAAAACAAATATTTAATGACAGCTCCTTGTCCATTTTCATAAAAGCACTCATATCAACTCACTCAAACGACTGTTATATAACAATTGCCTATCCAAAATGAGATTTTTTTGTGCCGTAGGACAGCAGACAGGCTGACGGCCCGCTTAGTATTTAGCAGTTACCGTTGCCTATGGGTGTTTGCAACGCCAGTGGTATCGCGAACACGCTGCTGTCCCATAAGGGTACTGGAACTTGGGTCTCTAATGCCGGAACACAACACAAGGTTATTATGGCAGCATACTTAAGACCAAAGGTGGTCGCCATCCATACGGGCTTGAGGCTCTACCACGTAGCTAGGGTGGATTGTTTTGTCGCCTTTTACGATAGGCCGACCCCGGCCGCAGAGGTTAGTATTCTTTCTCCGCCCCTGCACGGATAAAAGTGAAACTTTGGTAAGTAACTGTCAACAGATGAACAACGAAATTCACTGGCTTTTATTTATGAGTGCTGATATCTTCATGTTGAGGTCGAAACCTTTTCAGACCACCCTCGTATATCAGCTGTCTAGTAACCGTAACACAAGCGTTGCGTACTTTGAGTCTGGATGGCATTGTTTCAATTATCACAATATATTGTGACGAATACGCGTAGTGGAATTTCTTCACCTTAAGTGTACAGAGTGTATGCTGCGCCTTAACAATATCGCCGTAGATAAACTCATAGAAATAAAGAAACACAAAGAGCAGGACGGAGATATAGAACCAAACAAGTGTTAGAGCGAGATAGATATAGTTTCTGGAAAAAAATAACAAAGACGGGAAGCGTGTGCGTCGTCTAAAGAGGTGAATTCTGCGTTAATTATAATTTTTATTATTTAATAAAGACATTTACTCTTCAACTGGTATTTTCTTCCAATCCCGGTACATTATAAAATATTTAAAACGACCATTAGTTATAGTGAAAAATAAACATCACGAGAAACTGCATACTAAGATCACAGATGCTACGAGTAATATGCCTAGTACAAGTGTAACAAGTATGTTGGCCGTTATTGTTACCATTATCTGTTTGATGGGCTATATTGGGTACTTATTGTATGGAAAAGTAAAACGCAAAGTCTTTAGCAAAGTGACTAACATACATGTACCTCACAATATATGCAAGTTGATGTGACAGTCTCACAGTTATGTCTGTCGCACTAATAGCAGACGTTGGACTAATCTTCTGTGCAATTTTGTGGATCACGGCGTGATAGGAAAGTCAAGGCACCAGGATTTCTAACTATCCATTCCTCTAAATTTAGGTTTTAATAGATGACGAAAGCTGTAATTTTGTAGGGATTATTTTCAGCTTTTAGATTTAGGCAATGTAATGCGCAAGTAAAAATGCCATATAACTAGGAAAATGATAAAAATGAGAGAGTGGATGGATACAGCAGTAGAGGTAGAACAAAGAAAACATGGATGGATTGTGTAAAAGATGATATGGGAAAAAGGGGTGTGAATGTTGAGATGACGGCTAACAGAGGGCAGTTGAAGGAGAGCACAAGTTGTGCCGACCCCATATAATGTGGGATAAGGGCAGGAGGAAAACTGCTGCCGCGACACTACCGGTCCCCATACAATCTCTATAAGCTTATATGAGAGTACATTCCGAGCTAGGCAGCAATGACGCGGCAGCAATGCAGCGGCAGCAATGCAGCGGCAGCAATACATCGGCAGCAATGTAGCGACAGCACTGCTGCGCGATAGAGTTTGCATGGGGACCGGTAGTGCCGCGGCAGCACTGCTGCATGCAGCGTATCATACCTTTCCTTTCGGAATCATACCTTTACTCTCCCCGAGACTCCTTCTTTCCTACTGCTTGGTTTCAAAATGTGAAACATTAACTGGATGGTATAGTTTATTTTGATTATATGAAACATACCATAAATTAAACAGGACTAAGTTGTAAGCGTGTTTCAACTTTCAAAGATTTGGCACAAAATGGACGGATACAGATTAACTCAAAGTTTTGGAAAGCTTGTGTGTTGTTGTATTTTAAGGTTCATGTGATGAATTAAGTAATAAGTTACATAGAAATATAGATCACGACCTCTATAAATGTCATCCTTGAAACAATCTTACACGGTTTACTTGATAATCCAAAGGCCAGTCAGGTGTAACAAACATCTTCATCAACAAAGTCTTAATGTCGCTTTTCGCAATGTAAGCATCACTTCGCCGGAAGGTGCTGTACACTATGAGTGTTTGTATCACAGTAAAACCAAGTAGTTACAAAATTAACGTACACAATGCATGATATACTTTGACATTAGTCGCTGGATACTTTAATTTTGAAAATAAAATTCATAAAAACGTATCACTGTTTCTTAATTTCACTATATCCAGCTGTGTAGATTGAGCTAATTATTTTATTTGCCTGTAAGAGTTCTGTTTATAACACCACTATTAATTTGAATAGCAATAAACGATAACCAACTAACAACTTAAAATAAAAGACTACGTTTATTCAGTGAACCATAGAACTAAAACTTTCAAAAGCATCGCAATGTAAAAATAACTGATATTGTTTTAGTTGATATAGTTTTGAGTAGTATTGGGAAACTATATTGCAATTTAATTTTGAGAAACGCAATCTATTGGTGACTTTACAGCTCAGATAAAACATACTTCTTAACTTATACGTCCAACAAGCTATTTACAAAAATATTTGCAAAACCTTAGGCCGCATATTATGAACTAAAAAGAAATGCTTATTAAAAAACTTGAGCCTACTTTATATAAGTAAAATAGGAACCCTCATCTAATCAAATTCATCATCCAAAGCGTTATTACGTAAATTTTCGAACGGTACATACGGTATAAAGGGCGATAAAAAAATAAACCCAAGTTTTCAACTTCAAAGGTTGGCCCGAAATTGAGTAGGAATTTTTTTTTGCTACAACAAAGGGATTCGATTATAGCTAAAGAAAGGGAATACAAAGATGCCTTGTGGAGTTTGGGAGAGGATTTGAAAGCAAGAAGCGGCGGAAGCGGTTAAAAACTTACGACTGATTGCTTTAATGCAAATTTTTTAATCAAGTAAAAAATTTGTTCAATTATCACAAAAAATTGGCGATGAATTTTTTATTGTAATGATGAGCGGCTGTTTGTTTCAATCATACAACAAAAATAACAGACGATTTGGACTGCTGTGCTCGTGACGTTGCAAACATCCATAGCTAACTGTCTGTTGTCTCACAGTATGTACAAAAACATGTCAAGTAATCCAACCACACGATTTGATCCTTTTGGGTCAGATCAGACGTCATTGGCGCCAACAACCGTTTTCAGCTACAATAATATTTGTTATCAGTTTCTTGTATCGCTGAGGAACAGCAGATAGCCTAACGGCAGACTTATTAATAAGCAGTTATCATCGCCTATGGATGTTTGCAACGCTAGTGGCATCGCGAACACGCTGCTGTCCCATAAGGAAACTTGGGTCACTAATGCCAAAACACAACACAAGGTTGTTAAATCGGCATACTTAAGACCAAAGGTGGTCGCCATCCAGACGGGCTTGGGGCCCTACAACGTACCCCCGACCTCTGCGACGTTAGTATTCTTACTTCGCCCCTGCACGAAGAATACCCTGCAGTTAATGAAGTGTCATAAAAATACATCTAAGCACAATGCCCTTGCACTGTAACAACATTCTATATAATAAACTAGCTGACCCGGCAAACGTTGTTCTGCCATATAAATAATAAAATGTCAAAAAATTAAAAAAAAAATTTTGGGGATGGGTCACCCATAACATTTAGGGGGATGAAAAATAGATGTTGGCCGATTCTCAGACTTACTCAATATGCTCACAAAATTTCATGAGAATCGGTCAAGCCGTTTCGGAGGAGTATGGCAACGAAAACTGTGACACGAGAATTTTATATATTATATAAATATATTGAGAAAATTAATAAAATAGCATTTAGTCTCAAAGTATGCAGGTGAGCGCGATTATGATTAAGATCGCATATATATTTCCTTTACGGTGCGGCTTGTGTCTAGGCTCCGAATATGATTTTGTCCCATTCGGTGTCGAGACCCTTGATCCGTGGGGTCCTACCGCTATAAGAGTTTTTAAGGAAATAGCAAAAAGGTTAGTCGACATCACAGGAGACCGAAGAGCTGGCATCTACCTCGGACAAAGAATTAGTCTAGCTATTCAAAGGGGAAACGCTGCCAGTATCTTCGGAACCTTGCCTAAAGGGACTCCTTTTAATAATATATTTTAGTTATTTTATTATATTTTTTAAGGTTTTTAGTTTTAGGTTCATTGTCTAGTATATATTTGATATTATATATATTTTATTTATTCGTATAGATTTAATCTAAATGTAATGTTGTCGACCCCGCAAGCGTTAGGACGTACGAAAGTTGTTGCGACATGGAACTCGTCATAATGCATCGCAGAAGAATCGAATAGAAAAAAAGTTAAACAAGAAAAGTAACGGTAAATTTTAACATTTAACTCTACTATTAGTGCTATAGTATAAAATATGTATACTTTCCAATGTTGCCACCACCATATGTACAACCGTATGACGTTTTCGCCGTAGATTTCAGTAAAGTGTTATCACAGCGCTCATTATGTGTCTCGTTGCGTATTTACTTTAGGGTAAGGTGAAAAGGTCAGGCCTTCAACAGTTTCTCGGGAAATTTATCTGTTTTAGTGCCGCACTGAAAGCGTTGGATTTAGGCGTGTGAGCGAATATCACGTTTTTACTTGGATACTTTTATCTTTTAGCTGAAACCATGGAAGACTTAAGCCATATGCTTGATGGCCTCAATACAGCTTCCCAAGGAGTAGGTCTCAAAATGAACATGGACAAGACGAAGATCATGTCTAATGTCCATGTCGCACCTACCTCCGTAACAGTTGGGAACTGTACTTTCGAAATTGTTGACGAATACGTCTACTTGGGTCAAACGATCCAGTTAGGCAGGTCCAATTTCGCGAAAGAGGTCACTCGTCTAATCCAACTCGGATGGGCAGCGTTCGGGAAGCTCCGTAAAATCTTTTCGTCCCAAATACCGCAGTGTCTCAAGACGAAGGTTTTTAACCAATGTGTGTTGCCAGTGATGACATACGGAACGCAGACGTGGTCGCTAACTATGGGCCTTATGAGAAAGCTCATGGTCGCTCAGAGAGCAATGGAGAGGGCTATGCTCGGAGTTTCCCTGCGAGATCGAATTAGAAATGAGGAGATTCGCAGGAGAACCAAAGTAACCGACATAGCCCGGATGATTGCAAAACTGAAGTGGCAGTGGGCTGGGCACATAGCTCGAAGGACTGATGGCCGTTGGGGCAGAAAAGTCCTCGAATGGCGACCGCGTACCGGAAGACGCAGTGTTGGTAGGCCCCCCACAAGATGGACCGATGATCTGGTCAAGATCGCCGGGATAGGTTGGATGAGGGCAGCGCAGGACCGATCATCGTGGAGATCTTTGGGGGAGGCCTTTGTCCAGCAGTGGGCGTCTTCCGGCTGAAATGATGACTTTTATCCAAGATTGAGATATTTACATTGCTATATGTATTTAATCTCATATGTTATCTTATCTTATTTCGGGGCCGAGAAATATCTCGGACACTTCGACCCAATGGGATCTTTTGTGTTCCCCTAGATAGCAATCACTCCTCTCCGATCTCATTGAAGATTTGCTTCATGAACCTAACAATGAGGTATGGAGATAGGAGCCTGTAGTCTTCCGGTGTCGGATATCCTACCCCCAAAAGATTCATTCGTCTCCTGGCCAATGCATCGCATGTACACAGTAGGTGTTCCATGCATTCTGTATGTTCCCCACACAACCTGCACATGGGTGTCGCGGTTAGACCCATTTTCATGAGCATGTTATTGATTCCAAAGTGCCCAGAAAAGACCCCAAGCAAGTAGCGTATTTGCCCTATGCTCATGTTGCAGATGGATCCTCGTGCTTTGTACGTGGATCCCAAAAAATTTTTGGAGTGTTCCAGACCAATTCTAGTCAGCCAGTGTTGTTGTTGACTGCGGTCCGCAAAATCCCTGAATGTGGCTTTCACGAGGCTAGTCAGAATGCCTACACATGGTTCCGGACCCATAAAATCATTAGTTGAGCCCTCTCTTGCCAGTTCATCTGCCATTTTATTGCCATGAATTCCTTCGTGTCCCGGGACCCACATTAATCTTACCCTGTTATGCCTTCCAAGCCTATTTAAGGTTTGAATGGCATCCAGGTCAAGTCCGGAGTCAACCTTGAAGGATGCGATGGCCTTGATTGCAGCTTGACTGTCACTGAGAATATATATAGATTTGCCTTTAGTGCCTCTATCTATGTTCTCCTGAGCACAGGTTATTATGGCATATGTTTCAGCCTGGAATACACTTGCCATTTTTCCCAAGCTTTTACTACATTTGTAGTCTTTCGCAAATACTCCCGCCCCTGTACCTGATTCCATTTTGGATCCATCAGTGTACCATACCAGACTATTATGTTCCGGTGGATCTGGTCCCTTTGTCCATTTAATTCTTGTTGGAATTTGGACCCTGAAAAGCCTTTCAAATATAAACCTGGTTTGAATTTTATCGGATATCATATGTGTTATCGTATGTGTTATTCGATTTCCATCGAATTTTGTATGGTTGGTTTTTGGCTTGGTGGCGTCCCATAGGACAGCTACAGCAAGGCGATATAGTGTCCTCCTTGCCTCGAGTTCAACCATAATGTGCAGAGGAGGAATGTTAAGATATCTCTCCAGAGCTGCCGTAGGTGTTGTTCTAAAAGCACCGGTGATTCCAAAACACACCGTTAAACATGAGTTTTTTTCTAACAGATTTATGAAAAATAAATATATTTTTTTTATTGCTGTAGGACAGCAGACAGGCTAACGGCCCGCTTAGAATTTAGCAGTTACCGTCGCTTATGGGTGTTTGTAACGCCAGTGGCATCGCGAACACGTTGCTGTCCCTTAACCTGGAACTTGGGTCGCTAATTCCGGAATACAACACAAGGTTATTATAGCGGCATACTGAAGACTAAAGGTGGTCGCCATCCAGATGGGCTTGAGGCCCTACCACGTAGCGAGGGTGGGTTGTTTTGTCGCCTTTTACGACAGGCCGACCTCGACCGCAGAGGTTAGTATTCTTTCTCCGCCCCTGCACGGATAGGGTAATTATTTTGATTAAATATGTTACATCTTAGAAAAAACCAGTTTCAATTTAACCTCTGATATAAACTAAAATACCATCGCTTCCAGACTTTCGTGGCTGTTACAAGAAGAAGCGGCAAGAAACTCTTTACCAAAGTACCTCAATTTTGTATATTTTTTCTTTAAACATGTAATTATTTTATTTATTCACACAACAACGTATAAAATTATTCAAAATACATGAAAAGGATTCTTATACAAAAATCAATGTGACCTAAAATATAGCCTAGAGAAGCTTCGCATATAACATGAATGAAAGTTGCCTGGTTTGCAATTGTGTTATCAGCTTTATCTTGAAAGGAATCGTTATCCGGGAGGCACAACTTTATATTCTAGCAATATGTTATTCCGTTTCTTCGATATTCAAAGCTAAATTATATTTATGACCCAAAAATAAAAAAAATGAAATGGAACACATTTTACTTAGCGCCGCCGAATTTTAAAAAGTACGGTCAACAACAAAAGGGAAAATATTAATTAACAATCCACGAGCGGCGCGCGGTCACGAACTCCATTAAAAAAGTGATTATGTATAGTCAGCAAAATAATTTGCACGAAGTACCATTGGAGTGATAATTTTATTATGAGGTGACTTGTTTTTGTCGTTGCTCTTATGTTTGAGAAGTCAATTAATGAAGGATCTAAGGTTTCCTTCCAAAAATTTCAGGATCTAAGTCAAAACCACCTGCGAGATGGTACTCTGTATTTACAGAATCTTGCAGCTGCAGCATTTAATTAGCGCCAGAGCGATATCTATTGGGAACAACAAGTTATTCTTTTGACTTTTTTCGAAAATTTTACGAAGTTACTACTGTGTGAAGTTTATTGACTATAAATTATATATATTTTTGCTATGTCAAAAATAAACTTTATACATACTTCCTTATTTTTAAAATATATAATATCAAAGTTTATTTATTTTTTGCTTGTCGGTTTCTTACAAGTAAATGTAAATGTAAATTAAATATAATAGTTTGACCGAGATTTTTGCTGAAGTTTCAACTAAACTTGCCTACTTATTGTATTGTAGTGTATATGTAAATATGAAGGCTCAGGGCTTTGTTATCAAATATCCTTACGATGAACTTCTTATTTATAAGTTATAAAAATAAGTTTTTAATTTAAACTTAACATAACATACTGTATGTATTCTTAGTCCAGCTACATTAGACATTATTGATTTTAGTTGGTAAACAAATATTGTTCATTTGCTAAATCTAACCGCGTAGCGCCTATAGATCTCAAAATAATCATTAATTTTTTTTTAATTATCATCTAAATAAATAAGTAAAGCGAGCAGTTGCCTATGGATCTTTGCAACGGCAGGGCTTCATTAACACGCTGCGTCTGCTTAGAGAGACTGGAACATGGTTCAATTATTTTTATTGCTATAGGACAGCAGACAGGTTGACGGCCTGCTTATAATTTAGCAGTTAACCCCCTAACACAATGGATGTTTGCGACGCCAGTGGCATCGCAAACACGCTGTTGTCCCATAAGGGTACAGGAACTTGGGTCATTAATGCCGGAACACAACACAAGGTTATTATGGTGACATACTTAAGACCATAGGTGGTCACCATCCAGACAGGCTTGAAGCCCTACCATGTAGGGCGTACCATGTAAGGTGGGCTGTTTTGTCGCCTTTTACGACAGGCCGACTCTGGCCTCAGAGGTCAGTATTGTTTCTCTGCCCCTGCACAGATAGAAATACCGTAACAAAACACATGATTATTACAGCAGAATATTTAAGGACCATTTTTTTTTGGTCTCGGGGAAAAATCTCTCTTGACGGGTTCCCCCGGCCCGGGGTACCGAAGGATATGTGGGACTCCGGGAAAGATGTTCGACCATCCGACTACGCACTAAAAAACCCCGCTGTTCTCCTATCGCCTACGCCCGGGCCCACAGATATATGGCCTGCCGATCTCATGGCCCGGGCCGGCGCCGGCCCTCCCTTTGTCTTAAGGCGGGCCCTTTCTAAATTGTTGGCGCCAGGGGGTCAGAATTTTGTCCCTCGGTGCTCTCCTGAATCAACAAGTGACGGGGCTGCAGAACAGCACGCGACCCTCTCCTTCGCGGCAATAGTGCGGGCGACGGATTCTCCTCCGAGGGGCCGCCCGCGACTGCTTTTTACGGCGGCCGGAGGTCGTTACTTGCCCTCTGGCGCCGTCGGCGTGGCCTGCGTTGGCGGGAGGGGAGAGTGGTGGTCAACTCCCGCTCCCGCTCCGCCACCTCCTTTGCGAACATGACTGCCTCGCAGAAGGAGGTGACAGCTGTCCATCCAGGATCGCCCCCGACCATGGACAGAACCAGGGCCTGGAGCGATAGGTCCGTGCCGATTTGGGCGACGAGGGCGTGGCGCTCCTCGCGTCACGCAGGGCATACGACGATAGTGTGATCCACCGTGTCCTTGTCACCCGTGCCACAGAAGTGGCACCCCGACGTTATTTCCCGCCCTATGCGACACAGGTACCTCCCGAAGTAACCGTGCCTCGAGAGGACCTGCGTCAGGTGGAAGGTCAGGGCGCTGTGGTACCTTTCTATCCATTCGACCAGGACGGGCTTCACCGCTTTGATAGATGCTCTAGCTAGGTAGCTAGACTTGTTTCGTCGCTTTCTTAAATTGCCTCTGAAAGAAATGTATTTTTAATGGTCCCCGTAAAATGTTTTCTTCACTTTTCTTCAACTCTTTTTACAA
This sequence comes from Malacosoma neustria, assembly GCA_963693495.1. NCBI lineage: Eukaryota > Metazoa > Arthropoda > Insecta > Lepidoptera > Lasiocampidae > Malacosoma > Malacosoma neustria. Next base: position 21,418,348 of record OY856374.1, read on the forward strand.
AGAAAGCCTTATTATTACATTTATTACATTGCTTCTCATCTTTATATGAGTATAAGAAACATAGGTTATTGATATAAATTCAACAGTATCAGGATTTGTGACCAAACTATTGAGTTTTAAAGCCTTAATATGAAACAATCGTGGTGTTTATGAGCGCTGGCAATAACTGAAATCACAAAAACATTGTTTTATTTTGCGTTTGTTCCTGTTGCTCCACCTTGATAAATTAAATTCTGCCTCAGCAGTTAATTAATAATCCCGACTTCTCCAAGGTGCGTTCACAACGAAATAGGTGACAGCTATCCTGAACTATTGTTTACAATTTTTTTTAAACTGTAGGTCTAGATCCTTAGTAGAGGAAAAAAGAAGTTAAGAAAGAGGCTCAGCTCTACTTTTTCATGCGACTGAAAAGCGTCTAAAGTGGTGATAATATATATAAATATATACATGATACGTATTACATTTTATAATTATTATTTCTAACATTTTAATTCAATGTTGTATATTATCTTCTGTTCACTTTAACCGATTTAAACGCTTTTCATAAAAATTGAGTTTATTTTCGTATACTACATTTATAATGCTTATCGATTTGTATTATTGCTTGCTATTTAGTTGTCAATTCATCAGGTAAGCAAAATATATATTTTCAATATTTTTAGGAAGGAGAAACCTCAATTGAAATCGGAATTCTTTATGAATTTTATTGATAATTTTTGCTACAACCTTAGGAACAAAATATAATAATAATATTATTTTTGGTTACGCGACCATCAGGTGCTTTATTTCTTTTATTGCTGTAGGATAGCAAACAGACTGACGACCCACTTGAAATTGAGCAGTTACCGTTGCCTAAGGGTGTTTGCAACGCCAATGGCATCGCGAACTCGCTGCTGTCCCATAAGGGTACGGCAACTTGGGTCATTAATGTCAGAACACAACAGAAAATTATTATAGCGGCATACTTATACTACCAAATGTGGTCGCCATCCTGAAGGTCTTGGGGCCCGACAACGTAGCTAGGGTGGGTTGTTTTGTCGCCTTTTACTACAGGCCCAACCCGGCCGCAGAGGTCAGTATTCTTTCTCCGTCCCTGCACGGATAATTTTTCCTTTCCGTCTTCTCCTTATTCGGACAAATTTTTGTAAACCTTATCGTTTCATAATAAGTAAGCATTTTTATACGTTGTTAATAATTTTTTTTGCTGATACTACCTAAATAATGGTTGAGATTTTCTTTAATAATATATATTTTGTAGTTTTTGTTGCCATCGCATCAATATTGCTTATTAGGATTTGTTTGTATAAAATAATTGGTTTATTTTGACTAATAATGGTATAATACAGAGTAATAGAACACTTTCTACAGAATATTTGGGTAGAGTTGGGTTGTGTTCCTACGGTGTCACTTACCAATACACCTAAGTAGGAAAGAAGGAATATAGCAAGAGATGGAATAGAGAGATTTTATATAAGTATATAAAATCTCTCTATTCCATCTCTTGCTATATTCCTTCTTTCAATTCCGGCATCATATTTAAGGTGAATTTAGTGTTAAAAGCATATACATGATATAAAACTCTTTCTTTTACCTGTCATCCGTAATTGAGTAATGGACTATTTTTGGTAATGGAGGTAGTCAGCTTATGAAAAATAAATGATATATTGTAAAATTCTTTTACAAAAGTGCTGGTTATATGATTCATTGACTTGAAAGCTGTTGATAGAGGCCTATTGCCTATTGTAATTGGTAAGTAAATTTGATTTGCCATAGAAAGGATAACACCACAGTTTGCGCTGGAGGGGTGTCACCCTTTTAAATGTGTTGTTAGGTGTTATTTACCTCATTAAGTAATAGTTAAAAAAACCTATTGTGTCACTCGGGGACTGCCTTTTATTTTATTTTTTTGGTCTCGGGGAAAAACCTCTCTTGACGGGTTCCCCCGGCCCGGGGGGACCAAGGGATATGTGGGACTCCGGGAAAGATGTTTGGCCATCCGACTACCCACTAAAAAACCCCGCTGTTCTCCTATCGCCTACGCCCGGGTCCATGGATATATGGCCTGCCGATCTCCTGGCCCGGGCCGACTCGGGGACTGCCGCGGTAAAGCTATTGCATAGCATTTTAATCAACTTATGCAATTATAATTATTTATTTATTTTTTATTTATGCAGAAATTATTTTTTTTCTAAATTATCGATGTTTTCTATCGATATTTTTTGGACAAGATATATCGATACTCGATAGTAAAAAACTAAAACTATCGATGTTACGATATCCATCGATCGATATTTTAGTTATTTATTATCGAGTATCGATATATCTTGTTCAAAAAATATCGATAGAAAACATCGATACTTTAGAAAAAAAACATCGATAGTTGAAATACCATATACATATACGTTAAGCGAACGCTCGGCCGAGCTACATGGTAGGTGGAGTGGGTGGTGTTAGGTTTTTTCGTTACGGAATTTCTTGATTCGGTCGCCGCGCTCAAAGCCCGCGATAAAAGCTATGCAATAGCTTAATACATGTTTTATAAATCTATTGAAGCTTAAAATAAATGCTTCCAGTCAGTTTGGTTAAAAAATTATTGTTAAACTATAGTTTAACAATTATTTTACATAATATTTGCTAACAAAATTCAATGAGAAAAGATAATAAGATCAGCCGCTTTGTAAAGCAGAACTTGGGAACTATCAAAACTCCATGAATCGAAAAGCATCCCCGAGCGATGTTGGGATTGTTGTAAAACTTTTAACATCTGCGGTAAAATTTTAGTTTCATTAGCATTAAAAATAAATTTCCTTACACGCTGTCCACTGCGTTCAAACTTTGTCTTTGCTAAAATGGAATGCAGTAAAATTATTTTAAAATACGATATAATGAGATTGCATAACAACTGTTGCAACTATATTTTGATTATAATTTCAGTTTGTATTTTTTGATTGCTAGGGTTTCTTCAAGCCAGTATCGACGAAGTTCAGGGAGGATATACAGGTGATGGAGATTACGAGGTGCAAGGAGGTCAGCAGTATTCTTTGCTGTTTAATCGACACTATAATAACGCCGATCACTTTACGTAAAATGCGCTTAATGGATTACTACTATTTTTATTATACTAGCTGTGCAGGGGCGGAGAAAGAAACTAACCTCTTTGGCCGAGGTAGGTCTGTCGTAAGAGGTGAAGTCGTGGTAGGGCCTCAAGCCCGTCTTGATGGCGGCCACCTTTGGTCTTATAAAACCGCTATAATAAACCTTGTGTTGTTTTCCAGAATTAGTGACTCAAGTTCCTGTACCCAGCAGCATGTTCGCGATGCCACTGATGTTGTAAACACCCATAGGTAACTGCTAAATTCTAAGCGGGCCGTCAGCTGTCTACTGTCCTACAGCAATAAAAAAATACAGCAAAAGAAGGGCACCGTGAATTTTTTTATTGTGATGTTGAGATCCGAAGCCCTCGCATTTTGATTTTACCTCTTTCTCCTGCTATAGAGACACGTCGGCCCTAAAAAACACAAATTAAGTATCTAAATCTGTTTTCTTGTGAGTTTTAATATGAATCATAAAATATATAGACGTAAGTATCACAAAAAGGCACCTACATATTGATACTTAGCCACAATACTCCACCGGGTACTTAAGGCTGAGCTAAACTTAGAATACAATGGATAATACTCTTGTCATAAGAAGATCAACAGTACAATTGCCTTACAACCTACATAAATATAAAATAAATAAATACTTTATGAAAATTCATACACCATTTTTAAGCAGCAAAATGCTCGTGTTACTAGATAACTGATATATAACTAATTATATACTTTTGCAGTCGTTGCGAGGTGTGTAATACTTTGGCCATGAAGGTGGTTGATTAATCACAGTATTTCTGCCACTTAGCAAAAATAAAGACGATATCCTAACAACGGCTTTCCATTCCATGCGATTTGTTTAATACATACTTATAGAAATAAGTAATAAACGAATATACCCAAGCGAAATTCCTTTGAATCATCATTATCTTAGCGTTGAGACCAGGTTGCAACCCAAACTCTCGCTTCAGCGCCCAGGGTCCGCTTTCCGACTTTTTCTTCGCAAAATCATCGGCATCTCTGGTGGTCAGTCCATTGGCATGCATACCAAACCTTACAACGTCAAGCCAGCACTTTTTGGGTCTACCCCTTCTGCCTCCACTTTATACGTCCCAACAACCTACCTCTGTCAGAATCTGCCAGCGCGATATCATCAGCACACATGAGCAACCACGGGGGCTGCTCATGTGACTTTCTGATGCTGTATGACAGTACGTCTAATACCACGCTGAAAGAAACGGACTAAGGACAGATTCCTAGTGTAATCCAACAGTGATGTGGAAGGATTTCGTTTCGCCAACAGCGGTCCACACCACGGAATCGGAATCACGGTACATGTCTCGGATGATGTCATTATAGGCCTCTGGGACCCTTTTTGATCGCAATGCCCACCAGATTATCGCGCGAGGAATACAGTTGAAGGGCTTCTGCAAGTTAAGAAACAGGCAATGCAGAGGCGTATTCTTCGTCCTGTATTTCTCCGCGACAGTCCTTAGGGCAAAAACAGGATCCACTGTCCCGTGACCAGGGCGAAACCCATATTAACATATCCAAGACGGTGCACTCTTGTCGAATCTGAGAGTCGACAACCCTTTAGAAGAGCTTAATGGCTGGGACATGATCTTAACATCACGGCAATTACCGCACTCCTGCACCGACCTCTTGCGTTTGAAGACTGGAGTAATGATACTCAGTCTCCAATGGCTCGGGATCGTACTGGTGAGGAGTGTCCAGTTGAAAAGGTCGGTTAAGATGCCCACATCACGAGAGTCCATGACCTTCCAGGCTTCAATGAGGACTCCATCGGATCCAACAGCTTTCCGATTCTTCATGCGGCGAAGACAATTCTGGACCTCTCCAGGCGTTATCAGTGGGATTAGTCCTTGATTCGGAGGAAGATCTGGCGGCTGCACCTCTTTGCGGTGCGTGTTCAGCAGCTCGTGGAAATACGAGCGCCATCTCTCCTTTACCACGAAGTCCTCGCATAGCAGGTTACTCACAGGATATTTTACATAGCAGCACTTGGAAATGTCCTGTGCCGCTTTGATTCTGGAGCGCGCCAACTTATAGATGAGCTTCTGCCCCTCAGACAATTCCAACTAATCGTAAATTGGTTGTAAGTGGTCTCGTCTGGCTCTGGCAACAGTTCTCTTAGTGGCGCGCTTTGCCACCCGGTATGCATCGTGATCTTCAGGAGATCTGGACGCTTGCCACTTCATAAAGAGGGCTTTCTTCGTTCTAGTCTCCCTCTGGACTGTGTCGTTCCACCACCATGTCTCCTTGTCACACTTGCGACCACCCTTAGACACCCCAAGCACCTCCTTCGCCGACCCAAGGATAGCCGCCTGAATCTTGTCCCAGTATGCCTCAACTGGTTTGCCCATACTACCGGCGCACATGTCACTGACGACTAAGGCAAACTCCAGGGACGTGACTTTATCAAGCAGCCAACACCTGATTCGGTGCTGAACGCGCTCGGCATGCGTGTCTTTAGGCTTAGCGCAGAGGTCCATGACAAGAAGACAATGTTTGCAGTGAGACTCTCACCGGGTCTCTTTTTGAAATATATGTTCACGATGGCAATGTCGGCAGCCGCACACGTATTGAGGATAGCCTCCCCTTCCTGGTTGCGTCTACTGTACTCAAATCCACCGTGAACACGCTCAAATTCTCCACATTCATCACCCACATGACCTTTCAGATCACTCTCCAAAACGATCCCCTGTAATAATGGAATTCCACAGAGCACTTCTCCAGAGTAAATTCCAGAACGCTATTTTATCAGCGTGGTCACATCCAACCTGTGGCGCATGGGCATTTATCAAGCGGGTAACTACTCCTTCGATAAGCACCCTAATGACGATAAACAGGTCGTATTACATTCAAGTTTAACATAAATATTCTGGTATTGACATTTCTTACATTTTTGATGTCATTTTTAAATAACCTAAATGTAGGTAGGTTTCCTTAACATAAACTAAACGGAAGTTTGTAAATGTTTAAAAACGCAATAATCATAATTAATACAAAATACTTATAGAAATAATAATATTAATGTCTAAATAGTTTTATGTTCACATTTTTAATTATAATATAATTTTGCTATAAATATTAACTAGCGGAATTGTTTCCGTTTCTGTTATAAATATTTTGGTAGATATTTAATTTCGGTTACTGGCAAGTAATGGCATGACACCTGTCGACGGGATATACAAACTAGCGACAGAATATTATAAAAGACGGTGTAATACTAAGAAAACTCCCCATGCAGCGGTCGAGCCGGAAACGCACCTCACAGGAGGCGCGTGACCGAGCACGCTGCCACGGCTGATCGACCCCGCTCCCACGGGGTTGGAATGCCTTAACGCCCGAAGTCGCTGTCGAGTCGTCTGAGATAATAACAGCTTTAGCTTTAAGAAAAAAAAACGAAATGGACAGTGTTATAAATATAATTGAGAAGTGAAAAAGAAATATATTTGTTTTTATTAACGTTCACGTAAGATTTATTTTACAGTATGACGTTTCACTTCAAAAATTTGTTCTGGAACTCCAAGTTCAAAACTAAATGTTTGGGCCGCGTGAGTTAGGGCTAACGTCATTAGCTATATCCGCCCATGAAACAGTAGCCCTTATTCACTTCTCACAAGAGCCAGGCGAAGCTCTCGCGCGCCGTTATGCGGCGGCGCCCTAGCCCTTATACGAACTCTTTTTTTCTCCATATTCATCATCATTCTTTGTCTCTCTATAAACTGATTTGGCTAGTTTTGGCTTTTATTGGGGTGACTGCCGTCTGGCCCCCCAACCCCAAAAGGAAAGCCGTCGTCAGTGCCTCTTCTGTTATTCAGCAGGGAGCGCCGATTTGCAGGTGAGGTTGGGCCATTACAACCCTAAGTGAAAGTACTTTGAATACAGGTTAACATTGATGTCAGTCATAAAAAAAATATCTCTGTACATATTATAGCTTACAATTTAATCTAATTTATGGAAGTGTTAAAATGAATAACTGAAACGCACACATAGAATTGATGAAACATGTTAGTGATTTCTCGACCCATCAATTTCCGCGCCAATTGCGAATGCGAGTTATGTGTAACGTACCAAATTCAATATTGATACTCGTACTACCCTACTAATATTGCCGAGATTGAGTAAATATAAATTCAGTTTCTTTTTAAACTAACATACGGTACAAATACATTTGCAATCCAGTCACGTACGCCGAGGTCGGCCGATGTCCCGCCGATGACGTATGTTTCGAATCTATAAGGGATCCGTATAGGGTTTCTAATATTCAAAAGGATTTATTTTAAATTATTGCGTATGTATATTTCTAGCAATATTTTCGTAGAAATGTTTTTTGCCCTCTAATCACAGTAGTTATGAGTATATGCGCCTATTTAAAAGTCACGTTGATTTTTTATCTTCCGTGCCTGGGTTGTGAAAAAATGGCCAACGCTCGCCCTGTCCAGCATACAGGGGCCAATACGGTTCAGGACGGGCGTCACGTCCTTGTGCGTGGGGTCGTGTCCAAAAAATTTGCCTGCCGCTTGGTTATTTGAAACTTAATTGAAATTTACATAGATTTTAGTAAGCTTAATTAGAGCCCATAGCGTCGCTACCACTGAGCTAGTGCCTCCTGATAGAGGAAATGGATAGTATACCTGCCACACTTGTTCAAGGCGGATTGGCGGGTTACACAAACCAGTGAACTCGGTATGCAAGTTTCCTCAAAATTTTTTCTTGCACCGTCAGCAAATGGAAATTATGTATAATATATAATTGATTTTACATTATAGGCGGGAAAACTTGTCTTAGCGATACATGCCACCGTGGGACTTGAGCCTAGAACATTTAAAATTTAAGTAAGCTTACTTAATTGATTTTATATTTTATATCCGGATGACCGAGCTTTGCTCGGTATTTTTTTTTTTATAAATTGTGTTTTTTGGAAATTAACAATTGATTTTCTTAGTCTAACCTCAAAGCAAACACTCATTGACTTCTTGTTACTTAACAACGCCATCTGCTGGAATAGCTTTAGTGTTGTGTCGTTAAAGCAATTTAAAAAAAATAGTATTATTATTCGCCGATAGATGTCAGGAAGAGTCACATTTTTGTTATTTTTCTTCCAATAAAAAAAAAGCGAATAAAATGACATTTTCTAGAAATGATTCCTAGCTAGATCGATTTATCGCCCCCGAAACCCCCCATATATTAAATTTCATGAAAATTGTTGGAGCCGATTCGGAGATTCCAATTATATATACGGCCACGATCGGCCTGTCGTAAAAGAAAGTAAAGGTAAAAAAAACCGCAGTATTTTTTTCCAATAAGACTTTCCTCTAACAAACACCTAACAATTCTCCAGCTACGTCGTTAATGGAATAAAGTAATGTTAATTTGACACTTGAGAACAGCAAGAATACAAAAAAGAAGTCCATTAAAATGTTATTTAAATACTCTTTTATTATACCTTTGCTTTTAACAGGCTTATCAAATACTGATTAGAACTAATATTTTTATTTATATTTGTTTTTAACGCTTCGTTTGTAATTTCAATTATTATTTCGTCTCTGTAATTATTTTTAATTTTATATTGTGAATAACACTAAAATAATGTTATTATTTCAACCCGCCTCATAACATCAACAAACAGAAGTACGTAACTGAATAAATTTTTGAGATATCCCCGAGGAACCCTTGCAGGCGTTGATAAGACTTTGTTGGCAGTACGACCGAGAGAATACTAATCGTCGACTTTTGAAAGAATAACCTCAAGTTACCAAATACATTTTGCAAAATTTAATATACATTTAGATCAGTAATATTCGAGAAAAATATGAATAAATTAATTTAAATTTTATTTTTATTGCTGTAGAACAATATACAGGTTGATAGCCCAGTTAATTTTCAAATAAGACAGTTACCATACTATGGATATTTTGTGTCCTGGCGCTGTTATACCAGTAGCGCCAGGAGGCGGCCGAGCGTGGCTCTCCCCCCGCGCCTCGCGAAGTGGAGGTAAAGCGGGCGGAGCTACGCGACGAGGTTCTTATGGTGGAGTGGAAGGAGAGCCTCGCGCACCCCAGCGCGGGCCTTGCCACCATCGAAGCGGTGAGGCCCGTCCTGGCACCACCGGTGTAAAGGCGCCACGGCACCTGACCTTTCACCTGATGCTAGTCCTCTCGGGGCACGGTTGCTTCAGGAGGTACCATGTTGCATAGGGTGGAAGATGACGCCGGGTTGCCATCACTGTGGCGCAGGTGACGAGGAGGACACGGTGAAACACACTGTCGCCGTGTTCCCTACGTGGCGCGAGGAGCGCCTCACTCTCGTCGCCAAAATCGGCGCGGACCTGTGTCGCTCTCAGCCTTGGTTCTGTCCATGGTCGGGGGCGATCCTGGATAGACGGCCGTCGCCTCCTTTTGTGAAGCAGTCACGCAAAGGAGGTGGCGGAGTGGGAGCGGTAGCGGGAGTCGACCACCATACTCACCTCTCGCCAACGCAGGCCACGTAGTCGGCGCCGGAGGGTATCTAACGACCTCCGGCCCCTCGAAGGAGGATCCGCCGCCTGCACTACTGTCCTGCTGTGTACTGAGGGTGAGGGCCGCGTGCTATTCCGCGGCCCCCCTCAACTTTTAAAGTCGATTTAGGAGAGCGCCGGGGGGACGAAATCCTGACCCCTTGGCGCTAATAATTTAGGAGAGACCCGCCTTTTGTCTCAGGACGCCGGCTCAGGCCACGAGATCGGCAGGCCATCTATCCTTGGGCCCGAGCGTACGCGATAGGAGTACAGCGGGTTTTTTTTTAGTGAGTAGTCGGATGGCCGATCCTCTTTCCAAGAGTCCCATATATCCGTCGGTCTCCCCGGGCTGGGGGAACCCGTCAAGAGAGGGTTTTCCCCTGAGCCAAAAAAAAACTTAGGATATTTGTGACAACAGGAGCTGTCCACGATGGGCTGACACATGAATTATTTATGCCGGAACAATCATCATCATCATCTCAGCGTTCATCCCGGTTGCAACCCAAACTTCCGCTTCGGTGCCCGGGGTCCGCTTTCCGACTTTTTCTACTCCACTTCGCACGGTCTTCAGCATCCCTGGTAGTGAGCCCATTAGCACGCATGTCACCCCTTACGACGTCAAGCCAGCACTTTTTGGGTCTACCCCTCCTGCCGGGGCCCGGCGGAGGCGGCATGGCCAGACATTTGTTTCCCACGTAATCATCCGGTTGCCGCAAAACGTGGCCTTACCAACGGAGCCGACACTCCTGCAATTTATCCGCAATGTCACGGACATGAAGACCGCCGCGAATGCGGGAGTTCCTAACGCGGTCCTTCCGCGTCACTCCACACATCCACCGCAGCATATTCATCTCCGTGACACGCAGTTCTTGCTTGTGTCTCTCTAACACCGGCCACGCTTCACAGCCGTATAAAAGGACAGGCCTAATGATGGTCTTATAGACCTGTCCCTTCAATTTTACCGGCATCTTGGGGTCACAAATGACACCAGTCACCTCACGCCATTTGGCCCACGCGGCAGCAATGCGTGCCTTGACGTCGCAATCGATGTCACCAGACGCATGGAACACAGATCCCAGGTATTTCACTTGTTCCGTGCGCTCGATCGTGTCGCCACCTATGCGTACGGGTGTGGGATCTGTGGAGTTACAGGCCAAGTACTCGGTCTTCGCCACATTGAGCTTCAGACCACCGTTCTCAAGCGACTCCTTCCACGCCTTCACGCGTTGCACCAGCCTACCCCTGTCTGAATCTGTCAGCGCGATATCATCAGCATACATGAGCAACCACGGGGGCTGCTCATGTGAGTTTCTGATGCTGTCTGACAATACGTCTAATACCACGCTGAACAGAAACGGACTAAGGACGGATCCTTGGTGCACCCCAACGGTGATGGGGAAAGGTTTTGTGTCGCCAACAGCGGTCCGAACTACGGAATCGGAGTCATGGTACATGTCTTGGATGATGTCAATATAGGCCTCTGGAACCCTTTTGAATCGCAATGCCCACCAGATTATCGCACGAGGAATACAGTCGAAGGCCTTCTGCAAGTCCAGAAACAGGCAGTGCAGAGGCGTATTCTTCGTCCTGTATTTCTCCGCGACAGTCCTTAGGGCAAAAACTGGGTCCATGGTCCCATGTCCAGGGCGAAACCCATACTGACACCCCGAGACAGTGCACTCCTGCCGAATCCGAGAGTCGATAACCCTCTCGAAGAGCTTCATGGTGTGGGACATGACCCTTATTCCACGGTAGTTACCGCACTCCTGCACCGATCCCTTGCCTTTGAAGACTGGAGTAATGATACTCAGCCTCCATTGGTTCGGGATCGTACCGGTGAGGAGTGTCCGGTTGAAAAGGTTGGTTAAGATGCCCACACCACGAGAGCCCATCGCCTTCCAGGCTTCGATGGGGACTCCATCGGCTCCGACAGCTTTCCGATTTTCCATGCGGCGAAGACAATTCTGGACTTCTGCAGGCGTTACCGGTGGCACTAGTCCTTGATTTGGAGGAAGATCTGGCGGCTGCACCTCTTTATGCTGCTTGTTCAGCAGCTCGTGGAAATACGAGCGCCATCTCTCCTTCACCGCGAGGTCCTCGCATAACAGGTTGCCCCCGGGGTCTTTTACACAGCGGCACTTGGAAATATCCTGTGCCGCTTTGACCCTGGAACGCGCCAACTTATATATGAGCTTCTGCCCCTCAGACGATTCCAACTTATCGTAAAGTGGTTGTAAGTGGTCTCGTCTGGCTCTGGCTACAGCTTTCTTGGTGGTGCGCTTGGCAGCTCTGTATGCGTCGCGATCTTCAGGAGATCTGGACGCTTGCCACTTCTTAAAGAGGGCTTTTTTCGCCCTGGTCTCCCTCTGGACTGAGTCATTCCACCACCAAGTCTCCTTGTCACATTTGCGTCCACCCTTAGACTCGCCAAGCACCTTCCTCGCCGACCCAAGGATAGCCGCCTGAATCCTGTCCCAGTAAGCTTGAACCGGTTCGCCCTCACCACCGACGCACTTGTCGCCGATGGCAGAGGCGAACTCCTGGGACTTGACTTCATCAAGCAGCCACCACCTGATTCGGCGTTGAAGGCGATCTACACGTTTGCCTTTGGGCTTCACGCAGAGGTCCATGACAAGAAGACGGTGTTGTGCAGTGAGACTCTCACCGGGTATGACCTTGCAGTTGGCTACATTGCTGATGTGGTGTCTCCTAGTGAGTAGGAAGTCGATTTGGGTAGCATTCCTCCCGCTCTTGTAGGTGATGAGATGCTCGGGTCTCTTTTTGAAATACGTGTTCACGATGGCAAGGTCGGCAGCCGCACACGTATTGAGGATGTCCTCCCCTTCCACATTGCGGCTACCATACCCAAATCCACCGTGAACACGCTCAAATTCCCCACATTCATCACCCACATGACCGTTTAGATCACCGCCCAAAACGATCCCATGTGACAATGGAATCCCACGAAGCACTTCTCCGAGTAGGTTCCAGAACGCTATCTTGTCGGCGTCACTACAACCGGCCTGTGGCGCGTAGGCGCTTATCAAGTGGGTAACTACCCCACCAACAAGCACCCTCACAACCATAAGCCGATCGCTACAGCGCTTCACCTCCAAAATGTCGTCCTGGAGCTCCTCCGAGAGCACTATGGCGACCCCATTTTCCCCACCAGATGCACCCGTGTAGATCAGCTTGTAGCCATTCCCAATGAACCGGGATCTGCTGGCCTTCCACCGAGTCTCCTGCAGGAACGCCACGGCCACCCTCCGCCTGGAGAGTACATCGGCCAATTCCCTCGCGCGTCCGGTTAGCGTGCCAATGTTCCATGTTGCGAAGCGGAGTTTCGATTGGGCTAACGTCTTTAGCCGTGCTCGCCCACGGCACGGCAGCCCTTGTCCACTTGTCACAGAAGTCGGGCGAAGCTTCTGCGCGTCGTTTTGCGGCGACGCCCTATCCATGACTGGACCTTTCCTTGTTCTGACCATTGTAATTATTGGCTGGTTTTGGTTTTTACGGGAGCGACTGCCGTCCGACCTCCCAACCCCAAGAGGAAAAACCGAGATGTGCACTTCCTTGCCGCATGTAGGCTGGCGAAGGAGTAGTCCATCCGTCGCCTTTTACGACTCCCCTGGAATGACCTGGGGTGACCCTATTCTTTTCACTGGCCGGGGTCACACGGCCAGTTATGCCGGAACAATACGCTTGGTTATTATGGCGGTATATTTACAGACCAAGGGTGTTTGCCATCCAGGCAGGCTTGGGGCTCTACCATCCAGCTAGGGTTATTTTGTCACCTTTTACGACAGGCCGCCGCAACCGTAGAGACTGATTTTTACTTTGCCCCTGCACGGACAACTTTTAGCAACGGTAACTGTTTATATGAATAACAATAACTCACGTTCTTCTATTTACAATTTCAACACGACCTAGGGGTTCTATATATGTATGTATCTTATATAACTATTTTTAGTACATGTTACCTGAACAGGTGTAAATATTCTAAAACGGTGCCTTTTAAATTATGTAAAATGTACACGTGTTTTCAATATTTAAGTGAAACACTCCCGACGAATGAGGCCAGCTTGCCTGAAGTTTATATTTCGGAAATTTTGAACAATGTTATGTAAGGCACATCCAGGCACACCAATCACAGATTTATAATAGTATGATTGCTGAATATTGTTATGACCATAATTAGATTTTTTTACTTTTACAATTACGAGCACTTGGTGTTTGGCAATATTCTCAGTTAATTCTAAATGTTGAATACTCGTACATATGAATATAGATTAATTTAAAACGTTTTTATATATTAAATGATACTCGTGTTATACAGGTATCCTCGGTAACAGGAATTATTTGTATGCTTTTTTTTTTTGTTGTAGGACAGCAGACAAGCTGACATCCGCTTAGAATTTAGCAATTTCCGTCACCTATGGGTGTTTGCAACGCCAGTGGCGTCGCGAACACGCTGATGTCTCATAAGGGTACAGGAACTTGGGTCACTAATGCCGGAACACAACACAAGATTATTATGCGACATGCTTATAACTAAAGGTGGTCGCCATCCAGACGAGCTTGGGGCCCTGCCACGTATCTACGACCTCGGGCGCAGGGGGTCAGTATTCTTTTTCCACCCCTGCACGGATATGTATGCTTGTCAAACAGTGAAGACAACTTGCATTAAAACCTCTAACATAATATACGACTGTAAAACGTAGTGTTACATGCTACGGATACTACGTAGATTGGATTTTCGTAGCAACCTTGACACTGGTGACGTTGGATGTAAACTGCAGGAAGTTTTCGTTGATATGGTCATATTTTAAGGCAACTGATACTTAAAAAACATCTAAATGTGCAACTTCCACCGAACCCACTTAACAAGTATTTTGACATGATAAATCATTATCGTACGAATTGATTTACTAAAGATTACCGAGAGCAGTGAGTAGTGGAGAATAGAAAATAGGAAAGATAACTTCGGCCAATGAAACAATAGATAAAGTAAATTTAAAGTAAAGATATGCCGAATATTCTTGTTCTATTATTTTACAGATTTCTTGTGTAAGAACTTAAATAACCGAATAACAAAATATACAAAGTTTCATTGAGTCTGTCAATTTTCTCGCAGAATCTATGCGAAACTGCGGACTAGTTCTGAATCAGACTTTGTGACTTGTAAGTGCAATGTACAACGCCTGGCTAAAGATAGAATCGATTTGGCTAAGTTTGTCTTATTTAAAGAAAATATGATGTGTGTGAATGGAGCTCTTTCTTTTTTGCATATTAATCATCTGTTTCCAAAATAAGTAGCATAGAACTTGTTTTATGAACACTAGATAACTAATATACTACACATATACTTTTATTTTGTAAATAAATACATAAACACTCAGACGTAAGATGACAATCGAACCTGGACCGCCGCAAGCATAGCCTACTACAAAGGCGCTACACGTTAGCCATTACTTTACGATGATCGTCAACTTATCTCCTAGCTACAGAATTAAAAGACTGTTAATAGTTTTAACCTTCTATTAGGAGGCATGGACAGTATATCCGCCATGCTTGCTCACGGTGGATAAGCGGTTTACACGTACCAGTGTTCTCATTATAGCGGTTTCGTTACGATGTTTTCATTATCGACGGTATATAGTAATAATGTAGCAGTGTATGCCATCATGGGATAACAACCTAAAACTTGAGACCTTCAAATTGGTCTAGGACTATAATACCAAGCTACCGAGTAAAAGATATTGTGCGTAATGTGCATACTAAAATTAAAACCTAATTTAGAACTGACTCTGTCAGTGGTTACGAGAGTAATGTATAGTCATACTCTCGCAACCACTGACAGAGTCAGCTCGGTTGCTTATTAATATTATTGAAGAAGGTTTAAAAAGGAAAAGTTGGTTAATTATGTATAAGTTTGTACTACATATTCTATTTAAGAATACGCATTTAAATAAAGAATAAAAAAGAACCCGATTAAAATCTACCGAAACTCTATTAAATGTACCGTGTTCGTGCACCTCACTAGTGTGTTGTGTCTGTGGTGCTACTCCGCTCATTCGATCGCTCATTCGGACATTCATTCATTCCTATACACATTTGTACGACCTCAAGTATAGCTACTGCATTATTAAGAAATAATAAACTTGTAAATACTAGGAATAAATGTAAATTAAGCTGGAGTCAGATTTTCTATTCAACGACCCGAGGTCGTAACATACCGTTAATACATTTTAAATTAAAACAACGTCTTAAAAAAATTTCCAAGCCAATAGTGAATACGTTGAAATAAGTTCAAAAATAGCCCGTCGAGTGGGAATTTTCCACATTTCAACTGAAAGTTGATACAAATTGCTTCCGAGTGGAGCAACCGTGCAAACTTTCGCAATTAACGGCCCGGTGCGCGAACCTCGTGATTGATGTTAGCGAGGACTGATATTTAACCTATACCTATTTATTGATTTAATTATAAGAAATGCATAATTAGGTACATTGCTTATTTTTTATTGTTATGGAACAACAGATAACGACGCTAGGCGCATCGCTAACAGGCGGCCATTCGCTTACGAAAGCTGAAAATTGGGTTATGCCGGAACACAACACAAGGTGGAATACTTATAGACCAAGGTTGGTTGCCATCCAGACGGGCTTAGCGCCCTACCACGTAGTTTGGGTTTTGTTGCCTTTTACGACCCCGGTTGCAGAGGTTAGTATTATTTCTCCGCCCCTGCACGGATAGTTGCGGTATGGCATTTGCAGTATATCTACGAGTCTATCTATGTACAGCTTTGAACGCCCCTGCACGGATAAAAAGGAGAGTATGTGTGATTAAATAATATTATGATGAAATTGTATTATAAAATAGTCTTGATGAGGCAGTTGTAAAAAATTACTAATTTTCAAATTATTTAATCTATAACAAACATATATAAAGTAAATAGGGTTCCTTTGGCGCACCATCACAACAAATCTACTGAACATATCGGGATGCGACTACTACCATTCGACGCAGTATTTTGTAGATATTTATAGGTTATTTATTTTTTGGATTCCATCGACCTTTTCTCATTTCTTTTTCGATGTACTTGTGCCTGTTGTACGTCTCGTGGAGCAGACGCGATCTGCTAGTTACTATATAAAATTTAATTGGAATGAATTTAGCATGCATTTAACTTAATATGAGTGAAACAAGAGTAAAACACGTTGGGGTTAAGGCATAAAATAAACGAATAGGCAAGAATTTTTCCCATAAAAGAAAACGACTAAAGAGCTTTTACTCGGACATAAATGCAATGTTGCCGTTCTTCTTTGAAAATACGTTCAGCTTATTGTATCAGATTTTAATGGTTTGAAGCTTTTAACCTTTGAATGTATATTATACAAAGGTTTCACGTAATATGTAATATTTATATCGTACCACGATGGAGTTGTCGTATTATATAAGGGATTCGGCTGTGTCTGGATGAAAATCAGTGGCTCAGGAGGGACTCAGAGGTTAGTTGAGGATCCTGAGGCCGATCGATCGATCTACCAGTATTAATAGGCTGAATTTCACGGTGATGCGGGACTTGGTATTACAGACCAGTGCAAGCATAGACTGGGCACGGCTGTTTCGATAAATACCTGCACCAGCACGTGGGATGGGCCTACTTTGGCCTGTTGGGAGTGCGGTGCTCTTGTTAATACCGTAGAAGCCCCAAAGCCATAATTATTGCTCCATAATTCAAGCGGATCTATCGCTGCGGAATGTAATTGCCCTAATACTCCACAGCGAGACTTGTTGGTAAACAGTGGTTTTCGCCAGAAAGCGTGTCATGCGAGAGAGAGAGAGAGATACATGGAGAGACCGTGCGGTGGCATCCATCCGCAGGAAACGGACTGGCAGGGGTAGACGTCGATATGCAGACGTTTTCCCGTCCTGAAGGAAGGATATTGTTTGGTATTCTTTCCAGGATTGGATATTTATTTGTCTTATTACTCAACAAAAGAATATGTCATGGATAGGTACTGATGTAGAGACGCTTGTTGAAATTTTTCTTGTGACAGTACTCAACAGCAAGTCGCAGAACAACAACATCTAAGTCGGTTCTGCGATGCCCGTAGTGTTTTGGCTGTTCGGTCGATATAACGATATGACCGCCGCTAACCAATACGTGTTTTGGAAGACAGGATCAGAAGTTTTAGAGTGGTACCGGGAATTCGGTTTCCTTTGGGATAAAAGTCAAGCTTATTTTGAACTCTGACGACGAAGATGACATACGTATTCTACAATATAAATAAATTAGGTACCCCTGCAGGGAGGCAGAGAAAAATGATCAAAATTTAATGCCTAAATGTCAAAGGTATGATCTGCAAAGAATAGAACCTGAAACTGCAGTATGAATCTAACGGATAAAACAATCGCGGTAATGATTGCGGATATCAAAGCGCGTCAATATTTAGAAAAATTCTGCATAAAGATTACAAAGACGCATTGAATAGAAATAGTACTCGCTGACTTTGGAAATTGTTTACCTGTATTAAAATTTCAATATATAAAAGTAAAACAGATAATGTAAAATTAGTACAAAAACCCCTGAATAAGCTAGGGAAATTGTGATGGGGAACGAAAAATTCCACAATTAAAAAAAATTAAAGAGATAGAAAATCGTTTTTAAATTATTTCATAACTAACGACCCCACATAAAGAATTTCGTAATGTTGATTTAGAGCTGAAGAACGAATACCACACTCCCCTCCCGCCAACGCAGGCCACGCCGGCGGCGCCGGAGGGCAAGTAACGACCTCCGGCCGCCGTAAAAAGTGGCCACGGGCGGCTCCTCGGGGGAAGATCTGCAGCCCGCACTATTGCCGCGAGGGAGAGGGCCGCGTGCTGTTCTGCGGCCCCCCTCAATTATTGATTCAGGAGAGCGCCAGAGGACGAAATCCTGACCCCCTGGCACTAACAATTTAGAAGGGGCCCGCCTTAAGACAAAGGGCGAGCCGGCGCCGGTCCGGGCCACGAGATCGGCAGGCCATATATCCGTGGGCCCGGGCGTAGGCGATAGGAGAATAGCAGGGTTTTTTCGTGGGTAGTCGGATGGTTGAACATCTTTCCCGGAGTCCAACATATCCCTCGGTCCCCCCGGGCCGGCGGAACCTGTCAAGAGAGGGTTTTCCCCGAGACCAAAAAAAAAAGAGCTGAAGAACAGCACAATACCTGGAGGCCAAAGTCTAACCGGTATGTCTTGGTTATCCTATAAAGAATCTCAATGGATTTTAATGCTGTAAAGGATGTCCTTTAATAATTTTATCTTTAAAAATTGCTTCACTTACAGAGACAGCCATGCTCTGATTTTATCTGAAGCCTGTTACAAAAATATCAAAAACACAAATTTCCTGTCCTCATCTTTTTAATGAGTAATCTGAAGTGACAGCTAGTCATTCTTGTGTTTGTTTAAATTGGTAGAAAAAATAACACACTTAGCTTGATAGGAATGTTTGTGAATTTTATATTTTAAGCTATAAAAATGTGTGATATCAACAAAATAAGCAGCTTGTGTTATAGGTACAAAATAATAATAAAATAATACATATTTATGCTAACTAGAAAAATCCACACCTCCTCATGCGCACGCGCATATACGTACACACACACACTTACGCACGTACACACACATGCAAGCGCACAAACGCTCCCTCGCACTAATGCATAATCACAATATGAACAAAATATATAATATTAATTTTTGCAGAATTAGGTATTTAAAAATGGGAGAGGAAACTTGCCCCAGACTTGCAGTTAGATCTAATTCTAGAGCAAGTGTAAACAATCATTTTATCTGTTTTTAGTCATTCTATATAAGTTTAATCCTTATATTTTTTGGTGCAATATAAGCTATTTAATTTAAGATAATTAATATACTATTTATTTACTTTCGTTTTGTAAATTATAAACATCCAAACTTAAGACGAGAATCAAATCCGTGAATCACGCAGGCATTGGTCAGGCCACGGATATATTTATCCAGACCTTCAAGACAGTTATCATCCAATTCTAGTAATCTTTTCTAAAATATACCTTAGTAAGAAATTTCATACATCGGTGTGTCTCAAATAATTCTATATAAACTTAGCGCATAAATTAAACTTGCTCACAACAATTTGGAAGTTGCCAGTTTTGAAACTGTCACCCTTCTGAGTTGTTTCGATATTCAACGTATTGTTGCAAAAGGTGAATCTTAACACGTTGGGATAAGGTTGAATTTGGTTAGACAAGAAAAATACGGTATAATAACAGTCTCTAATTGATTGCTTTGTGAAATTTTAGACGTAATGTATAAAGTGAAAACTCAGCGGTTGATGAAATGTTGTATTTCATATTTTATTGAACAGACTACACCACAAAATAATTGGGAATACATAAATTTATCCAAATACCAGTTGCTTTCTTAGTGTGAAAGGGTCTATCCCATTTTTGTGTATGCGATTTAGTCTGTGGTTTTTTTTATTGCTGTAAGACAGCAGACACGCTGATGGTCCATTTAGTAGTTAGCAGTTACCGTCGCCTATAGGTGTTTGCAACGCCAGTGGCATTGCTAACACGCTACTGTCCCATAAGGGTACAATAACTTGAGTCACTAATGCCGGAAAACAACGCTCTCTGATCCGAATACATAATACTTCTTGGTAAAGGAATAATAAATACGCTAAGCTAATAAAACAAAAAGTCATGAAATGCAGAAAAGAATAATTGAAATTGTTATTTAGTAAGATTTAAAACTTCTTCAACGTTTTTTTTATCACAGTCTTTGTGCTCACCTTAAGGCGTTAAAAATGCACCATAGACTTCTCTCAATAATAAACTGTAGTAATTTTTCATGGGTTTCATCGCCACAGTTTATAAAAATAAACAGTATTCCAATTTTACACTGTTCTTTAATTTTATTCGTGGTTAAAATAATGCTTAAATGTCATGTAATATTGATATAATAACAGTATCCCACAATGTGCTCGCCACACTTGTCTATTGTCACATGCCGATTACACATACCGGTGATTTCCATATGTAGGTTTCTTCATGATTTTTTCCTTTGCCGTTAGTAAGTGGCACAGAAGGCGAAAAAAACTGCCTGAGCGCTAAATGTCATTGTAGGAGTCGAACCCAGGACATTTAATTTAGTCAAGAGCGATATCACCTGTAAAATATATAGTTTTGAAATATCTATCATTTACTATGATTTATTATTATTTTTTGGTATCACAACATTCTAGGAGGTAATATTATCGTGACTTACATGTAACTTATGAGACTAGATTTAAAACTAAAGATGGAGGGATAGGTTTATAAGACCATAATTATTACATCAAGGTATTCACGGCAGCTTTCACGTCCGGGACTTTGTAGATAATTTGCAAGAGTTGCTTTCACTGGTATTGTCACGTTCTAGAACAACCGGCTGCCTACGTGAGGTACAAATGTCTAGCTATGCTACCTCCACCGTGGCCCGGCGGAAGGAGTACAACCGAAGTGATAATTTAACGTCGTAAAAAGTAGCATGTAAACGGTCTTTTGTGCTTGGAGCATGAAGTAATAGAGAAAAAATTCAAAATGGAAATAAGTAAAGGATTTCAAACAATAAACTTGTAATGGAACATCAAAATCTTGACTGTATCATGGATAATTTTGCAAAAATTAGAGCCTGAGTGTTCTAAAGTATAATTTTTTTTGTTTTGTATGCCTATTTAGGTTGAACAATGTCCAGATAACATTGTTACGCTAGTAAAAAAATCTACAGCTCCCCTACAGTTTTAGACTGTAGCCACGCTACACTAGGTCATGGGGTACAAAAACAATTTTCTATTATATTACACAAACACTTATTACTAAGTATTTATTTATTGAAATCATACTGAAAAATATTATTTACAAAGATTATTGCCTAGAATGTTAATTTTCAAAGAATTTATGACGTAAACCAACATAACATCTTTGACATATGACTCTCCCAATAGTTTTATAATCTGTTCCAGCACATCTACATTTTTTTTTCCATCGATTTTGCATAGTGTTTTCTCCATCATATTTTACCCCTTCGAAAATGCTTGATCCGCTTTTTGAGGTAGATTATCGACCAACAGATCTTGGGGGAGTTACATAGTTTCTCAAATAAGTTTGGACTTATTCACGAAGGAAATCAAGCTGCGAAATATCTCTTCCTGATTTGCGCTTCAGTATTCAGGAGTTATTTATGGTGACGTCTACAAGCCGCGTAAAAATAGGCCACCGCCATTTTATGCCTCGAATCCCAATACTATAATTGTTTACACGTGCATCCATCAGATGTGTACCTCTATATTTACTGGTTGTATACTGCTATAAGATTTGGTCTAGGTGTTTTTTATTTTTTACTGTTTTGCCTTAGCATACCGATCTACCAATCCTACAAGAGTTACTTTGTGATCTGTGGATGCAACAGTCATTACAAAATAACCTATCCATCGGGCTATAACGAAAATACCTTGAGACATTTATATGACTCTCTCTCTCTTTTTTTCATGACTTTAACCTTAACAATTCTTTTGGCTATCTGTTTTGGAGAACTGTGCCTGTTTCTCCTTAACCTTACCTCAATATTATTCCATCTTTATAATATTGTGGCAATGACCTAGAAAATGCTGGTGATGCAAGGTCAGGAAGGTCAGACTTTTTCCACTTGTAAGTTACCTTAAGTCTTTTAGTTGCCGATATCCTGAAGCACTTTCACATTCGTCGGCTTCCTCTTCATATATATTTTGTGAAACTATTTCTGCGTCTGCTAAAAGTGGTTTACCTGTCAAATTTTACATCAATCCTCCGGAATCTTCATCAGCAGAATCATCGTCAGTATGCACTGCAACTTCAGGGGGTTCTATATAAATGTCTTGTAAGTCATCATCAAGCTCTTGTTCCAGCATATCCGCGATTTTATACTGAAAAAAAACGAATATAACTTTTTAGGAAACAATGTAACGCTAACGACCTAGCGTTGCCAAGTGACAACAGGCATGAATAGGTCTTCGTGTCATGAAGTACACATAGAACTAATATTTTTTTCAGTCTTATCATAAACCTAACTTATGTGTGAATACTCATATGTAAAATAAAAAGAAACAAACTCCTAGAAATAAAAATAAACGGGACTTACCTTTTTCTGTTCGCCATTTATGCAAAATTTACGATATCCAACAAATGAAATCACAATTACCATCAAGTTTAAAATATCATTGACGACTAATTATTTCATATCACTACCTAGTGTAACGAATTAAAAAAAAAACAATAACAAGGACTCACTGGGGACCACGGCTTATAAAATATCATTTGTATTGTGGGAAATTTATCCACGTTGCCAAGTGGCAACGCTGGGTTGTAATGAGTTTAATATAATCACATCACCTATTTTTATATTTAGCATACTGTATATTTCCATGTACTGTGGCCTAACTTATATTTCACTTCGCTTACCATCTATATACGTTTGCGCTTTTTTACTCACTAACCCGAGCAGTAATGTATGCGGTTGTAGACAATTTGTCGTTGCTGAAGAGAAATAGGCGTCCTACGTGCTTTTTTGTACAGATTGCACAGTTTTTAGGCACATTTGTCGTGTTTCCGTTGGTTTTTCCTCTTTAAGAGTTAATTTGTTACTTTTCGGTGTATAATCTGAACAAAATCTAGAGTCTTGTAAATATATGATTTATCTTATATCTTAACATTTTTTTTTGGTCTCGGGGAAAAATCTCTCTTGACGGGTTCCCTCGGCCCGGGGGAACCGAGGGATATGTGGGACTCCGGAAAAGATGTTCGACCATCCGACTACCCACTAAAACGCTGTTCTCCTATCGCCTACGCCCGGGCTCACGGATATATGGCCTGCCGATCTCGTGGCCCGAGCTGGCGTCGGAACGCCCTTTGTCTTAAGGCGGGCCCCTTCTAAAGTGTTGGCGCCAGGGGGTCAGGGTTTCGTCCCCCCAGCGCTCTCCTGTAACAACTCTAGGAGTTGAGTTGGGGGGCCGCGGAAAAGCACGCGGCCCTCTCCCTCGCAGCAATAGTGCGGGCGGTGGATCCTCCCCCGAGGGGCCTCCCGCGGCCGCTTTCTACGGCGGCCGGAGGTCGCTGCTCGCCCTCCGGTGTCGACGACGCGGCCTACGTTGGCGGGAGGGGAGTGCGGTGGCGAACTCCCGCTCCCACTCCGCCGCCTCCTTTGCAGACACTACTGCCTCGCAAAAGGAGGTGATGGCCGTCCATCCAGGATCACCCTCGACCATGGAAAGAATGGCCGGGAGCGATAGGTCCGCGGCCAATTCCGGACGGGACTCGCATCCCCGTCGCGAGCTAGTCAGGCGTGGGTACGATTACCAGACGACACTCCAGAAAAACCAGGGAGTCGCCTGACGTCGTAGCCGGCCCAGCAAGACCAACCGACACCGAGGATGCGATTCCCGCCTTGACGCAAAACTCTCCGGCACTCTCTATCTCTTTCTTTTTCTTTTTAAACCTTTCACCACCCAATGCTGAGTGTAGGTATCTCCTAATGCACGCCATTCTTCTCGGTTTAGCGTCTTTCGCATCCAGTCCTTACCGGCCACTCTAACAAGGCCGTCGGTCCAACGCATCGGTTGCCTGCCTTCATCTATCTCTTTAAGGAGCCACAGATGCTCAATTCTGAAGCAATACCAGCCACCTCGAGCTCCGAAGCGTTATCACAAACAAGATGAAACGCAGTTATTCTACTATAATATAGAATTAAATATTTTCTACAAAAAATAAAATACAAATAAGGCCTGTCGTTTTATCCCACGTAATAGGCCAGTTAGTCCAATTACCACGTCAAGGCATCAGCGAGAAAAGATTTTCCGTATTTAAGGAGCGGAAAAGTTCAAAGAGCGAGTACGCAATATGCGGCTATATAATCATACCTACACGTGTACAAAGTTTATGCCAGTTTTACGATATATAAACGTAGATTAAGCTGGGAGTATCGTAAAACGCATGGCCGACGCGGGTACTTTGCTTATTGCTGTTCACTTGTTACTTTGTTACGTCGATGTAATTTCTTTATTATAAAATGGTGTGTAAAATTTTGCATTAAATGTTACAACTTGCAATATAAATATTTATACATAATGAGTATTTTATAAGAAAAATTCGTTTTGTTTTCTCCTTTATTTTTGCAAACTTCGCAGAGCTAATCAGAAAAGGGCACTAATGCAAACACGTGACAAAAGTTAAGCAGAAGGTGAATCGAATATATTTTTAATGGCCTCTTGTGTGGGTCCCCTTCGCTGGTATGGCCACGTGTTGCAGAACCGGCTAATTACGTGGGAAACAAATATCTGGCCATGTCGCCTCCACCGGCCGCCGGCAGGAAGGGTAGATTCGAAAAGTGCTGGCTTGACGTCGTAAACAGTGAACTAACTACCAAGGATGCTGAAGACCGTGCGAAGTGAAGATGGAAAAGTCGGAAAGCGGACCCCGGGCTCAGAAGCGGAAACTTAGGATGCAACCAGAACTAATAACGCTAGGAAAATGACGATGATTGAAACAGTTGGGCTGTCAAAATGTTATTTAATAATTTAATTATTTACTAATTCGTATAAACTGTATTCTAACTTTATCGAACTAATTTCCGAGTAAAATAACATTTAGTACACATAACCTCACCTACGGGCTTTTTTATTAGAGTAGTTCAGGAGACAGGCAAACGGCCCACCCTGGCAGGTGGTCATCGTCACCTATGGACGTTTGCAACACCAGAGGCACTAACCAACGCGCTACCGGCTTCGAATACATTTTATAACGCCTTTTTTGAAGAACCCCATATTGTACCGCGCTGAGAAAACCTCAGCTGGAAGTTCATTCCATGTTCTGAGAGTACGCAATATGAACGTTCTTGAGAATCGTTTCGTACAAGAAAGAAGAGGCTCTATGAAATGGGGATGTGCATCGCCATCGGCTGGGTGGGGAACACCCAGCCGATGACGGGCAGTGCGGTGGTAGAAAGACGACGAGGGCACTATTAGAAATAGCTCTTCAGAACTATTTCTGTGTTCAGTCTGTGAATATTGGAGCGCCGACAACATGAACTGCGCACCGTTTCCTTCTTAAATGGGGATAAAGCGGTCGTAAGTCGATAAATAAGGCTTCAATATTACGGTTATTTTAAAATAAAATTAAAATGAGCAGTAAAGTCAGTCAATATTATTATCTCTATTATTCTACACAACTACGATTAACGTCAGAGTTGCGTTTAACTTAGTAACTTGGCAACAGTGACGTCGCTGATGGTTTTGATTCGAAAAGTTTATTCGCTCCCTTACAGTTTCACGTGTATCGTGTAGGTATTACCACTGGTACTCGAATTATCTTTTTAGAGTTACATTTGAAATTAGGCATATGTTGGAGGAACTGTGACAAATGTATGAGAAAATGTGAGGTAAATATTATTTTATTTTGCCTCGAAGACAGCTCAATTAGGAAGTGTCTACTTCTCAAGTGTTATGTGGGTATGTCAATGATACAAGAGCGTGCGACATAAAATTACTAACAAAATTAACAACATAAACACCTAAAAATTATTGAACTCGCTTAACAAAGCACTAAAATTTAACAAGCATTATAAAACAAAAATCAATTTTACAATCATGAAATTAATTATATCGATCATGTTTCGTTTTACAAAAATTATGCAATCATTATCTAAACTTGTCACAAATATTATATTACAATAATTATGTATTTAAAAAAAATATTTTGAACGGTATTACAACGGAAATAATATTATTGATATTCGTTATTCATTACTTATATTTCACAATAATAAGTAAAAAAAAAACGTATTTATATACAACCAAATTCAACAACAAACATGTTTAACAATTATAAAATATATCCCCTGTAAATTAAATAAAAAATAATGTAATTAATCTTCTTAGTAATTTTTAATAAGTATACAAATTCAACTGTCAAAAATATTTAATTATAATTATACGACCCTTGGCCGCAGAGGTCAGTATTCTTTCTCCGCCCCTGCACGGATAGCTATTATATTTATTGACTTCAATTAAATAAATAAAAATAACAAAATTATAACACGTCTTAAATTACAATTAAATTTAAATATAATTCTAATTTGCTCAATAATGATAATAAAAGATCTATTATTATATAGTATTTCGATTATACAAAGGAAACAGAATTGATTTTATTTAAAATAAAAATTTTTAAATTGTTAAATAGTAATTTTTCATTGAGTATTTTTGTGAAAAATTGATCTCTTGTACGAAAGATCTGATATAAAATTAAAAGATACAGCTGATAAAATTATTTTTTATAATAAGTAGTTACTTAAATTCAGTAACTTCGTTTACGTTTTGTCTCTAGATTTGTAACTGTAGTAAGGGTAATAAATCTCGCTACAAATGAGTAAAGATGTCAGAAACTTTGATTAACCTTTACTTTGTTACGTGATTACCGGCACGCTTCAATACCTTGCGGGGTGGCTCGACTTGATTGAATATATTGCCTGTGATCATTAATGTATAGTTGAAGAAATTTCACATAAAATCGCTGAAATATAATCATTTTTATATTGATATGAGGAAGGTTATTTATACTGATAGAGAAGCTAAAGTTAAGAAAATGTTAACTCTAAAAACCAAAACTAAATATTGACCATGAATCCAACAATACATATTGGATAACCGAAAAGTTTTGGATGGCAATCGATCCTAATTTTTGAAACATGCTGCAACGCCTCTGCTGTTGGCAACGTCATTCAGCGACGGTGACCACGTACGGGTGAGCCGTTTGCATATCTACCGAGCTATAAGAAAATACTAGTCAAATATTCACATTTACTTCACAAAATAAGCTGTATATATATATATATATATATATATATATATATATATATATATATATATATATATATATATATATATATATATATATATATATATATATATATATATATATATATATATATATAAAGTAAGATGCAAATTATAAAATTTTGTTTTTAAAAATAATAATGCCTTTTTCAGTTTGTGACTTTTTACTTACTTTTCGCGGGATTGCGGTTAAAGAGTTATCAGGCAACTAAAACTAACTTATTAATGATGTTACAGGAGAGCGCCGGGGGGACGAAACCCTGACCCCCTGGCGCCAACACTTTAGAAGGGGCCCGCCTTAAGACAAAGGGCGGGCCGGCGCCGGCCCGGGCCACGAGATCGGCAGGCCTTATATCCATGGGCCTGGGCGTAGGCGATAGGAGAACAGCGGGATTTTTTAGTGGGTAGTCGGAAAAATCCCGGAGTCCCACATGTCCCTCGGTCCCCCCCGGGCCGGGGGAACCCGTCAAGAGTGGTTTTTCCCCGAGACAAAAGAGAGAGAGAAAGATATATCTTTGTGTCTATTGTAATGGCAGAAAAAGCAATAAGAGATAATAAAATTATAGCGCTGCTGGAAGAGGGTTGTAGCCAATGTTACATCTCATAGCGCTTAAACGTGAGTTGTTCAACCGTCCAAAGAACCTGGACTCGATACCAAGAGACAGGTTCCGTTCAGAGAAGGAAAAGCTCTGGCAGAAAACGTTGCATATAACCACAAGACGACCGCTTTTTAGTGAGTCAGGTGCTAAGGAATCGCAAATGCAGTTACATAAACCTCAAAAGAAACCTTGAAGAGGTTCGAGGAGCACAAGTTAGCCTATGGACTGAGATGAGAAGGCTTTTAGCGGCTGATATACCCAGTCGACGACGAGCGCGGGCCCCCAAGTTACTCCGTGAGCACCGGATTGCTTGATTGAGCTTCACTAGAAATTACCTATCTTGGACACTAGGTAACTGGAGTAGCGTACTTTTCTCCGATGAAGCTCGAATTTATCTGCATGGTGAGAACCGACATCGGCAAATGTTGCGAAGACCAGGGAAATGCTAAGCCGACGTGTGTTTTGAAGAAATCACCTATGTATGGGATCCCTTATGTTTTGGGCGGGTGAAACTTCTAGCTATCGTATCGAGGATCATTAATTGAAAATGGCTAAATGCGTAAAGATTCATAACAGAAATCCTTTGTCAACCTGCACAGCCCGTACTGACTGTTATTGGTGAAGATGCCATTTACATGGACAATAATGCTCGGGTCCACCGTTCTGGCGACGAAGATGCTTATATACAAGAGGTCGGTATTCGTCGTTTGTAATGGCCAGCGCGGAGCCTTGACCTTAACCCAATTGAACACGTCTGGGACCTCCTAAAACGGCGAGTACGATATGTCCAACCACCTCCACAAAACATCAGAAAGCTTAAACGTGTGATCTCGGCTTAGTGGGAACATATTCCACAGGACAACATCTAAACCCCGGTGGAAAACATGCCAAGAGATTATATGGCGTAATCGCTAAAAAGGGACGCTATACTCGTTATTACTTTTATTTTTTAATGTCCACTTTTATTAAAATACCATAAAAAATACTCGTAGACTTAATTTCATTATACCCATAAAAATGTTCATTTTAACACGGCTCCCTGTTTACATCGACTAAAACACCGATTCCAGAATTCATTGATAATAAGAAATTTTTAGTCATCTAAGCTAATGACATAGTAAAAACATTTTTTTTTGCAAATTAGTGTCTTAATGGGGACAAAAATGTCATAATTTTTCACGATTCGTTCGTTCACAGAATTATGGACTGTAGACGTACTCTGCCTCATGTGAGGAAGACACGAAGATATAAAAATGATCGAGCAGTTATTGCCTTATCTGCTATGAGCCAGTTTTCTGAAGAACGCATTCGATACCTGACTGTTTAAATTTTAAGACAATCCTTCTGGTATTTAAATTGGTCTTTGAGAACGAATTAGCTTACTTACCTCTCACTGTAGTATGATTGAATTAATCAATTAAAAATATACTCCCAGTCACACGGGCATAAAACACTAATTGACTAGCCCGACTGGTTACTTAAGTCGTCTGTTCCAGTCCGTGGTTCACGCTAGTCGGAGTACGGAGTTTTATCCGTGCAGGGGTGGACAAAGAATACTAACCTCTGCGGCCAGGGTAGACTTGTCGTAAAAGGCGACAAAACAACCCTAGCTACCTGGTAGGGCCACAAACCCGTCTAGATGGCGACCACCTTTGGTCTTAAGTATGTCGCCATAATAATTTTGTGTTGTATTCCGGCATTAGTGTCCCAAGTTCTGTACTGTTATGTAATTGCTAAATTCTAGTGGGTCGTCAGTCTGTCTGCTGGCCTACAGCAATAAAAAAGTACAAGGTATGTGTACGAGTATGATCCTGAAATAATTATTTACTGGACCGAGTAAATAAATTTTGTTTATTTCTTAGTCAGTTTTGTTATTGCCACAAATGTCAAATAACGGAAAAAGACATATTTCGATGAGAACAATAAGTAATGTATTTTTCCTATAAAGAACGTCTGAACCCTGGATCACGAGCTTATGGGCTGTTTATTTTCTCAAATGAATTTATAAAAAATTTGGTTATTTGATA
Organism: Malacosoma neustria; assembly: GCA_963693495.1. Taxonomy (NCBI): domain Eukaryota; kingdom Metazoa; phylum Arthropoda; class Insecta; order Lepidoptera; family Lasiocampidae; genus Malacosoma; species Malacosoma neustria. Next base: position 21,448,517 of record OY856374.1, read on the forward strand.
TATACTAAACATTCAATATATAGTAAACTAGATGAGAGTACGAAAAACATATCCAAATGAAAATTTCATTTCAATTTACGGGAATAACAAAAAACAATAAAGAATAAATCCAATTCTGTACACAGTTATAGGAAAAAAATCACATTTATATCATTTAAACGAATATCATTACCAATGTTTTTGCTTTGATATATCTACTCTATAAAATTGTATTATAACTAGAAGAAAATATTATAAGAGTATGTCAAACTCTTCTTGGATGTCATAAAAGAGCAACTTATGTACGGGTATTTGTATAAAAAAGCTACTGTAGTGTGGAATTTTAGGCAAAAGCTTCGCGAAAATCCTTCGTTTAAGCTTGAGCCCAAAGTGGTATATTTGTATTGTGCCTTGTTTCCGAGGAATTTTCTAGGCAGGTAAACACGTATTTCTGAATTTGAAATTGTTATATCTATAATATATTCTAATTTACTTTGACCGTTGACTGGCCTTACATTAAAAGTTTGGCTTCGATTCAAAAGAACAATATATTGATTTCATATGGTAGTGAATGGAATTTATACTAAGACATTTCTCTGCATTAGGCAATCTGCTTCTGTATGCACAATTCAGTGCCTAGGTGCCAGAGAGGACGTCCCTCGCAAGGAGTAAAATTCACAAACGTGCAAAAAAATCAAAGGTTTATATAAAAGTTAATTAAAGGTTTATTCAAACACACGGATATCAAAATGTAGACACCAATCACAGCTCATTACATTTTAGATTCTTAAATAAGTAAACTATACCGCGTTCTATATTGTCAACAGCAAAAATGGCGTTGAACAATTTAGATATTTAGCTTAAAACTCTGAAATAGCTTCTGTACATTTTAAGGAAACACCTAGAACAATAAAAGTTATTAACAGATAATATAAATTTAATTTTCTATGGCAATCGGCCATGGTCATCGGAATTACTTTCTGATATAGCTCACAAGAGACAGAAAAGAGTACGTAATGCATTTATTTATATACAAGAGGCACATGGTTTCCAAAAAAATATCTCACAGCTATTTGATACATTTTTTGGACTTTTGTTCACAAGAATCGGAAGAGTTACAAAGAACAATGAAATTATAATAAAATGGTGCATAGAAATACCTTGTGACAATAATCGATATCGATATTAATAATGAATATTAAATTAATAATACTTGAAGATAGCATAGCATATTATTGGTTTAGTTGATGTAAGCATGTATTTTAATATATGCTTACATCACATACTAAACAATACAAGCACATCTCACTCGCACCCACCGATATACACACTGCCTCGCGCTCGCTCCTACAGCTACCCTACATACTTTTCTGGCAAGGGGTTGGAACTATCTAAAATGTCTGGCTAATGAGAAAACATAATTTACTTATTACCCAAGTATTATATGTATATATAACAATCAGCTTTTATACTATAACGTAAGTAAAATTATAATTTCATGAACTTTATGGGTGTCTGGCAAGGAATAAAGTGATTTTCAATAAAATTCTGAAGGTAAAACCAAAAAATCACACTTTATTATTTGATGAATTTAGATCGGTATTTTACACACCTTTAGTACTGTTCATCTGCCAAAGCCACGGTAACCTAAACTTCATAATGGTCTTCTCTGTTCTTACCTGTGTTGGGAGCAGCGCTGACAAACTTTCAGCTTTTATAAAATGACAAAGGTCTGGGGTTCACGGGCTCTTAGGCTAAAGAGAAGAAAAAATTTACCCATCAATACTTAGTTGTAATATTTATCATCAGCTGAAACCAAATTTGATAGTAAAAATTTAGGAGGTAACATTATTTCATTAATGATGTAATAATATTTTACACTACCTTAAAAACAATATTACAGAACGATGACATGAGATTCATTTGAAAGCGTCTATGAAGATTTAAATAGCACCAAGGCTAGACTTGTTTTTATGATCTTCTAAACTTAGCACTTGTAAACTCAAAAGGCTATAGACCTTAACTTTTGATTTTGGTAAACATTAACCCGAACTTAATGTTTATCAAAGTAACGACAAGAAACTTTGTATTTTCCAAACAAATAAGTTTCCTTATTGTAGAGCTGGTGGAGACTTTCGTGATAAATCATAGTCTGAAGTAAAGCGGGGCTTACAGTGGAACTGTTACACCGTGCAGTAAAACTATTGATTTTTATTAGTTTTACATCCTGACAAGGGTTTAAGATTTATTACCTAATAATTGACGATGTAGATGTTTTATATATATTATCATCATCATCATCTAAGCGTAGTATCCCGATTACAACTTAAACTTTCGTTTCGGTGCCCGGGGTCCGCTTTCCGACTTTTTCTACTCCACTTCGCACGGTCTTCAGCGTCCCTGGTATTGAGCCCATTGGCACGCATATCACCCCTTACGATGTCAAGCCAGCACTTTTTGGGTCTACCCCTCCTGCCGGGGCCCGGCGGAGGCGGCATGACCAGACATTTGTTTCCCACGTAAACATCCGGTTGCCGTAAAACGTGGCCGTACCAACGGAGCCGACACTCCTGCAGTTTATCCGCAGTGTCACGGACATGAAGACTGCCGCGAATGCGGGAGTTCCTAGCGCGGTCCTTCCGCGTCACTCCACTATATATATATATATATATATATATATATATATATATATATATATATATATATATATATATATATATATATATATATATATATATATTCATTTTTGAGTTATCATGTGTTTTTAGCTCTTTTCAAAATAAGTCAAAAATGCAACATCAAAAAATTATTAAAAAATAGCATCAATTTAAATCTCATGTTGTCAATATCCAACAACTATCCATCCAGATTTAAAAATATGAGACGAAAAATGATATTATTTCAAATTTATTTTGAGATTTTAAGTTTAGTTGGAATACAAATTACCGTATGAAATGCAAAACTATTTTTTGGTGTATAGCCACAAACTGTATTAAACTATCATGACTGGCAAGTGCTAATTTAAATTTTAGGATGGTGGATAAGCCGCTGTATAGATGAACTTCCTGAATGCACCTGAGCCTTTCAGTATTTCCGGGCCGATGTTACACTCGCACCCTTCTTGTATCAGGCCTAAACCCGAATAGCGACTCATCGGAAAACATTATTTTATCCCATTGTTTCTGGGTCCATGTTCTGCGTTCTCTACACAATTCATTTCGACGAGCGCGATTCCCGTGACGTATCGGTGGGCACCTAATTGGGCGTCGAGCTCGTAGGCCGTACTCATGGAGTCGATTTCGCACAGTTTGGAGACTTACATCAACACCACTTGAATTTTGTAGCCTCAAACTTATCTCTCGAGCGGTTAACATCGGCTGCCGTCTTGCAGTCAGTTGTATGTACCGGTCTTGCCGAGTGGTTGTACTCCTTTTACGGCCTGGATGCTGTTCAGCGGGTTCCCTTGTATTATTGTAGTGCTGCCAAAGACGACAAATAACACTTCTATGAATGCCAAAATGCCGAGATACCTGAGATTGATTACTTCCCGCTTGCAACATCCCTACAGCTCTTTGCATTTCATTTGCCGTCAAATGAGGTCGCTCCATGACGTAAAGAATATCTAACAATTCAATTTTGTCGCTAACTTTATTTAAATGTTTGGTAAAATTATAGTAAAATCAAGACTAAACGTAGCAATAAAAACGCACTTAAATTCAAACAAATTCCCTTTCATTTAATTTTATGAAGAAAAACAAAACATAATCGAATTTTTTTTTACAACCAGCCAGTATGTCATCAATAACAAAAAAGTTTACATACCTACGCACTTTGAGTGAGTAAAGACTTAGAAATGAATTAGTATAAATGGTAAATTTGTAATATTATGCATGTTGCTTGGACTTTTTTGATGTGTATATTTAACAGCAAAGTTTAATTCTATCATATTTAATGCCGGTTGTGTGTGAGAACTAAATAATAACCCATAGCATACCGCTGCTATGCTCAGGCCTTCCAGAAGAGGGAACGAATAGTAAATTACTCGTCCAAGGCGTAATGATAGATTTCACATGTCGGTATGCAGATTTCTTCTCAATGTTTTCCTTCATCGTTAATACCTGACAAATCTAATATATAAAATTCTCGTGTCACAGTTATCGTTGCCATACTCCTCCGAAACGGCTTGACCGATTCTCATGAAATTTTGTAAGCATATTGAGTAGGTCTGAGAATCGGCCAACATCTATTTTTCATCCCCCTAAATGTTAGGGGTGACCCACCCCCAAAATTTTTTTTTTAATTTTTTGACATTTTATTATTTATATGGCAGAACAACGTTTGCCGGGTCAGCTAGTGTTTTATAATAGTTAATACAATAAATACTGTTTAAGCGGTGTAAGTTATCTAGTTTTGAATTGTGGCACCTCTTGCCACGTCTTTCTTTCTTTTAAGTATTATATAAGTATTAATTTTAGCTTTTCCAATACAACATTCACTTCATCAACATCCATACAACGACAGAATGCGCGCGTATATGCCCACACTTGAACTTGCATAACTAAATACACAGTAATGCTAGGAACATCGTTCCATACTTCAATCTGAACTATATTTTGGATGAGAGCCTTGTTTACCTCAACACATATAGCATAACTTAGTCAAGAATTACTCTGCACTTACCGTCTCGAAGACACTTCTTTGTAATATTGTATCTACAATTAAGTTTCATTACATATATCTACTTACATATAACTTCAATTTTTGGGATCCACGTAAAAAGCACGAGGATCCATCTGGAACATGAGCAGGGGGCAAATACTTGCTCGGGGCACTGGGCACTTTGGAACCAATAACATGCTCATGAAAATGGGTCTAACCGCGACACCCATGTGCAGGTTGTGTGGGGAACATACAGAACGCATGGAACACCTACTGTGTACATGCGATGCATTGGCCAGGAGGCGAATGAATCTTTTGGGGGTAGGATATCCGACACCGGAAGACTACAGGCTCCTATTTACATATCTCATTGTTAGGCTCATGAAGCAAATCTTCAATGAGATTGGAGAGGAGTGATTGCTATCTAGGGGAACACAAAAGATCCCATTGGGTCGAAGTGTCCGAGATAACTTCAATCTTAACTGTGTGAGTTCAAGTTCGAACACCGTGTGCACAATTAAGGTCCGTCGGTGTGATAGGCAGCCCATTTAAGTCTGATCCCTCACAATCCTTTTATCTGTAAGACCCGATCCTTGTTCGCGGATATATCCTTGATTTTTACTTCATTATCCGGTTTTTAAACGGCGACAATAACATATTTACTCTTAAAAAAATCGTATTAATTTGAATTAAAATTTTTCAGGTGATACTAAAATAAGACAAGGTATTTAACATTTAAGAATAAAATAAAACTAAAACTTATCTTTATCAACCAGGATTGTTTGCTTGGACAGGGCTGGCTGGACAGGCGCCACGGTGCCTTAACCTTCCGCCTAACACAGAACTTCACGGGGTACGGTTACTTGAAGAGGTATCAGTGTTACATAGCGCGAAAGAAGACGTCAGGGTGCCATCACAAATGTGCGAGCAACGAGAAGGACACGATAAACCACACAGTCATCTTACGCCAAACGTGGCATGACCAGCGTCGCGCCCTCATTTTTTCATCGGATTTGACTTCTCACTCTGGGTGTTGGTTCTTGCCATAGTCAGGAGCGAGTCCGAATGAACCACCGTCACCACATATACTTTTTTGTAAATAAATATACATAATACATAAATAATTCCGTCCAAACTCGAAACGAAATTGGAGCCTATGACCCCCGCAGGCGTTTGAAAGTACAAAAACCTTAGCACCAGGGTCGTTAAGCTTTAGAGCTTTATAATTATATAATATTATTAATATTTTTAGCGTCAGAAGTGGAAAAATATAAAAAAATAACAAAATAACAAAAAAAAAATAGGTACAAGTTATGGTGCTTACGAAATGGCAGGCAGACCGACGGACAGCCTCCGCACGCGACGACGACTGAACGAAAAAGGGCCTGGCACCTACTTGTGGCGCTTTATATAGAAGCGGTCGGCCTATCCCTCTCTCGTCTCCACTCCACACTCCGAAGGCGACTCTCATTGGTTGCTTATATTCCAGATGTGATTCTCATTGGTTGTCAAAACATTAGATTCTCATTGGTCGTGTATACTTCGGAAGAGTTACACTCCGGAAGTGATTGAAACTCTTTTTAGTTGTTTTAAATATTAGTCAGTGTTGCCAATAAGATAACTTTGAGTTCAATATTCCTAAAAATATATATTTCTTGGAACAATATAGTCAAAGAGAACTAACATTGAACCTACTTATATATTTTAGGACTTCTCACTAAATATTTTTTATGTTTCGCCAGGAAGGTGTCGCACGCTACATATCATGTAACACGTTTCACGCTATAATTCATGCGAAAAATTGATCACACGTTGTACAGGATAACATGTATGACGTATATAAAACACACGCAGTTCTATTACGTCCAAGGATTAAAGTGACTAGAAGTGCCCTTTTTTGTCTCATACCTGGACTTAAGCAGAGACTAATGGTAGGGACGTTGGTCTCTCTCCAATAGCAGATGATCACGTTTATCAACACCAGAGACATTTGCCAACGCACTGCTTTTTTGAAATACCCTTATCGTACCGCAATTGAAAAATCTCAGCTGGAAGCTCATTACAAATCTGGAGAGTAAGTAATATCAACGGTGTAGAGAACAGTTTCATACCGAAAAGAATAGGCTTCAAAAAAAGGCGATGAATGCCCAGGATGTATCGAAAATCTTTTGTTGAATATAAACTTCTTTCTTCATATTATTAAGATTGGCCATGCATAATATGAATCATGGCCAACTTGATTGTATAAGAAAATATTCGGATTCGGATTAACATTAATCGGGCCACGAGATCAGCTGGGATATAATCGTGGGTCTGGGTGTATGTGACAGCAGTGGGATTTTTTTATGGGTAGTCGGAGGCCAACCATCTTTTCCAGGTTCCATATATCCATCGGTCCCCCCAGGCCGGGGAAACCGTAAAGAATATGGTTTTCCCCGAGACTAAAAAAAAACTCTGTACAAGTAACGCTGTCTCGAACTCGACCGCTAATAAATATTTTTTCTCATCTATACAAATAAATAAAATTGGAGGGTCTGTTTGTAATACCACTTTTTACTAAGTGCATTCGGACATATACACGGTACATATACCAAAACAACATATTTTACAATTATTGTGTGTCTGTCTGTCTGTTTGTTTCGGCTAATCTCTGAAATGGCTGCACCGATTTTGACGGGACTTTCACTGGCAGATAGCTGATGTATCAATGATAAATTTCGGAAATTTTCTATTCCAATTTAAGTTGACCTCAGATTTATATCATTAATCATATGAAATAGGGTTCAGCTTAGGCTGGACATTGTGGGTTGAATTTCCAATTTAGGGTTAACCTCAGATTTATGTCATCAATCATATGAAATAGGGCTTAGCTTAGGCTGGACTTTGTAGGTTCGAACGTACGTATTCCGCAGGTGCATGGAGTCATACTGACTGTTTGCATATTTCATTTATATTTTTTGGGTATATAGGGTTTGTAATCCAAAATAAGATATATCCAAAAAATTCTACCCAAAGTCACTATTCCACGTGGACGGAATCGCGGGCACAGCTAGTATTAAATATAAATTTAACAATAAAAATAAATTACTGAGTAATCTTGTCTAGATTACTAGAAAGAACAAAATTCTGCTAAGTTTTTTTTCCGAACAACATATTAAATAACGTTGACCTGCATTTTAAATAGTCTATGTGCTTTCTACGAGAACAGCCATCGCCCACCGAATAATTTTTTGCACTTATTTGTGATTCAACAACTTCTTTCGACCATCTGTCAGCGCTATCATTCTTCTGCAACCAAACTGAGTCATCTTCATACAACACACGTATCACTCTTCCCAAGTTTTCGATTTGTTATGCTGTTCTTTATTTGTGTGTGCATTATGTGTGTTATGTTTTTCGAACCCTGCCCTCTAGTAATCGGTCATTACGCAATAAATCGAGACGAAACCTAAATGTGCGTCTCTGCAATAGCATTGCGGGTGTTTCGCCTGTTGTTCTTTGTGGAGTGTTCCTACAAGTGAGGAAGAAGTTCTGCAAGAGCGCGTCTATATCCTTATTATCCATATAAGCCTTTCTAAGAACAGACTTACAGAGTTTAACAGCATTTTCCGCTGCATCATTTGATTATTATTATTATTTTTTTTTTTGATATGACATGACATGACATTTATTAGATATTCATATTAATATTTAATCAATTATTACTGTATTATTTGTTAAATTTGAATTTCAAAGTATTCATTAGGTATTCTTTTTTATTTCTTTTTCTAAATTAATTATTGTATTACATCTTCGAGCCGATGAATTGCCAATGTTATGTACGCCATTATTGTCACATGCATCAGGCCATAAATTAAATAGTTTGTTATTTTCAATGTAATATGTCTGTGATGTGGCAGTACTTTTTTAAATAAATAAATAAATTAATTATGGATGGTAAACAGATCTGAAATAATGAAGCAGCTGAAAATCCTTAAAATCTAAACTCGTAATTACTCGTAAATGATTTTAGATGAGTTCGACGGGTAATATGAACCTAGCAAAGCAGCTTCTTAAAACTTAAATAACTTATGAAGCTGTTGTTTGTAACATTTCAAAAACTTCTAATAATTTTGAACTAGAATCAATAATGATGAAATATATTTTACCGTGAAAAGGCCCTAAAAATATACATAAATCCTACTCCAAGGCTGTTGTTAGAAAGGCCAAGGTTGTGGTGGTGCGCGTAGATATGTACCGCCTTCCAGCGTGCAGGTCTCACAATTTTTATATACATTCTCAATATTGTTTCTTTTATTTATTTATTTTATTTATTTATTTATTCTTTGTACACAACATTGATTACACACATAAAATTTAAGATATGAGACATGTACATAGGCGTGCTTAACCCTAAAAGAGTTTTCTTCCAGCAAACCTATTGTTGGAGATTGGAAAGAATAAAGAGGCATGGTTGTGCACATAAACTCTGACGAAACTATAAAATCAAATTTAATTATAATATATAATAAAAATGTAAATATAATAATGTATAAACACACACACGCACTAAAATATATATAATTACATATATAACAAGAAATTAAAGTTATGTATTTAAGATATTAATTATTAAAATCATCATATGTTTCAGACAGTAAGTATTCTTTTAGTTTTATTTTGAAAATATTGCTTATTGCTGTATTATATTCTTTTATTGCTGTAGGATAGCAGACAAGCTGACGGCCTGCTTAGAATTTAGCAATTACAGTCGCTTATAGATGTTTGCAACACCAGTGGCATCGCGAATACGCTGCTGTCCCATAAGGATACAGGAACTTGGGTCACTAATGCCGAAACACGACACAAGGTTATTATGGTGGCATATTTAAGACCAAAGGTGATCGCCATCCAGACAGGCTTAAGACCCTACCACGTAGCTAGAGTGGGTTGTTTTGTCGCCTTTTAAAACATGCCGACCCCGGCCACAGAGGTTAGTTAGAGTATTCTTTCTCCGCCCCTGCACGGATAAGATTGCTGTCAAGAAGATTGTTGTCAAGATTGGGCCACCACATATAACCAATGATTTGTTCATTCCCATGTGACTATTATGTAACTCTTTCAAAACGATATCTTTGAACACTACAGGTATTATACGATATCCCCACATTATGCAACCGCAATCTACGTATAATTCATTGCGACGTATATAATAATGATTAAGTTTTTTATTTGGCCACGACAATGGTCTGCCCGACCATATATATTTATATACAGAAGTATCTTACTGTTGCGGTTTGTACACGGACTTCCTTATGCGTGACAGGCAAAAAGTCGCTACGAAATTTGAATAAGTCATTTCGCTCCTTGTAGTAACTTTGTTTCGTATGAGCTAGTCGCGACAGTGCGTCTGCACAATTTTCTTGGACGTCATATATTCGATATCGAAAGTATATACTGACAACAAAATGGTCCAATGTTGTAATTGCGTAGCCGCCATAACTGGTATTCCTACCTTGTCATCGAATACGTATGTTAAAGGCTTAAAACCCGTTCGTAGTATAAATTTACGACCGTACAGATTTTGATGGTATTTCCTAATGCTGAAAACGATAGCCAAGGTTTCCCGGTCTATTTGAAAGTATGCGCTCTCGGCGGTGGAGAACAAGCGCGACGCAAATGCGACGGGCCGTTCCTCGTCGGCCATAAACACTTAGTTTACATATATAGGATTACATTGAGCTAATTTATTTAAATTTCTAAAATTTACCTTATCCCTCGTCTCGTCCTTTGGATTATTATCCCATTTTCGTGTTCCTTTCCTGCTGCCAGTTGTGATGTTCCACTACGAGTGGACACACCTTTCGCAGGTCCTCTGGCTTATTGTATACTAGCTGACCCGGCAAACGTTGTTCTGCCATATAAATAATAAAATGTCAAAAAATTAAAAAAAAATTTTTGGGGGTGGGTCACCCCTAACATTTAGGGGGATGAAAAATAGATGTTGGCCGATTCTCATAGATACCGGATAAGCACAAAAAATCACTAACTCAATTTAGTTATCTGCCTACTGCCTACCCCCTAAGAACGATGGCGTGATTATTTATAGCCTATGACCATTTCTAGGTTATCATCTATCACCATACCAAATTTCATCAAAATCCGTTCAGCCGTTTAGGCGTGAAAGAGGAACAGACCGACAGACAGACAGACAGAGTTACTTTCGCATTTATAATATTAGTATGGATACGATATACAAAATTTGCGAACTTATAACCTGGTTCCATTGTGAGACTTGCCGCATACTTAACACAGTTTATACCCATGTCTGCGCTCATCCGACCTTGGGATCGGTCCTGCCAGTGCGGGGTGAGTGCGACTCTGCGTCCGCGCACTCGTGTGGCGGTTCGCGCCGCGACAGAGACGAGCGACCGAGACAGGAGACCGCGACCGATGACCGCGACAAGTGTCTCAGTCTCTTCGCGCCCGATACGTCAGTCAGTATCGGAGAGTCTGTCGATGTAGTCAGTTGATTTCAGCTATGCTCTTCCAAATATTATTTTTCAAATTTTCGTCTCTGTAGGAGTCTAGTTGTGCATCATATATTGGAGGGTGCTGTCTGATCAGTTCAATCAGTGTATCACAGTCTTCATCAGAAAAAGTATTCATTTTAATGACTAAACACATATGCTTTTTGAGCGCGACACGAAACACTACTGGTCCGGGGCGGCGACCGTCTCGCTGTCTCCTGTCTCGCGTCTCTGTCTCCTGTCTCTGTCTCGCTCGCGAACTGTCGCTTATACATTGCCTAACGTCAAGTGACAGTCGCGGTCTTCGGTCGCGGTCTCCTGTCTCGGTCGCTCGTCTCTGTCGCGGCGCGAACCGCCACCTTAAGCCAGCCGTCTCTTATCACGCCCCGTTCCGCCGCAAATGCTCCTCTATCTAGTACTTGTTATAGACAAACACCCCGCTTATTTCTCCCTCCGAATACTGTCAGATGCTATTCTATTGTCCTCTTCAGCTGTATTTTTCTCCGCTGCTTCCATGCTCATCGCTTAGCTATAGGCTTTAGCGTAATCTAACTTGTCCTCCGCGAAAAACCGTCGTCGAATTATTTCACTATTAATAATACAACCACAGACAAACTAATCTCGTTTATTTTCCTCTAGCCACGTCTTAAAATTGCACAATTTCGTATTGTTTTCAAAACTAATGAATATTCTGATATACTTTCATCTTCCTTTTAATTCCGTTGACGAAATTTAAAACGTTTTGTGTAAATGTTTTTCCATAATGGCCGTTAACTGTATAGATGTAAAGATCATGTTGGGTTTGCGCGGCGTACACAAGTTCACTAAGAGCTGGTAACGTCCTGAGCCCGTCACAGTTACTAAACTCGATACGAATAATTCACTTTTAATTCTATTTTAAATAAAATGATGTTGTTATCGCTCAATATAAAAATTCCGATCGTCCATATCTACATTGAATTGATTTTACCGATCGACATTTTCATTAACTATTTATAAACAAGATTTAAGCTTAAAACCCTGCACTCTCTTTTATTATCGCTTTTCTCGCTCGCTTTTATGATCCGTTTACTCGTTCGTATAATGGTGGAATGAATGACACCTACCTACAGTTACAATTAGAGTGATTGTAATAATCATTAGGGATTGATTTTTATTTTCTGTAGGTAGATAGATTACATTCTGTAGGTACCTACATGTATTACCAGTCCTGAATATATATTACTTATTTAATAAAAAGTCCTCCCCTTTAAAATTAAAAAAAAAATACAGGCACTTGAAATACAAAAAATTAGTTTTGATACTAAATAATAGCAGTAAATTTTTTTGAAAGTATAAATTTTTCTTGTATCTTTGTTAGTCCGAAACTTTTCAGACTATTACCCTCGTATTGTACAAACCATTATGCGAATAAACAGAAAAACTTAAATGCTGACTAATGAGAACATTTGGTATGGTAAAACATTAATAGATCTGTTTGCTTTTTTGATGTTTATCTGCACTTTCTTTAACCTACTAAACTGTTGTTATAGGGCATAGGGAAATATTATTAAATTTTAAAACTTCGACCAGTTTACGTCGCTATGTTTTATGTACAGCCACATCTGTATTCTATATATCTACGTTCTACAGTCATTCAGGTACGGCCATTGATTTATTCCAGTGGACTTGCCACAATATGTCACCCCTTCCAACTGGCAGCCGGCTGATCACAGGATTTCATTCGTTTTTTACTTCGTTACCTTCCGTTTATTAAAAAAAGTCATTGAATTAAACATTTTGTATAATAAAATTTTATTAATTTTGAATTAGCTAATTAGGAGGTATCAAGGAGAAGATAATCTCACCTCAATCCACTAGCTTGTTTTAAAACTAGGTCAATTTGAAATAGCTGTCTAGCTCTTTGTTGTTTCTCCGTCCAGGGGCAAAGTAAGAATACTAACCTTTGGAGCCAGGGTCAGTCTATCACAAAAGATGACAAGATAACCCTAGCTACATAGTAGGACACTAAACTCATTTGAACGGAACTATCTTAGGTCTTTGTATAATAATCTTGTGTCGTGTTCCGGCATTATTGACCCAGGTACCAGACTTCTTTGTGGAAGGCAGCGTGTTCGTGGTGCCCCTAGCGTCGTAAAAATCCATAGGTAAATGATAACTGCTAATTAGTAAATAATTGGGCGGTATGTCTATCTGTTTTCCTATAGAAAGAATTGAAAAGGTTTAATGCAGAAAAACTTACATGACATATTGCAAATAATATTTCAGCTGCAAGAGGCGGTCTTTTTTCATGTGCGTGCAATTCAACGTTATATTGACTGAACATTATAATAATTTTTTCTAGCAGTTACAAAACAGTTAATGCTTTTGTTCCTCGTTTGATAATCGACTATAAAAAATTATACATGTCCCTGTAATCAAACATATACTGATAATAAAAAATATCTTTATAATATTATTATATAATACTAGTATTGGGTTACTATTTCTCCTATCCATCCTATAAAATATATCTTGACACCATTCACAATGTATTTGACCTATTTTGTATATCGTTCGCGATATTGCAAAAAGGACAAAGATTGCAATTTTGGCTCGTTGCCATCGTTTGATATCTTACACAACAACAAAGAAAAGTCATTGAAAAAAATATTCGTATTATGAAAAACTGATTAAAACAATATTTTTACAATGTATCAAAAAACTAAATAGATATGTATATATTATAAAGTACATAACGCTCATTTATCACTATGGAAAGTCTATGGAAATATGCAAAATCATATCATATCCCTACAGGCGTAACGGGTTGGGGCGGGGGTCAGGGAGACCCGATGAAACGGCTGTCCGCTGGCCGCCCACCAGTCAATAGGGGCCCCGAACCCAGATTATCCGGTCTGGGAGGCTGTCCCGCCAACTGGTGCAAAGTCTTTGGGGAGTATCGTCATGCCGGAGCGGAGACCGGACGTGGACCCGGCGATATTCTCCGGGAGGGGTCGGGGGCCCTTCCGTGCCCCGCACCAACTGATCACACAACCTGTGGGTCTGGGTAAGAAAAGCAGTCTCTAAAATAGATCACGATATAAATAGGAAGTAGAACCCAGCGGACCTCAAATCCACACTAGGAGTAGATTTTTGCAACATCAGAGGTATACATTCAAATCTTAACCCTAGAACCGTACCCATATTAGAATTTAAATTAACGGTACCCTGGGGTACAGATGCACCCCAAAAATAAAACGCATTTACAAAAGGATAATAAACTTTTATTTCAAAAATTAACCTACATATGCTTTCCTACATTAATAAAGTCTTTTTTATCACAATTGGGGTAAACTAATTAGGAGCCGTTATACAATTTTGGCATATTTTGCTTTGGTGCTCATTACAAATGAAAGTTTTGCACGTAGCACACTGTGTGCGCGATTTCCAATCCTTGGACAAAAAAACACCTGCCCGATTTTGAATTTGAAGGAGTTGCCACAGCTATTGATCGTTTTTTCTCTAAAATATCTCCGATACTTATTTGCAGGGACGTTGGCAAAGTTTAGCAATAATTTCAGCAAGAAAAACAATAATTGCATCTGGTTCATCTTCTGACTCTTCGCCTAGAACAACACCTTTCTCATCTTCCGTCTGCAATAGGATATTTTCAATTTCGTTTTCATTTAGATTACGACGTGACGCCATCTGAAAAAGAACTGTGTGTGTCAGCTCCGACGCACGACTGGAGTTTACTACTTAAGTACGATTGTCTAAACATACGCAAAAAGAGTTTATTTAACTGAAAAAAGATTAATACCATATGAAAGGGTAAATTAACAAATTAATGAAAATAATATACATATATAAAAAAAGTTTTAAAACAGTTTTAAGTTCAACCTAATTACAACTATAGCACCTAGTAATAAAGTCACAAATCTCCAAAACATTATCTAATACTTACGATCATTCGTCATATAAAATGAGCAAAGCAATAAATTACTCTTGTCACTTACAAATGAAAAGACATATGTTAAACAACATTTAATGTGAAATCAATCTTAAGTTGTAACAAATAAAGTAATTTTTGCCTTGAGAGATACATCGTTTTGTTTTGTTTAGAGTGTTCCGGTGCACGCGCACTAAAAATGTAACGAGGTCATTCATTAGTAGATTTTACTCTCACATTTTTCTCATACCGGGCACCTTATATATGAAAATCGATTCTTAAGGAGTAAACTCCAAAAATAATAATATCAGCTAAGCGAAAAAACATGTATCTAAGAAAGAAAAAAGAAAATATTAATATAAAACAAAAAAACAGCTACTTTAGCATATATATAAACCATTTACATTACATTGTGAAACAATTTTAGACTAATTCATGTCCAAAACAATAAAAAAATATATAAAATAAACAAAATTAAAAAGTGTATGTATATTTTATAATAATAATAACAATAATAATAATAAATATTTTGTGACAATTCACACAGCATCATCTAGTCCCAAACTAAGTAGCACTTGTGTTACGGGCCCTAAACAACTGATATACTACTTATATACTTTTTTTTGTAAATAAATACATTATACATAAACACCCAGACGCGAGACGGGAATCGAACCCGTGACCTCCGCAAGCGTACCGAAGTGCGTTAACCGTTACGCCACCGAGGTCGTCAATTAAAATACTTACGTTGATAGTACCCTGGGGTACTAGGTGCACCCCACAAGCAGCGTGCCACGTTTTGTCTTTAGCAGAAGCGCCATCCGACTGAAACATCCACACTTCCCTTCGCCTTGCGTAAATACCCCGGTGCGCGAAACAAACAGTCAAAAAGAAAAAAAGTTATAAGCGATTAAAAAAAATTCCCGATTTGTACCCCATCTGGAAACGGCAAAGCCGGCTTTATTGTTTTTGATGGAGAAATAGATATCTGCCCCGGCCGACTCATCGTACCCTTGCTACCCTGGCTATTTGTAACATTTGTTCCTTTCAAATATCATATATCGTCCTGGACGTACAAGCATACCCCAGCTGGGTATGCTTGTACGTTCGGGACGATATATTCTGCAGTCTTGAAGACAGGGTCTTTTCTATATTATGGATGCGGCTAGATTTTGGTGGTTTCACCCAGGTGTACTACTGCCTGTATTGGTCCCATCGCAGAGAGTTCGAAGGAACTGAAACGGCTCACTTTTTCGGGCGTGTTCAAGACGCTACCGACAAAGTTTTTACGCAATATCCCGCCGCGGAGGTGATCGTTCTTGGAGACTTCAATGCTCATCATATTGAGTGGCTAGGTTCTCCAAAAACTGATCTGCCGGGGATTGCTGCCTTTAATTTTGCTTTTACCCATGGTATCACTCAGGTGGTTGCAGGGTTTACCCGCATACCGGATAGAGTGTACCATGCGCTGTCTTTATTGGACCTTCTGTTGACCACACATCCGGAAGATTATCAGGTCTCGATCGGGGCTCCATTAAGAACCTCTGATCATTGCTTGATATTTTCCATGATGCGCCCTTCAATTCCCGAACGGGCTCGTCCCACTGCGAAGCGGAGAGTGTCACGCTAAAGGTCAGCAGATTGGGATGGATTGCGTGAATTCTATGCGTCTTACCTATGGAGGCCGCTGTGTTTAGTTTGCTAGTAGCCTGAACTACAGCAAAGTCTTGTCAGGATCCTAACACAACTGACCTAAAAAAATATAACGTTGCCTCCAGGACCCTCAAAAACGGATTGCGAGAGCAAAATTTGAGCACATCGGCAGGACTGGCAAGCGTCTCGTCAGCTATCCCTCCAGGATTAGGGCATTTTGGGCCCTTGCCAAAGGTGTCGAAGGAAACTTTGTCGGGCATCCATACCTCCACTACGTGCAGCTGACGACCGTCTGGCTCATGCTGCCAAGGATAAAGCCGATCTTCTGGGTGAAATCTTTGCAGCCAATTCGACTTTTGATGATGGGGGACAATCTGCACCTTCTATTAAGAGATATGGAGACTCCACAAAGTCGGAGGTACGGTTTTCACAAAAAGCCGTGCGACGTGTCCTCCGATCCCTCGGTGTCAAGAAGTCCACCGGGCCAGACGGTATCCCCGCTATTGTGCTGCGGATGTGCTCGGCTGAGCTGTCTCCAGTCCTTTCCCGACTTTTTACCTTATCCTACCGCAAAGGTTGTGTCCCGGCTTCGTGGAAGGTGGCCCATGTTCACCCTATTCCCAAAAAGGGTGACCGGACGGACTCGTCTAATTACAGACCTATAGCGATAACTTCTTTGCTCTCAAAGGTGATGGAGCGGATCATCAACGCACAACTCCTGGGTTACCTGGAGGACTCCCAGCTTCGAAGTTATAGGGGGTCGCAAATGGCCTGAACTGCTTTGAGAAAAGAATGCTACAATGGTTAAATTTGTGTATTGTCATTAGGTCTTGACAAGTGTGATAAAATTGGAATGTTTTCGATCGTTCAAAGTAGGTAAAAATCGAGTCCAAATTACTATAAAGCGTTTAAAAAAACATTCATCCCGAGGATCCTGGTAAGGATAATGATACAAATTATACAAATTATGTCATTCTCTTCGATTTTTGATAAGTGTGTAAAGTTTCAAATCAATCCGTCGTTTTGAAAGGGATGAAAATCGCGTTCAAAGATTCCGTCACATAGATACATACCAAGTTAATAAAAGCGTGTTATAAAGACAAGCCTTTTTCCTTTCTTTGAAAGTTTGCGGCCCATGCAGAATGATTCAAGCGGACGTATGGAATAGTTACATAAGCCTTCTTTTGACAACTATGTATACGAGGCTAAACGACGCCCGTGACGTAATGATTCACTTCAGTACGCTTGTGAAGGTAGGTGTTCCATTTCTATCTCGCGTCTGGGTGCTAAGTATTTGTTTATTCACAAAAGAAAATTATTTATTTAGTATACTAATTGCTTTGATACTAAATAGTGCAGGATGAATTGTTATTATTATATATTTTATTTTTTGTACAGTAGTGGGATCGTATCCTGGTGAGGTGAGGTGGGGGGAGATGAGAAGTCAAACTACAGTCGCCTTTGTACAAATTAAACTTAGTCACATATATTACGTTTATTTTATTTTGTCTGTATAAGAAAAATAAACGTTGCGAAAGAGCAGCGTTCCAAAAAGCAAAACATTCCCTCCGCAATATTTACATCTTTCATGGGATATAAAATTAAACTCCCTAATGAAACTAATATGAGAGTAAAGAGTATATATAAACTATAACAATAATTAAATGATATATTAACAGCTTAAGAAAATAAAAGTGTAAAAAACATTCCTCTTGTAAAGTTATAAATATAACTTTCACATAGCTTTTAATTTCACAAAAATATGTATATTTAAAAATTAAAACAAACCGGGATATTCGCCCGAGGTTTCCGCCTCAGCGCATTTAACTCACCGAAATTTTCATTCCGACATTAAATTTTAATCTAAAATCTAAACTAACGCCCGCTGAGTGAGCTCAGCAAACGTCGTGGAACATTCCGGGCCGCACTCGACAAACGAGCCGGGCAGATAATTGTATAATCTCCGAGCTAATGGAATGAAAACACTAATATCCGGGGCGCAGGCCCCAAGGCGTGCCCGTACGTTGCTTTGCATTTTCGATGCACTAGATTTATAGGCGAATAAGAATGTTTGACAAGCTTCTTTAAAGTTCTATATTCAGCTAAGAGTTTTTTTTTACTTCATTAAGAATCAGAAAAGGATGTAATTCGTTAATCTATGAATCTTTGCTGTTTGGCTTTAGTAGCTGTACACGATGTGCCAAGTCAAAGACAAAAAAATATGTACATATAAATAAAATACATAATTAAATACCCCATTTAAAAAAGTACCAGTTTTGTTGTAACACCCGCGCTGCGAACATCATACTCGCCCCTGATAAGTGAAAAGAGTTCGAAAATTGTGATAATCATGCCACACATTACCAGCATAGTGAAGAACATAGTCGTAAAAGCCGACTTTTTTATTGCTGAGGTATTGCTCACAGGCTGGCAGCTCACTTAATATTGCCTATGGATGTTTGCAACGCTACGAGCACCGCGAACACGCTAATGTCACATAGGGGTATAGGAACCTGGGTTACTAACGCCGGAACAAAACACAAGGTTATTATAGCGGCATACTTATAGAACAAAGGTTGCAGACATGCTTAGGGCCGTAATAGGATCTATTACACTAATGACTGATAGATTTTTCCTACTGATAGCTTATATTCTGCTAGGTAAGGGCACCACTTAGTTTCCTTTTAGAGGTTGGGAGATCGTATGGCATGTCAATATAAACCAGCCTCACAAAAACATGGTTGTATCACGCCTTAAAACAATTATGGGTCGTTATAATATTATTTCTGGTCGCGATCATGCAGCAAGAAGTTTATGCATGCAGGGGTGGAGAAAGAATACTAACATCTGCGGCCGGGGTCGGCCTGTCGTAAAAGGCGACAAAACAACCTACCCTAGCTACGTGGTAGGGCCTCAAGCCCGATGGCGACCACCTATGATCTTAAGTATGCCGCCATAATAACCTTGCGTTGTGTTCCGGCATTAGTGACCCAAGTTCCTGTACCCTTATGGGACAGTAGCGTGTTCGCGATGCCACTGGAAACACCCATAGGCGACGGTAACTGCTAAATTCTAAGCGGACCGTCAGCCTGTCTTCTGTCCTACAGTGATAAAAAAAATACCTACGCAGCTAAATGTAATTTGGTATAGCAATATTCTTTTTAGTTCAATCACTCAAGTTTATTTGTCCATAACAAATGAACTATATCTTATAGAGAATCGATTAGGGTCAAAGTATTCTCCAGTGGAGGTCTACTGACAAGCAAGGGCGAGAATTAGAAAAAACCTGATAATGGTTAATACATCAGCTAAAGAAAAGGACCTTGGGTATGAAAGTCCTACGTCCAGCCATTCGTTTAAATCCTTAAGTGAGATTTTTTTTAATAAATCAGAGTTATTCTCATCCAATAAAAAATATTTTATGCATATAAAAAGTCCTCTCTTATAATCAATGAAAAAGGTTGCGGTAAAAGTAAAGAATAGGGAGAATAAAACTTTACACGGAAAGTGGTAATAAATGAAACGAAATTCCTTCTAATTGAATTATACTTTTGAACCTTAAATTTCGCTGTAAAATTTTCCAAACTGTATACCCTCGTAAATGTCGCTCAGCTGTCAAATATTACCCAACAAATTGGTTCCAGAACTCGTGGTGGCGTAACGGGTTCGATTCCCGGGGGATGGTATTCGAAGTTTCAGTACCTACTATCGACGGTATTCGATCAGCAATTCAAAATTGTTAAATGGTCATATGCAATGTTCATGCAATAATCTGTAAAAAAAACAATACGATTTTTGGTGTCCGCTTTTCCAGAGATTTGGGGCTCCAATTTTACTTACCTGAAAGCTGGTGCACCTCAATAAACAAGAAGAGTCCCTGATCAGTTTTTTCGCCTTTAGTTATATTGTTTCCCGGCTCCGGCACGGTCCGGCCCCGACACGTTCTAACATGAATATATGCGCCCGGGCGCCCGCAGAGCAGTCAACGTCAAATCTTAGTGAGGTGGGTGAGCAACTCAACAACAAAATGGACGATGAGAATTTTTTTGGTTAGGTCTGGTTTTACTTTTTCAAGTAAAAAAGTAAAGCATTCTTTACACATTCTAAAATAACTATAAAACTTGCTCTCGTCATTTATTAATTCTTTGTAAAGTAAAGAAAATTCTCCTTCTGCTTCTCGCTTTCTCCAGGTTGGATGTACACCTCATCTTCTTCTAGTAGTTTCGCTTCGTTTTTCCAATACTTCATCATCGATGGCAATTGCAATAGCCTCCAATTCAAATTGTGAAAATTGCATATTTACTTAAACGTCAAGTCTATCGACAGATGAAATCACTAGCTGACAAAAACCACATAACACAGACACGGCCTTACAAAGAATACCCCCAAACAACCCGGTGTAACATGAATGACTGGCCCAGCCGGCGCACGGTTGACGTGCCCCGGCCGAGGCCCGGTCCGATCGTGACACGGTGTAGCTTGAATCATCCTTTAGGATCTCTATATGTATTTTTAACATTAGTTGATGCCAATTTAATCAGTCATTGAAGAGATGAGTACGTAAGTAATACTTACTAGAGAAAGGCAAAGGATATAATCATTCAAAATGTGGTACTGGAGGCGGACGATACGTATTCTTTGGACCGCCAAGGGAACACATGTATCTATTCTTGACAAATTTTAAGCAAAAGATCGACTAGACCACTATCGGCCGTCGTCGTATCCTTTCGTGCTTTGGTCATATAACGAGACGAGACGGTCTTGGCAAAACTAATGATAGAAAAGTAGAGGGAAAATACGCAGAGGGCGATGCCTGACTATACAGTCAGATTAAATAAAAAAAAGGAGTGCTACAAGGTTACCGGATGTAGTGAGGATGGCGACCGACAGGAATCGCTGGAGAGATTTCGTTCGTTCCTGTGTAACCACATCATGTGGCCATCACGACATTCAGTAATGAAAGACCGACCAGAAAAAATAGATACAGTCTCTTCAACGGTAACAGGTTTTGATTTAAACAAGTCTATTTTATCTAGAAGGTGAGTAGATAGAAATTTCTCTTTAGAGCGTAGAGACAAATGTTAAGCTTTTTGCATGTGCCTAATCTATACATATCTATACAAATAAATAAAATTGAAGTGTCTGTTTGTGATATTAAAATAACCGCTTTTTACTAATTGCATTTGGATGTATACACGGTACATATACCAAAACATTTTTTTACAATTTTTGTCTGTCTGTCTGTTTGTTCCGGCTAATCTCTGAAACGGCTGGACTGATTTTAACGGGACTTTCACTGGCAGATAGCTGATGTAACAAGGAGTAACTTAGGCTACTTTTATTTTAGAAAAAAAAATAGTTTTAGCTAAAAATAATCAGTTTCGGAAATTATATATGACCCTCGATTAACTTGACCTCCGATTTATAACATCAACCATATGAAATAGGATTTAGTTTAGGCTGGCTTTGTAGGTTCGAACGCACGTATTCCGGAGGCGCATGGCGTAACAGTTGCATTCGATAACACTGTTTGCATATTTCTTTTATTTATATTTTAGGGTTTATAGGGTTTGTAATCCAAAATAAAACCAAAAGATGTATCCAAAAAATGCTGCCCATAATCACTATTATCCAAATACTTTCCAAATTAAGATACTATAGTGTATGTGATGTAGTCCATGGTATATATTTACAGCATACCTACGCTGTCTTGTGGGCATATAGCTGTGAAGATGTCCCTATTATTGGTAAGACACGAGAGCCACGGGCAAGTATAGGCGACATACAGATATAAATAGGCGAGTGATCGTGAACGTGGACATTACGCCAGTGTGGGACCCGTAGGAACACTAGAGATACCTCGTGACTTATTAATATCGCACTCGGAGACCTATTTGTAAGTTATGAGCTCAAAAAAGTCGTGCCTCGTTTAGGCATCTTTTCTATTCTTATATGCGTATTGTAACATTATTGCTACGTGTCGAGCGTGAGAGATAACATAGCGAGGAAATCTGCATACTAAGATCATTTGTTTGTGTAATCTGCCAATCCTTTAACGAAACATGGCGCATAATATGCGCCATATACTATTCATTATATCTAGAGGGAGCCAACACAGCAGTGTAACGATAGACTGTTATTATAAGAATAAATTACGACAAAAGTATAATAATGTCAGTAAATAATTGTATACGCATAAATTTGATATTCGAAGAAATTTAAACAATTGATATAAAGAAAGGAAGGAAATATTTTATTGTATTTTTTTCCTTCGTAATTAAATATGTTAAAAAATAATGTATATTATTTGATAGCACTTGTGACGTGAGTTTAAATTACTTTGAGAAGATCATGTATATCAATATAAGTAATGATGAAATTTTAGACTTTTTTGTTTATGATGAATGTAGATAGTGTCAAAAAATATATGTAATCAAAAATTATATTAGACGAGTTTTTCCCGCCGAAGATGTAGTTTGGTGGCACTATTGCAACTATACCTAGTCAGGTCATAAGTATTGTCACACAGTAAAAACTTTTCTTTTAGAATGCTGGCCACAAAAAAGTTTATTGAATTCGAATTTCGAATTGTTCATGAAAATAAAAAAGGTATACTTTTAGAATTTTACTCATTTTTAAATATGGAGTGGACGCTTAAAGAAGACCGTGTTGCAGTTATTGCGTTGCATCGTTGCAGTTACGCGCCAATTCAAATTTTTAACATACTGAAAAATTTGAATATAACCAAAAGATTCGTTTATCGCACCATCAAACGATACAATGAAGACTCTAGTGTAGATGACAGGTCAAGAAGTGGTCGCCCTCGGTCTGTTAGGACTCCAGCAGTGATAAAAGCTGTGAAGGCACGAATTCAAAGAAATTCCAAACGTAAGCAGAAACTGTTGGCCCTTCAGATGGGGTTAAGCAGAACCACGGTGAAAAGGGTGTTAAATGAAGACTTAGGGCTTCGGGCATATCGAAGAAAAACAGGACATCGTTTGAATGCTCGTCTAATGGACCTGAGACTAAAGAGATGCCGCGCTTTGTTGAAGCGGTACGCGAGAAAAAAATATCGGGAAATTCTTTTTTCGGATGAAAAAATGTTTACCGTAGAAGAGAGCTACAACAAACAAAATGATAAGGTGTACGCACACAGTAGTGAAGAAGCGAGCAACCGTATTCCGCGTGTCCAACGAGGTCATTTTCCATCCTCGCTCATGGTATGGTTGGGAGTTTCTTATTGGGGCTTAACAGAGGTACATTTTTGTGAGAAAGGTGTAAAAACGAATGCTGTTGTGTATCAAAATACAGTCCTGACGAACCTTGTGGAACCTGTTTCTCATACCATGTTCAATAACAGGCACTGGGTATTCCAACAAGATTCGGCGCCAGCTCATAGAGCTAAGAGCACACAAGACTGGCTGGCGGCGCGTGAAATCGACTTCATCCGGCACGAAGACTGGCCCTCCTCCAGTCTAGATTTGAATCCGTT
Source organism: Malacosoma neustria (assembly GCA_963693495.1). Classification (NCBI taxonomy): domain Eukaryota; kingdom Metazoa; phylum Arthropoda; class Insecta; order Lepidoptera; family Lasiocampidae; genus Malacosoma; species Malacosoma neustria. The sequence goes on from OY856374.1 coordinate 21,472,740, forward strand.
AGATTACAAGATATGGCAACACTTGGAGGAAAAGGCGTGCTCAAAGCCTCATCCCAATTTGGAGTCACTCAAGACATCCTTGATTAAGGCAGCCGCCGATATTGACATGGACCTCGTTCGTGCTGCGATAGACGACTGGCCGCGCAGATTGAAGGCCTGTATTAAAAATCACGGAGGTCATTTTGAATAAATTTTAATGTCATAAGAATCTATGTTTTGTTAAGTTCATTTTGGTATATGAATGGTTACATAATGAATAAACTTGTTACAATTATTTTACATTAAACATGTGACAGAATTTATGACCTGACTAGGTATTGTTTTATATTCTTTGGAGCTTAAATAAATGAAAAATATTTGTGTCTTAAACCACGAATATTAATGTTTATGGTATAAGCGATGCGTTCATCTTCAGTTTTAGTAATCTGTTTAGATCCTTTCGTGCCGTGCTTCGGCATAAGAGGATTATATGTTAAGAATTTTCTAGACAGATTAGAATATTATACATTGTTGAAAATTACAAAGAATCCGTACTATTTTCTACGTCCAGGACCTGCGTAAAAATACTTACCCCTGCGGCCAGGGTCGGCCTGTCGTAAAAGCGACAAAACAGCTCCAACTAGGTGGTAGTATGCCACCATAACCTTGTGTTGTGTTTCGGCATTAGTGACCGGATTCCAGTATCTCAGTAGCAGCGTGTTCGCAATGCCCCTACCGTCGCAAACATACAAAGACGACGATAACTTCTTACTATTACGTGGACTATCAGCCTGTCTGCTGTTCTATAGTAATAAAAAAATATTTATATTTATTATTGATGGATGCAGTTGTAGGCTTATTAACATTTCATTCTGGTTGTAATTAAGATTTTTACGGGTAAAATATGCCTTTGTATGGTCTACCGGAAAGTTCTGTCCGTTTCTATTATAAGTTTCGACACGTAAGCATAAGTTTATTTGGTGCATATTCGGTTTTATATTTTTATCGCTTAATGTATACACATTGACGTAGTAAATTGACTGTAATATAGTTAATTTACAATTAGTCTTAAGTGTAAAACGATAGTGTAACCAGGGCTACCTACTGATAAAATTCATCTACGCCACTGTACGAATGTCAACAAAAGAGAAATGCTACAGAAGCATGTAGAAATATATTGAAATTGTTTGGTGAAGGTACAGTTTCTGATAGAACATGCAGAAGATGGTACAAAATATTTTAAACAGGTGATTTCAAACTTTCTGATAAGCCACGTTCTGGGCGACCATCTTTGATCGACGACTATGTTTTTAAGGCGATGTTGGAGCAAGATACTTTTCTGACAACATCGGAGATAGCAGAAAGGCTTAGTTCAGGTCAGCAAACCATTTCGGACCATATTCGGAAGATAGGATTGGTGTGGAAATATTCAAGATGGGTGCCACATGAATTTTCTTTTATTCCAAAAACGGACAGAACTTTCCGGTAGACCTATAGTTTAAGGTGCAACAAAATGTCACATGCTAACGTCCACAATCAAAAGCAGCGACGGCCCGTAATAAGTGCAAAGCCGACCCTGTGTCAATTACCGAATACTTTAAAGCGATCGTCCTCGAATTCAAAGTCTAGGTAGATGAAAGTCATTCGCCGACTTTTGTCTATTTCAATAAGGGAAATCTCCGCCTCCTTTGTAATCATAACGGTTTTACAAAAGTTGAATTGTTTATTGTGATTACGCCTTTATACTTATTAAACAGCATTTAAAAACATCACTAACTTCGATATGAATACTTATAAATAAAATTTAACTTTTATAACGAGCACAGTGAGCTAAAAATATATCTATCTAGTAAATCTCGACCAATTAAAGTCGAGAATAGTAGAAAATAAAATTCTAAAATGGCGCTAGCGAGGGGACGCGATAAATCGCGCGCTACGTAGAGAGCTCGTTGTTACAGTTGTTACAACGCTTTTAATGGTTGTACACGTATTATTTAGTGTCCAGTCAGGGTTGTTATACACGCTCTATTGTGCTGTTATTGTATATTTGTTTTAGTAAGTGAATTTGGGGTTTATTAAGGGATTACTTGGATTGATTATCTAACGAAAAAAGTGCATGAAAATTAAAGCTCTAAACTTTTGCAAACGACTCGAAAAATTAGAAAAAACACCTTTAATTACAACATCGCCCAGTAATAATAAACACAATATCTATGATCGCTATATAATAACAAAATAATTAAGACCCAGCCCTGAAAAAAATCATGAACATGTTTGGTGGGAATGGTATCCACCGGATTTCACCCTAGTAACTATGATATTTTATGATCTAATCCTAGAAATTAAAAACGGGGTATCCGTTTTATGGCTTAATTGACGTCATATGGTCATTTATAGAAAAAACCTATTTATATTGATAAAAAGGAAAAAACTGCAGCTATATTTGACAGTTGAGATCTGGCGCCCTCACCAACAACGTGACCGTTAGTTTAAGCCCGACCACAATTGGCGCTAGTCCATTTTCATGGGACTCTTAAAAAATTCTATGAATATCTATACCATCTAAACAACTTCTAATATACGTCCATAGACGCTAGTGACCACCAGCTACTGGGTAGGGTATGTTCTGGGTACATATTCTTTGTACTTTTTGACAAAATGAGATAACATAAAATAAAATTGGTTGTTAGAGCTTATATTTAGTGATAACCCTAAGGCTAAAGCATTTGAAACGAGGTAACGTGAGCTTTCAATGTTTTTAATTATGATATCTGAGAATAATGAATTCATTAATTACTAAGGGCATATCTTCTTGAATTACTACGAATTTTGGTTATACCTGTAAATGACGCTGAAACGGTCGATTTTAATACCATTTTTTTCATCAGTTTAAAAGAATAATCAACCATAATATGAATGTGTTTGCAAAAATACTCCCTTCCGGAACGCCACCGCTGCCTGGTGGCACTCGATGGAGTTTGTATCGCGCCCATCATAGACGTGGGACTTCACTTCGACCTCAACAAGCCGCGCGTGCGATCGTCACTGAACCATCACCCATTTCGCTATCATGAAATGACGTGTTTCCTATTGTTGGGTAAGGACCCAACCTAGACCTAGATGTAGGTTTTTTATTGCTGTAGGACAGCGGACAAGCTGAAGGCCCACATAGAATTTAGCAGTTACCATCTCCTATGGGTGTTTGCAACGCCAGTAGCATCGCGAACACGCTGCTGTCCCATAAGAGTACAGGAACTTGGGTAATGCCGGAACATAACACAAGGTTATTATGGCGGCATACTTAAGGTCAAAGGTTGTCGCCATCCAGACGGGCTTGAGGCCCTACCACGTAGCTAGGGTGGGTTGTTTTGTCTCCTTTTATGACAGGCCGACCCCGGCCACCGAGGTTAGTATTCTTTCTCCGCACCTGCACGGATAAAAATAAGGGGTTGGTACAAACATATTGCTCAGTCAATTTTCGGCGATTATTTTCATGTCTGTTTAACAAATACTAGAAACACTTTTTGCATCGTGTGCCTGCCTTATATATATTTTTAGAATCCTTACATTATTCGCCGTGTAAAACCGGACTCCTTACACAACTGAAAGTGCAGTGTAGTTGAACAAGAACTTGCAACTTAAGAGTAGCGCCATGCGTGATTTTACTGCAAGCTGCACTTGAGTTGATCCAGACCGAGGAGGTCGCGAGGTTGGTGGAGCTTTAATACCTTTCCTAGTGTGGGGACCGATACAATAAAAATTTTATACAGTCTACCCTTTATCGAGCCTGCGCTCTGTGACATAAGTTGACGAGACCATCTTGACACTTATCTCGAGATACGTGTCTACAAACTATGTATTTCTGATAAAAATGATAGTATAATTATGTATAAGACTGTTTCCACGTAAGATTTACAATGAGCAATAATGAAAAGCTATGATCATCCGTCATGTATGTAAATCAGTTTGTATAAATTGATGCTGGCTCTCATCTGATGAACTCTCGCATAATGAGAAACTATTTTGTCGTTCATCCTAACATACTATATATATTTGTAAGCTGTAGGAGAGTCACTTTCACAAATACGGACATGCTTCAAGATTATACAGAGTCAAAATAATATTTATTAAATTTGGGTATTATTTTATTTATTTTTATTTTGACGACCTCGGTGGCGTAACGGATAACGCACTTCGGTACGCTTGCGGAGGTCACGGGTTCGATTCCCGTCTCGCGTCTGGGTGTTTATGTATAATATGTATTTATTTAAAAAAAAAAGTATATAAGTAGTATATCAGTTGTCTAGTACCCATAACACAAGTGCTATGCTACTTAATTTGGGACTAGATGGCGCTGTGTGAATTGTCACAAAATATTATTATTATTATTTATTTTATTTTATTGATGCACAAAACAAATTACAACCAAAGAAATTATAAGTTTAGATATTCAACATAACAATCTGGATTGCAATTCAAAGCAGGTGCATACAGAAAAATTGTAACAACAAATGCCTAAAAACCTTGTGTGTGTATATTGATACACACATAACACACATGCACTGACACATACACACACACACACAAGCACGCATACACACTCACACACATATAAGTTACTATCTAATTAAATCTAATGTATCATTAACTGGTCAAATATAAATTATTTAAGAATATGTTTTACTAATTTACAATATTTAAAAAAACTATTTTCAAATATATCAAGATCAGTGCTGTTACTTGCCAATTCATTATAATGTCGTATTACATTATTATGAATGTACATACATGTTGTATTACATCAGCGACGCCGGTTCTTTCCTTTCTGTGAACTTTGAACTTTGTTAAAAATATCTAAATGACCTTTTACATTTCGTAGCTCTATTTTTCCATTCTAAGTTAATTTTATAGCATCTATGTGTAAATACTATTCTAGGAAAACTATTAAAATACTTATTGAAGGTGGTTAACCAGTGAGGTGGTTAGCCAGTGATGTGGTACAGTATTAACAGTGAATTAAATTACTAACTTACTAAGTATTATTTGTACCATTTTATTAAAGTACTAAGAATGATGTTAATAATTAAATATATAATGTCACATGGATATAACAACAGATTTGTACGAATTAAAAGGACCTTTAAATAAACTCCTTATCTTGAACACTTGAATGTAAATTCTACAACCAAGCGTTGGATAGTTGGATATTATCAATATCAAATCGACCACCAGATAATGATTGCGACGAAAACAACGACAACAACGACCTCTGAAACTATTACTAACTACACACTACGATCTGAGTTAAATTCCCATATGGCTTTATAATACGTCATTGGGAAATGTTAGCGTGAGCCAATATTGCCGCAAGCGCCATCTAGTGCTAGCGGATTTGATTCCTACACTTATTAATATTATATTATTGACGACCGCCGGTAGCAACATTGGCTTTCGCACGTTGGCACGCATGTGGGACTCACGGGGTCGATTGCCGTCAATAATCTGTGTTTATGGATATGTCATTGTATTTAGTTACAAACTTAAAATATATAAGTATATCAGTCTAGTACCGATAACATAGCTATGTATTTTGTACAGTATACATTGATTGCGTTTATTTATTTGTTAGGAAAAGGAATTGATAGTTGTAGTCTTAAATACTAATAGACTTTCCTACTGTTCTAGTATCGGGGGCGTGGACTAAGTTATAATCTTGTCTTGGGTCCCACATGACCCATTATTGAATTTGGAGTGGGTCCAAACTCCCGATTTGCGCCCGCCAAGTGCGCCCGCCAGATTTACGAGTCGCCGGGCTGTTGTGCTAATAGTTCATATTTGCAATTATTGCTATGCAGATGTTAAACGACCACGTGAAAATATGTCGTTTATTAATATCTTAATACTTATCGAATTCCATGATAAAATCGCTTAGACTGTTTTCTCCCCTAATTTGGGTATATAAATAATTGCTGTGTACTGACGATAAAGGAAAGTATTGCGAGGAAACCTGCTTACAGATCTCACCGCTAATCCGTCTTGGCCAAGCGTGACGAGTGTACTATCCGCTCTATCTAGAGAAGGACTAAGCCCAGCTGTGGGACTTCAAGGGATTTTATTATTAATATATCTTAAAAACTGATACTTCTGATTGCATTTCAAAGCTTTGGTAAGTATCCAGTATGTACCTTGTTGACATTTTCAAACATAAAACTCTGCGCCATTGTCAATTATATCTGAACTCAATGCCCTAAGTGATCTTGAGGCAGTTGGGGTAGTGAGTTCGTAAGCGTGTCACCATCATGGCTTCAAGTCTACCGCCGATGAACTTGGTGATATTACAGGGTTTGTAACAAACGGCGTAGTAGCTAAACAGTAATATACTCGAGGAAAAACAAATTTCACGGGTTTGGTTCCCATATCATAATATAATTATTACTCAATAACGATAAAACAAATATTATAAGGAAACCAGCCTTAAATTATATATATATATATATATATATATATATATATATATATATATATATATATATATATATATATATATATATATATATATATATATATATATAGGTATATATAATATGTTTAGATGTTGGAAGTCTGGATGGTCCGAATAAATCAACCAAATTAGTTTGTCTGTAAATAAGAGAAACGACAATTAAAGTTGATTACTCGTCTCTCACAACTCTTGTTTTTAAATTCATTTTAACAATTAACACAATAATTAAATCTTTGCAACGTATTATTTTTATGTAGGCAAATGTCATGTCATTGTGTCATACTTCTATGGCACATGACAGTTCGCAGAGTATCCTAAGCGCATTAAATCTAAAGAGATGATATTCTCTTTACATATATATATATATATATATATATATATATATATATATATATATATATATATATATATATATATATATATATATATATATATATAAACCTTAAAAAATATAATAAAATAACTAACATATATTAATAAAAGGAGTCCCTTTAGGCAAGGTTCCGAAGATGCTGGCAGCGTTCCCCCTTTGAATAGCTCTCTTCAATCGGTCCCTCATTGCTAAGGATCGTGACTCCGTTTGATTCCGTCAACTAGCTGTCTCCATCGATCCCGTTCTGCAGCTTGGTGGAGTGCGTCGCTGACAGGTATTTTCAGTTCCTCCGCTATTTGGTTTGACCATCGTTTGGGACTTCTACCCCTAGGCCGTTTTCCTTCGATTTTACCGGTCACCACAAGGCGTTCCAAACTGCTGGTATCCCTGCGTGCAACATGACCAAAATACCGCAATATTCTTTGTAGGCAGGTTGTGGATAGACGTTGAGTCTTTTCTATTTTCAACTGCTTGAGAATAGAGATGTTGGTGCGGCGGGCCGTCCATGGTATTCGCAGCATACGTCGCCAGCACCACATCTCAAAAGCGTCGATTCTCTGCCTATCTGCGGCTTTGAATGTCCACGTCTCTGCACTGTATAGAGCAATGGAGAAGACAAGGGTGCGGACCAGATGTATTTTAGTCCGGTGGGTAATATTACGGTCTCTCCAAATTTTGCTCAGTTGGGTCATTGCAGATTTTGCCATGCCAATCCGTCTCCGTATTTCAGGTTCGCTACTTCCTTTGTTGGTAATCAGTGAGCCAAGGTATTGGAACTGGGTTACGGTTTCGTAGTCATGTAGGAGATTGTTGCGTTGGATAGCTGTGAAACGGTCAATGATCATGAGCTTGGTCTTGGATTTATTAATAGCAAGCCCCATTTCCATACTGATGGTTTCCAGTTTGTGAAGCAACTCCGCTATTTCATTTTCCGATGATGCGAAAAGGTTGGTATCGTCCGCGTACCTGAGATTCGATATCCTTACTCCGCCTATCTTTATGCCACCTTCCCAGCCATCTAGAGTTTATCGCATTATATGTTCTCCATAGATATTAAAAAGGATGGGAGATATCACGCATCCTTGGCGAACACCCTTATGGAATTTGAAACGGCCTGATGTTAAATCTCCTACAGTCACAGTGCCGTATCCCGACTCATACAGCCAGCGAACTAGCATTACGAGGTGGCCCGGTACACCTGTCTCGGAAAGAACTTTCCACAGTCTCTCCCACTTAACACAGTTGAAATTATTATAATTTGAATAGCTAGCCTAATTCTTTATCCGAGGTAGCTGCCAGCTCTTCGGTCTTCTGTTATGTCGACTAACCTCTTTGCTATTTCCTTGAAAAGCCTTATAGCACTAGGACCCCACGGACCAAGGGTCAACTGCCCATTGATCGGCTGGGTTCCCTCTAGCGGGAACGGCCAGTTTGTGCAAGGCGGATTGGTGGTATCTGTAAGCCATACAGGTGATTTTGCAGTGCAGATTTCCTCACGAAGTTTTCCTTCACCATCCGTATACGGCAATTATGCTATAATAGACGAGAAGAACTGCTTAAGCAGTGCATGCCACTGTGAAATATTATTTATGTGTGTTCTGGGTATATTTCGTACGTTCTACAAAGAGACCCCATCCCAGTAATGGTCATAACCCGTTATTATAATACTGAAAACGACGCTATGCCAATAAATGACAGATAACATCAATAACAATCTGTTATCCGCATTCATCTTCCCCGCTGGAATTGTGGGCGTGATATAATCATGTTTACATTGATATTTTGCGATGTATTAAAAAACCCTCAATAGACAGGCCGGCGGTGAGCGTCGCAAGCCTCAGTCATCCGGGTCATTATGTCCCAAATGATTGATTGCCTTACCAATATTATTATGGTTAACATTTTAGGAGTAGCATAAGTGCTCAACGGAATATTATCTGAATCCACCAATAAATAACATGTGTAAATATATGTATTTTTATTGATTTAATAGAATAATAATTGGTATACAATAAGTGTTAAAAATTAAAAGGTTATAACAATATATTGTACACTAGTTGACTAGGCAAACGTTGTTCTTCCATATAAATTACAAATAATAGTAGCCTATGTACTTCCCCAAGGTCCAATTTATGACTGTACCGAAATTGATCAAAATTAGTTCAGCGGCTTAGGCTGAAAGCGTAAAAAACTTTTTAGTTTCTGAACAAAGAAAATAAAAAAGAAGTTAAGAATCCTATGGCGTTTATACAAAAATATTATTTTTCAGATAATTTTCTCTAAAAATCCCTTAAGAAACTTTTCGACTAAATTCTACTTCATTTTTTATTGTTTAGTAAATTTAAGTCAGTAAAATATATTATAATACACACATCAAAAAAGTCTAAGCAACATGTACTAATTAAAATTTTAGGATGGTTTTTCACATTATAACGTTGTATTTTATTATTAAAATAATATTTTTAGGGTCCTATGTTAATAAAATAACAGCTGTTGTCTTTATAAGTTCTTTTAATAATTTTATCCCATTCTTCCTGGGTTCATGTTCTGCGTTCTCTACACCATTCATTTCGACGAGCGCAATTCCCGTGACGTATCGGTGGGCACCTGATTGGGCGTCGAGCTCGTAGGCCGTACTCATGCAGTCGACTTCGCACAGTTTGGGGACTTACATCAACACCACTTGAATTTTGTAGCCTCAAACTTATCTCTCGAGCGGTTAACGGTTAACACAGCGGTTAACGGCTGGCGTCTTGCAGTCAGTTGTATGTACCGGTCTTGCCGAGTGGTTTTATTCCTTTTACGGCCTCGATGCTGTTCAGCGGGTTCCCTTGAATTATTGTAGCGCTGCAACAGACGACAAATAACACTTCTATGAATGCCAAAATGCCGAGATACCTGAGATTGATTACTTCCCGTTTGCAACATCCCTACAGCTCTGCATTTCATTTGCCGTCAAATGACGTGGCTCCATGACGTAAAGAATATCTAACAATTAAATTTTGTCGCTAACTTTATTTAAATGGTTGGTAAAATTATAAAATGAAGACTAAACGTAGCAATAAAAACGCACTCAAATTCAAACAAAATCCCTTTCATTTAATTTTATGAAAAAAAAAAACAAAACATAATCGAATTTTTTTTACAACCAGCCAGTATGTCATCAATAACAAACAAGTTTACATACCTACGCACTTTGAGTGAGTAAAGACTTAAAAATTAATAATTAGTATATTTGTAATATGTAATTTGTAATATGCATGTTGCTTAGACTTTTTGATGTGTATACTAAATAATAATCGCAAATAAATTATCTTTTATACATATAAATAATTAACTTTTTTCATTCATAATTATCTTAGCTTTAAATCCCAATTGCAACTCAAAGCTCCAGTGTTCAGGGTCCATTTTTCCTTTTTTTATTGTTGAGGAACAGCAGACGAGCTGATGGCGCACTTAATAGTTAGCACTTACCGTCGCCTATGGATATTTGCGAGGCTAGGGGCACCGCGGAGGCTCTGCTGTCCCATAGAGTTACAGGAACCTGGGTCAGTAATGAACACAACACAAGGTTATCATAGCGGCATACTTATAGATCCAGTGCGGTTGCCATCCAGATGGGCTTGGGGCCCTACCACATAGAAAACACATTACTTACCACTTTCCAACTTCTTCTCTACTTCGCACGGTCTTCGGCAACCCTGGTAGTGAGACCATTATCACCCTTTACAACGTCAAGTCAACACTTTTTGGGTCTACCCCTCCTGCCGAGACCCAGAGGTGGCAGGATGTTTCCTACGTAAGTAGCCGGTTGCCGTAAAACGTAAATTATTTTGCATACTATTATTATAACGATATATTTTACTGACTTAAGTTTACTATGGCGTACAAGTAATTTTTCAACTGTCCTCTTGTCGCTTAAAGCGCTGTAAAATCACGGTGTTCTAAAAACAAATACGTAGAATATTGCCATGTCATCCTTTTTTGTTACAAGATTGAAATTGTTTGTTGTGGTCTGCTTGCTAACATTACTAAGTGCAGTACAGCCATCCCTTATTGTTTTCAGTTTTTCTTAAAAGACGACATAGGCTTACTCATACAAAAGAGTAAGATGAGTCAGATCTTATTATGATACAAACTTGTCAATAAGGTTAGTTTGGACTTAAATCCGTAAGTAAATTGTAATTATAATGAAATTATCTATTTTACACGTTTTTATAAAACGTTTGTGTTTCAAAAATACAATGAAGTGGCCCAAAATAACCGTGGATGGAAACTAAATGACCAAAATTCAAACATTTATTAAACAATATCCTAGGCAAGATTATATTACTGAACAGGCATGGACTGACAACGTAACAAAAGATTCTTATATGGCACAAGTCCGTTTTACCTGAATTCAAACCAATTCCAGACAACATCACAACGCCGATTTAATCTATGCGACAAAATAAAATTTTCAGTGTAACAGATTTTGAATACTTGATATCAGAATAGGATTTTTGATTTTTCTTGAAAGACGCTTGTGTTTTTACACGCTTTATATTAGCTTCACTTGTATGTTTGTAACCGACTCTTTTGGGGGGGATTTTGCCCCACTTTGAACAGCCAGATTTCAATCAAACTTTGTACATATATCGAGAGCCGATGGCAATGCAATAATCTGTATAGTTTGTATCATTATCCTTACCAGGATCCTCAGAATTAATGAATTTTCGATTCTCGTCCGATCACCGAAGTTATGGAGCGTCGGGCGCGGTCAGTACTTGGATGGGTGACCGTCTAGGAAAATCGCGTGACGGTGGATCTTTGTTCTTTTTTATATGTTTTATATTAACTTACCTGTATGTAATGGAATTTTTCGGAATTCGACTCGATTTTTACTCACTTTGAACAATAAAATCAAAATTGTGCCGAAACGCCATCTGGAGCATAATTAATAACATTGCCAGAAGATGGCGTTAAATTAATAATAACACAGCCAGAAGATGGCGTTAAATTAATTAAAAAATATTTACCGATTGGATATTGACAAAAAATACATTATATTATCACGCTTTTATTTTATAGTTAATGTAACTAAAAAGTTAAAAATAAGTTATAGTAAAAAAACTAAAAAACACAATTTAATAAAAAATCTAACTAAAAGGTAAAAAATAATTTTGAATAAATTTAAATTAAGGATAGTGGGATTAAGAAAAAAATAAATTTTATTGTAAAAAAGCGTGGGGTTTTATAAGATATTTTCAAAATAACAATTGACAACCAGCACCCCACACTTTTTTTACAATAAAATTTTTTTTTTGTTATATAAATTTATTGAAAATTATTTTTTACCTTTTAGTTCGATTTTTATAAAAGCGTGTTTTTTTAAACTATAATTTATTTACTTATTGAATACTTCGATATTTTATAATCAGTTGCATCTGAAGAATAGTAATTAATGGCCTAGAAGAGATCGCTATAAGCAATAAGCCTGCCCATGGCCATATTTTATATTTCTGCACTATTCACATAGCGCCACCAAAGTAAGTAGCGAAGCACTTGTGTTATGGATACTAGGCAACTGATATACTATTCATATACTTTTATTTAGAAAATTAATATATAAAGCTCATAAACACCCCACTCAGGACGGAAATGGAACACATGCACACATCTTAATATAAGTTGGAAAATATTTGAGACTAGTTAACTTTAAAATAAATAAAATTATTATTCAAATATAGAAAATTATTTATACATAATTGTTCAATTAATTTGATATAATTTTTCCCAATCGATATTCATTGGGTGAAATCTGTCAATCCTTAATCAATCCTTAATTCGCCGTATTTTTGAGGGATTGGCACTTATGAAAAATGTAATATTCCTTAGGACTAGAGAACTGTCAATTTGATTTATACCCCTCCCTAAGGTCCTCGGCAGGCTAAATGGCAGGTTCGGGAATTCCAAATAAACAGAGCTCGTTTTCTTGCAAAACATGAATTAAAATTACTTTGAAATAGTTTATTTTAGTCTATTAATAGTTTATTTTAGTTTTAGTTTATGTTTATCCTTGCAATGAATATACCTCTGCGGCCGGAGTCGACCTATCGTAAAAGGCGACAAAACAACCCACCTTAGCAAAGATGTAGAGCACCAAGCACGTCTGGAAGGCGACCACCTTTGCTCTTAAGTATGCCGCCATATTAACCTTGTGTAGTGTTCTGGCATTAGTGACCCAAGTTCCTGTACCCTTATGGGACATCAGCGTGTTCGCGTAGCCATTGGCGTTACAAATACTGATAGGCGACGGTAACTGCTAAATTCTAAGCGGGCCGTCAGCCAGTCTGCTGGAAAAAAAAGACAATTTTATCTCAATTATTGACAGGTTATTATAGCTTATGATGGTTATATATCTCAATTATAGACTAAAGATGGTCGCCATTCAGACGAGTATTGAAGCCCTACCACGTAGCTAGGGTGGGTTGTTTTGTCGCCTTTTACGACAAGCCGACCCCGGCCACAGAAGTTAGTATTCTTTCTCTACCCCTGCACGGATAAAAAGGTATTTCGTATGTCTATTGGGTTTCAGTTACTATTAAAATTAAATAACATCTTCATATCATCGGTACTACTGGACGTAAGTTTCCCCAAATTTACGACACACTTTCCATCCAGCCCCAACCAACCTTGTGGAAGTAGTGTCCCCGTCAGTATGAAAAGACACACGGGAGGGAGGACATAAATTTACTGAGACGCGATCTCCCATAATAAATAATCTTGTGAATTAATTCAACATCTCAGTAAAGCATTTGAATACGCAAATCACTATGATATATTCAACGTAGTATTCGTTGAAACGACTCGTGTATAGTTTACCCATTATTTACAACTAACGACGAAAAAAGTATAGATGAAACTAGTGGCCGGTGGACAAAAGCAACAGCTAAAAATACCAGTTAAAAAGCGTAGTTTCAGCTGTGGATGTTTGCTTGACCCACTTTATTAGGCTGGATAAAGTAGAGTCATTAAATTGGCGTTTTATTTCGACAAAAGCTAATCATTTATTTTACTAAAAATTGAAAAAAATAACACTATTTTATATATATGGAGATGATTTGTTTCTTGGGGCAAGTTCTTGTTGAATAAAAGAGTTGCGACTGACTTTTACGTTTATTTGTATATTCTAGAAATAACGTTTTACACTATTACATCGTTATTTAAAATAAAACTTAAAGAGCGTGCGTCGTAACGCTCACCGTCGTCGTCGTCCATTCGTCGTCATTCTCCCTCTCTGCCAACTTCACTCATATCTTATACCTTTCACGCTATGGCTTCATTCAAAAACATCATTTTACATCCAAACACATGCGTTCCAGAAATATCATTCCCACATATATACATATTTGAATAAAAAGATAAAGTAAATAATTTATATATATATATATATATATATATATATATATATATATATATATATATATATATATATATATATATATATATATATATATATATATATACCTAGTCAGGTCATAAATTCTGTCACATGTTTAATGTAAAATAATTGTAACAAGTTTATTCATTATGTAACCATTCATATACCAAAATGAACTTAACAAAACATAGATTCTTATGACATTAAAGTTTATTCAAAATGACCTCCGTGATTTTGAATACAAGCCTTCAATCTGCGCGGCCAGTCGTCTATCGCAGCACGAACGAGGTCCATGTCAATATCGGCGGCTGCCTTAATCAAGGATGTCTTGAGTGACTCCAAATTGGGATGAGGCTTTGAGCACGCCTTTTCCTCCAAGTGTTGCCATATCTTGTAATCTAACGGATTCAAATCTGGACTGGAGGAGGGCCAGTCTTCGTGCCGGATGAAGTCGATTTCACGCACCGCCAGCCAGTCTTGTGTGCTCTTCGCTCTATGAGCTGGCGCCGAATCTTGTTGGAATACCCAGTGCCTGTTATTGAACATGGTATGAGAAACAGGTTCCACAAGGTTCGTCAGGACTGTATTTTGATACTCAACAGCATTCGTTTTTACACCTTTCTCACAAAAATGTACCTCTGTTAAGCCCCAATAAGAAACTCCCAACCATACCATGAGCGAGGATGGAAAATGACCTCGTTGGACACGCGGAATACGGTTGCTCGCTTCTTCACTACTGTGTGCGTATACCTTATCATTTTGTTTGTTGTAGCTCTCTTCTACGGTAAACATTTTTTCATCCGAAAAAAGAATTTCCCGATATTTTTTGCCCGCGTACCGCTTCAACAAAGCGCGGCATCTCTTCAGTCTCAGGTCCATTAGACGAGAATTCAAACGATGTCCTGTTTTTCTTCGATATGCCCGAAGCCCTAAGTCTTCATTTAACACCCTTTTCACCGTGGTTCTGCTTAACCCCATCTGAAGGGCCAACAGTTTCTGCTTACGTTTGGGATTTCTTTGAATTCGTGCCTTCACAGCTTTTATCACTGCTGGAGTCCTAACAGACCGAGGGCGACCACTTCTTGACCTGTCATCTACACTAGAGTCTTCATTGTATCGTTTGATGGTACGATAAACGAATCTTTTGGTTATATTAAAATTTTTCAGTATGTTAAAAATTTGAATTGGCGCGTAACCGTAACGATGCAACGCAATAACTGCAACACGGTCTTCTTTAAGCGTCCACTCCATATTTAAAAAAGTAGTAAAATTCTAAAAGTATACATTTTTATTTTCAAAAACAATTCGAAATTCTAATTCAATAAACTTTTTTGTGGCCAGCATTCTAAAAGAAAAGTTTTTACTGTGTGACAATACTTATGACCTGACTAGGTATATATATATATATATATATATATATATATATATATATATATATATATATATATATATATATATATATATATATATATATATATATATATATATATATATATATATATATATATATATATATATATATATATATATATAGTAAACGTTGTTCTGCCATATGAGTTAAAAAAATAGCCTTATTTTATAGCGAAATTTAATAATTCATTCATTTCATTTCTTTACATTGGCTTTCATTGGTTCATTGGCTTACGTGTGGAAACGTAAGAAACAAACAAACAAATTCACTTTCACATTTATAATATTAGTTAGGATTGATACTTTTTTCTACAAATAATGTTTGTCAAGTCAATGACAGCTTATAATTGAAGCCACCTAGATCAATACTGATGCATCAGATCAGACTGACTAAGGCATGATCATTTCATAATTATTGGGATTCCTCTTTCATTATTTTTGAAAATTAGGCAGATGTATATTTATTTGTACAAATACAACCACATGTTAGTATTTTGTATGTTAGTATGTTGTATTGTATAAACCTATTTAAGTTTAAAATTGAATTCAATTTTAAACTTTAATAATTTCTATCAACTTACCTTTTATCAACAAGAGCTCACTGTTAAATCTCTGTAGGAACTCAAACATCCACTCCACGGTCTCTAAATTCCACAAGCCTTCTTCTATTTCACATGTTCTTTAGCATCCCAGAAAAAGTCGATCAAAGAGTCCCTTGGTAAGCAAGTCATCATTATTCAAGTATGTTTTTAATGAGAAATAAATCTATTCTTTATAAATATTTTTTAATATGCAAGCACGTTTTGTGGCTCCAATACTGTATTTGCAAAAGCATAGTTTCCGCACAGCGCGCTTTGTTTATTTAAAACTTTTTCCACCAGGTGTGCCCACTATCCCGCACTTTGATGACGTCACGTGGTCAGCATAGTCTGCGTTGTATCAAATTCAACCGTTTTGTTTGGGCGATTTGTTATCACGAATGAGATATGGGTGCACTACTACACGCCAGAAACGAAACAACAGTCGAAGCAGTGGGAAGAAGCCGGTGGTTCAGCGCCAAAGAAAGTGAAGTCGATCGCATCTGCCGGCAAGGTCATGGCCAGTGTATTTTGGGATGCGAAAGGGATTCTGTTAATTGATTATCTTGAAAAAAGGCAAAACAATTACAGGCGGATATTATCCTAATCTTCTTGACCAGCTGGATGCTAAAATTCGCGAGAAGAGGCCTGGCTTGAAGAAAAAAAAAACCTTTTTCACCAGGACAACGCACCTGCTCACAAAGGTGGGTTGGCAATGGGAAAACTGCGGGATCTGGGGTATGATTTGCTCGACCATCCTCCTTATTCTCCTGATTTGGCACCCTCAGACTTCTATTTCCAAATTTGAAGAAATTTGTTTATGGGAAGCGCTTAGTGTCCAATGAAGAAGTTGAGAAGACCTAGGTAGATGGATATTTTCACTGCCTTACAGGCTCTCACTTCTAGGAAGGAATACTGATGTTGAAGAAACGCTGGACAGAGTTTGTAGAAGTCAAGGGAAAATATGTAGAAAAATAAAATCATTTTTCAACTGTAAATTGCAGTCTTTCATTGTCAGGCCGAGAAATTTTCATCTTGCCCTAATAACAATATATTTTTAAGTGGACACCCTCTATGCAATATTTTACAATGCCATATATATTCCGCTACTTTTCTTATCTATCGGTGCACGGACCATGTGAAACACCTGGGATCTGTGTTTCATGCGTCTGGTGACATCGATTGCGACGTCAAGGTACGCATTGCTGCCGCGTGGGCCAAATGGCGTGAGGTAACTGGTATCATTTGTGACCCCAAGATGCCGGTAAAGTTGAAGGGACAGGGCTATAAGACCTTCATTGGGCCTGTCCTTTTATACGGCTGTGAAGCGTGGCCGGTGTTAGAGCGACACAAGCAAGAACTGCGTGTCTCGGAGATGAATATGCTGCGGTGGATGTATGGAGTGACGCGGAAGGACCGCGTTAGGAACTCCCGCATTCGCGGTAGTCTTCGTGTCCGTGACATTGCAGATAAATTGCAGGAGTGTCGGCTCCGTTAGTATGGCCATGTTTTACGGCAACCGGATGCTTACGTGGGAAACAAATGTCTGACCATGCCGCCTCCGCCGGGCCCCGGCGGGAGGGGTAGACCCAAAAAGTGCTGGCTTGATGTCGTAAAGGGTGATATGCGTGCCAATGGGCTCACTACCAGGGATGCTGAAGATCGCGCAAAGTGGAGTAGAAAAAGTCGGAAAGCGGACCCCGGGTACCGAAACGAAAGTTTGGGTGGCTACCGGGACTAACGCTAGGATGATGATGATGATGACTTTTCTTATCTATCGGCCTACCCCTCACTTATATTCTTTATATTTTATTAATAACAATTTTCTCTTTTTTACATTGAGTTTCTAAAGTACAGCGATTCAAATCCTTACCCGGGTCTTTACTAAATTAACAAATCCGTCAAACGGTATTGCTTAGGTATGAAACCCTTAGAGACGTGATGAAGACAAACGACGGCGATCTCACCAATCCCGGGATAATGTGAAAGGGGCCTTGTATCGGTTTTTCATGCATACGTTAGTTCAAGTAAAATCGATCAGGAATGTCGAGAAGGTCTTACATGTAAATTATCTTCAATCTTAATAAATATGTACTTACTGCTTGTACGCTACTACATGATGTAGGTAACACACGTACTCATCCCGGCGATTCATACCGGTTAAGTGCCACTGAGGCAGACTAGACTACCTTATGTTTTTGTACTCTTTTTCTCGCATCTCGAGCCACATTGCCAGGGGGCCATGAGTTTGTGCCAGGATAAAAGAGGGAGTAGGGCCTTTACTTTTATCCCGGCACAAATGCAGAAATCTTCCTAGAGAAATGTTTGTGGGGAAATAAACTGTTTATTTTTTAAGCTGACATAAGTTACCATGCACTATACGACCTACGACGTAAGACTTAATTTAATTTCTAATACGTCAGTACAATTTTCGTAGACGTATATATATATATATATATATATATATATATATATATATATATATATATATATATATATATATATATATATATATATATATATATATATATATATATATATATATATAGGTCTACCGCAAAGTTCTGTCCGTTTTTGGAATAAAAGAAAATTCATGTGGCACCCATCTTGAATATTTCCACATCAATCCTATCTTCCGAATATGGTCCAAAATGGTTTGCTGAGCTGAACTAAGCCTTTCTGCTATCTCCGATGTTGTCAGAAAAGTATCTTGCACCAACATCGCCTTAAAAACATCGTCGTCGATCAAAGATGGTCGCCCAGAACGTGGCTTATCAGAAAGTTTGAAATCACCTGTTTAAAATTTTTTATACCATCTTCTGCATGTTCTATCAGAAACTGTACCTTCACCAAACAATTTCAATAAATTTCTACATGCTTCTGTAGCATTTCTCTTTTGTTGACATTCGTACAGTGGCGTAGATGAATTTTATCAGTAGGTAGCCCTGGTTACACTATCGTTTTACACTTAAGACTAATGTAAATTAACTATATTACAGTCAATTTA
Source organism: Malacosoma neustria (assembly GCA_963693495.1). NCBI lineage: Eukaryota > Metazoa > Arthropoda > Insecta > Lepidoptera > Lasiocampidae > Malacosoma > Malacosoma neustria. The sequence continues at coordinate 21,492,012 of OY856374.1, forward strand.
TTACGTCAGTGTGTATACATAATACATTAAGCGATAAAAATATAAAACTGAACATGCACCAAATAAACTTGTGCTTACGTATCGAAACTTGTAATAGAAACGGACAGAACTTTCCGGTAGACCTATTAAAATATTATACCACCTTTGGTCTTAAGTATGCCGCCATAATAACCTTGTGTTGTGTTCCGGCATTAGTGACCCAAGTTCCTGTACCCTTATGGAACAGCAGCGTGTTCGTGATGCCACTGGCGTTGCAAACACCCATAGGCGATGGTAACTGCTAAATTCTAAGCGGGCCGTCAGCCTGTCTGCTGACCCACAGCAATAAAAAAAATATTTTATACTATCATTATTCAAATGATTGTTTAATGTACGTAAATGGATTTCAATTATTCGACATATGAATAATAATTATAAAGATCTTCAGACTGACCTAGAATGTTAACTGTTAATCCCTATCCATCGATGTCCAATAAATTAACATCAATAACATGGGATTAATTTAATTAATATGCATTAGATGTTCATCGAAGTGAATTTACATAATCTGCAAGAAGTTATATTTTATATCTAATATATAAAATTCTCGTGTCACAGTTTTCGTTGCCATACTCCTCCGAAACGGCTTGACCGATTTTGATGAATTTTTTTTTGCTTATCCGGTATCTATGAGAATCGGCCAACATCTATTTTTCATCCCCCTAAATGTTAGGGGTGACCCACCCCCAAAAATTTTTTTTTAATTTTTTTACATTTTATTATTTATATGGCAGAACAACGTTTGCCGGGTCAGCTAGTATATATATATATATATATATATATATATATATATATATATATATATATATATATATATATATATATATATATATATATATATATATATATATATATATATATATATACCTAGTCAGGTCATAAGTATTGTCACACAGTAAAAACTTTTCTTTTAGAATGCTGGCCACAAAAAAGTTTATTGATTTCGAATTTCGAATTGTTCATGAAAATAAAAAAGGTATACTTTTAGAATTTTACTCATTTTTAAATATGGAGTGGACACTTAAAGAAGACCGTGTTGCAGTTATTGCGTTGCATCGTTGCGGTTACGCGCCAATTCAAATTTTTAACATACTGAAAAATTTGAATATAACCAAAAGATTCGTTTATCGTACCATCAAACGATACAATGAAGACTCTAGTGTAGATGACAGGTCAAGAAGTGGTCGCCCTCGGTCTGTTAGGACTCCAGCAGTGATAAAAGCTGTGAAGGCACGAATTCAAAGAAATCCCAAACGTAAGCAGAAACTGTTGGCCCTTCAGATGGGGTTAAGCAGAACCACGGTGAAAAGGGTGTTAAATGAAGACTTAGGGCTTCGGGCATATCGAAGAAAAACAGGACATCGTTTGAATGCTCGTCTAATGGACCTGAGACTGAAGAGATGCCGCGCTTTGTTGAAGCGGTACGCGGGAAAAAAATATCGGGAAATTCTTTTTTCGGATGAAAAAATGTTTACCGTAGAAGAGAGCTACAACAAACAAAATGATAAGGTGTACGCACACAGTAGTGAAGAAGCGAGCAACCGTATTCCGCGTGTCCAACGAGGTCATTTTCCATCCTCGCTCATGGTATGGTTGGGAGTTTCTTATTGGGGCTTAACAGAGGTACATTTTTGTGAGAAAGGTGTAAAAACGAATGCTGTTGTGTATCAAAATACAGTCCTGACGAACCTTGTGGAACCTGTTTCTCATACCATGTTCAATAACAGGCACTGGGTATTCCAACAAGATTCGGCGCCAGCTCATAGAGCGAAGAGCACACAAGACTGGCTGGCGGCGCGTGAAATCGACTTCATCCGGCACGAAGACTGGCCCTCCTCCAGTCCAGATTTGAATCCGTTAGATTACAAGATATGGCAACACTTGGAGGAAAAGGCGTGCTCAAAGCCTCATCCCAATTTGGAGTCACTCAAGACATCCTTGATTAAGGCAGCCGCCGATATTGACTTGGACCTCGAACGTGCTGCGATAGACGACTGGCCGCGCAGATTGAAGGCCTGTATTCAAAATCACGGAGGTCATTTTGAATAAACTTTAATGTCATAAGAATCTATGTTTTGTTAAGTTCATTTTGGTATATGAATGGTTACAATTATTTTACATTAAACATGTGACAGAATTTATGACCTGACTAGGTATATATATATATATATATATATATATATATATATATATATATATATATATTGTTTACGAATATTTGTTATTGAAAAATAAAATTATGCATAATTAAGGAATATACGGGTATGTTTTTGAATATTATTTGTTCAGTGCTTCTCCCTATAATAGATAAATATTTTTAAGTGATGTTAAGTTGGATAGGCAAACTGTTTAAGTGCCGCAGCTCACACACACATGACCGAAACAGGGGCGCGACACCGAGGGTACGCAGCTGCGCTTACCCACACAGTTTATTGGGTATGCCAGGGACTTTAGTCCCGCGGTCTAGATTAAAAGATGTATAAACACATTGCACGGGGAGTCCGCATGACAGGCGTCAGGTATTTCCATCTCCAAAAAAGAAAGGGAATTTTTGATTTATCTGATTAATCGGAATCCAACTGATTTGTCTAGTACGGCTACAAGATAAAACTACTGCGCCTTATATGCATCGTTGCCTGTTGGTTTAATATTCACTTGAATCCACAATGGTGATGAATATGAATTAAATTTAAATCTAAGTTTACTTTTATTACAACAACCTTTGATTTTAATTAAATGTTATTATTTAAATTGTTATTTTTTATTATTGAGTCTCCTTTGAGGACAAATGCTATTATTAAAATAAAAAAATAATGTTAGTCAAGTAAGTAACTAAATCTAAATAAAAAAATATATACAATAAATTCTATAATTATAAATAATTATCATTAGTAGGGAATCTATAGAGTTAAACACAGTGTACTCAAAACAAAAACCTAGCCTTTACTCACAAGCGGAATGAGAAAATGGAATATTTTTGCCAAATAGATATATTTTTATCCGGCTTGAATCTCATGAAAAGTACAATATAAAATTCTTTTACAAAAAGAAAAAATGAATAAAAAAAGATAAAAGGCGAAGTGATATGAAACGCGCTCTGGCCCTCTCAGTTTTCTTTGACTGAAAGAAAAATGTGGGCATAGATTAAACATTTCATTACAGAGTGTTGAAAATTTAATTACACACACACACACACACATATATATATATATATATATATATATATATATATATATATATATATATATATATATATATATATATATATATATATATATTTTAAATGTATTTATGTTGCCAGGTATTCAGTTTTTTTTCTCAAGGCTTTATATTTTTCCCTCGTGTCTTTTTTTCATTATTTTTTAACCCTTAGTTCCTACGCTTTATACTAAAAAGCTTCGCTTCTATCTGGTGTCCCTAGACGGCACTGTTATTTTTTTATTCTGGCAATTATATATTAAGACCCTATTGGATAGTAGTTATATTAGTTTACCCACTAAAAAACTCCGCTGTTCTCCTCCTATTCGTCGTTCGCTCGGATAGGCCACGGTAGCCTGCCGATTTCGTGGCCCGGGTTGGCGTTGCTTTCGCCAACTTGGTATATATGTATATATATTCACACTTCAATATAGTTGTATATTATATAAACAATAATAATATATATATATATATATATATATATATATATATATATATATATATATATATATTATTTACAAAAATCACAATGTGTTCATACGTTGTAAATTATTGACAAAATTGTTAGATGTTGACGACGTGGAGTCTCAAGCCAGAAGAGTAAATTGCGTCGTCTTTTTGTTTTATTTAGAATTTTGAAGTCTTGGCAGTTACGACTATATAGAGTAAACAAATATTTGTTAAACAACCAAAAAGTATAAATAAAAAGTAAATATAAAAAATGGTTTGTGTGATCTGAGGGGTTTCAGCGTGGTTATTTGCTCTACTGTGGCACTTTCTTATACTAAATCACTGAAAGAAAGATGAAAAATAGATGACTAAATCTAGTATTGACATCCTCGTCAGTATTAAATATATATTTTTAATCTGTATATACATAAACATATTTTTACTTTGCTAAATACCTTTGTGACGCAACAATAAAATATTATTTAAACGTCTAGTTTGAAATTCTTTAAAAGCAAAACAGGCACAGAAGGAAATCAATTTATATATAAAAAAATGCTTATATAAGAATTTGGCATGAAAATTTTATTGCACTGGGTGACTATTCTGATTTATTTTTAACTAATTCTTTGTTCAGAAAGGTCTTTTACAGTCGGCAGAAAACAGTAACATCCGAAAGAAGCTTCCAATTTGAGACGGGCGATCGCTTTTACGACTGTTAATGACATCATGGACGCACTAATGCTTTTATTATTTAATTAAATTTTACGATAGATGAATTACAGAGCTTGTATAAAAAGTCTAAAGTATTTGAAGAATACTACGGTATTACTAGCTAAACATATTCATCACAGTTTTGTTAAGTGACTAATTTAAATGAATATACGTATACTACGGTGAATGTTTGAAGTTATAGTGATGAACCAGGGAAACATTTATCATATTGAGGATATTTTTTTCTGTTTCATAATCTCACTGGCTTATCCTTCTTTGGAGTAAACGGACTATCAATATGCCAGTCCAAGGAAGATTGGTAAATTATACAGTCCAGTGATATCATTGTCAGATGAATTTAAAGATGTTTTCCTAGTAAAATCAAAATGTTTCCATAAAAGTCAAATCAGCCAAATAATGTCATTCAAGCGAAATTCAGAGCTCATGGATTTCGATCATGGCATTCATTTATTACCTAATTTTTTTAATGCTGTAGGACAGCAGACAGGCTGACGGCCCACTTAGAATTTAGCAGTTACCGTCGCCTATGGGTGTTTGCATCACCAGTGGCATCGCGAACACGCTGCTGTTCCATAAAGGTGCAGAAACTTGGGTCACTGATGTCGGAACACAACACAAAGTTAGGTGGCATACTTAAGACCAAATGTGATCGCAATCCAGACGGGTTTGGGGCCCTACCACGTACCGCTGACCTTACCATAGACTTCACATTGCACGAGAAACCATTGTAACTCATTGGGAGCTGCAGTTAGAAACCATTCGTATTCGCCAGATATAGCTGCAACGGACTATAATTATTTTTTTGTAATTTGGACAATTTTCTACGTGATAAAATTTTCTGAACTTCCGTTTAGATCAGAGGTGTCAAACTCAATTTTGCAGAGGGCCATATATTAAATTTTGAATTTGTAGGCGGGCCAGATTGAAAATAAAAAAATGAACTGAATTATTATAACATTTTTATATACTATATAATTTAATAAATAAACTAGCATATAGTTTATTTATTAAATTACATATAGTTACTATATATTATATACTATATAATATATAGTATATAATCTAAATATGGTTGTTATAAATCATATCAAAGTTATAAAAGAGGGTAGGTAATTATGTTGAGCTTGAGGATCCAGATACCACCTGACTTCTCTTGTTTTTGACAAGCTCATTGATGTCAGGTATCATATTCTTCTTTCTGTGACACATTACAATCGCGGGCCTTATTGATACGGCCCAGGGGCCGGATGCGGCCCGCGGGCCGTATCTTTGACATGACTGGTTTAGATGGCAGCAATGTAACATGTAAAATTAAATATAACATTATATCTTACATATTAGAAAAAATAGTTTATTTTTTCTGTACAAATCGGCTATTTTATAGTTATACCCCTAATATTAAACTGCTATCGTTGCCTATGGATGTTTGCAACGCTAGGAGTACCGCTAATACGATGCCGTATGCCGTACGCGTAGGGGGACTAGAACCTGGGTCCCTTATGTCAGAATCCAAACCAGGTTATTATGGACACATGTTTAAACACCAAAGCTGCTTGCTGTCCAGACGAGTTTGAAGCCTTACCGCCAAACAATAGGAGGTAGGAGACTCTTATTATTAAGAGAATCACCTGTCTGCTGTTTCCCTTCAAAATTAAATATTTCTACTTCCTCCTGCCCTTATCCCACATTATATGGGGCCGGCACAATATGTTACATGTTGTAATAGTTGTAGCATAGTTTTTACAACCGGCCGCCTGCCTGATGTTAACCTCTTTTTGGGGATAAATCTGTCATACTTTTTATTTAAATTATTTTTCTCGTTTGACATTGAAAGTAGGGCACGAAATTTTGTTGTCAATAATCTAATATATCCTCAAGCGTTACTTTTATTGGTTTCTTCTTGAGTAAACAACAACTGAGTGTCGGTTTGGGTGTGCAGGGTGGCACTTTTGCCGGGTCGCCGACTCTTACGGGGTCCGTGCATAATTCACATTTGACAACTATATCACGAGGGCTTCTAAATAAGAAATTCGCAGTGCCGAGCGTTTTCGAATGCTCTTGGTCCTGCTCTTGGCAAGTTAGAGGCCTTGAAACTCGCAGCTTCTTTTCACAACAATACATAACCTTCGGCGAAGGACATCTTGGCAAGCAGGGATAGTACATAGATGGATCTTTACAGCACGTTGTTGGACAAGGGGCCACTAACATCGCACATACTGCAAATTGCTCGCAGTCTTCTACAAACAACTACAAAATACTACAAACAATATATAACATAACAATGACTAGTAACAGACATGTATTAAATTTACTAGTATCTAACATTCTCGAATTAATTTAGTTTCCAAACAATCTGTTGGGGCAGTTTAAAACTCACATATAAATTTTGATAAGCTATTGAAAGTTAGTCACCCAAGTTTATGGTTTCATTACTTTGTAATATTAAGCATAACGTAGGAGTTTCGAAAGGCAATAGAGTGTTAAGGGCATATTTACGAGTATTATCTTGTCTTGTCATGTCTAGGTACAATCCATGCTTTCATTTACTATATGGTTAACGTATAATAATAGTTTTATATCCAATATCAAAAATAAGATCGTAAAAGTTAAGAAAAAACATTTACTGGTCCTTAAAACTGGCTTAAGTGTTTGCTTTTTTAAATTTAAAACCAAAATGAAGCTTAATATAATATCATTTATTTTCTATAATGTGCACACGGAAAGGACCTAATAATTAAATCCCGCTTGGGCACACAAATAACAACGCAACTGGATTAATACTCGAATTACCAGGATAGATTAGCAAGTTCAGATAAGACACACATGTACGTCACTAATCGGTGTGATTTAATAGTATGGCTATTTTGGAGGCCATTTTGAATTAATTGTCAATTTTTTTTTTATTTAAAAATACCAAATTAAAGTATCAGGTTTGTAACAATACTAACCCCTACGGCCCGGGTCAGCTTATCGTAACAGGCGACAAAACAACCCTAGCTACGTGGTAGGCCCGTCTGGTTGGCAACCACCCCTGTTGTATAAAGTATGCCGCCATAACAACCTTATGTTGTGTTCAGACAGTGACCCAGGTTCCTGTACCCCTATAGGATAGCGTTCGCGGTGCCCCTAGTGTCGCAAACATCCATAGGCGACGGTAACTGCTTACTATTAAGTGGGTCGTCAGCATGATTGCTGTTTCTCAGTAATAAAAAAAAATCTCTCATCATTAATTTCAATCACATTTTTAGTAATTTCTTTACCTGAAGCAACGTTTCTAGAATGATCATTTGTGTTTGAAGACTTGAATGAGGCGTATTGTTCGTGTCTCTAGTCTGGCTTCTGAGACTTCAGGCGTAGGCAGAATTTCTGTAACTATAAATTTTTGTTTATTTTGTTATTTTTTTTTATTTTGAGCATCATCAATATGTTTTTACTATGTTTACCATATACATAAATCTCAATTCCAGTACCATTCCTGAATCATTATTAACAATCCCCTTTTTTATTTTTCGTTATTTTTATTACATATTTGAGTATTTATTATTATTATTGGGTAGACCCAAAAAGTGCTGGCTTGACGTCGTAAAGGGTGATATGCGTGCCAATGGGCTCACTACCAGGGATGCTGAAGATCGTGCGAAGTGGAGAAGAAAAAGTCGGAAAGCGGACCCCGGGCGCCGAAGCGAGAGTTTGGGCTGCAACCGGGATACAACGTAAAGATGATGATGATGATGATGAGTATTTATTATTACATTTGATAGATGCCTCATTTTGATATAACGTTATTGTTGATTCTTATTAAGATTTATTTTACAATTTCCTCATTTCTCACGATTTTTACGATTTTCATAATGTATATATTGAGACCATACTCTTCCTATTTTATATTTAACTAGCTGTGCCCGCGACTCCGTCCGAGTGGAATAGTGACTTTGGGCAGCATTTTTTGGATAAATCTTATGGTTTATTTTGGATTACAAACTTTAAAATATAAATAAATGAAATATGCAAACAGTCAGTGTTATCGAATACAACTGTTACGCCATGCGCCTCCGGAATACGTGCGTTTGAATCTACAGTGTCCAGCCTAAGCTGAACCCTATTTCATATGACTGTTGATATAAATCTTCAACGGTCAACTTAAATAGGAATATTAAATTTTCAAAACTTATAATTTTTAAGAAAAACTATTTTTTTTTTCTAAAATAAAAATAGCCTTAGTTACTCCTTGTTACATCAGCTATCTGCCAGTGAAAGTCCCGTCCAAAATCAGTGCTGCCGTTTCGGAGATTAGCCGGAACAAACACACAGAAAGACAGACAGACAAAAATTGTAAAGAATGTTGTTTTTGTATGTGTACCGTATGTACGTCCGAATGCACTTAGTAAAAAGCAGTTATTTTAATATTACAAACAGACACTCCAATTTTATTTATTTGTATAGATTTTATATGCATTTTTAAGTAGTATGGCTTCAGACTTGGCCTGATCTGTTTGTTGGAGCCATGAGCTCGGAAATAGTTTGTTCATTGAACGGCATTCTATTCTCCATTTCCAGATCGTGATAGTGTTGTATCGTCTCTAGCGCTGGGACACGAATCCGGGATCAATTTTCAACTTATTTTTGTGGAGGTGCTCACAGAACCCCCGTGCCCAAGTAGAATCTGCGTATATGCCCTTATCTGGGCAATATTTATCAGGACTTTATGAAAAGGTAATGTATCCACCGAAATAATGAGCGTGAACTGTTATGAACCCACCAGCGTACATTCAACCTCCTCTTGATTTAAAGGTAACAGAGACCAGTCTTAGGCTAGGATACTCTTGGTCTGCCTGGCCGCCAATCTCGCCAAATCAGTAGATGTAGTCAGTAAACCATAATACTATTACTATTATTTATAAATAAGTCTATGGCGTCCCACTGCTGGGTTCTCTCTCTATAGAGAACGAACAGTATACAGCCTGTAGTGCTTGAATTGGTTTCATAAACTGTTTTTTTTATTGCTGGAGGACAGCAGGCTGACGCCCCATTTAGAATTTAGCAGTTACCGTCGCCAATGGGTGTTTGGAACGCCAATGGCATAGCGAACACGCTGCTATCCCATAAGGGTGCAGGAACTTGGGTCACTAATGCCGGAACACAACACAAAGTTATAATAGCGACATACTTAAGACCAAAGGTGGCCATCCAGACGGGCTTGGGGCCCTACGACCTAGGGTTGGTTGTTTTGTCGCCTTTTACGACGTTTTCTTCACCGCCAGTGCGTGGCTATTATCATACAATATACCATTATCATATTTCAAGCGTGGAGAGCTGCTTAAGCGATGGATGCCACCGTGGGTTCTAACCCAGGATTTTTATATGGAGCTCCGGGTGTAATACAATCGAGCAACCAGGTACAATAATATAATGTTAATAAAATAGAATAAATAGTAGCATTAAATATCATAATATTAATAAATATTTTGTGACAATTCACACAGCGTTAAGTAGCATAGCACTTGATTACTTATAAACTTTTTTATGTAAATAAATACATATTACATTATTATTACATTATTACGCACGCGCACAGGTGCACACGCGCACACGCGCACATACATACACATACACACACACATATACCTAGTCAGGTCATAAATTCTGTCACATGTTTAATGTAAAATAATTGTAACAAGTTTATTAATTATGTAACCATTCATATACCAAAATGAACTTAACAAAACATAGATTCTTATGACATTAAAGTTTATTCAAAATGACCTCCGTGATTTTGAATACAAGCCTTCAATCTGCGCGGCCAGTTGTCTATCGCAGCACGAACGAGGTCCATGTCAATATCGGCGGCTGCCTTAATCAAGGATGTCTTGAGTGACTCCAAATTGGGATGAGGCTCTGAGCACGCCTTTTCCTCCAAGTGTTGCCATATCTTGTAATCTAACGGATTCAAATCTGGACTGGAGGAGGGCCAGTCTTCGTGCCGGATGAAGTCGATTTCACGCGCCGCCAGCCAGTCTTGTGTGCTCTTCGCTCTATGAGCTGGCGCCGAATCTTGTTGGAATACCCAGTGCCTGTTATTGAACATGGTATGAGAAACAGGTTCCACAAGGTTCATCAGGACTGTATTTTGATACACAACAGCATTCGTTTTTACACCTTTCTCACAAAAATGTACCTCTGTTAAGCCCCAATAAGAAACTCCCAACCATACCATGAGCGAGGATGGAAAATGACCTCGTTGGACACGCGGAATACGGTTGCTCGCTTCTTCACTACTGTGTGCGTACACCTTATAATTTTGTTTGTTGTAGCTCTCTTCTACGGTAAAGATTTTTTCATCCGAAAAAAGAATTTCCCGATATTTTTTTCCCGCGTACCGCTTCAACAAAGCGCGGCATCTCTTCAGTCTCAGGTTCATTAGACGAGCATTCAAACGATGTCCTGTTTTTCTTCGATATGCCCGAAGCCCTAAGTCTTCATTTAGCACCCTTTTCACCGTGGTTCTGCTTAACCCCATCTGAAGGGCCAACAGTTTCTGCTTACGTTTGGGATTTCTTTGAATTCGTGCCTTCACAGCTTTTATCACTGCTGGAGTCCTAACAGACCGAGGGCGACCACTTCTTGACCTGTCATCTACACTAGAGTCTTCATTGTATCGTTTGATGGTACGATAAACGAATCTTTTGGTAATATTAAAATTTTTCAGTATGTTAAAAATTTGAATTGGCGCGTAACCGCAACGATGCAACGCAATAACTGCAACACGGTCTTCTTTAAGCGTCCACTCCATATTTAAAAATGAGTAAAATTCTAAAAGTTATACATTTATATTTTCATGAACAATTCGAAATTCTAATTCAATAAACTTTTTTGTGGCCAGCATTCTAAAAGAAAAGTTTTTACTGTGTGACAATACTTATGACCTGACTAGGTACATGCGTCTATGTAAATGCGGGAGGACGACTAAATAACGCAATTAATGCAATCTAAATGTCAGTGTTCAACAATGTCTCAATATTAATCTCTGTTGACTGTTCAGAGCTACGATAATAAGGAACCGCGTTCTGCGTCATCGCGTCAAGAGTGACGTCACTATTCCGTGCTACGTGATTGGCCAGGGTGAGCGATGGGAAGACCTCGAATAAGCCAGGTGTTTCTTCTTTGGCAATCTATAATTAATGTAGCAGATGTTTAGATTTTATATAATCAGATTTAATATTTGATTACAGATCTTTGTTAAGTCACGTTCTAAAGTTAGTAACCAGTTAAAATTTGTTGACAAAGCGGGGTCGATGGTTGCGTAAGTAGTTATTACGGTTGTGTCTATGAGTTTGATAATTATTAAGAACAAAATATTATTTGACCAACAAATTAAATCAAAATTATTTCTTTCATATAAAATACTAGCTGTACACTGCCACGCTTCGCTGTGATACATTGTCATTGAATGGTTGAGCAATGAGAAACAAAAAATAGATAAAAACAATCCTTGATGCGTATTATATATCATGCTAAAATTTCAGCTCGATCGGTGCAGAACTTTTTAAGTTTTTGAAGCGTACACAAATCAACATAACATTTTTATATATATAGATTACAGATTACATATTGAATGTCAAGAAGCGAACACTGTTTCCAATTCGAAACGCTGACTTGAGAAGAAACGCCGAAATAAACTCTTCAATGATATTTTTTTTTTCTTTTAACAAATATTAAATTCTGGTCCTTGACTAGATTACAGCTATTCATATAAAATATCATAGTAAATTGACATAAATAAATTTTTTGACAATAACGTTTATAATTTTTGTCAGTTGATGAAAACATTCCAAACTTAAAAAGAAAAATAAACATAAGCTTCAAAATCTCATAATACAAAATATGAATAAATATATGCGTTTTTGGTAAGTAAAGTGCAGTATACATATTTTTCGGTTAAGATATTCTTCTCCGGATTGTGTTGGATATGAGGAATCGGAATGGAAGAGGAATCTCTACTTAGTTCATTGCATATTTATCTAATTGGAGTCTTATTTTTAACCTTAGTATCTTAACGTGTTGGAGGCGCGTGCAGCCGATAGTAGATGGACACTGAGGACTACCGTTTGGACAGGACCGACAGGGAAAAGGAGAAGAGGAAGACCCTCGGAACGATGGTGCGAAGAAATAATACAGGCAGCTGGCTTATGCTGGATATCCAAAGCGAAGGACAGATCCGTTTGGATGAAATTGAAGGAGGCCTATACCCAAAAAGGGGCCTTATTTAATTAAAAAAATGTGATTTAAATGTATTAAGTGTTTAGAATACAATCGTATCAGTAAGGAATAAAAGGCTTTATTTTTATTATTATACTTTATTTAACAATTTTTTTATATTTTTTACAATACCATACATTTTTTTTATAAAAACAGTACCATAGTATTATTTTTATATAAAAAAAACAATTTATATAGTGTCGGTGAATAGTGTCGGTCTGATGGTATACTATGATAGACTCAAACTGAGTTAGATGCCATAGATAGGCGAGTCAAGATTATTATTATTATCTTAATGTGTTACAATTTTTATATGCCCAATAATAATATACAACTAAGACGGCGTCGATTGCCTGCTTTGCCAGAAAGTAAAAGAAACTGGCTTTTCCAAGCGCTCTTAACTAGTACGGCTCTTCCCATTTTAAATAGAATCTGCGAGAATTCCCCAGAATTTATTTCCTTGTTTTTAGAGGAATTCATGAGATGTACATTCATATGTGTAAGTTCGTCTATATAAGTTTGTATTATTAACAAATTCCAGTATCAACTTAGTTTATAATTTGAATTTCATTACAATAAAAGTAAAAAAGTTCAATAAACAGAACTTATTAACAGAGGTGTTAATTTAATTTATTATTAATTTCATTTATTAGTGACGTGCATTGACAATAAGTACTTGAATTTATAAAACTGAATGCCATTCACTGAATATCGGAGAATTTATTCGAATGTGCTCGATACCCGCTCGCGTTCAAGTGGCTTACTTGAAATGTACAGGATATATTCACGAAAATAGTATTAATCCCATTTCGAATATTTATCACATTGTTCTTTGTTTTTATTATAATTGCTGAGTAAATGCATTTAGCTTATAGTCAGCAATAGATATTATAAAATAATTTAAATATTTATTATTAATATCATCTGATAGTAAATAGTTCTCATACTTTGCTTAAACTGAAAAATTTGATCGCTTTCGAGGTAATTCTTCGCAAAAGTTCTCAATTTCTTTTTAATCAGGATTTTGATAGAATAGTTCAAATCAACAAAAAACATACATTTACGATATTCAAATGAGAAATAATGAGCAAGAGCTGGAGAGGAATTTACTATAAAAAAACGCGATTGATTTTTGTTCCCAATAGTGAATCAAAGGTGCAAGCTTATAAAACAACCGTAATTTATTATTCAGATGGATGTTGGATTCATCGCCAAGATTAAAAATTCAGACAAGCGGACCGCGCGCATGGATGCGGAAGTCTGTTTTTTTTATTGCTGGAGGACAGCAGGCTGACGCCCCATTTAGAATTTAGCAGTTACCGTCGCCAATGGGTGTTTGGAACGCCAATGGCATAGCGAACACGCTGCTATCCCATAAGGGTGCAGGAACTTGGGTCACTAATGCCGGAACACAACACAAAGTTATAATAGCGACATACTTAAGACCAAAGGTGGCCATCCAGACGGGCTTGGGGCCCTACGACCTAGGGTTGGTTGTTTTGTCGCCTTTTACGACGTTTTCTTCACCGCCAGTGCGTGGCTATTATCATACAATATACCATTATCATATTTCAAGCGTGGAGAGCTGCTTAAGCGATGGATGCCACCGTGGGTTCTAACCCAGGATTTTTATATGGAGCTCCGGGTGTAATACAATCGAGCAACCAGGTACAATAATATAATGTTAATAAAATAGAATAAATAGTAGCATTAAATATCATAATATTAATAAATATTTTGTGACAATTCACACAGCGTTAAGTAGCATAGCACTTGATTACTTATAAACTTTTTTATGTAAATAAATACATATTACATTATTATTACATTATTACGCACGCGCACAGGTGCACACGCGCACACGCGCACATACATACACATACACACACATATACCTAGTCAGGTCATAAATTCTGTCACATGTTTAATGTAAAATAATTGTAACAAGTTTATTAATTATGTAACCATTCATATACCAAAATGAACTTAACAAAACATAGATTCTTATGACATTAAAGTTTATTCAAAATGACCTCCGTGATTTTGAATACAAGCCTTCAATCTGCGCGGCCAGTTGTCTATCGCAGCACGAACGAGGTCCATGTCAATATCGGCGGCTGCCTTAATCAAGGATGTCTTGAGTGACTCCAAATTGGGATGAGGCTCTGAGCACGCCTTTTCCTCCAAGTGTTGCCATATCTTGTAATCTAACGGATTCAAATCTGGACTGGAGGAGGGCCAGTCTTCGTGCCGGATGAAGTCGATTTCACGCGCCGCCAGCCAGTCTTGTGTGCTCTTCGCTCTATGAGCTGGCGCCGAATCTTGTTGGAATACCCAGTGCCTGTTATTGAACATGGTATGAGAAACAGGTTCCACAAGGTTCATCAGGACTGTATTTTGATACACAACAGCATTCGTTTTTACACCTTTCTCACAAAAATGTACCTCTGTTAAGCCCCAATAAGAAACTCCCAACCATACCATGAGCGAGGATGGAAAATGACCTCGTTGGACACGCGGAATACGGTTGCTCGCTTCTTCACTACTGTGTGCGTACACCTTATAATTTTGTTTGTTGTAGCTCTCTTCTACGGTAAACATTTTTTCATCCGAAAAAAGAATTTCCCGATATTTTTTTCCCGCGTACCGCTTCAACAAAGCGCGGCATCTCTTCAGTCTCAGGTTCATTAGACGAGCATTCAAACGATGTCCTGTTTTTCTTCGATATGCCCGAAGCCCTAAGTCTTCATTTAGCACCCTTTTCACCGTGGTTCTGCTTAACCCCATCTGAAGGGCCAACAGTTTCTGCTTACGTTTGGGATTTCTTTGAATTCGTGCCTTCACAGCTTTTATCACTGCTGGAGTCCTAACAGACCGAGGGCGACCACTTCTTGACCTGTCATCTACACTAGAGTCTTCATTGTATCGTTTGATGGTACGATAAACGAATCTTTTGGTAATATTAAAATTTTTCAGTATGTTAAAAATTTGAATTGGCGCGTAACCGCAACGATGCAACGCAATAACTGCAACACGGTCTTCTTTAAGCGTCCACTCCATATTTAAAAATGAGTAAAATTCTAAAAGTTATACATTTTTATTTTCATGAACAATTCGAAATTCTAATTCAATAAACTTTTTTGTGGCCAGCATTCTAAAAGAAAAGTTTTTACTGTGTGACAATACTTATGACCTGACTAGGTACATGCGTCTATGTAAATGCGGGAGGACGACTAAATAACGCAATTAATGCAATCTAAATGTCAGTGTTCAACAATGTCTCAATATTAATCTCTGTTGACTGTTCAGAGCTACGATAATAAGGAACCGCGTTCTGCGTCATCGCGTCAAGAGTGACGTCACTATTCCGTGCTACGTGATTGGCCAGGGTGAGCGATGGGAAGACCTCGAATAAGCCAGGTGTTTCTTCTTTGGCAATCTATAATTAATGTAGCAGATGTTTAGATTTTATATAATCAGATTTAATATTTGATTACAGATCTTTGTTAAGTCACGTTCTAAAGTTAGTAACCAGTTAAAATTTGTTGACAAAGCGGGGTCGATGGTTGCGTAAGTAGTTATTACGGTTGTGTCTATGAGTTTGATAATTATTAAGAACAAAATATTATTTGACCAACAAATTAAATCAAAATTATTTCTTTCATATAAAATACTAGCTGTACACTGCCACGCTTCGCTGTGATACATTGTCATTGAATGGTTGAGCAATGAGAAACAAAAAATAGATAAAAACAATCCTTGATGCGTATTATATATCATGCTAAAATTTCAGCTCGATCGGTGCAGAACTTTTTAAGTTTTTGAAGCGTACACAAATCAACATAACATTTTTATATATATAGATTACAGATTACATATTGAATGTCAAGAAGCGAACACTGTTTCCAATTCGAAACGCTGACTTGAGAAGAAACGCCGAAATAAACTCTTCAATGATATATTTTTTTTCTTTTAACAAATATTAAATTCTGGTCCTTGACTAGATTACAGCTATTCATATAAAATATCATAGTAAATTGACATAAATAAATTTTTTGACAATAACGTTTATAATTTTTGTCAGTTGATGAAAACATTCCAAACTTAAAAAGAAAAATAAACATAAGCTTCAAAATCTCATAATACAAAATATGAATAAATATATGCGTTTTTGGTAAGTAAAGTGCAGTATACATATTTTTCGGTTAAGATATTCTTCTCCGGATTGTGTTGGATATGAGGAATCGGAATGGAAGAGGAATCTCTACTTAGTTCATTGCATATTTATCTAATTGGAGTCTTATTTTTAACCTTAGTATCTTAACGTGTTGGAGGCGCGTGCAGCCGATAGTAGATGGACACTGAGGACTACCGTTTGGACAGGACCGACAGGGAAAAGGAGAAGAGGAAGACCCTCGGAACGATGGTGCGAAGAAATAATACAGGCAGCTGGCTTATGCTGGATATCCAAAGCGAAGGACAGATCCGTTTGGATGAAATTGAAGGAGGCCTATACCCAAAAAGGGGCCTTATTTAATTAAAAAAATGTGATTTAAATGTATTAAGTGTTTAGAATACAATCGTATCAGTAAGGAATAAAAGGCTTTATTTTTATTATTATACTTTATTTAACAATTTTTTTATATTTTTTACAATACCATAAATTTTTTTTATAAAAACAGTACCATAGTATTATTTTTATATAAAAAAAACAATTTATATAGTGTCGGTGAATAGTGTCGGTCTGATGGTATACTATGATAGACTCAAACTGAGTTAGATGCCATAGATAGGCGAGTCAAGATTATTATTATTATCTTAATGTGTTACAATTTTTATATGCCCAATAATAATATACAACTAAGACGGCGTCGATTGCCTGCTTTGCCAGAAAGTAAAAGAAACTGGCTTTTCCAAGCGCTCTTAACTAGTACGGCTCTTCCCATTTTAAATAGAATCTGCGAGAATTCCCCAGAATTTATTTCCTTGTTTTTAGAGGAATTCATGAGATGTACATTCATATGTGTAAGTTCGTCTATATAAGTTTGTATTATTAACAAATTCCAGTATCAACTTAGTTTATAATTTGAATTTCATTACAATAAAAGTAAAAAAGTTCAATAAACAGAACTTATTAACAGAGGTGTTAATTTAATTTATTATTAATTTCATTTATTAGTGACGTGCATTGACAATAAGTACTTGAATTTATAAAACTGAATGCCATTCACTGAATATCGGAGAATTTATTCGAATGTGCTCGATACCCGCTCGCGTTCAAGTGGCTTACTTGAAATGTACAGGATATATTCACGAAAATAGTATTAATCCCATTTCGAATATTTATCACATTGTTCTTTGTTTTTATTATAATTGCTGAGTAAATGCATTTAGCTTATAGTCAGCAATAGATATTATAAAATAATTTAAATATTTATTATTAATATCATCTGATAGTAAATAGTTCTCATACTTTGCTTAAACTGAAAAATTTGATCGCTTTCGAGGTAATTCTTCGCAAAAGTTCTCAATTTCTTTTTAATCAGGATTTTGATAGAATAGTTCAAATCAACAAAAAACATACATTTACGATATTCAAATGAGAAATAATGAGCAAGAGCTGGAGAGGAATTTACTATAAAAAAACGCGATTGATTTTTGTTCCCAATAGTGAATCAAAGGTGCAAGCTTATAAAACAACCGTAATTTATTATTCAGATGGATGTTGGATTCATCGCCAAGATTAAAAATTCAGACAAGCGGACCGCGCGCATGGATGCGGAAGTCTGTTTATTTTATTGCCGTTGATGATGAAACTCCTTCTTAAACAAGAGTTTAGGAAGACTAGATGAAACCAGCGTCGGGTTATAGAATTCTAAAACATAACGTTACAAAGTTAGGTGAAAATTATAGGTAGTTAGTTTGCAACATATTTGCTCCGGGATTGTGAACAAACAAAACCTGGTTTACGGCTGCGATTATCGCCCTGCGTTGTTGACTTGGCTTTAGTATATTTTAATGTGACTTTACAATATAATTTTGATACATTTTAACAGCGATATGAATTTGAGTTTCCTAATTCTATTTAATATTATAGCTATAACTAGCTGACCCGGCAAACGTTGTTCTGCCATATAAATAATAAAATGTCAAAAAATTTAAAAAAAAATTTAGGGGTGGACTACCCCTAACATTTAGGGGGATGAAAAATAGATGTTGGCCGATTCTCATAGATACCGGATAAGCACAAAAAATTTCATCAAAATCGGTCAAGCCGTTTCGGAGGAGTATGGCAACGAAAACTGTGACACGAGAATTTTATATATTAGATTTTATTTAATGATAAAAATACTCGTAATTTATCTATTCAGTCAATTATGAATTAATATAGTCAAAAAATTGTTCCAAAGTTCAGTTTTAGAAGGCATGTTTTCTTGTTTATACCAGTTGACTTTAACAGTATTCGAGGTTCTAGATGATATGATTTTTGACTATAAGTGCGTCTTCGATAAAAATAAGTCAGAACTTTAGGATCTTCTCTTTCTGTTGAACTTATGATGCCAGTTTTAACGTTAGATTGATAATAATGAATATTAATCACAATTGGGTACACCGAGAGTTAAAAAGAAGCGAACGTGTCTTGGGTTGAGTGATAATATGTTTGGTTTTCTTTTCACTATGGCGGAGGGTATCCAACGACCTCCGGCCACCGTAAACAGCGGCCACAGGCGCGCCCTTCGCGTAAGCTACCCACATCTATACCGCGAGGGTGAGGGTACGCGTGCTATTCTGTGTGCCCCACAAAGAGCGCTGGTGGATGACGACCCTGGTCCCCAGCGCAAACTTTGGAAGAAGCCCACACCAGTGCCGGCGGACGACTTGTGTCATAAATGTTCTATGATTTTTCTGTTCATAACAGAGTCGTAAGAAAATATATGTGGATTTATTATGAGATATTACCATCTATAGGAATAATAGACAATTCCTTTTCTATTTAACGATCCCCGTGAACTTGCAAACGGAGTTATTTTGTTGCCTTTAACACTGCATACAAGTCTAACGGTATTCGTTATTAATCACTCGAATTTTTCGTCTTCAAATTGTTTTGGTGTTTCAAAATCATTATTTAAGCGTCAAAATCAGTCTTTGTGTGTCGTACCCGACAAAGATAAGTTTCAACAAGCTTTCTGTGGTGGAAATACACGGAAACTACATATATATTTTGAAACTAATAAAAAATATCTTTGTTTACAATAAAGTGAGTTATCATATATACTGAAATTCAACGTTGGACAAATTATTTCCATGTAAGTACATTGTTATGTGAAATTCCAAGCATATTCTATTACTGTAGCTATATTTGATAAAACAGCGAGACATAATTCACATTCATAATATAATAATCATATTCTATAATTGCCAAATCGTAATTAATAACAATACAAAAATGATTCTACATAATATTCTCGTATAAAAGATATTAAACCTTAAAACGGTAAAGGTATTTGTTAATAACAGCGGCCTTTTATTAGCGACTTCACGAGTATCAAATGAGTGCTTAAAGCGAGTGCGCCCTCCCACGGGCTACCCCGAGAGATGAATAGCATTGCAAACAACGCTGAGTAGCAATGCAACCCACACAACGACACGAGCTACAGCAGCTGTGAATTTCACTTAAAGTGGTTATACATTAGCTTATGCGTTAGATTAAAATAAACAAATATAGTGGGACTATTTATACAGCGCCAAATAGTCCCAAAGTGAGTATTATAGCACTTATGTTATGGGTACTAGGTAAATGATTAACACAATACATAAACACCCAGACGCGAGACGGGAATCGACCCCGTAACCTTGCAAGCGTACCGAAGCCGGTTACGCCACGGAGTTCGTCAAATTGTATTGTTACAATATTGGTACATAATTCATTCAGCCTATCTGCTGTCCTATATCAATAAAAAAGTGTTTTTTTTTTTAATATATCGGTCTTCTAAACAGAAAACATTCAACAACATGATTAGACTCACAAAGATTGGTCTATCTTTCCGAGAATGTTTTCCTCTGGAAGAAGACACAACTGTGATACATTACAAATATTTATCCTACATCACACATACTTACGCCCTCACAAACACAAGCCGGAGCTGCGTGTTACGGAGATGAATATGCTGCGGTGGATGTGTGGAGTGACGCGGAAAGACCGCGTTAGGAACTCCCGCATTCGCGGCAGTCTTCATGTCCGTGACATTGCGTATAAATTGCAAGAGTGTCGGCTCCGTTGGTACGACCACGTTTTACGGCAACCAGATGCTTACGTGGGTAACAAATGTCTGGCCATGCCACCTCCGCCAGGCCCCGGCAGGAGGGGTAGACCCAAAAAGTGCTGGCTTGACGTCGTAAAGGCTGATATGCGTGCCAATGGGCTCACTACCAGGGATGCTGAAGACCGTGCGAAGTGGAGAAGAAAAAGTCGGAAAGCGGACCCCGGGCGCCGAAGCGAGAGTTTGGGCTGCAACCGGGAATTAACGCAGAGATGATGATGAAACACAAACAAACGCATACAAATACAAACACACACAAAGCTTATCTATCAAATAATCTGTGAACAGAAATACACTGTAGTGTAATTTTTGGTCTGAGCAAAGAATGATATTAATTTGAACTTTGTTGAGGCAATAGACACAGTAAATAAATCTACATGGTTACGAACGACATTACTCCCATGCGTCATGCGGTACATAGGGGAATGTTGGCCAATATTCGTCCTACTGGTAGGCAAAGCGAAAGTCTTTTCTATTTTGGAGACGACTACTTGCACGCGGAACGGAGAAGCACAGTTTTCTAAGACTGTCCGGAGAATCAATGAGCCCGTGTATTATTTTATACAAAAATAATATATCTGTATATAAGCAAAACAAAATAAATAAACAAAAAATATATATAATATATTGTATCTATACAAATAAATAAAATTGGAGGGTCTGTTTGTAATATTAAAATAACCGCTTTTTACTAAGTGCATTCGGATGTATACACGATACATATACCAAAACAACATTTTTTACAATTTTTGTCTGTCTGTCTGTCTGTTTGTTCCGACTAATGTCTGAAATGGCTGCATCGATTTTGACGGGACTTTCACTGGCAGATAGCTGATGTATCAAGGAGTAACTTAGGCTATTTTTATTTAAAAAAAATAGTTTTTGTTAAAAACAATAAGTTTCGAAAATTTTACATTCCAATTTAAGTTGACCTCAGATTTATATCAACAATCATTTGAAATAGGGTTCAGCTTAGGCTGGACATTGTAGGTTCTATACGCCTCCGCGGGTATATAAAGCGCGCCGATAGAATTCAAGAAAATTTGGAATCTAGAGATCAGCGTCTAGAAAATAATCGTATGTATACAACACGCTATTTATATTTCTTACACGAAATACAGAATTAATAAGTTATCGTAATCCTACTAATATTATAAACGCAAAAGTTTGTAAGAATGTAGGCTTATTACTCTTTCACGCAAAAACTACTAAATGGATTTTAATGTAACTTTACAATAATATAGCTTATACATCAGAATAACACATCCTACTAATACATATTATAAACGCGAAAGTTTCTAAGAATGTAGGTTTGTTACTCTTTCACACAAAAACTACTGAATGGATTTTAATGAAACTTTACAATAATATAGCTTATACATCAGAATAACACATCCTACTAATATTATAAACGCGAAAGTTTGTAAGAGTGTAGGTTTGTTACTCTTAAACGCAAAAACTACTAAATGGAAAAATCCAAAGTTTCATTAAAAATGAAACTTTACAATAATATAGCTTATACATCAGAATAACACATCCTAGTAATACATATTATAAACGCGAAAGTTTCTAAGAATGTAGGTTTGTTACTCTTTCACGCAAAAACTACTGAATGAATTTTAATAAAACTTTACAATATTATAGCATCTCAGATTTATGTCATCAATCATATGAATTAGTGTTTAGCTTAGGCTAGACTTTGTAGGTTCGAACGTACGTATTCCGGAGGCGCATAGCGTAACAGTTGTATTTGATAATACTGACTGTTTGCATATTTCATTTATATTTTAGGGTTTATAGGGTTTGTAATCCTAAATAAACCATAAAATATCCAAAAATTCTGCCCAAAGTCACTATTCCACGCGGACGGAGTCGCGGGCACATCTAGTAGTATAATATAGTGTAAACGTTCCTTGAAAATGTACACGTACATATCGGTGCCAGATTATCCTTTCCGTAAGGCAACGGAGTGCTTTTGGATCTGAAACAAAGGAATTCGTATTCGAATGCCTTTGTATTATTGAAAGAGGAACAGCTCCAACTTGTACAGTCTAAAATAAAATAATAAACTAAATAAATATAGATGACGTATTTATCAAATGTAATTCCCTGTTTCTTCTTCTATTTTTTTTCCAAGTTCAAGTAACTTAGTCATACTTATTGGCGCATATTTAAAGCACTCAAAAAACAAACGGTCCTGAAATTAGAAAGAGAAACCCAATTGATGCCAACGTACAAAAAGTTACCAACATAACTCGCAAAATATGCACGCTGAACTGGTGATGGGCCGGTCACGTCTGTCGCAGGACTGATGAGTCTTGCAGCAAACGAGTGCTGGAGTGGAGACCGCATCTGGGCAAATGTAGTGTAGAACGCCCAGCCCAATAGACCGATGTCCTACGTAAGATTTCCAGTCAAAACTAGATGGTAAAAGCAGGGGAACGGTATGTTTGGCGCAAACTTGGGAAAACCTACGTCCATCAGTGTACAATGAACGGCTGATGACAAACGGAACAAAGCACTAACTTGACAGCAAAAAGTGAGTGATAAGTTCTATCCAGAATTAAAATAAAAATAAGACGAAAAAACGTAAGAACAATTCCAAATACCAAATATATTCTTCACACGGTCGGAAGCACTTCAAAAGCGATCACTGACATTCGCTATTGTGGCGACTTTTCAAGCCCTCCTTTTCATTATTACTTATAAAAGAAAAACTGCACAAATATTTTCCTTCCTGTTTAAAAATACACTTGGATAATTATTTCTTGAGTGCTCGAGTTTCAGAGTTCCGTCTATTATAATATAGCTTCCTTAAGACTTCCCTAGAATCTTTTTATGTGTAATATATATTTTGTTTTTATTTTGAGAAGAAACAAAGGTTTCTAAAAATGATTACTTAAAAGTGACAAAAGCGTAGAATGTGGTTTTAGTGATAAAATAATGAATACATCATGATATCGTCACCGGTTTATGTTTGGAAACAGGTAATTCAAATATTATGGGAAATGAATACAAACAGAGTGAAGATATGCGGGTAGTACACGAATTGTAATCGGTTGCCGTTACATTTGGAACTCGGGGGATATTAATATGAATGTAACATGCTGCCATTCTCCAAATAGTTGTGGTCGCTTTATAAGTTTTTCCCCTATCTTATATATATAAAAATCTTGTGTCACGATGCATGTTGCCAATAAACTCCAAAACTACTGAACCTATTTCAATCAAATTTCACATATACCCGTATTTTGGTCTATCTAACTGGATAGGATAGTTATCATCTCAATTATTCGCTTATGTCGTGAATGTAAACGAATAAAATGTATCAATTAATTGTTTCGTAAGCAAGTATTTATTTACTGTTTAGTTTTATGAAGTTCTCATAGATGGCGGTGTACGTTGATTCATCGATATTTTTTTTCAATATTGTTTGACATCTAGGTAGCAAATACACCCAATAGATGGAGCTGTTCGATTTTACCGGAAGGGTTTTATTTCCTCAGTTGCAATTAGAGAAATAAAATATGGCGGTACGAAGTTCGCCGGGTCAGCTAGTATTATATAAAATTAAAACTGAAGAAGATATATATCGAAATTAAATAAAAAAATTACTATAAGATGCATTGTATTGTCAAAGATTGATAATAGAAACACATATACGGATAGAGTGTACGTCACAAAATACAACTATACTATAATAAAACTACTGGTGTTTGCGGTTGTGGGTTATATGGCAGGCGTGTATCCTTTCTTCTTGGCAATCGGTTAACAACCGCTGTGGCGAGCGTGTCCTTGGAGACCGTTAAGGTTGAAAGAATTCGGGAAAGTGAACTGTGACGACGTCCAGATCGCGTTCTTTGTACTAGGTGTAAAGTATCCAGCGAAGAACCAGCTAAACATGATGTGGAGTTGCTCAAGGTGTACGCCGACTTCAATCGGTCGATTGATACTGCAGTGTACGGCGGCTGCAAAGGTTTCTGACAAGCGTCTTGGTGGAGGAAAACTTGATAATTGTTATTTTAATATTGATAAATCACTAGTGTTTAATTGTTTTAATAAATCAGAAGAAAAAATGAGATTTAAATTGATACTTTTTTTAATAAATTTTTGATGTTGCATTTTTGACTTATTTTGAAAAAAGCTAAAAAACATGATAACTCAAAAATGGTTTACATTTACATAATGCAAATAAAATTATCACAAATAGTCACATTCTAACGGGAATACTTCGAATTACCAATAACCCTGTATATAAAACAAGATATCTTCCGATTAAAAATACACTTAAACTTTATTTATTTTTGTAAATTTTAAATGTGGAATTTGATAAAATGGTCTTTAATAAAAGTATTTTTCAATGGATTTTGAGCACGAATTAATTTTGGGCATTATTGCTATTTCAGTTTGCAACTGTTTTCAATAACTTGGTTTGCAGTTGCAACAATACTTGATGTATAAGCGGCGTCACTTATTTGTTAAGTAACTACTTCTAGAAACAACAACTAACGGTTATATAATTTCAGGTAACATCATGCATCGCACGTAACTTTCCAATTAAGTCCACATTCTTAATAATGCAAGTCTCATTCAATTATTTCAAAACCTCTGTTGTAAGCAATATTGATAACAATTGAAATTTTCTTTGTAATTTTAACTTTGTGAGCCCTAGACATGATGTAGAGTATGTTCATAGCCAAAATTTGACCACACCAATATTGTGCGCCTCTCGAAAAGTCTTTATTATGTTATCCAAAAAGGAAAGAAAAATGACGGAATAGATGAAATCTGGTTTTGAGGAAAAAAACTGTCATCTAACTCTAATCCACCAAAAAGTAGCCATTTCTTTTGATATCTGTAAATTATCTACTTTACTACGACTATTTACTACATATTTTATTGTTATCAAACAAAACAACGGCTTTTGTATGCCGGAAGGTAGGATCACGGGTTTTATCCGTGCCGGGGTGGAGAAAGAATACTGACCTCTGCGGCTGGGGTCGGCCTATCGTGAAAGGCGACTAAACAACCCACCTTAGCTAATACGTGACGCCAAGCCCTCTGGATGGCGATCACCTTTTGTCTTAAGTATGCCGCCATAACAACTTTGTGTTGTGTTCCGGCATTACTGACCCAATTTCCTTGGGTGTTTGTAAAGGGTACACCTTTAAAAACACCCATAGGTGACGGTAACTGTTAAGTTCTAAGTAGGCCGCCAGTCTGTCTGCTGTACTACAGCAATAAAAAAAAGACTATGGGTGTTTTTTTTTTCAGAAATGTATATAAGAAATATATTACCATAGTTGTCTATACAAAGAACACAGTGCTGTGCTCTTTTGTTCTAATTGTTTTACATAAAGATCTAAAATTACTATAACATATTTATTATATAAAGTAACGTAATACTCATTCTTAGCTACTTATTTTCTAATATTTCCTACTAACTTTTTCTCAGACTCTTTGTCCGCCTGTTTAGAAACAGATCACATTTGTTATAGTTAAAATTTGTTCGTATATTTTTTTTTGTTAGATATAAAATGGTATAAAATATAAAAAGCAATAGTCGTCGTTGAGGGCGTAAAGGTGATATGCGTACCACTAGACTCACTACTGAGATTCCAAAGACCGTGCGAAGTGCAGAAGAAAATTTTGGAATGCGTTTCGTTTTCCAAGTTTCGTTTAATGCGAAAGTTTAGACTGTAACCGGGATTTAACGCTAAGATGATGATTAAGTCATATTACTGTTTGCTCAAGTGTACTGTAACTAAACACATTTCTTAAAAACAGCATCATTAACACAATGACTCATGACGGATAATAATTATGTATTTGTAACACGCGACTGTCATACAAACGGTGTTCATTGCGCCCGCGCATGCGAAGCAGTGCAGACATTCTGTGAACATGTTTGTTGGTATAATATTCGTGTTATTTTTTGGGTGTGCCTTTGGAAATGAGGAAGATTGTAAGTTTATTGATAAATACTTTGGCAATCCTCCATAAATATATGGGGTAAAAGAATTCATTATTCGCCAGTTGCTGCAATCAACTCTTGTACATTTTTTCTTCATTTGAGGTTGAAAATCGTTACTCTCTTTGAAAACCTTGTTTAGTCAAATTCCATTCAAATATACCATTTATTGAAGGAATTATACCAGTTTATTAAGAGGAAGACATCTATGTAAATTGTCGAGAAGTAGAGTTAAGGCATTTATTTATTTTTAATCTATACATACATACAAATAAATAAAATTGGAGGTTTGTAATATTAAAATAACCGCTTTTTACTAAGTGCATTTGGACGTATACACGTTACATATACCAAAACAACTTTTTTTACAATTTTTGTCTGTCTGTCTGTCTGAATGCATCGATTTTGACGGGACTTTCACTGGCAAATAGCTGATGTGTCAAGGAGTAACTTGGCTATTTTTATTTTAGAAAAAAATAATAGTTTTTGTTAAAAATTATACGTTTCGGAAATTGACCTCCTATTTATATAATCAATCTTATGAAATGAGGTTCAGCTTAGGCTGAACATTATAGGTTGAATTTCTAATTTAAGTTAACCTCAGATTTATAGGGTTTAGCTTAGGCTACACTTTGTAGGTTCAAACGTACGTATTCCGGAGGCGCATGGCGTAACAGTTGCATTCGATAATACTGACTGTTTGCATATTTAATTTAGATTTTAGGGTTTATAGGGTTTGTAATCCAAAATAAACCATAAGATATATCAAAAAAATTCTGCCCAAAGTAACTATTCTACGCGGATGGAGTCGGAGGCACATCTAGTTTAGAATAAATATCTATAAGACTGACTCTGTCATTGTAAGTGACTATAAAATTAGCTTTGATTATCTGAAACAAACAATGAAATCGGGTTGGCGCAGGGATACATTAGAATAGAGATACATTGATCTTCTATCTTAATACATTTATCGTCAGTGGCCGTGCTGTTTCTTAATTCAAACAATGGTCCTTGCTAGTAGTGCGTCAGTATTTACTACAGGGTGAATCGCTCACGTGAAACAGACAACGAAAAAAGAAAGGTTCTAAAATTCATTCATATTGGGCATATTTGTACTTTTAAAGAATATGAACGTGAACATATATTTTTTTATTTGAAGTTTTGTTCTTAAGATATGGGGTTCTATAGTATTCACTTGAATGGATGTAATATTTTTATACGAATTTATTTTTTTGATTTTCGAATTGATTCCAAATTTGAATTTTTATTCCACTGGTAAAACGGGAGTAAATATTTCAAGTATATTTTTAACAACTTTTTAACATTTTCGAATACATAATAAAGGTTAAAATTAATCCATTTTACCATAAAAATATCAATATGGGGTCTAAATTAGTTCAAGAGAGAAATCAATTGAAGTACGTACTTGCCGCTCCGGGCGTGATACTTTTCGGGTCTTTTCACCGGTTGAAGATGTAAAAAACATAGTAAAATGTTGCTTTTATTTCAATAGTATTGCTTCTTACCTATTTATATATTTACACGGTTATTTAATATCTAAATTTAATATAAAATAAATTGTTTTTCAGTAAAGTATGTGTAGAAAGCGTTATCAAAATAAAACATAATTTTAGGTGATTTTAATTTCTCATGTGACAGCGAAATACAAAAATAACGTCATCTCTTATTTACGAAAAGAATCACACTATCAAACCGAATCCTACTCTAAAGGTACAAATATGAACACTAACGAATTTTAGAACTTCACTTTTTTTAGTCGTCCCCTTCACGTGAAATGCCCGCCCGTATTATACTGAGTTATATATACTGAGTTCATTATGTCGCAGAGAAATGCCCAAAAGATAATATTTCGATTCACATCATAAGACAAAGGGAGTCCGGAGTTTTAGACGGTATGTCATTATGGACACTGCTAGCCATCACATCTAAGCCAGCCGCACAAAGGTCGACTTAAGGTTAGAACAGTGAGGCTGACATAACCACGTTGGCTTCCTCAAGAGGAACTGTAAATTTGGTTTCCTCTTGATACAAAATAATAAGGACATTCACTGATATAAAATAACTGTATATAAATATTAACTTTAATACAAAATTTCAGTCTCAAGTTAGAATGGAAACAATATTGAAGCGTTTAATCTGGTGTCATGTACACGTACAAACTGAATTAGAGTTCAGGCTGATACCGCTGCTTGTCGCATAAATAAATAAGTAATTTATTTCACTTTTGATCTATATTTTATATATTTATACATTTAAATTCAAAATTATTAGATAAATTAAATTACTAATCAATAATGAATAAAATAAATATCAACATTAACAGTTGGGAACTGTACTCTCGAAATTGTTGACGACGACGTCTACTTGGGTCAAACGATCCAGTTAGGCAGATCCAATTTCGAGAAAGAGGTCACTCGTCGAATCCAACTCGGATGGGCAGCGTTCGGGAAGCTCCGTAAAATCTTTTCATCCTGTTAGGTATGTACGCCAAAGAGCGACGCGGTGGCTGCGCCCACCATCTTATATATGTAATATTAAAGCAGTTAGCAACTAGCCGACGTTTGACTTGTACGTATACGCATTCCGTCATAACAGTGGCGACGAGTACCCACAAATCTCAATAAAATGTTCGGGTCGCTTACGATAGGTGTTTTATCCAATTTTGATCATCACGGTCAAGATTGGAAAACATATAAGTGTAGATTAGAGCAATGGTTCATAGCAAATAATTTAAATGAACAGACGGACAAAGCTGGAGTCAAAAGGAAGGCGGTGCTACTCAGTGCTTTCTCGGTAAGTACATATCAGCTAACGAACAATTTAGCATTACCAGAGGATCTGACTACAATAAATTATGGAGAGATAACCCACATGTTGGATAGTCATTTCACACCCAAAAGATGCGTGTTCGCCGAAAGACATAAATTCTACGAAGCTGTACAAGTAAGCGGTGAGTCACACATGCAATGGGCCGCCCGGCTGCGCGGTCTTGCTGCTCACTGCGCTTTCAGGAATATAGAAGACACCTTACTGGACAAATTCGTGATGGGGATGCTACCAGGTCCAGAGAAAGAAAAACTGTTTGCACACGAGATTGAAGACCTCACGCTGGGGAAGGCAGTGGATCTGGCGGAAGGAGTTCGGTGCGCACGCGCCGCAGTAACCGCGGGGTCCTCTTCAGTTGGCCAGGAAGGCATTTTTAAAATGTCTCGTGAGGGTCATCCCGCGAATAAAAAAGTGCCGGTGAATGGAAAGTGCTCAGTGTGCGGCTATACAAATCACACGGCCAAAGAGTGCCGGTTTTCTAATTACAAATGCAAAAAGTGTAATCGTAAAGGTCATCTACGGAAAATGTGTCCGGGTAGTTCGCGTGTGAGGTACCTGGAGGAAGGTAACGGCGATGACGAAGGCGATGATGGTAAGTTTATGCATAATATCTGTTGCCCAAATGGGGAGCCCTTAGTTGAGTCGGTGAGCTTAAATGGTCAACATTTAAAATGTGAAATAGACAGTGGGTCTCCTGTATCCGTAATATCCGAGGAAACCTACAAAAAATATTTCCCGAATGTTCCATTGTCACGACCCTTAAAACGGCTTTTTTCTTACGATGGCGTTAATTTGTCTGTTATCGGTATTATTAACGTAACTATAGGATATTTAGGCCACTCGGCTTTATTAAAAATTTACGTGATAAAAAATGGGGGGCCTCCCTTACTAGGCCGAGATTTTATGCGAGAGTTTAAGTTGGAGTTCACGTCAACGCTTGCTTACTGTAGAAGTAATAAGAATAATCAAGAGATTTTATTAGAATTAATAAAGTGCTATCCTAAACTCTTTTCAGATCAATTAGGATGCTTTAATAAATATGAAATAGATTTGCCGTTAAAATCAGATGCAAAACCTGTTTTTATGAAATCGCGACCGGTACCATACGCGCTGAAAGAAAAAATTAATAATGAATTAGATCGGTTGGTGTCGTTAGGTATCTTGGTACCGGTTAAACATTCCAATTACGCGTCGCCAATAGTACCAGTTTTAAAAAGCGACGGTAGTGTCCGAATTTGTGCCGACTACTCGCAAACAATTAATAAGCAACTTCTAGTAGAAAAATATCCCCTACCATCGGTTCAGGATTTGTTTACTAAGCTTTATAATGGCGCTCAATACAGTAAATTAGACCTGTCTATGGCGTATAACCAATTTAAATTAAATTCATCATCGCAGAATTTGACGTGTATAAATACGCCTCGAGGATTATTTAATTATACACGACTAGTCTTTGGGTTGTCAAGCGCGCCGGCGATTTTTCAAAGAGCGATTGAGTCAATAGTAGGGGACATGGACGGAGTGTTTTGTTTTTTAGACGATTTAATTCTTACTGATGTTAGTAGAAGTCTTCATGAGGACAAACTGAAAGAAGTTTTGCATCGCTTACAAGAGGCCGGGCTCACGTTACATAGGGACAAGTGTGCATTTTTCCAAGACGAGGTTTCTTATTTGGGATATATAATAAATAAGCAGGGCATAAAGAAAAACCCAGACAAGGTAAAAGCTATAGTAGACGCAGCGGTTCCAAAAAATATACAAGAGCTTCAGTCATTCTTAGGGCTTATTAATTATTATCGTAATTTTATAGCGAATGCATCGACTATATTGAGTCCCTTACATGAACTATTACAAAAGGGAGTTAAGTGGAATTGGAACTATAAACAGGATAAAGCGTTTAAATTAATAAAAAAATTAATGGCATCGGAGCAAGTGTTAGCACACTTTAATAGCAACGCTAAGTTGGTTTTAACAGTAGACGCTTCACCGGTTGGGTTAGGGGCCATTCTGTCGCAAGTAGAGAACGACGGCACCGAGAGGCCCATCTCGTACGCGTCGCGCTCCCTCACTTTAGCCGAAAAGCGGTATGCTCAAATACAAAAAGAAGCAACTGCAATTATATTCGGAGTCAGGAAATTCCATCAGTTCTTGTATGGGAGGGCGGACCCATTCTTACTACGAACAGATCATAAGCCACTAACTGCCATTTTTGGGCCACACCGTGGCATCCCAGTAGTGACAGCAAATAGGCTACAGCGTTACGCGATTTTTTTGAGCGCCTATAATTACATTATCGAATATGTGAGCAGTGCGGCAAATACAGCCGATTTTCTATCGCGGGCAATACCAGATCGTGAGCCGAAGCGGGACGTGGCCACTAGGGAGATTAGCGAGGAAGTAGCCACCTATGTCAATTTCGCCGTCGAAGGCTGTTTGCCCGTAACCTTGCGGCACATTCAGCAGGAAACAGCTCGCGATCCTGTTTTGGCGAAAGTTTTAAATTTTGTAATAAAGGGGTGGCCGCGTAAAATATCTGACAAGTCCCTTAAGCCGTTTCATCTGTGTAAAAATGAAATAGCATTAGAAAATGGCGTTCTTATGCGTGGTTATAAAGTTTTGATTCCACTTAGTTTACGGAACAAAATTTTAGAGGAACTTCACAGTTCTCATTTCGGAGTGGTGAAAATGAAGGCGGAAGCCCGATCTAAGTTCTGGTTCCCAGGAATTGACTCAGAACTGGAACGGCTGTGCGGAGCGTGTGACGTGTGCGCACAGCTGAAACGCGCGCCGCCCCGCACCGCACTCGCCCCCTGGCCATATCCCGCGTATGCATTCCATAGGATCCACTTGGACTTTTTCGGCCCGATTAATAATAAGTCATTTTTAATAATCGTAGATGCTTATTCGAAATGGGTAGAATGTTATGATATGAAATTAAACTTAACGACTAAAGCTGTTATAGATAAACTTTGCGACTTCATGTCACGGTTTGGCACGCCGGAAATCATAGTCAGTGACAATGGAACTTCGTTCGCGTCTCGAGAATTTTCAGAATTTTGTAAATTGAACGGAATTAAACAGTTGTTTTCCCCCGTCTATCACCCATCTAGCAACGGACAAGCCGAATCCTTTGTAAAAATTGTAAAAAGGGGTATTAAGTCGATTATGCTATCTGGGTGCAAGACGGTCGATATAAATACTAGGCTGTGTAAATTTCTCTTTGACTATAGAAATTCTGTAAATACTACAACAGAGTCTTCACCGGCTCAACTAGTTTTTGGCCACAAATTACGTTCAAGGTTAAATTTAATTATTCCCCACAAATCGCCTACGTCATCGCAGTTATGCTCACGGGTGTTGCGAAAACAGTGCTTACAGGCGGCCAGCTATGGGGGGAAAAACAATAAAGCTTTTGCGGTCGGTGATTTAGTGTGGTTAAAAGAATATGTAGATAAAATGAA
Organism: Malacosoma neustria; assembly: GCA_963693495.1. Lineage (NCBI taxonomy): Eukaryota > Metazoa > Arthropoda > Insecta > Lepidoptera > Lasiocampidae > Malacosoma > Malacosoma neustria. The sequence continues at coordinate 21,525,287 of OY856374.1, forward strand.
GCAGTTTTGGTCGAAAGGGAGGATTGTTCGAAGGACAGGCAAGGTGACGTACGAAGTTTATGTATTTAACAAAGACCAGATATTGAGTAGACACAGGAACCAACTTTATATTTTCAAGGAGGGAAGAGCTGTATGTGAAAACCAGACGCCTGTTTTACTTAAAGACTACTCGTCTTCAAAGGGTCAAGTAGAATCGGCGGAGTTCGAGCCCGATCCACGTCAATTAAGATCACCACAAAGAGTGCCAAAAGGGATTGAATGTCATGAACGGAGTACTAGTCCAACCACACCTTCTGCTTCACCAGCCCGAGTAACAGATCCGTCTAGTCCTCAACCCTGTACTCTGGATAAGACCAAACCAAATGAACCACAACGCTCGCGGAGAGACCGTCCTATTGTAGATTATAAGAAATACTTTAAACGTGTGTGATTTAAGAGGGAGGAGTGTTAGGTATGTACGCCAAAGAGCGACGCGGTGGCTGCGCCCACCATCTTATATATGTAATATTAAAGCAGTTAGCAACTAGCCGACGTTTGACTTGTACGTATACGCATTCCGTCATAACACATCCTAAATACCGAAGTGGCTCAAGACGAAGGTTTATAACCAATGTGTGTTGCCAGTGATGACTTACGGAACGCAGACGTGGTCGCTAACTATGGGCCTTATAAGAAAGCTCATGGTCGCTCAGAGGGCAATGGTGAGGGCTATGCTCGGAGTTTCCCTGCGAGATCGAATCAGAAATGAGGAGATTCGCAGGAGAACCAAAGTCACCGACATAGCTCGGATGATTACTAAACTGAAGTGGCAGTGGGCTGGGTACATAGCGCGAAGGACAGATGGCCGTTGGGGCAAAAAAGTCCTCGAATGGCGACCGCGTGCTGGAAGACGCAATGTTGGTAGGCCCCCCACAAGATAGACCGATGATCTGGTCAAGATCGCCAGAATATGTTGGATGAGGGCAGCTCAGGACCGATCGTCGTGGAGATCTTTGGGGATTTGGATTTTATTTTGGATTCTAACTAGCTGTGCCAGCGACTCCGTCTGCTTGGAATAGTAACTTTGGGCAGCATTTTTTGGATATATGAGATCAACTTAAATTGGAAATTCAACCTACTAAGTCCAGCCTAAGCTGAACCCTATTTCATATGATTGATGATATAAATCTGAGGTCAACTTAAATTGGATTATAAAATTTCCGAATGTTATCATTTTTAACAAAAACTATTTTTTTTTCTAAAACAAAAATAGCCTAAGTTACTCCTTGTTACATCAGCTTCAGCGCCAGTGAAAGTCACGTCAAAATCAATGCAGCCATTTTAGAGATTAGCCGGAACAAACAGACAGACAGAGAAAAATTGTAAAAAAATTTGTTTTGGTATATGTACCGTGTATACGTCCGAATGCACTAAGTAAAAAACGGTTATTTAAATATTACAAACAGACCATCCAAATTTATTTATTTGTATAGATGAACATTTGGCCAGTTAACCCAGATATTAGGCTATTACTACACCGTTCAACCCTGGACATGAATTTTCACACTGTCTCCGGATAGCACATAATGTATTGAGCCGTGCCTCTAAAAACATTTATGAGGCACTACAATGTGATTTATATCCCATAAGGTGTCGAAATGCATTATTACATTAAACCCTAATGGCGTCTAGTGACTGATTTGTGTATTCAGTCCAGAGTTGACAGATTTTTTTATTGCTGTGGGACAGCAGACAGGCTGACAGCCCGCTTAGAATTCAGCAGTTGCCGTCGCCTATGGGTACTTGGAATGCCAGTGTCATCGCGAATACGCTGCTGTCCCATAAAGGTACAAGAACTTGGATCACTAATGCCGGAACACAACACAAGGTTATTATGGCGGCATGCTTAAGACGAAAGGTGGTCGCTATCCAAGTGGGCTTGGGGCCCTACCACATAGGTAGGTTGGGTTGTTTTGTCATCTTTTACGACAGGCCCACCCCGGCCATAGAGGTCAGCATTCTTTCTCCGCTCCTGCACGGATAATAAGATGTAGAATACCCTTATGGGACAGCAGCGTGTTCGCGATGCCACTGGCGTTGCAAACACCCATAGGCGACGGCAACTGCTGAATTCTAAGCGGGCTGTCAGCCTATCTGCTTTTCTACAGCAATAAATGATAACGTGCTGGGTTAGTTACAAAAACAAAAAGTGTCAATTATTTGGGTACCTAACAGGCAGGTTTGGTGTATTTGAGACTCAAAGTGACATCTACATTTATGATATATACATCCTTAATAAATTAAAGCCAAAATATTATTTTAAAATCTAGGATATCAAGGTCGGGTATAATCTATGGATTTATGCCAAGGTTACTTCATTTTACTATAATTGTTTCAATTAAATGGGGTTTTGAACAATAGCTATAAGTGCGACGTATTTGATTCTGACAAGGCCAGACATTCAACAAATATTTTAATTGTAATTGAGAACCATGATTGTCACGTTCATGACGGTTCATGTATGTATACAGTGTGTCTATTTAAATAAAAATTAATGTTGCTAAAACTCGAGGATGGCTCGACCAATTCGGTTAATTTTTTTTTCATATGTTCCTTAAGGCACACGGAAGGTTGTAATAATAAATAAAAAAAATTGCGTGAATAAACAAAACTTTTATTTTCACATAAAATACCTACCGCGCAAGATCACGGCAGCTTTGTGTGGGTCTAGCAGCTGGAAACCCACAAACATCCACATTTTCAAGCTTCATACCGGATTTCCAATATAAACATCCTCCAGGCTTGGAGCCTTAGTTTTCTTTATGTCCTTGATGATGGGAAGTGGCGTTAACTGCCCACAACTACCTCAAACGGTCGCGAAACACACCAATGGGGAGGAGGACATCCTCTAACTACCACGGTCAATTGATACTCCTGGCTTCTTCTTACATTTTGAGCGCATATCTTCATTATAATATTTTTGAAATAAGCAAACAATCCATTTAACTTCTACTATAATTCTACTAAAGACTTACCCATACTTATACGTTAATATAATAAGTTTTATTTACTTTATACTGTGTTTTATTAAAAAACAAACGTTTTTTATTTAATTTAATTTACAAATCAGGTGGAGGGGGTTCTAAAAATGTGACAAACTGTGACAAGGACGAGAGGAGGGGCTAAAAATTCCTAAAATTCGTGTGACGTAATTTATGGATCGCCCATTAGAGAAGGACATATGCTACTTTTTGTCGCGAAAATGAAACTTGAATGGAGTGGAATAGGGGTGAACATAATTCATTCTATTTTTTTAATCTATACAAACAAATAAAATTGGAGTGTCTGTTTGTAATATTAAAATAATCGCTTTTTGCTAAGTGCATTCGGACGTATACACCGTACATATACCAAAACAACTTTTATTACAATTTTTGTCTGTCTGTTTGTCTAAGTGCATTCGGACGTATACACCGTACATATACCAAAACAACTTTTATTACGATTTTTGTCTATCTGTTTGTCTGTCTGTTTGTTCCGGCTAATCTCTGAAATGGCTGCACCGATTTTGACGGGATTTTCACTGGCAGATAGCTAATGTATCAAGGGGTAACTTAAGCTATTTTTATTTTAGAAAAAAATAATAGTTTTAGTTAAAAATTATCATTTTCGGAAGGTTTAGGTATATGTCCAATTTAAGTTGACCTCAGATTTATATCATCAATCATATGAAATAGAGTTCAGCTTAGGCTGGACATTGTAGGTTCGAACGCAGTTTGTATATTTCATTTATTTATAATTTAGGGTTAAAAATGCTGCGGAAGTTTTATATTCCAATTTAAGTTAACCTCAGATTTACAAACAGAAGGAGAACAGGGGCTTAGGTTGGACTTTTTAGGTTCGAACTTCCGGATTCCGGAGGCGCATGGCGTAACAGTTGCATTCGATAATACTGACTGTTTGCATATTTCATTTATATTTTAGGGTTTTCTAGGGTTTGTAATCCAAAATCCAAAAAAAAATCAGCCCAAAGTCACTATTCCACGCGGACGGAATAGCGGGCACAGCTAGTTATTTATATGGCAGAACAACGTTTGTCGGGTCAGCTAGTTTTTAGTAATTTTTATTTTCTACTGATAATTATTGAATCATCGCATGTATTTGTTTTGACCAAAAAATTCCAACACACATTGAAGTATTTTTCATGAGAACCGGAGGTCTGTGAAATTTTGTCTCATGATGAACTTACAGCGTTAATTATTTTTGTGGAATTTCAAAATACTTCCTTTTCTTGTAATAAGTGACATATGACTATAAAGGGATAGTACTATACTTAGCTGTATTTCTGCGAAAAGAAGAATAACATCGGTAGGCCTTGTAAACCCTAAATATAATCAAATCAGTTCCATTTATTACTTCTTTGTACGCAATGAGTAAGTGCTACGAATTTCAAAAAGGCCCGTGGCGTCTCAATACTTAATTAATCTTTGTGGAATTAATTATATCAAAACTTATATTAGATTTGTTAAATTTTCAGTTAGGAAATTAGACAGCATTCGATCTGAAAGACCATGCCTGAGTGCTGGAGGTATGTGTGTTATAGCCAATGACTGTCCTGGGGAATTTCTAACAGAAGAAAAGGGACTGTGTCCTGCACAAAAGAACAAAGGAGTCGAGTGCTGCTATGAATGTGAGTATAAACAAGTTCAATAAATTCATTTCTCCACGTGTTAACAAGATTAGCCTTGTAGTCGTAGTCAACGTGAAAACTACGGCAATCTCATATACTATTGTATTCTCACTTGTAGCAAATGAAAAGTGACACTCGATTTTTCTTTTCGTTCCATCTGCTTCTGTTATCATAAAGATAGTAAAGAAAGATCATTGATTTTACAAAATTGGGAAATCAGATGCCTGGTGGACCTATAAATGTCAAATTTAGATAAATGTATTCCATCTCGTGAGTCTTTGATCATTAAAAATAAGTGTAACAAAAAGGCATTGATGCAGAGGCAAAGAAAAATGGCGATCTGAGTAAAACTACCTAGAAATTGGCAGCATGGTTTAAAGTTACTTTACCTACAATATTGACGACTCATTTGCATCAAATAAATAAGATAAAAAATATGATAAATGGATGCCTTACGAATTAACTGATCTGTACAAAGAAATGCGTGTTGAAACTTGTGTTGCCTTGTTGAAACAGTATAAAAATGAAGGAATATTGGATCGAATTTTGACATGTGACGAAAAGTGAAAAATGCAATGGCTGACTACAGTTCAAATGCTGCAACAGTGACCTAAAGCAAATCTTACTAATAAAAAAAATTACAGCTGTTTGGTGATCTCTTTATGGTGTTATTCAGTATAGCTTTCTCAGGTGTGGTCAAGCAATAATAGCAGATGTCTACTGTGCCGGTCCTTCCAAGCGGCCTCCCTGCTGGCCGGATCCCCACCATGGGACCTCGAGGCCCGAGTCCTGGCGCTATTGTACTAGTGGCGCCGGGATGCGGCCGAGCGTGGCTCTCGCCCCGCGCCTCGCGAAGTGGAGGTGAAGCGGGCAGAGCTGCACGATGAGGTGCTCATGGCGGAGTGGAAGGAGCGCCTCGCGCACCCCAGCGCGGGTCTCACCACCATCGAAGCGGTGAGGCCCGTCCTGGCTGAATGGGTGGAAAGGCGCCACGGCGCCCTGACCTTCCGCCTGACGTAGGTCCTCTCGGGGCACGGTTGCTTCGGGAGGTATCTGTGTCGCACAGGGCGGGAGATGACGTCGGGGTGCCACCATTGTGGCGTGGGCGACGAGGAGGACACGGTGGACCTCACTGTCGCCGTGTGCCCTGCGTGGCGCGAGGAGCGCCGCGCCCTCGTCGCCCAAATCGGCGTGAACCTGTCGCTCCCGGCCCTGGTTCTGTCCATGGTCGGGGCGATCCTGGATGGACGGCCGTCGCCTCCTTTTGTGAGGCAGTCATGTCCGCAAAGGAGGCGGCGGAGCGGGAGCGGGAGTCCACCACCACACTCCCCTCCCGCCAACGCAGGCCACGTCGTCGGCGCCGGAGGACGAGCAATGACCTCCGGCCGTTGTAGAAAGCGGCGGCGGGCGGCCCCTCGGGAGATGGCTGAACATCTTCCCCGGAGTACCATATATCCTTCGGTCCCCCCGGGCCGGGGGAACCCGTCAAGAGAGGTTTTTCCCCGAGACAAAAAAAATGTCTACTGTGTCGAACTTTGAACAATGATGGCGAACCTGGCAGTGAAACAGCCCCGAGTCGTGAATCGATCTTCACCATTATTGCTCCATAATAACGCAAGACCTCACACTGCACAAGAAACTGTTGTAACTCTACAAGCGCTGCAGTTAGAAACTATACGTCATCCACCGGACTCGCCACACTTTGCTCCAACGCACTACAATTTTTTTCATGATTTGGACAATTTTCTATGTGATAAAAATTTCTTCCCAGGAGGTAGTACAAAGTGCTTTCACGCAGTTTGACGAATCTATATCCCCAGATTTTTATCGTTAAGGTACAAATTAATTTCCGTTTAGATGGCAGAAACGCATAGATAATGAGGGTAAATATTTTCATTAAATAAATATGTTACATCTTAGAAAGAAACAAGTTTCAATTTTTCAATACAAATCAGCAATTTCATATTTTAACTCCTAATATAATATATAAAAACACATTTAAGGAGTGATTGCTATCTAGGGGAACACAAAAGATCCCATTGGGTCGAAATGTCCGAGATATTTCTCGGCCCCAAAATAAGATAAGATAAGATATGGATTCCGTTTAGAATATAAAATATAATAAATTTAACATGTTTTTCCCTTTTCAAAACCTGCAATCAGTCGTCTAAACTATAATCAAGTGTGTTGCATGAGAATGTGGTTTAGCAAGGCAGAGCCATTGCTCTTTCTCTACTTACCAAGTAAGCAAATCTGCTCTTTTGAGTCTTCTGAACCGGTTTGGCTGCAAGAGCAAACTGGATTGGGTGAATTGTCAAATGGTTTTTGTAGTTCTCTGAGTAGCCTTTCGTTTCATCGAAAATGGTTGAGATTTCCAGGTACTCATGGATTTCCGAGTAACGAGCACACCAAGGCGCTGATGTAAGGGTACTTTTACCCTTAGAATATTGTTTTGAGCTCTTTTTTATTGCCCACTTAGTATTTAGCAGTCAACGTCGCCTATTGGTGTTTGCAACATCAGTGACATCGCGAACACTAATAGCGACGACTAAAGGTGGTCGCCATCCAGACGGGTTTTAGGGCCCTTCCACTTGGATAGGGTGGGTTGTTTTGTCGCCTTTTACGACAGGTCGACCCCAGCCGCAGAGTTCAGTATTCTTTCTCCACCCCTGCACGGATAAAAAAGCAAGCACACAACGTTGGATTGGAGAACATGATATACCATATAGTGAGAAGAAAATAATTTAGTGACAATACTAAATAGTGTTTTCTTGCAAAAATTTTAGTAGCACAGACGATTAAGGAGATATATCGTCATCATCATGATTTTAGCGTTAAGTTCTGGTTTCAACAAATTTCATTTCTACACCCGTAATCCCCCTTGCAACTTCGGCCTATCTGTGACTAGTTTTTAAAGATTGGCTGGTTTTGACTTTTACTTTTAGGACATAAAACATCGTGTAGTATTGTCTAGAGACAATACTCAACAGCTTACTCAAGGCTTCTAAGAATTTAATAATAGAGCTCGAAGATTACTAATTAGTTCAATGAGTTCAAATTTCCAAAATTTTCAGTGTCAGTGAAGGAGACAAGATGTCAGAAGCGCGGCGGAGAGTGCATGCCAAGTTCAACTTACTGCAACCCAAGTCTTACCTACGCAGAAGCTACGGATTGCGAGACTTACGAAAAATGCTGTATTTTAGTGTAATGGTTCATTTAAGCCTAAATACTGTTATTTAAATAAATAAATGAAATATTCTTACTCTTTTATTACTAAGAACTGTTTTTCTGGACATTGCGAAGATTTAGCACCAAACGGTGTACAAATCTATGTACGTATAGTCTCTTTTCTCCAAGTGCGTCTGGCAATCACCCTTGGTTTGTAAGTATTCAATCATAATAATATTTTGTTGTGTTCCGGCATTAGTGACCCAGTTCCCTGTACCGGTATAGAGCAACAGTGTTTTCGCGGTGCACGTATTGTCGCAAACGTCCAAAGCCGACAGTAACTTCTTATTATTAAGTGGCCCGTCAATCTGTTATTCCTCAGCAATAAAAAAAGTTACCGGCTTGATTTTGATTTTGGGATGCCTGACTGATATGGGGATTCTGCCAAGATCTTATATTATTTCGGGGCCGAGAAATTTCTCGGACACTTCGACCCAATGGGATCTTTTGTGTTCCCCTCGATAGCAATCCCTCCTCTCCAATCTCATTGAAGATTTGCTTCATAAACTTAACAATGAGGTATGGAGATAGGAGCCTGTAGTCTTCCGGTGTCGGATATCCTACCCCCAAAAGATTCATTCGCCCCCTGGCCAATGCATCGCATGTACACAGTAGGTGTTCCATGCGTTCTGTATGTTCCTCACACAACCTGCACATGGGTGTCGCGGTTAGACCCATCTTCATGAGCATGTTATTGGTTCCAAAGTGCCCAGTAAAGGCTCCAAGCAAGTAGCGTAGCCCCCTGCTCATGTTCTAGATGGATCCTCGTGCTTTGTACGTGGATCCCAAATTTGTTTTGGAGTGTTCCAGACCGATTCTAGTCAGCCAGTGTTGTTGTTGACTGCGGTCTGCAAATTCCCTGAATGTGGCCTTCACGAGGCTACTGCTAAGATTATAAAGGTTTGTGCTCTTATATAGCGAGCCGACGCTGATGCCATGGATAGACTTTGTCCTGAGCTATGGCCTCAATACAAAAGGTGTACGAGGAAAAGTAATAATTTAACGAGAACGCCATGAAACCGTGCAGTTACGCGCACTAACTTGACTTTTCTAACAATTATTATTATTTTATAATAATTTTCAATCAAAAATAACTCTTTCCCTTTCACGAGATCCCCTGACCCGGGGGGATCGGGGGGTAGAACTCCGGGAAAGATGAAGATATCCGACTACCCATTAAAAAAATCCTAGTTCATCTATTTCATGCGCCTAGGTCCACGGATAAACACGACTCGCCGATCGTGCGTCTCACGCTGAACTTAACATCCCCATAACTATGTGCATAGCCGTATCATGGAGAATAAATTATTGTCTCCGCTTATAGCATTACCAGCATTTGAAATTTGGGGATTCTCTTTTCAAAACCAGGAGCTAAAATAAGTTGTTGCGGGAGAATAGACAATTCATTATAGTTGTAATAAGAATAGATTTTTATCACGAACAAAATATAAAAACATAAATTACATACATACATACATATAATCACGCCTCTTTCCCGTAGGAGTAGGCAGAGTCCACTTCCTTCCACTTGCTACGATCCTTATATACTTGTTTCGCTTCGTACACTTTCATTATTCCCTTCATTTATGAACTTCGGTTTAGGGTACTCGTAACCTGGCCTATTTTCAAGACGTTCCTGATCTGGTCTCGAAACGTCCGCCTAGGTCTACCCCTTCCAACACTTCAATTCACACTCGCCTTATACACTTCTTTCGTCAATCGTTCTTCATTCATTCTCTCAACATGGCCAAACCATCTCAGCATACCTTTCTCAATTTTTGTCACTACATCTTCTTTCAGACCACAACGTTTCCTTATCTCACTATTTCTTATCCTGTCACTCAGTTTAACTCCTATCATACTTCTTACCGCTCTCATCTCAACTGCATTTATTCTGCTTTCATGTTTCTTCTGCCATACCCAACTTTCACTTCCGTACATGAGGGTCGGAACTAATACCCTCTCATGCACAGCCAGACGAGCCTTGTTAGACACCTTCCGACTGTTCATAAAGGAGTGCAAAGCTCTATTCACCATGTTTCCTGCATTCACTCTTCTTTCAATATCACTCTCACACTTTCCATAAATAAATAAATTTATCATCGTAAATACTAATTTGTTAGAAAATAATAAACAACTCTAGCTATAACACGAAAACTATTTTCCACTTTAATTTTAGATTTACAAGTGGACTGGCTTACACGCCATTTAATAGTAAGGAGTTAGCGCCGCCTATAGATGGTAGCGATACCCCTAGAGTCACTAACATCTATCCGCGCAGGGGCGGAGAAAGAATACTAACCTCTCGGCCTGTCGTAAAAGGTAACAAAACAGCCCACCCTAGCTACGCGGTAGGGCTCCAAGCCCGTCTGGATGGCGACCACCTTTGGTCTTAAGTACGCCGCCATAATAATCTTGTGTTTCGGCATTAGTGACCCAAGTTCCTGTACTTTTATGGGTCAGCAGCGTTTTCGCGATGCCACTGGCGTTGCAAACACCCATAGGCGACGGTGACTGCTAAATTCTAAGCGGGCTGTCAGGCTATCCTACAGTAATAAAAAAAACTGTGTGTGTCAGCTCCGACGCACGACTGGAGTTTACTACTTAAGTACGATTGTCTAAACATACGCAAAAAGAGTTTATTTAACTGAAAAAAGATTAATACCATATGAAAGGGTAAATTAAAAATTAATGAAAGTAATATACATATATAAAAAAAGTTTTAAAACAGTTTTAAGTTCAACCTAATTACAACTATGGCACCTAGTAATAAAGTCACAAATCTCCAAAACATTATCTAATACTTACGATCATTCGTCATATAAAATGAGCAAAGCAATAAATTACTCTTGTCACTTACAAATGAAAAGACATATGTTATACAACATTTAATGTGAAATCAACTTTAAGTTGTAATAAATAAAGTAATTTTTGCCTTGAGAGATACATCGTTTTGTTTTGTTTAGTGTGTTCCGGTGCACGCGCACCAAAAACGTAACGAGGTCATTCATTAGTAGATTTTACTCTCACATTTTTATCATACCGGGCGCCTTATATATGAAAATCAATTCTTAATGAGTAAACTCCAATAACGTCGTCATACTTAGAGACCAGGAGTGGCTGCCATACTGACTGGCTTGGAGTTTGGCTTACTACCTAACTAAGGTTGTTTTGTCGCCTTTTACGACAGGCCGCCTCCGGTCGTAGAAGTTTTTACACTGCCCCTGCATGGAATAAGTATGAGTAATTAAGTACTTGGACAGACAAAGCTCATATTTGAGCTGGTGTTGCAATTAACTTGGAATCTCGAAAGGCTCCTAAATTTTTGAAAAAATGATGATGGTTTAAGTTTTTCTAAAGGCGTAAGTGTTTATTATTGGTGTGAGATAGGCTGACGGCTCGCTTAATAAGCAGTTATTGTCGCTTATGAATGTTTGCGATGCCATAAGCACTGCTAATATGCTGCCGTCCGCGTAGGAGAACAGAATTGTGGGTCACCCATGCTTGAATACCAGGTAATTATGGTGGCATATTTAGGTATTTTGTAGTTTAGTTTGAAATTACCCTCAAAATTTCGTGTAGCTCCAAACATTCCTGTAAAACAATGTTTAGCAGAGCCTAAATAATCAAGAGTAACATTTGTTACATCTTGTAACCCCTAATTAGCGCTTTATTATATGAATTTTAGAATCCAGGAATTCGGTTACCCCGGTAATGGAACCTTAATTAAAATTTGGTTTTGATAATAACAGGAACGTCCTTTGAGCTTTATATGACAAAGAGTTAGAGTAAATATATAAATATTTATAAGTATTTATATACGAGTTCAATGGTTTTAATTTTTTTGTGGTATATACTTGTTTTATAGTCTTTCGTAAAATGCTTGTGAAGAATTCTCATTCGCCGGACTCCCGAAGTTACTGGACTTCTTTGCGAAGCTTGTTACTGCTATACAGAGAAGTTTTTTTTATTGCTGAGGAACAGCAGACAGGCTGTCACGCTACTGTCCCATAGGGGCACAGGAACCTGGGTCACTAATGCCGGAACACAACATAAGGTTATTATGGCGACTTATAGACTAAGGGTGGTGGCCATCCAGACGGGCTTGGGGCCATATCACGTAGTTAGGGTTGTCTTGTCGCCTTACGACAGGTCGACCACGCCCTGTCGGGCTACTATTCTTACTCCGCCGCTGCACGGATTTGAAGATTCAAAGAGAATAAATAATATTTACTCATTTCTCAAAATCATTACTCGAAAACTATGCTCAATACTTTCACTTAATGGAATCATCTTAATGGAAATAAAAAAAAAACAAGATGAAAGGGCCACAAAGTAAGGATTTACTCTATGACTCTTCCATAGTGTATATATCCGTGATTGATATATTTATACACATATAAATACAAAGCTGAAACAAATTATTACATTGGTCTTTGAATAAATTTAGCCTTTGAATGTTAAAGGTTTTATTGGTATTTGAAAGTTATTAGTTATATTAACAACGAAATATCGTTAAGGATTATTAGATGACCCTGTAACCCTTATAACTGAAAGTGAACTAATCAACGAGTCTACTGTACTAATATCACAAATGTAAAAGTATGGATGGTATTCATTAAAGCTAAAATCGCTGAAGGAAATTGGTTGAATTATGGCACAGAGGTAAATTTATAGTCTAGAATGTGGCGTAGACTACACTATATACTGAAAAAATGCACTAGCAGTATTCACATATTTAAAGTATGCGACTAATAGATAAATACAAGGAAAATTCGTACAACTCCATCTGGTCCCAAAGTAAGCAGCAGATCACTTGTGTTATGGGTAATTGATTTATATATACTATGTTATTTTTTGCATTTGCAAAACTAGAAAACTTATTATCAATGTTGCCTCGAAGAAATTTAGTAACACCTTTAAAAAAAGACTATATCGTATTAAAACAAAGATATGAAAATAAAAACCAATTTCAAAAATGCATATATGACGTACAAACAATTAAAATGGAGGTGGATACGACATATGATGAGAGAAAAGACAGATAAATGGTCAAAAATACTATTAGTGTGGTACCCAAGAGACAGCAAAAGGAACAGAGATAGACAAAACCAAGAGGTGGGGAGATGAGATAATGAAAATAGCGGGGCCAATATGGGTACGTATAGCAAAAGACAAGATATAGTGGAAGTCTTTAGAAGATTTTGTCGGAAAATAAGCTAGACCGTTCATCAATATTTAAAAATTTTACCGTCGATATTTAAAAAAAGGCACCAGCAATAAAGACTATTCATTTTTAATTTATTTTATTTATATCATACTACGATGGGAATACCTCAGCCAGAAAACCATTCCAGATCCAGAGAATATGTCACATGAACGTTCTTGAGAACCGTTTCCTAGATGAAAGGAGAGACTCCAGAAAATGTAATAGGGCTGAACGCCAATGCTGAGCAGGGAGGTGATAAAAAGACGACGAAGGCATCATTCTAAACAGTTCCTCAGAATATTCTCCGTTGTACAGACGTTAGAATGTGAAAAGAGACGCAAATTCTCAAAAGGTCAAACGTGTTTAGATCATCTGTGAGTACGGCATCGTCAACAAGACAAAGTGCGTGCTGTCGGATGGAGTCTAAGGCATTAAGCTCATAAGTAGAAGCTCTAAACCATAAATATAAGCAATACTTTACGTGTGACCTGACCTAAACTTTGTATAACAAAAGCTTATATTATAATATTTCTAATATTACCGTAAAATACAGTTTGAATACAATAGTTTGTACCCGATACACTACGGGTAGACTATTCTGCAAACTTTTCAAATTTCAGATATCAATAATTTCCAGAATTCAATTGCTCTCGTTCTCCAGGAACTTCTGGGAAGAAATTGTCATCTTATTTTACCCTTCTTGCTTATTATGTCCTCTTGTCTGATGCATTTTACCTTTCTCCATACTTTTTTTATTCTTGTAGGTAAGCATCACGTAGGCAATGATTTAGAAAACTATGATTCTTATGTTTCGTACCGTCTTCAGCACACTTTATCCATTAGGTTGTTCTATCCAATTGTCTTTTTACATATCTTACACATTATAAACATATATAGGTTTCTATCTTCGCAATCTTCCTTCAACAAATATTAAAGAAAATTCAATCAGATCAGCTTTCAAATTACGGATAAGTAGAAAAGGTTTTATTATACAAAATCAAGCAGACTTTGCATTAGAACTCATTCCATTATATTACAAACATAATTATCATGGTTTGTTTGATACGACGACAACGTATTTAAAAACAGTTGGAGAACGTGCGTTATATACATACTAAGTCAGTTTCTACTTTTAAAACTTTATCGAAATGTGTATGTTTTTGGCAGTTTCCATGACAACCTTCTGGCGTAACGGCTAACGCATGTTGGTACGCTTGCGGACGTCACGGCTTTTATTCCCGTCCAGCGTCTAGAAGTTTATGTATAATATGTAATAATTTATAAAAGTATATATCTAGTAAATTAGGTGTCTAGTACCCATAACACAAGTGCTATGCTACTTCATTTACTACTATTTAATTTAATTACAAAATATAAATTAACTACTAAATATATCTTTTGACGTATCGCCCCGCAAAATAAAAACTATGAATGACACAGAGCTTAATAGTGCTTTCTTTGGCCCTTTATTTTATCGATACATATAATCTTCTTATTTTATAAATAATGCATGAACAATTAAGATTTCTCGCTTCGCTTATTCGGCATGCTTGTAGCGCAATAAAACCAATTTAGTAATCGTGTATAACTAGTGGACCATTTCATAACGTTATTGGATATGAATAACATATACACTTCTCATCAAAAAAAACGAAACACCCCTGAAGTTTGGTTTTGAATGAGTTAAATTTTTTCTTACATTTTATCAAAAATATATACAATACTAGTTAATTGTGGATATTATAAGGTATCATTTAACAAATATAGTTTCAATTTAAAATTCAATTTTTTTAGCTATTGTGAATTATTCAACAGGTATATTATTACTTTTAAGGAGACATTGTTAAATGTGAGAAACAAAGATGTATATATATGTATGTACATGTATGTTGTACGAGCTAAAATTGCTCATACAGCGATTTGCATACTATAAGTACTGCTACCTAATTAATATTAAGCAGTCGTAAATAATCATCTGTAATGCACAAACGTGTGTAGTATTACTATTAACATTACGAAAGGTGCGACTCAGATACCTAAATTAAAGTAGTCTAATAATAAACAGTTAAACTTAATAGTGGTTTAGTGTTAACTATTACATACTACAACATATTTAACACAGAAAAATGAAAAAAAAAGTTTATTCAGTATCTCGTATTTCCTCCCCCGGCTCTTATCACTGCTTCCATAAGGTTCATGGAACGAATAAGCTTCACAATCTTGTGTTATTGGATGCTATCCCACTCTTCTTTTAGAGCTGGCCAAGCGTCTCCGGAGCAGGATATTTCGCTCTGACTCACGTAGGGTACTTACATAAGACTCCAGATACTCTTCGATGTAACGTGACCCATTTAATGACGGTAACCGAGGTCTAGATACAAACGCGCTCAAACGAGCTCAGTTAGAAAACGATAATTTATGAAAAAAAATTGATTTAATGCAGAAATTCCAACGGAATACACATTGAAAACAATCTCTTCATTCATTTATTGGATGGAAATTCGAAAATTTAAATTCAAATTTGTAATTCTGGTACACCATTGTGTAGACTAAACTACCAGCTATTTACTAGCGTATATTTTTTTTAATGCTATCAATCCTCTTTTTCATTTGAATGTCGTCTGAATAAAACTTGCGGTAGTGTTTCGATTTTTTTGATGAGAAGTATATATTGGGAAAATGGTAAATATATATTTACTGAGTTATCCGACTGTGATGAAAGCGATTACAAGTGTATTAAGCTTTGCGGTTATTAAAAATTAAGCTTTGTAATTTTACAACGAACTCAATTTATTTTCAAAGTTCTGACCAACAAAGAGTTTACCGTATGTAAAGGTCAACCATGTTGTTTCTAGGGCGTAGCGTTTTGGGGGTTAGTCAGCTTATAATAAATTTCTCAGTGCAAATGCGGAGAATGAATATTGACCTTTGCGGCCTGAGTCTGCTTGTCATTAGAGGCGACAAAACAACCCTAGGTAGGCTCCCAAGTCCGTCTGGGTGACAATCATAAGTATGCCGTGATAATAACCATGTATTGTACTCAGGCATTAGTGACCGAGGTTCCAGTGCACTACGTAGAGAGCAGCGTGTTAGTGGTACCCCTGGCGTTGCAAACATCTATAGGCGATAGTAAATACTTACTGTTAAGTGGGCCGTCGGAGTCTGCTGTTCGTTATCACCATAGCGTGAACTTGTAAGATATGTTTACTTAACAAAGTGGATAATTGCTACATATATGTAGAAGGAAAACATTGTGGAAAATCTGCCCACGGAGAGATGCTTACATTTCTCTAAGTAGAGTTGGAGTAAGAATAAAGACCGCGGGGGCGGCCTGTCATAAATGGCAATAAAACGACTCTTTTTTGGGAGGTGAAAATGACGCATACCCCGTTGTCTGGATTGGAGGATGCACATCGTTGATACACCCACTAAAACCACACGTGTTCCTTCGTTCGCCTAGAGCTCCAGGGCCGACACGATAAACTAGTCAGGTCGCGGCCCTGCTTTCATGGGTATTTTAAGGCCGAGGGGTGGTGGACACCAGAATCTTTTCCACATAAGAGTGAGTTGCCAGCGGGAGAATACCCACACGTACCTCCCTCTCGGCCATGTGTGTGTGGGCTACGATCCTTTCCCGGAAGACCGCGCCAACCACCTCCACCAATCTCCGGTTACGAGTGTCTCTTCCAACAAAACAACCTAGACTAGGTAATAGGGCTCCAAATCCGTTTGAATGGCAATCACCCACAGTCTCTAATTATACCGCCATAATAACCTTCTGTTGTATTCCGGCATAAGTGATTTAGGTTTTAGTTCCCTAAAAATTATAATAAAATTGTGAAATGATTACATCATCGTTTTCAACTTACCTCGATTGACAATCTAAATCTTTAAATTTAATTTAAGGATTTTATACGAAACATTACTAAAAATAAAACATTCTGAGATCTTGTATAAAGTTTCAATGAGGTGTATGAAAAGAGGCTTTCTAAAAACCCTATTTTAGTATTTAGCTTTGACCAAGGATGAGCAACACGCGGCCCGCGGGCCACTTGCGGCCCGTTAAACATGTTTATGCGGCCCGCCAAGCGTTTCTAAAATTGAATTTATTTTATCGACTTTCTCCCATTATTGTTATCTTTTTATGGCGAGTTACTTGTCGACGACGTTTTTAAACATGCATTACGAATCCAAATGTTCAAAGCTGAGAAGACAGCGGTTTCCATGAAAATGTTTTCCTCGCCATTTAATATCGATGTGGATATAGTTCCCGAAGACTTGCAAATAGAAATGATTGACATGCAGAATAATACCGATTTAAAAAATGTATTTTTCTCAGTAAACATCGATATTTTTTATATATCATAAGTGAGCCCTGAAAAATTTCCACTTTTAACGAAAAATGCAAAGCAAATGATGTAGTACGTATGTTTGCGAACAATTATTTTCTACCATGAAATTAATCAAAAATTACCACCGATCAAGACTGAGTGATGGATGATTAGAAAGCTGCGTACGTGTAGCTACCTCATCCATTCCGGCTGATATTGATCAGCTTGTATCGAAAAAACATTGCAAAATTTATCATTAAAAATTTCAAGTAAATTCGTTTTTCTGTTCTTTTCTTGTTTGTTTTTATCTTGCATTAAAATTTGTATATGAAATCTTAACTTTTTTGGTTTATATATTTTTATTCTAATATTTATTATAAATAAAGTTTCGTAAATTATTAATAAGAGCAGCTATGTGTGGCCCGCCAAAAAAATTAAAATTAAAATTGGCCCATTGATTAAAAAGGTTGCTCACCCCTGGCTTTGACGAATACTCTAAAATCAATTTTCCTAAAAGGGGCGACAAAGAAGAGCTATATTTGAAACTCCTAAGCGTAAATATGGGTTATTTAGAAATTTCATCGGTTTTTCTTAGCAAGCTTCTAGTGACCGATTAAAGAAGATTCGAACAAAATATGCAGTGGTATGATTTGAATGGTTCATCGTTACTTGATCGTATTGTTGGTAATTAGTTTGCAAAGTTATATAATAGATTGTATACATTAATTTAAAGGCCATTATTCCTTGCTTGTTTTGTTGTGTGGTACAAGACAAGAGCTTAAGATTAGGTTGAAATCTTAACCTCTTGCAGCCGGAGCCTTATTACCCTCTTCTAGGTGCAGGAAGTAAGTATACTGATTTTGTGACCGTGTTGTAAAATGCGACAAAAACCCTAGCTATGTGGTATGTCTCCAAGCCCGTCTGACCATCAACTGCCTTGTGTTGTATTGGATGCCGAGATGGATGTGTGGAGTTATGAAAATGTATACAATTAGAAATGAGTATATAAGGAAGTGTGAAAATAGCACCAGTTATTGAAAAACTTAAAAGTAATAGACTAGCGTGGTTTGGCCATGTAATGCTATTTAATTATGAAAATGATAGACATGAGAGTGGATAGATACAGGAGTAGAGGTAGACCAAAAAAAGATGGATGGATTGCGTAAAAGATGATATAGCAAAAAAGTGTGTGAATAAATGTTGAATAATAAAATCAAAACCTATAGTATTATTGTTGTAAACAATACATCAAAAAAGTCTAAGCAACATGCATGATATTACAAATTTACCATTTATACTAATTAATTTCTAAGTCTTTACTCACTCAAAGTGCGTAGGTATGTAAACTTTTTTTGTTATTGATGACATACTGGCTGGTTGTAAAAAAAATTTCGATTAAGTTTTGTTTTTTTCATAAAATTAAATGAAAGGTTTGTTTGAATTTAAGTGCGTTTTTATTGCTACGTTTAGTCTTCATTTTATAATTTTACCAACCATTTAAATAAAGTTAGCGACAAAATTGAATTGTTAGATATTCTTTACGTCATGGAGTGACCTCATTTGACGGCAAATAAAATGCAAAGAGCTGTAGGGATGTTGCAAGCGGGAAGTAATCAATGTCAGGTATCTCGGCATTTTGGCATTCATAGAAGTGTTATTTGTCGTCTTTGGCAGCACTACAATAATACAAGGGAACCCGCTGAACAGCATTCAGGCCGTAAAAAGAGTACAACCACTCGGCAAGACCGGTACATACAACTGACTGCAAGACGGCAGCCGATGTAAACCGCTCGAGAGATAAGTTTGAGGCTACAAAATTCAAGTGGTGTTGATGTAAGTCTCCAAACTGTGCGAAATCGACTCCATGAGTACGGCCTACGAGCTCGACGCCCAATTAGGTGCCCACCGATACGTCACGGGAATCGCGCTCGTCAAAATAAATGGTGTAGAGAATGCAGAACATGGACCCAGGAACAATGGGATAAAATTATGTTTTCCGATGAGTCGCGATTCGGATTTAGGCCTGATACAAGAAGCGTGCGAGTGTACCGTCGGCCCGGAAATACTGAAAGGCTCAGGTGCATTCAGGAAGTTCATCCATAGAGCGGCTCATCCACCATCCTAAAATTTAAATTAGTACAGGTTCCTTAGACTTTTTTGATGTGTGTAGTAATCAATAAGATGTTACGTTGAAATAAATTAATTTGATTTAATTTTACTTAAATCCGAAAAAAAATTGTGCCAGAGGCTATTTTGTTTTAAAATGGGTAGGACAGCACATGTTAATTTGATATCAAAATATCTCCCTGAGGCTGAAAAAGGGGTCATTTACAAGAATACCTCCGGGGCTTCAAGTATTATCAGATACCCACTCAAAATAACGAACAACATTTTAACGTTAGGTTATTTTTTGGGTATACTCAGTACTTACTATATTTTATTCTACTTAGAATAAAAATAATAAATAAAAGCTTTAAACCGCTAACTCTTAATAAAAAGTCTTATAATAACTAATTTAAGTTAGCAGTGCTTCAAACAAAGAATTCGTCTCGTGCCACACGATTACGCTCATGTGATAGGCGATAGAATAACAGCCAAGTTTTTTAGTGGGTAGTCGGATGTTAATCGTCTTTCAAGGAGTCCCACTTCTCGAGAAATTTTCATTGGAGTTAAATATTTTTTTTATTGCTGTGTGACAGCAAATAGGCTGACGGCCTACTACACAATTATTAGCAGTTACGATCCCCTATCAATTTTTGCGACACCGGAGGCATCTCTAACACTACATATCTCTAACACGTGTTATCGTACGCGTAGCTGATGTACTGGAACCTGGTCTTTTTTGTCAAAACACAACACAAGGTTATTATGGATATGGCGGCCTATTGAGACACCAGGGGTGGTTGCCATCAAAACTTTCTCGGAGTCCTACCACCTAGCTAGGGTTGCTTAGTCGCTTTTTATGACAGCGTGACCCTGGCCGCAAGGGTCAATATTTATTATTTTACTTCGCCCCAGCATGAATTAAAAATTAGTAATAGAATTACTGGTTCCAATATTCTAGTAAAAATACGTTTAAAATTTAAACCGGTTTTTTTAATATTCTTGTACTTGGTATCGAGTTTCATGTTCAAACTAAACGAGGATTCAAGAACGCAAGAAAACCATTGAGGAAAGCTTTTATTTAACGCAAATAATATGTCTCTTGGGGAAGATTCCTGAAATATACAAAAAGAGTCCCGATGTCCCATACATGAAGCTGTTTGGGCACAGTATAAATGATGGTACAGTCTTCTTCTTCCTGCCCTCATTCTAAACTATGCGGGGTCAGAACAACATATTCTCTCGTTCTAATCTCCTCTATTAGATTAATCTCCTCATCATCTGAACGTTCATACATTTTTTTTTTGATATATCATCTTTTACACAATCTATCCATCTTTTCTTTGGTCTACCTCTTTTTTATCCTTTGTATTTTTACAAATGGTGGTAGAGTGTAGTTTGTAACAATGACATAAGTAAAATATTTAAAATTGTTAATTATATTGTTTAAGATGTTTTATACCAATGTTATGTTTGTAGCAGCACCACGATTTGCTCTTCACCCTTACGAACGAGCAAGACAAATGCGGCGAGCGCAGCATTTTTTTTTCTTAAAGCTAAGGCTGTCATCGTCTCAGACGACCAACGACAGCGACACCGGGCGGAAAAGGCATTCCGACCCCGTGGGAGCGGGGTCGATCAGCCGTGGCAGCGTGCTCGGTCACGCGCCTCCTGTGAGGCGCGCTCCCGGCTCGAACGCTGCATGGGGATAATTGATAGCAGCCACGAATGGCAAGAATACTATTAATTGGGGACTATCGACTTCACCGGTGAAGCCGATCCTATTCTAATCTACTACCGTTTCGGAGTGCTTATAGCTGGGGGAGAAGAAACGGCGAAAGAAACTCCCCCGCAACACATCTATTCTACGTGTATTTATGTACTGTATGGGTTGTGTACGTCTACAGGCTATGGGGGGTGGAAGGCATCCCTAAACCTGTTTCGTCGGGCTGGTCCATGCCGGACTGGAGGGGATTGCGTCCGCGAGAGCATTCGCTTTAGCGTCCTAGAAATGGGGTCGCGTCTATCCGTGAGCACGTTACGCGGTCGGCGACGTGCGTGGGGTGCTCGGCGGTTGGGCGTGTAATTGACTGTCTCCACCACCAGTGGATTGGGATGGTGGGGAGCGAGACCGAAGAAGGATCGCGAAAGGGATACCATGTACTCCTTCACGGGAAGGAGCTCCAGGTCGCGGTGAAGGTCCGCGTTGCGCATGTAAAGTGGCGCTTGGACTGCCATGCGCAAGAACTTATTCTGCAGCCGCTGCATCGAGTTGATGTAGCATTTGCCGGCATGGGCGAAGACTACGCTCGAGTACGTCATGATCGGTCGGATGCAGGTTTTGTAAAGTGTCACCTTATTCTTAAGGGACATCTTACTCTTCCCGCATATCATTGGGTAGAGGCGACCGAGCACAAAGTGTGCTCTGTTCCTTACCGTCCTGATGTGTTTGCTGAAGTACAGGCCTCTATCTAAAGTGACTCCTAGGTATTTGACCTCGTCAACCCAAGGGATGACGCGGTCAAATAGCTGTATGGGGACGAGAGACTGCCGCCTCGTGTGAGTCGGCCGACTCTCATTTTGAGTGCGGGGGCCGCGAGCGAACATGATCGCTGCGCTCTTGTCCGGATTCAACTCGATCCGCCAAGTGCAGAACCAGTTGCCCAGCGTCTCAACCGCCGTGTTGAGACGACTGCAGATCCGATATTGACTGATATCGGAAGTGAAGAGGGCGGTATCATCTGCGTATAAGGCGAGATGTACCTGTGGGGTACGGGGCATGTCGCTGGTGTACAGCGTGAAAAGTAGGGGGGACAGAGCCGAGCCCTGGGGGACTCCGGCTCTGATGGGGTGGAGAGATGAGCGCGTGCCCTCCACTCTGAAGCGGAAGCTCCGATCAAGGAGAAAGTCTCGTAAGATGAGCACGAGTCTATCCGGCACTCCTAGTTTGTACAGCTTGTAAATCAAGCCGTTGTGCCAGACCTTGTCGAAGGCTTTCGCCACATCGAAGAAGACAGCACCCGTCTTCCAGGGTTTGGAGGCGCGATTGAAGTTCGCGAGCACGTGCTCCGTGATGCGGAGCACTTGCTGGGGGATCGAGCGCAGCAAAACACAACGTTTTAAATTTACGGTATGCGACACGATACGCAGATATCTTCCGTCTCACTCACACATTTGCATTTTTATATATCGTTTTAACTTAGCATCTTTTATCATTTCGTTGTAACATAGCAGCTATTCACATACCATATTTGTAACCCATTCCCAAAAACGGACCATCACTGCCGGAGTTCCCCAAGGAAGTTGTCTGTCACCAATCTTGTACGGGGTTTACACAGACGACATCCCGACTTCGTTTGAGCTCCCACGACCAGAAGAACCAGACATCACACTGGCGCTGTTCGCAGATGACAGCGCCTATTTCACTAAATCTATGAACTTAGATTTTGCAGCACGACGAATGCAGAGGCTCCTGGACACACTTCCATCGTGGCTAGACAACTGGCGCATGGCGGTTAACGTCAGCAAAACCGCCGCGCTAGCAGTCGCCCGCTGGACCCACATGAAACCACCACCGACACTGAAGCTCCGAGGAGAAGCCATCGAATGGAAACACTCGGTGAAGTATCTCGGAGTACACATCGACAGGTCGCTGAGCATGGAAGCCCAGGTGGAGCATGTCGTAAACCAGACACGCGCCGTCAGGGCCCAACTCCGACCTGTCCTCGCTTCCAGAATGTCTATGAGAACCAAGATAAGGATCTACAAGACCTATCTTCTCTCAAGACTGACCTACGCCGCTCCAGCATGGCTAGCACTATGCTCCGAAACGCAGCTTGCGCGACGAGAAGCGCAACAAAACATCGTTCTTCGTATGTGCACCGACGCAGGCCGGTTCGTCAGAAATGACGTTATCCGCCGCGACTTGGGCATCGACCGTGTGAGAGAAGTCGTAGCAAAATCGGCACGTCGAATGTTCGACCGCGCCGACAACGGCCCACACGATCACCTCCACGGCATTGCCCCGCTACACACACAACCACCGGAACACTGAGGACCCTGGCGCCCAACCCCGAGAGACCTAGTCGCGTCGTCCGAACAGGGAGACGACGCAACAGGCCCACGCACACCAACACACACACACACCCACATACACACACTCACCGGGGCCACAAGGCCCCAGTCGCATTAACTAATGACTCTAAGCTAATTTCAGGATGGCCATCTAGGCCGAAGATACAGCCATCGACAGGCCGCCGTGACGCCCCGCCGGCCACATAGGCGTGCGAGCTCCGGCGGCCAACTCCACGTCACCGGGGGGTAATTGCCCCCTGAGTTGAAGCCGGGGTAAAGAGTCCCTGCTTCGAGATCCCTACCTACCCCTGTAGAAGGGGAAGAAGACCCAGCGGCATATTTGTAAAAATATACAGTGCATTTTATTAATAAATTATGGAATCCTGGAATTGTGAAAAGTATTTTATTAATTATAAAAAATTAAGCTCCTATTATACCCTCCGTACCCCGAAGCTATTAATATATAATTATAAAGTTACAGATGTTTGTAGTTTCAGTAGTAAATTAGTATAGTTATAAATCTATTAAAATTATTAAATATTCAATTAAAAATAATAAATCTCATTAATAAATTATTTAGATGATTATGATCATAAACTGTTCAGGTGTTTAAATATTTTTTTAAATATATGTTTATACTTATTTTAATAGATAAAAGAGTTACTAGAAAATTATTTTATTAACAAAAGAAAGTTTTTTTTAACAAAATAAAATACTTTTACTAGTATATACTATGTCACGTGTGATACAACTTACATCGAAACTCACTTAAGTTAACGAGTACGGGACTCATGTGAATGTCCCTTCATACAATTTGTACCCCTCAGACGATATTATGGATACTGTGTGTCTCAAGATTGCTTGAGGTCGAAAATGGAGTTCAAAGGGCTCGCCTTTATGAAATACCGGGACTAAGTAACACTTCTTGTTGGCGATACTTCACGTTGGATATATTAATCAGACAGTGGCTTATATTAATCCACCTATTCAATTCGTATTATTTATAGTTCAATAAAATGAAAACTTAGTTCAAATTAAACGTGGCCTATTTTATTACTATTAGAGAGGAAACCCACGTTTAAGCGAGTAAAAGTATTCGATATCTACTTTTAACAGAGGGGTACTGCATCATCACAATAGTTGAAATCAAGCAGAAGGCGAGTGTGTCGATTGAGTACAAATAGAACGAGTGCTACGTGCCCTCGTGTAGGAATCATTCTTTACAATATTTATAGTATTCTCGCTATATGTGTTTTATTGGTTGTTCTCATATATCGTTTGCATGAAAATTGCATAAAATATCGTGCTAATAACATATTGTAATTTATTTATTATATCGTTGGCTTCATTATCAGAAAGCGTAACTCCATTTGGATAAACTTTACAGGAACAAGTAAAAAATTTGTTTTTGCTATGCAGGGGAATTATTTTACTCATAACAACTATCCATTTTTGTAGAACACACAAATTAATCCAATAGATAGGCTTCAAAACACTCCACTAGCGATGTAGTTAAATTTAAAAGTCTTATTTCGATATTTTGTGGAGTTACACATTCTAATAATTAAGGGGACGATATAGGTAGTAAAATCACGGTACAGGAATTTACTTTGGTATTATTTTTTACGGTGCCGAAAAAGTGTTTCTTTTGCAGAGTCACATATTTCTTATTAATTTATAGGTATCGAAATTATTGTTACTAGCAAGCTTATCGAATTTAAATTTTATTTTTTACAGTTTACTTTTTTTTATTGCTGTAGGACAGCAGACAGGCTGACGGCCCACTTAGAATTTAGCAGTTACCGTCGCCTATGGGTATTTGCAACGCCAGTGGCATCACGAACACGTTGCTGTCACATAAGAGTACATGAACTTGAGTCACTAATGCCGACACACAACACAAAGTTATTATGGCGGCATACTTAATTGGTGGTCGCCATCCAGACGGGTTTGAGGCCATACCAGGTAGCTGGGACCCACCCCAACCTGTCGTAAAGGGCGACAAAACAACCCATTGTTTTGTCGCCCTTTACGACAGGCTGATCTCAGCTGCAGAGGTCAGTATACTTGCTTCGCCCCTGCACAGATAAAAAACCCTTTTTATTTCCATATCATTAAAGTAGTTTATTATTACGTTAGTTGGACTGAAGATAATTACAAATTTGTTAGTAAGGTTATATCTTTTTTTATTCTTTTCGATATGGACTCCAGATTGGGTATAGGCCTCCTTCAGCTTCTCCCATGCTTCTCTATCTTTAGCTACTGTTAGCCAATCTTTGCCTGCCATTGGCATTATGTCGTCTACCCATCGTTTTTTAGATCTGCCTACTCTTTTTTTACCTATAGGACCTTTCCATCGAGCACTCCCTTTTGTCCAACTGAATTCCAATAGACGGGACAAATGACCTGCCCATTGCCATTTTAATTTAAGGCCTTTAGTAAGAGCATCAACAAATATGCTTTTCTTCACGAATTTTATCGCTTCTAATCTTTTCTAACTTTTTTATGTTTAGCATGTTGAATTTTATAATATCGGAATGCTGGGCCATAAAAGACAAAAACGAAAGGGTGTTACATGCTGCGGAAATGAGAAAGCTGAAATGGATGCGTGGAGTTACGAAAATGGATAAAATTAGAAACCAGTATATTAGAAGTGTGAAAGTAGCGTCAGTTATTGAAAAATTTACAAGTAATAGACTTGCGAGATTTGGCCATGTAATGCGCAGGGAAGAATGTCATATAACAAAGAAAATGATAGAAATGAGAGTGGATGGATACAGAAGTAGAGTTAGACCAAAAAAATGGATGGTTGTTAATGTTGGGATGACGGCTAACAGAGGAGAGTGGAAGAACATGTTGTGCCGACCCTATATAATGTGGGATACGAGCAGGAGGAAGAAAAATTTGTAATCTGTAAAGCAACATATATTTTGGGAATATAAGAAGGAATGCCAGGTAGCTCAGTGGTATCATACTTAATAATCGATTTAGACGTTTCGGGTTCAAATGCCGCGATGGTATGCATATTATATTATAATTAACATGCCATCAACAATTTGTGGTAGGCCCTCAAGCCCGTCTGGTTGATGACCACCTTTGGTCTTAAGTATGCCGCCACAATAACCTTGTGTTGTGTTCCAGCATTAATGACCCAAGTTCCTGTACCCTTATGGGACAGCAGCGTTTTCGCAATGCTACTGGCGTTGCAAACGGTAACTGCTAAATTCTAAGTGGGTCGTCAGCCTGTCTGCTGTCCTACAGCAGGACAAAATGCACTAATAATGAAAAAAAAAACATCATGAGGAAATTCAGATAACCATGATGGGTATACTTTCCGTACTAGCAGTCTCAAAATTCTACCTTACACATTGGTAAAATAAGTCAAACGAAACCTAAAATAGATGATAAAAAAACAGAATAGTGTGTGTCGAAAAATCGTGGATTTTTGTCTGATAAGAAAAAGTTATTCTGGGAAATAAGGAAATGTAATCTTGTTACTGAATATATAAAAGAATATAAAAAAGTCGGAACATCTGGGTTTTTATTAATACTATAATCGCACGGGAGAGACCCTGGTCCAGTAGTAGGATGCTATGATCTTTTTTTAGTATTATTTTTATTATTAAAAGCACTTTGTTATATAAACAAACTTTAACAGAAACTTAATAAGTAAAAGCGAAAATATCTCAGGAAAGTATTACATGGTGTAAGTTAAACTATTTACTACACCTAAATGCGACTTGCAAAGTTCAAGTTGGTCTTGCTAAGTGGTTTTCCGCGAATACTTTTATATACTTTGCCCTTTTTGGGTTTGAATAATGTTGTATACTTGAAATTTAAAGATGCAGTCACTAAAGTATCTCGTTATTATGATATTTTAATAAGCGAATGGTTCCTTCTATGTCATTGTTAGTAGTTAAGCTCACAAGTAGTGAGGAATGCATCAAACATTTCCACCTCATGAAAAAGTTCATTAATAGTAAAGGAATTTTCATTTGAGATTTTTCATTAGCGGACCTGACGACTCTTGCCCCAAGAACAAACTTCCATAAGTTCGGGGGGTTCGGAGTTTCAAAAACAAAACTTGGGCATATGTTCCCTTTGTTTGTTGTCCGTTCGCTATGTCTTCCGTCTTAATTTTCCTTGCAAAAGAAAAGAAGTTATCGATATATATATATATATATATATATATATATATATATATATATATATATATATATATATATATATATATATATATATATATATATATATATATATATAATATTATTTATTTGTTTCAGTCTGGATGGTCCGAATAAATCAAACAAATTTGTTTCTGTAAAAATAACAGAAACGACAATTAAAGTTGATTACTCGTCTCTCATAACTCTTGCTTTTCTATCTATTAATTAAATTATTTAAATCAAATCTGTAACGTAATAACGTAAATATTGTTTACTTTTTTGTAGGCAAATGTCATGTGTCACACTTCTATGACACATGACATTAAGCGCGTTAAATCAAAAGGGATTATGTCCTGGTTACACAACCTAACCATAATACAATAACATTAAAGAGATGATATTCTCTTTACATCTCCCCTCCACGATATGAAAATTGCATAATTTTTCAATCAGCTTCAACTTCAAACATTGGAATTAGTTTTGTCACGTGGAATAGACTCGTGTCTTGATTTCTTTTTCCAGTTTTTATTTTATAAATTGAGTTTGAAATTTTTTCTTCTATTATATATGGGCCGATTCTTAGTTCTTCTAGCTTTTTCCTATTGAGTTTGTTTCCATTCTCTATGAATACCATATCTCCTTCGTTGAATTCATGGTGTCTTCTGTTTCTATTAAATAAACTTTCGTTATACTTATGTGATCTCTGTGTTCTTTCTAATGCTAATTTCTTATCTCTTATCCAGTCTTCTCCGTTTTTCTTTCTTTTTAACTCTTCTGGTATGTTACTGGTGTCTGTGCCATATAATAGATACTCTGGTGTAAATCCCGTTATTGTATGTTCTAGTATATTATACTTATTCACACATTCTCTCGCTATCGATGTCCATGCTCTATTCTTTTTCTCTTCGTTTATTTTACATCTTATTTTATTTACTAATGTCTGATTCAGTCTTTCATTCAGACCATTAGAAAATGGTGCATTTATTGCAGTAAAAATTAATTGCACTCCTTTATTTTTTAAATAATCTTTAAATTCTTTCGAATTTATTCCAGGATATTGGTCCGTTAAGATTGTTCCGATGTTTTCTATGTCTAACACAGTTTGAATTAGTTTTATAAAATCAGCGGCGTTTTGAGTTCTTGATGTTGAAATGAACGCATATCTCGTGAAATGATCAACAAGTAAATGAATATATTTTTTTGTTGATCTAGTGCTTCCAAATCCTCCAATTGTATCTATGGACATAATTTCGAAAGCTTTGGTCGCTGGTCCTAATTGTGACATTGAGCCGAATTTATGTTGCCCTCTTGACTTATTCTTAATACATATATAACATTCTTTACAAATTTTTTTTTTATATTCTTCACTAAATTTTTAGCAGTATAATATGGACATATTTTCATTTGTGTTTGTGTTATTCCTGTGTGACACCATTCCTTGTGTATTTTATTAATTAAATCAATACTGAATTTTTCTGATAATATGATTTTCTCTCTTTTCTTCACTTTTTTATAATATATTCCGTTTTTCTCTATTAATTTTTCTTTTTTATTCTGTAATAGTATATTATTCATCTGATCTAATTTTATTTCATCTATTTCAATAAAATTTACCGTTTTTAATAAATCCTCTTCTTCTGTATTTGATTCTAGAACAGGGTTTCTACTCAAGCAGTCCGCTTCTTTATTATCTTTACCTGGGACGTATATAATTTTAAAATCGTATTGAGATAGATAGTGACTTAGATCGCCCAATTCTTCGTCTGTTCGTGCTTTTATATTCATATTTTCCAGTGGTTTGTGGTCAGAGTATATTTCGAAGTATCTCCCTATCAGCCAGTGTTGCCAGTACTTTATTGCCTCTTTTATAGCTAAGCATTCAAGATAAATAGCTTTTTTTCTTTTTTGCGTTTCATTAAGTTTCTTTGAGAAGTAGGCCACAGGTTTTTCTTTTCCATCCTCTTGTGTTTGTTTTAGTATTGCGCCTATACCTTCAAGTGATGCATCTGTATATATCTTGATTGGAAGGTCTTTGTCGAATATCTCCAACACTGGTTGGGAACATAGCATTTCTTTTATCTTTCTGAAAGATTTTTCACAATCCTCTGTCCATATAAATTTTACATTTTTTTTTAATAGTTGATGTAATGGATCTAGTAATATTGAGCTCTTTTCTATATATTCATGGTAAAAATTTATTTTCCCCAGAAATTGTCTAATTTGCTTTTGTGTAGTAGGAATTGGGAAATTTTTTATTGACGTTATGTTGTCTTTCAACGGTTTAACCGTATTTTCTCCTATTACATGTCCTAAATATCTAACCGAACTAGCAGCGAATGTACACTTTTTAAATTTTAACCTGAGTCCTTCTTTTTTTATTGCATTTAATAATTTTTCAATATGATTTAGATGTTCTTCAAACGTCGGTGAGTGTATTAAGATATCGTCTATATAGTTCACTGAAAATTCAGTTAGTCCATATTTTCTTAATATGCTACTCAGAATTCGTTGAAATATAGCTGGAGACGTTTTTAAGCCAAACGGTAGACATGTCCATTGATAGTGACCATCTTGTGTTACAAATCCCGTCTTCCTCCTATCCTCAATTCTTAGTGGTATTGACCAAAAAGCTGAGTTAATGTCCAGTGTCGTAAAGTATTTACAATTTCTGGCTCTTATTATTATATCATCTATTAAAGGGAATGGTTGTGCCTGAGGGACAATGTTTTTATTTAAATCTCTAAAGTCTATGCACAGACGTGTCTTTCCTTCATTTTTCTTATATGCTAGTGTGACGGGTGCAGCAAAAGGACTATAAGATTCTTCGATTAAATTCTTCTCTAGTAAGTTGGCTATTTGTTTCTCTATTTCTTTTTTGTCTTTTATATTACATCTATAGGGTCTTTTACTGCAGTATTTCTCCACTATTAAGTCAATTCTAGCTTCATATTCGTTAACAGTCCCAATATCATACTTGTCTTTCGCAAACACTGATTTGTTTTTATCTATCAATTTTTCTATCTTCATTTTTTTATCTTTATCTAAATGTTCTATATTTGTTTGAAATTCTTCTGTTTCCACGTGTTCATTAAAATTAATTGAACAATTTGTAACTTCACTTAATGTTATCTCTGGTTTTTCTAACTTTTTCTCTATTTTCTGTGAGATTTCTAAATTTTCATTCAACCTCAACTTAAACATAGGAATTAAGTCTAATCCTATTATAAAATCTTCAAAATCCTCTCTTTCAACTACATATATATCTACTATTTTTTCTATATCAAATATTTTTATTCTTATTCTTACCAATCCATTTGTCTGATTCACACCATTGACAGACCTCAAGAATATCTTGTTTAAATCTTCTCTATTCTCTTTTATTTTTATCCATTTCGAGTTTATCAAGGATACTTGAGAACCTGGATCATATGTTCCCATTATCTCTATCTGATTCTCAACTAGTAGCTTAAGTCTGATCAATGGTGTGACTATTAGTTTTTTTTCTCTGTATTTAAATTTACTTCTATTACTGAATTGCTTCCTATAGCTTTAGGTTTCTCTTTTTTCTCTAGTTTAAACCAGCATTTTTCTTCTGGATGATATCTTATACCTTTACCCATGTTTTCACATGTCATACATGGTTTCTTTTCTTCATTTCTGAATTTATGTTCTGGTTTACCTTCTTTTTTAAATGTTTTCTTTTTATTTATTATCCCTTCAAGCTTCTGTAATTCATTTATTAAATCTTTTGTATTTTCTATTTCATCTCTGGCGATCTTCTCTCTAATAAATTCTGGCAACCCAAATGCAATTCTATCTATCATTGTATCAGCGTCCATGTCCTTATTTATTTCTAATAATAATCGTTCTTTCTTTATTGCATATTGTACTATTGAACCTTCTTTGTATTTAAAATAATGAGCATATGTCCTGCTACTCCATCCCTTACCTGAAAAGGTTTCTATTAATATCTGTTTCCACGTATTCCAATTGTTTTCATGTTCTCCTTTTATTACAGTAGAAGTATACCAATCTTGGCAAGTTGCATCTAAAAATATTCTTAATAATTCTATTTTAGTTTTATCTTTTTCTATTTTAAATCTTCCACACTCTTTTTCGAATATATGTAACCATTGTCTAACATTAGATGTTTTATAATTAAATTTTTCTAATACAAATTTATCTACAATATGTTTTAAGTTTTTTTCTTCTTCGTGTTTTTCTGATTTTTCAATTAATTTTTCTAATATTTTTTCCAAGCTCGAGTTTTCTTTAATATTCTCTTGAAGTGTTTGTTTTAAATATTTCCCTCCAAACTGGATATTTCCTTCATCATCTAAATATATCTTTTCTAATTCTTTTGAAATTTTTATCCATATTTTTAACTCATCATGCCTTTTTCCTAATGAATTTTTTACCTTTTTGAAAGTCTCCGTCTTTGTCAACTCTTCATGATAATCTGCATACATGAGGTCATCTGGTATAACATATTTTTCCCCTTGTTCTGTGACAATTGAGGTTACAGCTACTACTGTAGTTTTACAGTCCTTTGGAGAAGCCACAGCTCTGAACTCGAATTGCAATTTCATTTTGTGACGAAAATTGTCGTTTTATAATATTATTTATTTGTTTCAGTCTGGATGGTCCGAATAAATCAAACAAATTTGTTTCTGTAAAAATAACAGAAACGACAATTAAAGTTGATTACTCGTCTCTCATAACTCTTGCTTTTCTATCTATTAATTAAATTATTTAAATCAAATCTGTAACGTAATAACGTAAATATTGTTTACTTTTTTGTAGGCAAATGTCATGTGTCACACTTCTATGACACATGACATTAAGCGCGTTAAATCAAAAGGGATTATGTCCTGGTTACACAACCTAACCATAATACAATAACATTAAAGAGATGATATTCTCTTTACATATATATATATATATATATATATATATATATATATATATATATATATATATATATATATATATATATATATATATATATTACATAACTATTATATTATATAACTATTGTGAGGATATGTGCACATTGAGATCACGCGAGTGTGTGCGGGTTTGTGTATGGCCCAGCAGCGGGACGTTTTGTAATATTGTAAGGGTTTTGAGAAGTTAAAAAGTAATTTCATATTTTGTTTAAGACTTTTAAGTGTTTTAATTAAACAGTAATATATCTAAACCTATTCTTATATCTTAACCATATTTTTTTTCATAATATATTTATTCATAAAAAGTTACACTTTCATTTAAACCATGCCCCGCAAAACTGCTCACGCAGTTTGACTGCAGGTAACGCTTTATACAAACTTAGCTTATAAATTATTAAATTAGGTTATATTAATACAATTAATTTACGTAAATGGTTACAACGTATTTAACAAGTGTTTTTTTAATAAACTTTTAACTTCTAATTGATCATATTATATACAGCACAATGGTGTGCGGGTTTGTTTGTGGCCCAGCAGCAGGAAGTATTGTAATATTGTGGTAAGGGTATTGAAAAGTTAAAAATGGCATGACAGCAGACAGGCTGACGGCCCACTTTTATTTTGCAGTTACCGTCGCCCATGGGTTTTTGTATTGCCAGTGGCATCGCGAACACGCTGCTGTTCCATAAGGGTACAGGAACTTGGGTCACTAATGCCGGAACACAACACAAAGTTATTATGGCGGCATACTTATGCGAAAAGGTGGTCGCCATCCAAACTGGCTTGACGTAGGTGGGTAGTTTTGTCGCCTTTGGCGACAGGATGACCTCGGCCTCAGAGGTCAGTATTCCTTCTCCGCTCCTGCACGGATAAAATTTAGCCAAGATGTAACGAAAAACAAAAAGTTTCGTCAAATTTATTTCAAACATAAGTTCTCATAAAATCAAGAGAGACTTAAGCTTAATAAACTTGAGCTTAACTCAGTGTGTAAACAAAAGCATTTGGTCGAGCAATTGGTAATCTGAAGCCACTAATTGGTTAGATCGCCCGCTTAACAAACAGTTGAGCTAACAAACGTCGACAGTTCACATTGATAAAAGTTTTTACATTCTTTGTTGAAAGCTTTTATTAAAACATGGATACTGCTATTAAAATAGTTCTGTTTTTTTTATTGCTGCAGAACTGCAAACAGGCTGACGGCCCTCTTAACAGTAAGCAGTTACCGTAGCCTATGCATGTTCGCGACACCAGGGGCACCGCTAACACGTTGCCGTCAATCTGGGACAGTTTTTTTTATTGCTGTAGGACAGCAGACAGGCTGACGGGCCGCTTAGGATTTAGCAGTTACCGTCGCCTATAGGTGTATACAACGCTAGTGGCATCGCGAACTCGCTGCTGTCCCATAAGGGTACAGGAACTTGGGTCACTAATGCCGGAACACAACACAAGGTTATTATGGCGGCATACTTAAGATCAAAGGTGGTCGCTATCCAGACGGGCTTGAGGCCCTACCACGTAGCTAGGGTGGGTTGTTTTGTCGCCTTTTACGACAGGCCGACCCCGGCCACAGAAGTTAGTATTCTTTCTCCGCCCCTGCACGGATAAAAATTAAATATCAGTAAATAACAGTAAATTAAATAACAGTAAATGTTAATCAATATAAATAAATATATAAATATTTTTGTGACAATTCACACAGCGTCATCTAGTCCCAAACTAAGTAGCACTTGTGTTATGGGCCCTAGACAACTGATATACTACTTATATACTTTTTTTTGTAAATAAATACATATTATACATAAACACCCAGACGCGAGACGGGAATCGAACCCGTGACGTCCGCAAGCGTACCGAAGTGCGTTATCCGTTACGCCACCGAAGTCGTCAGAAACAGTGATCAGAAACCTTGTCATTCAAAAGAGCCACAAATGTAGAAAATACACAATTGAAATGTATTTAAATAGCCATTATTTTAACATGTGCTAGCTTTAGTAGGAGACAACATTAGGGTAATAATTATAGAAATAAAATAATAGAAAGGGGAAATGGAACCCAGGTCATGTGATACACAACATAAGTCGGTTCGCTTGCGGAGGTCACGGGTTTGATTCCTGTCCAGCGTCTGGGTGTTTATGTTTAATATGTATTTATTTACAAAAAAGTATATATGTAGTATATCAGTTGTCTAATATCCATAATACAAGTGCTATGCAACTTAGTTTGGGACTAGATGGCGTGTGATTTTTTTTTTCTTAAAGCTAAGGCTGTCATCGTCTCAGACGACTAACGACAGCGACACCGGGCGGAAAAGGCATTCCGACCCCGTGGGAGCGGGGTCGATCAGCCGTGGCAGCGTGGCAGCGTGTTCCCGGCTCGAACGCTGCATGGGGACAGTTGATAGCGGCCACGAATGGCAAGAGTACTATTAATTTGGGGACTATCAACTTCACCGGTGAAGCCGATCCTATTCTAATCTACTACCGTTTCGGAGTGCTTATAGCTGGGAGAGAAGAAACAGCGAAAGAAACTCCCCCGCAACACAATACATCTATTCTACGTGTATTTATGTACTGTGTGGGTTATGGCGTGTGATATGTCTCAATATATTTATTTATCTATAAGATTATAATAGCGGCATATTTAGATAGATAGGTGGTTGCCATTCAGACGGACTTACAGGTCTACTACCTAGCATATATTTCCGAATTTTCTGCAAATAAATTAATATATACGCCGTTTTGGAGAATTAAACATGAATACTCAAACTATGAAACTAAACTAAAATGACAAAGTCCGAGTTGCAATCGGGAATAAGAATAAAACACTAAGAAGAGGATCATATTAGTCGAGAAAACCTTTACATTATTAAGGATCAATTATTTTTAAACCATCATTGTACAAATAAAATATAAAACATGAAGGTTTTAAAATTGTTAAATTAATAAGAAATATTTAATTATTTGATAGCACTTGTGACGTGGGTTTAAATTGCTTTGAGCAGATCATGTCTTCGCGTCTTAAACCGCGAATATTAATGTTAACAGGATAAGCGATGCGTTCATCTCCAGCTTCAGTAATCTTGTTAGATCCTTACGTGCCGTGCTTCGGAATAAGAGGATTATAAGTGAAGAATTTTCAAGAAACATTAGGCACGGAATAAAACAAATTATTTTCATTTAAAATTAAAAGAAACAATGATTGGGTTGGGGTATTCCCCTCTTATTTCTTTAGCGTTTTATAATTTTATTACAATGATTTTTTTTTGCTTTCGGCAATGTGTATAATTTCCATTCGATAGAGCACTTTTACAAAACAGTGCTTATCTCTTTCTAGTGATTTAATCGAAGCTCAGAACTAAAATATCCAGGAGGTAAAAATCTAAAGTTTCGATATCTGCTTTTTTCACTTTTTGAAATCAAAACGCTGTTAAATCAGCCAGGGATATTTGTATCGTATACAAAGAAGACGTGATAGGCAAGTCTACAACACAAAATAGTTGACAAAATTCAAAAATGGCGATTTTCCAATATCCCAACCTATTTGTACATGGATACAGTTTTCAGGCTACAGGATTTTTCTTTTTTATCTCGGTTGAATAAAAAACTTTAATTTCATATGTTCATTCTATGTAAACACGCGTAAAACAGAAAATCTAACGAGTTTTTTTGATTTATTTAGCATAAAACGTTACTTAACTTTTATGATGATATGGGTATATGATACGATATGATGAACTTAGCATCCCAAGTCTCCTCGAAATCAAATGAACAACCCGGTTAAAAGAAATAAGTAAGCAACACGCCTGTCGATTCAGTAACATGTGTGCCTACGCGTTTCTTTATAGATAACTCTAATTGTAACAAACGCAATTTGTGCTTACCGGCATTGAGTGGAGCCCATCTGTCATGCTCAGCTTGATTTACACCTACCCGCATTGTGAGACAATTACTCAATTTAATTTCATTTATTTCGAAATGTATTTTTGTGTATGCGATCCGAATGTTAAAACGAAAGCAATGAACTGAATGCGTTATTTATCAGCTTCAATATTTTTATGCATAAAATATTGAACATAACTCATAAAATAATACCTATATTAAACAGATGGATGAATAAAAGATAGAGGAAAGAAAGAAGAAAATGTAGGCTTTATTGATCCAGATTAAAACACCAACTATTTTAAAATTCTGAGTCTGAGGTAATCTTCCTGACGACTAGTGTTAAAATAAATTTAAGTCAGCATATTTTATTTGACCTGTGTGCTAACGACTAACGCACTGTTACGATTTTCGTCTGGCATTTTTTAGCAGTTACTATCACCTAAATGTGTATGCATCGCCAGTGGTATCACAAACACGCTGCTGGCCCATAAGAGTACAGGAACTTGGGTCACTAATGCCGAAACACAATACAAAGTTATTATGGCGGCATACTTAAGACCGAAGGTGGTCGCCATACAAACGAGCTTTACGATAGGCCGACCCGGCCGCAGAAGTAAGTATTATTTCTCCGCCCCTGCACGGATAGAAACGGTGTATTACGCTAGCTACAGATTAATAAGTATATTAATGATGTCATTAGGTTTGTGCATTTGGGGTAACCTATATTGTCAGACTGTCTGCTGTCCTACAGCAATTTAAAAAAAAAATACACAACTGTCTTTCAAGAAATTTAGTCATGTTCAAAATAAAGTAACCTAATTATTTTGCGACTCGTACATTTATTTTACATTACGGTGTGGGCTAGACAAATGGCTTGTCTGAACGCAGATAACCAGCCCTGATGACGTTATACGCACACACACATTAATCAACATCACGTTGTGACAGAAATGTTTGTGAAACTAGGCGAATTATTACGGAGAAATCGCATTGCTGGAAAACGAATGAGATAAGGTTTAAATATATTCAAAGGGAAAGTAATTTTGAATTGTGATATATTTTTATTTCTTAAGATCAGCAGAACAACTAGTAAGACCCAGTTAATAAGCAATAATCCTTGCCTACGAATGTTGTCATCTGCCTACGTAAAGGAGCCAGATCCTACCTAGCTCACTTGTAGACGTACGGAACCTAAAACAAGGTTATTGTGGCGGCATATTTAGAGATAAGTAGTTGTCATACAGATGGGCTTGGAGCTCTACCATGTAAATGGATGGAGTTATTGTGTCGCCTTTTACGACAGGTTGACCCTAGTCTCAGAGGTCAGTATTCTTAATCCGCCCCTGTACGGAGAATATGTTTATTACGTGTTTACAGGACGTTTCGAACTATATGAGCCCGACGTTTAAGATTTTTATAAATTACATACATATATACATTATGTAGTTATGTAAATTGTGCATGGACCCCGTAAAAGTCGGCGACCCGGCAAAAGTGCCACCCTGCACATCATGTTACGACATGTTGTTACAATATGTTTATTGTGCCGACCCCATATAATGTGGGATAAGGGCAGGAGGAAGAAAAAGATACATATGTAGTTATCAAGAATCCCTCTAATACTCTAAAATCTAGCATACACTGACTAAGAATATTCGAATAAAGGAACTTAGTTGATTTTTGCGCACCTTATAGACACGTTAAAAGGCAAAGTGAATGAACGTGAACTTGAATGAACGTGATGATTGGTTGATGATGACTTTATTCGAATTCGGAACACGATATCTATTGCTTGTTTTTGTCGCCGCTCGGAAAACCGGATAACATATTAGTCGCATCGGTTTTCCAAGTTTTGCAAAATTTTACTGTGCATAAATTAGGAAAATAAGTATTAAATTTGCCACTTAATGACATTCAAAAACTGGTGGAAAGGCTTTATACATATTTATGAATTACGAATATAAATAAATATAAATATACTTGGACAATTGACACAGCGCCATCTAGTCCTAAAATAAGTAGCATAGTGCTTGTGTTACGAGTAATAGATAAGTAATATACTACATATATAAACACGCAAATGCGATACGGGAATCGAATATATGACCAACACAAGCGTACCGAAGTGCGTTAACAATTATACTACGGAAGTCGTCAAATATACTCGTAAATAAAAAGACAACCCGACCTGTTCACTGGCTGCGTAAGTAGCCTTATATGCCCGTGACTGTAAGTTCAGTCCTCACGGATGACTTAAATATTTACAGACTGTTTATTCTAGTCTGGGTGCATTTCTGTGTGTGTCTGTCTCTCTGAGTGACACTATTTTGGCGGCAAGCCAACGAAGTCGCTGTCAGGATAATAACAGACAGTTCAAGTTTTAATAGAATCTTGCATTTATTGCAATAATGACTTTATTATTTTGTGTATTTCAAAAATTTTTTTTTTTATTTATATGACATTACCAATCCTTAACTCTGTAAAGTAAAAAATTATAACTGGAGTTCAAGTAACAGGCAAATGTATCTATGGTCGTTTGCAACACAAGGGGCATTATCAAAACGCTACTCGCCTTAAATGAATTTTAAAGCGTCTTTTTCGCAAAACTTTTTTGACTTTTTTAAGGAACAAGAGCCCAAGAAGCCTTTCCCTTTGATTGGATTTTACGTCAAAGGGGATAGACCATACCTTAAGAGATTTAAAAATACGAAGTATATTGAATTAATAAGAAAATTAAAAGAACTTTGATAGATCAGACGTCAGTCACTCTCATAAAAAATCATAAATGTTGGTGTAATTTACGATTATATCATAGACAAAAGCCCGGACTAATACTAGAGCGTTGCCGATTCTGTGTCAACAATAAGTATTTCAAACTAGACCATTGACAGGTATCTTTGTATTCTGGCTATTATTATCTTCAAAAAGAACCATATCGCAAAAAAGTCTCTAACATGTCTTGTGGCCTGTCACGATTCTGTAACAAAATTATGATAGCCATATATGTATATATATGTAAGACAATTATTATGTTTGGTGATAAAATAAACGAAATGTTGCTGTGTTAATAATTATTCATCAATTACTACTTAAAAATACACTATTTAAAAATTATTTACTTTACATACAACCTTACCTGTAAAAACAGGAAACCACAATTAAAGTTTACTATTATCCCTTTATCACTTTTTTTTATAAACTGCAATGTAATTATATGATATAAACGTTTATTGTTCAATCATGTGTATAAACAGTTGTCTTATATTTCGCACATTAGGTATTGTTAAATTCTTAAATCCTACCTACTTATATTAAAATAATAAAGACCGCGCGCCTCGCATGTGAAACGCGGCAAATTCAAAACTAAGGATACTATACTTTCATTACATGTATAACGCAAATATTGCTTTGATCAATATTTGCTTAAAATATAATATATTTAAACAATTTAAACCATACATTAAATCCTAAGCCTCTATAGAAAAAACAGATTCGCAAAACAGTATTTGGATTGTTTGTAAAACATATCATTGTAATAATGATCCTTTTGTAGCTTTAATAAAACATAGTTTTAATCGAAACGAGTCAGCCTTTTGTAGACTGTCATAAAATATTTATAATTGTAGTTTCATTATATAAATATCTTTATATCCGTGCAGGGGCGGAGAAAGAATACTGGCCTCTGCGGCCATGGTCGGCCTGTCGTAAAAGGCGACAAAACAACCCTAGCTAAATAAACACCCATAGGCGATATTTGCTGTCCTACAGCAATAAAAAAATATATTCTTATAAATTGTAAACTAATTGAACAGTAAAGAGTTATCTATTTTATCATATTTTAACGAAATCTACACATTGAAACTACTGAACCCACGGATTGTTTAAATTGTTCTCTTTCCAGTTTCACATTTTTATCTGTCGTCCGCTGGATGGACCGTTCGGTTCCCATATCCAAGGAGATATACGGACTCTGCACACAATTTTACAGTTCACGTAAAAACAAAAATTTAAAGAAATTATCTGTTTATTACTTATAACATATTACGTAGGTTCTGATCTTAAGCTTACCAAAGAGTTGATATTATATTATGATTTGCATCTAATAACTGCATTTTGGAATATTAGTAATTTAATTTAGCTTAATTGTGTTCGTTATTTCAGATGTCATTTGATAAAGGTGATATCATTTCATCATCTACAATTAGCTATATTGGAATTTTAAATCTAGATTATACCTAATATCCCCATTTTAGTCCCGGATACACGCTATTAATTACAATGACAGGGCAAAACTTATTCGCGTCGATACTTATTTCTAGCCGTATCCCAGTCATCAAGTTAAAAAAGGCTTACGACTCATCGGATGACCTGCAGGACTTATGGAAAATAAATTATCATGGCTATATAAAGTATTGTAATAAACTTTTTAGGAACATCCTAAAATATTAAAGAGACTTAAAATGGATTTTATATTGATACCAGACCAAACAGTAATTCTTACAGTCGTACTGTAAGTATGACTGTTTAGTCATACGTCTAATCAATTTATTCGATTTTAAGCATTTATAGTTATTTCATGGTACAAGATGATGATATGTCGGTTTCTCGCTTTTCAACCGACTTCAAAAAAGGAGGAGGTTCTTCATTCGTCTATATTTTTTATAGATATAATACATAAAGTTGGGTACAACGAGTCAGAGAAAGGCTCTGTGGCATGTCTTGGGAGAGGCCTACGTTCAGCAGTGGAGTTCAATAGGCTGACGACGATGATGATGATTATGAATACATGAAGAAGTTTAATTAATCCCGTATATCAATAAATCTCAGTGGCGTCTTTTAAATCTCTCTAAACATCAACCTACTTGAATTGCTGAGTTAGGCACCTTTTTAGGGCTAAGACAAATATGTAATTTGTTAATTTATATATAATTTTTTTTATAGTTTTAAGCGCTAAATAAATTATTTTTCTTTCTCTTTCTTTCTTCCGCTAAAACGCTGATATCTGAGTAATATTACTGGAATCTGGTCACTTGTGAGTAAATTAATACTTAATATATATCACATGCATTTTTAATATTTAATTTGTTAGTAGCTATTTTAGACTATTATTACTACTTCTTCTTCTCCGTCTATTATTACTTCTCAGGGTAGATTCCAAAACTCTATCTTATCGGCATCGTTACAACCGACCTGTAGCGCGTAGGCACTTATCAAATGGGTAACTACTCCACCGATAAGTACCTTCATAACCATAAGCCGATCGCTACAGCGTTTCACTTCAAAGATGTCGTCCAGGAGGTCCCACGAGAGCACTATGGCTACCCTATTCTCCCCACTAGGTGCACTTGTGTAGATAAGTTTGTAGTCATTCCCAATGAACCGAGATCTGCTGGACTTCCACTGAATCTACTGCAGGAACGCCATGGCCACCCTCCGCCTGGAGAGTACATCGGCCAACTCCCTCGCGCGTCTGGTTAGCGTATCAAGGTTCCATGTTGCGAAGCGGAGTTTGGATTAGGCTAACGTCTTTGTCGGGTCAGCTCCAATGCATAAATTAGTCCTTATGATTGTCTATCATTAAACCTCAGTGGACTTTTAAAATTTTTGGATTCCGGATTTTCTTGCTTACATTATCGACTTCATTTCACTTATTATGTAATATGATTTGATAGTAAGCTGATATCCATATTTAGGAGTATTGTCAAATGATATTTAGTTTGCCTCTATCCCTTTTTTTAATCAAATTATCAGAATAAATTAGATAGAATATATCTACCTACCTAATGTTTTGAAGAGACAATTGTGATCTAAACCAACTTCTTTGTTAGTCGTGACATAAATTACACATTTGTCCTTTTTCAATGTCATTGGAATGAAATCTTCTCAAGACTGGAACAAAACAGAACCAACCTATTAAC
The DNA here is from genome assembly GCA_963693495.1 of Malacosoma neustria. Lineage (NCBI taxonomy): Eukaryota > Metazoa > Arthropoda > Insecta > Lepidoptera > Lasiocampidae > Malacosoma > Malacosoma neustria. The sequence continues at coordinate 21,567,815 of OY856374.1, forward strand.
CGAATTATGTCAGTATTAAGCAGTTACCATCGCTTATGCATGTTTGCGATGCTAGAGGCACTGCGAACATTGTGCTGCTCGCATAGCGGTACTGGAACCTGAGTCACTAATGCCGGAACACACCACTTATTATGATGGCATACGTACAGACTAGCGGTGGTTGCCATTGTAACACCTAGCAAAAAGCTATTTTAACAGCTATTCTAAAACATTTGTTCAAAAGATAAAATTACTCAATGCTGTTCATTTATATTTTAGTCGTTTTATATCATTCATTAATTCCACAGACGATTCTCTTCAATTAGTTAACTCACTGAATTGAAACAAAGTGATGTTTGTCGTCTCAAAATTGTCTTCTAAACAAATAAAAGACAGAATAAAAATAAAAACTAAAGAGTCATTGCGTTGGAAATTTTAATTCAAGTGAAAGCAAACTTTTCTTGTTTTCTACGAGTTTCCAGTTAAGTCAGAGACTCTTAGAGATGTGCTTCGATCCTTGAAACAGTTCTGAGGCGTTCTATTTGGATACCATATCAGTGAAAATGCATCATGTAAAGACTGATCATGTAACGACATCATGTAACGACACTGAAGTCGTTCGTAGAATTGCAAATTAATTTAGTTTTATTCAAAAATGAATAAATATTAATCCGTCTGCATAAGGGCACTTGAACCTAGGTTACTAATACCGGAGTACAACACAAGGTTATTATGGCGGTATACTTATAATCCCGGGAATGGTTGCCATTCAGACGGGCTTGGGGCCCTACCATCTAGCTAGAGTTCTTTTCTCGACAGATCCAGACCAGCCGCAGTGGTCAACATTTCTACTTCGCCCCTACACGGAGAAAACGTAGACTCAGTAGTTTCATTCATACCATGAGAGCTGATATTGCATATGTCTTCTTCTATCTTTATCTTTAGCATTTTAAAGTCTACATATTTATAGACTTTGATAGGTTATAGAAAAATTAATTACCTAAAGCCGTTAGATCAAGTTTGCAGAAACCAGAATTATCTTTATATAAAGTATTCGTAAATAAATTTCCTGGTTTAGGCTACGCTATAAAATAAAAATGCAGTACTGGATTAAAAGTATGTTTCCAAAAGGAAATATGTATTTTGGTTTATAAAAGGAAATTATTACGCAACAAAAACCTCAATCAACTCTAATCTACGTCACTTGTATCACTCCTTCCGACTCATAGAACCACTCGTATTATGTCGCGCTCGTTCCAATGCACGGCCTGATTAATGATCTTATCCTCCCTCTGCGAGATAAAAAAACTAGCGCTGGCTCTTGTAGCGTGTTTCAAAAAAGTTTATTTTACACAACAGTTTCAATTTAAAATCATTAGTGCTGTACCAGATTTTTTTTAGTTTAAGTTAAGAGTTTTTTTTTTGTTTTGGGTTCTTCTTCAATGTTATTTTATCTTACAATTTTATTACGTTGTTTTTGCAGTTGGTGGGGCATATTTATCAAATAATATAATTTTATAAAAGACACAATTATGATAAGATAAATATTTATCTAGAAAAGATCTTAAACCATATTATGAGTAGAATTTTTTTTTATTGAATATTGAGCTGGCTAATATATTTTTGTTTATATATCTTTACATAGTATAAAATGAAGTCGCTTCGCTGTCTGTTCACTTATATCTTTAAACCCCTCAAACGTGTTATGTTCATACGGTTGTACATAAGAGAAAACGCTCCAAATGTCATACGTACCGCATAGGTATAGCCATTAACAGTGACGGTCGCCATTTATATATACGATATTTATCTATGACCAATGGTGACCATCACTGTTGATGGCTGTTATGTATCTAGTGGTAAGTACGACATTTGGAGCGTTTTCTCTTATGAACATAAGACGTTTGAGGGGTTAAACTATTCTATGTTAATATATAGATGGCTGAACCAATTTTGTTTAATTTCGGTATAGAGTGAACCTTGAAGAAGGACAAAGGCTTAAGGTTAGAACTTATGAAAATACGTAACATCATCATACCTCAGGTAATAATGTCTAAGTTTCAGATACATTGTATAACCAGTTTAAAGTGCTTGAAGAAGAAGTACAGTTGTAGCTTGAAATATTTTCTGCTCTAAGAGATGTTGAAAAATATTCAATATAATTATCAAATTTACCATACTATTTTTTGAACTTTTTACCATCTGGTGAATACAAATAAGTATTTAATTTTGATAGGAATAATATTTTTAAAATAGAATCAGTGAGCAGCAGTGAGATACATTAAAAATATTGAAATAGAAGAGGTTACTCCACAAGGTAATCATCATCAACAAAACATAATGAAAGCAAATATTAAATATGAAACAGTAATGAAGGTGCTATAATGAATTTTGTTTACACCAGGTGCGAGGTTTAATTGCGAACAACATGCGTATCGCGGCGGAAAGATTTCCCAAACAGGCTCTCTGCGGTGACCGAACTGAAAGTGGTATGTTGTTTGCGAATCAGGACAAAAGTATTGAAACAATAAGAAAAGCATGAGTTTTTTAAAAATATAAGAGTGAAGGAGTTTTAAAATTTCAGGGTGGGCCACGATATTAAGCCCGTGATGCGATTCACCTTGCCATTTTATAGCTTGACAAGATTATAACGTCAAGGACAAATGTGATTTAAAGTCATCTGATGATCCGTGTCACGACATGTGCTACCAATGTGCATCCAGATGATAAGTAAAATTAACTCCTACTCTAACACCGTGCGCATGTTGCACACAACTTAAGCAACGTAAAGCACTGTAAGAGTGGGTATTCATTTTACCTACGATCTAGCTGCATTGGAATACTAGGGTACTCCCCTATCCTTGACATCTTCTATCACTGTAATGTGTTTTTGTGGGAGCTAAGGACCATTAACAGAGGTTTCGCTCGCATTATACAAGTATTGAAGAAGGATATGAGCAATTGCTCAAGAGCCAATTTATGTATCATGTATAATGTTTTTTTGCAACGATAATGATGATAAGCCAGGTATCGGACACCTGACGGAAATGAATGCTTGAAATTCTGCTGTTTTATCCGTGCAGGGGCGGAGAAAGAATACTAACCTCTGCGGCCGGGGTCGGCCTGTCGTAAAAGGCGACAAAACAACCCACCCTAGCTAGCTACGTGGTAGGGCCTCAAGCCCATCTGGATGGCAACCACCTTTGGTCTTAAGTATGCCGCCACAATAACCTTGCGTTGTGTTCCGGCATTAGTGATCCAAGTTCCTGTACCCTTATGGGACAGCAGCGTGTTCGCGATGCCACTGGCGTTGCAAACACCCATAGGCGACGGTAACTGCTAAATTCTAAGCGGGCCGTCAGCCTGTCTGCTGTCCTATAGCATTAAAATGTTTACAAATACTCGTTCTTAGCACTTTTGAGAAGTGAAGTATTAACGATATTTCTAGTGTTATATTATTTTTCCTCTGGCAAACGTTGTTCTGTCATATTATTTTTTTTATTGCTGTACGACAGCAGACAGGCTGACAGCCCACTTAGAATTTAGCAGTTACCCTCGCCTATGGGTGTTTGCAACGCCAGTGGCATCCCGAACACGCTGCTGTCCCATAAGGGTACAGGAACTTGGGTCACTAATGCCGTAACACAACACAAGGTTATTATGGTGGCATGCTTAAGATCAAAGTTGGTCGCCACCCAGACGGGCTTGGGGCTTCACGCTTTCATGTTTCATTTTCAAGACCAAAAGAAGCATGTGTCCTTTTCCAAGGTCAGTTCAGTTCAGCTCAGATCAGTTCAGCGGTTAAGGCGTGAAAACGTAACAGAGAGGCAGAGTTATTTTAACATTTATAATATTAGTATAGATGACTACAACTTCCTTGTCTTGAAGTGTAATACCGACTCCCTTTGTTTGCATTAACTGAATATTCACGTCATTTGTACATTATAACGCCAAGTGATGAATTACTGCTCCTTTGTTTGGCTGTTGCTATTCTTCCAAATGGCCTATTCGTACAGTTGTTTTCATAATATTTACAGACATAGTAGCACAAGCGTACTAATTAATATAGAGTTAAATATGGATGCTACTATGTCAGATCAGAAATATAAAGAAATCTACCTTATTATAAAGCCCTAGAAACAGTCTAAAGAAATATTCATGTAAAGAAAATACATTTCTTTAATCCTGAAAACCGATGGGTGAAGCAGTGACAATGTACTTACATACCTACCAATAGATGGCGTTGTGCGCGTTACGTCATGGCGGAGAATAAAGCCGATTGTATTGTAATTTTAATGAGGTATAACCTCAGAAAAAGATTGTCGATTTAAATAATAAACTTTAAATGTCGTTTCTTTGGTTTTCAGATAAGATTAGGTTAATTATAATCAGTGCATTTGTTGTATTGTGTACCTAACTGTGTAAGTAATTAAAATAAACAACTTTGGTTTTCAGAGCAACGATATATTGTTTTGATTCAAATCGAACACTCCAAATAAATTGTCTTAATATATTCATTTTGATCGTTTTTCAGGTGGGGGTCAAACGACAAGCGCTGATGTAGAAACTTAGCAATTTCTTTATATTTTTTTGTTTCACCTCAGTAAAAGTAGTCAAGTCAACAAAAAGCGATGCATAAATATACTTAGAAGATTTTCTTTTGCATCGTACTCAATATAATGGCTATCATTAATTTTCAATAATGACGACCTCCCTGGCGTAGCCGCTAACGCACTTCAGTACGCTCGCGGAGGTCATGTGTACAATTCCTATCTCGCGTCTGGGTATTTATAAAAAAAGTATATAATTATATAGTATATATGTATTATAAAAAAGTATATATCGTCGGCTTAATGCAAGAAGTCATTATGTGACATTTCATTATTTTGGGAAAATAGCATTTTAGCTGGCATTAGTTAGTGGTTATTGTTGATTAGCCAAAGATGTAACGGCTAAAATTGTCCAGCTAGAAATTAGTGTTTTTGCATTTTGTAGAATATGTAAAAATGAGCACATTATAGATAAAAACGTATTTAGTGATTTTTGCAGTTAATGAGTTCTTGCAATAAGCCGACGATATGAAGTATATCAGTTGTCTAGTACCCATAATACAAGTGATATGTTGTAATATGTATGTTTACAGCTTAGTTTGGGACTTGGTGGCACTGTGTGAATTGTGGTGTATTTATTTTAAAAAAATATTTTCAATATTAAAATAAACTGTTAATATATTGAATACTGGTGAGGCTACAGGGCCGTATAAAGAATGGTACGGCTTAGGTCTTAATTGTCTAGCTATTAGATGGTAGCCGTGGTGCGGGATACAAAGGTAGTGCAGGTTTAATAATGAAAGTGGAAAGGAAAAGAGATGGAAATACCCAGCAAGTCAGAAAGAGCGGCGACTCACCTGAGGTTCTCCGATCTGCTACCCTCCACGGCTGGTTCTGCGCTTTGGAGTCTAGGTCTTTATACATAATTAGCGGTTCGCAATAACACACATATAAAAATTTTTGCGGGTTTAACCAAGACTTGACGGTACGTGTCGTCGGCGCGGAGGCTAGCCAAGAAGAGGGCGGCGCGGCGGGGGTTGAGTAGTCTTATTCGAAATTGCCGTCAGGCGCCGCAGCATCTTAACTAAATTGTGGGTAGGCAGGAAAAAAAGGATAGGATGAGGAGTCTAACCAAATACTATACAGCAGACATTTCCAGTAAAGACAGTGGAGTTGATGGTACCCCTTAATAGCTAAACCATTACTATAATATTGAGGGATGAAGTAATGTCTAAGATTTTTGTTTTGTTGTAATATCCACTTCTATTTAAATCTCAAAGCGTAAAAATGCGTGAAATTTATAGTTACGTGAAACTTATTGTAAATTATCTAAACTGTTAAGCATGAAGTTATAACTTATTTGTCATTTTAGCGTTGTTTTGATTTATATGTTAAAGTTTTAGTTAAATATTCTGGTAAGACTAAGGACGGATTCCTGGTGTACTCCGACAGTGATGGGGAAGGATTTTGTCTTACCAACAACGGTCCCAACCACGGAATCGAATTCGCGGTACATTTCTTGGATAATGTCAATATATGCCTCTAGATTATCGCGCGAGTAATACAGTCAAAGGCCTTCTGCAAGTCGAGAAACAGGCAATACAGAGGCGTATTCTTCGCCCTGTATTGCTCTGCGACTGTCCTTAGGGCTAAAACAGTGGGTCAGTCCCGTGACCAGGGCGTAACCCATATTGATATTCCGAGACAGTGCACTCTTGTCACCCCTTGCTTTTGAAGACTGGAGTAATGATACTCAGTCCCGTTGGCTCGGGATTGTAACGGTGAGGAGTGTCCGGTTGAAAAGTTCGATTAAGATGCCCACACCACGAGAGCCCATCGCCTTCCAGGCTTCGATGGGGACTCCAGCGGATTCAACAGATTTCCATTTCTTCATGCGGCGAAGAAAATTCTGGACCTCTGCAGGCGTTACCAGTGGCACTAGTCCTTAATTGGGAGGAAGATCTGGTGGCTGCACCTCTTTATGCTGCTTATTTAGCAACTCGTGGAAACACGAGCGCCATCTCTCCTTCACCGCGATGTGAAGATGCGAGGGCATAACAGGTTGCACTCGGGGTCTTTTACACAGCGGCACTTGGAGATATCTTGTGCCGCTTTGACCCTGGAGCGCGGCAACTTATAGATGAGCTTCTGCCCCTCAGATGATTCCAACTTATCATAAAGTGGTTTTAAGTGGTCTCGTCTGGCTCTGGCAACAGCTCTCTTAGTGGCGCGCCTTGCCACCCGGTATGCGTCGCGAACTTCAGGAAATCTGGACGCTTTCCACTTCTTATAGAGGGCTTTCTTCGCTCTAGTATCCCTCTGGACTGTTTTGTTCCACCACCATATCTCTTTGTCACACTTGCGACCACCCTGAGACACCTCGAGCACCTCTTTCGCTGAACTATCTTTTGAACTATCTATCTTCGCCGACCTATTTTATCTATTGCTGTAGGACAGCAGACAGGCTGACGGCCCACTTAGAATTTAGCAGTTACCATCGCCTGTGGGTGTTTGCAACATCAGTGGCATCGCGAGTTGTTGTCCCATAAGGGTACAGGAACTTTGGTCACTAATGTCGGAACAAAACACTAGGTTATTATGGTGGCATACTTAAGACCAAAGGTGGTCGCCATCCAGACGGGTTTTGAGGCCCCACTACGTAGCTAGGGTAGGTTTTTTTGTCGCCTTTTACGATAGACCGACCCCGGCCGCAGAGGTTAGTATTCTTTCTCCGCCCCTGCACGGATAGCATAAGATAGATTGAGGGTGGTTAGCATCCAAAGAGATTTAGAGCTCTACCTAGCTGGGGTTGTTTTATCGCATTTTACGACAGACAGCCCCCGGCCGCGAGGTATCAATATAAGAATATTACTCCGTGTCTGCATGGTATTCACGGATCTAAAGAGTTGATTGTTGTATAAAATCTAATTACATTTATTTGAGTATGCTATAATATACTTTTTATATCTTAATTATGTCACATATTTATATCACTTTCTGCAGAGATAATATTAAGTATGTCGCCATATCTTTGAGTATTTATATTCGTTACACCATAATACTGTTTTAAATGCTGATTAAATTATCCTTAATTATACAAGTTTTATCACAATTTCTGTGTTGTTAATTGAGGACAGGAAACAATAAAATGATTAAAAACAAGAAGTAACTACATGTGTGGTAACATCCTAACTAATATAATAAATGAGTTTGTTTATTTGTTACGCTCTCACGACTAAACCGCTGAACCAATTTTGTTGAATTTCCGTATAGTCATAGATTGGACATTGGAGAAGGTCACAGGCTACTTTTTTTACATTACATGGCAGAACAACGTTGATGGGTCAACTAGTATAATAAATTGCCAAATGAGTTTAAGGATTTAAATATTAATGTATTTAAAATTAAGCTCAAAGATGAGAGAGTAACCAGTACTAGAAAATGCTTTTATACTTTGTATAACTTTTTCAGATGTTAAGATATGATATTTTAAATAATAAATTTATACTTGAAATGTAATAATTAACTGAACATTGTATTTTGTATTGTAAATTATATTACTTATTTCAAATGACTGACATTAATATAAATGACTGTAATAATCGTAATATTGATATAATTGTATATAATTAATGTACCTACATATTCCCAATTGTAAAATTGTATGCCATTATGTGATGGTGGAAAATGTAGCTCTTTGTATATGTTTTTTATAAGACCTTTAATTCACTACCATATTTCATGCAATAAATTATTATTATTATAAAATGATTCTGAGAATTATGCAGTAGAGCGCTTGTGTTATGGGTACCAGGAATCAACTCGTGAGAGTTGCAGTTGCTCTTACATGCGCCCCTATGAACAGGTGTTCATAGGGGCGCATGTAAGAGCAACTGCAACTCTCACGAGTCCACGGCATCGCTCCGCTGCACGCCCGACTACCAGACTACCAAAGGCCCTGGTGACCAACTCCCAGAGACCTAGTCGTACACTTGTCAGACCAGGTAGACGAAGTGTTAGGTCCCCATTCACACACACACGCTCGCACACCCACACACCCGCTGGGGCCGCCGAGGTCAGACCCCCAAACTAATCCGTATGGCCATCTATGCCGAAGATGAGGCCATCGTCGGGCCACCGTGATACTCCGCCACTCACATAGATGTACTTACTCCGGCGGCCAACTCCACGTCACCGGGGGTAGTCGCTCACCGAGTTTATGCCGGGGTAAAGAGGTCCGCCTCGAAGCCCCAACCTACCCCTGACCAAGGGGAAGAAAACGTAGAGTACTACCCTGCCGCTAGTTGCCAAACGGTTGGGTGCATTCCTTACCACTTGAGGGCCAAACACAAAGCATTTCCACCTCAAGCGGAAAACTTTAAAAAAACACGTTCACATTTAAAATTTGGTGAGTATATAGAGCATATTGTTGTGTAAAATAATAAGTAATAATATTGATTCCATGTAGTCAATTAATAAAATATATTGATACACCTCCATCTTTTGCCAAGAACAATATAATCTTGTGTTTACTTATTAAATAATATCCGGATGACCGAGCTTTGCTCGGTATTTTTTTTTTATAAATTGTGTTTTTGGAAATTAACAATTGATTTTCTTAATCTAACCTCAAAGCAAACACTCATTGACTTCTTGTTACTTAACAACGCCATCTGCTGGAATATCTTTAGTATTGTGTCGTTAAAGCAATTTATAAAAAAATAGTATTATTATTCGCCGATAGATGTCAGAAAGAGTCACATTTTTGTTATTTTTCTTCCAATAAAAAAAGCGAGTAAAATGACATTTTCTAGAAATGATTCCTAGCTAGATCGATTTATCGCCCCCGAAACCCCCCATATACTAAATTTCATGAAAATTGTTGGAGCCGATTCCGAGATTATAATTTTATATATATATATATATATATATATATATATATATATATATATATATATATATATATATATATATATATATATATATATATATATATATATATATATATATATATATATATATATATATATATATATATATATATATATATATATATATATATATATATACAAGAATTGCTCGTTTAAAGATATAAGATAAGATTTATAAGTAATTGCTCGTAGTAGAACATCTATACAAATAAATAAAATTGGCGGGTCCATATACCAAAACAACATTTTTTATAATTTTTGTCTGTCTGTCTGTCTGTATGTTCCGGCTAATCTCTGAAATGGCTTCACCGATTTTGTCAGGACTTTCACTGACAGATAGCTGAAGTAACAAGGAGTAACTTAGGCTATTTTTATTTTAGAAAAAATAATAGTTTTATTTAAAAATAAAAAGTTTCGGAAATTTCATAATCCAATTTAAGTTGACCTCAGATTTCTATCATCAATCATATGAAATAGGGTTCAGCTTAGGCTGGATTTGTAGGTTGAATTTCCAATTTAAGTTAACCTCATATATCCAAAAAATGCTGCCCAAAGTCACTATTCCGCACGGATGGAGTCGCGGGCACAGCTAGTAACACATAAAATTCTGATGTCGACATATTTAATCTCAAATTAAATATATTATCAATTACTGTAAAATTTAATATTTCAATTGAAATATTTTACCATTTATTCGACAATGAGTAAAGTCGAAGGTGAGTCAACAGAGTGCTATAGCACGCTCTACCTCCGTAGCGTGACGCTAGCTCAGAATAAAATTTATATTATTTAAACCAATTGCGAGCAGTGAGTTTTCTTTGTGGAATATTCAACTTTAATAAATATGGAAACATAGTAAAAAAAATCTTATTATTTTATTTCTTTATTAATATTAGTGAGACTTACAGACTAATAAAATTACAATATGAATATTTATAGGTAAAATCTATAATAAAACTATTGCTGGTTACAATTTTTAACAATTAAGTACTAAAAAAAAGAATAATAATATAAATTTAATCTTCAACAGAATCAAAACAGTATTTACCCATTCGAGGGAAAAGTCATCAATATTTTCATTTGTTATTTTTTAAATTTTAAACAATGTATTTTAATTAATAATTTCCAGTTGTTACTTTACTTCTACAATATGAATATAAAAAACTGAATATTTAATTGAAATATCTCCAACAATTTTTGTAATAGATTTTATAATCAAAACCCCGTAACACAATTATTGTAAAAATCATGTTAGAATAAAAATTTAGAAAAACTATTTTAAGGTTTAAAAAGTTATTTTGACTTCTTTCTAAAAATATATATGTAGAAACCTGAATTCCATGATCAAGTGAAAATGGGGGGCCCACTTAAGGTAATCTTACCCACGAATTAAAACTATCGCTTTGCAAATACATAGTGTACGCGGTTTATTTATACGGTTTCATTGTTAGACTGATCCTGTATCCAATTTATTTGCATTCGTTCGCCCTCCAAAACGGCATCCGAGAAATTGTTTTTCTTTAATTGTTACTATCCAACTCATACGAATACAGAAAATAATCGTTTTGAACTCGCGTCATAGATATTTTTTCACCATGCACAGTTGCAAGCATCGCTACGGTCATTTTCTTACAAGAAATGATTATGAATAAACTCAGCAGTATTTTTTAGATGCTAACATGATTATTAGGAAAATAATGTCATGTGACAAAGAAAATATGGACGGATTGCGTAAAAGATATGTTAAAAAAGGTATGAATTTGAGATGACTGATGAGATACAGGTATAGCTTGGGATAAGGACAGAAAGAAGTAAGTTTACTAGCAAAGTAATAAGAGCCTACTTTTTTATTTACCTCGTACACAACACCCGACCCCTTTAGACTGTTGTAAGGGACAATATCCTTCAAGGAATTGAACCGTTCCTTGGGGACAATCCTTCATTAAGGCGCAAAAACCTCCTACTTTCATGCAGGGTAATTCAAAAAAGCTGCTGCCACTGTCTGTGGAACAATCAAACAACGTTATTCAGGCCTCTATCAAGTTTATTAAGTTTCATCCGTACAGGGGCGGAGAAAGAATACTAACCTCTATGGCCGGTGTCGACCTGTCGTAAAAGGCGACAAAACAACCCAACCTAGCTACGTGGTAGGGCCTCAAGCCCGTCTGGATGGCGACCACCTTTGGTCTTAAGTATGCCGTCACCTTGTGTTGTGTTCCGGCATTAGTGACGGGACAGCAGCGTGTTTGCGATGCCACTGGCGTTGCAAACACCTATAGGCGACGGTAACTGCTAAATTCTAAGCGGGCTGTCAGCCTGTCTGCTGTCCTACGCAATAAAAAAAAGAGTACTGAGGTAATTTTGTTGCTTTTTCGAGCTTTCTATTCATTATTGTGATTGATTACTTCTGTGATGCTTGTTATATTATATAAGCCGAGCATAAATCTTAGTACAGCTATAACTTAGTGTAGCTATCAAACATAGTATAGTTGTTTTTCTCGTATTTCAAGCACCACGTATCACCACCACGTATTTCAAGCACAGACAACGTATTCTTGACAATCTATCAATATCAATGTATTCCTGACAATCTATCTATATTCGAGAACTTATTGATGCCAAGCCAATCAGTTCATACAAACAGGTAATTTGCAGGCCCCAAAGTGATCCTTGTTTGCGGCTATAGAAAACAAATAAATAAATAAAACAGCACCATCTAGTCCCAAACTAAGTAGCATAGCACTTGTGTTATGGGTACTAGACAACATACTTTTCTTTTGTAGATAAATACATATTGTTCGATCCTTGCATAAGGGTATTTGAAATCCCGCCACCTGATTTTTGTAATCTACCCTCACTCTCGGTGAGGTAATAATGGTAAGCGAGGGTGGGACGGAAAAACTGTCTTCTTGTGTCAACGTTTGGCATGAGACAACCGCCTTTTTGCACCGTGTGCAATATACATAAAAAACTATAAATAACTGGACGGGACGGTCGACGTTCGACCTCCCTGGTGACTAATTGGCCGTGCCATTAAATCTGTGTGTGTTCAGTGTTGTGAATTTAGCTGGTGCCGTGCAGTAGTTCCTCAACGACCTGAACCGAACCGGGAAGGGGTGAAAACAAGGTCAGTGCGAATTTCTTTGCCCGTTGCAGGACATCGTGTCTCTCTTGCCACCGCTCCTTCCCATTTCCTCTCCCATACAGTCCACTGCTCTCGAGCAACCCTTCTTGTTCCCGTACGGTGCCATCTGGGTCCGTGACCGGCATCGTACAATTATTTTTTGGTCCTTCGAGCCGGATCCTTTCTTTTTGGGCCAACGTAGCCTATATAATTCTTCCAATAGACTTTATTTTATTCTTATTTCTTATAAAAATATCGGAAGGTATTTTTCCTTAAAATTCTAAAATCCCTAAAACTTATAATTAAATTATAAAACTATATTATTTACGTCTATATAATATTTTTGTAACATTATATAAACATACTATTATATTTAATTTCTATATACATTTATTTGTAACATATATACATATTACATTTAAAAATATCGTGGAAGTAGGTAGATATACTTCATTATGTCTAAAAAGCGTGTGGATGAGTCTCCTACTTCTCCTGAACTTAAACTATTAATTTGTCATAAAGAAAGAATATTCGAAAGACTACAAAAAATATATAATTTATCAATCAATCTCATTAATAACGATTCTGAGTGATTATTCTTATTACAATGCTCAGAAATCGACGACTTAAGATTAAAATTTGAAAAACAAATATTTCTCATTTACGAGTGTGAACTTAGTCATAACCCTAATGTATTGATGAATACCCAAGAATTGGACAGTTTCGATGAAATTTATTATAAAATAAAAATGTGCGCTTCCAAATGTACGCCTTCGAGTAGTAGTGATAAGGTTGAAATTCCCATACAACAATCTCGCCCTCATCTGCCGAAGTTAGAATTAATTACATTTGACGGCAATATTGAGAATTTTACCACCTTCTACGAGACATTTTGTTCGTTGGTACATAATCAATCTAGCATACCGCAAATTGATAAATTTCATTACTTGTTATCGTGCACTAAGGGTTCTGCTTTAAATATTGTTAAAAGTGTGCCAATTACCGCTACTAACTATGACGTTGTTTGGCAATCTTTACTTAATAAATATTACGACAAAAGAATGCTCGTCGATAGGTATTTAGATAAGATGTTAAATTTTTTACCTCTTAATAAGGAATCTTCTGTTAATTTAAATATGTTTTTAGAAACATTTGAAAATTCGTACAAGGCGATTCAAGCTTTAGAAATTGATAATTTAGGCAGTTATATCCTGTGTCATGTCGCCTTGAGAGCCTTAAATATAGAAACTCGAAAGTCTTTCGAACAAACTCTAAACCAAAAATCATTGCCAGAATTTTTGGATCTTATTTCTTTTATACACAACCAAATAAAAATTCTTGATCATAGTGAATCTTATATAAACAGTTTTAGTTCGAAGTATCAATTAAATAAATCTCAAGTAAACAATAATTTCAATAAAATTAAATTTAATAAACGTGTTTCGAACACTACTTCTTCGCGTAAAAATATTACGCTTTGTTTACATTGCGGTGAATATGATCACTTAATTTATCGTTGCGACAAGTTTAAAGATTTATCAAATAAGGAACGGGTCAGCCGTGCTGCCGCTCTTTCTTTATGTTGCAATTGTTTAAAGCCTAATCATAATGTAAACAAATGCACTAGTCGTTTTAGATGTTTGGTGTGTAAAAAACAGCATCATTTGTTATTGCATACTGATAACAGCGAGTCTACTGATAATATAAAACCGACACGCAGTCGCACGCTTTCGTCACCGATTGCGTCATCGTCGCCCGCTGTTTTAAGTTCGTGTGCATCGGCTCAGAGCTATAGCAGCGTAGTTATATTGGGGACCGCGCTCGTTAATGTTTTTGATGCAAATAATGAATTGCAATTGTGCCGTGTTATGATTGATTCTGGCGCTCAGTCTAACTTTATTTCGTTGTCTTGTTTACAACGTCTCGGCTTATCTCAACGTAAATGTTCCTTTAGTATTTACGGATTAGCTGGAGAAAATATTAAAAATTATGGCATGACGTCATGCACAATACAACCTCGCGATAATCGTGAGCCCTCTTTTAATATTGATTTTGTTGTTCTACGTAAATTAACTTCCGATTTGCCTACTATTCAAATACCGGAGCAAGTTGTTATGCAATATAAAAATTTGAATTTAGCAGATCCTTTCTTTCACATTAAATCTCCGATCGATATGATATTGGGTAGTGATGTTTTTCCTCATATTTATGATGGAAGGAAATTTATTTTTAGCCGCGACATTCCTATTGCGCTAGGAAGTATTTTCGGTTTTGTTATCACTGGAAACTTGACCGTGTCTCACTCCAGTGATAAAGCGGATTGCCACACAGTTGCGTCCACATCCTTAGTGTCGTACACTACTCAGGATAATCTTATTAATGAAACTCTCAAACGATTTTTTGAGTTGGAATCTTCGCCGTGCGATATTCCTTTAAGTCCAGATAACGAACTGGCAGAAAAAATATTTATTAAAAGACATTATCGTGACTCCACTGGCCGATATGTCGCACCTCTCCTTTTAAATCCCAGTCATGAACCGCTTGGCGATTCTTATGAAGTAGCTTATAAGCGTCTCATGCAAATTGAGCGACGTCTCGCTCGGTCTCCAGAATTAAGGTCTTCTTATGTTGATTTCATGAAAGAGTATGAATCCCTAGGGCATATGGTACCTTACTATGGTACTGAACCCTCAAAATATTTTATCCCACACCACTGTGTGCTTCGTCCAACATCGACCACAACGCCCTTGCGTGTAGTGTTTGACGGCTCCGCGAAGACTAGCACTGGAATGTCACTTAATGATGTGCTCCTGACGGGTCGCAAGTTACATCAGGACATCATAAAAATCATTACACAATTTAGACTTTATGACGTCTGTTTCACTGCTGACGTGTCCAAGATGTATCGAGCCGTGCTCATTGACCCCTCAGAGCGGAAGTACCAACATATACTTTGGCGGGAATCTCCTGACCAGCCTGTGCGTACTTACGAACTTAAAACGAACACCTACGGACTTCGTAGCGCTCCCTTCATCGCTATTCGCACCTTGCATCAGCTCGCCGCAGACTCTCCGCCTTCTGAGGCTTCTCGTGTACTTACACAAGGCTTTTATGTCGATGACTTGTTGTGGTCATGCCGTTCAGTTTCTGAAGCTTGTTCCCTTCAGGATGAGCTAATATCACTTCTGAAAAGCGCAGGTTTTGATTTGCGCAAGTGGGCTAGCAATAAACCTGAGCTGCTTTCTAGGATGTCTGAAGACCAGATTACTAGTATAAATTTTCAAGATGATGCGTCATCATCTTTGAAGGTTTTAGGCCTGACTTGGCTACCTTCATCCGATTCTCTTTCTTTTAATTACAACATAATAGATACAAAATATACAAAGCGATCTGTGTTAAAATTACTTGCAAGTATATTCGACCCCATAGGTCTTATATCACCATGCACTTTTGTTGCCAAGTGTATCATGCAGGATTTGTGGAAGCTAAGTCTAGGTTGGGACGATCCAATCCCGACCGAATTATCCAATAAACGGATGAAGTTTTTCACCAAACTACCTTGTTTATCTGACCTTCGCATAGATCGACATCTTCTTATTTCTAATTTCGTTGACGTTCAACTAATTGGGTTTTGCGACGCATCCTCTCTAGCATATGCAGCTTGCTTGTATTTCAGAAGTGTCGATAAAAAGGGTCAAGTTAAGGTTAGGTTACTAATGAGTAAGTCCAGAGTGGCTCCAATAAAACCTTTGCTTTCTATACCTAGGTTGGAGCTGCAAGCAGCCGTGCTGCTTTCGAAGCTTGTTAGTTTTGTCGTACAAAACTGCAAGGACTTTAATTTTTCTATAGTCGCTCTTAGTGACTCAACTATAGTTTTATCCTGGCTTCAAACACAGCCTTACAAATTAAAAACGTTCGTTGCTAACCGTGTTAGTGAAATAATTGAATCGGTGTCACCCAACTGTTGGCACCATCTAAGAAGCGAAAACAATATCGCAGATATATGCTCTCGTGGTCTTCTCCCTGATCAATTAGTAGATCAGTCCAGAGAGTGGATCCATGGTCCCGTGTGGCTATCAGATAACTCTGAAAAGTGGCCTATTAGTACATTTATTATTACGGATAAAACCGAAGTCCCTGAGATGAAAACTTTAGTTGACGCCTTTTGCTTTAACTCATCTAATGAACAAATAATAATAAATGTTTAAAAATAATATAAAATTTAAAACTGGTGAACGCCTTTTCGGACCCTTAACCACCAGTGAACTGGCACAGGCTCGTGACATTATTATTCGTTCAATTCAAATAAATCATTTTAACTTAGAAATTAAAACTCTAATTAAAACAGGCTACGTATCTTCACTACGTAAGTTGCATCCCTTTATCGATTCTAATAATTTCCTCAGGGTGGGGGGCAGACTTTTACATTCTGACCTTCCATATAATACGAAACACCCAGTTTTACTTCCGAAGAAATGTCATGCCACTAACATGATAATCGAATATTATCATAAATTATATTTACATGTAGGGCCACGTACGTTACATGGCATTTTATGTAAACAATTTTGGATAATTAATGCTCGAAACGTTATTCGATCAGTTTTATCAAGGTGTCCTAATTGTTTTAGGTTCAACCCCAGAGGTTCTCAACCTTTGATGGGTCCCTTGCCTGCCGCACGTCTAAAACCTGAAAAGGTTTTCAGCCACGTTGGCTGTGATATAGGCGGTCCGTTTCTTATTAAGGAAAGTTTAAGGCGTAATGCAAGGGTGCACAAGGCTTATTTATGTCTCTTTGTTTGTTTTTCAACAAAGGCTGTACACCTGGAGCTTCTCTCCGATCTATCTTGTGATTGTTTTTTAGCCACATTTGATCGGTTCGTGGCCCGTCGTGGTCTTTGTGAGTTTATATATTCTGACCGCGGAACTAACTTCATCGCAGCAGGTAAACATTTAAAGGAAGTTACAACCTTTTTTAAACTTAAATCTAATAAAGATGCAATCTTGGATGGACTCTCCACTCGCAATATATCTTGGCGCTTCCTTCCTGCTAATGCAGCATCCATGGGTGGAATTTGGGAGGCTGGTATCAAGTCAGCAAAACATATTCTTTACCGTACTATTGGAGATAGATCCCTAACTTTTGAAGAGCTGACTACAGTCTTTTGTAAAATCGAGGCAATAATGAATTCTCGGCCGTTATGTGCTATTTCTAATGATCCTGATGAATTCGATGTTTTGACCGCGGGTCATTTTTTGGTGGGTCAGAATCTACTGGCTGTACCAGAACATGACGTGACCGACGTGCCTTTAAATAGATTGTCACGTTGGCAATTGTTACAGAAGGTAACGCAGAGTTTTTGGAAACGCTGGTCAGACGACTATGTTCATACTTTACAACAGAGAGCAAAATGGTGTTCTACTGCTTCAAATGTAAAAGTGGGTGATCTTGTCGTATTAAAATCTAATTTAACAAGGCCTTTACAATGGCCCTTAGGAAGAATAGAGGAGATTCATCCAGGCATTGATAATATAGTTCGTGTTGTAACTGTGCGAACTAAATCTGGTCTCTTTAAAAGACCTGTGAATAAAATTTGTCCTTTGCCCTACATTAATTAATTTCATTATACACTTATTTATTTATTTTCTTAGTTGTAGGGTATTAGGATTATATCTTATGTATTAAACTCTTATTTATTTATCTCAACGTCTCAATCCCATTCTCACCTATTTCCTGGAAATCATCATAATGATTTCGGTGGGGGGCATGTTCGATCCTTGCATAAGGGTATTTGAAATCCCGCCACCTGATTTTTGTAATCTACCCTCACTCTCGGTGAGGTAATAATGGTAAGCGAGGGTGGGACGGAAAAACTGTCTTCTTGTGTCAACGTTTGGCATGAGACAACCGCCTTTTTGCACCGTGTGCAATATACATAAAAAACTATAAATAACTGGACGGGACGGTCGACGTTCGACCTCCCTGGTGACTAATTGGCCGTGCCATTAAATCTGTGTGTGTTCAGTGTTGTGAATTTAGCTGGTGCCGTGCAGTAGTTCCTCAACGACCTGAACCGAACCGGGAAGGGGTGAAAACAAGGTCAGTGCGAATTTCTTTGCCCGTTGCAGGACATCGTGTCTCTCTTGCCACCGCTCCTTCCCATTTCCTCTCCCATACAGTCCACTGCTCTCGAGCAACCCTTCTTGTTCCCGTACGGTGCCATCTGGGTCCGTGACCGGCATCGTACACATATTATACATAAACACCCAAACGCTGGACGGGAAACGAACCCGTGACCCTCCGCAAGCGTACCAAAGTGCGTTATCCGTTACGCCACAGAGGTCGTCAAAGTCAAAGCCAACGCAGAAGACTTATGCAAAACCATCTCTAGCTGGATTCGAGAATGATGTTGGTATTAACGTTACCCAAGTTAGCAGCGATAAGCATGTTCTTATTTTAAATATTAATATAAATATTATTCTCCTATTTTGATGTCCGATTAAAGGAAATTCTTACCCAAGTCAAATTGCGGAATATCATCGCCACCGTGAACATGGCAGAATATAATAAAAAATAAAAAATATTTCAGTAACATTTTCAATGCACGTCGACCGATACTAGGAATGAATATGTTTCAACATTTATATAAGTAACTGCGACCTGAATACGCATGAAGCGGATTAAAAAGTTGCGTATTTTATAATGATAATACTGTATTGTATCTTAATTTGATATAATAATTTTTTAAAGAACTGTTCTCTGCACTAGGCGAAAACCTGTTTAAACATTTTGGGTAAAACGAACACAAGTACTTTTTCATAATAAAAATTGACGGATACATACGCTTCGTGATTACATCCCATACTTCTGACAGGAATTATGATAAGATATGTATTTAATTATTCACATTCGTTGCACAATCATACTGTAGTGTGTTAATTAAATTGTCTTTAATTGTACAAACTTTTATCAAAATTTCTTTGTTGGTTTAATAATTGAGGACAGGAAATAATAAAATGAGTAAATAAAGGAAGTAAGGCAATTAACATTTGGCTAATTGACATTTCCTGTTGTGAAATTGGATAGTGATAATTTCCAAGGAGAAGACTAAACTAAAGGTTTGAATTTCACCAATGGAATGCACTGAATGCCATGAAATGCCATCTATACATATATACAAATAAATAAAATTGGAGGGTCTGTTTGTAATATTAAAATAACCGCTTTTTACTAAGTGCATTAGGACGTATACACAGTACATATACCAAAACAAATTTTTTTAAAAATCTTGTCTGTCTGTCTGTTTGTTCCGGCTAATCTCTGAAATGGCTGCACCGATTTTGATGGGACTTTCACTGGCAGATAGCTGATGCATCACGGTGTAACTTAGGCTATTTTTATTTTAGAAAAAAAAAATAGTTTTTGTTAAAAATGATAAGTTTCGGAAATTTTATATACCAATTTAAGTTGACCTCAGATTTATATGATCGATCATATGAAATAGGGTTCAGCTTAGGCTGGACAGTAGGTTGAATTTCCAATTTAAATTGATCTCATATATCCAAAAAATGCTTCGTAAAGTCACTATTCCACGCGGACGGAGTCGCGGGCACAGCTAGTAATATTATATAATTGCCTGGAGCCGATGACGATGGAAAACGTCGTGATTGAAAACATTGAAAAGTAAGCTGCAGCGTGATTGTGGTTCGATACTATACAAATTTTAAACTACTTATACTTTTTGATACATAAACAACTAGACCTGGGACGGGAATTGCACCTGTGATCCTCACAGGGCTTTGCATACCTATTAGAGTTGAGATCATCAACGCCAATAGGCACATTTCAATAGGCTCCAATAGGCTCAAAATTAAATGTTTGTAATTTTTTACAGGGGTGACTGTGGTACTAATCTCAACTACAAGAGCAGTTTAGGAACAGCTTTACATGTTGTCAGTGACTATAAAAATTAGTATCTGTATATATTGCTAGCTAGGTAGCTAGCTAGCTTACTAGCCAAATGGCGTGAGGTGACTGGAGTCATCTGTAACCCTAAAATACCGGTTGAATTGAAGGGACAGGTCTATAAGACGATCATTAGACTTATCCTTTTATACGGATGTGAAGCGTGACCGGTGCTGGAGCGACACAAGCAGGCACTGTGAGTCACGGTGATGAATATGCTGCGGTGGATGTGGGGAGTAACGTGGAAGGCCCGCGTTAGGAACTCTCGCATTCGCGGCAGCCTACAGGTCCGTGATATAGCGGATAAATTGCAGGAGTGTTGCCTTCGCTTGTATGGCCACGTTTTACGGCAACCGGCTACTTATGTGGGGAACAAATGTCTGGCCATGCCGCCACCGCCGGGTTGTGGCAAGAGGGGTAGACCCAAAAAGTGCTGGCTTGACGTTGTAGGGGTTGATATGCATGCATATGGACTGACCACCAGAGATGCCAAAGATCGTGCGAAGTGGAGAAGAAAAAGTCGGAAAGTGGACCGCGGGTACCGAAGCGAGACTTTTGGCTGCAACCGTGATTCATAGCTAAGATGATGATGATGAGGTAGCTAGCTTACTAAAGTTATAGACTAGTGCTATTCTTTATTATTTATTTAAGTTAAATAAAACGGCCAAAGCCAGTTACATTAATTTAATTAATTAATTAACAATAATAATTAATAAATAGCAATTAATACAAGTCCCCGATTATTTTACAATATCTCACAGAACTGAATAAATAATATCAAAAAGTTATGGCATGATTACATCCGAAATATAATATATTACGAGTATATTAAACCGCAGCCATTGAAACAAATCGTTTCGTTACATTAATTGTGATGAAATATTTAATAATTAAAATATTTCAGTGCAATCCCGTTTCATTCAACCGCAGCGGTCGACGGTCCTCGGAAAAGCGCTACATTGATTTCAACCAAAATTTTAACATAATTAATGAGTTGGGGTGTATTTTATATATAGGTTATGATAGGCAGTTATTACGATTTTTGGGGGAAAATATATATCCTTCTTTCTCAAACGTTTTACTATTTAAGTATTCGAATTTTGAGATCCTAGGTAAGTTTCTAAATACTGTTGCGAGGTAAAATGTTACGCACGTTTTTGCTTCGGTGCTGTCGTGTGCGCAGAAGGAGGCGGCGGCGGTCCAGTATCGCTCCAAACTATGGTCATAACCACGACTAAGGTCTAACCTAGTGTAGGTGAGGAGGGTGCAGCACTCATCTTATTACGATACCTGGCGACAGCGTAATTCACTGTGTCCTCGTCGCCCGTATCACAGTGAAAGCACTCCGATGTTGTTTGCATTGCTTGAACTACGTCAAGCAGATGGTCAGAGTATCTAGACAGAGTCTAATCAATGAAATAAGGGTTCACTGATGATTCTCAGTGTCAGGACGATCTCTCGAGCGGGTGTATAAGTATAAATACTTAGGCACATGGCTCACGGAAAACTGGGATAGTGAGTTGGAAATAAGAACCCGCGTGGAGATTGCTCGTAGTGCCTTCAATACCATGAGATCCGTACTGTGCTGCCGAATTTTAAAGATCGACTTGCGTACACGACTGTTGCACTGTCACATTTGGCCTATACTTCTGTACGGATGCGAGTCTTGGACTATTAAGGAAGACCTCAGGAAGCGAATTGAAGCTTTTGAAATGTGGGCATACAGGCGTATGTTGAGGATAAGTTGGACGCATAGAGTCACAAATGAGGAATTTCTGCGGCGAGCTGGACGGAAAAGGGAACTTTTGTCTATTATCAAGAGACGAAAAACTGCATATCTCGGTCACGTGCTCAGGCATGATAGATATAGCCTCTTGCAACTTATAATGATGGGCAAAGGTAAACGTGGAGTTGGTCGGAGAAAGAAGTCGTGGCTCCGTAACATCCGAGAGTGAACTGGAATAGCGAGCGCATCCAAATTGTTTCGACTCGCTAAGGACAGGCAGCAATTCCAGAAGTTGGTAGCCAACCTTCACTAGTTGGAGAGGCACTTGAAGAAGAAGAAGATGATTCTCAGTCCTCCACCATGAGCACCTCCGGGCGCAGGTTCCCCGCTACTCCATTACTTTAACAGGCCCAAAATGAAAGCCATACTCGGCCGCATCCATTGATAGAGATTCAGTCAACAGAGTGACCGCTTTGAATGTCATCATGCGTTAGGACGATACGTGGATACACACGTATCGTCCTAACAGCCAACACGCGCTAAGATAGAGCATCCAATATTGGAATATCTTGTTCTAATTATACTTGATAACCAAAAAGTAAAATGATTAAAAACATAACAATTATTTACAACTGTCTTAAATTAATTTTGTTCTGTACCCCGTTCATTAAGTTTTCTCTAACGAAGAAGTAAATGCAAAAATGTTGTTAAATAATTGATGAACATCCAGCGCCCACTTTCTTGAAAGGCTGACTAAACTACAAACACGGTATTTAGAAAAAAAGTTTAGTTATATGTTATGAAATAACAATTTTTTTCTCTCCAGCCAGGGTGTCGGAGCGGAAGTGATCCATGAGATTACCCTCTAAAATTCCAATGTTCTCCTGTCGTCTAGAGACGGCAGGCCACTAACCGTCTGATCTCGTGGCCCACGCAGTTGAAATGACCTTAAATAGTTTACGTTTACGTAAACCCAGTTAAATAATTCTAAAACAATGATTTTTTTGTACTTTTATAGAACTTATTCATCCCTAACATTTATCAATAAAATGATGTTATTTAACACTTTATTTCTATTATAAATTTTATTAAGATAATTCGATGATCATCACGACATTCGTAAAGTTTGACATGTTTGTCGTGACCCCATCACGTATCCGATTCGCATTCCGAGACTTGGTGTTTGTAACCTAGGCTAGCTAACTAGCTAACCCGGCAGACTTTGTCACATAAATTTAAAATTGAGTTTGTAATTATTTATTAAAAGTACGCGATAAAAACCATTCTATTATAGGCACGCCAGCAAAATACACATTAAAAAACAAGAAAATTGGTTAGATAGTTTCGGGTTTCGTCGTGAGAAATAACGTGATACGAGAATTATTTATAATAGATTTAACAAAAGACAAGCACTCTTTATTACAGTGTGTTTGTTATTATATAGTTTTATTTTCTATATAAAAGCACGTTTGCTATTTTTGTTACTGTTATTTACTTTACAATTTGGTTTCCCAGTGGAAATAACCTAAGAACATATATTGTTGTATGTCGTTTAAGGAGCCTTTTAACAAAATCACAGTCCACAGCACCGTAAATAATGATTTTAATTTGTGCGCTGTATCTGAAACTTTGTTTCTTTGAAAGTTTTCAAAGGTCACCTGGCTCGTTATGATTTCTTATTTTGATAGTAATAAATTTTTATATTGCCTTATAAATCATGTTTTTTGCATTTAAAAGATGATAAAGATCTTAATTTGGACTTACACACTTTTTTCACAACGGTTTTAGAAATGAATAGTATTATAATAATGAATATTATTTATATGCCGAAAATTCCATGCTAGCTAAAGCAAAAAATGTAAAGCTATTTTGGACCTGCATATTTATAAGTCTAACTCGATTTCAAATTCATGTTAGTATAAGTTAAAGCTTATATTAACAATATTTTCAACCTTCAATAATTCTTATCATGTCCGAAATATACATCTAATATATAAAATTCTCGTGTCACAGTTTTCTTGAAATTTTGTGAGCATATTGAGTAGGTCTGAGAATCGGCCAACATCTATTTTTCATCCCCCTAAATGTTAGGGGTGACCCACCCCCAAAATTTTTTTTTTAATTTTTTGACATTTTATTATTTATATGGCAGAACAACGTTTGCCGGGTCAGCTAGTTTGTATATGAAAGCTGTGCTTAGTTTTTTAAATGCACTCTGCCGTGCAAATCTTGAGTAATTCGTACGGTGTTTAAGCTTCTATCTTCTCCTGATTTCTGGTTTCTTTCATAGGAAAGAAAGCATAAGTGAAGAATAGTCTAATAGCATTCTCTTCCAGTATCTCAATGATTTGATTTGAACAGATTAATTCAAGAAGTCTATGTCTAACTGTACTATGTATGTCATGTCTAACTGACTCTACGAAGAAAACAAATCGTGAAATGCTGAAAAATATGTAAGATACAAAAAAGTGTCCTCGTCTGAAGGCGAGACAAGGCAGTAAAAGCTCTGATAATATAAAAAAATACTAAGAACTTTCACGTTTTGGTACAAAGGCATGCGTGTATGAAGCAAGAACGTGCGTGGCCCGCATTCTGGCATAAGGGACGAGATAAAGTGAAACCCGCCACTTGGGCCGCGTCTAATTTAGTGAAAAGATAACGATCGGTAGCGTCTTGGTATAAGTTACAAGTTGAAAGCGTTTGAATAATAAATGTATTTTATCTCACCAATATTTCGGAGCCGAACATTGATAATAGTTTTGCTATTATTAAATAGCTCCTATGATAATGACACAAAATAAAAACTGTATTATGTTTGGGAGTGTGAGTTAATATTATTAAAACTTTGATATACTCGTAATACGTAGTCATGCAAGAATGCTTTATGTGCCGTCTCCCTCATACCAATACGTCCTATGACGCTATCCTGTTACCTATTTCTTACCAAGAGACAGAGTGTGTATAAATCATTGAAGGGTAGACATTGACCCTGCGCACGCGCATGTTATTGATAATTAAATATGATTATCTTTTGTTTTTTTGAGTTATAATATTGCTTTAATTGTATACTACAGGCTAGTGTTTAAAGAAATAAAGGTAGACAACGGCAGTACGATAAAGAACACCCTTCGAGTTCGGTGAGTCCTGTCAATTTCCGTCCTCTTTCACTAGCGTATTCTTTGCATGACAACAAAGGGTGATCCTTAAAAATTTACACGAACCAGCGCCATCACGGAGAATCTGAATGACCTCGTTACGTTTTTGGTGTGCAAGGCAAAAATTACTTTATTTGTTACAACTTAAGGTTGATTTCACATTAAATGTTGTTTAACATATGTCTTTTCATTTGTAAGTGACAAAAGTAATTTATTGCTTTGCTCATTTTATATGACGAATGATCGTAAGTATTAGATAATGTTTTGGAGATTTGTGACTTTATTACTAGGTGGCATAGTTGTAATTAGGTTGAACTTAAAACTGTTTTAAAACTTTTTGTATCAAGATGACGCGCGACGCACGCTCGATCGACCTTGTGTCGTCTTATTGGTATAATATTTGGATTTTACTACTTAAGAAACGATTTTCTTATTTTTATATAATCAACACAATAATAGTTTTTATATATGTATATTTTTATATATGTATATTATTTTTATTAATTTGTTAATTTACCCTTTCATATAGTATTAATCTTTTTTCAGTTAAATAAACTCTTTTTGCGTATGTTTAGACAATCGTACTTAAGTTGTAAACTCCAGTCGTGCGTCGGAGCTGACACACACAGTTTTTTTTATTGTTGCAGAACACCATGCAGTCTTACGGCCCACTTAATAATAAGCAGTTACGGTCGAGTTAACGATTAGATTCCATTAAAATATTCTTAATAGTAAAACACAAAATAAAACAATACAGCACAAGATAAACAGGAAGGATTGTACAAATGGCAGTCTTATCACTAAAATCGATTTCTACCAGGCAACCTTAGTATGAAGTAGAATTATTGAAGGCTAAGTTTTGCGTTGCTTTAAAATATTCCCCGCTTTATCCCATCTCTTGTACACGAGATCAGTACAACAGAAAGCGGGAGATGCCGTAAAACCACAACGCGGGCACCGCGTAATTACTGCCCCCGCACCTAAAATATACGCAAAAACGTTACATAAATATTTCTATAAAAATGCTATATTGGCTATTAACTGTTTCCACGCCTATGTTGAGGCGAAGTTTTATGTTTCAGCTACATTCCGTACATTCCAAATCTCTAAGAAATTACTCATTCTTAAGGATTTTTACGTAACTTTTTTAATATTAAGATTTGTCGGGTTTTCAGGTAAAATAGATATTTAGGGTTTTAGAGTGTCTTCGTAAAGAAGTAACTTTTATATATGGGCTTTTGTTAAGAAGTTATATCGTTGTGCTTAGGTAAGTTTAGTGTTAAAACAAGAAAAAAAAAACATTTAAGTATTTTTTTTATTACTATAGGACAGCAGACAGGCTGACGGCCCGCTTAAAATTTAGCAGTTACCATCGTCTAAGAGTGTTTTTAACGTCAGTGGCATCACGGACACGCTGCTGTCCCATAAGGGTACAGGAACTTGGGTCACTAATGCCGGAACACAACACAAGGTTATTATGGCGACATACTTAAGACCAAAGATGGCGGCGGTGACGCTAGGGTGGATCCGCCCTTACACGGATAAAAGGACACTCCGCCCCTGTACGCATTTGTGGAACCTTTGGTTTTTTTGTCCTACTTCGGAATAAGAATACCCCCTGTGTCCGGGGGTGATTTGTTGTAAAAGGCGACAATAAAACGCTAGCTATCTCACATGGCTTAAAGCCCGTCTAGTGTACAGCTACCCCTGGTCACTATATATGCCGCCATAATTCCAGTTCCTCTATGCAGACGGCATCATGTTAGCGGTGGCCCTGGTACCATTAACATTCACAGGCAGTATCTTCTTACTTTTAAGTGGGCCATCAGCCTGTCTGCTGTCCCACAATATTAAAAAAATATCCTTAGCAGTTAGCTGTCCGTACTTTTATAAGACTTGAAGGTCAGAACAATTATTGCATCTTCAGGAAATTGTATTTATTTTTTGACTCAAGAGCAGTAGATATTCAAATGTTGATGACCAGCTCAGTGGCTACTAAGTTGTACAATCGTGTCTGTGGGTTTGATCCTCGCTAAGGTCAGAATATATGTATGATGTAAATACTTATATTGTTACTAGTATGTAAAGGCATTGCGGTACATGATTTCATCTGGTATATAGGACTACCATTAAAAATAGAATGTTTTGTTTTATATATTTTATTAAAGATATTACAACAAAGATATTATAAGGTTACCGTTGCCTGTGGACGTATGCAACACCAGAGGCATTACCAACGCGCTGCCAGCCTCGAAGAAATTATATAACGCCTTTTTTGAAGAACCCCATATCGTACCGCGCTGAGAAAACCTCAGCCGGAAGTTCTTGAGAACCGTTTCGTACAAGAAAGAAGAGGCTCCAAGAAATGGGAATGAACACTCAGCCGATGGCGGGCAGTGCGGTGGTAAAAAGACGACCATTCTGAATAGTTCTTTAGAACACTCCCTGTTGTACAGACGGTAGAATACGCAAAGACACGCAAAGTCTCTCCGAAGCGTGTCTAGACCATCTGTGAAGTATGGGATCGTCGACAACTCATATAAAACAAATTTTTGTTTTATTTACGGATGAGCTTTTGAAGATTTAAGAAATCTTCCATCGCGAACCCATATAATCTTTTATGACTGTGCGGGAATTTTCTCAATTACTTTCGGGTTCCCCCCCCAAGTAATTCCCGAGAATTCAAGCTTTATTTGTGAATATTATAATTTCAGATAACCTGATGCGCGTGTAGATTGACACGGACTCAGGAATCTTCTTATTTTCGGAACAATTTATTAGATTAAAATTATAAGAGTACATTTAATGAAAGTGCTGTGTCATTACAAAGTAAATGAAATTATTTTTTATGTCGGTTATATTGTAAGACCTCATTTGGGACTACAAATCTACTGTTAAGTGTTAAAATGGGAAAAACTATTACCGCCTTTAAATGTAGGTGCTTTTTATTATTGTTATTCTTCAAACATATATCGATTTGTCTATTGTATTTTCATAAACATGATTACCTTCTGATCTCTTAACTGCTTGTGATCCAGAAGATAGAATAATCCATTAGTTGGTTTTTACGATACCCTGAAAACAAATGTTTGGTTTTATGGTATGGCTACTAGGAATCCACTTGTTAGCCTCGTAGATGCTTTCAAGCGCAGAAACCTTTACGCTGCATAGTTCATTGAGCAAACAATTAAAATTATAACTCTTAATTCCAATCGAAATGGATTCAAATGTACTCAATCACCACAGCACCCAAGTTATTAACGATAAAATCAAAATAATTTATTTCAATAATATATCTTACATATCTCTTATTGAATGTCGGAAATGTACTACCGTTTACCATGCAAAACGCTGGATAGATAAGAAACGGCGAAACAAACTCCTTTGTGCCCCTTTAAAAAAGAGTTTATATTATGGAAATATAAATTATTTACATTCCCTGTGCGGTCGTCACTATAATCTTTTTTTTTTGGTATCGGGGAAAAACCTCTCTTGACGGGTTCCCCGACCCGGGGGGACCGAGGGATATGTGGGACTCCGGGAAAGATGTTCGACCATCCGACTACCCACTAAAAAACCCCGCTGTTCTCCTATCGCCTACGCCCGGGCCCACGGATATATGGCCTGCCGATCTCGTGGCCCGGGCCGGCGCCGGCCCGCCCTTTGTCTTGAGGCGGGCCCCTTCTAAAGTGTTGGCGCCAGGGGGTCAGGGTTTCGTCCCCCCGGCGCTCTCCTAACAACTCTAGGAGTTGAGGGGGGCCGCGGAACAGCACGCAGCCCTCACCCTCGCGGCAAAAGTGCGGGCGGCGGATCCTCCCCCGAGGGGCCGCCCGCGGCCGCTTTTTACGGCGGCCGGAGGTCGTTACTTGACCTCCGGCGCCGCCGACGTGGCCTGCGTTGGCGGGAGGGGAGTGTGGTGGTCGACTCCCGCTCCCGCTCCGCCGCCTCCTTTGCGGATATGACTGCCTCGCAGAAGGAGGCGACGGCCGTCCATCCAGGATCGCCCCCGACCATGGACAGAACCAAGGCCGGGAGCGACAGGTCCACGCCGATTTGGGCGACGAGGGCGCGGCGCTCCTCGCGCCACGCAGGGCACACGGCGACAGTGTGGTCAACCGTGTCCTCCTCGTCGCCCGCGCCACAGTGGTGGCACCCCGACGTCATCTCCCGCCCTATGCGACACAGGTACCTCCCGAAGCAACCATGCCCCGAGAGGACCTGCGTCAGGCGGAAGGTCAGGGCGCCGTGGCGCCTTTCCAACCATTCGGCCAGGACGGGCCTCACCGCTTCGATGGTGGCGAGGCCCGCGCTGGGGTGCGCGAGGCGCTCCTTCCACTCCATTCTCATCACAACCATGGCTAACTGAAATCAATGTTGTTCACTTGAACACAATTTTTCAGTACAATATTAAGAAAATATTTTATTTTTGTATCTCATCTAAAATTCATATCCATCCACTATTTTAGTATAATATAAATATTTATAATATAATAATTTAGTATTGCCTCTTAAAAACAGGTAAATTTACACTTATGAAATATAACGGCTGGCCAGTGGGCTAACCCTTCGTCCTCTATCTTTAATTAAATATGTTTAGAAGCCTTAAGAGGGAAATACTTGCCATAAAATTGCATAAATGTAAAAATAAGTATTCTTTAATTTCAAAAATAACAATATTGAAAGAAAGAAAGAAACAAAATATTTTATTGGCAAAGAATGACAAATACTTACAAAAATAATATAAAATAAAAAAAAACAAAGAATAACAGTTATATCATTATAGGTATGTATATATAAAAGTTGGGATATTTATTATTATTATATATTTGTTGCCAATATCTGCCACTTATTTATTCAATAAGGCCTACATTGAACATATCGCATGCTTAATCATAAACTGACCGATTACGATTTAGGTCTAAAGTGAGATAATATAACGGGCAGCATTGTATCGACGCCCTCTATCGACCAAACTAAGATATATTTCGATATCTCTTTCCCACACTGAGTTACCGCTATTTAGTTATAAGTCAATATATGGTATAAGTAGTAAATGACAAAACGTTTTTTGCGATTTCCCAAAAAATAGGTTTTTTGAGTTAGGTCAGTTTATGATTAAGCATGCGATATATACGAATAAAACACAGACTCTCCATAACATTTTCTTAAACATTTTACTCACAAAAAAATTACATGAAAACTAAGTTCGGCCCAGTCTAGTTAGATTACATAATGTTTTTGTTGTTTAATATTCCCAACGCTTGAGTTTATCTTAGTATTGTTATTAAGAAACCTGTCTTCAATTAATCTAGATTATAAACTCAGCAGCATCTTTTAGGGATTATATTATATTTCAAATCGTATTATAATTATAAAAACCGTAGCTCACTATAGTCGTGGGAGTTTACACTCATTTTCATTTAGTATTTAATTTAAGATGAACGACATAATACGTATCTTTTAATTTAT
This sequence comes from Malacosoma neustria, assembly GCA_963693495.1. Classification (NCBI taxonomy): domain Eukaryota; kingdom Metazoa; phylum Arthropoda; class Insecta; order Lepidoptera; family Lasiocampidae; genus Malacosoma; species Malacosoma neustria. The sequence goes on from OY856374.1 coordinate 21,598,715, forward strand.
ATTACGATGTTTTTAATAAATTTGTTTAAGAAAAAAAAAATGTTGCTCTCAAGTCTTGATGTACCAGCTCCGTAGTAAAAATTTTCAAGCAGTGATATTTTATCACCATGAGAACTACAATTTTATCTGTTTTTAAGAATACGTTCCGACACGACGCAAACAAATGACTTCTATTTTTAAAAAAAAAACAAAAGAAAATAGATGATTTATTATTATTATATCTAATGTCTACTATATATTATTTAATTATTAATATAATGTTAATTATTATATATTAATACTTATTTTAAAAATACTGGCCCACTGAGATACAGTATTCACTAGTTCAGGGGCCAGTGTGATTTTCTCTAAGTCAAATTAGTTGTTTTACATGAACTGCTGTGATATGTATCTTTTATATTTAAAATTTGTATGTCATGTATAAATAATTAAATAAATAAATAAAAATAGAAATAAATAAATAGAAATAATGTCTGGGCTATGCCTGCCAATATTTATTTCTTTCTTTCCAAGGAGAATGATCCCATTATCACTATTTATTGAACACCCCTATTAAATTATGACAACCCATAACGTGTCACTGTTCGGCTCAGACCTTCTTCTATTATGGTAAATGAAAAGTATACCTGCCACGTTTGTCCAAGCTGGTTACATATGCACCTACGAGTATCTTGCGATATTTTATTTCATTGTCGTGTACGTCGCAATAATGTTTTACACATATTCGGCGAGAAAAAATTGGTAGTTTTAGGTAAGCGTTCTTTTGCTTGAATAAGCGAAGCGTGCCATTTTGTAAATCGATCCCAATGTTAGTCTGTGAGTGGCAACTTGGTAGGGTAGGTTTTCTACGTGGTAGGATTCCAAACCTGTCTGGATGGCGACTACATTTGGTCTTAAGTATTAAATTAAGTCATAATATTAGAGGGAAATTTTATACTTTTAAAAGTCATGTATTCTTTTGACTTCTGCCTTTTTCAATATTCTTTTTAATTTAATTAAAATTAGGTTACGTGTAGCATGTTTTATCTGTGCAGGGGCGGAGAAAGAATACTGACCTCTGCGGCTGGGGTCGACCTGTCGTAAAAGGTGACAAAGCAACCCTAGCTATGTGGTAATGCCCAAGCCTGTGTGGATGTCGACCACCTTTAGTCTTAAATATGTCGCCATTAATAACTTTGTGTTGTGTTCCGGCATTAGTGTTTCAAGATCTTGTACCCGTCTGGAACAGCAGCGTGTTCGCAATGTGGGCCGTCAGCCTGTCTTCTGTCCTACAGGAACATAAAAAATACTACGTTGACGTTCCAAATTGAAGCGTACTCGTATACAGGTAGAACATAGTGTATAAAATATTTAATGATGAGATTGATTCTAATATATATTTGTATTTAATAGTATATAACTACCTCCAATACAGCAAGAACAATATAAACCTTTTGTATACCCAAGTCCCATTTTTTCTTCTTCTAATGCTGTATTACTTTAGTTGGTGAACAATAAAGAGTTTCAATCATTCATTCATATATTTTTTAAAATAACTAATTATTTTCTTATATTATTTCAATTCTTTTTTATACATAATATAAAATTTACTGTGGAAATTTTATATTCAATTTGTTCTGGTACATATGTCTATCTATGTTATGGTAATAATCGAACCCACACCTGCTATGGGTGTCAAATCATGAATAATGGCGGTCCCATTATTAATTTTGATCGAAACCATAAGGACGACTTATTCAAATAATATTTTATGTAAATAGAAATCAGACGCGTTGCCATGTGTACCCTTGGGTGAGGTTGTTACGTCATCACTGTCCAAAAGTGGAACAGGGTTTCTGTTGAACACTACTGTCTCTTGGGAAACTCATCAAAAGGAAACGGTTCTGATGTGGGTCCGTTTCCATTATAGTTCGGTTGTGTAAATTTAGAATTATGAGTAAAATACATAACAATTTATTTATAAGCCGCTCCAACTAAAGTCTTACATAAGTCAGTTTTTGTTTCTTGGAAAAAATATTTCATCTTAATTTTTATTATTAGGGGATGAATATATTGACGAACTCAGGCGTAATGGTTTTGTTTTAAACTCGTGTAATTTTGTGTTGGATTAATAATAATATATACTCAATATCCCGTAACATTTACAGTGCATTGTGTTACGATCATCTCAAAAGTGATATAAAATTAAACGAGTAGTATATTCATACTTAAACAGATACACTAACACTTTAATATGAACAATCACAGAAACAAAATCACAGTACCAACGTACTATGATGAGTCCTCGTTCCAGACTGGTGGGACAGAATGGCTGCCCTTCTTCTTCTTCTTTATTTTATTCAAGGCAATGCTTTAGACACTAATTTTGCCAATGTCAGGATAAGGAAACAGGTGGGTTTTTTTTTACTTAAATAAACAAACTTTATGACCGGTAAATTATATAGACTAAACTACATTACAAGGCCGCCCTTCTACCTGACGATAGTGTTTTTGATATATGACAGTTTGCATTGGACATTGAGTTGAACATGTTTGGCATTGACATTTTAGTATCAAAATATGATCAAAATCTATTATTATGGAATCGATTGTTACATATATATAGCGTTGTCATAGTCAGTTGTAGAAATGGATGCCGCAAGTTTTATGGAAGTTTTAAAGAATGACCTTTAGCTCGAATAAGAATTTCTGCCTGCTTCTTTTGTGATCATTTATTTTTTCAGTTTCTTTGAAATAAGTTCATAGTTGTTATGCGTTGTTGGAGAGCTGAGAAAAAGGTTATATTTTTATAAATTAATCTGCTAGCGAAGTTTCATAACGTTCTATTGTTTTTAAGGCTTTTTAGTGGAAAAAAATGTTGAAATAATATCGTTTTTTGTCTCGCATTTTTAAATTTGGACCGATAATTGTCGTTTTAATATTATTAAATGACCAGTGTTGAATTGTTTTTATAGATCACAAGAAAAAATATCAGATTTAAATTCATCTTTTTTTAATAAATTTTGGATGAACGATGTGATTGAACCAACACCTTATAATCTCGATCGATAAAAGATCGATCGATGGATTGCGTAAAACATGATATGCTGACAAAGGGTGTGAATGTTGAGATGTTGGCTATCAGAGGAGAATGGAAGGAGAGAACATTTTGTGCCACCCCACATAATGTGGGATAAGGACAGGAAGACGTAAACAAGTTTTTAGTTATATTCCAATTATTTCGACGGGTAATATGACCGTTAACATTTATTTTGTTTCATAATGAAAACAAAAAATCTTTAAAATTTAATAGAATGGTACTTAATCGTCGTCAAAAAATATCGCGATTAAGGTTGATCTTGGAAATCAGGTTTTCTCACGGCATAACGAGATTATAACTTTGCGAAGGGGCATCGTAAAATTTTACGGCCCAACTGGTGTGTTACAATCATATCTGTGGGTTCAATTCCTACATTTTGACGATCTGCAAATGTTATATTCGGTAAACGTATACTTATGCGTCAATTGCACATGGAATCTTTTCGATAAAAATCATCATAATTTGAAGAGAAAAAAAATTATAAATGGGATTTTTCTCGTTTTCCACCAAGCAATTATCTTTTTTAAAACATACCATCAGTTTATCTACTGACCGTTGCTTTATCCCAGTTGTATGCACATATATCTCTTCGAGACCCGAAGTCCCTAATTAACGTCAGTGCCTATATATGATTACTACCATCAGTGCAATGGCTTTCGCTCTTTGTTATAGCAAAAGTAATAGCACATTTTTATTGCTTCGGAATAGCAGACTAACGGACCCCTTAAGTAGTTACCGTCACCTATAGATATTTGTGACGTCAAGGGAACCACCAACATGCTGCTGGTCACGTACAAATTTTATGATATACTTTTATTTTACATTTATCGGCTTTTGATTTTACATTGATCGGCAAGTGATTGAGCCACTTATTGTTTATGCATCAATCAATACTTTATGGTCCATTAACATAACTTATACACCGGACTACATAAATGAAAGAACAATAATCCCTACTCTTAAACCGAATTCTATAATCAGTTGAATGAACCTGTCATTCACATATAATACTAATTTAATTAACACATAAAATGTGTGTGCGTACGTAAGTGAGACTCTACATATATCTCGTAAAATAATCCTATAATACACCCCCTGTACACCCCCTTTTCCAACCCCATTACTCCTGCTTAGCTACTAAATAAAATAAATACGGATTACGCAGAACGTTTCCTTGTGGATTCAAGAGATGTGGATCGACATTAATTAATTATCGATAGTTAAAAATATAATTATTTTTATCCAACGCTGGTTCGATTCTATAAATTTACTTTTGAGTATCGTTATTTTTTTTTTTGTATTTATTTATCGATAGTAAAAAACTGCATATATACTAATTTAAGCGTATGTACACTTAGAAAACAATATAAGTGGTACAATCTAATTACAGTCCACGTAGACACGACAAATAAATATAATACAAATAGATATCCAAGTAGAAGAGATTTTGGTAAAATACATTTATTTTTTAGAGTCGTGAATCAAATGTACCTTCGACCTCGAAAATATAACTGAAACTGAAATGAGCTATATGCCATAAAAATAAACATTTTATTGACAATTGAAGCTTTCTAAGAATAATATGGTAAAGGGACATGTGTTTATGTTAAAAATTTATTTAAAATGAGTAGCTTACAAGTTTTCGGAATAGTTAGTAGGCGTTAAAGATAGATAGAAGATTATTTTACTCATTATTTTTTACAAGCATATATGCATGTTGTTTGCATCAACTACCATCAGTTCAACAGTTCTCCAAAACACTTTGTAGTTTAACTTAACACGCTCATTTATTTTACATGCCTTATACTTTTAGCCCCATCAATCTAACTATGCAATACGTGCAAACTTCAGCAAAACATTATCAATTTAATTTACACTTATTAAATAAATAAAAATTTATCGACAAATTTAAATAAAGTTATCGACAGTTCCCGTCCTTAGAAAAAGGCGATTTTTTCATATTTTCCTCGACTTACGTGTCGTATGTGCACCTATAAATTAAGCTGCGGTCAAGATACCAATGTGATAATATAATTTATATAATTGGATAATTGTGTATGTGTGTGTACATCCACATTAATATTATTGAACTGTTATGTGCATGTATGTTGAACATCCATCTTTTTAGGCCTTATGAGACCGGCCACCAAATTTTTTGGTAGGACTCCAAGTTCCTTGCGTGGATGAAAGCGTGCTAACGGCGCGTCTGGCGTCGCAAATTTTCATAATTGACGGTAATTGTTTACTATTAAATGGGCCGTCAATCTGTCTAATGTTCCAAAGCAATAAAATAATAATATTGCTTTCCTGTTATCTATAATATTTTCAAGAATGCATGAAAAAGAGACTTTGACCAGTAGGTCTGACGTACATACTCTCTCAGGTGTTGAGCCACTCGATAACTGACAACACTAGCGAGAGGCTTCTCTGCGTCGGTAAGTTCTGATAGGGGGGTACAGTACACACGCGCACTTCGAACAGTGCACACGCTTCTATGGCGTCGCGTCGCACGCGCATTGTATTTATTTAAGTACATGAGTTATTTGACGTGACGTTGACGTTGACGTTGACGTGGACGAGTATAATAACAGGTTCGTGGAAGCTGTTCAAACGGCCGGGTCTAAATTCTTCAAGGCCAGCCGTTCAAAAAGAACCGGAAAAATCTCAGATTCTACTCTCAAATTGATGGATGTGAGACGTCAAATGACCCTTCAGTCCCCGGACGATGCTTCCCAGTATAGGTAGCTAAATAGACAGATCTCCAAGTCCTTGACTCGCGATATCCGCCGCCATAACACAGACTGTGTAAAGGCGGCTATAGAGCGTAACAAGGGCTCTAAAGTATTCGCACGAGACTTGTCTATTGGGCAGAGCCAACTGACGAAGCTGAAGACCGACGACGGCAGGGTCGTTTCGTCTAAACCCGAACTTTTGAGGGAAGTCGAGAAGTTCTACGGACAGCTATACACGACCACACGGGCACCTGTTAACAACAAGGCTAAAGACCCAAGAGCCAAATTAACCCGACACTACACCGTAGATATCCCAGACGTCAGTCTGTACGAGATTAGTGTGGCCCTTAAACAGCTTAAAAACAACAAGACGCCGGGTGATGATGGAATTACAGCCGAGCTTCTGAGAGCTGGTGGTACTCCTGTGCTTAAAATCCTCCAGAAGCTATTTAATTCCGTCATCCTCGATGGCAAAACGCCGCAGGCCTGGCACGGAAGTATAGTGGTTCTGTTCTTCAAAAAGGGCGACAAAACCCTTTTGAAGAACTTTAGACCGATATCACTTCTGAGCCATGTTTACAAGCTGTTTACAAGGGTCATCACGAATCGTCTCGCGCGCAGATTTGACGACTTCCAGCCTCCCGAACAAGCCGGATTCCGAAAAGGTTTTAGCACCATAGACCACATACATACGCTGCGGCAGGTTATACAGAAGACGGAGGAGTATAACCAGCCACTATGCTTGGCGTTCGTGGACTATGAGAAAGCCTTTGATTCGATCGAGACCTGGGCGGTGCTTCAGTCTCTCCAGAGGTGCCACATTGATTATCGATACATCAAAGCGTTGAAGTGTTTGTATGAAAACGCCACCATGTCAGTCCGTCTCCAGGATCAGAACTCGAAGCCTATCCGACTGCAGCGGGGAGTCAGACAAGGCGATGTCATATCGCCGATGCTGTTCACTGCTGCGTTGGAAGATGTCTTCAAGCTTCTGGACTGGAACGGACTAGGCATCAACATTAACGGTGAGTACATCACTCACCTTAGATTCGCAGATGATATCGTAATCATGGCTGAAACCATGGAAGACTTAAGCCATATGCTTGATGGCCTCAATACAGCTTCCCAAGGAGTAGGTCTCAAAATGAACATGGACAAGACGAAGATCATGTCTAATGTCCATGTCGCACCTACCCCCGTAACAGTTGGGAACTGTACTTTCGAAATTGTTGACGAATACGTCTACTTGGGTCAAACGATCCAGTTAGGCAGGTCCAATTTCGCGAAAGAGGTCACTCGTCGAATCCAACTCGGATGGGCAGCGTTCGGGAAGCTCCGTAAAATCTTTTCGTCCCAAATACCGCAGTGTCTCAAGACGAAGGTTTTTAACCAATGTGTGTTGCCAGTGATGACATACGGAACGCAGACGTGGTCGCTAACTATGGGCCTTATGAGAAAGCTCATGGTCGCTCAGAGAGCAATGGAGAGGGCTATGCTCGGAGTTTCCCTGCGAGATCGAATCAGAAATGAGGAGATTCGCAGGAGAACCAAAGTAACCGACATAGCCCGGATGATTGCAAAACTGAAGTGGCAGTGGGCTGGGCACATAGCTCGAAGGACTGATGGCCGTTGGGGCAGAAAAGTCCTCGAATGGCGACCGCGTACCGGAAGACGCAGTGTTGGTAGGCCCCCCACAAGATGGACCGATGATCTGGTCAAGATCGCCGGGATAGGTTGGATGAGGGCAGCGCAGGACCGATCATCGTGGAGATCTTTGGGGGAGGCCTTTGTCCAGCAGTGGGCGTCTTCCGGCTGAAATGATGATGATGAGTTATTTATCATACTATACCACAATGTGAAAGGCGTAACATAGCTGATGTAGTAATGACCAGTAAAATAGCCCAATCAAAAATAGATTCACCTTATCTTTTGTCTAAAATCAATATAAAAGTACCCAATAAAGCTCTTAGAAATCCCTTGCAATTCTTGACACCGCGCTTATTCTGTAACTATAGGGCAAATTCTTTTAATATTAGAGTATCTAAGAAAGTAAATGAACTGGTTATTTGTCGAGATTTAGATCTATTTAATGACATACCTAATCAAATTAAAAATATTCTTGCGAAATGTTGGTTTGACGCTTATGTTTATATATTTGGCTTGATTCTGCTTAAACACTAACAGTTTTTTTATATTATATTTTAGATATATATTTAGCTATTTATGTCATTGTCAACTGTTTGTTTTCCGAATAAATAAAATAAAATAACACGCACAATAGAGAAATGGGATACTATACGGACTTTCATTTAAACCACCGCTTACAACCAAATCAGATACGTCCTTCTAAGGTGATTTCATCATTCTTCAATGACGTGTGAAGTTATTAACTGTGGACTGAATCGCTATTTTATGATAAAATCGTTCTGCCATCTATAGATGATGTAACTAATTTATACAACCAAAATGACCAATATAAGTCGAAAAAAAATGACTAGAGGCAATAGATGATGTTATAAATTAATCCTAGATTGCAGGTTGCGTCTCGGTAAACTTGTTGTTGGATCTTCGCCTTAGAGGGTCTTACAATCTAGGCAAAGTGTGGAAGTAATAGTAGGGAACCCATGATGCTAAATATGTTTTTTTTTTTTTTTTTTATTGCTATAGAACAGCAGACAGGCTGGCGGCCCGCTTAGGATTTAGCAGTTACCGTCGCCTATAGGTGTATGCAACGCCAGTGGCATCGCGAACACGCTGCTGTCCCATAAAGGTACAGGAACTTGAGTCACTAATGCCGGAACACAACACAAGGTTATTATGGCGGCATACTTAAGACTAAAGGTGGTCGCCATCCAGACGGGCTTGAGGCCCTACCACGTAGCTAGGGTGGGTTATTTTGTCGCCTTTTACGACAGGCCGACCCCGGCCACAGAGGTTAGTATTCTTTCTCCGCCCCTGCACGGATAAAATATATATGTAATAATTTAGCGTCGCGGAAACCTATGAAATTTTGTTGATTAGATAATAAGATGAATAAATGGTCCTATAATTTTTCTACTTTTAGCGGGAAGGGGGCAGCGGGGAAAGCTTCTATTGATTTTCAAAGTTGTGAAAAAAAAAACAATGACATGGACTCAAGCGTATCAGATATTAATATTTTTCAAGCTCCGATATGTTTCTGATATGAAATATATAATAATCTGGTGATTTGCGCGTTGTAGGTATACTTCGGACGCCGAGCAGGAAGAATTTCGTCCATTGACCTGTTATTATCTGTCTCTGCCACTCCCGAAAAAATAATGCCGCTTTGCTTGCACAGAGCAATGACCGTCGGTGGTATAATATGATAATAACAGGTCAATGGACGAAATTCTTCCTGCTCGGCGTCCGGAGTATAGCCATGTGAGAGGGGTGAAATAAAAAAAAGAATTACTCGAGCACGTCAGATTTTCCAAGTGGGTATTCAATGACCCCACGAGTGCTTTCATTTCTTAGGCAGACAATTTGGGAGTGACGCAAGTTCTCAGCGAATGCATGAAAATGGAAAAATATCGCCATTTTGAGAATAATCGAGGGAGTCAGATTAGCAACTTCTTCTTCTTTTTCAACCTTTCACCACCCAATGCTGGGTGTAGGTCTCTTCTAATGCAAGCCATTCTTCCCGGTTTTGCGCCTTTTACATACACAGATTAGCATACTGAAGATTTATTTATAATGTCCCAGCTATGTGAACAAAAACTGTCGATTTTTTGAGGGGGTATTGGTAATCTGACAACTTAAAAAGTACTTGACTTTTTTGTCGTATGTATAGTATAAAAACATGGTTTATGAACAGATGTAATTATGTCATGGCATCGGAAAGCAGCGTAGTCAAGATGTTAGAGAATCAGAAGTATGGGAAAATTGAAAGGGAAAGAGAGCCGCGGAGCGGAAATTACATGATTTACTAGCAAGAATTCGTCAGATTATATATTTTTTGTTATTCTGGTATTACTTCCTTAAAAAAAACACGCTCAAGTAAATCAAGGCATGTTTTTTGCAACTGTATTACACTTTCACTCTACACTATGGCTACGCTCAAATCATCAGATTAGCAATATTGACACTTCTAAGCTAGTAATGAATTCCCTTTATCTTAATCTGACGCGCTCAAGTACTGCAGATGATCGATTTTTTCTACTAATCTGACGGACTCCTCTGAGCATACTCACCTATATTAAGGGCTCATACTGGCTGGAGGCACTTATTAATCTGCCACGCTCGTGTTAATTCCAAAATTGATTGATGACATTGACAACGATATTTTTTTTATTGCTGTAAGACAGCAGACAGTCTGACGGCCCGCTTAGAATTTAGCAGTTACCGTCACCTATGGGTGTTTGCAACGCATCGCAGGCATCGCGAACACGCTGCTGTCCTATGAGGGTACATGAAATTATGTCACTAATGCCGGAACACAACACAAAGTTATTATGGCGGCATACTTAAGACCAAAGGTGGTTGCCATCCAGACGGTCTTGGGGCCTACCACGAAGCTAGGGTGGGTTGTTTTGTCGCCTTTTACGACAGGCCGACTCCGGCCGCAGAGGTAAGTATTCTTTCTCCGTCCCTGCACGGATAATTTAAGATTTGTCTATAAAAATATTATAGCCTAACATATTCCGGTCATTAATTATCCAACTCTAAAATCAATAAACCAGTCCCAACATCAATGTCAATGACTCAGCAATAATATTCACAACTGTAAATATCAATAAATGTAAATTAAACATAAATTTTCTTAATATGTAGGTAAATTAATACATTCCAAGACTACAAGTTCTTCGCTACAGTGCTAAAATATAGCTTGAAGCGCAATTCCAAATATTTTAGCAGACTTTGTTTGCTCTGTTGAGATATTAGTTTTGGGCTACGAGTACAAGCTTATTTATTTAGGCTTATACAAAGATCAACACGAAACAGATTTACCCGCTATTAGAATTTCATGTCATGGTTAATTATAATCTATCATCTGAAAACCCCGATTTAGTACTGATAATTGTTTTCTTAATAGTTCCATATTCGCGACAGCCTTCATATCTGTGACATTGCGAGTAAATTGCAGGAGAGTAATTTTCACTCGAACTTTTTGCAGTAACCGGCAACTTAAGTAGGTAACAAATGTCATCCCATCTCTGCTAGGTCTTGCCAAGAGAGGGTATCCCAAAAAGTGATGGATTGACTTCGTAACAAACTACCCTCTGGAAGCCAATTGACTGACTGCTAGGTATACTTAGTACTTCAGTAGAAAACCATGTGAAGTGGAGAAGAAAATATTTGAAAGCAGACTCTGGACACCGTAGTAGAGGTTTGGGTGGGTTAGTTGGCTGAATCGGGCTCTAGGGTAGAGATCTTAGAAACATAATATAGTTAAATTTTACATTGTTTGAACAACATTAATTAGATATTTAGTATATTTCTGTAGAGATATAGGTGGTTTTGGACAGGAATGTTCCGCATACCCTGGATGGCCAAAAGAACAAATAAATATATTCTGGACCAGCTTCGCATCAAAAACAGGCCCTCAACAATCTGCTATCGGATGATTCTTGGGTATTTTGATCATATTACCCGACGACAGCCGGATAACTTAGATAAGCTGATCGTGACGGGCAACGTGGAAGGAATGCGACCCGATTGGCCACTGGTGTAACCGCCTTCACTGGACTCCCGATGGCATCCGCTATTCGAGAAGCTGAGGACCAGACGAAGTGGAAACAGCTTACGAGATAGGCCACGGTTGATTTTCAAGGACACAACCTTCAGCAATGAAGAATTCGACCAAGAAGAAGGAGATATAGAAGATCCTATCAAGCCCAGAACAACAATGATAATTCATAATATCATACCACTGGGTACGGACCTCCCCTTAGAGAAAATGGACAGAATTCATGCCAAGCTTATCTAAAATGTATATAGGTGGGTTCCATATATCTGTAGGTATGTAGGTTTCTATGTTATGCATATTAGGCGAGAAAAATACTTAAATAGTACATGCCATCGAGAGATTCGAACTCGTAACCTCTCAGTTAGTCTCCGAGATACAACTTGGGTACGATGTAACTTGGTCTGTATTATTTACTTCAATCTCCATAACTACAAATTTTGAATTCTGGACTTATTTATTTAGTGAAAAAACTATTTTCTAGCATTCTCTAATAAAGCAATGGTCTTATGCAACATAAAAATACAAAAATGAAAGTCCTCTGACGCGAGAATGATCATAATATTTGAACAGCTATATTTTTTTAGGCAAAGGAAATATTTTAACGGTTTTTCCAATCGAATCCGCAATCCGTTGGTAACTAATTGATATTCTTCTATTTTTTGATTTTTTGTTTCTGACTAGGGTTTGGCCATACAAAAACTTCGTGTTTGGTAAAATGCAACCTTTTTGTATTTTTAGTAGTGGATATATTTGATTCATTCTAGTAAATTAAGACTGACGACATGGCGGGAACAAGGAGGTGGTGTTATTTCTTAATAAGGGATACCGATAAAACCAATCCAGTGTTCGTCTGTAATCCAATGCCTCTGGGTCGCTAAACCCATGAAAGTTGTGATATTCATCTTTATTCTCTCTTTGTTTAGGCCGTTAATACTAATAATAATATACTAATATTAAGTAGTCATGCGAGAACGCCTTATGCGCCATCTTCCTCACACCTGTACATCCTATGACACTACCCTAATACCCATTTCTCACCAAGAGATGGCGTGCTGCCGTGACGTCTACTAGCAGTGTGTGTGAAAAACCGTCAAGGATCGATTGTGTCTGTGCACGCGCGCCTTTTCAAATTATAAAAGAAAGTTTCAAGTTATTTGGGATCCGTGTTATTACCGTAATTTATTGTGTACCACGCTAGTAATAACAATATAAAGGTGGACAACGGCAGTACAAATACCTCGAGTTCCGTGAGTCCTTTTCAAATTCCCGTCCTCTATCAATAGGGGGTTTTCGCATGACTACAGAGTTCAAAGTTACCAGAACCAGCGCCTACACTATTTTATTTTTATGTCCATTCTAGCTCATATTCTCGAAGAGAAAAAAGGTACGACCAAAATTGTGTATGCTATTGTTTCCAGCCCTAGTACAGGTGAATAGTCTTTACCTGCAGATGCTGTGATGGCAATTAAGTGTATCTGAATAGAGAGACGTGATTATTTTAAAGTATGTGTACGTGTGGACTTTAAACCTAGACATTTTTATGAAAATATAAGTCGTCTCGAGCTCAATTTCACTATTTACCTTACCGAGAGTAAGATTACATAACAAAAATCAGGAGGCGAGAGTTTACCTACCCTTTATGCAAGGATCGAACACTATTTATAATGAGCAGGTTTTATTATTATATGAAAATATATTATCTCTAAACAGCAACGTCATGAAAAGAAGGAGACATCGTGAGAAAATGTTTTCTCTATGAAGATACTCAAACGCAGTGAATGTCAAGGACAACAACGTATAGGGGTTTTATTTGTCACGGTCTCTAGAAACCCTGTTACCTCACTTCACATTTGCTTCAGTGAAGTACTAATAAACATGAAACCTCTGAGCCTGCGCTTCTAAATATTTCATTGGCTAATCTCGCGCAAAACTTTTTTATTTTTATTGCTGTAGGTCAGCAAACAGGCTGACGGCCCACTTGAATTTTGCAGTTACCGTCGCTTATGGGTGTTTGCAATGCCAGTGGTACACGCAACTATCCCATAAGGGTACAGGACCTTGGGTCACTAATGCTGACCCACAATACAAAGTTATTATAGCGGCATACTTAAGACCAAAAGTGGTCGCCGTCCAGATGGGCTTGGGGCCCTACCACGTAGCTAGGGTGGGTTGTTTTGTCGCCTTTTACGACAGGCCGACTCCGGCCGCAGAGGTCAGTATTCTTTCTCCGCCTCTGCATGGATAAAACTAGGGTGAGTCGCATAAAAACATATAATTTTAAATCTATTAGCTCGAGCTATCGGTCCATCTATATGATTACTCAATGGTCCATCAATCAAGACGATGACTTGCGGAAATGACGCTTCGTCATTCCAGGGCGACGGCGCATTGGTAGACGTATAATATCGGAGCCATTTTCTTTTATTGAAAATAGTGACGGTCTTGATTCATCATCATCTAAGTGGCCAATCTCTGTAGCATCTAAAAATTCAACTATGGAGTCTATTTCGCACTGTCATACGGCAAAAATATTGTTAACATTGTTGTCGTGAGGATAGGAAAGTAAATGAAACGGATTTGAATAAATTTAGATTTTAATAGAGCGACTACCCCCCGCCAGGTATTTTTGAAAGGAAAATACCTGGTTAGTCACAGTGTCAGTTCAGTAACAGGTAGTTAAAGTTATATAGATGTCTAAGGTATAAAAGGGATCAATGTCATATTTTAGAATACGTGTTTGAATTTTATGTATAACATTTGACATATCAAAACTTCTAAATTAGTCTATTTGGGGAAGATTACTAGAATTTCATGTTGAACCAAATTCTTTTATAAACTATTCGGGACTGGTTGACTAGCTTTTTTCTTGGTATCGGGTTAGAAAATCCTCATGGAGGCTCTCCGCCCTCGGGGAAGGGCGAAGAGGACTGTCAGACTCTTACTGACTAAAAACCAACCTGTGTTCCTCATGTACCCGTGTGTCGGACGGGCGGGTATCGCCGAAGCATTCGTCGCCACCCCCCGACGGGCATTGGCCCGCCAGATGGTCAGGCGGGCCCCGTCACCCACTGCGGCCGTCACCCCGGCCGCAGGACTCCACTATGAGGCGCGCGCGGAATAAGACGCCGCCGCCTCGAGGCCTGCTGCTGATCGGACGACAAGACGCCCCGAGTCTGCCGTCCGCAGGCCGCGCCCTACGGTGGCCGGAAGTCGACCACCCTACGTCGCCCAATGCGTCTGCTGCGGAAGGGGAGAGAGGAGGCAGTCTCTCTCTCCCTTTCCGCCGCCTCCTTTGCGAGCATCACGGCCTCGCAAAAGGTGGCGAAGGCACTCCACCCTGACTCGCTCTCGACCATGGTAGACACAACAGCCGGAAGAGAGAGGTTTCCCGCAGCTCCTACGGCCGCGACCAAATCTCGGCGCTGCTCGGTCCAAGCTGGGCACTCCGCCAACGTATGCAGCGCCGTATCGTCGCGGCAATCACCACAATGGTGGCACTGGGATGTCGGCTTCCGGCCTATGCGACACAGGTACTTCCCGAAACACCCGTGTCTGGTAAGCAAACCCTTTTTTTTTTTTTTTTTTTTTTTTTGGTGTCGGGGAAAAACCTCTCTTGACGGGTTCCCCCGGCCCGGGGGGACCGAGGGATATGTGGGACTCCGGGAAAGATGTTTGGCCATCCGACTACCCACTAAAAAACCCCGCTGTTCTCCTATCGCCTACGCCCGGGCCCACGGATATATGGCCAGCCGATCTCGTGGCCCGGGCTGGCGCCGGCCCGCCCTTTGTCTTGAGGCGGGCCCCTTCTAAAGTGTTGGCGCCAGGGGTTCAGGATTTCGTCCCCCCGGCGCTCTCCTAACAACTCTAGGAGTTGAGGGGGGTCGCGGAACAGCACGCAGCCCTCACCCTCGCGGCAATGGTGCGGGCGGTGGATCCTCCCCCGAGGGGCCGCCCGCGGCCGCTTTTTACGGCGGCCGGAGGTCGTTATTTGACCTCCGGCGCCGCCGACGTGGCCTGCGTTGGCGGGAGGGGAGTGTGGTGGTCGACTCCCGCTCCCGCTCCGCCACCTCCTTTGCGGACATGACTGCCTCGCAGAAGGAGGCGACGGCCGTCCATCCAGGATCGCTCCCGACCATGGACAGAACCAGGGCCGGGAGCGACAGGTCCACGCCGATTTGGGCGACGAGGGCGCGGCGCTCCTCGCGCCACGCAGGGCACACGGCGACAGTGTGGTTCACCGTGTCCTCCTCGTCGCCCGCGCCACAGTGGTGGCACCCCGACGTCATCTCCCGCCCTATGCGACACAGGTACCTCCCAAAGCAACCGTGCCCCGAGAGGACCTGCGTCAGGCGGAAGGTCAGGGCGCCGTGGCGCCTTTCCAGCCATTCGGCCAAGACGGGCCTCACCGCTTCGATGGTGGCGAGGCCCGCGCTGGGGTGCGCGAGGCGCTTCTTCCACTCCACCATGAGCACCTCGTCGCGCAGCTCCGCCCGCTTTACCTCAACTTCGCGAGGCGCGGGGCGAGAGCCACGCTCGGCCGCGTCCCGGCGCCACTGGTATAATAGCGCCAGGACCCGGGCCTCGAGGTCCCATGGTGGGGAACCGGCCAGCAGGGAGGCCGCTTCGAAGGACACCGTGCGGTATCCCCTAATCGCCCTGACGGCCAGGACGCGCTGCGGCCTGCGTAGCAGCGCCGTCGTTTAGGCCGTCAGGCGATCCGCCCAGATTGGGGCCCCGTAAAGGGCCATCGACCGCACGGTTCCCTCGAAGAGCCTGCGGCACACTTCGCCCGGCCCGCCAACGTTCGGCAGCAAACGGGAGAGTCCCGCCGCCGCCCGAACTAGCCTCGGCGCCAGGCGCTCGAAGTGCGCCGCAAAGTTCCATCGCCCGTCGAGCACCAGTCCGAGGTAATTCAAGGACGGCCCGACGGCGATGCGGACGCCTCCCACCGTTATGCTCAGGCCCGGTGGCGGCCTCTGGCGGGGCCCGTAGAATATCAGGGCCTCCGTCTTGTTAGTTTTGAAACCCACTGCATCCCTATTTTTAACGTAGGTCGTGGGTAAACTTAGCAGTAGAGGTCGAAGCATTTTTTAAATTTTTTACTTCTGTTTGCAACAGCGGCTGTAACACGGTCGGAAATGTATTCCTCGTGTGATTGGCCGATATTGGCTCTAAAACGTACTTAACATAGCTGACAATGTTGTGCAAGTCTTGGAAAATTTTGATTTTTTATTTAAGAGGAAAGAAATTTATTGTCGAATACAATAAATGATCGTATCCATATTGTCCATAGTGGAAAAACATACTATGATCTTCTAATTATAAGTTATTGTTTGACTGTATCATAACAAACAACATGAAAGACACTAGTGGAGAGATGATCTGAATTATTTATGACTACAGCTGATCTAATATTTGTACTATATAAGGTCATGTCTTGTAACTCGTACAGAAGAATATTATATTCATATGACTTTTTTTTTTATTGCGTAGGACAGCAGACAGGCTGACGGCCCGCTTAGGATTTAGCAGTTACCGTCGCCTATAGGTGTTTGCAATGCCAGTGGCATCGCGAACACGCTGCTGTCCCATAAGGGTACAGGAACTTGGGTCACTAATGCCGGAACACAACACAAGGTTATTATGGCGGCATACTTAAGACCAAAGGTGGTCGCCATCCAGACGGACTTGAGGCCCTACCACGTAGCTAGGGTGGGTTGTTTTGTCGCTTTTTACGACAGGCCGACCCCGGCCACAGAGGTTAGTATTCTTTCTCCGCCCCTGCACGGATAAATTTGACCCTCACTTTCTGATACTATGTCTTTGTCACATTGAGATACATATTCAACGTCCTTCAATAGAAATGTATAGTACAATATAATACTGCACAAAACAGAGACCACAAATATAAGAAACACTATATATATATATATATATATATATATATATATATATATATATATATATATATATATATATATATATATATATATATATGTGTGTGTGTGTGTGTGTGTGTGTGTCTAATAATCCGCAGAGAAATAAATCACAGGCAACAGATTTCCTTAGAGCGCAAGAAACCAAAATATAATTTAAAAACCCACTCTCAATAAAATTGTACGGTGGAGTGCAATAAAACGGGACTCGAACAGTATTACTATTCAAAACGAGACTAGAACATCTCAAAATGTAGGGTTAGCAAATCTGATTTATTGTATGTTAATCATACTTGTTTATGTATTTTTTGTTGATTACAAAAGGAAAGTATATGAGTATATCAGATTTTTAGTGTCTTTTAAACGCTTTGCTATTTCATTTGGGATTATATGGGAAATAGTTTTGTGATGATATACCAACCCACATACTAACGAGACACATGTGTACACTTTTTTGAGGAAAAACTCTGATGATTGACAAATACCCTTAACCTGGGGAGAGAGATGGACGACATCACACTACTCACTAAAAACTCCGATGTTAAACTAGTCCGCTGATCTCATGGCGAAGGCTGGCGTACAGCCAGCTAGGTATAGCTAACTAGGGTTCAATCCAAATTCAATTCTTTAGACAATTTTATGATCTGAATTATTTATGACTATAGCTGATCTAATATTTGTACTATATAAGGTGACCTCGGTGGCGTAACGGATAACGCACGTCGGTACGCTCGCGGAGGTCACGGGTTCGATTCCCGTCTCGCGTCTGGGTGTTTATGTATAATATGTATTTATTTACAAAAAAAAAGTATATAAGTAGTAAATCAGTTGTCTAGGGCCCATAACACAAGTGCTACTTAGTTTGGGACTAGATGACGCTGTGTGAATTGTTACAAAGTATTTATTATTATTTATTAATGGGTACATATATAATAATTGTCCATTGCATACCAATCTTTGCCTGAGGCTCATTGTGTGGACTAACACATGTCCAAATAAATAATCTCTCCGTGCAGGGGTGGAGTACGAATACTGACCCTTGCGGCCGGAGGCACCCTGTCGTCAAAGGACACAAAACAATGCTGATTACATGATAGAGTTCAACATATCTATATGTATATCAACAAAACAATAATGTACATTTTTAAACATTTATATCAAGATTATATTATTCAGATTATAGCATTATATTACATTGTTCTTTATAATATATCACGATTGATTCTACTAGTCCCAGAACTAGTTTTAACTGTATCTCTGGAACTAGTTTTCTCTCTCTGTAATGTACGTGATGGCGATGATTCAAGTTAGAACGTAGCGAAGCGAATAAATGTGTGTGCGTACGTGTATATGTTGTGTGTGTGTTTGTGTGTGTTTGTGTATGTGTATCAGATATAAATAAATTTATCGCTTTACTCCCCTATATGTATTAAATTTTCTGTTTCATGGTAGTCCATCTTTAATAAGAAGAGATGCAAGCCCGCAGCCACCCTGATTATACTAGACTAGACTATAAAGTGGACCATGAGTCAGTTTGCTGATTACGGTACTTAAAGAAACGTATTTTTTTTCAGTATACATCTAATGTATTTCTTTTTTTGTGAAAGCGGGTGGCTTTTTTTATAACTGAATAATAAAAATTGTGCGAAATTGATAAGAAAAAGTCAAAAGTGCAATTGGGATTTAACACTGTAATGATGATCAAACAACATACAGATAAAATAAAAAATACGTTAATAATAAAATGTTATAATATAAAATTCAATATCATGGTCATTAAATAAAATTCAAAATGGCAGAACAGTCAATGAAAAATTTTGCACAATGCTCAAACTAGTTTCTAGAAACTATTTAAAAGTAATCATTATAAAAATAAGATTAGCCGACTGCACAACCCTGGTCTAGAAATAGGCTGAACAAAATTTACAGCAAGCCTGAAATTGTACACGAGTACATATTGCCAACTCAGAATACATTTCGTAGCTAAACTTACATTTTTTTAGATTTAAATTAAAACCGTGGAATAGTTGTTAATTAAACTCATCCGGAGGGACATGGTCATGACCATAAAACTTTGGGAGTTCAAAAATTAAGTTTAGTACATGCATAATGGAAATACAAAATAATTACTTGTTGGAACTTCTCAGATGACTGTAGTTTTATTTATTAATTGCGTTAAGTTAAACACAGTATTACATAAAATAGAAATAAAACATTAACATATTCTACTTAATATGAAAACATTGATACGTTGACATTTGTAAGTGATGTAAATATATATATATATATGTATATATATATATATATATATATATATTTATATATATATATATATATATATATATATATATATATATATATATATATATATATATATATATATATATATATATATATATATATACCTAGTCAGGTCATAAGTATTGTCACACAGTAAAAACTTTTCTTTTAGAATGCTGGCCACAAAAAAGTTTATTGAATTCGAATTTCGAATTGTTCATGAAAATAAAAATGTATAACTTTTAGAATTTTACTCATTTTTAAATATGGAGTGGACGCTTAAAGAAGACCGTGTTGCAGTTATTGCGTTGCATCGTTACAGTTACGCGCCAATTCAAATTTTTAACATACTGAAAAATTTGAATATAACCAAAAGATTCGTTTATCGTACCATCAAACGATACAATGAAGACTCTAGTGTAGATGACAGGTCAAGAAGTGGTCGCCCTCGGTCTGTTAGGACTCCAGCAGTGATAAAAGCTGTGAAGGCACGAATTCAAAGAAATCACAAACGTAAGCAGAAACTGTTGGCCCTTCAGATGGGGTTAAGCAGAACCACGGTGAAAAGGGTGTTAAATGAAGACTTAGGGCTTCGGGCATATCGAAAAAAAAACAGGACATCGTTTGAATGCTCGTCTAATGGACCTGAGACTGAAGAGATGCCGCGCTTTGTTGAAGCGGTACGCGAGAAAAAAATATCGGGAAATTCTTTTTTCGGATGAAAAAATGTTTACCGTAGAAGAGAGCTACAACAAACAAAATGATAAGGTGTACGCACACAGTAGTGAAGAAGCGAGCAACCGTATTCCGCGTGTCCAACGAGGTCATTTTCCATCCTCGCTCATGGTATGGTTGGGAGTTTCTTATTGGGGCTTAACAGAGGTACATTTTTGTGAGAAAGGTGTAAAAACGAATGCTGTTGTGTATCAAAATACAGTCCTGACGAACCTTGTGGAACCTGTTTCTCATACCATGTTCAATAACAGGCACTGGGTATTCCAACAAGATTCGGCGCCAGCTCATAGAGCGAAGAGCACACAAGACTGGCTGGCGGCGTGTGAAATCGACTTCATCCGGCACGAAGACTGGCCCTCCTCCAGTCCAGATTTGAATCCGTTTGATTACAAGATATGGCAACACTTGGAGGAAAAGGCGTGCTCAAAGCCTCATCCCAATTTGGAGTCACTCAAGACATCCTTGATTAAGGCAGCCGCCGATATTGACATGGACCTCGTTCGTGCTGCGATAGACAACTGGCCGCGCAGATTGAAGGCTTGTATTCAAAATCACGGAGGTCATTTTGAATAAACCTTAATGTCATAAGAATCTATGTTTTGTTAAGTTCATTTTGGTATATGAATGGTTACATAATTAATAAACTTGTTACAATTATTTTACATTAAACATGTGACAGAATTTATGACCTGACTAGGTACACTTTACGAAACCAGGCCTGCAGCGCCTACCCCTATTGCCTGTATTGCCTGGACCAAAAGCCATTGTACGATGCCAGTTACAGACCGAGATAGCACCGTACAGGAATGGGAAGGATAGCTCGAGAGCAGTGGACTGTATGAGAGAGGAGGGGAGAGGAGGGGTGGCTAGAGAGACGCGATCCCTTGCAGTGGGCAAAGAAATTCGCTCTGACCTTGATTCCACCCCTTTCCGGTTTGGTTCAGGTCCGCCTGTGTAGGAACTGTTGCACTGCACCAGCTAAACTCACGCACATTGAACACACATTATTATGGCACGGCCAATGAGAGTTTGGAGTAACGTTTAGAAGCTCACGCGTTACTAGTTATATTATTTTTCGTACCACCCTCGCTTTTACCATTTTTCTCACCGAGAGTGAGGGTAGGTAATAAAAATCAGGAGGCGGGATTTCAAATACCCTTTATACAAGGATCAAACAGCCATTTTAATCCGTGCAGGGGCGGAGAAAGAATACTAACCTCTGCGGCCGCGGTCGGCCTGTCGTAAAAGCCGACAAAACAACCCACCCTAGCTACGTGGTAGGGCCTCAAGCCCGTCTGGATGGCGACCACCTTCGGTCTTAAGTATGCCGCCATAATAACCTTGTGTTGTTTTCCGGCATTAGTGACCTAAGTTTCTGTACCCTTATGGGACAGCAGCGTGTTCGCAATGCCACTGGCGTTGCAAACACCCATAGGCGACGGTAACTGCTAAATTCTAAGCGGGCCGTCAGCCTGTCTGCTGTTCTACAGCAATAAAAAAAAAGCCATCTTACCATATATCGTAACTATACTATAATGCGAAAATTCTTCCTTTGACCATATAACTAGGAAATTGATAGAGAAAGAGAGGTAGACCAAAGAAAAAAAAATCAAAAATCATTTATTTCGGTACTATACAATTTAAATACAGTATTACAGGGACATCGTTGCTACCCAAAAGTAAAAACATACTGTGCTGCAGTAGCAACGTTCACCTCAGTTCATCACAACTACATTGGTTTTATAGCACGTATAGAAAATAGGAGATTTCGTGTGTATGTGTGTGTGTGTATGCGCGCAAGAAAATATGATAATATGGTGAAAAAGAGTGTGAATGTTGAAATGACGACTAACAGAGTATAGTGCAAGGAAAGAATATGTTGTGCCCACTCCATTTAATTTGAGATAAGGGCAGAAAGAAATAAATTATAAATTTACACGTCTGTGTACACGCTGTTCTTTTATATTCTCGTTCTTCTGTGCCCTAACTGCGACAGATAAACGTAAAATGTGATTTTCCTTTAAGATATAACGTCTAAGTTTTTAATTAGAAATGGTTTCATGTTGTAAATCCTTTTGCTCCCAGTTTCAATGTCATTTTAGTATCACAGAAGTAAGAATTTTCTTACATTTACTCAATTACGCTGCTATGAATAATTTGGATTTCAAATTTTAATTTTTTATGGACATTATCAATATAGGTCTTATTTTTTGTGACTTACTAAAGAACCAATAAGACTGATGATATTTTTTATCAGCAATAGCTGTTATAAATTGCAATAAAGTCAAAAATATGATTTAACTAAAGGAACCGGTTACTTTCAATTCTGAAATGGAAACCAATATAAACTTTTCTTTTGATATCTGTGAATGAATAACAGGAATATTTTATATATACAACTAAAAAGTTCCTAACTCTCACTGGCTTACCAATGTCCATATATTTTATATATCTATCCAAGGTGACAGTGACATCTTGATAACATAGACACAGAAAACAGAGTGCTTCAGCGATTTAGTCTATGGTATACTGTAAATGCATACCATACACTAAATTTCATACTCTACAATCACCAAAAACTCCCTTTAAACTACATGTATATAATATAACATATACCTAGTCAGGTCATAAATTCTGTCACATGTTTAATGTAAAATAATTGTAACAAGTTTATTCATTATGTAACCATTCATATACCAAAATGAACTTAACAAAACATAGATTCTTATGACATTAAAGTTTATTCAAAATGACCTCCGTGATTTTGAATACAGACCTTCAATCTGCGCGGCCAGTCGTCTATCGCAGCACGAACGAGGTCCATGTCAATATCGGCGGCTGCCTTAATCAAGGATGTCTTGAGTGACTCCAAATTGGGATGAGGCTTTGAGCACGCCTTTTCCTCCAAGTGTTGCCATATCTTGTAATCTAACGGATTCAAATCTGGACTGGAGGAGGGCCAGTCTTCGTGCCGGATGAAGTCGATTTCACGCGCCGCCAGCCAGTCTTGTGTGCTCTTCGCTCTATGAGCTGGCGCCGAATCTTGTTGGAATACCCAGTGCCTGTTATTGAACATGGTATGAGAAACAGGTTCCACAAGGTTCGTCAGGACTGTATTTTGATATACAACAGCATTCGTTTTTACACCTTTCTCACAAAAATGTACCTCTGTTAAGCCCCAATAAGAAACTCCCAACCATACCATGAGCGAGGATGGAAAATGACCTCGTTGGACACGTGGAATACGGTTGCTCGCTTCTTCACTACTGTGTGCGTACACCTTATCATTTTGTTTGTTATAGCTCTCTTTTACGGTAAACATTTTTTCATCCGAAAAAAGAATTTCCCGATATTTTTTTCCCGCGTACCGCTTCAACAAAGCGCGGCATCTCTTCAGTCTCAGGTCCATTAGACGAGCATTCAAACGATGTCCTGTTTTTCTTCGATATGCCCGAAGCCCTAAGTCTTCATTTAACACCCTTTTCACCGTGGTTCTGCTTAACCCCATCTGAAGGGCCAACAGTTTCTGCTTACGTTTGGGATTTCTTTGAATTCGTGCCTTCACAGCTTTTATCACTGCTGGAGTCCTAACAGACCGAGGGCGACCACTTCTTGACCTGTCATCTACACTAGAGTCTTCATTGTATCGTTTGATGGTACGATAAACGAATCTTTTGGTTATATTCAAATTTTTCAGTATGTTAAAAATTTGAATTGGCGCGTAACTGCAACGATGCAATGCAATAACTGCAACACGGTCTTCTTTAAGCGTCCACTCCATATTTAAAAAATGAGTAAAATTCTAAAAGTATACATTTTTATTTTCATGAACAATTCGAAATTCGAATTCAATAAACTTTTTTGTGGCCAGCATTCTAAAAGAAAAGTTTTTACTGTGTGACAATACTTATGACCTGACTAGGTATATGATAAAATATATACCTAGTCAGGTCATAAATTCTGTCACATGTTTAATGTAAAATAATTGTAACAAGTTTATTAATTATGTAACCATTCATATACCAAAATGAACTTAACAAAACATAGATTCTTATGACATTAAAGTTTATTCAAAATGACCTCCGTGATTTTGAATACAAGCCTTCAATCTGCGCGGCCAGTTGTCTATCGCAGCACGAACGAGGTCCATGTCAATATCGGCGGCTGCCTTAATCAAGGATGTCTTGAGTGACTCCAAATTGGGATGAGGCTTTGAGCACGCCTTTTCCTCCAAGTGTTGCCATATCTTGTAATCTAACGGATTCAAATCTGGACTGGAGGAGGGCCAGTCTTCGTGCCGGATGAAGTCGATTTCACGCGCCGCCAGCCAGTCTTGTGTGCTTTTCGCTCTATGAGCTGGGGCCGAATCTTGTTGGAATACCCAGTGCCTGTTATTGAACATGGTATGAGAAACAGGTTCCACAAGGTTCGTCAGGACTGTATTTTGATACACAACAGCATTCGTTTTTACACCTTTCTCACAAAAATGTACCTCTGTTAAGCCCCAATAAGAAACTCCCAACCATACCATGAGCGAGGATGGAAAATGACCTCGTTGGACACGCGGAATACGGTTGCTCGCTTCTTCACTACTGTGTGCGTACACCTTATCATTTTGTTTGTTGTAGCTCTCTTCTACGGTAAACATTTTTTCATCCGAAAAAAGAATTTCCCGATATTTTTTTCCCGCGTACCGCTTCAACAAAGCGCGGCATCTCTTCAGTCTCAGGTCCATTAGACGAGCATTCAAACGATGTCCTGTTTTTCTTCGATATGCCCGAAGCCCTAAGTCTTCATTTAACACCCTTTTCACCGTGGTTCTGCTTAACCCCATCTGAAGGGCCAACAGTTTCTGCTTACGTTTGGGATTTCTTTGAATTCGTGCCTTCACAGCTTTTATCACTGCTGGAGTCCTAACAGACCGAGGGCGACCACTTCTTGACCTGTCATCTACACTAGAGTCTTCATTGTATCGTTTGATGGTACGATAAACGAATCTTTTGGTAATATTCAAATTTTTCAGTATGTTAAAAATTTGAATTGGCGCGTAACCGCAACGATGCAACGCAATAACTGCAACACGGTCTTCTTTAAGCGTCCACTCCATATTTAAAAATGAGTAAAATTCTAAAAGTTATACATTTTTATTTTCATGAACAATTCGAAATTCTAATTCAATAAACTTTTTTGTGGCCAGCATTCTAAAAGAAAAGTTTTTACTGTGTGACAATACTTATGACCTGACTAGGTATATGATATAATAAAAAATCTATGAATATAGATTCATTATATAAAACAGCCATTCATTTACAAATTTAATTTTGCAATCTGTGAACAAGAATTAATTTCAACGCCGCCGATGCGATTGTTACAGCCCAATTGTATTTATTTGCATTTGACACGATCAAATGGAGTTCATAAATATTTATATGGCTCGGGTGTCGTCGGAAGTGAATTTTGTATAATAATATGTATTTTGTTTATGTGATGGTTTTCAAATGAGTGCTTGAGTGAACAAAAGCTTTAGTGATTATCGTCATTTTTGGATTTATTGTTCGAATTATTTTAATTTTGTCACCAGAATTAGGGCCTGAGGAGGCTAAACCATTTATACGCAATTATTCACATCCGTGCGCAGTTCACACCTCGTACTCATAGGTGATATGGTCAAGCATATGATCCTAATTTAGTACAGAGAAATATAATAAATCTACTTCATCATTTGCCAAAGGAGTTGCAAAACGCCGCCTTTTTGTCATTGAAACATGCACTTTTACTGTGTGTGTATCTCTAGTAACGCTTACATTTTTTTGTTCAACGATCTACGACAAAGTTGATATAGATGTGGTTAAAAACTAGTATTAGGATATATTTTTGTTGTTGTGGCTTAAAATAATGATACTTATTACTGGAGCAATGATTAAAATAACCATTCGTTAAAAATATATAAAAAGGTAATGATATTAAGAGATATTACCCTAAGTTTGCTACACAAATAACGGCGAAGCAACCCTGTAAACTGATATCTGACGTTATTAGGTAACCTTATATATAAAATGCAAAGGAGACCAAACAACTTAATATGCAAATTTAATATAATTTACTACTGATTACGAATGGGTGAGGAGAAAATAGAATTAATATAAATTGTATTCGTGCAGGGGCGGAAGAAGAATACTAACCTCTGCGGCCGGGATCGGCCTGTCGTAAAAGGCAACAAAACTACCCTACCCTAGCAACGTGGTAGGGCTTCAAGCCCGTCTGAATGGCGTCCTTCACCTTTGGTCTTAAGTATACTGCCATAATAACCTTCTATTGTGTTCCGGCATTAGTGACTCAAGTTCCTGCACCTTTACGGGACATCAGCGTGTTCGCGATGCCGCTGGCATTGCAAACACTCATATGCGACGGTGATTACTAAATTCTAAGCGGGCCATCAGCCTGTCTGTCAACAGCAATGAAAAAAGGTATTATATATAGGACGGATTGAAGCAGAAATCAGGAAACGAATCCATGTCTAAAGCAGCAACGACAAAACTCACCCGGATATAGAGGGATCGTAATATATCCAAGGCTACAAAGGTGAGGCTGGTACGGACACTGGTATTCTCTATTTTCTTCTACGATGCGGAATCCTGGACGATTAAGACAAGAGACGGAAGAAGAATTGACGCGTTTGAGGTGTGGTGTTGGCGGTGTATGTTGCGTATCCCATGGACAGCTCATATAACCAGACTCTACTACTTTCAACACAACTCTGCTTTCATTGTATCCTCGGTTACTTCGGCAAAATTGCTCGAAGAGATCCAGACAACCTCAAAAAGTTGATGGTGGTTGGTAGCGTTGACGGAAAGACGGGCGATTTCCGTTGCGATGGACAGACCGAACATGCCCTTACCGGCATGCCAGTTGCAGAGGCCATGAAATCAGCAGAAAATAAGACTACCTGTCAAAATCTAATACAGCGAGTGACGGGAGCCCCTACAGACTAGACATGACCTTTAGTAAGTCAAGTAGGCTTCTAGAAAGAAAGAAATATAAAGTATAACAAACGTATCGCTTATTACAAACTCAACGGCCAATGTTCAACTGTAAGACAATATTCAGTCAAATTAATTTTTAATTTCATCAGTGGTGTTGAATATTAATCCTCTGAAATTTCAGTTAATTTAAACAATAAGAACTTCCAGCTGAAGTAATGACAGGAAATCTCCTTTAATATCTTTGCAAAACCCCTCGACGTAGCCACAGATTACTAAACAGGTAAGCAATGCGTGCAATAATTGAGCAAGAACGGTAAAGTGCTCTCAAGACACCCACAAAACCCTCCATTCACACACCACATAAAATATTAACTCATTCCGTATGAGCTGATTCGAAATTACTATTACCACTGGTTCGATTTTCGACTTCTTTTAAATTAATTCGTGACAATAATGCTTTACTAAATTACAAAATATAAAGCTGCGATGCAACTTCGCAAGTAAGATGTCTTAGTTGTAGAGAACTCTAATAGTTTCTTTATCTGATTTAGACCCAGGTCAGTCTTTTCTTAACAGTAATTCAATATCAATATTTTATCCAAAGATTGTTTTGTGTGAGGAGTTGTATACGAGGTTGATGGAGGTGAGGACTCATACTTATTAAAATATAATTAAAAGAAAATTAAAAACAAGCATCCACATCTATTCGAACCATTTTTTTCTCATAATTTTGATATTTAAATATGTTTTTCTACAAGAGCATTATTTGTAATAGTAGATATTAATGTCACTACGAATTAAAATAAAATCGTAACTACACATTGAATCTCTTATAAACTTACTTATAAACATATAAATCATCTTAGAAATCCAAAAAGCCACTTAGAATTTAATAAAAAATAACCGGACTAAAATGGGAATTGTAGTTTCGCTACAAAAGCTAAGAAGTTCTTTATAATATTAGTCGTTATATTGTAATAAACATACTATATGTTATTAGAGTAGAATATATATTTTGGGAGAAGACTTTTTTCATACAGTTTGATGTATGAAGTCTCGATTTCATTCTCGGCAAATCTACATTCGAGAACAAATGGTAGCGTCACTTATTCAGTACACCGTCACCAGGGAATCGAACTCGCTACGTTATTAACGGCCCCACTTCATCACAATCCAAGTGACGCTCTGGCTAGATCGTTTTGTGATACAGACCGTGGTGTAGTAACACATTTATTACACACGCCCTTAAAAGGTATGACGACACATTAATGTATTCGAGGAGGAACGTAGCTTTACAATTTATTTTCCTCAGAATTAAGGGATATTTTACACAAATGTACTTTGTTTTTATTTTACTTTAATTAATTCAGGTTACGTTACCAATAAAATTGTGAGTAAAACCAACACATGGAGTACAGTAAAAAGGAATATAGATGAGTTTTATTTCAGAATATTGGTCAGGTAATCTTTTTTTTATGAAAAATCCCACTTTACCACATCTTTTTATAAATTTACCAAAATTTCCACAAAAGAACGTTACAGAAGTATAACGAACTCACTTTTATTGAGGTTTCATTTTAACAGGTGTATAGTGAATGAAATTTAATTTGGATTTTGAGTTATTTTACGATTAAAATGATATTAAAATAAAAGCTTATGAATGCAAATACAGTAATTTTTACAGGTTTCTTCTCCACGCCAAGACAGAGTAAGAGAGACAGAAAGAGCTCCGAGCCTGCCTGGATGACACCAGCGCTGGTTTTTGAATATGTCGCCATAATAACCTTATGCTGCTCGTGTAAGTGATCTAAGAAGTATTTTTTTAATACTGAAGAGCTAATCTTTACAGCTAGTCAGTCTGACGGCTCACTTAATAGTAACCAGTTACTATCGTCTATGGATGTTTGCGAGACTAAGGGCACCGCGAACACGCTGCTGACCCATAGGGGTACAGGAACCTGGGTTATTAATGCCGGAACACAACAGAAGTTTACTATGCCGGCATATTTTTATGCGTGCAGGGACGGCGGAGAAAGCATACTAACCTCTGCGGCCGGGGTTGGCCTGTCGTAAAAGGCAACAAAACAACCCACCCTAGCTACATGGTACGGCCCCAAGCCCGTCTGGATGGCGGCCACCTTTGGTCTTAAGTATGCCGCCTTAATAACCTTGTGTTGTGTTCCGGCATTAGTGACCCCAAGTTCCTGTACCCTTATGGGACAGCAGCGTGTACGCGATGCCACTGGCATTGCAAATACCCATAGGCGATGGTAACTGCTAAATTCTAAGCGGGCCGTCAGCCTGTCTGCTGTCCTACAGCATTAATAAAAAAAAATTTGACGACCTCCCGGCGTAACGGCTAACGCACGTCGGTACGCTTGCGAAGGTCACGGGTTCGATTCACGTCCCGCCTGGTTTGTGTATAATACTTATTACAAAAGAAAAGTATATATGTAGTATATCAGTTGTCTACTACCCATAATACAAATGCTGTGCAACTTAGTTTGGGACTAGATAGCGTTGTGTGAAATGTCTCAATATATTTATTTATTATTATTTATACTTATACACCAGGGGTGGTTGCCATCTAGACGGGCTCGGAGTCCTGCCCCGTAGCTAGAGGGTTGTTTTGTCGCCTTTTACGACAGGCCAACCCCAGCCGCGGGGATTAGTATTCTTACTCCGCCTGTGCACGGAGAAGCGCCCCTGCAAGGAGGTTATAGTTACTCTACGTGAATGGCAGCGTGTTAGTGGATGTGGTGTAAAGAAAAAGGTTTCATAATGAAATTTTTGTTTTCCAAAGTCCTCTCGATGAAAATTTAATACTAATATATCATTAAGACATACATTATGACCTAAAACTTAGGCACGTATTGAATTGAATCAGTGTCTGGAAAAGAAAATTTCACGGACAATCTTTTCTGTAATTCAAACTTCGAATAAAAAAAGATACTTTATCTAAATTAAATGCAATTAAAATATAATTTAAATAACCATTTTAAAATATGGCGTAATCTATCATTTATGAATTGATGGGCCCGTTAATTTATTTTAATGCATCACTGAATCAATTTTCGGTTGAAATCGTTGTAATTTTATTACCAAATCGGCGAGATTCTATAATGGGCTCTTGAGGAACGAGGGGTGAAGATTTTAAAATTGATTCATGATTTGAAGGTTGAGATTTGATTACTTTTAAATCAATTTATGACGATTCAGTCGCGTGTGATATGCGAATTGATCAGCCGCTTATTCATGCTCAGATACGAATATTAATAATATCACAAATCAAGCACAAAGTTAAAATTAAGCGGTTTAATAATTGATTGATTGACTAATGATTTATTGCCGAGATTGTTTTAGTAAAAGATGTGAGTGCATCATTTGATATATCCTGTCAAAGTTAGTGCCTGAGGTTTACAATCGAGTCCAGCTATGGGGCGAAACTTATGTTTTATAGCTGTAGTTCAAATAGGTAAACGGCCCACCTGAAAGTCACGGGCTTATGGGCGTTTGCAACACCAGAAGCATTGTCAACGCGCCGTCAGCCTTGAATAAATATTACAACGTCTTTTCAAAAAATCGTATATTATATTGCGATGCAAAAACTACAGTAAAACAATACGCTAATGTTTATACATTTCCTTGTCGCTGATATATCTTTGAAACTTTTCTTTTCTTAACCAAGAAGGCATAAAAAAGCTGTAAATAAATGTGGTTAAATTTAGTTTTTACAAGAGAGTCAGCCGTCTCGATCCAATAACGTACTCAAAATTCTAACGTTGTCCTTCCTGTATGTACACTAGCGAAAGGGGTAACCCATAATTAATATTTTTACTATTCCTTAGAAAAGCGATGGGGTAGCCATCGCTTTTCAAACATTCAAACGAAATCTCAATAAACTCTCCAAAAATACTCGAAGACAAGTGGAGTGGGTATTTTAAATATTTTTTTAGACGTGGCATCATTTCGCTGTAGACATTAGATATTGCAAATTCTCATTCGGGTGATTGTACACTATATATTCAAAACTTTCTTCAGCACATCGGAAACCCTTAATTGATTTTTCAAAATCTCAACTAATATATAGACCGGTAAAGCTGGTAATATTAGGATAACCTAATATATAAATAAACTAATAACCGACAATTGATTAAATCAATAAACACAAGAATGAACAACAATTTCTTTTTATTTGTCCCAAACATTCACGGGGGCTCGTTTTCAGAAGTCTTAGACTTGGAATTGCCATTGCAATCGTAAAACTGGCAAAATTTTGTCGCGAAGTTACCTTAATTGTGCCATTACTTGTTTCTGGCGCTATCTGCGGCCACCTAATGGGGGTTACAGATAAAATATTGCTCCTCTCCAGTTATATGACGCTTGCTCTGGTTCTACTCGGTTTGAGGTGATGTTATTTGTCGGGCTATTTTCATTGAAATTTATTATAGTACTTGAGAACAAATGCTGAAAAATAGAGTGAATGCAGGATGGATGAAATGGCGATAGGTCTCAGGAACAATTTGCGATCCACAAGTGCCGTTTAGACTTCAATGTAAAATTTATAAGTCCGTTATAAGACCTGTCATATTGTATGGATGTGCTGGGCCACAAAGGGGAAAGATGAAAGGTTGAGAGGAGTTACAAAAATGGATAAAATTAGAAATGAGTATATTAGGGGAAGTTTGAAAGTGACTGAGAAGCTGAAAGTGATAGGTTGGCCTGGTATGGCCATATAACGCGAAGAAAGAAAAAAAAAGACTTGAGAACAAATGCTCAAATAAAATAAAAGGTTTTTTCAGTCCTTCTTGTGTGCATTTATGAAAAATTACTCAATTGGTTCAATGACACTTTGAGTGAGCCGAGTCTGTAGTTTTGACTCCCTGAATAAACACTATGTAGTATATAGATACTACATAGTGTTTATTCAGGGAGTCAAAACTACAGACTCGGCTCTAATATATAGATTTCTGATAAAATATAGATTTCTGATATGTCTTTCAATTGTTTATTAAAGTCCCTTTTTTGATAGAAAAATGAGAGAAAGTGGTCTCTAGTGATATACGTAATGAAATGTTTTTATTATTTATATTTTAGATAAATATTTTATTTTGTGAAAACATCGTGATATTATTTAAGGCATATTTGCAAAATTATTCAAGTCTCTTAAATGTGCACATGTAAAGTTACTTAGCATCAAGTCTAGAAATTGGTTTTCGTAGTCATAAAGCCCATTTTTTATTGCTGTAGGATAGGAGACAGGCTGACGGCCCGCTTAGAATTTAGCAGCTACGGCAGTGGCATCGCGAACGCGGTGTAGTCCCATAAGGGTACCTGTGAACTTGGCTCACTAGTGTCGGAACATAACACAAGGTTATACCACGTAGCTAGTGTGGTTTGTTTTGTTGCCTTTATCGACAGGCTAAACCAAGCCGCAGAGATCAGTATTCTTTCTCGGCCCCTGCACGCATAGACTTTACTTAAGTGAAAATCACATGACCAAATAAATATTACTTACATATTTGTGAGAATACAATGTTTATACATTTTAAATAATAAAATAATTTAAAGCAGTTGTATGTATTCATATGTATCACATTTTAATCATTATTTAAATTTATAATAATTATCTTTGTTGACTTGTTTTCAATTATATTGCAAATCAAATCGATAATATTTAGAATCTGACTTGCTTATTAAATACCTCCCTAAAGATCTTGGTGCTTGAGAGCCAATAAACTGGAAAGAATAATTTGAATAAATAAGTATCATACGAACGCCATCTTACTTCTGCGATGTTATACAGTGGCAAGCCTACGTAGTAAGCAAAAGTGCAATTCGGTTTTTCTTTAAGGATTCTGTACTTTATTGTACAAGTAATGAAAATAACGGGTTGAAAACAGGCAAGAAAGAAAAGAAGAATATATTATAAAGGAATTATTTTTATAGATATTTTATTTTTCTCGCTGATGCTGTAATTAATACTTTAGTTGGTGAACAATAAAGAGTTTCATTCATTCATTCATTCATATTTTACGCTACTGATTAACACATTAACTGCCAATCATTTTGATGAGTATGTGGTCATTTGCCGTTGCAGGTTTAGATAGTACATACATATGTATAGATAGACATATTTGTCTAATAATATTCTAACTTAAAATAATAATCTAATAATTTTCAAGATATTATGTTCTTTTCTTCTTGTGGCCACTTGTTGTTGTTGTTGTTTTCCTATGGTACCCCAGTGGTACAGAGGGCCTTCGTAAGACGTCGCCATCCGCTCCTGTCCTGCGCCTGTTGCTCCGCGTCCCTCCAACTCAACCCAACCGCCCGCAGCTCGGCGTCCACGGTGCGCTGCCACGTGTGCGCTGGCCGGCCCCGTCGCCTGCTCCCATGCGGCCTCCACGCGAACGCGACCCTGGCTGTATTGTCCTCTGGTCTTCGGAGGGTGTGCCCTGTCCACTTCCACTTCCGTTGCGCGATTTCCTGCTTTATCGGAATTTGGTGGCATCGCTTCCATAGATCCTCGTTGCTGATAGTGTTCGGCCAAAATATGCGCAGGATAGACCTCAGGCATTTGTTGACGAACACTTGTAGTTTGCTCGTCAGACCCTTTGTCTCCTTCCAAGTCTCGCAGCCGAAGAGCAAAACAGACTTCACTATGGAATCGAAGAGGGAAACCTTGATCCGCCGGGTGAGCACGTTTGAATCCCACACAGGTTTTAGCTGGGCAAAGGCACCTTTCGCTTTCCTGATCCTCGCGTCGACGTCGTCATCAGAGCCACCACTGTTGGTCACAGTGCTGCCGAGATATGTGAACTTTACGACAGATTCCAGCGGTGTGCCATTGAGTCTGATGGGTCGATTTTCGGAAGACTGTACTCGCATTTCGACGGTCTTCTTAGCGTTGATTCGTAGACCCTTATCTTGAGCTTCCTCTCGTAACGAGTCCAGCTTCATTTGGAGAGCGGTCAGTGAAGACGAAATCAACACTATATCGTCCGCGTAGTCGAGGTCCTCCAGGTGCGAGCTTGCGTTCCATGGGATGCCCCTAGGTGTTTCAGTAACTTTCCGCATGACGTCGTCGAGTAGGACAATGAACAGCAGCGGCGACAGGAGGCAGCCCTGCTTGACTCCTGTAGTCATTGCTATTGGCTCCCCCAGAACTTGGTCGTGCACTACTTTGCAGATGCTACCGTTGTATAGAGACTGGATGATACCTATATACTTGCTGGGTATTCCTCTTTGCCTGAGACAGGACCACAGTGCGCTCCACTGCACGGAGTCGAACGCTTTCTCGAAGTCGACGAAAGCAAGGAAAAGCTCGGCCCGCCACTCCACGCACGACTCTATAAGTATGCGCAAGGTATTCGTGTGGTCGGTGCATGACCTGCCAGAACGGAACCCGGCCTGCTCTTCCCGGAGTGTTCCTGCAATCTCTGGGGACATTCGATTGAGGAGTATTTTTGCCAGAACTTTAGCCGCAGTGGGTAAGAGCGTTATGCCCCTCCAGTTATCGCAAAGTGACAAGTCCCCCTTCTTTGGTACCTTCACGAGCAAACCCTGCTTCCACTCGCAGGGAACACGCTCCGTCTCCCAAACACGCTGCAACAGCGGATAAAGTATTTCGGCTGACCTAGCCGGATCCGCTTTTAATAGCTCCACATTGATGTTATCAACCCCTGGTGCCTTCCCTGCCTTCAGCTGTTTAATGGCAGCGACTACTTCTGCGTATGTTGGTGGAGTCGTTGGCAGATTTAGGGGTGGTCTGGGGTTGTCTGACGCAGTTATTGGTTGGGTTTGGCTTTGAGTCAGCAGATTGGAGAAGTGCTCGGTCCATCGTTTCAGTTGTTCCTCTGTAGTACACAACAATTGTCCCGTGGCGTCTTTCAGCGGCTTTTTGGAGGAAAGTGATTTATTGTACAGGCGTTTAGTAACATCGTACAACTCCCTCATGTTGGCTATCTTGGCTGCTGCGTTGGCTCGATCTGCTAGCTCGTCGGCAGCACGTCGTCTGTCACGTCTCGTCAGCTTTCGGATGCGGAGGCGTAAGGCAGTGTACTCCTCATTTAGGGCGTCAAAAGCGACAGTGTTTTGAGCGGCCAACTGCTCTAGCCTTACGCTCTGCCTTCTCTCTATCGCGGACCACAGCTCTTGGGACATCCAGGGTTCTTGTTTGGAGCGTTTATAGCCTAGGATTTTTTCGCCGGCTACAGTGAAAGCAGTGCGCACACGGTCCCAAGTTTCATCCATGTCCTCGTCTTCCAGCTCTTCCAAAAGCTCAAATTGGTTAAGGAGGCAGACACCGAACTCTTGTCTACCCTCCTCGGTCCTAAGTTTCTGCAAATTGAACTTCTTGGATACCTTCGCAACTTTACAACGAGGTGCGGCCATCTTGAGACGTACATCGGCGAGGACAAGATGATGATCGCTATCCACATCAGCGCCGCGGCGGTTCCTAACATCAAGTAGCGACGTTCTCCAGGCTCTGCTTATCGCAATGTGGTCGATCTGGTTTCGGGTGACACCATCAGGAGAAATCCAAGTGATTTTGTGGCACTCCTTGTGTTTAAACAGAGTTCCTCCGATCACCAGATTGTGCGCAGAGCACAGGTCACCGAAGAGTTCTCCGTTTTCATTTATTTCTCCGGCGGCCCCTTCACGACCCATATAGTGTTCGCGGTCCTCGGTGTCTGAGCCCATCTTGGCATTCAGGTCTCCCATCAATATCACGATGTCCTGTTTCTTCACATTCCTCAGGGTCGACTCTAGCTGCTCGTAAAAGCTCTCCTTTACATCTGGCAGTGCCAGGTTAGTTGGGGCGTAACATTGGATTACAGTGATTTTTCTGACTCTTGAAGAAAACCGAGCTGTGATGATTCTGTCAGATATCGGTTTCCAATGTAGAAGGCTGTTCTTCGCGCTACGGCTTAGTAGCAGCCCCACGCCGTACTCCCGAGTGGCGTTCTCATCCTCTTTTCCACTGTACAGAAGGGTCGAGCCAAAATCTGATGTTATTTCACCGAATCCATTCCATCTCGTTTCGCTTAATCCTAGGATATGAATGTTGTAGTCCCGCATGATTTTGGCTACCTGAGGAAGCCTTTCAGGTTGAGTCATGGTTCTGATATTCCAACATCCAATCCGTGTCCGTAATTTCGCGCCAAAGGTCGTCGGTAAAGGGGATCGGTCTTTCTTTCTCTTTGAAGGTTTCATAATCAATTAATTTTAGGAATGTGCAGGTGATTAGCCCACAGCATCCCGATCACGGTGATGGGGCTGCCATCATTGCGACCGTGCTCGCAGGGCCAGTCTTTTAGGGAGACCCAAGGCTTCTGGTAGCCTAAACCGCTGGTTTTTACCAGTGAGTGGTTCATTCCTCACGAACCCTCCTCCTTTCACATCCGGGCTTGGGACCGGCAACGGCGGAGTTGGCCACTTGTGGCCACTGAAAGAACATAATTTCATCTCCCACATTCTCTTTATAAATCCTCAGAGATTGAAAAAAAATTGCCACAAACTAAATGTCGGACATCAGTGACCGACATGGCGTTTAGAATTTCTGTCTTCATTCTAGCTTAACAATAATACATTTTTAAATTTATTTGCAAATCAATTTACCAAATTATATAAATGTATTTTGGTCTTTATTATTTTATACGTTTTAATTATATTAAATAAATAAATTTCATGGGACAATAACGCATAGGAATCTGAAAAATATATGTGCACGCTTTAAACCATACCTAAAATTATTAACCTAGTATTTTAAACTAATTTTGATCAATTTGCTCTTCATATCATTTTAAATAGATTTTGGTTAAGATTGTTATTTGATCTGTGAGATTTTATTATGAACGAGCCAAATTACTGTTCCTCTAGGCACACATAAGTGATTATGCTGGAAAATATTTCACTATAGAAAAACTCACGTTTCGGGAATCGTATTGCTTTCTTAGTTGCCTGGCAAGAAAATCTTTTGGTCCCCAGCTACTCTCGGGTCTAAATAGATATTTCCAGCTCTAAAATCCGAAAAAAAATTATAAAGACAATTGGACTCAAGAGCTAAGAATTTTTACTACGATCAATTAAAAAAGTAAATTACAATATATTTATAGTGAGAGTGGATAAAGTACCTGGTAGCTCAGTGGTATAATACTCAGATATCAGTCTAGAAGTTCCGGGTTCAAATCTCACAATGGAATGCACCGCATAAGCAGTTTTTGTCTTTTTTATTGCTGTAGGGCAGCATACAGGCTGAAGGCCCGCATAGAATTTAGCAGTTACCGTCGCCTATGGGTGTTTGTAACTCCAGTGGCATCGCGAACATGCTGCTGTCCCATAAGGGTACAGGAACTTGGGTCACTAATGCCGAAACACAACACAAAGTTATTATGGTGGCATACTTAAGACCAAAGGTGGTCGCTTGGGTTCTACCACGTGGTTAGGGTGGGTTGTTTTGTCGCCTTTTACGACAGGCCAACCCCGGCCGCAGAGGTCAGTATTCTTTCTCCGCCTAGGAGATAGGCCTCGAGCCCAGTAGACGCTATGGGCTATTATTATATTTATAGCAATACTATATTTTTATATATTTAAGTGACACCACTATGACTTCCATGTACTGCAAATAAAAAAAAAACATCGAAAACAACCTATATATTCAGATCGTATACTACCGGTACATACCGTGAATCAGCCTTAAACGGATGTGCCCGGTCTATAGTCTATTCTTTCTAACAACAAGCGAAGCAGTCCACTAATGGGAAGCTGTAATCTTGTATTAAAATTATACCCCAAAATGGATAGTGTTATAATATTAGTTTTTCCTGTTAGATTCGGGAGGTCCAGTAGAATCTGCTTCTAAATCTCTTATAAATATTTAAAAATGATATAACATGAATTTTGAGAACTAACACTATGTTTCCAATTATTGGAAAGTAATCTAAAAACGTGTTTTGCAAATCAAATTGGTTGGTTGATTAAAACAGATTGTCATTATATCAAATCTGCGCCAACTATTGTTTGACTTGTTGGAATGAAATAAAAAAGTTATTAACAATAATGACAATCGAAGCAAATAAAAAAATACCTTTTTTTGCTTCTTGACATAGTAGACTGTAATGTAAATGATTCCTAAACCCAGTGGAGCGACAATGGCCATCCAAACCCACGAATAGTTGATCGCAGATTTCGAAACACCAATGTGTTTAAATACTTCAATCAATACGTCAATTAAATTGATGGATTTTATCTATAAAATAAATAACAGTCCCTTAATTCAGTCTTTAGCTGCACTTTGGTTACGGTAGCATTGTCTTCCTTACGCAGCTAGTTGAGGTCAGACTGTAACTAATTTTGAAAACCAAATTTAACCGAGGCAATCATTCTAGTGATGTCGAGTTTGAATCCTATAGTGGCATGCATGGCTTAGGCAGCTTTTCTAATTGTCATGTACCGATGGTGAAGAATAACATCGTGAGAAAATATACATAGATGCAGGAAATATACATCTATACTGTATTTGTAGCTAGAATTCAGTAGACAGGGTAACGGCCCACCCTTGCAGGTGGTCACCGTCGCCTATGGACATTTGCAACACTATTACCAACGCGCTGCCGGCCTCGAAGAAATTTAATAACGCCTTTTTTAAAGAACCTCATATCGTACCGCGCTGAGAAAACCTTAGCCGAAAACTCATTCCAGATGCTGATACGCAACATGAACGTTCTTGAGAACCATTTCGTACAAGAAAGAAAAGGCTCCAAGATATGGGGATGAACATCCAGCTGATGGCGGGCAGATTATTTTAACTGTTTGGGCTTTTAAGAACAAAAAGGAAGATTCATGAAAAGAGTATAATTATAATAATAATTATACTCTTTTCATGAATCTAATAAAACTACTATATATACTAATCTAATAAAACTACATTGTATGATAATGTCTACAGATAATAAAAAATAATTGAAACATCAACAATGTAGTATAATCGTAGCCTATTGGATTTGAATTGAAACCTGATAATGGATCTGATACATGTAGAAGAGTATATACATCGCTGACCGGGCAAACGTTGTTCTGCCATATTAATAAAAAGATGTAGTGGACCGAATATCGATTTTAAACCATTCTCGAATTCACTTTGAGCACACATAAAAACACGCACAGATGGGCTATTTATATAAAGATAGAGTTAAACAAACTTACGGCATAGAAAACCGGTACCAATCGCAGACTGTAAATTCTTAACCTCGTGGGAGGTACTCCATAATGAAATGTGATATCATCTACGAGTCTTCCGATTGGATACATTACATAAATGAGAATCACTTCTATCATGCTTATAAATGTATTTGCGAAAACGTATATTATTAAACGTGCCTAGAATTAGATAGAATTATTATCAGCATTCAAAAGAATACTATTTTCAACTGCATCCAAAGCTTTTACTTTGGAAGTCAGGGATTACTGCTGCACATTGCCACGTTATTTTTATTTATTTTTTTCCGAAGAAAAGCTAACAGGCTGACGGCCTACTTAAAATCCTTAAATTGATTTTGTTCGTTTTAAAAGACATAGTGTTTACACGAACACAGGTACTGTTTTAAAAATCCTAAGCGTCATGTGATCGCGTTTACAGTTAATGTCGCCTATGGATGTTTGTGACGCTAAGAGCACCGTGTATACACTGATGTCTGATAGGGGTACAGGAACCAGGGTCACTAATGCCGGAAAAAACACAAGGTTATTATAGCGGCATACTTAAGACCGAGGCTACTTCAGACGAGCTTGGGGCAATATACCATGTATCTAGGGTGGGTTGTTTATGTTTATTATTTAGTTTACTTCAATTGAAACTTAGTACATAATTCAAGAATAGAATCAAGATCTGGTAATGCTACTGCTGAAGTGAAGTTTCACTTGGATGATTTCAATTTCAATGATCATTTCTCGCCTATGTTAAGGTGTAATGTTCTAAGGTTATCTAAGTCAAAAAACTAGAATTTCGACCCAGATTACTGTGCGGACAACAGCGTGTTTGCAATACTTTTAGCGTCCCAAACATTCATAGGAGACGGTAACTTCATACTAAAAGTGTGCCGTCAGCCTGTTTGCTATTCCTCAGTAACAAAACTTGAATTACTTTTAGTATACACATGCATTGGGTGAACCTTGTAGTGCATGCTATCTTCTTCTTATTCGTACACTCTTGACACAGTGGTCGTGGTCATGCGTCGGTCAATTTCTGCGTCACCGCTGTTTTTGCGACGCGCCGCCATTCGCATCGATGTCTGGCAGAGCGAGAGCAATCATTGATGCCGGAGTGCGTCACAGATTTGATGAGGTCTGTCCACCGTGTTGGAGAGCGCCCGCGAGATCTTCGTGTGCAGTGCATGCTATGGTGAGCACCAAACCATTGCGCTTTGCTTCTACTTTACAAAGAACGTGGATCAAACTACTACTTAAATAAAGGTTAATAAAAAAATGAAAACATTTACTTCAATGTTGACAAATGCCATCATGATGATTCCAAATATTGCAAGAACGATGGTAACCATCCACTCTTTGATCCATTTCCACTCACATAAGATCATTTCTATAAAACAGTGGTAAGTAACGGTCTAAAAAGCAAATAATTAAATTTACTTTTGAGGTTCAGTGAAAGATCTGAAAGCAGTACAGGGGCGGAGAAAGAATACTAACCTCTGCGGCCGGGGTTGGCCTGTCATAAAAGACGACAAAACAACCTTAGCTACATAGTAGCACCCCAAGCCCGTCTGGATGGCGACCACCTTTGGTCTTAACCGTCATTATAACTTTATGAAGTGTTCCGGCATTAATAACTCAAGTCCCTGCACCATTATGGGACTGTAGCGTGTTCGCGATAACACTGGCATTGCAAACACCCATAGGCGATGGTTACTGCTAAATTATAAGCGGGCCGTCAGCCTGTCTGCTGTCCTACAGCAATAAAAAAAAACTACTTCTATTATTGAGAAATAAAAATGTACTTACAATACTCAAGATTTCCTCAATAAAATTAAATGTAAAGAATATAATTGAATATATGTTGCCAAAATAAAAAGTCGTGAAATACAATGGCCAGTAGTAAAACCATGAATGCGAATCTATAAATGAAAATATTTTAAAATAATGTAAGATTTAGAATTTTTTAAATTATACTCTACCAGTTTTATGTGGGATAAATTTGTAAATGTAAAAATTACCACTAAGTAAATGTTTAAAATGCGAAAATATATTGTTCATTTGAACTTGAAATCATGCGTAATTTAAGCTACACTAATAAAATTCGTATATGATAATCTTCCATATCTCAAAAGCTCATAATATTTCTAGGTGGTTTTTAAAAGATTTTTTTTTTATTGCGTAGGACAGCAGACAGGCTGACAGCCCGCTTAGAATTTAGCAGTTACCGTCGCCTATAGGTGTTTGCAACGCCAGTGGCATCGCGAACACGCTGCTGTCCCATAAGGGTACAGGAACTTGGGTCACTAATGCCGGAACACAACACAAGGTTATTATGGCGGCATACTTAAGACCAAAGGTGGTCACCATCTAGACGGGCTTGAGGCCCTACCACGTAGCTAGGGTGGGTTGTTTTGTCGGCTTTTACGACAGGCCGACCCCGGCCACAGAGGTTAGTATTCTTTCTCCGCCCCTGCACGGAAAAACTGCACGGATATTGAAAATATTACTTAAAAAGATGTATATAGGCGTTTTTGCTAAATTTTCGCAATATTTTTTTACTCTTTGAATCAGCCATCCCTTCAATAAGTACAAAATTGTATTAGATAACACCACATTCATGCTATCACGAGTTGGTTCTATCTGAAACAACAAAAATTATATTACAGTATCCCGCTAACGCTATTAAATTCAGAAGCACTGAATCAAAGTCATGTGACAAATCTAATAATTATCAAATATATGGATCAAAAAAGCTCTGAAAAAACGAATTTTATATTAATTTATTGTATAATGAATATTCTTCTATTCTGCACTGGAACTCCCACTCTTTTACTTAAGATGGAAAGGGGTTTTTTGTAGTGAAAACTTATTTAGCGGCGTTGTGAACTTTTTTGTAATGGGTAAAAATGATAAACTCGCGTCAGGACACGTGACCTGATCGAAAATTCGTAAGACGGAGGGAGTTTTGCTCCAGTAATACCAACTTTATTAATAATGACTTAATGTTTATTTGATAATGTAACTTTTAAATGATTGCATTGCATTACTTATACATATCTATTCGAATTGCGACTTTAGTACAATGAAATACAAATGAGTTTTTGAAGTGAAAACTTCTTTAGGCGCGTTGAGCACTTTTTGGGTGAACAATTTTTGGTTTGTAAAGAAGTGTTAATGACTAATTTAAACTTTAATCTTTGATCATAAACACTTCTTTACAAACCAAAAATAATAATCTAATAGCTCGACGACACAATTCACAAGTTACTTAGTTTTCACTTCTATCAGCAGTCCCCAAAGACTGCCCCGCATCTTTTTTATTAACAATCCACTGTTGGCAGAAACGTGCAATGGGAGAAGACGAGCCCCCTGTGAAGTGCGTCCGTATACTTATAAGCAAAAGAAACGCACGGTGCTGGTATACTATATTGTTCCCAAGGGTGCCTCACTGGCTCACTAATGTCAACGTATTTCATCCTCCCAATTTCCTCTGCACGTCGATCACACTTGCCCTGGCTTTTGCGTCTTGACATTA
The DNA here is from genome assembly GCA_963693495.1 of Malacosoma neustria. Lineage (NCBI taxonomy): Eukaryota > Metazoa > Arthropoda > Insecta > Lepidoptera > Lasiocampidae > Malacosoma > Malacosoma neustria. The sequence continues at coordinate 21,641,915 of OY856374.1, forward strand.
ACATCTTTTAAATCATCATTTAGAAAGACTACGCCAACTAAAACCAAGTTCTTATCCGTGCAGGGGCGGAGAAAGAATACTGACCTCTGCGGCCGGGGTCGGCCTGTCCTAAAAGGCGACAAAACAACCCTAGCTACGTGGTAGGGCCCCAAGCCCGTCTGGATGGCGACCACCTTTGGTCTTAAGTATGCCGCCATAATAATTTTGTGTTGTGTTCCAGCATTAGTGAGCCAAGATCCTGTACCCTTATGGGAAAGCTGCGTGTTCGCGATGCCACTGGCGTTGCTAACACCCATAGGTGACGGTAACAGCTAAATTCTAAGTGGTCCGTCAGCCTGTCTGCTGTCCTAAAGCAATAAAAAAAGCCAAGATGACAAAAAAGTGTCAAAAGAGTTTTCTTTATCATGCGTCTTCATTCACGGATAAGTATCAACACAAATTTAGCACTGTCATGATATGCAATAACTTATCTCTAAAATGTAAAATGTGCTTCAGATAATATATAGAAATTAGCTGAAATAGAGTAGATTTGTATAGTTCAAATAGCAGTCACCGGGGTGACTGCTATTTGAACCTCTCTCCTACACGAAGTTTTGCATGAGAACTTCGCTCCTTTTACAGGATGAACCAGCTGAAGGTGGTTACTTGATTTTAGAATTATTTATTAGGACTCGTTATATCCCATAGCTATTTAAATAATGACATGAATCATACCTCTTGTGTACTCCTTGCCGTCAATACGTGCACTATCGGAGGTGATGTTATCGATTCTGTTAATAAGCCGATATCAGCTTTCTGTAAAAATATTTTTACGGCAGTTTTTTTACCATTATATGTGCATTTTACATATCTATTATATATTAATTTATTATTTATATTATCGAATAAAAATAAAATATTTTAATCTACATCGGACATTCTAAGTGGGCCGTCAGCCTATCTACAGCAATAAAAAACAATTTTAATCGGCACTAATAATATACAGCTCATAATAACAGCCCATAACGTCCCATAGGCGGGCCTCCCCCTAGAGAAAACGGTCAGTATACCCACCATGCTTGTACAAGGCGGATTGGTAGTACTTATACTGGTAATCATGGTAAGCAAGTTTCTTCATGGTGTTTTATTCACCATCGGTATATAGCAGCAATTATGCTATAATATGCATGTTAGACGAGAAAAGTCGGCTAAACGATGAATACCATCGTGGGATTCTCACCCGGAACCTCTAGACAGGTCTCCGGGTCTAAGCTACCAGGTACTTTGACTTTATATAATAAGAATTTATCGTACTCTGTACTACCCGTGCGCAATAAGTTGAGACCTGGGGGCGGTGGCGCCACAGACGCATGGTTGTACTGTGCACAAAAAATATCACAAGTTTCCACCCGCGACATCGTCTGCTTTGGCGTTGCCTACAGTACAACACGGGAGCTTGATGGGAAGTTTTATCCGTGCAGGGGCGGAGAAAGAATACTAACCTCTGCGGCCGGGGTCGGCCTGTCGTAAAAGCCGACAAAACAACCCACCCTAGCTACGTGGTAGGGCCTCAAGCCCGTCTGGATGGCGACCACCTTCGGTCTTAAGTATGCCGCCATAATAACCTTGTGTTGTGTTCCGGCATTAGTGACCCAAGTTCCTGTACTCTTATGGGACAGCAGCGTGTTCGCGATGCCACTGGCGTTGCAAACACCCATAGGCGACGGTAACTGCTAAATTCTAAGCGGGCCGTCAGCCTGTCTGCTGTTCTACAGCAATAAAAAAAATACAGGGGTAGCGGGCGGAGGGTTGCATTTAAAACCCATAAAAAACATAAAATACACACCCATATAGCTAAATTCATATAATCTAATGGTATCAGGGTATATTCAAAGTTATGGAAATCAGCTTCAAAATATTTTATAGTTAGATGAGTAAAGCATAAAAAGTCTATTCCGTTCACAATCCATTGTGTAATGTTTAATATCTGAAAAGTAATGAATACTAAGTTATATTTATTCCTACTTCGCATTCTCTTGGATTCTTTACCTTATGTAAGTGAATAGGGACTTGGCTCTAATGGTTGAGTATTAATCGTTGAAAACCACAAATATGTAAATTTTACACACTGTGACACAATACGCAAAAATATGTACAAAAAATCTTGCCTGTAATATTCAACTTGCGACAATTGAAAGCTTTCGTTATTTGAAATATGTTAAGTTAACAAAGACTGTGGCGATTCATTCATAAACTTTTTGCAAAACTCTTCAAACGTATAGCAGTATACAGTTCTGTTTATCTGTTTGTAATAATAACTGATTTGGGAACACCTGTTAAAAATATTCTAACGCCCATTGTGGCCTACGTAGCATCACTGTCGATTTAGTCACCAGGTGGCGGTAACTCCACAGGCTGATCTCAAATAAATATTGCATTAAAAGATAATTCGATATCATTTTACCCTCTCGGCCTTTTAGGAACAAGCCACAGAGTGAGTAAAATTAAGCGTGTAATGCGCCAAAAATAAAACAAAATACACACATTTACATAAGATAAATAGAAAAAAAATATTTGCACGCCCACCACAAGAAACCTGCTGCGTAACATTAAATTACAATGACAATTACAAAACATATTTGCGAAACATGTTTGCGAAAAAGGATGATTTTATTCAATTTGATCTAAAACTAGTGCGTTGAAAGAGGTAAATAATTGTACGTCTCATATTGAATAATGAATTCCAATATTTCACTGCAAAACTTAAGTCCTTTAAAGTATATATTTAGGAAAAAAAATCACCTTCCAGAAGAATCTGTGATAAACTGTTTTATGTAAAACAACAACAAGTAAAAAAATTAAGGCAGCGTAAAATATAAATATTAAATATTTGTTTCCTCTATAACGATTTTCATAGTGATACCTGAAACTTTTAAATAGTGGTAAACTCTTCACGGTTTGACAGGAAAAGCACCTAGGCCAAGGTATAGTGCCTAGGTGTAAATATATAGTGGGTATAGGTGGGTATAGTATTGGCTAAGGCAGTGCCAACAAGCATGAGGTCCACTTGTTTACCCGGGAATAAACTTTTGTTTAACTCATTTCACAATGGGAATATTTCTTCATAATTGTAAGTAATATCATCACACCTCAAGTAATAAAAGGAAATTTTTATTTCGACAAAATGTTTTATATCATATATATATCAAACAACTTAAATGATTTCTTAGTATTCTAAATTTCCATGACGAAAATGTTGTCATGCTCATTGCATTAGTACTTCATGTATGACGTAATATTTATAGTTTACGTCATATCCGTTTGAAAGCTTAATGTTACCGGTAAGGAGCTTGGGAGCCAAGAGCAGCACTGATTTTTCGTAGTCGAGTCGTGCAAGGCAATGGAAGACCAGTTCTTTTATTTACGAGTTCTATTCATAAATAAAATTATGAAGTTCTAACATCTTGCGCATATGCACTGCCACTGGAATAATAATGGACTGGAAAAAGAAATGTAAAAGTAAACCTACGAGTCCTACCCTGACTCATTCTAAAGCATCATAAAAAAAACTAAGGCAGCAAAGGTGCCTTCGGGTTCTCCTTACAGAACTAGTTCAGAGTTAAATCGCAGTTATCTCTCTAAAAACAAATTTAATTATCTATTTTCTTTTGACTCTCATGGTTGAGTATTAATCGTTGAAAACCACAAATATGTAAATTTTACACACTGTGACACAATACGCAAAAAGATGTACAAAAAATCTTGCCTGTAATATTCAACTTGCGACAATTGAAAGCTTTCGTTATTTGAAAAATATGTTAAGTTAACAAAGACTGGCGATTCATTCATAAACTTTTTGCAAAACTCTTCAAACGTATAGCAGTATACAGTTCTGTTTATCTGTTTGTAATAATAACTGATTTGGGAACACCTGTTAAAAATATTTATTGTTTAGAAGCGTTTCATTCTACTTTCTGAACAGGATTTCATTTCGAAGATCGAAGATTGATCTCTAAATATTAGATACTAGTTAAACCGGCAAACGTTGTTCTCCAAGGTCCAATCTACGAATATACCGAAATTCATCAAAATTGGTTCAGTAGTTCAGGTGTGAAAGCGTAACAAACAAACAAACTCACTTTCATATTTATAATATTAGTTAGGATATAGCGGGTTAACTCTTGCGTGCATATATGCTTTGATGCTATCTTTTTCTGAAGATCTATTTATTTTTGCTAAGAGAAAATTAATGTGGATAAATTTAGTTTTTACATGATTCATCTCCAAACAAACTACGACGTGGACACCGATAGCTGGACTAGTTCACAGATTTCAAACTGCCTAGCGAGCGCTGTGAATCGTGGTATATTGGGTGTCTCTTATGGACAAGATCCGAAATGAAAATATCCGTAACAGAAACAGCTGACGTGCCAGGAAGCCGGTTAAGTCTGTCGCAGAACCGATGGGCAATGAAGCAAATGACTCGTTGAGTGGAGCTTGCGTCTCGGGAAGCGTAGTGTAGGACGCCCCCCGTAAAAGAGATTGATAACTTGCGCAAGGATAAATCTCGCTGGGGGCTGGATTGTAGGCAAGAAACTGTAACGTGTGACGGAAGCTAGGCAGCCTTATGTCTGGCAGTATACAAAAATTGACCGATGAAAATTCCAATTATTTGAAAAGGATACGGCTGGCGTATTTTTGCTGACAGTTAGCCAGCAAAAAGAGTAAATTGCTTGCTAGAATTTGATAATTATATTTATGGCTAGAGTTGTATCCTATAAATTCTATGCATACAATACCAATGTTTAATAATAAATACTATGTTTAATATAATTTTGTATTGTATTGCCCAAGCCCAAAATATGCTTTTGGAACAAATTAAAAAAATACCAATAACTGGAAATAAAGGTAAGGCATTACTTGACTGGCTTTCTAGGTAACGTGATAACATGGTTCCTACCATGTAAACGTATGAGATGTAATCTGGGTCACTTATACCGAAAAAAAAGAGATGAGAAAAACACAAGAAATTCGACCAAAGAAAATCAAGTTCATGGTTTACCATTTAAATATAAAAACTGATTCTAGTTTAAGTATCTACTCTAATTTTAAAAAGTCTTGCTTATTTATTTATTTTTACAATAGAAAATACCTGTTCCATGGATTCTTGTAAAGTATTCCGTTTATTACGTAATTCATTAAATAAGTACTGGTATCTAAATAATCGACCAAATCACACGAAGCCGCTAAAATCAGGGAGTACTTAACACCTAGAAATTTATATGCCTTATTTACATTTTTTTTTATTGCGTAGGACAGCAGACAGGCTGACAGCCCGCTTAGAATTTAGCAGTTACCGTCACCTATAGATGTTTGCAACGCCAGTGGCATCGCGAACACGCTGCTGTCCCATAAGGGTACAGGAACTTGGGTCACTAATGCCGGAACACAACACAAGGTTATTATGGCGGCATACTTAAGACCAAAGGTGGTCGCCATCCAAACGGGCTTGAGGCCCTACCACGTAGCTAGGGTGGGTTGTTTTGTCGCCTTTTACGACAGGCCGACCCCGGCCATAGAGGTTAGTATTCTTTCTCCGCCCCTGCACGGATAATGTAACATTTCTGCTCCGTGATTCTTACACGATTTACTGTCTTGGTCAGGGAGAAATGGCCTATTTGCAGTTTAATTGTTATTCCAGTACTAGTATTGATTAGAAAGAAACTAATCGGTCGGTTACGACAGCGGACTGCCGCAAATTCGATGGGACATGTAGCAATCGTGTTCTGGAGCCCTTGGCTGATGACAACGTAACTGCTATTAGTAATTACGCTTCAGGTTCTCATTAAAATTTCCATTTTGTTGTTATTATTCCAAGCGATATGTCAAAACATAAGTTATATTGAACACTATTGCTTCGGTGCCTGCTGGTGTGTCATACACATAGGTTAAAATTGCAACGCGCCGCTTTGTGTTAGTACTTTTCAGTTGTTTTTTTTTTTCTTACACAAGATAAGAAAAACAACAAAAAAAACCATAGAGACTGATGTGACCAATTTTAGTTTTTAAAGAAACGAATGCGATCTGATATACCTTCCCTAAAGGAAAATTTCTATTGATGCTCAATCTCGTAGATGTATATTTTTTATTCATTTAATGGATATGTTAAGCTCTCAGTTAAATCTTTCCGATAACCTGAATAGTATTTTTAATAGGTTAACGTTTGACATTCTTCTGACCAGATTACTCACAATGCTTATAGCTAAATTATAAACACTTCTAAACTTTAGTATACTTGCCATAAAATAAAGGCGTCATTTTGGATAAAAAAAGATGTTCTTCAGGTGCATATGAAGCAAGAAAAATATGAACAAAGGTGTGAGGTAGGGTTTTGAATATAACATTGGTTATATTGTACCAAAAAAATCTGAAAGAGACATACATTGGGCTTCGGATCACTACTAGAAATAAGAGCAGGTCCACTCAATATGTTTTTAAGGTTATCAAGAATTCTCTTCAAATTCATCTATGTATCTAAATTCAGTTATTATTGGGATGACTGTCATCTTTCTCCACAAAACCTGACTCCAGACACAAAATGAAAACCGAATGCTTAAGAGTCATTGTGAAAGGATTTTAATTGCTGTAGAACAGCAAACAGACTGACGGTCTACTTGATAATATTCAGCTACCGTCGTCTATGAATGTTTACGACACCGTTAACACGCTTCTGTTCGCCTTCTCCCTAGCAATGTTTCTTTCTCCGTCGGTACATGGTCGTCGCCGTCAGTCCGTCGTTCACTGCTCGACGTAGGCCTCCTCAAGTTTACGCCACAAATCCTGGTCCCTGGGTTTTCCCATCCATCCCCGACCAACAACCTTGCGCAAGTTATCGCTCCATGTAATTACTATTGGCACATGGAAGTTAAGTTAAAATTACATTACGTTAAAATTGCATATTCAGTACATACTATCAGTGAGATTACTCCATAACACGAATATAATATACATGTATAGTAAAATTAAAAAAATAACTGGTTGCTATTCTACGTCAATTCTTATATTAAAATAAATTAACTCACTTGTTGAACGAAATATGCTGCATACAAATAGTTTGAGTCTTGATCGAAGATGACGAATATGTTCTGTAATACGACAGACGTTCTAATTTCGTTGCCGGTATTGAAGGTTGGGAAGATGTCGTTTCGTTCTTAAAAAAATTTAAAAGTAACTAAATGAGGTCGTGATCAAAAGTCGTGATCCTAGTATTTTAAAAATAATAGTCTTATTGGTAGTACTTTTTCTAAATATTTGTGGAGTATGCACCGGGTGGTTTGACCATGCATCGGTTTTTGCCTTTCCACTTCTTCCACCATACTCCGCTTCCGCAATCCACATCACCCTCCTATTCAGATGGGTGTGGAATCTTTATAGATATAGACTAAGTACTTGTATTTCACCACATTAAGACCAGAAACTAGAAAAAGAAGTATTAAGAATAAACTCTGACGCAAAAAGGCACGCAGCAATTTATAATGGTTAGTTGAATATTGGCGCTTTGTAATGAAAGCTTCCTATGTAAGCTGCAGAACATGGGCCAGTAATCTAAAATAAGCATACGTAAAATTCTATTAAGTCAATACCTACTTTTTGTATTAGCTGTAATTCATGATTATGATTCTGGTGCTGCACTTTTGATGATTCAGATTCTAGCGACATGACGCTGCTGGCACCAATAGGCCAATTTTTCGGATTATCAACAACTTCGACGTAACTCTGCTGCTTCTCCATTTATTTAATACTTCAATACACAAATAAATAAATATGTCTGGAAACAATCGATTGTCTTTCGAATTTATTTCTTCTTGACTCCAATAAATATAAATATTGCTTTTATGTTATTAGTAATATTTTGACATGAGTGACCATAGAGTTGAATGATGTTGTTATCATATTGACACACGGGTGTATTTTTGTAAAGTTGAGATGCTTTCTATTTCTTATGAATATAATACCTAGTCAGGTCATAAGTATTGTCTGTCACACAGTAAAAACTTTTCTTTTAGAATTCTGGCCACAAAAAAGTTTATTGAATTCGAATTTCGAATTGTTCATGAAAATAAAAATGTATTACTTTTAGAATTTTACTCATTTTTAAATATGGAGTGGACACTTAAAGAAGACCGTGTTGCAGTTATTGCGTTGCATCGTTGCGGTTACGCGCCAATTCAAATTTTTAACATACTGAAAAATTTGAATATAACCAAAAGATTCGTTTATCGTACCATCAAACGATACAATGAAGACTCTAGTGTAGATGACAGGTCAAGAAGTGGTCGCCCTCGGTCTGTTAGGACTCCAGCAGTGATAAAAGCTGTGAAGGCACGAATTCAAAGAAATCCCAAACGTAAGCAGAAACTGTTGGCCCTTCAGATGGGGTTAAGCAGAACCACGGTGAAAAGGGTGTTAAATGAAGACTTAGGGCTTCGGGCATATCGAAGAAAAACAGGACATCGTTTGAATGCTCGTCTAATGGACCTGAGACTGAAGAGATGCCGCGCTTTGTTGAAGCGGTACGCGGGAAAAAAATATCGGGAAATTCTTTTTTCGGATGAAAAAATGTTTACCGTAGAAGAGAGCTACAAGAAACAAAATGATAAGGTGTACGCACACAGTAGTGAAGAAGCGAGCAACCGTATTCCGCGTGTCCAACGAGATCATTTTCCATCCTCGCTCATGGTATGGTTGGGAGTTTCTTATTGGGGCTTAACAGAGGTACATTTTTGTGAGAAAGGTGTAAAAACGAATGCTGTTGTGTATCAAAATACAGTCCTGACGAACCTTGTGGAACCTGTTTGTCATACCATGTTCAATAACAGGTACTGGGTATTCCAACAAGATTCGGCGCCAGCTCATAGAGCGAAGAGCACACAAGACTGGCTGGCGGCGCGTGAAATCGACTTCATCCGGCACGAAGACTGGCCCTCCTCCAGTCCAGATTTGAATCCGTTAGATTACAAGATATGGCAACACTTAGAGGAAAAGGCGTGCTCAAAGCCTCATCCCAATTTGGAGTCACTCAAGACATCCTTGATTAAGGCAGCCGCCGATATTGACATGGACCTCGTTCGTGCTGCGATAGACGACTGGCCGCGCAGATTGAAGGCTTGTATTCAAAATCACGGAGGTCATTTTGAATAAACTTTAATGTCATAAGAATCTATGTTTTGTTAAGTTCATTTTGGTATATGAATGGTTACATAATGAATAAACTTGTTACGATTATTTTACATTAAACATGTGACAGAATTTATGACCTGACTAGGTAATTACAAACCCGGTTGAGATTTATTTATTCACGGCTTAGAACTTTCTTTATAGTTATTGGTACACATATCACCTTTTCTGATATCAAGTAAGCATTTCTTAGTTGCCTCTCTGTAGCCAAATGATCAAAGAGCCTCCGTAGGCCTTGCTAGATATATTTTCCCGCAAAAATAACCGGCTGGCGTTATATTTGAGTATGGTGAGTGAAATTATATGGTGAGGAAAAGAAAATGGTTTTTGACTACATATTATGTGCTTCGTCATTCATACTTGTACACTTCAAAGCGGGAAAGACATTAACAAAAATCACCGGTGCGTATTTTATCACTAACAGTATAATTGGGACATTATTGAAGGTATCGCCGTTTTTGATTAAATTTCTCTATTTTGATATATTTTAATCTTTTTATGTTAAGTGTATAAACATTAAAGCTACATAAATAAGGTCCATTTTGATATACGTCTCGGCAAGGTCTAGCACGATCATTTTAATTTTACATACAAAATTCTTTCTACTCCATTCCTTGGGCAGAACCCAAAGAATTTCCCCACCCGGTTAATCTAAATATCCTGCTCACCCTATCTCATCCCCAATTTATAAATATTTAATGCAAGTTCCTTGCCTTAAATAATAATGCTTGTGACCAGTTTAACTTATGCCATCTTGTTCTCAGAAAATATTTCCGGTGACCGTCTAAATTCGATTTACTAAAAATATTTTCGCTATCTCATCACCTGACAACTCTTATTGCAACTTTAGCAAAATCATTGCCAAAAAATTGGAGCCATATAATTAAAACTAATACCAATACAAAATTCCGTATTGTTGTATGAAATTCGCTTGCAGGCAGGCTTCGGCACGTTCATTACTCCTTACAATGTTAAGCCAGCATTCGTGAGTCTACTTTTATTACCTTGATGCTATGGTTAGAAAATTATTCCTAAAGCGCACTAAAGTTATGCCCCATGAACATAGCGAACTATGTTGAAGCAATCAAGATGAGCTTAGAATCAGACGAATTTTTTACGATTTAAGGTACGAAAATACGTATAAATTGCTAGTCCAAAAGTAATGTAACAGTCTCGAAGCTTATAATTTCACGGAACGTTTGTTTTATTCATATTTCAGAAACTATTGTTATGAAAATCCGGCCTTCTGTAAGGACTTTGTGCTTTAGAGAAGGATAAATATATATGAGGAAACGAGTTATAAGAAAAGGATAGAAAATTTTATTACGTGGAAAGCTTGTCATAGATGCTCGGTGAAATAGCCATGCACCTGAACTTTTGTGAATTTCAGCTCTAAAAGCAGCGAGAAAATAGATGCGGTATATTGAAGACACAAAACTTAGAGCATTTATTCTATTCTATGATTAAGAATATTTTCTGTCTGCGTACAGAATCAGTAGTCTCAGTCTATATGTAGAGATACGAGCTAGGAGGACGTTATTTCCAGGAAATTGTTCTGAAGCTTGAAGTTTTGAAGGCCCCGAACTAAACTTGAAGTAGTTGGGTATAAACGTGAACGGCGACTACACACTCTTGTGATTCGCTGATGATATACTAAGAAGAATCTAATAAGACTTAGAACAGATGCTGTTCAACACGACGTCAGTAAGTAAATCATTGTCGGCGGGTCTGCCTTGGCCAGATTTTATAGCTTTATAAAAATAATTTTGTGAGAAAAGCCATCCGGAGAATTCAGTTAAGCAGAATACGTAAAGTTACATCAAAACTTCTTGTTACCCATATCACAAGTTTTGAAGACAAAAATCTTAAACCATTGTACATTTTACATGCACAAGTCATAATGTATAAATAAAGGAACTTCCTTTATTATATTATACTTAAATATTCTTTGTTGTGTATATACATAAGTAATAAGTTATTAGTTTGAATGGATTCATCTTTACTTTCATTTAGTGTGTACATATTATTAAACTTAAACAAATATATTGTATTAGAGATTAGAATTTTCATCTGGTATTCAGCAGTATGCACCAGGTTAAAGATAGGGTGTTATTGCAGCTGCGAACATTGTTATATTAGTTTAATTCTCTCACAAAATTGTAATAATGCGGCTGGGTCTATATAATAGTGTTGGTAGGCGGACACTGAAAACCAGCGCTGTGTCGGTAACTCCGACACTGCATAATGCTGAGATGTCAGCCTCGTTTGTTCAAATGTAACAGTCAGTTTGTGTACTTATTTATATGTGTGCGATCTTGTTATGCGTTGTTACTTTTTGACAAATAAAATTCTTTCTTTCTTTCTTTCTTTCATTCTTATATTTATTTATCTTTTTTTTTTTTTTATTGCTACAGAACAGCAGACAGGCTGACGGCCCGCTTAGGATTTAGCAGTTACCGTCGCCTATAGGTGTATGCAACGCCAGTGGCATTGCGAACACGCTGCTGTCCCATAAGGGTACAGGAACTTGGGTCACTAATGCCGGAACACAACACAAGGTTATTATGGCGGCATACTTAAGACCAAAGATGGTCGCCATCCAGACGGGCTTGAGGCCCTACCACGTAGCTAGGGTGGGTTGTTTTGTCGCCTTTTACGACAGGCCGACCCCGGCCACAGAGGTTAGTATTCTTTCTCCGCCCCTGCACGGATAAAGCACGGATCTTTATACATCCTTACGATAGGGCTGGGCTACCAATTTAAAATCGCTCCGACATCTATGGAGAACACCACGCTCAGAGTTTTTCTGAGATCACATTCATGAAGATTCACAGTAATGAAGTGGTCCATCAGAGAATCAAAGTCTCTGACTTCGCTAGTTGAGTGAGTAATTTGAAGCAGTAGGGGACTTACCATATATAATTTTTTTATTGCTGTAGGACAGCAGACAGGCTGACGGCCCGCTCAGAATTTAGCAGTTACCTTCGCCTATAGGTGTTTGCAACGCCAATGGCATCGCGAACACGCTGTATATCTATCATAGACGATAACTGACAGTGAAAATGAATTCTCGAGTGTATGACGCTCAGATATTTTCTACTATGCTAGTACCATGTTCGTAGTGTGTCTTTGAGTTGTATATATAGGTGATAGCAACTGCTTCCATCCAGATGACTCCCCCTACAAATGCCGTGTCAAAATCGTCATGAATCTCAGTTCTACGCCATATTCCGCGTATACGCGAGGCGAAATACCCTGCGCCTTTTGTTTCCGAATAAATGGTTTGTGAAGACGTTGTGAATTCGCCGCGGAGCAATTTGGGCGCTATGTTCAACTGATTTTTTGTTCCGAAGCCAACGAAGTCGTAATGATGCAATTTGGCTTGTGGCAGTTTGTCTTTCAGTTTTTCTTAAATATCTATTTATTGCTTTATGCTGCGGTCTACAGTAAGTTAATACAGACTTCAACATGTGAATGTAAATTTATCAATGCAAACTTTTGTACGATTTAAAAAAAAATACTTCAGTGATTGTGCGTATATACTATACATATTAAAATTATATAATACATAATAAATATTTAATTTCTAGAAAAAAGGACATATTCAATAAGTTTTGTGATACAAATTGGTTAGGTGCTTTATCCTATCCTTTTTTCCCGGCCTACCCGCAAGTTAGTTTTAGATGTTGCGGCGCCTAACGGTGATTTTCGAAAAACTACTCAACCACCGCCGCGTCGCCCTCTCTCTGCTTGCTGCTGCTAGCGCCCGCACTAACAACACCTACCGTCGAATCTAGGTTAAAGCCGCACGAGTTTTTATATGTGTGTTATTATCGTGAACCGCTAATTATAAAGGCCTAGACTACAAACCGCAGAACCAGCCGTGGAGGGTAGCAGATCGGAGAACCTCAGGTGAGTCGCCGCTCTTTCTGACTTGCTGGGTATTTCTGTTTCCTTTCCATGTTAATTATCAAACCCGCACTACATTATTGTTTCCCGCACCACGGCTACCATCTCTCGAGACCTAAGCCGCACCATTCTTTATACGGTCCTTTAGCCCCACCACTAATCTACGTAACCATAATAGTAAAAAAAAATTGTATTATATGTTTGCAAATATTATTAAAATTAATATTAAAAACTACTTTTCATAATTTTTAAATTTAACAATTTAGTTTTTTTGGGTCAAATCGTTTAGTTTACAATTATTTTTCAATAAAATTCGAACCAAAGTGTCGCAAAATTGTATTATATACAGGGCTTGTAAATTTGAACACTTCTTTCTTTTAAAATTTTGTTAATAGTAATATTTCGCCAAAATTATTTGACTTTAAATGTACGGTGTAATCAGTATGTGCCTGCGTGCGTACGTGCATTTATGGGTGTGTGTATTTATGCCTGTGTATAGTATGCATAATTGCGTACATATTTGTTGTATGTATACTGTGTTGCCTGTGTAATCCATATAAACTTTCATGGATTAGTATGTATGTCTGTATATGTGCATATTACAAAAAACCTATGTAACATTGTATTATCTATATTGGTTTGTAAAATTCTCAAAAATAATATTGTATATAAGGTTCAGTGAATTCAAAATTAACTTTAAATTAAAAAATTTAAAGATAATTTTGAATTCACAGGACCGTTAACAAATAGTTTCATAACTTTGCGCTGACATTAATTTCGTTAAACTCGCTATCTGTTGAAAAGCTGTGTGAAACTACTTAATAAGTGTTTGCGAGACTTTTCCAAAATATCAATGCTAAAAGTTTGAGTGTGATTTTACGAATTTAGTTAATAAATACTTTCATCTTGCGCAACTAATTTTATGAAGTTTCAAAATTTTAATACTGTATCTTAATTTTGCACTTGTTTTAGTTAATTATTCAAACTAAAATACGCTCAAAGGCTTTGGATAGCTTTATCAAACTTCAAAAGATATTTTTTATTGCTTTAGGACAGCAGACAGGCTGACGGCCCTCTTAGAACTTAGCAGTTACCGTCGCCTATGGGTTTGAAACCATTGCTGCTATTTCCCAAAACAGGTGTCATGGATCATCATCATCTCAGCGTTCTTCCCGGTTGCAACCCAAACTTGCGTTTTAGTGCCCGGGGTCCGCTTTCCGACTTTTTCTACTCCACTTCGCACGGTCTTCAGCATCCCTGGTAGTGAGCCCATTGGCACGCATATCACCCTTTACGACGTCAAGCCAGCACTTTTTGGGCCTACCCCTCCTGCCGGGGCCCGGCGGAGGCGGCATGGCCAGACATTTGTTTCCCACGTAAGCATCCGGTTGCCGTAAAACATGACCGTACCAACGGAGCCGACACTCCTGCAGTTTATCCGCCATGGATATGGATGGTGTCATGGATAGTAGACAATAAATACGAGTTTGTCTTGCGATCCGGTTGATGCCCGGCGCCGTCCTTCCATATGCGGTGATGTGAAATGTGCTACCAGCCATGCCTCGGTGACTCACGAGGCCGTGCATGAAAATTCAGTTTCTGGTGACACCTACACCATTGACTCCATACAACCAATCAGAACGTGGAATATGCAAGGGTTGAATCAACCGTGCAAACTGCAGATTGTGGAAAGTGAAATGCAAAGAAAACAGGTGCCGATGTTTTTAGAATATTTTTTTAATTTTTTATGTTATGTAAAGTCATTTTTTTGTCTCGGGGAAAAACCTCTCTTGAGGGATATGTGGGACTCCGGGGAAGATGTTCAACCATCCGACTACCCACTAAAAAACCCCGCTGTTCTCTTATCGCCTACGCCCGGGCCTACGGATATGTAGCCTGCCGATTTCGTGGCCCGGGCCGATGTAAAGTCATGAAAGAATTTCAGTTATGTTAAAATAAACTTTAAATGTTCCTCAAATTGTGGTTTACTTTTTATTAAACATTCTTAATTATTTTACCAATATTTACTTTCTATATTTTACGCTTTACACTACTTTCCATACTAGAGGACGAACTATTTTGCATCGAGGGTACACATGGTATTCAACACGTCTCTCTCTCTCTTTCTGTGTGTATGTGCGCGTACGCGTGCGCGTGCGTGTGCGTGTCTGTGTGTGTGTGTGTGTGTGTGTGTGTGATACAGCAGACAGACTAACAGCCCACTTAATAGTAAGCAGTTCTTATCGCCTATGGATGTTTGCGACTTTACTTACTGCACCAATAACACGCTGCTGACTACATGACTACATAGGGAAACTGGAACCTGGGTCACTTATGTCGGAACACAACACAAGGTTATTATAACGTTTAATGGGGTTTTTGTAGGTTCTAGCGTGCAAAACATCGGTAATTTCACAAATGTTTATTT
Organism: Malacosoma neustria; assembly: GCA_963693495.1. Taxonomy (NCBI): domain Eukaryota; kingdom Metazoa; phylum Arthropoda; class Insecta; order Lepidoptera; family Lasiocampidae; genus Malacosoma; species Malacosoma neustria. Next base: position 21,657,468 of record OY856374.1, read on the forward strand.
AACTGTTTAAATGGTACAGTGAACTTACAAATACAAGTTACAAGTTAAAATTACAAACTAAGAACATAGCCTTTTGGGTAAGCGGCGCGCACGTACACTTTTTCTTATATTAATGGCGGGCCCCGCGTCGTGAGGCGCTCGAGTGGGTTCGACGCGAGGCGAATCAGCGCCTCCTATTGGCTGTTCGCAGCGGTCCGCGCATGCGCGGTGGGCACCGGTGTATGTCCGGTGTTGCCGCGTTACAAACGGCATATTTAGACCTAGTTGGGGTTGTTTCGCGCCTTTAACGATAGAACGCTCCCAGCTGCAGGGGTCCATTTTTACTCCGCCCACAAAGAATAATACATATTCTTTAGTTCGTAAAGACTATTAGATAATCTGCTACCATATTTAATAATTATAAATCAACACGAGAATTAAATATATCATCGCAAACAAACCGATCAAGTGCCCATTCCGATTCTACTCGAACAGACGCACAGTCGTGTATGCGACAACCGTCTCCAAACACAATGGATGTGAAATGAAAACTGAACTACGGTACTACTTGGCAAACATTTGCTTGGTCAAGTATTCGCTTGTTAAATTTAGTCGTGTATGTCATGAGTTTATCGGATTCTCAGAACGTATTGACTGAAAATCTTGAACTCATGGAATTCTCTTGTGTAGAATAGCTAAATCTAACCACGCTTTTCTGGTCGTTATTTGGTACGTATTTTGGAGGATTAACCGGACCTCCTATGGGGTAGATTCTGTACGCGAGAGATTTAATCAAACACGTATATTTCACTGGCTCACTATTTTTAATGATGGTGTGTATCATGTTATTGTGTGATAACTAATTAATAATTACAAAACGTATCTAATTATATAAAATAATTTAGTGACAGACTCCGAATAATATTACATTTGTATTGACATCTCATAACTTCTCAAAAATATCTAAAAAGTATACATATATCTAGAAAGAAGAATATATAAGAAAGTATACAATTCTTAGATTTTATCAGTATTACAAATCAGGTGGCGAGTGAGGCGCCACAGTATTTTTAAGCAATCACTCCCTTTTTGTGTTAACATTTCTTTTTAATATTTCATAACATTATTAAAAATCCAGTGTCTTAAATCAAGAGGAGAATTAGGATAGGGGTGGTCCATACATGGAATCGAAGGTACATTGATGGAGCTACTGCAGGAGTTACGAATATGTTTTCCCCATCCGTTAGTAATGCCTTCAAGACAATAAGATGTCTGAGCATGACAAATATATGGGAGCAGGTTTTAACTGGTCACGGTGGATTCCCTGCCAATTTACATACATTTAAAGATAATCTGAGAAACTGTACAGCACCTGTTTTTTGAATGCAATAGATATAACCGTTTCAGGTACCACCTGGAAATTGCAACATGTATGAAGCTGACATAATAATTTAATTCAACTAATGACAGATAAAGATACCAGATGCCGTACAGGGGCGGAGTAAAAATACTAACCTCTGCGGTCGGGGTCGGCGACAAAAAATCCATAGGTACGCGCCAGGCCCCAAGCCCGTCTGGATGGCAACCGTCTTTGGTCTATACGTAATCCGCCATAATAATCTTGTGCTGTGTCCGGAATTAGTGACCCAGTTTCCACAATTAACAGCGACAATTAACTGTGACTTTTGTAGTCAGCCTTACCTACTTCAGTCAATTTCCTGCGTTTATTCGCATTTGATTCGAATATTTATATATTTAATATATAGTAACAAAAAGTGAAAAGATATAATTAACTACAATACTACACAATACATGTTTCCATGGGTGCCTCACTATCTCTGCTATAATCATTTATCTTCCTCGCTGCTGTATGTCACCTACACTCATCGTGGCAGTGAGTGACATCTTCACAAATATACATCCTATATCTTTAAACGAGCAATTCTTGTATATATATACTTATATAATTGGAATCTCGGAATCGGCTCCAACAATTTTCATGAAATTTAGTATACGGGGGGTTTCGGGGGCGATAAATCGATCTAGCTAGGAATCATTTCTAGAAAATATCATTTTATTCGCTTTTTTTTTATTGGAAGAAAAATAACAAAAATGTGACTCTTCCTGACATCTATCGGCGAATAATTTAAACTGAAAAATGACTTTTCCTGACATCTATCAGCGAATAATAATACTATTTTTTTTAAATTGCTTTAACAACACAACACTAAAGCTATTCCAGCAGATGGCGTTGTTAAGTAACAAGAAGTCAATGAGTGTTTGCTTTGAGGTTAGACTAAGAAAATCAATTGTTAATTTCCAAAAAACACAATTTATGAAACAAAAAATACCGAGCAAAGCTCGGTCATCCGTATATTGGACGTTAAATAGCGTAAGCCATAAATGCATACCATGAACTAAATCGCATACGTTACACATATCAAATAATAAAGCTCTAAAAGGGCTTTAAGATTACAAAGCACGCATGGGCAATCAGTGAGTTAGAACAATAAGCGCGTGTAATAAGGTTTGCGACGCTTCGAGAGTGGACAAATACGCGGGACTCAATCAATGTCTTGCTCTCTCTCGGATATTTGTTATACTGGTTTTACCTTTTTTAGAACACAATTTTCATGGAGTATAATTAAAGTGGCAAGTATTAAATATATTATTAACCTTTAATTTATTTATTAATTACCGTTGTTGTTTACCTAAATTGTCTGTATATTTTAGTTATGAACATAAATATAATATTATATAAGAAATAAATAAGCTATGACAATTTGCATAGCGTTATCTTGTCTCAAAAAAAGTAGTAGAACACATATGGGTACAAGATACATTTACATTTACATACTTTTTTATAGCCACGACGAGAATTAAGTCCATGACCCCCTCTAAGCGTCCCGTAAACAGTCTTAGTGAGGATACTTGCACCATCTTGACGTTACGACTTAGTCTTTTAAAGACATTATGACAATGATCATTGAAAAGAAGATAAAATTAGACATAATTAGCATCGAGTTTTAGACGTATCTGTTATTATTTTTACGTCCGATCCCAAGTGACCATTTTTATGGTAACGAGATACGTACAAGAAAAAAACACTATTGTTTAGATTTTCATATTTTTCTGGCTACTGTCTTATTCCTTGGCCTAAAAGAAGAGGAGAGACATATTGCTTCAGAGCCTTTTCCATTGTTTGTACTTGGGAGTAAATGCATTATAAAGCAGTATTTAACATGATCTTACTCATAGTAATAATAAAGACAATCTTTAAATTTATTTTTAACATAAGCCTACTCCATGTATTTGTATATTCGTAAGCCCATAAACTACAGGAGTACCGAATTGCATTGAACCAACTCTGATTCAATGCGTACTTCAGGTGAATACCAACTATTTTTATAGCCTTTAATCAGAACTCTGGATGGATGCAAGGCATTTGTACTGAGCAAACTTGTGTGTAATATATTGTTATACTTGTTTATATTGCCTCACGTGAGAGGATTATAAGGGGTCTTGGCTTTGCGGCTTGTTTTTACCTTCTGTTGCCCTATTAAATGTTGAGGGTTTTTGACTAATTATGACATGCACAGTCATAAATTCACTATCACGCTTTACGATCGTCTCCGCTTGCGTGACACGTATATATACATATACATATTTGAGTGATTTCAACATGACTGACTTATTACTTAGGCCGAGATGTGAAAAACAGAGAGAATGCAGTATAGATAAAATGGCGACAGGTTTCAGGAACAATTTGCAACCCACTAATGGCCTTTAGACTTAAAGGTAAAATTTGTAAGTCCGTAATAAAAATTTGCACATTGAATCGCTCGGAATGCCACAAAATGGTTGCTATAGAAATAGGTGCTGGTTTTCATCCAACGGCCTCAATTGTACATGCATTTGTCAACCTCGTCGGTGTTATTGTACGTCAAAATTGCCTCTGGCGATGACTGTTTCGATTTGATTTGGAATCTGGTAATTAAAGTATTTACAGAAAAAATATGAGTAGAATTAGTTGACTTTTTCGCTCTACTACTTAATTTGAGAGTGTGGATATTATGTCACTGTGTGAATTATCATCAGAGTACATTATTATAATGAAAATATCAATAAATATGATGCAATTACAAGATACTTAATCCAAGAATTACTTAACAAACTTGAGAGAAATCATAATTTTTGCATAAAATTCATGTTTGGGCTTCGTAAATATGATCATTTATCTGAATTTCGCTGAAAATTAAATTACCTATACATCTTCGAAGGAATACTCACATTCACTACACACATATTTGTCGACCTCGTGGGGTAACGGCTAACCACGTTGATATGCCACGTTGATAGAGGTCACGTGTTCGATTCTCATCCAGTGCCTGGGTATTTATGTATATATTTACAAAATAAGTATTTATTTATAATATAAAAGTGTGTATGTAGTATATCAGTTATCTAGTATCCATAACACAAGCGCTATGCAATCTACTTTGGGACTAGATAGTGTTGTGTGAAATATTAATATCTTCGTAATTTTTTTTTCAATAAAAAGTAAAACAAATCCTGTATTACTTCTAATACCTCCAAGAATATGTGTATAAAGTTTCATGAAGATCGGTTAAGTAGTTTTCGCGTGAAAGCGTAATAAACAAACTTACTTTCACGTTTATAATATTAGTATGATTTATTATTATATTCTCTCTCTGTTTTATAGTATTTTATTCCCAGTTTCTTCATCATCTAAATTACCTTGTTTAATTTGCGCTCTTCTAATAACCTCAAACATTATCAGGATATGGCTTTTAAAGTCAAATATTTAATCGATTAAAAACTAATTAATTTGTGTTATATTTTATTTTCCTTATACTATTTATGTTTGTGTTATATTATTATTTATGCTATTATTATATTTTATTTTATTTCATATTACTTTTAGCGCAGCACCTATAAGCAAAACGCTCTTGAATGTATACCTTAACAAATGGGTACTTAGAAATAAAGAAACGTAATGTTTTATAACTCGGATGTTTAATATCTTTTCTCAGATATGGTTAGAAAACGCTTAAGAAGGCGAAATAAAGAAATATGTGAACAGACAGTGTTTCATAAAATTTCTCCTTATAAAATACTTTGCCACAAATGTTACACCCGATTCATCATCCAAGCAGATAGCCGTATATTATTAAAGAATTTTATAAAATAAAAATTGACCATGTGGCCCCAGCAGGAAATGAAAGACTTCAATCGATTACTCTGCTTAAAAAGGGTCTTCCAACAGGGACTTTCGAACTTTGACAGTTGATAACGGTCATCTTGTTGAAGCTACATCTGTCAAATTAGTTGTCATTTATTCAGTCTGTTTTGCCAAATCACTATGGATGGATATAATATTCAACAATACGTGCAAATAATAAAATTGTTTTATCAAAATGGGTGTTCTGCTCGGGCAACGTCCCGCGCGCTTCGCCCATTTTACGGTCGCCATAATTGTTCTACCGAAAAGATTATTCACAATGTGGTGGTTAAATTTGAGTCCACTGGTTTAATAAACGATCAATCAACACCTGCTGTCTGTGAGAGTGTGCAGAAGAATCCGGGGCAGTCGATTTTGCGTCGCTCACAAGAACTTGGCCTTTAGCAGACCACAATTTGGCGAATTTTGCGTCGTGACTTTGGCCTGCACTTGTACAAAATTTAATTGACCCAGGAATTGAAGGTAAACGACCATAGACAACGACGTGTGCTCGCTGAATGGACTCTGGAGCAGTTGGAAATTGACCCTAATTTTCATCGAAATATCATCTTCAGTGATGAGGCTCATTTCTGGATGAATGGGTACGTGAACAAATAAAATTATTGAATTTGGGACGATACCAATCCACATGGGATCCAAGAGCATCCAATGCACAACGAAATAGTCACTTTTTGGTGTGGATTTTGGGCTGGCGGCGTCATTAGTCCATATTTCTTTGAGAACGACGTTGACCAGGCCATCATTGTCAACGGCGAGCGCTATAGGTCAATGATTACCAACTTCTTTTTGGCTTGAATTGGATGATCTGGTCACAAACAACATGTAGTTTCAACGGGACGGCGCTACGTGCCGCACAGCTCATGCCACATTGGATATTCTGCACGAGTGATTTGAGGGCATGGTCATCTCATGTGGACTGGCCACCTAGATCGTGCGATTTGACTAGAATTTAACATATATTTAGTGTAAATAATTGTTTTAAATATTTTTGATATCTTTATACGACAATTATTTACAATTATGTTACAGAGGTTTTCATTGCATAATATTATCCGTGCAGGTGCGGAGAAAAAATTTACTTCTACTTCCAGGGTCAGCCTGTAGTAAAAGGCAATAAACAACCGACCCTAACTACGTGGTAGAGCCCCAAGCCCGTCTGGATGGCGATCACATTTGGTCTTACGATAAGTATAGCGCCATACTAATTCTGTGTTGTATTCCGGTATTAGTTACCCGTGTTCCTGTACCCTTATGGGACAGCAGCATATTTGCGATGCCACTGGCATTGCAAACACCCCTAGGAGACGGTAACTCCTAAATTCAAAGTGGACCATCAGTCTGTCTGCTGTCTTACCTAAATAAAATAATATATTACGTAAGAGTAATTTGTTATAATTAGGAATATACGTTAAAGTATATTCCTAATTACATATATACAGCTTTGGAGCAGTTATTATAAATGTATGTTCATATTTTGGTATCTGTAGATATTTTTTTTATTTGATAAAGGTTAAGTACATACTCGTATAAAAAACGCCGATTCACAATCCTTTGTTTGTAACTTTAGGGATCTTTTGACTATGTTCAATTGAATAAATATTCATGATGATAGGAAAAGACACGAACTTTACTTAAATCGATTTTATGAAGTGGAGAAATATGTTTCTGTGTTTGTTACACACCTAAAATATGTGTAATAATACCTGTAATTTTTTGTATAAAAATAAATAAATAAAAAAAAATAATTACCTGTGACGTGAAGAAAATATAGTATATAGTTAGTATATATAGTTAGTTGACCTCAGATTTATATTATCAATCATATGAAATAGGGTTCAGCTTAGGCTGGACTTAGTAGGTTGAATTTCCAATTTAAGTTGACCTCATATATCCAAAAAATGCTGCTCAAAGACACTATTCCACGCGGACGGAGTCGTGGGCACAGCTAATATAGGAATAAAATCATGAACGAAAAATATTTAACTTTAAGTTCGATTTATCGTTAAACGCAGCTAGAAAATTCTAGACGCCCAAAATTTTCGCTGGTTCAAATTTGCATCTTGTAGTGACTATGGGTTAAAGCGTGTTTTTAATTTCTTTTACTTTTTAGTTCAATGTGTTACTAAAAGGTGTTCTTTATTTTAACTACATTTATTCTAATTAAAAATTGCTTTAAAATTTTCATCAGACGTAATAAATAATACGTCACTACTATTTAAATCCTGGCTTTGGACTGCCATCAGGATAATGAGATAATCTTATCGAATTATTGTATTGTCATTGGTCCAAGATAAGTCTACAAAGTTTAAATTAAATCTGACCGATCAAAGTGGGTCAAACTTGAGTTCGCGTAATATTTATTTTATTAAATTAATATACTATCATATGAATGAATGAATATACTTTATTGCACAACACAAAATATATACAATATAGGACAACACAAACAAAATATTGTATAAACGGCGGCCTTATCGCTAGAAGCGATTTCTTCCAGGCAATCTTAATGTTAACCTCATATGTAATATCATGTAACTTACATGATCGCTTGTCTGCAATATCTACAGAATAATTCTCGCCATTTTTCACATACAAATTTAACGATAAAACAATATTGAACTTAATAATTATATTAAAAGTTTATAGCGTATGATATTAACTAACTAACCGAGATTGCACTGTACAGGAATGAGAAGGATATCTCGAGAGCAGTGGATTGTATGAGAGAGGAGGGGGGAGCAGCGGTGGCTAGAGATACTGCCCCTTTCAGTGGGCAAAGAAATTCACACCGACCTCGATTCCATTCCTTCACGGATCGGTTCAGGTCCCCTCCCGGAGGAACTGTTGCACGGCACCACCGAAATGTTACGCACACTGAACACACAATCTTATAGCACGGCCAATGAGAGTTTGGAGTAACTGAAGTCAATTGCGCACAGCGCAGAGAATGGTCTTTAGGTAGGTCGAATGTCGACCGTCCCACTCGTTTAGGAGCTCACGCGATACTACTTATATTATTTACGTCCCACCCTCGCTTTTACCATTGATCTCATCGAGAGTGAGGGTAGGTAACAAAAATCAGGAGGTGGGATTTCAAATATCCTTTATGCAAGGATTGAACAGATATTAACTTTTAATAAAATTATTAATATGATTTCAGCAGGCATTTACGTATTAAAGTAACAATTTTTATAATCCTGCCGATCCTAATCAGGTTATTGATAACAATATTATCGAATTATCGTAGTGTTGTTGACAAGTCTACAATGTTTAAATGAAATCTGACCGTTCAAAGTGGGTCAAAATCGAGTTTAAAGAAGTCTGTAGAGTTTAAACAAACATACATGTGAAGCTAATAAAAGCATGTAAACAAATGCTTTTCTGATTAAATGAAAATTTTCTGAATTATTATATACATTAGTATATATTTGGGCTACGCTCTGTTACTTTAGTAATATACATATTGCTAAAGTAACAAAGCGATACATCTTTGCGTTGGCGAAGCTATCGCCCACGGTGTAACAGTCGATTCACATCATTTTCTTGCATCGTCTTCATTAATAATAAAGAAGAGCCTATTATAGTAGACCTATTTTGTCACATATTATTATCATTAAAGCTGCTGGCGTTAATATTTTTTTAACAACATCAAACCACGACTTTTTTTAAACCTTTGACAGCCACTGAGCTGGATATTTTTGTATTATACAAATAGGAGTATATTGGGATAAGTTCTGGCTTGACGTTGTAAAAGGTTATATTATTATGCATATCAATAGCCTCACTACCAGACACGCCGAAGACCTTGCGAAGTGTAGAAGAAAAACTAGGAATGCAGACCCAGGGCACCGAAGCAAAAGTTTGGGTTGCAATCGGGATTTACCGCAAAGATGATAATGATGATAAATAGTCCAATGATCCGTTTAGTCTTCATGTCCTCCATAGGGATAGAATCCACAGGCAGACCGAATAAGGCGACTCGTACCCACTTAATCATTAATTTCAACTTAATTATACGGAACCAATTTAATATTAAACACTAGATGATGATTTTTTAAATTCGTTGCCATTAACTAGAATTACAACGCCAAGGGTAGTAGGAAAGGGGGTGTATTGTATGGGACATAATAGTTTCTGAGCGATGCATACAATTTTAGGCTATAATGGCGCGGGACCTTTGTGCACAACACTATATCGCTTTGTACGACACTTAAATCGATTTATGATAGTTGGAATACTTAATTTGATATTATATTGTGGGTAATATTTTCACCACTAAGGATACTTTAAATTGAAATTGAAAGTTAACTCCTAGCTAAAGTGAAATCCTCAACCATCATCATCAATTGATACTGGAATGTTTAAAATTGAAAACGATTTTGTTGTGGTTGTACGAGTGAACTGAAGTGGTTGTACAATTTTTATTAAATCAAACAGAAATATGTTTATAATTAAATATGTAATATCACATAGATATAACAACAGACTTGTGCGAATTACAAGGACTCGTAAACAAACTCAATAACTTGAATGCAATCACCACAGCCAAGTGCTGAATATTATCAAAACGACCACCAGATAATGATTACAACAATTACAATTATTACAACGGCAACAACAACCTCTGAAAATATTACCGAAACGAGCACACGACACATGACCACAACGACCCACGACCTCAACGACCCTCTTGCGTTAAATTCCCATATGGGTTTGTAATACGTCGTTATGAAAAGTTAGCGTGAGCTAATATTGCTACAGGCGCATATCTAGTGGTGGCGAATTTGATTCCCACACCAACAATTTTATGAGATTGAATATGAAACTAAAGAAGCGAGATACCACTTAGTTTTTTTGACTTCTTGTATGAATGCATTCCATACATTCCATCGTAGGGTTCAAACTCATAATCTCTAGATTTACCTCAGAGTGAGATATTATCAAATGTGAAAATTTATTCGTAATTTAAAAATTTTATCCGTGCAGGGGCGGAGAAAGAATACTAACCTCTGTGGCCGGGGTCGGCCTGTCGTAAAAGGCGACAAAACAACCCACCCTAGCTACGTGGTAGGGCCTCAAGCCCGTCTGGATAGCGACCACCTTTGGTCTTAAGTATGCCGCCATAATAACCTTGTGTTGTGTTCCGGCATTAGTGACCTAAGTTCCTGTACCCTTATGGGACAGCAGCGTGTTCGCGATGCCACTGGCGTTGCAAACACCTATAGGCGACGGTAACTGCTAAATTCTAAGCGGGCTGTCAGCCTGTCTGCTGCCCTACGCAATAAAAAAAAATTTATTTAACTCATATTAAAGCTATTTAATGACAAATCGCTTGTTTATGTAGCTTGAAGGTGTTAAAGGTTTTTTATTGCTCAGAAATTCTCTAGTTAGCAACTACTAGTGTGTCGGTAAACACTAACTACGGTCGCTTATAGATGTTTGTAACGCTAGAGGCACCGCGGACACGCTGCTGTCCCGGATACTGCATCCTATCAATAGTGCAAAAGAATTGTCATAGAAGTTTTTTTAGTCAAAAATTAAAGAGTTTAAAACCTTTTATCATTATAAACTATTTATTATTGTTATCTAATAAGACACCTATCTAATAGACTTATACATTATTTGTGTGTATATCTTATGTATCTTATATATGTATTATGTGTTTTTTTATCTTTTTTCCTATTTTTTATTAATTAAATTATTATGTGTGTACACTACACGCCTTATACTTAAAATCTTGTCCATCCGAAGGTTGTCTGGAAGAGATTACTTTTAGCAATAAGGCCGCCCATTGTACCTTAACACCGTTTTAAATTGAAATGTATAGTGCAATTATAATGTGTTTATAATGTGTACAATAAAGAGTAATCTAATCTAAAAAGTTATGGATGGGGATCAATATTGAAAGGCGCATAATTTTATTCCCCCATAGTACCCCAAGATTACTCTTGGGGTACTATGGGGAGTTTACACTCTAAAGTGTAAGTGTGGGTTGATTATATATCATCATATTTATTTTTATTTAAAACCATCTGTGCCCGCGACTCCGTCCGGGTGGAATAGTGACTTTGGGCGGAAATTTTTGGATATATCTTACAGTTTATTTTAGATTACAAACACTATAAACCCTAAAATATAAATGAAATATGCAAACAGTCAGTATTATCGAATGCAACTGTTATGCCATGCGCCTCCGGAATAAGCTAAACCCTATTTCATATGATTGGTGACGTAAATCTGAGGTTAACTGAAATTGGAAATTCAACCTACAATGTACAGCCTAAGCTGAACTCTATTTCATATGATTGATGATATAAATTTGAGGTCAACTTAAATTGAAATATAAAATTTCCGAAACATATAATTTTTAACAAAAACTATTTTTTTTTGTAAATAAAAATAGCCTAAGTTACTCCTTGATACATCAACTACCTGCCTGTGAAAGTCCCATCAAAATTGGTGCAGCCATTTCAGAGATTAGCCGGAACAAACAGACGGACAGACAAAAATTGTAAAAAATGTTATTTTGGTATATGTATCGTGTGTACGTCCGAATGCACTTAGTAAAAAGCGGTTATTTTAATATTACAAACATACCTTTCAATTTTATTTATTTGTATAGATTGATTTTTTGAATAAGTATCAATATATTTTAATCGCCTATGATAGTACCAAATCGCTTAACACTTTCGGTAAAAAAACGATCTCACAACCAACAGTGACTAACAGCCGTTCTACCTATGTGTTGGTTTTAAAGACACATTAATAACAAATAATATACTAAAAATTCAAATAGCCTTTATAACATTATATTATTAAAAGAGATAAGTTAATTTCTGGACACTATAAATTAGTTTCGGTATTATTCATTTATTAACTAATGGACGCGTGAAAATTTTAAAGTTCTTACAGTCGTTATTAAATTTGAATAAAATTATTTAGTAAATAAATTAACAAAAAGAAAATCGACGAATTATAAACTTGTTATTATAAATAATCAATTATCTATAAAATAATAACTTTTCAGTCAATAATGAATAAAAATATAGCAAATCGTTGGAAAAACGTTTCACAAAAGATTACTATGAGTGAAAAAGGAGAAACGGGCACTGTTGCTTCTATTGACAAAGTTGTTCTGCAAACTAGGGACAGAGGTAATTAGTCTTAATAAATCATAATTAGTTTTACTAGATTTATCCGTGCAGGGGCGGAGAAAGAATACTAACCTCTGTGGCCGGGGTCGGCCTGTCGTAAAAGGCGACAAAACAACCCACCCTAGCTACGTGGTAGGGCCTCAAGCCCGTCTGTTCCGGCATTAGTGACCCAAGTTCCTGTACCCTTATGGGACAGCAGCGTGTTCGCGATGCCACTGGCGTTGCAAACACCTATAGGCGACGGTAACTGCTAAATTCTAAGCGGGCTGTCAGCCTGTCTGCTGTCCTACGCAATAAAAAAAAAATTCCATAATCATATAAACACTATATAACCATGTGAAATAACTTCTTTAAGTTCCTCGAGCCTTACATTATCCAACATATTCATAGACTGGAAACTATAGGCGAGGCGTAGCGGAAAGCGTAGCGTAAATAATACGATGACACTACGAAAAATGCTTTTGTTGAAAATGAAAATATTTAAAGAATATTCTTGATCAATTATTTTTCGTAAACATCATAGAACCATATTTTTATTTTATTAGCAATCCAGTACTGCGAGATTGGTCAATATCTTTATTAAAACAACATTCAATATTTAAACAACATCTCATCAAAGCCTTGACTTTGACATATATGGTTTCCTGTAGAGTATTGCCGCACGGTAAAATTAGGCTTTAGTTAGGCTTTCTTTCGATGTTTCGAGATCTTATTATGTTGTCTCCGTAATAGTATGGAGTAAGAGAATTCTGACTCGTGTAAGGCGACAAAATAACCCTAATTAGGCGGTAGGGCCCCAAATCCGTCTGTATGGCAACTGATGTATACTTATGCCGCCACAATAACTTAGCGTTGCGTTCTGGCTGGCGTTGCAAACATCAACAGGCAACGGTAACTGCTTACTATTAAGTGAGCTGTCAGCCTGTCTCGATAATAAAAAAATTGACCAAGAAAAAATATGTAATAGATTTGGTTACATTTATAATTTTATAGAAATATACAAATAAAGTTATTGTAGACTGACCACTCAATCTGAAAATAAATACCCCAAATCCTCGTCCGTCAAAAGCAGGATTTTGCAATTGACAAGGTAGCTAGGTAGTGGGAAGTTAAAAGTAGTAGAAGGAGGAGGTAGCATTTTCACCATAATGTTTTTATGTTTTAAACTTTGTAACATAGTAAACTTTAAAACATACTACACTCACAACCATAATATTGCCTTACAAGACACAATGTACCTTTGGCCAGACTCAACTATGAGGTTTAACAGTAACGTTAGCGCAAATCAAAATATATTTATTATATTAATAATAATACTATTTATTATATATTCTATCATTTTTCTCCGTAAATAATGTTAGTTCTTTTTTTCGTGAACTTGCATTTTCCTTTTTCTATGAAAAATTTAAAATTAATATTTCATTCTATTTACTTTTTTTTATTATGTCTGTTCTTTAAATATAGTCTACAAAGTGTGATCTTATTTGGCCAATTTCCTGTTTATTATGTATTAGTATGTAAGTTTGAAATTTGTGCTGTATGATCATTGTTGAAATAAATAAATAAATATACAAAAAATAACGTAAATAATTACGGTTTTACGTAATTCACTTCAAATTTAAAAGAATAAAAGCTAAGCTAAGGCCAGATTTACATTTAACGCAACTAAATACATAATCCTAGATAGGTAGAGTCAAAGGCACATAATTTTTTTTTGTGGGCCACTGTAATGACTATAACTAACATCACTTTTATGAACATAAATTTATTCGTGTGAACAATTATGAAGGTACGAGTCATAAAAATAAGTGACACAAATGCTTCAGCAAGGGTATTAAAATGAAGTTTTTTTCAATTGTCTACCGAATTTAGGATTCCTTTAATGCTGTTGCTAATAATAATATCAATTTATTTCAGATTTATAAAATCCATACATTACAAGACAAATAACGATTACATTAATTATTGTGTTAGTATTAATATGCGGATGACAGAGCTTTGCTCGGTATTTTTGTAAATTGTGTTTTTTGGAAATTAACAATTGATTTTCTTAGTCTAACCTCAAAGCAAACACTCATTGAATTCGTGTTACTTAACAACGCTATCGGCTGGAATAGCTTTGTGTCGTTAAAGCAATTTAAAAAAATAGTATTATTATTCGCCGATAGATGTCAGGAAGAGTCATTTTTCAATTTAAATTGGGACTACTCAAACGCCACCTTTTGACATTTTCTAGAAATGATTCCTAGCTAGATCGATTTAACGCCCCCGAAACCCCCCGTATACTAAATTTCATGAAAATTGTTGGAGCCGATCCCGAGATTCCAATTATATATATATATATATATATATATATATATATATATATATATATATATATATATATATATATATATATATATATATATATATATATATATATATATATATATATATATATATATATATATATATCTATACTACTATTATAAAGAGGAAAGATTTGATTGTTTGTTTGTTTGTTTGTTTGTTTGTTTGTTTGTTTGTTTGTTTGCTTTGAATAGGCTCCGAAACTACTGACCCGATTTAAAAAATTCTTTCATTGTTGGGAAGCTACACTATCCCCGGGTGACATAGGCTATATTATATTTTCAAAAAAATTAGGGATCCTTACTAAAACTCTAATAATGTAACCCAAAGTGTAAAAAAATTACCTAAAATATTATTTAAATCGCGTGCGTTGCGAAAACTATTGATGATAGAATAAAATAATGTACTACAACTTTGCAGAACACATCATTATTTACAAAAAGTGTCGCGACAGCATATGTCTAACTATTATAGTTATGCCACAATAAGTGTTCTTTTATTTTAAAAAATTAATTGAAATGCCGCCCCTAGAAAAGGCTCTTTATTTGGATCTTGGTATTAATCCTTATCAAAATAAATTACTTCATATTCAAAACTGTTTCAATACCTTTTTAAAACTTTTTGAATTATTGAATTCGGATATTCCATTCGAAAGATATCACGAGTTTAAAAATGTAAGTATTAGAAAAATGTTGCGTGGTAGCCGCTCACCCTGTTCGGCTAGCTAGGCAGCACCTTATGCAATGTAGGCGTGCGTCACTGGGGTTTTTACAAAAATTAGAATACTTATTAAAAAATAACGAAAAATAAATAAAAAATAATAGCAAAAAAAATCATTAAAATAAAAGCTCATAGAAATAATAATATTCAAACTTTCTTTGTAATTTTATTTTTTTAGTAACCTGAGTCCTACCTTTCTTTCCGTCTACCTCTTACATCCTTTCCAACTTAGCTCTCTGTTCGTGGCATGGTCCCCGATGGGATGGTTGCGAATACTGATTGGGGTCCCGGGTTCTACCATGGGACCTGATTTGGTAGTCAAAACCATGCCTATTTCGACTGCGCCTGCACAGAGAGTGTTCCCGGGGCGGGAATTGCATCCTCGCTATCGGTTGGTCTTGCTAGGCCGGCTACGACGTCAAGCGACTTTGCTTTTTCTGGAGTGTCGTCTGGTAGTCGTACACACGCCTGACTAGCACGCAACGGGGATGCGAGTCCCGTCCGGAATTGGCCGCGGACCTGTCGCTCCCGGCCCTGGTTCTGTCCATGGTCGGGGGCGATCCTGGATGGACGGCCGTCGCCTCCTTTTGCGAGGCAGTAGTGTCTGCAAGGGAGGCGGCGGAACGGGAGCGGGGGTCCGCCACCGCACTCCCCTCCCGCCAACGTAGGCCGCGTCGTCGGCGCCGGAGGGCGGGCAACGATCTCCGGCCGCCGTAGAAAGCGGCCGCGAGCGGCCCCTCGGGGGAGGATCCGCCACCCGCACTATTGCCGTGAGGGAAAAGGCCGCGTGCTGTTCCGCAGCCCCCCTCAACTCATAGAGTTGTTACAAGAGAGCGCCGGGGGGACGAAAGCCTGACCCTCTGGCGCCAGCACTTTAGAAGGGGCCCGCTTTAAGACAAAGCGTGGGCCGGCGCCGGCCCGGGCCACGAGATCGGCAAGCCATATATCCGTGGGCCCGGGCGTAGGCGATAGGAGAACAGCGGGGTTTTTTAGTGGGTAGTCGGATGGTCGAACATCTTTTCCGGAGTCCCTTATATCCCTCGGTCCCCCCGGGCCGGGGGAACCCGTCAAGAGAGGTTTTTCCCCGAGACCGAAAAAAAATAGAAGGGTTTAATTTTTTGTTAAATACCCATGCGAAGCTGGGACGGGCTGCTAGTATATATATATATATATATATATATATATATATGTACACAAGAATTGCTCGTTTAAAGATATAAGATTAATTAACTTAAATCTATTATAGTATTAAAAAAAGAATTTCACATCGACACTACATTTTTCCCGTTACAATCACTATCCAATGTTTCTGAATAGCACAGTTGTAGTGGGCTGAAATCACTTTATGAATGCTGTTGGCGGTTACTAACAACACAAAGTTATTATGACGGCATATTTAAGACCAAAGGTGGTCGCCATCCAGACGGACTTGAGGTCCTACCACGTAGCTAGGGTGGGTTCTTTTGTCGCCTTTATGGCAGGCCGACCCCGGCCGCAGTGTTCAGTACTCTTTATCCGCCCCTGGACGGATAAAAATATTACAATGTTGTAGTTTTATGAAAAAAATTTTGATGCAAACGGGCTTACAGATATATTCTAATGTTGTTTTAATACTCAAGCGCTCGGTTCGGGCTGTACCGTGATACAACCGAGATATTAGAATGAGCACATTAGGCCAAGAAAACCTCGTAGCTTTAAACCTGCACGGAATTCAACATATATTTACAGTTATACACCCATTTCCCAACTTTACCAGGTGAAAACTTTTTAAAATATGCCCAGACATTTATATGAGGGCTATTAACACTAACGGCGCCGGAACCGTGCACGAACAGACCGAGACTGTTCGCATTTTCACAAAATCAGCTGACTTGTAAAAAGCTTGTGTATCCATTGTGAAAATCTAAGTTTTTTTATTCTAAATCACATGTAAATAAGACAGAAAATTGAATTGGTATTTCTATCTTACCAAACTATAATATATTAATTTTATATATTTTTTATTCTATTTGTAATTTGTAAATGTTTATTATTGTTTACGTGTATTTTATTAATTCTTTCTATTTATATATCTATTGTTATAAAGTTGCGTAACTTTGTAAAAGTTTAATTGACAGCTTTATAAATTAATTTATTTTAGTCATTAATTAATTTTGGCAGTCATATTGTACTGTATACTAATACTTTTAATTTTTAACAGTATACAAAAAGTTTTAAAAATGTTCACGACACCAATTTTTATGAAGTCGTATTCATTAGAAC
The DNA here is from genome assembly GCA_963693495.1 of Malacosoma neustria. Classification (NCBI taxonomy): domain Eukaryota; kingdom Metazoa; phylum Arthropoda; class Insecta; order Lepidoptera; family Lasiocampidae; genus Malacosoma; species Malacosoma neustria. The sequence goes on from OY856374.1 coordinate 21,675,195, forward strand.
TGCCTCCGATTTTTGATCGCGAATTGGATAATGCCTCTTTATCAGCTGTGATACATGGTGAGTTAAGTTTTATTTTATAATTTTTGATTATAATTTACAGTTTCAAAACGTGGCCGTTAAAATGAAATGAAATATTGATAAGACATTTTTTATAGCTTCTTTAAACTCATTTAAAGTAGACGTATTCGTGCAGGGGCGGAGAAAGAATACTATTCTCTGTGGCCCAGGTCGGCCTGTCGTAAAAGGCGACTTAACAACCCATCCTAGCTACGTGGTAGAGCCTCAAGCCCGTCTGGATGGCGACCACCTTTGGTTTTCAGTATACCGCCATAATAACCATGTGTTGTCATCATCATCATCTAAGCGTAGTTAGTATACCGGTTGCAACCTAAACTTCCGTTTCGGTCCTCGGGGTCGGCTTTTTGATGTTTTGGGTCTTTTTGGGTCTGCCGGAGCCCGGCAGAGGCGGCATGGCCAGACATTTGTTTCCCACGTAAGCATCCAGTTGTTGTATTCCGGCCTTAGTGACCTAAGTTCCTGTATCTTTATGGGACAGAAGCGTGTTCGCGATGTCACTGGCGTTGCAAATAGCCATAGGCGACGGTAACTGCTAAATTCTAAGCGGCCCATCAGCTTGTCTGCTCTCCTACAGCAATAAAAAAATACTTTTATGAATAATTTTGAGTGTGCATGGTTTTTATACCTTTGCAATCATAGTGTGATGTAAGTGCCACTAATATTTATAAAATATTAAGTAGGTAGGTTTAAAGAAGATAAATATAGTATATCATTCGATAGGCTCTAGGCCATTAAAACCATAATATGCTAACTTTATTAATTTAATTATAATGAATACCAATTATATTAATATTATTGCATACAGTAAAATATCACTTAAATGTTATAGAAAGGACACACAATTTGAACTCGATAAAAGTTTTTTGACTGATACACAAATAGGCGAGGCAAAACCACCTAAAACGTTTTATGATAAAGTGACGATATATCAATTTTTTATTGACAAATTTCTTTACATTCTGTATATTTCAATATTATATTTAATCTTTTGTTTTGCGTTTCAAATCAGTAAGTAAATCAACAACAGTGTAGTTCAATTTACGAATTTCCAAAAAAATATTGTTATAGCGGGTGGTGCAACTACACGCCTCAAATGTTAATAGCAATCTATAAACATAATTCCTTAAAGATATGTATTTTGATAAGAATTAAGAATATTAAGAAATTTAGGAAAACAATAAATGTAATATATATCAAAAACAGAAGCCACGAAGTTAAATCTCACTATGGCATGAAACTCCTTCGTATTTAGCACGTATTACAATATAATTTCTACATAAAGAGTTTGGAGAAAACGTCAATAGAAAGCGACGGTGTTTGTTACCAATGTATTTTTGAGCGTGTTGGAACAATGTGCGGGCCTTCTTGTATTATACTCCGGCTGTGTGTAGTTACAGAATGTTATTATATAATTTATTAAATATTCAAGAACATTATGGTAAGTGAAAAACGAATAAATACCGTAGTCCTCTCTATAACACTATACAACCTAGTAATCCACAATATACAACCCAGAGTTAGCGGATGAGGTAATATTTTCCCTCATCTGATAATCAGCCAACAGATACCGGTTCTGAGCATTAAACAAAATTTCTCACATTCCATTACTTATACGTAAAATATCACTTTGTCATCATCGTCATCATCTTAGCGTTAAATCCTGGTTGCAGCCCAAAATTCCACTTCGGCGCTCGAGTTTCGCTTTTCTAATTTCACTTTTCCTCTTTACACGATCTTCTACGACCCTGGTAGTCAGTCAATAGGCACGCATATCACTCTATACGACGTCAAAGTAATACTTTTTGGAACGAAACTATAGATTAGTTTCGCGTTATATGTAAACGCATTGTACGTACATTCTCGTACAGCGCGTTCGTATGACTCTGTATAACGCAGTAGCAACGCAAATAATTCACGTTAACTTTTCTCATTGAAGGAAATTTAAATCGAATAATAATTTAATTTTATACGAACAAAATTGACACAATTTGCAAATGTACGTGAAATTTATTATGAACTGTACAAATAATTATAAATTTAAAAGTCAGAATACAATGGAGAAAATACGTGTTATACGCGGAACATATAATTGTGTTATATGAAAACGCGTTAAAAGAGTATCATGTTATAGGGGATTACTGTATACAAAACAAGTTTCACAAGTTATTACTATAAATTTTCAGGTAACAAGCGTAAGAAAATAACACAAGATTGTGTACAATAAAAGTAAAATGTATACAATGTAAAACTCGGCGTATCTTCAGCGGTACCAACCTTCAAATTACAAATCATTCTAATTTTAGATATGTTAGTACTTGGATTGTAGATTTTGATACTTCACTTAAATATATAGAAATATTTTTAACTTTGTTGTTTAAGTAAAACTAGACACCAGTCTTGTCAAGACTCTGGTGCAGTCAGGTCTGCCATATTGTTTTTCACATTTTTCCATCTTAATTAACGCGGGACAAAAAAGGAAACTTTACTGCTGAACAACTGCTGACACAAATGAAAAATTTCCAAATGTTTCTAAAGTGCAAGCATTGAATCTAACTCGAGTTAATTAGTTTAATGATATTATCATTAGTCCTGACAGTGAACCGTAGCTAATACTGGAGTAATATGATCAGAAGCTGTGTGTTATGTGCCGGACTGGATCCAAAGTGATTTAGAAATACTAAGTTAAGTATTTCCGCGTCCGCGGCAACTTTCGTATCCGTGATATTTCAGACAAGCTGCAAAAGAGTCGCTTTTACTGGTGTGGCTACCTATTGCGATAACTGACTACTTGCCTGGGTAATAAATGTCTAGCTGTACCCTATACACTTAAAAAGTTACATCCTGGCATCATAAAGGGTGATATTCGTGCTAATAGTTACTACCAAGCGTACCAAAGTAAAGAAGAAAAGCGGATCCTGGGGACTGAAGCGAGAATTTGGGTTGCAGTCCAGCATTGAACTCTAATATTATAATGATGATGGAACAGTTTGATATTTTCTATAGTTTGTCTAGCTACGGCCCTGTATATTTAAAGGGAAAATGAATGTATCTAAATTTCTAAGTCACCGTACAAAGTTGTTGCTGTCAAAAGTCTCAAGTTGCGATAAGCCTGCTATCCAGGTGTTTACTTCGTATTCAGATTAGCTTTTAGACATTTCGCTCACTTTAATTTGCAGTCCTATCTTTGTTATTTACAATTATTTAGTTAATTTCATAAACCACAATAAGCGTGGTTGTCTTATATAAATTTATTTAACAAATTGGTTACTTGCGAAATATCCCTGGCTTATTCTTCGTGATCCAGATCACATCTGCTAGTGGTCATCATCAGTGGTCATCTCAGCGATGAATCCCGGTTGCAGCCCAAACTCTCGCTTCGGCGCCCGGGGTCCTCTTTCCGACTTTTTCTTCTCCACTTCGCACGGTCTTCAGCATCCCTAGTTGTGAAACCATTGGCACGCATATCACCCTTTACGACGTCAAGCCAGCACTTTTTGGGTCTACCCCTCCTGCCGGGGCCCGGCGGAAGCGGCATGGCCAGACATTTGTTTCCCACGTAAGCATCCGGTTGCCGTAAAACGTGGCCGTACCATCGGAGCCGACACTCCTGCAATTTATCCGCTATGTCACGGACATGCTAGTGGTGAACTCTAGTAAATGAAGCACAAAACTTTAGTTCAGCTTTTTTGAAGTCTAGGTTCAGCCACTTTTGTAAAAACTGAACAAAAAATGTTTACATATCGATTTTTTCCCCTTCTTTGCATAAGAAACGTGGCTATTTGAATACTTGATAAAACATCCTTCACCAAACTTTGAATTTATCAGAAGCCAGTTTAATCCATTCTGTCTTTGAAATTTGATATACAGAAATTTCTACTCAAACAGGTCTCATCAAGATCCTATCAGAAATCTTCATTTATTCTGATATATTTGTTTTTCTTTTAACATGGTCAAAGTTAATATGATCAAATAGCAGATACAAAATTCCCAACGTGATTTGTGACGGATGTTACCGTTGTTGAACGTTTTCTTCAACATTCAGTATTTTAATAAAACACTACACAAATATTAATAATGTGAATTTAAAGTTTCAAACTTAAAGCGCGTTTAAAATTTTAATTTAGAAAAACATGCAATTTTTTTTTCATTTATGACAATATTTTAGCATCAGTTAGTACAGTCAAATAAAAAATGGCGCTATTTTTTCATATCACCGTAACTATAGGGAAGGAAATCGCTACACAGTGATTACTGTTAACCTGTCCTCTCACGTTAGATCGCAAGTTTGTTTGCACAAGACAAGCGAAAGACAAAATGTTGTGCACAAGTAAAATAGATATTTAAAAAATGGACCGAAGCAAAGTGGGTCATTTGGGCCTGATAAACATGCTTTTTATTTCTGTCAAATTTTACCTAAAGTCAATTTATAAACGGTTATTAATTATTCATAACAACATTAAAAAAACAAATATTATATTTATATAACACAATTGTATCTAATGCAGCTTATTAACATCAAAAAATGATCAAAAATGGACGAATTAGTAAACTATATAGTGTATAATAAAACCCCTAAATGCATAAACAGTATGGATGCCCAAACCATTAAAGTGCAAAGAAAAGTTAGTGAAAAGAGTGGTGTAGTTGATAAAAGACTTTTATTATTATCACCAGAACTTGGAATAAATGAAGGTAAGAATAATTGTTATCATTTTGATTCTTAAAATCAAGCTAAGGAACTGCTATGTGTTAAAAAGTTTGTTTTTACAATATAAACCATGCTCAATAATAAAAATTCCGCTTACTCCTCCAAATTACTATGAACTGTACAATATTATGAGTGAAACAACCATGGTCCCCCATTGCTCATAAAAAAAGCTACATCCTCTTGGTAGTACGTTGGCCAAAATCACCTAGTCCTTAGAGCAGAGATGCTTCAATTAACTAAAGTGCGACTTTTATGAGGTTGTCTTACCCAAAACATGTAAACTCTATGTATGCAAAGACCTTCATCACTGTGATGCAGAGAAACATACAAGTAAGGTTGATAGAATTTTGTAACTAACCTATTAACAATCTATGACATTTTACGAAATAATATATAGACCCTAAAATACTTAATGGAACTGCATTCATTTTTAATATCTATAAGATAAACAAGATAGATTAATTAAACTGGTTTAGTCGAGTATGGTTTTGAGTCGGGTTTTACGGACAACTTCAACGTTTCTCAAGGAATTATCTAATCAGAAAATAAATTAGAATATTCATGACATTTTCTAAGAAGTGACAATTATAATTACTATATATAAAATACATTTTTTTAAATAAAGTTAGAAAGAAAATATCTCTTTAATAAGGGTGGCCCGGCCCTCCATTGTGAATTACATATATATACGACTGTAATCGTACGACGAATTAAATCGTACTATTCACTGTTTAAAGTGTTAGTGTTGAATTTATAGTGTATTTTTCGATAATATCCATTGCTTTATTATTGCATGGGGAGAACACATTATTGAAGTGGCTCACGAATGCAGACAGTGTTGATATTAGATTCTAAAAATAAAAGATTAATTTCCTATAAGGTACGGCGAAAGCGGTTTAATCTGCACTGCATGTGGTATCAAGGAATTACGAAGATATGAATGTGAATAAACTGAAAAAAACTATTATTATATTTCAATTTCCAACTCGCCTTAAGGACCGATCACGTGTAAACGGCGCAGACATTGGGATGTACACGAATCATCGTGAAATATCATAAGCATCTACTGAAGAAGATATTAGCAATATTACAATATTTATCGATTCAGTAGAAGACGCACAATTTAGCACAAAAACGCACAGACGCACAACAAATAGAAAACTAAATAAAATATCTTTTTTTAATACTATAAAATTGTTTCGATTATTTTTTTATGGTAATAATATTCATGACACTGATTTGAAAACCTGACTACAAAGATGATATTAGTAAATAACGATATAAGTTAATAAACTTTTGAACGGTAATATACACAAATTATTTGCTAACTTGTTATACACATTTCAATATTTTTTTATTGCTGTAGGACAGCAGACAGGCTGACGGCCCGCTTAGAATTTAGCAGTTACCGTCGCCTATGGGTGTTGCATTGCCAGTGGCATCGCAAACACACTGCTGTCTAAGGGTACAGGAACTTGGGTCACTAATGCCGGAACACAACACAATCTCTACATACTTTGTACATATAAATAAAAATTTCTTTTGATTAATATTTTTCTTCGTATTTTTGTTTTAATGTTAGTTTAGTTTTTATTGTTACTTGAATAATTACTTGACAATAGTTACTTGAATAATTTCAGTTTTACGTTACTAATTTATAAATAACGGTTTCATAAATTTAAAGTGTATCAATTATTAAGTGTTCCGCAATGTACGGTTAATAGGAGAATAGATTGATCCTAAAATGGTTTGTTCTTATAAAATAAATGAAAGACAAAATACTTTAAAATCAATTCGATAAATGAATTAACTGACAATTGACAGCTACTCGCTTGTGAATTTATTTTACAGATAATTCTATCCAAACACTGCATTGCACCACTGAACTGAACTGTGTTAGTCTTCTTAGTAGGCTTAGAAATCCATGAAATTTCTTAGATTTTGAAGAATTAAGGGTGCCTTCTCCAAATTATTATATATCCCACTAACACCTGCATGCATATTGCTATACCGTACTAACATAAGCAATTCTGTTCAAACCAAACCATTTTCAAGCCATCATCAGTGCTGTTTTGACGTGTTTATATATTGTGCATTTCACTACGGCCTTGTGAGCTAAGTAATAAGATTCATTTTGCTTAAATGGTAGATAGGTAATTTAATTTCTTAGTGCATGTAAAATGAAAGTCAATCAAAGTCAAAGGGCTTTAATTGCTCCTTTAAGCGAAGGGTACAATAGTTTTCAGAAAAGTCAATTTGTTTACTTTATCCAAAAAAATAATTTCGTAAAACTAACATAAAAAAAGGTTTTTGGCCTAAGTTAGCCTTCGTTTTATGTATATGATAATTTACATAGTAACTTAAAATGTCAGTGCTCTGGATATCTGGTTAGAAGTATTCGTTCTTATTTATAAATTATTTCAGTGCTAGACTGATTATCAATATCTCAAATATTCTAATTATTAAAAGTATTTTCAAATTTGTGCTACGTGTCCCACCTTTAGAAATGAAAAATTAGGGCGTAAAGGACACAAGTTAGGGCACAAGTGACAAATATATAAATGTTAATTATTAATACCCTAAAAAGGAGAGGAGGAGGCACTCAGCATTGCTTACTGTAGCAGCTAACGCTGGTCTTCCGTTAGAGAATAGTAAATAACGTCACACTTTTTACTCATTCCCATACTTATGTTGACTTAGATGACTAAAGGGACTGCCAAAAAGCGGCCTCTATTTCTCAAATAATATCCCTTGTTATTCATCGCAACGAGCGACGGATGAGCAGCCTAAAAAAATATTTTTCTTATAAACCATTTTTCGAATGCACTCATTCGTTCGATTCTCGAAGTTCTCACGAAGCTTTTATATTGAAATAAATAATTTCGTCATCATTTTTCTGCACAGAAAAATTAAAATTAAAATATATCACAGTATTTTTATAAATATAATCTTTTACTATGGAAAATATCTCGTAAAAAGAGTATCACTACTTTCCTAACATTTCATAATTTGTGAGAATTTATTTTATAAACACTGACATTATTCCATATTTTAAGTATAATATCGAAATTTCTAGAGACGGCATTGAATATGCAGTGTGGAAGTAGAGAAGGATCAACACCACCCTCTGAAGGTATTTTAATGATGTTCAATTATTTCCTAACTTTTTCTTTTGATATAAGGTACGTATAATATTTGACTTGATACCGTGAGGTCGTGAATAGTGGGCGAATAACGTGAACCCAATCTTATTATTTTTTATTGATGTGGGGCAGCAGACTGGCTACGTCCTACTTAATAGTTAGCAGTTACCAATGCCTATGGGTGTTTGTGACCCTAGAGGCACCGCTAAGACGCCGTTCGCGTAAGGTACTAAAACCTGGGTCATTTATGCAAAATATAAAACACAAAGTTATTATGCTATATTTAGAGAACATGGGTGGTTGTTAGCCAGATAGGCTTAGTAAACCCAGACTAAAAAAGTCTTTAAGATCATTAACATTTTTGTGATACATCAAATAATGAAACAAAGTTTGCATAGTGTGTAGTTTTACAATAGACTAGTATATATATATATATATATATATATATATATATATATATATATATATATATATATATATATATATATATATATATATATATATATTGTATCTAAGAATAGCGCCATTGATTAATATAAATCAGAATGTTTGGTAGATGTACCTATTTATGAGGTTTATACATGTCTCCTAACATCACAAAATTTCAGTAGCATACGTCAAACTTAACACAGAAAGCAAATCATTGTTACATAACTTTTTGCTGAGCTGTTTTGTAGTCATGTTACCAATATATTTTTGTATCTCTTTATTTTTTCCTGCTATCTTAGCTATATAGGGTTGGCACAATATGTTCTCTCCTTCGACTTTCTTCTATTAGTCTTCATTTAAGCATCACACTTTTTTGGAATATCATCTTTTACATCATATATCTACTCCCATTTCTAGCATTTTAACTTTATGGACTAGCTCTTTGGGTCAAGAATAGAAGGAAGAGATAGTCTGAGAAAGGAGGAGATAGATTTCATTAATTGCATGAAACACAATTTTTTTTGCTGTAGGACAGCAGACTTTGTCGGCCTACTTGGAACTTAGCAGTCACCAGTGGCATCGCGAACACGCTGCTGTGCCATAAGGGTACAGGAACTTGAGTCACTAATGCCGGAACACAACACAAAGTTATTATGGCGGCACACTTAAGACCAAAGGTGGTCGCTACTGCGTAGAAATTAGGTCTAAGTTAAAAAAAATTATCTGGTGTTTTCCCTTATTGAGCTAGACCTGTTTTACTTAGACATAACGAGCATAGCGTGGTTTGAAAGCATTGAAATGCCGAATGCAATGAAGTACTATTCGCATGCAGGTGTGGAGTGAATTGAATTTTTGGATTTCAATTTAGTTCTACCTGGAAGCTAAAGACATCAGTCGACATAAATTGACTCAAACAGTGCAGTGTTTCAAGTATATTTGGGTGGTTTTGAAAATTCTATGTTTAAATAATATACGTACTCTAACTGAACTAAATATTAAACAGATTAGTTGATGAAAATGTAGTACATATAGTATTATGTATAAAAATAAATTTAACGATTTAAAAAAAATAATAGTCGAGGTTCACTTTTATATAGATAGATAGATAACACTTTATTGTAAACCAATTATATAAACACCCTATTTACACAATCAATATGTGACTTATACAATATGTGAACAATACTTGACTTACAATGGGCGGCCTTATCGCTACAGAGCGATCTCTTCCAGGCAACCCGGCAACCGAGGTTCACTTTTTTGTTTGTAATGTGGTTTTAGACTTAGTTTATCTGTATCATGACGTTAAATCACCAAATGAATATTATTTTGGATATTTCAGAGAAGAAAAAATGAAAATTATTAATTGTTGAGCTACACTTGAATGTCTAAAATATATTATATTTTTTACTATTAAACTATTTCATTAAAAAATTGATATTAAACAATATTATACAATAATCTGCTTTGTCTATAAAGTTTTTCCTTTCTTTTGTTAAGTTTATGAAAAGTTTAAAGAAAATTCAGTTAGTTCAGTTCAGTAGAGCGCGAATGCTTCGCATGGAATTACATTTTCAAAAGGAATATTCTCGGCATTGCCTTCTGTTGTATTTTTACATGAACAAGTATATATTATTTTTACATGAGTAGAGTTATACATACTTTGATATTTAATGGAAAACTTTTCAATATAAAAGAATTCTCAGAGAAAATTCTCTTTAGAAACTATTGTAGAGTTTTCAATGTAAACTTATATAAATTATTTGACCAAATATAAACTTTGATTTAGAATTTTTAGAGAAATAAAAGAAGCAAGAAATAGTATTTAATTGCTAGTATGAAGTTTTGAAGAAAATGAATGAACAAAACTGTATAACGGACAACTGTACAACTGTAACTGTATAATAAATAATAAAAACTCATCAAATATAGATGATACTCAAATCTCTCTCGATAGTAAGTGATCAGTGATTATAGTTACCTTTTGCACTGCTGCTGGTTCCGAATAAATATAAATCATCATAACTTACCCATTTACAAGTAAGAAAAGAATTGTCCATCAAAACATCAAATATTAATTTATTTTTTGACCAATACCAAATCAAATGCGCCGGCAATGTCACTATTCAAGTACTAATATACATAGATATTGTTAATAAGACATACATACAATATCAAAATAGGCTTGGTCCAATAGGCTTGGACTTCGAAGAAGCAAATAAAATACTCAGCATTCTTATCCGAAATATATTGCTGGATTACATATGCGCGAACTCTTCTCTTTGTAATTTATTTGGCTTCATCGCAGTACGTGTAAATTATTTAACCATAAGCTCTCTTAAAAAACTATTTCAGAGTCTTATCAGGGATTAAATATAAATATTAACAAACCTAAATGATTTTTAACATACATTTTCTAAATAGAGGTTGCCCAACTATCATATAATAGTTTGTTTTATTGAATAGTCTGAGTGTATGCTAATTTTATGTTTGTAAAACATAAAACTTATTTTGTTTGTTTTACTTAGTACGATTTTTAATAAAATTTTATCGAAGTTTATTATAGAAATTTTCAGTCTGTAGCGAAATAAATAACAAAAACTTACTAGCTTTTATATAATCATAATTAAATTTGTAACGTTATCCAACAGTTTACTTTCGAAACCTTGTTACCTAGTTATATTTAAGTACGAACTCGGGACTACGGCCCTTGTTATACCGAAGTGTACTCAAAACACTTGAAGCACATCGTTATCTGGACACTGGGACATTTCTAATTTTATACTTTCATTTGAGTTTGATAAAATTAAAATGTTGAGAAAAAGTGCTCTTGGAACATCGCAGGAGGAGTTTATGGTACATTAGTTTTATTGTAGTTGTTACTAGCTTAGATTGCCGTTAAGCTATTAAGTTAAATTACAACTCGCCTTCTTCTTTTTCCTGCCCTTATACCACATTATATGGCGTCGGCACAACATGTTACATGTTGTAACAGTTGTGGTTTAGTTTGTACAACCAGCCGCGTGCCTGGCGTTTCTCGTTTCTCATTGAAAGTAGTACACGAAATTTTGTTGTCAATCATATAATATATCCTCAAGTGACATTTTTATTAGTTTCTTTTTAAGTAAACAATATCCGAGTGTCGATTTGGGTGTGCAGGGTGGCACTTTTGCCGGGTCGCCGACATTTACGGGGTACGTGCACAATTCACATTCGACAACTACGTCACGAGGGCTTCTAAATAGGAGATTCTTAGTGCTGAGCATCTTAGAATGCTCTTGGTCTATTTACTATCTACTAATCTACTTTGAGGACAATTTCAAAAGAGACTTGTGAAGAGCGCAAAAATAGACTTTCGAAAATGCGGTTTTACATCAAAAAGTTTTGAACAGGGAAAATATCGAAAAACGTAGTCACCTTCTCGGCTTGATCAACGATCGTCTATCGAATGAGATGGAGGAGCAACGTGTCCACCATCTCGGCTTAATCCACGATCGCTTATCAAACGAAACACCTGCAACTCGTTCACTTCGACTTAGTAAAATGCGCCAAGTCAGTCATGTTTGTAGGGATATCGCAAATGAACAATCTTTTGAAGCGGCTATTAATATATTCGCTGATGTACCATGTGCCGTTTGCAAAATAACTCTTTATCCACAACAGCGTTCCAATTTACAAGCAGGCTTGTATAGTACGCTATTATCTGAAGAACTGATTACTTTAGGTACAATAAATACAGGCACTCGCTCTTACAAAAAATATTCTAAGATAAAAATCTAGGACATATGGGTTTTCTCACGATGTTTTCTATCAACATCAGCAGATGGCAAATTGCTAGACATATAAACTCCACAAAGAGAAATAATTTACATTGGTACCGCTCCACCCGGGATCGAACCCGCAACCTCATGCGTTGCAGGTCGGTTACTTTACCACTCCGCTACCACCATATGGTAATAAAGCTCATCAATAATACGCAAAGGTTTCTACCTAGTCAGATACCACCGCTTTACATATAATACACCTTAAGTAATGCAATTAGAACGCGTCATGGTGCAATGCAGCAACAAATGTAAGCACATTGCAATTTGATTACAGACAGAAATTCTGCCACAGACTGGAAGCTGTTAAGGAGTTCCATTGATCAACATATTCGACTAAGACAATTACTTGACTATAACGACATTACGATAGGTGACCCAAATATCCGGATAGCCTATAAAATATTCGGCCAAGTGTCGTTAATTTGCTCCTAAGAATTAAAGAGTTCCGTTACTTTGTCATGGATTCCATAATCAAAACTTAACCAAACTATCATCAAACTACCCTTGAAGTTACATCCTTTTCAATAAAAAATGAATCATCAAAATCAGTCAGCGTGATATTAAGTTATTCGTCCATTTGTCGCGCACATACTTAATGCAAATTTAAGACTTATATGGTTTTCTCATGGATGACATTGTCAGAACTGGACCAAATAAGACTACACGGAACCACCAGCTTTCAAATAAAAAAAGAATCATCAACATCGGTTCACCCAGTCGAAAGTTCTGAGGTAACAAACATAAAAAATACAGTCGAATTGAGAACCCTCTTCCTTTTTGAAGTCGGTTAAAAATACTTAAGTCCAATTATTTACTTTACACACAGCTTTGCTGTTGTTGTTGATGACATAATTTGGTGCTAATTCTTGCACTGTTTTATACTGTACAAAAAATTTGTAGTCCACAAATCGTCAAATAATATTTTTTTCTTTGTATTCTCTGTGTACGCCATTGCAAAAAATCTTACGATCTTAGATGTTTCCTTTATCACCTTAAAATTATTTTTATAACGCAACCCAGGTTTAGGTGAGTCCCGTAGAATCCATCCTAATTGCGATGTATTGTGACACCCACAATGGGTCTAGAGGGGACGAAGGGACGACATACGACACGTGTGTCACGGGGGATGAAAAGGTGTAACAAATCAGGATTACTTTTATAACAACTTACATCCAAGGAATCATTATACTTGTTATTTTGCTTTAATTTTCCCAAAACTTATAAATGTTTGTAATAAAGAGTATATTTTTTTATCTATACAAATTAATAAAATTGGAGGGTCTGTTTTTAATATTAAAATAACCGCTTTTTACTAAGTGCATTTGGATGTATACACGGTACATATACCAAAACAACATTTCTTACAATTTTTGTCTGTCTGTCTGTCTGTTTGTTCCGGCTAATCTCTGAAACGACTGGACCGATTTTGACGTAACTTTCACTGGCAGATAGCTGATGTAACAAGGAGTAACTTAGGCTACTTTTATTTTAGAAAAAAAAATGGTTTTAGTTAAAAGTGATCAGTTTCGGATTTCTTTTATTCCAATTTAAGTTGACCTCAGATTTATATCATCAATCATATGAAATAGGGTTCAGCTTAGGCTGAACTTTATAGGTTCGAACGCATTTTGTATATTTCATTTATTTATATTTTAGAGTTAGTAATCCAAAATAAACCGTAAGATATATCCAAAAAATGCTGCGCAAAGTTACTATTCCACGCGGACGGAGTCGCGGGCACAGCTAGTATAATAATAGCCCATAGCGTCCCACTGCTGACCTTGGCCTTCCCTGTAGAGGGAACAATCAGTATACCCCCCAAGTTTGTCCAAGTTTGGTGGGTTACACATACTGGTAAAATCAGTATGCAGGTTTCCTCACGACTTTTCCTTCAGCGTTGGTACGTGGCAATTATGCTATAATATGCACATTAGGTAAAAAAACTGCCTAAGCCATGCACGCCACGATAAAATTCGAACCCAGGACTTCTAGATCAGTCTCCAAGTGTAATACCACTGAGCTACCAGGTACCAAATAAATACATACAAATTTGTAACCCTGCAGACGTTCCAACCTATGAAGGCTTCCAAACCAAATTCGTCGCACTACGAAGGTCATGATTACGCAATTATTTGTCTTTTAACCGACGAAAAAAACAGAGGAGGTTCTCAAGTCGACGCGTGTATATTTTTCTCTTATAACTTTTTACAGAGTAAATTGATCCCATATAAATTTTAGAATAAAATTCTAACCCTAAGGGTACGAAAATAGACCACGTATAACTTTTGACAGAATTGTTTTTTTTAAGCATATAGTAATTAGTAGATTATAGTCACAAAAAATTATAAAATAAAAACTATTTAACAAAAAAATTTAATCGCCGAAAAAACTGAAAAACAAAAAATAATAAACCTTGTTTTTATTAACCTTAATAACTAAGTTCTTAAACTAATGTAAGTATACTTAAGTAATTTTGAGTCGGCGCCAAATAAGCAAATTATTGTATATACTAGTGGTCGCCTAGTGGTCAAAATTTTACCATAATTCACTAATTTTAAGTTTGAGCTTTATTAAGGTTCTTTTGTCAAAGGTTGTTTCATCGTGGCTACTTAGTTAATTTGCAATTTTTCTACATCAGTTTGAACAGCATCACTGTAAAAATTCAAAATGTTTTGCATTGCAAAACCTGCATTGAACATCCGTTACGTAAACATTTCTCACAAATAGGCAAGAGTAAATCAATTCAGATTACTTACACACCATTTTCTTTATGATTGAGCAAGATGTATTTTAAACAAATAAAACAATTCAAGTTTTATTCTTTGTTAGTGTCATTATTTTGACATTCAATAAGACCAAAGAGAATGTAATCACCTCAGCCTATACAATGTTAATTTTTTAAATATGTATTATTGCTAATTGTATAATATTATTATTTATTTTTAATTATTTACTAATGTATATTATGAATTTAAATATTATATTATTATAAAATTAACCGCAATGGTCTTTACCAGGACATAAACTCTTATAAAAAAAGAAACAAAAGCGTAAGTAAGATACGCATATGTGTATGCTGTGTATAATTTGAACAGTAGTGTGCGTAGTGTTTATTTTAATTAATTTAATGTATTTCTAATGAATTTTAGGCAAAAAGACATCTGTCTGAACTTCCAAAGTAAATTGTGCCAAATTTCATACTCCTTCTTTCGCGCAATTTTCGTAAAAAGGGGTACAAAGTTTTCGCTTCACGCATTAATATATAGATTATTGTACAAGAAATGGAAGTTATCAATGTGCATCAATACTGGAACCAAAACTTAAATTTTATTTATATATATTTTTATTGCTATAAAAAAAACTGACGGTTCTCTTAAAACTTAGTAGGTACCGTCGCCGTGGCATCGCGAACACCCGGCTATCGGCTTAGTGGTACTGGAACTTGGACACTTATGCCGTAACACAACACGAGGTTATTATGGCGGCATATTTAAAAACCATTGCCATCTAGACGGGTTTGGAGCCTTACCTGGGTTGTTTAGTCGCCTTTTACGACAAGCTGACCCTGGTCGCAGAAAACCTACTGCTAATAAACTACAGGTATGTATCCGTGTATGATTTTACATATTTACATTTATAAGAGTTTAAGACAGTGCCGAGAGAGGAACGGATCTATCAAAATCTCATTACTTCTTACTTAAGCTATAGTCTCATAGGCTAATTCTCGAAAAAATATAATGAAATGTATATGTGTTTTTATTGCAATTGAAGTAACGTCAAGTCGAAACTGCTTTGTTTTGCATAGAGCATTGACACGAGTTTGCCGGAGGTAGTAGTTATGTGGCCAGCGATCATAAGTGACGATCGTATTAAATTTCATTTTTTTAAATTTTGAATTTCGAAAAACAAATGCCGAGTTGTGTGGTAAATACACCAATGATTATAATCTTACAAAAATAAAAAATAAATGTTCGCGGGATCCTAATATACATATATAGTTTAGAAATCAATGCAATAAATAAATTTTGTGTCCTAAAATAATACATTCAATCAATTTTATCACGTCACTATTGACAATAAAGAACAGAAATTTGCTCCTTCAAATGTAATTACTAATTAATACGAAACTTCATGAGTGGACAAACGTCAAAACGGCTATCGTAGCGTTCCGGTAGTATAGTTAGCTATAATATTAGCATCAGTTGATGAAAAAAGTAGTCGAAAGGTTTACAATGATCAAAAGTACTTTAAAACACAGTATTTTTACAACCAAATAAATCCATTTTCAAGTAAAATTTAGTTTATTTCAATTGTTCCCAGAACGTGTCCTGTACGGTCGTACAAAACTACTGAATGGGACTAAACCAGCTGTGGTCGGCGGGTCGCCTATATCTGAGGAACTAGCCATTGTGAGTTTAAAACAATTTATACTTTCACCGCAGCATTTGTTGTCTACGGGATACAATGGTACCATAAACTGAAACTATTAATTGTGTAACTAGTTTCCATATCTCTAAGGAGTTGATATCCATTGCTGTTATTAATAGGTTACAATATCTTATTATGGGCTTGGTACTTTTATTAAAAGTAATAGATAATATATCAACGGCAGCAGAAAACAAAAAGAAAACTGCATTTTTGCGAAATTTTCTTTTTTGTATAATTGAATTTAGAATACTTTATTATATCTAATGATATTTTTTCATGAAAAATGTCATTTATTATTATATTATTGTTGCTAACTATTAATTTATATCCACACAGATACGGATGGTCATTAAAAAACAACCGTAACCTACAAGCAGCCTGCGAACGCACGGACGCCCGTTTCGGTACATTTCAATCCTAAAATCGCTTTCCTGGCAACTAGTGATTTCGTATATAGCCGTTTGTTCTTTTCTGCCGTCGATATATCAGCCACACTTTTCCGAAATGACTGCATACCCTGTTGTTTGGGGTGAGCAAGTTTCCCTCGCGATATTTTTTATCGTCTAAACCGATCGGTTTTTTAAACGACGTGACATATTTTAATCAATTTTTTACCGCCTGGTGACCATCCATTGTACTCGTATATAAGAAGACCCCCGTAGTATAGAAGAAGTATGGATTCCTTTGCCTATAACAAGAGGAATGCGCGTAAGGTACATGCCATAGTGGGAATCATACCCAGACATTTATGGTAGTTACACGAGTGCCAATAGAGAATCACCTTTACCTAAGACAATTTGTAGTTTTAATAATGATCTGCAGAAATGCGTTGAAGTACGGCAGCCATAAAACTATGGTCCAGGGTATAAGTTTGTCAAATAGCTGAGCTTGGTCTTTAAATAGATTTTGAAGAAGTTCACAAAAGTAGGCAGCGGCTTGATTGGTTCATCGCATCACGTGGCGTCAGCACTTAAGGTGTGCGAAGGAATACCAGGGTGATTTAGGCTCTATATAGACTAAAATTAAAGAAATAGTTATTGTTAAGATCAAGACGATGATAACACTTAAAATCCGTGCAGGGGCGGAGAAAGAATACTAACCTCTGTGGCCGGGGTCGGCCAGTCGTAAAAGGCGACAAAACAACCCACCCTAGCTACGTGGTAGGGCCTCAAGTCCGTCTGGATGGCGACCACCTTTGGTCTTAAGTATGCCGCCGTAATAACCTTGTGTTGTGTTCCGACATTAGTGACCCAAGTTCCTGTACCCTTATGGGACAGCAGCGTGTTCGCGATGCCACTGGTGTTGCATACACCTATAGGCGACGGTAACTGCTAAATCCTAAGCGGGCCGTCAGCCTGTCTGCTGTTCTATAGCAATAAAAAAAATCTCTTCCTCTTTATTAAAACAAAGCGGTAGGCACTAAAAGAGACTTGCAAATACGTAACACGATATTTTTATATTAAGGAACTAAGGATGGTGTGCTTCGGTGCCGCATCATGTCCTCCCAGAGGTGAATGGATCAGAACGCCTCTAGTGATGAGGCCTCCATTGCAACCGTTGAGTTACGGACTGGCTGCTACTCGTAATGGGGCGAGGTCGCTCTTGTCTGCTCTTCAAGCTCACATCATCAAATGGCTCTTGTTTGACTCCAAGCCTCAAATGAAGGACAACAAATCTTCTTTACCACCCGATTAGTAAGTAAATTTGTGAGATTTTTATACATTTTAATATCAAATACCTAATATTATTTCAGCATTTGTTAATACGAATATAAAATATTCATTTTATTAATTGCAATTCTTGATATAATTATACCTATATTTATGGTTAAATAGTATATTTATAGTTACTGTATGAATATATATAACTTACATTTGTGTGTATTTTTAAAATAATTATAACACTAAAGGATAACGATAAAATATTTGTAAAACTAGATTAAAACATATAAGTTCTTATTATCTGAAATGTGTGAGTTTGTATTAAAAACCAAACCATTAAAATAATTAAATTTACATTATTTATATTTCAAAGATTTTTTGGAGATCTAAGCCTGTAAGAAATATTTTACTACATTTTAGTTCTCTTAGCAATTATAAATATATCACAATTTTAAACATAATCAAAAGAAAACGGATTATTTTTAAATATTTTTATTTGCCTGGAAAATAATATGTCACAACAAGAATAACATGCATAAACGTACAAGCGTTCTCGGTTTATATAAACACACAATTATTTCCGTCGAGCGTCAATATATTATCTAGAAATAAAAACGCTTTTTTAATAAAACTTACTAAAACAAATAAGAGTCAGTAAAACTTGCTACCACTTAAGTAATTAGTTTATTTAGGTCTGTTGATATTTGGAAGAGAAATTTCAGCGTATAAGTAGATTTAGTTATTACGATAACCCACATTATACAAAATGAAGGCATCATAAATTTATCATATATTTAATTACCCTGTTTTAAATCGTAGCAATCATTTTAATTTCATTAACATCAAACAAATTTATTATATGTTTTAGGTTCCGTAGAAGATTCCTACAATTTAATTTAATTTAATTTAGTTAACATTATTTTATATTTATATATAATTTAATTATTACTATATAGATATTACACCACCACTAAAGGTTCTTATATTTGTAATATATTTCTCCTGGGTTAAACGGTTGCCTGGAAGAGATCGCTTTTAGCGATAAGGCCGCCTATTGTTCATGCTATGTATATAGATATTTTATTTTTCTCGCTGATGCTGTAATACTTTAGTTGGTGAACAATAAAGAGTTTCATTCATTCATTCATACATTCAAAGTTTCACATTACCCTCAATAATTCTTTCTAACGCCACGTGTTGCAGCATAAATCTAAAATATGCGGTGTTGAACTATATTTCTGCTAAAATTTTAAATTTACGCGTTTAGCTTTATAAAACATTATTCATCAATTGCATATATGGATTTTATCTATTACTTATTTACCTATTTCTATCTACATCTATTGTTTTATAGCTGTGAAACAGCAGACAGTTAACAGTTCACTTAATAATTAACAATTACAGTCACTGCTACTAAGGGCGAAATGGAACCTGGATCAATTATGCCGGAACGCAACCCAAGACTTACTCTGCATCACAATTAAAAATAAATTTTTCACGTTAGGACCAAAAGTCAATTTCAAATGTCAACTGGAGCACCTGTATATGGATCATTCACTTAAAACGACAGATAAGATGACACAAGTCACGACTGTAAAAACTAAATTAGGCAAACCTATCTTGCCATAAGAGAATGTCATCGTCACCCAACTATTTAATTACTTATCCGTGCAGAGGCGGAGAAAGAATACTAACCTCTGCGGCCGGGGTCGGCCTGTCGTAAAAGGCGACTAAACAACCTACCCAGCTACGTAGTAGGGCCCCAAGCCCGTCTGGATGGCGACAACCTTTGCTCTTATGTAAGTATGCCGCCATAATAACCCTGTGTTGTATTTCGGCATTAGTGACCCAAGTGTCTGTACCCTTGTGGGACAGCAGCGTGTTTGCGATGCCATTGGGGTTGAAAACACCCATAGGCGACGATAACTGCTGAATTCTAAGCGGGCCGTCTGCTGTCCTACAGAAATAAAAAAATAAAATAAAGAGGAATAACCCTTATGACCTTTCAAAGGCATTTAACTATTGATAAATTCTTAAATCATCTCTCCTTATACAAGTTACCTTCGACCTTCGGAAGAGCGACAGGAAGAAGCCCTATGGAGAGCCTGCAGTGAAGTAATCTGGCGCTGCGCTGGTGGCTTCTCTCATAAGCCTGGAGAGGAGACCAAAGCCATGGTGGTGTTGCCGAGTGAGAATATTTACGTGCAGCATACCTCAAAATATTACCAGGATGGCATTACTGAAAAGGTTGCAATTTGCTTATCTACGCACAATAAACCATATAAGTTCAAAAAACTTTAGTCTTGCTACCTATAATAGTTTAATAGTTTTCTAAGTAATAAAATCTTGTGATATTATAAGGCTAAGGGTGGCCACCGAAGTTTTAGTCGGTATGCCGCTGCGGCTGAAACAGCCATCACATCTCGGTCAGTAGCATGAAGCTGGCCGCCGCGCGCCGTACGGTTAGAACGGTCCGGCGCCGCGGCGTGATACTAGTCGTACGATTTTCGGGGGATAAGAAAAAGAAACTAAGATCTTACAAGGAATATACAGTATACACATTTTAATAAATAAAGCCTTTATCTTTCCAACATTGTTTTTTGTATATTACATTGTTAGTAGTATTAGTATTAACTTAGTAATTACTTGTTAGTATGGTTAGTTGTGAGAATGTGGGTCCCTGATCGGGTGAAGGTTTCTTCCTTTTTCTTCTTCCTTCTCCTTTTTTTTTGGTCTCGGGGAAAAACCCTCTCTTGACGGGTTCCCCCGGCCCGGGGGGACAGAGGGATATGTGGGACTCCGGGAAAGATGTTCGGCCATCCGACTACCCACTAAAAACCCCGCTGTTCTCCTATCGCCTACGCCCGGGCCGCAGGGGGTCAGGGTTTCGTCCCCCCGGCGCTCTCCTGAGTTGACTCAAGGAGTTGAGGGGGGCCGCGGAACAGCACGCGGCCCTCTCCCTCGCGGCAATAGTGCGGGCGGCGGATCCTCCCCCGAGAGGCTGCCCGCGGCCGCTTTCTACGGCGGCCGGAGGTCATTGTTTGCCCTCCGGCGCCGACGACGTGGCCTGCGTTGGCGGGAGTTAACTCCCGCTCCCGCTCCACCGCCTCCTTTGCGGACATTACTGCCTTGCAAAAAGAGGCGACGGCCGTCCATCCAGGATCGCCCCCAACCATGGATAGAACCAGGGCCGGAAGCGACAGGTCTGCGGCCAATTCCGGACGGGACTCCCATCCCCATCGAGTGCTAGTCAGGCATGGGTACGACTACCAGACGACACTCCAGAAAAACCAGGGAGTCGCCCAACGTCGTAGTTGGCCCAGCAAGACAAACCGACAGTGAGGATGCGATTCCCGCCCCAGGAACACCTTCTGTGCAGGCGCAGTCGAAATAGGCATGGAGCAGCTTACTTTGCTACCAACTATACAACGATACTTCGTTTCTTCCCACCCATTAAATATTTATTCTCGTAAAATTTACGAATATTTCATAACTGAAACTTTCTTTTATTTTGAAGCTGCACATCTTTGAATTGAAGTCTTTGGACGATCTACAAATATTTTTGAAGAGATATCTTTATTTGGTAAGTCATGTTTTTTGTTTTCAAGTGTAACATCTTAGTTGCATTTGACGCTTTCATTTCAACTTCAGTTCAGTTCAGTTTTTGTGGGTGTGACTGAAACGCCTTTGGCTAATGTCCAAAAACATATAAAGTGACAGGTTTAATAGAGATTTAAAAATAGTCTAGTTGTAGTGAACGGTTCGGTAGGTATCTGTAATCCTGAGAACAGAGAGAGCACAAATATAAAGTTGTAAGAAATAAAACTTATAAATTTATAAATATTTGTTACTCATTTGCCAGTGGACTGCCATAAAACTTTTTTTTTCTACGACTAAAGACAGTAATCGGCAATGATTAAATTTGGCTCTTGCTGGACTATTATTTGACGTCCCAACGATGAAAGGAAAAGCGAGAAGAACTCTCGTATTAGAGGTGTAAAGTTTATTTTTAAATATATTTGAAGAGAATACAAAATATTTCATAAGACGATTGAATTTGGCTTTTGAACACGGTACTGGATAAAAGCTATTTGAGTGAAAAAAGAGTATTAGTATGATTTTGCATCTTACTCAATCCACTTTATAAAGTAACAACCAAGATCGCATTTTATATATTGTTAATTAATATTTATCTACAGTTTCAAACAGAAGAAGGGTCGGGAGCACTCCTGCTTCTCTATTCAGTTGTTTTATCTAGGGGCTGTGATAAGTAAGTATAATTTACTGGATATTTATTGTCGGTTACAGTGTTACTAAATATTAATTTTGCCGTATGTGTTCCATTTGTTATTACTGTTGTTTATACATACTCGTATTGTTCAAGCAAAAGAGGTGTCACTCTTCTTCCTGACCTTATTATACATTACATGAGATCGGCACAATCTTATATATAAAATTCTCGTGTCACAATGTTCGTTCCCGTACTCCTCCGAAACGGCGTGACCGATTCTCATGAAATTTTGTGACCATATTGAGTAGGTCTGAGAATCGGCCAACATCTATCTTTCATACCCCTTAGTGATAAGGTCACTATTCCACGCGGACGGAGTCGCGGGCACAGCTAGTATATGTATATCTCTTTCCATTCTCTTATCTTAACCATTAACAACCTCCTTCGCTATATCATCTTGAACACTATTTATATTTAGAGGAAGTGTCACTTGAGGTCTGGTAATTATAAATATATTGGGAAAATTCACACAACACCATCTAATCCCAAACTAAGTAGCATAGCACTTGTATTTTGGGTACTAGACAACTGACATTCTATATATATACTTTCTTTTATAAATATCTAAATATTATATATAAACAACCAGACACGAGACGGGAATCGAACCCGTGTACTCCGCAAGTATACTGACATGCATTAACCGTTACGCCACTAAGGTTGTCAATTAGTTTAACTTATCAATAATATCCAATAATGCATTACGATCTCCGGAACAAAACCTTTGCATCAAGAGACAGTCTTCTCTTGAAGACTTAACTCACAGCAAGCTACGAAGGGTAAACCTTATTTCAAACATATAGTTTTTAAAATATAGCATCAAGAAAGATTTAGATGGAAAATTAACGCATCTGGTGTCGGCTCAAGTTGAGGGATCTTTGAATGTGGTGACGCTGCTTCTGGCTGGGAGGGCGACGCCGTATCTTCACAACGGCGTTTTGTATGTGGGTGATGAAGATCACTACGTAAGTATACTCCTGTATCAAAAGCAATAAGTAATTTATTTGAAAAATATGTTTTTTTAATTGCTGTAAGACAGCAGATAAGCTGACGGACCACTTAAAATTTAGCAGCTACCGTCGCCTATGGGTGTTTGCAACACCAGTGGCATCGCGAACACGCTGCTGTCCCGTAAGGGTACAGGAACTTGGGTCACTAACGCCAGAACACAACACAAAGTTATTATGGCGGCACACTTAAGACCAAAGGTGGTCGCCATCCAGACGGGCTGAGGGCCCTACCACGTAGCTAGGGTGGGTTGTTTTGTCTCTTTTTACGACAGGCCGACCCCGGCCGCAGAGGTCAGTATTATTTCTCCGCCTCTGCACGGATAAAAATATTCATACGTAAATTTAAGTTTAAAAAAATACTTAAGCTTGTGAAAAGGGTTTGGAAAATCAGAATTTCGTCTAAGACATTATTAAGTACATTCACGGAAGATATTATGCATATAATCAGAAAACAAACATAGTAGTTTGAAAATTGCCTTGCCTTTACGAGAGCAACTCCTTTTTAGAAATAAAGAGCTATCTCCATATCTTCTTAAGCTAAGCAGCATGTGTTTCAAAGGTAATCCACCTAGGCTTGTAATATACCATAATATTTTTCTTTTAAATGTAATCTAAACTGAAAGATGAATATGACCAGATGAACTACTTGCAGGTTGTACATATATTCTGTTTTGAATTAAGTCTGAAGTCTGAGACTACAAGTGCAGCGTAAATGTTAAGCGTATATTATATTATTTCAGGCTATGCCCCAATTCGGGATACTAGCTCGCAGTCAAATAGGACTTTTAATGTGGTATGGTGGAGAAGATAACGCAAAAACCAACGCTACTAGGCAATTCCCTGGATCACGACTCAAAACTCCAGCGATGCCTATTTGGGTAATTCGATGATATTAATGCATATTAACAATGAAAAAGTATATTACTATAAATTTTATATTGGTAGCTTAGTCCTAGATATATAGATAAAGATGATATATTATATCTATCGGAGACATATTGTTTGTCATCGTCATTAGTGGTTGCGAGCATGGTGGGCGTTTACAGGGTAAAATGCTACTAGTAGCACAAGACACAAATATGGCCAGCACTATTTTAATTAATACATATACTAAACAGTAATTTTGTTACAAAAATAAGACCGAGCAGCGAGTTCAGGGCACCAATCTTATTTTAACAAAACTCAACGATCCAACTCGATCGGCTATCAGCACTTTAATATTCACACAAAAAAACTATCGACTCATTAAAGTAAAGATGGCACCTCGACCCCACACGACACACATCCTCTGATCTAATTGGTTTAAATAAACTACAGAATTTATAACTTTTACATTTTAGAAACATGTAAGAAATCAAATTAAAATAAGATTTTTAAAATAAATTACAATTTAAACAAATAATATTCCAAGTTACGCATAAAATGAGATTATCAACTCAACTACAGCTCACACGAGTAACACCCAACTCAACATAGCTTTCTTCGATATATCTATATTTAGAAACATAGATACATAGATTATTCTTAATTTATTATTGAAGTGAGTATTTATAAAAATGATTGTTTATCAAACAAAAGAATTTATGAGATACATTCATTGTTCTCTCTCACTCTTTAATTATTCATTTATATTTAGTATTACTGGGACTATTATGTATATTATATTATAACTTAGATGAGCCACTAAACATCATAAAAGGGAATTAATTTTTCATCTTAATTTTCTAAGGTCACGTCTTGTTCTGGGCACTACGGGGTTTTATTTAATACCAATCGCGAACTCCTCCGGAATTACCACGCCGAAAGAAGGTAATAAATTAAAATCTTAAGAATTCTTTGAATAAAATGTTTCACTTCAAATATTAAAAAAAATTACTAGTCATTTCAAACCGACCATAAAAATAGGGCCAACTTTACTTTACATTTCGTAAAAGACGATAAACGCATTTTTATTTTTATTATTATGCATAAAAGGAGTATTCACCCGGTTTTTCCTTCTGGGTTGAATTTCCAATTATATTTTTTACTATAAAAACAAAGTATAGTCAATTTTTGTAATTCTCAAACTCGGATAATATTTCTATAATTTAACTGATACAAATCTACATGTTTATAGTGTTAAGACTGTTGTTATCTATGATAGGTTAAGGCCTGTATTGTAAAGTTTTTACCAATGCTAACAGTGTAATTAGGACCTCATACAGGACTTTAAGACGTTGCTCTAGTCAACCACCTTTGGCTGGTGAGATAGAAAAACAAGAGTAAATTTCTTCTCCTAACAGCATAGCCCGATTTAGCACTTAAATCTTTAATAATAGAAAATTAAATACATCTAGTTTTGGTCCCTAGATTTGATATCCACTACTACACGTGTGGGGGTTGTCATGTTCTTCTCAACGTTGATACGCGAGCTCATGAAGAAACTGCTGGCACTTTGAGAGCTGACGACATCAGCGCCACCCCACTTGAAAAATTGATTCATACTAAGTACGTCGTCTCATTACTGTATATTTTGTATAGTTTAATGATAAAGTATAAACTGTTAGAATATATTATTTAACGACACATGTGTTGCAATGATTTACTAAAAGTTGACAGAAAGTCTGCAATGGTGACAGTTTTGATTCCAAGCCTATCGTATTGATTTACAATAGAAAATAATTAGTAATATGTAGTTAGTTTTGTAGCTATAACACAAGCCCTCTGCTATTTACTGGGAGACTAGATGATATTGTGTATTATATAATATTTATTTATGATATCAATAAAAGCACTATAATTTCTTAGGAATAAATATAGAATTTGTAAGATATTGTAAACTGCGACTAATAGATTACTTTTTGATACACCCAGAAAATCCGGGTGGGCTTTTGGTTTCACTTTCCTTTGAAGAGCAGGCAGCCGCACGTTTAAAGACCTCTTTAGTTAAAGTAAAAAGAGACTACTACAAAAAACGAGCTGAAGTTGTATATAATAAAACTCAACAGCGTACGTACTGGTTCGTTGTAAAACATCGGCAACAGCGTACATCGTGGTTCGTCTTTAAATTAACTGATGTAATTTTAAATTTCAAATAAATTAATGAGAGATGGAATGTTACAGTTGTGCGCGCGTCACGGCAAAAACACTCGATAGATTTCAAGTAAATTTAATCTAAGTTTTATTTCCAAGACGCCCTTAACTTAAAAAAAATTATTGCCATATCTTCATTTAATAGAAAATTATTAAATTGCCGCGGAGAAGTGGGGCAAGCAGTGTAGGTGCATGCGTATGAAAACTTCTCATGTTTTGTCGATTAAATTTTTTTTGTTATTCGACCAGCGAAGTAGGCGGGAACAGCTAATAACAAATAACTCTACTGAATATGACTAACAATAATGAAAACATAAAGGTGAACCTTTTTCTTTCTAGGTGGCAAGACGCAAAAATAACATGGACCGGAAACGTGCCGTATGTTGGAGAGCCTCCAAATTAGATTCAACAAAGTCAATACTATTTTTGACCTATAATTTTAATAATGACTTATAAATTACAAGTATATGTCATCTTAGCAAGCTTTGTGTATATACTTTTTAATCTGAATAGCAACATCGTACTAGATAACATATGATACATATTCTATACTACGGGACTCAGTCGATCCCCGGAGAAACAGAAGGACGTTGCGTTCTGTAAAGTGGATTGATGATCGAGATGGGCAGGTTTGCACTCGATATTTCTATCGCTAGCATTAGGATTTCAATACGTACAATAGATTGCACTTAATATATTGCACAAAATTTGATTCGTGGGTTTTCTTCGCTGCAACTGAAGTGTAATTGCTTGTTATAATTGTATTATTTACAAATAGCGTCGGTTCTCTCTTTTGGGATCAATAGATTATAATATGATAGAAATATTAGAGAATATATATTTGTATATTGTGTCGGTGTTGTTAGCTTGACATTATATTTGCAGAATGTAAATGTTACAGTGTATTGAAATAAAATTTAACGCTGTTATTGATTTTGATATTTTGCATGCCTTTCTTAAACCCAATGCTATGCTGCGATTAGACACCTCATTCGAAAGCTCAGAGAATATGCAACATGAACGTGCTAGAGATGAATTGAACTGTTACACCATAAGTAGGGTTTAAATAAAGATAAAATTTTCTCGTATTATTTTTCTAAACCAATAGAAAATTACTGGTATTTACAGCAAAATAACATTTTTATTTTTATGTAAAACGATTGGATTTCTGTTATAAAATATTATTTAACATATAAGGGTTAAAGAGGGGTGGTAATTAAAATGATTAACAGAATACTCGGTAATATTATAATTACTGTTATAATGAATGGATCCATTTCTAATTGGTCCGGTTCTAAGCCATAATGAGGGGGCGTCTAATTAATTAATGATCATGTTAAGGAAACTTCTGATGTGTGTTAAAGATTCATATATTTATGTTTTAAACGTGTAATTAAACACGTTCTTTACATAATATGGTGATTGTTAAAAGCAATGTATATAATTTACAGTTCATATTTTTATTAAATTTCATAAAGCACTTTTGTACTATGTTCGATATCGTCACGTCGCAAAGCAAGCAGGTATAGTACTTATGTACAAAACGAAAGTTACATAGGTATTTAGTTATCTAGTACTCATAACACAAGCATTTTACTTCTTAATACGGGGTTAGATTACTTTTTATTTATTTATTTATTGTTAGAACTGTGTACATTATAATGTTGTTAAGTACATTTTGTATCAACAGTTTCCCTTTTTAAGGCGTACAATATTTATAAATGTATTTTTATGCTTCAAATTATTACAAAATAATAGTAACATATTCATTTATTTGCAATTATAATTTTATTATAACAAATTTTTTTATTAATTTGAAACACAAAAAGTATAGAATTAAAATTTTCACAAATAAGAAAAAAATTATCATATTTAATTATATTATATTATATTACTGTGTTTACTATTTTTTTATTTATTAATATTATGGTTATATTGAACAATTTACTACTACTAGTTGACCCGGCAAACGTTGTTCTGCCATATGTATTTAAAAAAAAAGTAGCCTTTGTCCAATTCAATCCAAGGTCCAATTTATGACTATACTGAAATTCATTAAAATTGGTTCAGTATTTTAGGCATGAAAGTGTAACAAACAAACAAATTCAATTTCGCTTTTATAATATTAGTTAGGATGTTCGATGACAGGAGCCCAGAGAAAACACTCGAAAAATCTTTACCAAATTATGCGACAGTTTTTTTATTGCTGTTGGACAATGTGCTGACGACTCACTTAATAGAAAGTGGATAGTTGCCTAGGAATGTTGGCGGCGCACCGATAACAGGCTGACACCCGTTTTTTATAGCTGGAGCAAACAGCAAACGGCCCACCCTGGAAGGTGGTCACCGTCGCCTATACACGTTTGCAACACCAGAGGCATTACCAACGCGCTGCCGGCTTCGAATAAATTTTATAACACCTTTATCGTACCGCGCTGAGAAAACCTCAGCCGGAAGCTCATTCTAAATTCTGGGAGAACCGTTTCATACAAGAAAGAAGAGGCTTCAAGAAATGAGGATGAACACCCAACTGATGGCGGGCAGTGCGGTGGTACTTGTAGAAAGACGTCGAGGGCACTATTTTAAATAGCTGAGAGCTTAAACGAGTAAAAAAAAACTAGAAAAATAAAAGAAATCTATTACAATATAAAGCTTCCAAATCCATTGCCTCATAAACCTTAAGGCAACCAACTAATAGCGGCAAATAGCGAACCCTCTATCGAATAAAATTTTATCTTGGCCCGTCTAGAGGTTTGTGAAGCAATTAGCCATTGTTATGCCTCCGGGTTATGGACAAATCCCCTCAGAGTCGAGTGTGATTTATGGTTCTACGTGGCCTATTTCGCCTACTGCCAGATATTGGGCGATGTTATAACAATTGCGGCATTGTCCGTTTATTTTGGAGCATTTAATTTGTTTAAACAAAAGACTGTTGACGTAATGATGGAGGCTTAATAACTTGCCCCTGTATCTATTTTTATCCGTGCAAGGGCGGAGAAACAATACTAACCTCTGCGGCCGCGGTCGGCCTGTCGTAAAAGGCGACAAAACAACCCACCCTAGCTATGTGGTAGGGCCTCAAGCCCGTCTGGGTGGCGACCACCTTTTGTCTTAAGTATGCCGCCATAATAACCTTATGTTGTGTTCCGGCATTAGTTCCCTTAAGGGACAGTAGCGTGTTCGCGATGCCACTGGCGTTGTAAACACCGACGACGGTAACTGCTAAATTCTAAGTGGGCCATCAGCCTGTCTGCTGTCCTACAGCATTAAAAAAAAAAGCAGTATTACTACGAAGTGTAGTCGTTAATGCCTATGGATATTTGCAACGCACTGCGAATACACTGCTGTCTGCATAGGATATATGCCGCTGTTTTCTGTTAAAATGTAAATTAAAAAATTAAATAAAAATAAAATAGAATAGTCTTTATGTTAATATGGTAATATTATAAATTTATTCATATATTCATTCTATTATATCATTTATTCGTTCCTTTGTTGACTTAATATAAGTAATGTTGCTGACATCTTTCGTAGTCATTGAAACATTTTCTTCTGACCAACTCAAATTTGTAGTTCCAGATTCCATATCCGACTATTCCGTCGGAAGATTCCATTTTCTTATGCTGATTTTGATATGTTAATTAATTATTTATATTTTGGGTAATTATCGGGATAATATGATTGTTATACGTATGAAACTATTTAACTGATAAATGTCAAACGAAGCCATTAGAGGAGTCCCGCCAAACTTTCACTAACCGGTTATAACCGGATCAATCCGGATTAGTCCGACAGGTCTAATCTAAGCCCACGTCTCCGAGGGCCATGATCGATGGTGCCCATGACAAATACACTAATAAAAGCAATTTATCAAACTCACGCCAATCACAGCGTGTCCTTTTACTTGTTTTTCTTCACCGAGTTTTTACACGATGTTTCCGTAGGTGTTTTGGTTGAAGGAATGTTGTTTTTGTAAATACCTTGCAAATTTTGGTTCCAAAATAACCTTCAGACCGACTGTACTAAGAAGCTGACTCACTCTGGCAAACGACGAAAAGTGTATCTAATTATTCTCAGTAAAAAAATAAGTAAATAATTTTATCAAGTCTGCTATATCAGCAGAAATGCACGCAGAAAAGTATCGACGCTAAATGGTGAACTCGTGTGATAATAACAGTTAATAACAGTAAATATAAAATGTTGAAGGTTGCAAAAAGCATTCAATCTGATAATGTCCTTATTGCAATCTCATTTACAGGCTATAATATTTTAAATAGTATTGCTATGAATGCGCGATATGCTATAAAGCTTGGATGTAACGAACAGAGAGTAAACTAGAGTAACAAGTTGGATGCTGCTATAGGAAAATTTGAAAATCAGGTTGCTGATCATATGTTGGCATTCAAAGATCGTATACAGGAGAAGATAACAAGTACAAACGGAATTGAAAATAATAAAAATCATATTAACATAAAAATTTAGTCTCCACTAGAGAAATAAAAACAAAGAATGATAGTTACAATGTTTTATTATAACGAATAAAAAACATGTTTCACGGGAAACGTTCACTGCCGATTGAATACTATTTCCACGAGTCACCGAAGCGGCGTCGTAATTTTTTATCGCCTCCCACGGGTGCATTTACGTGACGCTGTCACGTCAAATTGATACGTTATCCCAAACGATAAAACCTCTTGTTTAGTTTATTTGTTAAATGACTGACCACTCATCTGAATTCGATATTGCCAATTCATATTTTATAATCGCGAAACAAAATTGGAATTCGGTCTATTCGAAAGTATATCATCATCATCATTTCAGCTGGAAGACGCCCACTGGTGGACAACGGCCTCCCCCAAAGATCTCCACGATGATCGGTCTTGCGCTGCCCTCATCCAATCTATTCCGGCGATCTTGACCAGATCATCGGTCCATCTTGTGGGGGGCCTACCAACATTGCGTCTTCCGGTACGCGGTCGCCATTCCAGGACTTTTCTGCCCCAACGGCCATCAGTCCTTCGAGCTATGTGCCCAGCCCACTGCCACTTCAGTTTTGCAATCATCCGGGCTATGTTGGTGACTTTGGTTCTCCTGCGAATCTCCTCATTTCTGATTCGATCTCGCAGGGAAACTCCGAGCATAGCCCTCTCCATTGCCCTCTGAGCGACCATGAGCTTTCTCATAAGGCCCATAGTTAGCGACCACGTCTGCGTTCCGTATGTCATCACTGGCAACACACATTGGTTAACACAACACACAAAACCTTCGTCTTGAGACACTGCGGTATTTGGGACGAAAAGATTTTACGGAGCTTCCCGAACGCTGCCCATCCGAGTTGGATTCGACGAGTGACCTCTTTCGCGAAATTGGACCTGCCTAACTGGATCGTTTGACCCAAGTAGACGTATTCGTCAACAATTTCGAGAGTACAGTTCCCAACTGTTACGGGGGTAGGTGCGACATGGACATTAGACATGATCTTCGCCTTGTCCATGTTCATTTTGAGACCTACTTCTTGGAAAGCTGTACTGAGGCCATCAAGTATATGGCTTAAGTCTACCAAGTATATAATACTTTTGTATCAAATAATACCTGCATCATAGGTACCTCATACTAAACTCATTGTTTCTCTTTGCAAGGGCGCAGTAAGAATATGAATCCTGCGTCATGTCGTAAAAGGCGACAAAAGAGTCCCAGCTATGTTGTAGTGCTCCAAGCCCAGATAGTAACCACATTCTTTAAATATGCCGCAACAATAACCTTGTGATCTGGAATAGGTGGCTAAAGTTGCCCTACATAGACCGTAGCGTGTTGCGATGGTGAAGGCGCTGATTCTGGTAAAATTTTATGGAACTCTTTTGCCTCACTGAACTCGAGGGTCTTCTTTTCTCGTTCTGTCATCCACCTCTAGCGTGTAGTACACAATTACATCAATGTTATAATCTGAAAACAACAAAAGATACTAAATAGTTATTTATAAGAGTCGCGCCCGCACAGGGACAATATCTAGCTTTCAACGGTTTAACACTCTCGCTCATATATCACGGTAGCACGCCATCTCTTGGTGAGATATAGGTATCAGATAGTGTCATAGGACGTAGAGGTGTGAAGCCGACGGCATATAAAGCGTTCTCGCATGACTCTCGTAGTATATATATATATATATATATATAT
This sequence comes from Malacosoma neustria, assembly GCA_963693495.1. Taxonomy (NCBI): domain Eukaryota; kingdom Metazoa; phylum Arthropoda; class Insecta; order Lepidoptera; family Lasiocampidae; genus Malacosoma; species Malacosoma neustria. The sequence goes on from OY856374.1 coordinate 21,708,013, forward strand.
ATATATATATATATATATATATATATATATATATATATATATATATATATATATATATATATATATATATAATATATATATATATATATATCGATTTTTTTTATAATATTAACAACCTAAACAGATGTTAATATTATATGGGCCGTAATGTTTGTTGTCTACCGCAATAAAATATATAAAATAGACGTGAATCTAGATAAAAAGAACCTATTCGCATGATAAAAATATTATGCCCTCAAAATAGTTAGAATAGGGCCATAAAACACCGTATAGCAAATTAGAAACCGATTTCGAATTTATCTGTAAACACAAGGGACTCGTAAAAGTTATTAGTACATATTTAAATTTTATATGTTGGTATCAAACGGGCACATACTTGTTTTAATTTAACTCCAGATAGCAATATGTCGGCACTGATTCCCTGAAGACCTTTGCAAGCGTTTATACTATAATCAATTAGAAGTTTTTATTTTGAAGTTACAATAGTACTCTTTAATCACATAGTTATAAAAAGTATAACTAACTAAGCTGAGTCCACAATTTTTATTGCTCGTTTCAAACAAAAAATAATCAATAATTAATTCAAATAATTTTACTATATTCTAAAATTTAATTTAATTCTACTGATACTATAAATCTTATTAACTGGCAATAATAATCTTTATTGTAAAAATCTGGCATATTTACTAAACAAACAACAACGGAAACGACGGAGACTAAGTGCTTGGAAAATGAAGTTATTTTAACTCAGATCTCATCTGGCCGGAAAGTAAGGTACATCAATTACAAAACGTCTCACTGTAAATCGTTGGAGCCGCGAACAAGGTTTTGTATTCTAACTTTAGCAATTACGGTAGTCTGGATTAAAGTTAAGCTGGGAACTTTCAAAACAGGACGGATGGTCTCCGCTTTACGGACACACGGGGATTTCGAGCGGATATTTTTTTGCTTGTTTTGTGTCAAGAATGTTGATTTTTTGTTCACTTAGTGCTTCTGTCAAACATATCTGAAATACTATAAATGCCAAATCAATTGCCAGTGGTCCACATTGTTAGATAGGTACTAGTAGCTAACAATATGTTACGTGCCTGGCCATGTAGTTCCTGGCAAAAAAAGTTAAAGATACGAAAGTTTGTGGGCTCCAAGCTCAACTGGTTAGCAACCACCCCTGTTTTAAAATGTGTCACCCTAATGGCCTCGTGTTTTGAAACCAGGAAATCTGATTCCAATTCTTCTCAGAGGTCAGCAGCGCGTTGATAATGCGTCTATTATTACAAACATCTTTAGGCAACAGTGACCACCTACTATCGCCTTACGATGCCTACGATAGGTCATCTGCCTGCCCGTTGATCTCAGTTAAAAAAAAGTGACGAGGATATATACCTGAAAAAATAGAATGCTATCTTTGAATTTTAATGAATCTATACCACAAATAAAACGTGTGCTGTCCTTCATAGCGGTATTTCCTAAAAGTGCTTAGCCACAGATTCTACAATCACACTTTCCTCACTTTTAACTTGAACTTTTGTTTGTGATCTTTGGATTTATGTAGCTTTTGTTACTAGAAGCGGCGCGCAGGTGGCTGTGTGCACATCCTAATTGTAATATTTAAGAACTAGACGAATAGTTTCGAAAGGTACGCGTTTAAGTTTAAAGGCGAAGACAAACTATCGACCTTGTTGGTAAGTCACGAGTTAGAAAGTTGAGGATAAATTTTAAGAAGCTCTGTAAGCCGTGAATAGCAGGCACGACAGCATGCTTAGTTGGTATATATGTATACACATATAATATGTGTGCATATGTGTGTCACTTACATCTTTCGGATCTCGAAGAACGGTAAGTAGGGCTAAACTTTCGCGCCTTTTTACTTCGATGCTCGTGTCCTTCAGATTTTACTAAAAAAGACACAAAATAATTCATTCAGCTGTAATATAAGCCGTTCAGACATAGAGGTTGTCATAACTTAAACATTTTTTTCTCGCAAAAAATCTTTGTGCGGCAGCATAAGATTGCCAACTACCCACTAAAAACCCCATTGTTCTCTTATCGCCTAGTGCTCGGGCCGATGGACAAATGTCCTGCTGATATCATGACTCAGGCCGGTGCTAGACCGTCACTTATGTCAGGGCGGGCTACTTCCATGATATTAGCTAGAGGGTAAGGATTACTCGTCCAAAAACTACTGCGCGTAACTGAGATTCAGGGCACGCGTGCCGGTCCTATATTTTATACATATAATAACTGTCATAAACATTAAGTTATCCTAAATTTTAACCAAATATTCTAATTTAATACAAAATTTAATGAGTCAATTAAATTTTACATCTATAATTGTGAATACAACTTGTTCCCGGCACACATAATTATGGTGTCAATTAGGACAGGGACCGGTTCATAAATTAAACAAAGCGATTATCATAAAACATCACTGCAGCCCTTGGGAGTGACCCTCAGACAAAGGGAAGCTTTGCTCAGATATTATCATGACGTGTGGTACAAGTCATGAAAAATAAGAGGTAATTAACTGGCTTCTTTTTGCCATAGGACAGCAGACAGGCTGACGGCCCGCTTAGAATTTAGCAGTTACCGTCGCTTATGGGTGTTTGCAATGCCAGTGGCATCGCGAACACGCTGCTGTCCCATAAGAGTACAGGAACTTGGGTCACTAATACCGGCATACTTAAGACCAAAGGTGGTCGCTACCCAGACGGGCTTGAGGCCTTACTACGTAGCTAAGGTGTGCTGTTTTACCGCCTTTTCCGACAAGCTGATCCCAGCCGCAGAGGTTAGCATCGCCTCTGCATGGATAAAAAATGAGAATGAAAATGATGGTCCAGTTTTAAATTTTAAGTGTTATTTTTTGGTTTCAATTTTTTTGGTATTAAATTTCTGGTGCATTTAATAAACAATGATTTGAAAGCTAACCGAGAAGTTTTTTGAAGTCATTTTTTAAGTCAATGTTATCTTTATTCTTGAGTTTCCAAACTTAGCCCAAATTATTGTTGGCATAATATATTATGTATGGGAGTCACTCTAAACACTTAAGCCACAATAAAAGATTTTCGTACAAATTTCACAGTGAGTTGTACATGTTGTTTATATGCAATTTTAGGTTTCATATTCTATCCCATTTTCGACAAAGCTTACGTTTTTAATTGCCAGGATCCATTGACCCGATTGAAGATTCAATTTCTTACTTATCTTTGTAACCTCAAAATGTATTTACAATGCGTCCATGTTCAAATAATCATGAGCATTTTCATAAAACATATGATTTTAAATAAACATACTATTTAGACATTTTTTAAATAACAATTAAAATGACATAAAAAAAGAAGACAATAAATTTCTATAATTACCCTTTTATGATATATAATTATTTTATCGCTATACTCTTTTAAATTAAGATATATCTTAAATAAAATTAGCTATATCCAGATATACTACTGCCTCCATACTCTCAAAGGAAATGCCGCTTAATTGAGTTTAATATCAGTACTTGGACATAATAGTTCTTATCTTATTTACTGCCAAACATCAAAAGTCACAAAAGAGAGACTGATTTATTTAAAGCATTTAAAATAAACAAAGAACTTGAAATGTTTGATAATTAGGGTTTGTCAGTTGCACCTGTAAAATACATTGATCATATTTTACAGCATTTTGTCAGAATGTTCCTCGTTGGTCAGGAAAAAGGAAATTGAAAGTCATTGACAAAAAAGTACGCTAAAGTTTTACGCTTAACATTGGATCCGAATTTAATGTATAAATTTAACCAGGATTAACTATTTTGATGATCATAGTGACATCTATTCGTGAAAGGGCGACGAAAGAATACTGACCTCTGCGGCCTGGGTCGGCCTGTCGTAAAAGGCGATAAAGGTGGTAGGGCCTCAAACCCATCTGGATGGCGACTACTTTTGATCTTAAGTATGCCGCCATAATAACCTTGTTGTGTTCCGGCTTTAGTGACCCAAGTTCCTGTACCCTTACGGGATAGCAGCGTGTTTGCGTTGCCACTGGCGTATCAAACACCCATAGGCGACGATGATTGCTAAATTAAGCTAAGTTGGCCGTCATCCTGTCTGCTGTCACAGAAATAAAAAAGCAGTATTTTAACATTCTTACTTCCATAAAAAAATATTAGAGTAATAAAATATTTCCAGAAAAATTCGGAGCAAAAATCCCTTTTCACAAATAAATCTCAGCGATGGAACGTGTACATAACTTCGAAATCATCTCAACACCAACATTTGGCACATAGTGTGCATAAAAATATTGACCCAACTACGGACCTCACGTTTCTTGGAGAATGTACCGCGTAAATAATAAACAGAAACCCTCCTGTAGGGCTGATACTTCATACACGTAAATAAAAAGTATAAATAGTAAATATAAGATATAAGCTACCCTGACATGGTAATTATTAATAGCTTATAATAAAAATTTTGTCTAAGATTTCTGAGCTGTGTATCTTGGTCGTACTTGCTTTAATGTTAAATCTAGGAATTAGCAATTTTATTTATTGTTTAGCAATAAATAGCCTTACGTTTACGATTTTTAATGTTTTGATTTTCTTTTAATGGCTAAAGTAAATGACTGTATCAATGTTTCCGTTTAAAATGCTAACATATAGACAGAAAATGTCAAACGTCAACGTCAATCTGACACAGGGGGAACGGGATGCAACGGAGGACGCGTACCCGGCGCGGATGTTTCTCGCTGACCAACATTTCAACTAAACCACCGAGTAGACATACACGCCATTACTCCAATAACTTGAATCCAAACTGTCCAAGACTGTAGCGTGGACACATTTAAACAAATAGGTATCATATTTAATAAATTAATGATCAAAATTGAGTTAAAAGAAGAGAAAAAAGAAATCGAAATTTCTTTATTGTTGTAACATAATATAAATATAATTATTTCACTAATTAGTTTTTATTATTCTAAGCGTAATATCTAGGTTTTGATATTTTTTTACAGTTTCACGTGACCTTTAATACTAAACCTTTAAAACTAAATTACTCCTGAACTTGACGTGAGTTTCTGCCTACGCCTTTCATAGCATTATCGTCATAACGACACATTAATTCAATAAGTTTGGGCTCCTCGAAAACTAAACTCAATCACGTATCGACTAAATTAATCCACGGGTCTCCCTCAGATGCTTTAATAATCAAATTAATTTCCCTACACGTTTTAATACCGCTCATAAGAACATCGCGAATTAATTCGTTGTAATATATGGTTTTGGGTAAAATTCTCTATCGGTGGTAAGGCTCTAAGCTCGGTTAGATGGCAACCAACCCTGGCACTAAGACATAACGACCTTGTTGTGTTTGGGAATTCGTAAACCAATTTCCAATTCCTCAGCTACTATAAGCCATTAAGGCATTACATAGATTAGTTATTTTACTATAATCGTTCATAAATACTTTAAAAAAGGACAAGTTGGGCTTATAAAATTGAGGCGGACAGTGAAAGCGACCGGTGCCGGTTAGAAACGCGGTAAGATTCACGAACACCAGTGAAGGTTAAGTGGGTATACTAAAGACGTGAGTTTCTTTGTCAAAATGGAGGGCCTGCACTAGCAGGCACTAGCCTTATCTAGGCATATTCTTTTCATCCCGTAGCAAACTGTAATATATCTGTGCCACAGATGATCGTGGGGAAGTCAATTTGGGTATGTGGAGTTCTCCGCACTGTCCTCCTGCAACTACTCAGCTGATCTTTTGATAGGTGGGGTCAAAGGAAAGACTTTCACCCACTGTTCTGCAACTTGCACGAGAATCTCACATTACATCACTGTGCAAGTAACGTCGTATGCGAAAGGCATTTTTCAAGACCTGAAAAACCAAAATATCGTTGCTATAACAGCTAAAGCTAGCTATATTTGTCTCATCTACTTTATAAAATAATTTCAAATATATTATGTGAAAATTCTTAGCAAACCTACCTACGTTAGGTTTCGAAATTAATCAGGATAAAATTCTTGTAAGAAAAATTTCTTTTTTATTACATGACCTCGTATCTTGTGTATTGTAATTTTAAAATAAACATATTTAAAATAGAATGCTAGTTGAGATGGCGTCGATAGTATTGTTTGCGAGCTCGTCCCAAATTCAGAATGGATACTACGGGCTTACGGATTACATGATAGTAGTTGGGACTGAAAAAAGTCGACATAATTGACCGATGACCGGCTATGACCAGACCTTCTACATTTCATAAAAACTGAAAGATTTTCTGTGCAGTCCCAAATATACTTATATGTAAAAGATGGATGGAAAATAAAACCAACGTGAACGTTAACTACTGCAAATATATTTCACTTTCACTTATCAATTATTTTTCTTATACTGTGTATTTTTTAGTATTCCACCCTCTTTTATATTATTCTGTTGCTAATTTCTCTATCACGTCGACAGGTGTCTCCCTTAATGCCATTACTTGCTAATAACCAAAATTAATAATCTACCAAAATATTTATAACAGAAACAATCTCGCTGGTTAATATCTGTAACAAAATTTTGATAATATACTATTAAATTAAAAAATATATACATAAAATTAAAACATAAAATTACTTAGGCATTAATTTATGTTTATTATGTTAATTTATGTTTACATTTATGTTTTTTTAATGACATTATTAACTTAAGAAATGTCAATAACAGAATGATACTTTTTACATTAAATTTGAATCTAACATAATCATGTTTTCAGTTGTAGTCATAGACTACAACAAAAAATTATGTCGGGCAACTGAGGAAACATTTTTTTATCGGTCTCATATATAAAACTCAGCTTTTATACTATATTGTAAGTATAATTATAATTTATTACAGTTTAGGGGAGTCTGGTAGAAGATTGCAGCTATTATTATTATTATTATTATTTATTTCAGACAGTTACAAAATCATGTCCATAGTGGGTTAGTAAATTATAAGTAAACTTAAAAATCTATTGTTAGTAAACACAAATATAAAATGATCAAAATGTCCATGTCGCGACTGGTGCGTGCAGCTGTACCCAGTGGCGAATCATTGGGCTATCCCACCGATTGCATAAAACTGCCACCATACTGTGAGGGCTATCACGGAACCTAGCTGAGGTAGCTGCGCAACGTTTACGCATGAGGGCCTGAAAGCTGTCAATAGCATTTTCTGCAAACATAATCGATGCACTACAAAAACGAGGCAACCCCAACAAAATCCTGAGGGCGTCGTTATACTGCACTCGCAGGGCATCGATTGCCGCCCGCGTGTACCTCAGCCACAGACTACAGGTGTAGAAGGTTTGGCAATAGGCCTTGAACAAAACCAGCTTGACATCCCGTCCACACCTTGCAAATCTGCGAGCCAACATATTGCATCGGACAGCTAAAGCCCTACGTTCTCTCTCAATATCTAGGTTATCACTTAGATCCTCGGTCAGCCAGTGGCCCAGATACTTAAACTGGGAAGTACGTTTAAGAGGAGTATTACCAACATAAACTATTGGCACAGAAGTGCATATCTTGGAGCCAGCCTTGAAAACCAGCAACTCGCTCTTTTTGGCATTATACCTGAGCCCATGAGATTCTGCGTAGCGTTCACAAATACTTATGAGTTGCCTCAGTGCACCAATCGATGGGCTCAGCAGCACCATAACATCAGCGTAGCTAATATTATTGACGCAAACTCCGTCGATGTGACAGCCAATGTAGGCACTGCTGAGCTCCTCAATCAACGCGTTGACGTACAAGTTGAAAAGACATGGTGAGCTGATCCCCCCTTGTCTTACTCCACATTTTAGCCTATACAAATCAGACGTCGCACCAGCCCATTTAACAAAGTTCATCTGATTTTGGTACCAATATCTTAATAATTTTGTGACAGCACTATCTACTTTTGTTTCATTTTTTAGTTTCTCCCATAATATATCATAGGATACCAAATCAAAAGCCCTAGATAAATCTAGAAAACACGCATATATAGGCGTTTTTCTTTGTGTGTAGTATTGAACAGCCTGCTTGACACACATAATGGCAGCCTCCGTCGAAAGTCCTGGTTTAAAGCCAAATTGAGCATCGTGTAGGTTTATACATTTGGCCAAATGTATGTCAATCAAGGTATCCAGCACTTTGGCCATAATAGTAGCTAGAGAAATGGGCCTGTAATTACTAGGGTCCGATATGTCACCTGTACTATTCTTTACTATAGGAACTACAACAGTTTTCATAAGTTCATGTGGCAAGTGAGAGTGGCTCAAACATAAATTAAAAATATGTGCCAAAATTTTTGGTAGTTGCCCACCTGCATGCTTAATGTGTTCAACGCTCAAGCCGTCATGCCCCGGAGATTTTCCGGATACCATCTTCTTGATGACGTTAGCTACATCTTTACTCGTGAAATTCAGTTTAATCTCCTGGGCCACGGCCCGTGCCCCGAACACATACAGCGGTTCAGATATTTTACAGGGTAGCATAGGTTCAATATTAAACTGATTTACAAAAATATTAGCCACCCTCAATGGGTTGCACTCATTAGCAACATATACTGAGTGTTCGGCTACAGATGGCGTGATTTTTTATGTTATTCCGAAGGAAATATCAGAAAATCATTAAAATAACTCAATTTAATCGAGGTGCAATACGTATTTAGATGAAACCCTAGTAAATATAGTGTGGTACACGATATAATTATAATTATATTATATATACATAAGCATTCCCCACTAAATTCAATCACGCCACCAAACTTGAAACAATTGAGCCGCGACGTAATACTAGCTGGCAATTTTCATTGTAATATCATTTGAAACTGTGAAGTGTGGAATTCTACTAATCCGTGTCAATTTAGTGGAGTCAATGAATATAAGATTAATTGGACGCCTATCGGGATCGGGCTCCCCTTTGAATAATTAATCGGGGAGTAAGGATGGGGCCTGTTTGATAGCGGGTTTCATTAAAAAATGTTGCAGTGGCACGTAAGCTTACTCTTGCTTACATTAATAAATATACTCGTATTGGGACATTCAACAAAAATTCATCTAATCCTAAACTCACTAGCATTTGTGTAATGGGTACTGAACAACTGATATACTACGTGTACACTTTTCTTTTGTAATTAAATACATATTATACACAAACACCCCGACGCTGGACGGGAATCGAACCCGTGACCTCTGTACCAAAGTGTGTTAGCCGTTACGCCAGGCAATCTTCATACGTGAATAAATTATGTTACAACCTCGGTCATTGTAATAGTCAAACGCACCAGATGCGATATCTCTCCCTGTACTTTCAAAACTGAATAAGAGTTAGGCTCTTATACAGTCATACTAAAAAGTTTTTACAGGAATAATTTGACTACTTCGGTAGTTAAGTCACAACTCAGAAAAAGAATGCGACTTTGCGTACGCAATAGGGGCTCTTCGAGCTTTAATTAAATAACAAAATGTCTTAATTGTTACTTATTATTAATTGTTAATTCTACTAAACTGTTACTGGTACTAAATTTTATTTTAATTTTTTTTGTTTTATTTACATTGGTTATTGTTTTTAATTAATTTTATGGAAATTTTAAAGAACGACCTTAAGTTTAGTTCTAATACGAATTTCCGCCTGCTTCCTTTATTTTTATATTTTTTATTTTTTTTCAGTTTCTTTGAATTAAACTGTAATACTATTCCGTATTCATACTTTGCCCTTGCACGGAGAATGATTAGGAATAATTACAAATATTATAGCATAAAATTTATGAAATTTATCTAGGCGCATCACACATAAAAAATAGTTTATTTTATTTGTTAGACAAATGTTATATAAATTTAATTAACAAGTTCCATCGAAGCTTATAATTAGAATAATCAAAAGCTCGCTACAACTTAGTTTCAGCCGCAGCTTTACCTCTCTACTCGTTTTCTTTAGCAATGAGATTTGAGCCTACCTCCATCTCTTTTATACTAATGATTTCATCCCTGTCTTTCTCAATAATTCAATGAAATATTGTATAGATTCATAGGTTGCTGATAATTTAGCCTTCCTTCTGAGCTTATTTTAAAATAACGAACAGCTGTTCAATTAAGGATGTTTAGGGCTACAATAAATTTAAATATTTTAATAGATTTGCTATATTATTAAACTTATATTTTTTACATTTGATCTTGTTATCTATTTTTGTACAAACCAGTTATCTTGTTGATAATGATGAAATTACATTTTTATCTTGGATAAAGAAAAGAGACATGGGATTTGAATTATAATTCAAATCCCATGTCTCTTTTGTATTCGAGGGTTATAACCCTCGAATACAATCGGGAGAAATTTGTAGGGGAAGAAGATAGGTGCTTAAAAATAGATCTCCTGTGTAGGATCTTGGCTTGAACGCTGTATAATGGACTTAAAAAGTGTACAAGGCTTGATACTGGCAAACATCTCATCACAATTTTTATAAGAAATTTACTCACACTTCTTTTTGTTTAATAATTCCTTGATCTCTTAAAAAGAAATTACATTCCATTTTTATAAAAATTCGAATTAAAACTTTTTTATCACTATGGGGGGAGGGGGCAGCAAGCAGACTGACAGTACGTTTAGTAGTAAGCAATTTGTCATTAAGCAGTGGAAAAACCTCAGCTAGAAGCTCATTCCAGATCCTTATTGTGCGCAAAACAAACGTCCTGAAGAACTTTTGCAGGACACTATAAACGCTGTCGTAGTGAAGCCGATCATCATATATGCTGCCAGCGTATGGGCTCCCGCTGCTAAGAAAGTCCGTGTCCAAAAACTTCTAAATACTGTTCAAAAGGTCTTTGCACAATAGATTATCAAGTCGTTCCGTACGATGTCGCTCAATGCCGCACTAGTATTAGCCGGACTACTACCATTAGATCTCTGGATCTGGGAGACGGCGATGCTATACGAGTGCAAGAGAGTTAGGCCGATATCCGAACTACAAACAAGACAAATAGAAGAACGAGTTGCCTTCTGGCAAATACCACATCCCATGCCAATGAGTATGAAATTTATTATGAGCAGATGTTTATCTAGCGCCGAAGCTATTGTTGCACACCATTGTTGTATTGTATATAATATTAATAATAAGTTAACAACTATAAATAAAACCATAAGATATGAAAATATAATCTTTTATTAAAACAATACTAAGGTGGGCTGTCTATAAATATACTGGCCAGGAAGTACTGATCCGGGTCGAGAAGATGAAACTTGGATCGCTTAGTTCGGTCTTTTAAGCAGAACTTTCCGCAATATATCAGGCAACTGAGGTAATATTGCTAAACAATATCCGTTTAGTTGCGCTACTAATCGATTAGATGTCGTCCTTTGATTTGGTCCAGAATCCTGATGACTTCTACCTCCTTGATACCCAGATTTGAAAGAATCTTAGAAATTTAGGAGGGTTGGGAAACAATATTCGTCTCTTCTGAGTTCGGGTTCATTTCAGCGTTTTCGTTAATGAATACGCTGATTGTTATTATATATACAAATGATTGTGTAATATGTATAATGTATTATTATATTATCATATAATAATACATTCATACAAATAATAACAACACATACACACTAAATTATACGATCTTATGCCACATGATTTCCTTCGACCTATTAATGTAAATACTTTTCTATCATTAAATGACAATAAACACATAACTACTTTATGTAAATTTATATCAGCTAATAATATTTATTTATAATACGTATTTTGATTTTTATATGAGATAACAGAAAAGTAAATTTTAACCAAACATAACATTATATTTATTTTTAACACCTGCCATTTTTTTATTGCTGTAGGACAGCAGACAGGCTGACGGCCCGCTTAGAATTTAGCAGTTACCCTCGCCTATGGGTGTTTGTAACGCCAGTGGCATCGCGAACACGCTGCTGACGCATAAGGGTACAGGAACTTGGGTCACTAATGCCGGAACACAATACAAGGTTATTATGGCGGCATACTTAAGACCAAAGGTGGTCGCCATCCAGACGGGCTTGGGACCCTACCACGTAGCTAGGGTGGGTTGTTTTGTCGCCTTTTACGACAGGTCGACCCCGGCCGCAGAGGTCAGTATTCTTTCTCCGCCCCTGCACGGATAATGCCATTTATCCTCTCTACTTTGACATTGGCAAATCGATGCCCATGGCGTCGGAGTCAAGCTTTGAAAAGCTCTATTCTTGAAAGAATAGAATAGAACTATTTATAGCCCCGATTGGTGTCTGGGTTTAACAATACTTCCGAATATAATCACAGGGTGTTTACTAATGAGAAATATGGAACAGATTTTCCCAATATTTATTTTTACACAAGCTATTTCAGTATGGTTCCCCATATCTAAGGATTCCTCAATGGAAAGCCTTGCGGCAGCTTATTCAATGTTTAGTAGCATGAACCAGCTAGCATGTGATATATGTTGTATCATGGGCAACACAAATCCCAAATGCGTGTATATCAAACTTTTGTTTATGAGTATGTTTTTGCTTTCCAACTTTTCTATTCCAATCTTCACGATTTTCATTTCAAATCAGCACAGCTGACATACATTTGTTTTCCATACAAATGAAGGAAAATTTCTTGCATTTTATCTGTCATGAACTTGGAGACTACTTATTTAGCCGTCACGCTCGCTTTGAAGTTAATTTATATTCGAGTATAAACTGCCATCTAGTGAGAGTATTTCAAATTACAACGGAACGGAAAAGGTTTGTGGTTTTCCAGTGCGTACTTGTTTCAACGCAACTTCATTTTGAAATACAACAATACGGGTTGAAACTTTTTTTATATGTATGGTTGAGATTTATAGCGATAGATGGCGTGTGTTAAATATTTTTAAATAGTATTGAATAAACTTTTAAAATATGGTTATCATGAGGAAATCTAGGACGAATATAAGAAACTTTATTTTTTAAGTGGACAAATAGGTCATCTTAAATAAATAGAATTAGGCTTTCTAGTATCATCTAGAGCGATCTCTTACTCCCATATTTGGATGGAGAAGAAGCGATCGATGAAATATTCTTAGAACATCTTTTGTGTTTGGTATTCTTGTTCTGTTCATTTCAGTTACATATGAAACTAGCACTTAAGACTTGATTTTAGTTATTAAGTATACTGATCTCATACTCATGCTACTACATACATACTCATCAAAACAAAAATTACTTGGAATATTATATTTTAAATATAAATATACGATTTATTTGCTAAAATGCACTCAGCGCGTTTTATTTGAACCGTAAAAACTATATGCCAAAACTATAAATATAGATAGAGTTAATTTGATACTGGAACATCTTTATAAACCTTTTGTATCTCTGATTGATAAAATCTTCCATCCGTGCAGAGGCGGAGAAAGAATACTAACCTCTGCGGCCACGGTCGGCTTGTCGTAAAAGGCGACAAAACAATCCACTCTATCTACGTGGTAGGGCCCCAAGCCCGTCTGGATGGCGACCACCTTTGGTCTTAAGTATGCCGCCATAATAACCTTGTGTTGTGTTCCGGCATTAGTGACCTAAGTTCCTGTACCCTTGTGCGACAGCAGCGTGTTCGCGATGCCACTGGTGTTGCAAACACCCATAGGCGATAGTAACTACTAAATTCTATGCGGGCCGTCAGCCTGTCTGCTGTCCTACAACAATAAAAAAAAACTTGTGTATATTGTCATAATGGAATAATTTCTAGTATTACTTAGCAAGAGTTGCCCTTTACGAGTTGAGAGTCTGACTGGATAGTCAGAAAATCCAAAAGAGACAAAAAGGAGTCCAATACGCACAACTAGCAAAATTAATATAACTATAAATTGTGACAGATTCCACTGCTCCTTAATGATACGTATGATTCCCCCACCGCACACAATATGGAGCTGTCCCTTGATATTCCGGTCAAAGAGCAGACCCGCGTATCCACAGCGGGATTAGTTGTGGCCCGACCCCAACCCACTGCATTATTTATTTCTTATTCATAAAAGGGTAGTATTAACATGTAGTGGGCATTTTAGAGCATATCAGATTTTATTAGAAATACGTGACTATGTACATAATTTGGTTGGAGTGGTATATATATATGCTTATTTTAGTTATAAAAATTAGGCTACCCCATCACTCAACCTCTACACACCCTGGACACTCAATTACTTCGCATTATACCTATAACATATAAACAAAAATAAATGTAATTTTTGTATACGTACAACTGTGTACATGCCGTTTAATTTTCGACTAAAATAGTAATAATAGTAATATATTAATCAGTAAGCTTCTTGAGTAATTGTACACTGTCTCTGAAGTCTGATGTTTTTTTTTTAATTCTTGAAGATAGAGATTTGAGTGAGGTAAATTGACTGATGATGAATAAAGTACCTTACTAGCTTCAAAGCCAACGAGTTTATGTAGAGAACACCGTTATTACTCTGGCGACTCACTGATCAGTAAGCAATAGCCGGTCGGAGATGACTCGTATCGGCTATGCCTATGAAGGCATAATCACAAAAAAACATTGTTAAGCTAAGCTAAGCTCCGTGCAGAGGCTGAGTAAAAATATTCATCCCTGCGGTCGGGGGCATGTTCTAAAAGGTGACAAAACAACCCTAGCTAGGTTGTAAGGCTCTAAATCAACCGGTTGGCAACTGCTTCTGGTTTTAAAACATACCGCCATATTGATATTTTGTTGTGTTCCAACATAATTGACTCATGTTCCAGTTCCCCTTCATAAACAGCAGCGTGATAGCTGTGTCTCTGGCGTTGGAAACATCCATATACCACGACAACTAATAAGTATTAAGTAGGCTGTCAGCCTGTTTGCTGTTCCACAGCAGCGGAAAAAAACGTCGAATATAAAAAAGAAGTCGTAAACGTATTTCAAAATAATCCTAATACAAATAATCTCAGAAATTCGAAGTCATCCGGATGAGAAATGAATTCAAGAATACAAATATTTGCATCTTTAATTAACTTTGTAATTTCTTTTGAGTGTAATCAATGTTAACAATAACCCTAATTAGACCCTTGGGTTTAATTACTTATGACATGGGATTACCGGTTGACATCGGAAATTAAAGGTATAACATGGACAAAATACGGTGTTTGCCTGAAAATATTAGAAACTTAAAATCACTTTTAAAGCAAACTTTTTTTTGTATCGGGGAAAAACCTCTCTTGACGGGTTCCCCCGGCCCGGGAGGACCGAGGGATATGTGGGACACCGGGATTTTTCCGACTACCCACTAAAGAACCCCGCTGTTCTCCTATCGCCCACGCCCGGGCCCACGGATATATGGCCTGCCGATCTGGTGGCCCGGGCCGTCGCCGGCCCGCCCTTTATCTTAAGGCGGGCCCCTTCTTAAGGGTTGGCGCCAGGGGGTCAGGATTTCGTCCCCCCGGCGCTCTCCTGTAACAACTCTAGGAGTTGAGGGGGGCTGCGGAACAGCACGCAGCCCTCACCCTCGCGGCAATAGTGCGGGCGGCGGGTCCTTCCCCGAGGGGCCGCCCGCAGCCGTTTTTGACGGCGGCCGGAGGTCATTGCTTGCCCTTTATAGGAAACTTGACCTAACTACAGTGAAAACACGATAAAGAACTTTATTCCAAATTTCTTTTCTATCTATTATCAACCACATTAATGGGTTTTTTTTCGTAAAACGATACTCATTTTGCAAGTCCTTCTAACTACGAGGGAATCGAGGGACTAAAAACTCTGTTTTTTCATTGCCTAGTACATGGATCAATGGACTTTAATGATCTGACCCGGGGCTGATGACGTTCTAGTGTTCTTCTGTGTCAGCTCTCTCCTCGTGAAAATGTTAGTGACTTCTCTAAGGAGTCACCCATGACCTTAGTCTACTGTGGCCGGGGATCATTCGACGTCCTCCGCTGCCATTGTCTAGTCCTGCATTGGTGGGAGGGGCGATGACTTCTCAGATCTTGCTAAATGACGGTTGTCTATTTGATGTAGCTCCCAATCATGACTAGAACCAATGCCTGTGCGTGAAAGTTCTAGTTCGATTTTAATTAGTGTTTAGAGCTTAAATAATATACAATTACAACACAATATTTTAGTTTGCGGAATAAATTACTAAGTTAATTGAATTTTAAATTCAAAGTTTGTAACACGGTGTTTTGCTCACACCACCACTAGATGGCGTTAGGCAATTACTAGATCGCGGTAGCAAGTTCTTCCGGTTGCCAAGTAAACTCCCGTACTTCGCAACGTCCGTCAAGCTCGCCTACTCAGGGACTTAGAGTGGCAAAGCTCCTGCTTCCACTTTCATTGGGACAGGCATTTTGAAAACTCTTAGGATTTCATGGTTAACGGCACCGCCAAACAACCGCTTCCACCCCCTGATGGGACGGTATTGTGATCGTTGTCGTAGGAAGTAGAGGTGGGGAAAAGCGTTATTTTGGTATCACCGTGACTGTCGTTCCAGTTCCAAAAAAATCACGGTGATAAATCATCGTGATTTTGTCACGTCAATCACTGGCGTCACAAAAAACGATATGGTTACAAATGTTACAATGGTTTCATAATTCGAATGATCCGAAATAATCTTCACACTTTCAAACATGCTTGATAATAAAGAAAAACAATATAGTAGGTAAACATTTAAAACGTAAATACAGTAGGTAAACAATTTTATTATTAACATAGCATTTTAGGTTGTTTCATAATTGCAATTTAAAAATAAAAGCTGTTGCACTTTTTATAGATATTACTCATACATATCGAAATCGTTATTTTCGTAGTAAACACCTAAGTATGAAAATGAAATAATTCCATACATAGGTACCTACCTACATTCCCTCTCAGTCCGTGAATACCTAACCTAGTACATAATTATCGTTAATGATTATATTATAATGTAATAATTATCTCAACTAAGTATCAAATAGCAGAGAGCATAGCATAAAAAAAGTTTGATTTTAGAATTTTCTCTTCAGTCATTTCTAGAAAATAGTATCATTTTAACTCTGTGTAGACAACGTACAAACGAAGTTCTTTCAACAAACAATGAACGTACCAACGCCGTCCACCTCCTTACCCGAATCAACCCGATTAGTGCCGATGTTAACTGAACTACGTTCGCGGCTCACGATTACAACGAATGATTGACGTGACTTAAAGGACCAACGTTCCGGGAATCGAAGTGACTTTGTAACGTTGTTCTTTCGTGGCATGTCACGGTGATTCTATTTGCCTTCAGATCACGGTGATTTTTTCATCGTGACGTTATTTATCAACCACCTCTAGTAGGAAGTGTCGCAACGTAAACCCCGTGCTAGTGATGCGCAAAATAAATCACCAATGAGATCAGTGATCTATAATTGTTTTTCCTTGGAAGATTTAAATCACTCTTTTTAATCTTTAACTCTTTTAGTCTCTTTTAAATTTTTGGTTTCGAATGACATAATTCGTTCAGTTGACCATGATATCGCCCTTGTCAGGCAGATTGCCATAGTCTAGTTACTATAGTGGGGTCATTGTAATAGGTAACATTTGATGTCTGTCAGTTTTATCTTTATAGTGAAGTGACCTGCTTAAAAACATCGATTAAAGTGAATGAATCGATACGGACTTAAAACATATTTGAATTTTAAAAATCATCAGGCGAATTCCTGTCCCATTCACGGGCGTAGCCAGGTTTCAGTTTTGGGGAGGTTTCAAGATAAAAAAACCGGCCAAGTGCGAGTAGGAATCGTATACCGAGAATTCCGTACAAACTTTTTTTTAGTGAATTAGGGACGAACTTAACTTTGCGTTGGAAAACTTTTGTCTTTATGTACCGACATAGATCACGGTTAGTGTACTGCAAATAAGTTATAAATCGCAGTCAATATTCGCACAAATTTACAGTTTTCGGATTTTTTTCCTTTAGTTGTACTACATGAGTTTGCGAAATTTTATGATTCTACTAAAATGGAAAGTAGGCTTTGATTCCATTGCGAGGAAAGGGTAAAATGAACCGTATCTGTTGATTGCCTAGGCTTTCAGAAGTTCATCTTTTTCGTTGCTGCAACGTATCATAGACCTGAATATTTGATATTAATTTTAACTTGATAAAACTCGATCTTGGTATAGAATACGGAACCCTAAAATTGACTAAAATGAAGCTTCATGCCCCTGTGACCATAATATTAATATTAAAAAGGCGAGAGGCGTTAAGAACATAAGGTTACATTATACAAACAAACTTATGGTTTTCTTTAAAAAAATATCCACTACTTTATTTCTTTGAATACCTAGAGAACTACGTTGATAGCAAAGAAATCAGTGACCGATTAGTGGAAACTGACCATATGATGAGGTCTTAGTTTTTCAATACCCAACAACTTTAAGCTCGTGTATTAAAGATGCAAAATGGTTCTGCAGTCTCCAGCGACACCTTCAAAGGCAGTCCAATACACAAATCTCACTAGTAAAAAACAGATCTACGTTAATTTAATATCACGCGTGTTAAAGAGGCTTTGGTGCAAAAAAATCATGACGAACCACCATGTCGCACCCACTCCAATGCAAATTCGATTCTCTCAGTTGTTCACGATTCCTTGAACCTAAGATATACTATCCAGCAAGGCAGGCCCAACTTAGAAAAGGAGGTCAATTGTCAAATCCAAACTGAAAGTTTGGCGTTTTCCCCGTTTCGACATGGTAAGATTGTTGTTCTTGTTTACTAATCGTTAAGCAATCGGAGTCCAATTTATAGCCAGGTAAACGTTAAGTCAAACGTCAGTAAGATCAATCCAATAAAAAAGCCGGGTCAGAAGAAAATAACAGAGAGCACACCAAAAACGCACAGTCACTTCATACAATGACAAAAGACTGCGTCATGTAATGGCGACATCACATAGCGTCATCGACAGGCACTGGTGGTGCCAGCAACATGACCTAAATTGAACCTTAAATGACCTTTAATTGTACCTAACATCAATGATTTTTCTATTTAGATATTTTTTGTATTTTTATAGTTAGTTGAAAGAATAATAAATATAATTATGTTTTATTATAATCACAACGTGGTTATTAATTTATGGTGATATTTATCAGCTTTAATTATTAGCTTTCGATTTCTAGAGTAACATCCCTAGTATTTAAAAAGAAAAAGGGTTAACTGACGCAACATTGTAACGACGTTCAGTTCTTTAGATCAGAAATTTTTTATTATGTTTAGAATGGTTTATGAGTAAAAGCAAATCGTAAAATTATTCGTATCGGTTATTTTTATAATAAATCAGTAATGGTAATTGAAAAAAGTTAAGCAATTGTGAAGTTCTAACAAAACGAAAAAATATATTATTATATGCCCGCCGTTACAAGATTACGTTGTTGAATTTTGATGAACTGTCAAATGTTACCTATTAAAATGACTCTACTATAGTTTGTATTTGTACTGTATATTGTAGCAATAGAATTTGTACTCAAGAACATCGTGTTTGAATCTTCGCCCATCACCCAGGCCAAGTTACAATTGGCGCCCAAACGCGAGGCCCGAAGTCAAACATCCCGTTATAATTGGCGCCCAACGTGGGGCCCGGATTCAAACACCCCGTTACAAGTTTCATTTATTATACTTAAGATATTTCTATCTTAAAACGTCTTATACAACTCCATTGTGGCCGGATATTGCAAGTCTAGATTTACGAGCAAGCGCTGCTATAAAGACTTTAGGTAAACAAAACAATCTATAGTTGCACAATATAATTGCACACTTGTATTGATACTACGAGTATTATCTGCTGTAAATAAGAACAAGTAGTATACGTTCATCATCATGGTGGTCAGAGAATTTGAAGCCTGAGTATCCTCTAACATAAAACCAAAATGGAAATGACAATTAAGGAGCAGAAGTTAATGTCTGGGACAATTCTGCATAACATAAGGTTCCTTTGGAATTGGGTTCTCGTAAGGAGATATCTCAGTTAAAACCTTTACATAATAACAGCGAGGGAATGAACAATATGCCCGCTACGCTTGTCAATACAATATCAGTATGCAGTATCCGATAACGAATATTTCTTCCCTTTTGCTATGTACCGTGGTTATTTCAGAGACGTATATATATAGTTATATTATAGTTGCAGAGACGGAGAAAGAATATTAACCTCTGCGGCCGGGGTCAGCCTGTCGTAAAATGCGACAAAACAACCCACCCTAGCTATATGTAGAGCCCCAAGCCCGTTTGGATGGCGACTACCTTTGGTCTTAAGTATGCCGTCATAATAACTTTGTGTTGTGTTCCGGCATTATTGACTCAAGTTCCTGTACCCTTATGCGACAGCAGCGTGTTCGCGATGCCATTGGCGTTGCGTCACCTATAGGCGACAGTAACTGCTAAATTCTAAGCGGGCCGTCAGCCTGTCTGCATTCCTACAGCAATAAAAAATGTTTATATATGGTGAGAAACTCTACCTTGAGGTTGGTATGGTAGAATTCAAATCTTTGCTGAGGAAAAGTCGAACTTGTGTTGTCACCACCTAAGACTGAGTGACCACCGGGGCGTTAGTCACAGTGAACACGCTGCTATACTACACGGGTACAGGAACCTGGTAATTATTGCGCCATATTTATAGACCAGGGGGGATTGGGGCCCTACCACTTAGCTAAGGTTGTTTTGTCACCTCTTTTGACAGGCCGACCCCGGCCACAGGGGTAAGTATTTTTATTCTACCCCTGCATGGAAAAAAGGCTGAATGAAGATAATAAAGGATTCCAATCTTAATAGATTTTGTGACACTAATCTAATAATACTGATCTAATCTAAAATATTTTGTTACATTAAGTGTGAATCCTAACTAATATTATAAATGCGAAAGTGAGTTTGTTTGTTTGTTACGCTTTCACACCTAAACCAATTTTAATGAATTTCGCTTTTTTAAAATTCATATGGCAGGACAACGTTTGCCAGGTCAACTAGTTATATAATAAAGTGTGTTGAGTCATCATAGGTTCATTATTCAAAGACCTTTGCCGCAAAACCTATTAGGCAACTAAAACCGAGTATGATTCGTACACAAGAAACGGCCAAAGCCCTCAGACTGAGAATTACTTATGGAACTTAAAAAAGTTATAATACATTTGCGGCATTGTACGCGAAAACCATTGTTGGGAAGCCGCCCTTTTGTTCGCCGATGTAACGTTTGCCGGACCCTCTTTTTACCCCAATTTTGTGGGATAATGTAGTTAAAATTGTGTGAGTGGAAGAGTAAAATTAGGTTTGTTTTTTGTTTCATAACTTAGGTAGTAGTATTGTAACATTAGTATTATAACTTGGTTAAACTCGAGATGATAAAAGAATGAGACGTTTAATATTTTTTCATTTTTAATAATTTTCTTTATTTATTTTTTATTGATGTAGGATAGTAGACAGGCTGACGGCCTACTTAGATTTATAAGTTAACGTCGCCAATGGGTGTTTGCAACGCCAGTGGCATCGCGAACACGCTGCTGTCGCATAAGGGTACAGGAACTTGGGTCACTAATTCCGGAACACAACTTAAGGTTATTATGGCGGCACACTTAATGCATATGTATGCACATAAATATTTTATTAAAAGAAATCTAACGGTGTCTATATTTTGAGCAAAATTAGAAATGTTTTGACTGAAGACGGTAGTACTTTGGAACTAATGTTATTTTGTTGCTGACGGCCCTCTTAATGGCAAGCCGTTACTGTTGTCTATGGATGTTTTCAACGCTAGGGGCACCACGGACACTAATGCCGGAAATAGACATAAGGTTAATATGGCGGCATACCTATAGACCAAGGGTGGTTGTCATCCAGGCGGGCTTGGGACTCTACCACGTAGCTAAGGTTGTCTTGTCGTCTTCTACGACAGGCAGACCTCGGTGCAGGGGCTAGTATTCTTACTCCGCCCCTGTGCAGAGAAAAAAATAATGAATAATCTTTTTTAAAATAATAAAAATCTTGAGTTTTCAAATTTCAATTAATAATAATACTATAACTGTTAAATAATAAAATATATATGTCGGAGGAAGCAATATCGAGCTAGTTATGAGCTGTAGTCGGATTATTATTTGTTTAAATTGTAAATACTTTTAAAACTCTTAATTTAATTCTATTCGATATGTTACATATTTTATTATGTATAAGTTATAAATATTGTAATTTTCATAATGATCAATCGGAGCAGAGAATGTTTCTCGAGTGGGGTCGAGGCGCCACCATTACTTTATACTCAGTCGGTGGCTTTTGGTGTAAATATTCAAGTGGTGATAGTTGATCGAATTGGATCGTTGAGTTTTGTTAAAGTAAGATCGGTGCCCTGAACTCGCTGCTCGGTCCTATTTATGTCACAAAATTGTTTATGTATAAATTATAAATAGTGCCGACGGCAATTGTATTTTTGTGCTCGCATTTTACCCTGATGACGCTCACTAAGCTCGCAACTACTAGTGACGATGTCAGCGCAAACAATGTTTCTCTGACATATCCTTTAAATTTTGGTCTCTTACGTAAATATTTTTAAGAAATTACTAAGCACGGTTATTTAACAAGAGGCAGTGACGTATGTGAAACGTTGCCTGGATATTTGTCACGTCGTCCCGAGAATTTTCTCAATTTCTCTTCGGGTTTAAGTAGAAAAAAGTTATTGGTGAATAAATCAGATATCGGGTACGCGCCTAATGGGGCAATCGTGTGACGCAATTAAAACTCAACATCTGGTGTGACATTGATTGAACTGTTCTTGTACCTCGTTTTATTAATGAAGGCTAAAAGGTTTTAAAAGAGCATCATTTGTCACTTACGTTAGTTCACTATGAGTAACTCAGCCATCTTATATTTACAATTTTTTTGGAAGATTTACAAAAATAACAAGGTTTATTTTTAAACAATAAAATAAATAAGCATACTGAGACAGTTCACATTACAGCGCCATATTTTAGTCCTAAAATAAGTAGCATAGCACCTGTTTTATAGGTACTAGATAGCTAATATACTACATGTATGCTTTTCTTTTGTAAATAAATACATATTTTCTATAAAGACGCAGACGTGAGACGAGAATCGAAGCATAGGTCACGACCTATGCAAGCATACAGCGTGCTTTAGCCGTTATGCCGCAGAGATCGTGAAATTCGTTTTAAATAATATCTATATAGATAGATAGATAGATAATACTTTATTGTCACCAACTTAACCTAATGATATAATACAAGTTAAAGAGAATATTCTAAATATTAGAGACAATGGGCGGCCTAATCGCTTTAAGCAATTTCTTCCAGGCAACTCTTAGATAAATTTCTTATGGAGAATACTAGCACTAACATATCGTGCGTTGTATGAAGACAGAAAAAAAAATCTTCATGAATGAAAAAACATGATTCAAATCCAGGAAATAGTCAACTATTAAACATGGCCTACATCTTGAAATAATGTTCGACAACCATTCGCTTGAACACTCCTAAGGGTTTTGTCCCTCTGATAGTGACGGGAAGTGAATTCCACAACAGAGTGGCTTGATAAGTAAAGGATTTACGACAGTATGAGGAACTGTGTCCAGGAACTTTATAATATATAACAAAAATTTCAAAATTAATAATTAATATACACACATAAACCCTTCTATGTATTTGCGTCAGGTTACTAAGAAAATAAAATTATAAAGAAAGTTTTAGTTGTTTTAAATTTTTCAATATCTACTGCTACTTTTACACTTCCTGTAATTTTATTTTTAATTTATTTATTTAATTCAGACGCTGAGTCCATAAATTATTACTAGAAATTGTTGCTAAGAGTGATTTGGTCCTCTGAATCAGTGTCCCCGGCAGAGGACTGTCGATCTTGTTCGCTATGACGTTAACGATGATGTTGCTGCTCCCATGTGCCCTGGCCAGCAAAGAGGCTGTTGCCAAATGGCGTCAAAGCCATGGGTTCGCGCGCCCGTAGACATACCGGTGGTACTGCAGAAGCGCGGCGATCTTAACAACATCCTAAATGCATTGTTATATTGGATTCTCATCATCATCTCATCTCAGCATTCGCATTTCTGTAGCGTGTAACATCCTTTCATCCCTCCCCATGAAATTATTACTATAATGATTCAGTAACCGTCTTCATTTCATTGGAAATTCAGTCACCGATTTGGTCAGTCACAAATCTCATACATTAAAATTATGACACTTATTGGTTGGTTTCTTATAACCAACTATGCTGAGCAGAAGACCTTTTAGGGCACTTATATCTGTAATGAGATTTTATTTAACATGTTATTATTTTGTGCTCTAAATAAACATTTTTTCTTTCTTTCTTTCTTTCTATTGAAAGAAATGTATTTCCAAGTTAGAAAAATACATTCAACAGTCACTTGAATTGCAAAGTCTAAAAATATTTGACCGATTCGAACCCAATGACAAAAGTCAATAGCAGAGAACCAGAAACTTTCCAATCACCCCAATTAAAATTCGAGGTAACCGTTAAAATCAGTTCACGTTTCAATTAACACGTCGTCGATGCAGTTAATTTCGTCAGTCGCCGTTTTCAATTGTCCCTTCGCTGTTAATTCAATTTCAAAGTTTTTTGCTATGGTATTTGGCACTGGCTTTTTTAGGGTTCAAGATTCATGTACAATATTATTAAATTCAAATATATTTGGACTTAAGACAGCGTCATCTAGTCCCTAAATTAGTTGCTTAGCATTTGTGTTATGGGTACTAGATAACAGATATATACCTATATATTTATATAGACAGAAAAGTTAGAAATAAAGAAAAGATAATATGATCCGACAAATTAGGTTAAGATTTAATTAAAGAAATAAATTCGGAATGGTGCCACATATGAATTAAACAAATGATGAACAGAGTATACCCTTATTATCTAGCCAAAAATATAATTGAAAATATAAAAAAGTGTGTAAAAACTGTAAAATATGTATTAAAAATAAATCAAAAATACAAAGAAAATATGGACTGATGTCGCAATCAGGGCCAGAAACCGAACCATTTGAAATAATGCCAATAGATATAATTGGAGGCTTCGAAGGACAAATATCAACAAAAAATACCTCCACCTACTTGTAGACCATTTTACAAGATATGTATTCATTTTAACATCGAAAAATCAGAATGCAACTGATTTCATCGAGTTGGTAAATGTAGTACTAGAAACGGAGAAAATCGGAATGATACTTACAGACCAATATCCGGGAATAAATTCAAGAGAATTTAAGGAATTCCTAACAGAAAATAAGATTGGATTAATTTTTACGGCTGTCAATGCGCCCTTTTCCAGTGGTTTGAAAAGAGAGATTGAATCAGACTCTAATTAATAAGATAAATAAGTTGTAAAAAAAAATTAAATGAAAATGAACAAAAAAAGAGCTTGGACAACGATCACCAGAGAAAGTGTGAATAAATATAACAGAGCATACAGGTTTTACACCTAAATATTTATTAGAGGGCACAGATACCAGCATTTTACTTGAATAAATATAAAGAATCGTCGAAGTAAATTGGATAAAAGATAAACAACTAGCTTTAATAAGGGCAAGAAAATCACATGAATAAAATATATTTAATAAAAACAGAAAATTTCATCAATTTAACACAGGAGATTTAGTATATATAGAAAATGGTAACGTGTTGAATAGAAATAAATTAAATCAATTAAGAATTAGAACTTTCCAAATATGTAGTAGAAAAAATATCAGACTCATAATATAAAATAAACACAGGAAGACGGAAACGAGAAATTGGATTCTTGCATGTAACAAAATTACTTCCAATATCAAAAGATGGAGATAAAGACTGAAAATTGTGAGAATTTTCACCCTGGGGGGGGGGGGGGGGAGATGCAATGAGAGTATACTTTCTTTAGTTTTGAATTGGCCGTGCTTTTCATGCGAGGCGCGCGGTCTTTATTATTTTAATATAAGTAGATAGGATTTAAGAATTGAACAATAGAACGTGCGAAATATAAGACAACTGTTTATAAACATAATTGAAAAACAAAAGTTTATAACTATTAATTACATTGCGTTTATAAAGTAGTGATAAAGTGATAATAGTAAACTTTAATTGTCGTTTCCTGTGGGAATTGAACTCATGACCTGTGCAAGCGGACCTTCATGCGTTAGCCGTTACGCGTGGAGGTCATCAAAATGCAACAATTATAAAATAAATGAATGTCATTCATTATTATGTTATCAGTAATTGAAATAATTATGAAGTGTTCCTACTGTCTATTTTGGAACACGTATATTTACAATTATATATATATATATATATATATATATATATATAATAACTACGGCGATGAAATGACCCAAAGTGAGTTTTATATATATATATATATATATATATATATATATATATATATATATATATATATATATATATATATATATAATAACTACGGCGATGAAATGACCCAAAGTGAGTTTTGGCCTCGTACACCAGATCACGCCTCTCGGTCTTGAGATAGCTCTCGCAAGACGCTATGGCCGAGGTTGAGCAGGTCTTGTACACAATTAATAGACTAACCTGGTATGGTCATATAATGCGAAGAGAAGAATGTCATATAACAAGAAAAATGCTAGATGGTAGTAATGAGAATGGGTGGACACAAAAGAGGTATATATCAAAGAAAAGATGGATACATTATGTAAAAGATGATATGGAAAAAAAAGGTATGAATACTGAGATATCGAGGAGCCATGTTGTGCCAACCCCACATAGTTTAGGATAAGAATAGGAAGAAAAATATTATGAACTTTTTATACAAAACATATAAAACTTTAAAATGAAAATTAAGTAATTAAAATTAAGTAACCAAACAAAATAGTCAAGGGTCAAATTGCATAATACTGTACATATTATATCAAAACACAAACTTTCAACTGAGTTGGTTAACTCACATATTAAATTTTAAAATTAACTCTAGTTTTGAATGGAACACTAATTACACAACTTTGGGTTGAAGCTTAATGTGGATATACTGTTAGTTAACGAGCCAAAACATAGGTTGATTATATTTTTTATAAATCCTCCATGTTTTATTAATTATAAGCCAGTTTAAAGCAAATGACCATCCAAGTCATTAATCCTTATGAATTAAGCTTTTGTAATACCAACTTCAAAATAATTTTATTTCTTCGAGATGGAAATGATTTTCACACAACCTGTCGCTTGAAAATCGCGTGCTGGAATACTGTGCAATTTCCAATAGAGAGTACTTGACATGATGTCAATCTGACCGTGAACTCGAAAATAAATAAATAACAATCTAACCTTCATGCAGGTAAGCAATAAGAGCAATAAGTCATACAGTAAGAATACTGACCCCTTTTTTTGGTTTCGGGGAAAAACCCTCTCTTGATAGGTTCCCCCGGGCCGGGGGGACCGAGGGGTATGTGGGACTCCGGGAAAGATGTTCGGCCATCCGACTACCCACTAAGAAACCCCGTTGTTCCCCTATCGCCTACGCCCGGGCCTACGGATATATGGCCTGCCGATCTCGTGGCCCGGGCCAGCGCCGGTCCGCTCTTTGTCTCAAGGCGGGCCTCTGCTAAAGTGTTAGCGCCAGGGGGTCAGGGTTTCGTCCCCCCGGCGCTCTCCTGTATTGTAGGAGTTGAGGGGGGCCGCGGAACAGCACGCGGCCCTCTCCCTCACCGCAATAGTGCGGGGGGCGGATCCTTCCCCGAGGGGCCGCCTGCGGCCGCTTTCTACGGCGGCCGGAGGTTGTTAGTTGCCCTCCGGCGCCGACGACGTGGCTTGCATTGGCGGGAGGGGAGTGTGGTGGTTGACTTCTGCTCCCGCTCCATCGCCTCCATCATCATCATCATCATCATCTTTGCGTTGTATCCCGGTTGCAGCCCAAACTCTCGCTTCGGCGCCCGGGGTCCGCTTTCCGACTTTTTCTTCTCCACTTCGCACGATCTTCAGCATCCCTGGTAGTGAGCCCATTGGCACGCATATCACCCTTTACAACGTCAAGCCAGCACTTTTTGGGTCTACCCCTCCTGCCGGGGCCCGGCGGAGGCGGCATGGCCAGACATTTGTTACCCACGTAAGCATCCGGTTGCCGTAAAACGTGGCCGTACCAACGGAGCCGACACTCTTGTAATTTATCCGCAATGTCACGGATATGAAGACTGCCGCGAATGCGGGAGTTCCTAACGCGGTCCTTCCGCGTCACTCCACACATCCACCGCAGCATATTCATCTCCGTGACACGCAGCTCTTGCTTGTGTCGCTCTATCACCGGCCACGCTTCACAGCCGTATAAAAGGACAGGCCTAATGATGGTCTTATAGACTTGTCCCTTCAACTTTACCGGCATCTTGGGGTCACAAATGACACCAGTTACCTCACGCCATCTGGCCCACGCGGCAGCAATGCGTGCCTTGACGTCGCAATCGATGTCACCAGACGCATGGAACACAGATCCCAGGTACTTCACTTGGTCCGTGCGCTCGATCGTGTCGCCACCTATGCGTACGGGTGTGGGATCTGTGGAGTTACAGGCCAAGTACTCGGTCTTCGCCACATTGATCTTCAGACCACCGTTCTCAAGCGACTCCTTCCACGCCTTCACGCGTTGCACCAGCCTACCCCTGTCCGAATCTGCCAGCGCGATATCATCAGCATACATGAGCAACCACGGGGGCTGCTCATGTGAGTTTCTGATGCTGTCTGACAGAACGTCTAATACCACGCTAAACAGAAATGGACTAAGGACGGATCTTTGGTGCACCCCGACGGTGAAGGGACGGTTTTGTGTCGCCAACAGCGGTCCGAACTACGGAATCGGAGTCCCGGTACATGTCTCGGATGATGTCAATATAGGCCTCTGGAATCCCTTTGGACCGCAATGCCCACCAGATTATCGCGCGAGGAATACAGTCGAAGGCCTTCTGCAAGTCGAGAAGCAGGCAATGCAGAGGCGTATTCTTCGCCCTGTATTTCTCCGCGACAGTCCTTAGGGCAAAAATAGGGTCCATTGTCCCGTGACCAGGGCGAAACCCATATTGACATTCCGAGACAGTGCACTCCTGTCGAATCCGAGAGTCGATAACCCTTTCGAAGAGCTTCATGGTGTGGGACATGACCTTAACCCCCCTGTAACTACCGCACTCTTGCACCGACCCCTTGCCTTTGAAGACTGGAGTAATGATACTCAGTCTCCATTGGCTCGGGATCGTACCGGTGAGGAGTGTCCGGTTGAAGAGGTCGGTTAAGACGCCCACACCACGAGAGCCCATCGCCTTCCAGGCTTCGATGGGGACTCCATCGGATCCAACAGCTTTCCGATTCTTCATGCGGCGAAGACAATTCTGGACTTCTGCAGGCGTTACCAGTGGCACTAGTCCTTGATTCGGAGGGAGATCTGGCGGCTGCACCCCTTTATGCTGCATGTTCAGCAGCTCGTGGAAAAACGAGCGCCATCTCTCCTTCACCGCGAGGTCCTCGCATAGCAGGTTGCTTACAGGGTCTTTTACACAGCGGCACTTGGAAATGTCCTGTGCCGCTTTGACCCTGGAGCGCGCCAACTTATAGATGAGCTTCTGCCCCTCAGACGATTCCAACTTGTCGTAAAGTGGTTGTAAGTGGTCTCGTCTGGCTCTGGCAACAGCTCTCTTAGTGGCGCGCTTTGCCACCCGGTATGCGTCGCGATCTTCAGGAGATCTGGACGCTTGCCACTTCTTAAAGAGGGCTTTCTTCGCTCTAGTCTCCCTCTGGACTGTGTCGTTCCACCACCATGTCTCCTTGTCACACTTGCGACCACCCTTAGACACCCCAAGCACCTCCTTCGCCGACCCAAGGATAGCCGCCTGAATCTTGTCCCAGTAAGCCTGAACTGGTTCGCCCATACCACCGGCGCACTTGTCACCGACGGCTAAGGCGAACTCCGACTGTGGTGTCTCCTAGTGAGTAGGAAGTCGATTTGAGTAGCATTCCTCCCGCTCCTGTAGGTGATGAGATGCTCGGGTCTCTTTTTGAAATACGTGTTCACGATGGCAAGGTCGGCAGCCGCACACGTATTGAGGATGTACTCCCCTTCCGCGTTGCGGCTACCGTACCCAAATCCCCCGTGAACACGCTCAAATTCCCCACATTCATCACCCACATGACCGTTCAGATCACCCTCCAAAACGATCCCCTGTGATAATGGGATTCCACGGAGCACTTCTCCGAGTAAATTCCAAAACGCTATTTTATCGGCGTCGTCACAACTGGCCTGTGGCGCATAGGCACTTATCAAGTGGGTAACTACCCCATCGATAAGTACCCTAACGATCATAAGCCGGTCGCTATGACGTTGCACTTCCAAAATGTCGTTCTGGAACTCCTCCGAGAGCACTATGGCAACCCCATTCTCCCCACCAGGTGCACCTGTGTGGATCAGCTTGTAGCCATTCCCAATGAACCGGGATCTGCTGGCCTTCCACCGAGTCTCCTGCAGGAACGCCACGGCCACCCTCCGCCTGGAGAGCACATCGGCCAATTCTCTCGCGCGTCCGGTTAGCGTGCCTATGTTCCATGTTGCGAAGCGGATCTTTCGAGATGTTTGGGCTGCGTGAGTTGGGGCTAACGTCGTTAGCCGTGCCCGCCCATGACACGGTAGCCCTTGTCCATTTCTCACAAGAGCCGGGCGAAGCTCTTGCGCGCCGTTATGCGGCGGCGCCCTAGCCCTTACACAATCCCGTAACCTCATTCTTTCCATCGATTTGGCAGGTTTTGGCTTTTACGGGGGCGACTGCCGTCTGACCCCCCAACCCCAAAAGGAAAGCCGTCGTCAGAGCCTCGTCCGTTATTCAGCAGGGTGCGCCGACTTGCAGGTGAGGTTAACTTGGGCCCCGAAGATGTTGGTAGGGCCCCTTACACCCCCCGCTCCATCGCCTCCATTGCAGACATATACTGACCCCTGCGGATTATCCTGTCGTAAAAGGTGACAAGACGACCTTAACTAGGTGGTAAACCCCAAGCCCGTCAAGATGGCAACCATCCCTGGTCTATAAGTATGCCGCTATTATAACATGTGTTGTCGGCATTAGTGATCCAGGTTCTACTATTTCTAGTTCTATCCCAGGTACCTCTATACGAGCAGCAGCGTGTTCAGTGTCCCCTAGCGTCGTAAAAATCCATAGACGATGGTAACTGCTTGTAAGTGGGCCATTAGCTTGTCCACTGTTCCTCAGCAATTAATAAACCTTCTTTTTTGGAATTGATTAGTAGTTTAATTCCTTAAAGGCAAATACGGAACTCAACTGAAAATAAAGACTCACACTTACCTACGATATCTATATGGAAATGAATTTACAACTTCTCTCATCCCAGTTGTAATCTTCACGGCAGATCTGTACAGGCCTTTTTCTTTCAAAAGTTTTTATTCAAGTAAAACCTACTGTGAAGGCGAGGGAAGTTCGCGGTATTATGGAATTAGGACTGTGAAGCAGATTATGATTGGATGATAATAACATTTTCCTATTGTAATTTGTTTTTGGTTACATTTTTGTTCTTTCGAAATAACAAAGTCATATTTAACTCAGTAAATCTTGAAGTAATAGCATAAATTATGGATAAATTATTCTCCATAGGGTTTATTTATTTATTTAATTAAAGATACAGAAGTATACAACGTCATGCGATTACTTAAGCTAAGGTAGGAAATATGTTACTACAATAAAATGAATACAATATTACAAAGTGGTGTAATTGGGTTGGCGAGTGCCAAATAATTCTTTGCTAGGTTAAACACACTTTGTTTTATAGTTTCATTTATGAGAGTTTTCTTTGGATTTATTCATTGAATATTGAGATGTTGATACAAATAGATATTATAGTAATTTATTTTGAGTATTCTGTTGAGTTATATTAATTGGTTGTAATTACTGCAACATTGGACATGAGTTGAAGGTCATTCAGGTTTACGCTCCGACTTCGACACATCCTGACGAGGAGGTGGAAGCCATGTATGAGGATATCTCAACAGCCATCCACACTTCTAAAACCCACTTTAACGTTGTCATGGGAGACTTCAACGCAAAATTGGGGAAACGTAGCGACGATGAGTTGAGAGTGGGGCAATTTGGGTTCGGAAATCGGAACACCCGAGGCCAGATGCTGGCCGACTTCATGGAGAAGGAGGACCTGTATATGATGAATTCCTTCTTCATGAAGCCAGAACAACGCAAATGGACTTGGATTAGTCCCGATGGTGCCACCAAAAATGAGATTGACTTCATTATGTCGACCAAAAGACAGATATTCAATGATGTCTCTGTGATCAATTCGGTGAAAACTGGGAGTGATCACCGCTTAGTAAGAGGCACATTGAATATCAATCCAAAATTGGAGAGGTCTCGACTGGTGAAGTCTACGCTCCGACCTGCACCCATACAGATCCAAAACCCGGTAAACTTTCAACTCGAATTGCAAAACCGCTTCGAATGCCTCGGTGACTGCGTTGACGTGGACGAGTATAATAACAGGTTCGTGGAAGCTGTTCAAACGGCCGGGTCTAAATTCTTCAAGGCCAGCCGTTCAAAAAGAACCGGAAAAATCTCAGATTCTACTCTCAAATTGATGGATGTGAGACGTCAAATGACCCTTCAGTCCCCGGACGATGCTTCCCAGTATAGGCAGCTAAATAGACAGATCTCCAAGTCCTTGACTCGCGATATCCGCCGCCATAACACAGACTGTGTAAAGGCGGCTATAGAGCGTAACAAGGGCTCTAAAGTATTCGCACGAGACTTGTCTATTGGGCAGAGCCAACTGACGAAGCTGAAGACCGACGACGGCAGGGTCGTTTCGTCTAAACCCGAGCTTTTGAGGGAAGTCGAGAAGTTCTACGGACAGCTATACACGACCACACGGGCACCTGTTAACAACAAGGCTAAAGACCCAAGAGCCAAATTAACCCGACACTACACCGTAGATATCCCAGACGTCAGTCTGTACGAGATTAGTGTGGCCCTTAAACAGCTTAAAAACAACAAGGCGCCGGGTGATGATGGAATTACAGCCGAGCTTCTGAGAGCTGGAGGTACTCCTGTGCTTAAAATCCTCCAGAAGCTATTTAATTCCGTCATCCTCGATGGCAAAACGCCGCAGGCCTGGCACGGAAGTATAGTGGTGCTGTTCTTCAAAAAGGGCGACAAAACCCTTTTGAAGAACTTTAGACCGATATCACTTCTGAGCCATGTTTACAAGCTGTTTTCAAGGGTCATCACGAATCGTCTCGCGCGCAGATTTGACGACTTCCAGCCTCCCGAACAAGCCGGATTCCGAAAAGGTTTTAGCACCATAGACCACATACATACGCTGCGGCAGGTTATACAGAAGACGGAGGAGTATAACCAGCCACTATGCTTGGCGTTCGTGGACTATGAGAAAGCCTTTGATTCGATCGAGACCTGGGCGGTGCTTCAGTCTCTCCAGAGGTGCCACATTGATTATCGATACATCAAAGCGTTGAAGTGTTTGTATGAAAACGCCACCATGTCAGTCCGTCTCCAGGATCAGAACTCGAAGCCTATCCGACTGCAGCGGGGAGTCAGACAAGGCGATGTCATATCGCCGATGCTGTTCACTGCTGCGTTGGAAGATGTCTTCAAGCTTCTGGACTGGAACGGACTGGGCATCAACATTAACGGTGAGTACATCACTCACCTTAGATTCGCAGATGATATCGTAATCATGGCTGAAACCATGGAAGACTTAAGCCATATGCTTGATGGCCTCAATACAGCTTCCCAAGGAGTAGGTCTCAAAATGAACATGGACAAGACGAAGATCATGTCTAATGTCCATGTCGCACCTACCCCCGTAACAGTTGGGAACTGTACTTTCGAAATTGTTGACGAATACGTCTACTTGGGTCAAACGATCCAGTTAGGCAGGTCCAATTTCGCGAAAGAGGTCACTCGTCGAATTCAACTCGGATGGGCAGCGTTCGGGAAGCTCCGTAAAATCTTTTCGTCCCAAATACCGCAGTGTCTCAAGACGAAGGTTTTTAACCAATGTGTGTTGCCAGTGATGACATACGGAACGCAGACGTGGTCGCTAACTATGGGCCTTATGAGAAAGCTCATGGTCGCTCAGAGAGCAATGGAGAGGGCTATGCTCGGAGTTTCCCTGCGAGATCGAATCAGAAATGAGGAGATTCGCAGGAGAACCAAAGTAACCGACATAGCCCGGATGATTGCAAAACTGAAGTGGCAGTGGGCTGGGCACATAGCTCGAAGGACTGATGGCCGTTGGGGCAGAAAAGTCCTCGAATGGCGACCGCGTACCGGAAGACGCAGTGTTGGTAGGCCCCCCACAAGATGGACCGATGATCTGGTCAAGATCGCCAGGATAGGTTGGATGAGGGCAGCGCAGGACCGATCATCGTGGAGATCTTTGTGGGAGGCCTTTGTCCAGCAGTGGGCGTCTTCCGGCTGAAATGATGATGATGGACATGAGCTCACCACTCCCACTCCCCACTCCCACTACCACTCCCCACTCCCACTCCCCACTCCCACTCCCCACTTCAACTCCCCACTCCCAATAGACTCCCAATAGCAACCGCTTGCAGGAAAGCTGAGGACCGGATGGAGTGGAAACAGCTTACGAGACCGGCCACGGTTGATTTTCAAGGACACTATCATTTTCTTCTTTTCTTCATTCTTCATCAATCAAGAATTCAACCAAGAAGAAAGAAGAAAAAATCGTATTTATCGTACACTTACTTGTGAAATAAATACAAATAAATAATATAGAAGTGGTAATGTGGCATGACCTGACTGCGATGGAAAACATAATCTACACTACCAAAAATAGACAACCAAACTACCATTTTTTACCTTTTACAACTCGCTAATATAGTGAAGAATTATTAAATTACCAGAATCTCTCAATTCAGCTATAATGATGATCGATAAGTTTGAAATACACTAAGAATATAACAAATATAACAAAACGAATACAAAATTTTAAAAGCCATATCAAAAAGAAACATGACAGTCATAATCTTATGATATCAGTCCCTTGCAATAAATAAACAGAAACCTTTCACAGATCCTGAATAATGTACAACCCTCGTATCAAGATGGACCCGCGCAAAGCCTTCCATCACATCCCACTTGGCGTCGACATTATAAACAGTCCATACCATTTCCATATGTTAACCAAACCGACTGACCTGGGCCTTTGCCCTCATTTGTAATCTTCTAGCCACAAATACTTCATATATTAAAAAAAAAAATACTTTATTTCAAAAGCAAGATAGTATATTTTGCAATAAATTGTAGCTAGCTACGAATCGACTTGTCGTCACAGAGATGGACACTATTGCAACACTTAAAAACAACCTTAAATTCTTAGGAATACAACATATTTTTAAATCAAATAAAATTGTGACAAATTTCCGGATTATAAATAGCTATTATAGACTATAAGCTTTTACTATAGAGTTATTTTTTTAATAATAAAGGGATAAGGTTATCTAAATTTAGATATACGACATTGCACAAGGGCGCGCTAGTTGATGGGTGTGCGTTAAGAACGCTCGTTGACTGGAAGACGTTTGCATTGTTGATGGAAAAACACAAACATTTTGTGTTACACGTTTTATCTTAAATAAAATTGTATCATAAATTAATTTCTTCCGTACTTAAAACAGTGCATAGGAGATTTTTGATATGCAATTGATAGATCATAAACATTTGTATTTTACAAATATTGTATTATGTTTGAAGATCGAAATGGCCTAGACGAACGGGGACAGTATAATATAATTATCTATTGCTATTTTTTTCCAAATTAATTGTAACTTATATTGCATTTTATATTGTCAATATTTTGATAGTCCACTTACGTAGTATGTTTTCACTCATTATCCTCAATCTACGATGTTTGTTATACCAAGTCACTCTGAGGAGGTTATGTATCAAATAGGGTTTTAAAACGAGAAGTTTCATAGCTAAAATGAAATAAAAGCAACATTACGAATCACTCAACCGTAACCCAGAATAGATGGATTTTCTTCCAAATCGCATAATATTTATAGACCTACAAAGGATGGCGCTTGGATGAAGAACTAGTTTCACAATGAGAAGTTTCTATTTTTCTAGTAACATAGTAGTAAGTTAAACTTAAATTAAGCATGAAAGCGGTGTAACTGCATATATAATTTTAAAATAGTAATATACATAAAATGGTTTTGAACATTAAGTAATTAAGAAAAAATATAAGTAAATGAAATAAAAGTGGTCAAAGAAATGTTTCCTCTTGATAACTTTTCAAAGAGCGAGCTAAGTATGCGTTATTAAGGGTTCCGTAGGGACGTACGAGGCCTCAAAGAGAAGTAAATAACCTTACAGCACCCGTTTGCTCCGGTGCTACGATTTGGATTTATGCGGGTACTTTTGATCGCTGCGACTATCACTTGGTGACAATATAACAGGTAAGTGGCTGCTAATATGTGGACTGTTGATACGATGAACAAAATAATAGTAAATGAATTGAATATTGATGAATTAAATTAATATACTGAATATCTGTACATCATTTTCATTATGAATAAAGAAAACAATACTATATGTATCAAATGTGGTCATTGAATACTGAATTATCCAATTTCAACACATATTTGTTTTATCTACTTGACTTATAATTTGATCAAAAACTATTATAACATAATATACAAATGTGCTGACAACAAATACAATGAGCAACATAGCAACCAAGTGATGACACTCAGAAACCAACCACGAAGGTACGAGATTCGTATCTATCAACAGCAAGTAGCACTTGGCAGGTTTTCCGGTTATGTACGTAATATAATTATGTATACAGTAGAATTTCGATTGTTCGAATATCGATTATCCGAATATTCAATTATCTGGACTAATTCTTGATTTAACGGCGCAACGAGACATGTTACGATGAGTTCATTCCCGCCTCCGATGTGTAGATACTCCCACTTTAATTTTTTTTGCGCGCTAGTGTTTGTTATTGTTTCATTTTATTTGATAGCGTCCAACTGATAGTTTGTGTTTTTTGTCTACATTCCTGTTTACGTTTTGCGTTAGAAATCTATAATGTTTTAGCGAAAAAGAATAGTGTTATCTCTTAATGACAAAGTAAAGATAATAACGAGGTTAAAAAATGTTGAAACTGAATAACTTGACGCAGTTGTATGGTAAAGGAACTTCTACGATGTCAGATATAAAAAGAATTCTGATACCATATTGAAATTCACCTCCCCGCTGAAGAACGAAGATGGAAGCTTGCAACGTAAAGCCATGAAAAAATTTCATAATGTAATTCTGAAGAACGCAGTTTTTACTTGGTTCTTACAAAAGAGGGCAAGCGAGCAGCTCCTATCTGGATCTCTTTTATGTGAAAAAGCATTGGATTTTAATCAAAAACTTGGTGGTAATACTTGTTTCAAAGTGAGTTGTGGATGGTTAGCAAAATTCAGATCTAGACTTGGAATTTGCAAATTGGAGATTCAAGGTGAAAAACTGTCTGCTAGCGTTGCCTCAGCCGACTCATTTGTAGTGAACTTAAAAGTATTTCTAAATGAAAAGGAATACGATTTATATTATGTATACAATGCCGACGAAACAGGTCTTAATTGGAAAGCTTTACCAAGCAGATCACTAGCATCGCGTCATAGAAATGCAGCACCGGGGCACAAAGTGAGAATAGAGTTACGGTTATGGCTTGCGCGAACTCTAAATGAACACATCGATTGCCACTGTAACTTATTTGCCAATTAAAAAATCTGCGCTGTTTCAAAAATGTCAAAATCCCCTTAAGTTAACCAACAAAAGCATGGATGGACACAGATATATTTCTTACTTGGTATGAAAATACATTTATTCCTGAGGTGAAAAATTTTCAAAAGAACGTGGAAAAAGAGGGTGGTGTCTTGTTGTTGTTAGATAATGCGCCAACGCAACCGTCCGCTGAAACACTAAGTCAAGAAAATGGGAAGTTTACAGTAAAGTTCTTACCTCCCAACGTAACATCAATATTGCAACCTATGGACTAAAGTGTCATTCAAACAAATTCAGACAAATTTTAATGCGTTTATACAGAAAGCAGCTACTGCGTCGTCTTCTGTCAGCAGATAGCAGTGAAATAGAAACGAAGTTGATTTTTTAAGAAATCAATTTAAAATGTTGTTGCTATATGTTGGTAGAAGTGTGCAACTCTGTGGAATCGCAAACACTTAAAAGGTCATGGAATAAATTATTAAAGACTCCATACATTTCTACAATTAAACTGCATGACGATTTCAAAGCAATAATAGAAGTAATAAAGTAAAGTAAGTTCTTAGCATTGGTGAAGAGTGTGCATTGGAGAAGAGAATATCAAAGAGTGGCTGAACTGCGATAGTGAAGACCCTGGTTCCAAATTTTAACTGATGAAGAAATCATTGACGATTTGAACAGTAACGAGAAAAAAGATGAAGTAAATACTGAAATTGGTGATATATGCCGACTACCAATACTTGTCCATGACTAACTCGCCATTTTCCTTAATACAAACTGCTTATTAAATCCCTTACAGTCCGAATTTCGCCCTGGGCATAGTCACTGCTCTTGTCAAAGTAACAGATGACATGAGACTTGCGACTAAAAAAGGTAAGGTAACAATCCACACGCTGCTTGATTTCAACAATGCTTTCAATACTGTGGATTTCGACATTTTGATCGCCATACTGTTTTCTCTTAACATATCTCCAGCGACGCTTGACTGGTTTCATAATTACCTGTATGGTCGCCGGCAGCGCGTTTGTGTTGAAGATAACTATTCTGCATAGAGTAACACATTAACTGGTGTACCTCAGGGTGACGTTCTATCACTATTGCTTTTTTATATTTTTATTAATACTATTTCGGATGATCTCCTGAGTTCCTACCACCTATATGCAGACAACCTACAAATTTACAACAATTATCTGAAAGTAAATATAGAAGATTCTATTAATAACATCAACAAATATTTTAAATCTATCTTAAACTGGAGTAAAAAGTTTGGTATACTGATAAATCCTTTAAAAATTCAATCGATCATCATAGGGAGTTCAAGGATTATGTGTAACATGTGAAATTTCTATTTCTAAAGTGTAATTTCTCAATTACCAAAAATAATGTTTAAAGGTGTACCAATTTGCATTAGTGAAAAAGTTAAAAATCTGGGAATATACTTGAACAAGTATTTATCATCGAAACCTCAATTGCAAGAAGTAAGCCGTAAAATTTTTGCAAGTGCGGTATTTTTCAGAAGGCTTTACCGAAAAAATTACTTACCCTGAACCATGAAAGTTGTGCTTCCCCAAAGTCTTCTTCCTATCCTTGACTATGCCGATATCAGATATCTAGATATCACAGAAAGCCAACTACGAGTAGATAAACTAGAGCGCCTACAAAACTTCTGTATACGATTCATATTTGGTTTGCGTAAATATGATCACATTTTCGAATTTCGAAACAAACTCAAACGGTTCCCTATTCACCATCGCCGGAATGCTCATATTCTGTATTTGCTTTATAATGTACTTTTCAACCCTAAAAGTGCTTGTTACCTTAAAAAACGGTTTAAATTCCTTCAAGATGGCACTTCAAGATTTTGACATTTGACAGTAAAAAGGAATAAAAATTTGTAAATGATTTTTTTGTATTTTGTGAAATACATCTTGCTCAAGCATAAAGAAAATGATGTATAAGTAATCTGAATTGATTTACTCTTGCCTATTTGTGAGAATTGTGTTTAAAAAATGCGAATATATGGTTACGAAACGGATTTACAATGCAAAACATTTTATTATTTTAGTTTTAAGTGATGAACTGAGTAATTGATGAAACCTTGGATTACAGAGTTGTAGCCTTTGACGAAAGAACTCTAATGAAGTTCAAACTTAAAAATTCAATGAATTATGGTCGAATTTCGACCTCTGGGCGACCACTAGCTAACATAAATACATATTATTATATCCAAATGTGCAGAACCCTAACAATCATAATAAAAACCGAATAAAGTACCTCCACTTACCATGGCCCTGTGGCAAATTAAACTCGTAATTACAGTGATTGCTTTGCGGAT
Source organism: Malacosoma neustria (assembly GCA_963693495.1). Classification (NCBI taxonomy): domain Eukaryota; kingdom Metazoa; phylum Arthropoda; class Insecta; order Lepidoptera; family Lasiocampidae; genus Malacosoma; species Malacosoma neustria. The sequence goes on from OY856374.1 coordinate 21,748,077, forward strand.
CTTTTAGTATTGAGAACGATGAATCGGAGTTGAAAATTTATTTGAAAGAATCCCATTGGGCCTGTTCGTTTTATATTTTAATCTAGTTCTTCACAACCTCGTGAATATTTACACTGATATTAAATTCAAAAGCGCTTAGTAATTATGCATATATAATATATCAATTTAATTAGGATTTCATGATTATAGCTACGCAAGGTAAACATAAATATTTTCGTAACACTTCCCAGTGATAAACATATGATTATGTAATTTTTATAGTTGCTACTCTAACCAAATTCAAATTTTTTATTCAGCTAGAACATTGTTTAAAAGTCAAATAAGTATAAATGAATATACGTGAAGTGAAAACTTTGTACTCATTTTTACGAAAATTGCGTGGACGAAGGAATATGAAATTTGGCACAGTTAAAATTTATATAAAGGAAAAGTGCAGAAAGCTATTTTTTGCATAAAATCCATTAGAAATATATCAAATTAAATAAAATAACACACATACGTACCTTACTTATGCTTTTGTTTTTTTTTAGAAGTGTTTAGTCTTGTTAATTACCATTAAGGTAATGAAATACTTAAATAATCAATAAATAAATAATAATAACATTATACAATTATTAATAATATAAACTGACGGACTCATAAACTGCATTAAAGTTCAGGATTACTTTGAAATGATTTTTTTTAATAAGTATGCAAACTTTCTATACAGATTTAAATTGAAACCTCTAGATTGATTCGTGAACTTTAAAACAGCGTAGGGTCAATCCTTAAGTTTAAGTTTGTGTACTGGAAAGGACCTTATGACTTTTTTGAAGAAAAAACAGAAATTTAAGGAAAATTGGTTTAATTAAAAAATTGGTTTTAACAATAGACACAAACTTTATGCAAGGGTTTATTTATGTTTTAATAAGGTGTATTACCTCCACGTGCCCGTATTACGGATTCTAATTGGTTCCGCATAGAATTTATTAGGGTTATATTGTATCATTGGTGCGGGAGGGCTTTTTTTTTGTCTCGGGGAAAAACCTTTCTTGACGGGTACCCCCGGCCCGGGTGGACCGAGGTATATGTGGGACTCCGGGGAAGATGTTCAGCCATCCGACTACCCACTAAAAAACCCCGCTGTTCTCCTATCGCCTACGCCCGGGCCTACGGATATGTGGCCTGCCGATCTCGTGGCCCGGGCCGGCGCTGGTCCGCCCTTTGTCTCAAGGCGGGCCTCTTCTGAAGTGTTGGCGCCAGGGGGTCAGGGTTTCGTCCCCCCAGCGCTCTCCTGTATTGTAGGAGTTGAGGGGGGCCCCGGAACAGCACGCGGCCCTCTCCCTCGCGGCAATAGTTCGGGCGGCGGATCCTCCCCCGAAGGGCCGCCCGCCGCCGCTTTCTACGGCGGCCGAAGGTCATGGCTGGTCCTCCGGCGCCGACGACGTGGCCTGCGTTGGCGGGAGGGGAGTGTGGTGGTGGACTCCCGCTCCCGCTCCGCCGCCTCCTTTGCGGACATGACTGCCTCGCAAAAGGAGGCGACGGCCGTCCATCCAAGATCGCCCCCGACCATGGACAGAACCAGGGTTCATTAATTTGTTAATTTACACTTTCATATAGTATTAATCTTTTTTCAGTTAAATAAACTCTTTTTGCGTATGTTAAGACAATCGTACTTAAGTAGTAAACTCCAGTCGTGCGTCGGAGCTGACACACACAGTTTTTTTTTGGTAAATGGTATGAATTTCCATCAATGTGTGCCTGCTACAAATGTGTATAAAATGTCGCTATACAGGATCCATGCTACAGATACTTTACCGCATTACACGATACAAAAAATGTTTTACATATTAGTACTGACTTCAAAATTAATTATAATAAGTAGATTATAAAAGTTTTATCTTCAGATGAAGATAAAACTTTTAGCTCATATTTGGAGTTTCGTTTATATGAACAATTTTACTAAATTATATAGTATTACTGATTTGTACTTGTAGAAAACAAATTGCAGTAGTATAGTCGTATGATTTATTTATGATACGGTTGCCAATGATAATAGCTTCGGTTTTTGTCAGGTTGTTATTTTATAACGAATCATAAAATTCTAGATAACATTTTCTCGTATCTTTTTTAGTTACATCGTATTTTATAACTCTTTACTTATCTATTAAAGTAAACGAGGAACGCAGCGTATTAAGTAATATAAACAAACACATCGCTGCAGAGAGGCTTGAAGAGGAAATATGAAATGTAAACAGAGTTAGAACAAACAGAGCTGACGAGATAATTCGTAATAATATATTACGTTTCACTTTGTAGTACTTTGGAAGTGTAATTTGCCTTGTAAATTAATGGGATAAGTAAGGGGACTAGTATTTCTAGACTACGGCACCGAAGGGTGACATACCACTTCCAATTGCTGTACACAGCGGTCGCGAGCAGCCCTTCAGGGAAGATTTGCCATTACCGTGAGAGTGAAGGCACACGTGCCGTTTCACGTGCCCATGCAAGATTAAGATCTTGAATTGAGGTGATAGACAGCCGGGGGGTGAAGCTCTCACCCTTGGCCAAAACAATGGAAGAGCCTCACCCTGACACAGATGGCAGTAATACTAGTACCGGCCTGGGCTACGAAATCGGCGGGCCAGTTTATCCGTCGGCCCAGGCGGTAGGCGATAGATGAACAACGAGGTTTTCTAGTGGGTAGTTGAATGTCGACCGTCTTTTCCAGAGTCCCACGTATCGAGGGGAATAGTGATTTAGATTGTTTCCCAGAAAAGTCTAGGGGACTAAGTTTTTAGAAAGATTCTTCTGCGCCAGGAATTATCATCATCATCATCCTAGCGTTAGTCCCGGTTGCCACCCAAACCTTCGCTTCGGTGCCCGGGGTCCGCTTTCCGACTTTTTCTACTCCACTTCGCGCGATCTTCAGCATCCCTGGTAGTGAGCCCATTGGCACGCATATCACCCTTTACGACGTCAAGCCAGCACTTTTTGGGTCTACCCCTCCTGCTGGGGCCCGGCGGAGGCGGCATGGCCAGACATTTGTTTCCCACGTAAGCATCCGGTTGCCGTAAAACCTGGCCATACCAACGGAGCCGACACTCCTGCAATTTATCTGCAATGTCACGGACACGAAGACTACCGCGAATGCGGGAGTTCCTAACTTCTGCGCCAGGAATGTCGCGAATCAACAACCTAGGCATAATATTTTACATAATTTTTCCTAATATTTATTACATTAATTATTGTAACTAAATCGTTTTGTTAACTATATGCAAAAAATTATTAAAAGTAAAATATTTAGGTAAATATATTTATATTAAATATTTCCATTGAGTTAATACGAACATTACACTTTTACTTCGTGTTTCTTACTTTACCTAAAAGGGTTGTATTGTTATGAACTTTTGTTTAATTTTCTAATTTTAACTCGTATAAGTAATGGTTTACTAAAAATAAATAGGAATTAATTTCAAAGCATTATAGGCCTTAGAGACAACATAATGTAATGTTATACATGATACAATTGCAAATCTGCTAATTTAGTGAAGTTAGAGGGTTGCATGAAAATTTTCATTTGATATAAGTAAAAATTTTAATTGTAATATAGAAATTTTGGTCATTAATGATTCCATATCTAGTATTAAATACATCTACATGATGAAATTTAAACAGTGAGTTTGATTATGTCTTTTTGCAGGCTCGTATATTTTCCATTGATGTGACAATATTTTAAAAATTAATTATATTGGTAAATCGTCTACTAAGGTATAGAAATTGTTATGTTGTCACAATAAGAGACTAATGCATAGCTCTATTTCTTACTTTACATACAACAAAAGGAAGCATGGTAAAATTGTATAATTATACGAAATAGACTCTAAAATAATCAGCATAAAATTGAAAATTCTATAAGGCTCTACACAGTACACTGAGTATAGCGTAATTACAGTAAATAAGCGAAATTAATATTTATATTCATTACCTTAGAGTTATATTTAGCTTATAAGTTTTGCTGCACTAAGTGCGCTCTAATTGGTGCTTTAGCGTTAAGATGGGATCCAGCGGTCAATAACCCACCATTCAGTACTTACATAGCCTCCTTCAGTGCTATTAGGTGAATTTGCTGATATCACGGTGTTTACTGCAGTTTTGCGGTATTTTTCATCATTATATGTCATTGAAAACTGGAATTTTGATTGAAATAAACTTAAGATGAATTTAATTGAAAAATAATCTGACAGTATTTATTTTTACCTGTGAATTTTTGGTAACAATAGTGCTAAATGTATTACGTTTAATTAAGTTTTACATAATCAATTTCAGTGGCATACTGAAAAATATCTATAAGGGGCATATATGTATATTGATTTATTTTCAATAAACATTTAAAATGGAGTAATCTTTTATTGAATTTGTTCTTTTATAGGGTTGTCAAATATGTTAGTGCGTACAAAGAATTTATTAAATTAATCAAGCATTCATGGAAGTATGGTGAGATGTAGTAAATTTTTAGTGGAGCTGGCAATCATAGTGGGACACAAATAAACATAATCTCCAACTCAACTGTGATAATTAGTACATCCAGAAAGTAGTAGTTTACGTTCTAAAAGTTGATATACGATCTAATAGTCATACTCTTAAGAAAGCGGATGATGAGCTCGGTACCGGAAGTTTGGGATACATTCGGAATTTAGTAACCTACCTAATAAACCTAGTCCGGTCAAAATATAATTTTAATTGTTAAACAGTTGACCTATGTTGTACACCAACCTCTACAGGAAAACTAAAATGTGTCATTTCTTCTCATCACGTAAGCCAATGGGAGATATATAAAATATCAATCCGAAAATATTTTTCATTTCTTAAATAACTATCCAAAACTTGTCAGCGATGGCAAATTTTAGACGCATCGTACTATTATTAAAGATCTTTGTTACCATACATTATAAGGTTCATCATATCAACCTGATAGATTTAATGTTAGCTTTCTTCACCGTTTCGTACTCAAGTGCAATTCATAAACTGTAAGAGAGACAATAAACAAGTTTCAACAGCCTAGCTAATTACTTTTATTTAAAATATTAGATTACAATGGCACACAGGAAAAACTAGAGTCAAGTTTTTGGTTATCTCATGAATATTCCAAATTATAGACGGAGCTTGTAAAGTCAAGAAAATAAATAGCTAGGGAGCCTATTATGATATCTCACGGAGGACCAACATTGACGTGAATCTAAAGTCGAATGTAGATCAGGTTTTGAATTGACGATATTGAATGTATCGTCTTTTAATAAGATGGCGTGACAGTAGTGAGTAGCAAATAGCATTACTTAATGTAGCCAAATAGTTCTACAGATATCTTGATCAATGTCGACTATCGATGCAGGGGCGGATAAAGAATATATACCTCTGCGGCCGGATTCGGCCTGTTGTAAAAGGCAACAAAATAACCCTAGCTACATGGTAGAATCCCAAGGTCGTCTGGATGGTGACCACCTTTGGGCTTAACTATGTCGCCATAGTAACCTTGTGTTGTGTTCCGGCATCAGTGATCCGTCTGTATGTTGCCCTACAACAATAAAAAAAGATAGCAGCTTGTATCATATCTATTATACCTATCAGTGATATCTATCAGTAGATATTGAACAGTTTCAAATTGTATATGATCATTAGACAATAAAAAGTACTAGTTTAGTGGGATCTAAGAAAAAAAGCAGAAGCTTCAGTTTCAACAGATATTTAAACTATGAAGATGATTTTAATGATTCAACGACCGTATTTCACTATTCCGATATTAAAATTTTGTAGTATTGTTCAACAAACAAGCTGAAGGTCCACTTAATAATAATTTGTTACCGTCGCTTATGAATGTTTTCGATCGCTAAGGGCATCGCTAACACGCTGCCGTTCACCTAGGGTACTGGAACCTGGGTCACCTTTTTTTAATGCTATAGGACAGCAGACAGGCTGACGGCCCGCTTAGAATTTAGCAGTTACCGTCGCCTATGGGTGTTTGCATCACCAGTGACACCGCAAACACGCTGCTGTCCCATAAGGGTACCTATGCTGGAACACAACACAAGGCTATTTGGTAGGCATATTTGGAGACCATGTGTAGTTGCCATTCAAACAGGGACTCACAACCTAGCTAGGGTTGTTTCATTCTTATTTACGATTACCAATTTACTATTCTATTACAGTTACTGTAAGTCACTTCTTAATATAACCAAATTTTTCTATTACCCGCTTATCGTTTGTAACTTGTGGCAGTAGAAGAATAACGTTCCACGAGTCCTAGTCAGGCATTGTCCCACGGAAAGATTTATCTTATTGTAGACCTTTGATTTACGGACGCGTTGAAAACTTAGTACTGAGGATTATGAGACCATACCGGTTTCAAACACTGACTATGAATGTGTATTATTGCACTTTCTTGTCGTTTTAAAACACAAAAACCCGGAAAGATCTTATTCCTTAAGCATAAAATTTATTATTGTAGCTGTCCGTCTTCGTCTTTAATGTCAAATAATTTTTTTTATACTACTAAATTTATTAAATATATTTTCATATTTATTTTAGAAATGTTAACTAATTCAATAATAGTGAAAACCGATATTTGGCAACAAGATCTGTTAATGATTTTACTGAGTGAATGCGATGAAATAATGATTTTACTGAGTGAAAGCGATGGATGTGTGGAGTAACGCAGAATGACCGCGTTAGGAACTCCCGCATTCGCGGCAGTGTCGGTTTCGCTGGTACGGCCACGTTTTACGGCAATCGGATGCTTACGTGGGAAGCAAATGTTTGGCCATGCCGCCTCCGCCGGGCCCCGGCAGGAGGGGTAGACCCAAAAAGTGCTGGCTTGATGTCGTAAGGGGTGATATGCGTGCCAATGGGCTCACTACCAGGGATGCTGAAGACCGTGCGAAGTGGAGTAGAAAAAGTTGGAAAGCGGACCCCGGGCACCGAAACAAAAGTTTGGGTTGCAACCGGGTTAAAACGCTGGGATGATGATGATGATCAGTGAATAGTATCCGTGCCGGGCATGTCCTGCCACGGAACACTCCCCGCGCTTCTACAGTTGGTACTTACGTTTGACACGTGATTTCCAGTAAACTTATAAGTAAAAATTCTTAATGATCTATGTAGAATATTTTTTCTTTTGTTTGCGAAATTTAACACTCTTACTTTTTTACACTGTCTCATTTTTATCAGAATTGGTGGCTAAGGTTATTATATATTTTCGTATGATTAAATATTTGTTTTTGGTTTGCGATCTTTATGTGATTTACATTTTGACGACCTCTGTGGCTTAGCGGATAAAACACGTCGGAATACCTGCGGCGGTCACGGATTTGATTTCTATATTAAGTCTGTTGGTTTATCTATAAAATGTTATTTTATAAAACTTGACTAAATAAGTAGTATATCAGTTGCTTAGTACCAACTGGATGAGCGGGAAATTAAAAGGATTACTCACCCGCTACTGGGACCCCGTGCACTGGTTCGTATCGGAAGCGGGCACTACGGGATCTAGCTCCCCTTTCTTTTATTTTGTCAAGGCCGGGGGCAGCGGTTGCCTCTAAGCGCGGTTCGAAGTGGACTGTGGCGCGGGGGGCCGATCGCCGCGAGAGCTCGGCCACACTCCTCGCCAGCAGCATGGTATCCGTCCCTCTCATAGCGGGTGTAGGAGCGGGAGCGGATAGCGGAAGCGGGTATAGGAGCGGATTACGGAAGCGGGTGTAGGAGCGGAAAAGGAAAAGACCGGTGCATGCTCAACGCCCGGCGCATACACCCACAATACAAGCTCTCTTGCTGATCTGCTTGCTTTGGAAGTAGATAGCGCTGTGTGGACTTTATTTATTTCTTTATTTTGTTGCTCAACAAGCAACTGGAAAATACATATTGTTAAATTCAGTCTTTAGAAGTGACTGCAGTCTGACTTCCAAAATCAAACCTGGTGTTTCATTTCTTACGAACTAATTAGCATAAAAATAGCATTTGTCACGTTTCAACACTTCATAGCATAATGGAAAGGTTCTTATTTCCAACCACATGTGAAATATTTATTATTACGATATTTATAAGTTTTGAATTTTAATATTATTTTAGTTATGTATATTATGTATGTTTGTATTACATTCTCACTCGCAGAAATTCCGATTCGATGAACCGCTACGCTACGCATTTCCGCCTCGCTACGCCGACGTAACCAAAGTGTTTGTTTGCTACGAATTAAAATCTTGGTATTTAAATAATTATTTTTAATTAATTCTACCTTTTTATGATAATTTAAGCACTTAGTGATTATAAAGGTTTTACGAAGACCTCTAGAGTCTACGAGTAAGTCTCTTATTTGCCTGCTGGCCCACCCTGCTAAATAAGTAACAAATCAGCATCTGTAACACAAGGTTTCTTTTTGAGGTTAAAAGATTACACAACCTGCAGAATTAAAATCTATATAAATTGTCCTTGATTATTATTTTCCAAGACATAGAATGGGAATTATATATTATAGGGTATATAATACTTGTTTCACTATAGGGCAGTGATAAACAAAAGACTCGGACTCTTAAGTGAAATCTATAAATATAACTTGAGTTATCATGACACTGATGACTTTTTTATTCTATAATTATATTATAATAATAATATTAAAAAAATGATCTGATTATTTTATCAATAAACCTACAACAATGTGCAAGAAATGGTAAAATACTTGCAGTGTTTTCATTAAATGTAGACGAATACAAACAAATGTTAGCAGAGTCTTCTTATATCAATTTATAAATGAAACCTTTTTCTGTTTTCATTTAAATTTTATCACGAGCTCAATGAAAAAGGAGCATAACTTATCATGCTCTGTATTATTTAGCATATTTTTATATTTACTTTCTTTGTTTTGATTTAACATTTTACAGTTTGCTTATTTTACTGTATATTTCGGGACGCTGTCATTCGTTTTCTATTGATCAATAAATAAATTACATTAACAAATAAACTAGAAGCTAGCATATACGATACCAAAAATATTATTGTTTTGAAAGTGGCTCTATAAGTATTTTATGCATCACTTTGGAATTTCGCTGATCCTTAGTGATATAGCCATGATACTTCCCATGCAGAGAAGTGCGTAAACTAGCTTTTTTAACTATGTTGACATAGTGACATAAATATGTGATAAGTGATAAAAGCTTTTACGTACGTTTTACTCAAATTTTCCAAATAGGCCAATGGAGAAAAATATGGGATTAAAACTTATTTTTAGGGTTATAGACAGGTTAAAAATTTAAAAATAATAGTTGTATAGCAAATTTTAAACAAGTAGATTGTAGTTCCAAAAGTCTATTTTATAATAAAAAATTAAATACATGATTATATCTCTTTCAACTCCCAAAGTTTTTCAATAATTTTTATAAAACTACTAACAAAAACAAGTGACTTTTATTTTATACTAGCTGACCCGGCAAACGTTGTTCTGTCATAGAAATTAAAAAATGTCGTTCCCCGAAGTCCAATCTGTTTCTATACTGAAATTAATCAAAATTAGTTCAGCAGCTTAGAAGTGAAACCGCAACAGATATACATACACAGTTACTTTCACAATTATGATAATATTAGTATGGATAATTTAATTTTTTTATCTTTCCAAAGAACAAATAAAATCGAAAGGTTTCATAATAATTGATGAATATAATTAGTAAAAGAGTTCTAAGCGCAAATATGAATGATCGATTACGACCATTAACGTTAATTGTAACACACTCATAAAATAGAACTTAGTTTTAACGAAGAAAAATTTTAACCTATTTAGGAATTTGCCGGTTACACATATTTCATATTTTCAACATTTTTTTTTTACTTTTAAACGAGTATTTAATTCAACAAACTAACAAATAAATTGTCGAAATTTAGTAAATGCATTTATATAATATGTAAGAAAAGCGCCATCTCTTGACATTTCTGCCGACCGCAGCGTTTTGGGAAATGTAGCTTTGCGAAAGTTATTTCCTCAGTAATACCAGTTTATAAAAAACTGATTTCTATTGAGTTTATTTCAATACTTTGGGATATAATTTTTCATTTATGTTAAACCATTTAGACAAACAGATGAAAATTCTCTTTAGGGTAACTAACTACCCTGTAGTAAAGAAAACGCTTTTTACATTTTATAAAACCCATTTGCGTCCCATGTATATATAATCTGAGGCTTGGAATAAGTAATATTATATTTTGTGTTGAAATAAATATAAAAATAATTATAATAAGTTACCTTTTTTCTTTACGAACAAATACTACACTTTCAAGTGTATAGCTCTTCAAATGTCTCTGTTTAAAAACACTTACTGCAATTCAAATGTTCCCTTCAAGTCAGAGCCCCATGACAAAAATATCTAAATATTTTTATTACACAAGAAAAATTTCCAGGTATTACATGATTTTACCAGAGCAGGCGAGTACAGACGAGTTTACTACTGGAGTAGTTTATCCGCAACGCTCCGTAAATGTAGGCTACATCATATGCATCTAGACGTATGCTTCCTGACGCGGTCTTCACAATATGTTTATCCCAGTGAAACGTAGATTTTTGTTGATTAATATTAGAGTGAAAGTCCGGAAAGTTTCGGAGTGTGCTCCGAAATCTGCAACGACGGTTCTTGCGAGGGAGAGATTCGTCGTAGGATCGGCATGGCAAAAGGCGCCATGTCACAATTAGAGAAATTATGGAAGAGTAGAACCATCAGCATAAAAACCAAGACCAATCTTGTGCGATCACTGGTGTTTTCCATTTTCATTTATGGCGCTGAAACATGGACCTTAAAAAAGCCGACCGAAAACGCATCGATGCCTTCGAAATGTGGTGCTGGAGAAGGATGTTGGGCATACCCTGGACGGCACACCGAACTAATGTGTCGATCCTGAAACGGCTGGGCATTGTGACTAGGCTCTCTACCATCTGCTTGCGTAGGGTCCTAGAATACTTCGGCCACATCGCCAGAAGGGATGAGGACAACCTGGAGAGACTGATGGTAACAGGGAAGGTGGAGGGAAGAAGACCAAGAGGAAGGAGCCCCATGCGATGGACCGATCAGATTCGCACTGCCCTGGAAACTACTGTCCACGACGCTTTACACTCTGCTTCCGATAGGGGCAGATGGCGGCAAATAATACGCACCAAAGTACTCCGTCGAGATGATCACGACCCTCAGCACTGAGGAAACCGACGCGAGGAGGAGGATTAGAGTGAAACATAAATCATACTAAGAAATACTCATCATATCTCTCCGAAGTCTTATAGCCTTATTTAAAACAGTATTTTTAGTATAGTGCAGAGAGAGTTAACGATATACCTTATAACTTATTTTAGTGTGAAAGTTGAACAATAACTTTTATCATCTTACTTTAATATTTCAATAGATTTCAAAATTATCGTACTATTTTTAGAAAAACCATGGCCACCCACACGTATTGCGTCCGCATTTTGCTTCAGTCATCTCGCGGCTACGGTCGGGTGTGGACGTAAATATCAACGCGAAATATATAATTGACGATTGAGATTGTGTGAAGAACGAGTTACTTAAATAGGTTAACTCGTATTTAGTGTGTTTTAGTGTTAATATGTGTTGTTCGTAAATTTTTGTGAGTTTTTGGATATTTCTCAAGCAGCCTAATGTTTATATAAGGTAAGTTGATAAATGATATGTTCAAACTAATAATTTATCATTTAAAAAATTACATCAATTGAGACTTATATATGCTACTCTAATTATCACACCTACACCAGGCTTTACGTGTTATACACGCAAGAAAACAAAGTGTTTTTTTCATCTTAATTTCTTTTAACGACAATAAATTACAAATATGCCATATATTAGATCATCGAAAAAAATTATCTAAGAAATGTACGTCATAGTGTCAATGGAACTTTTAAGTGAACATATAGGTCATAATTTAAGTCACTCAATATTACAATTAAAGGAGTCTGCCCTCTACACCGTTCCATAAAACGACCGTGCTAGGACCGTATCAGACACAAAAGCAAACGGTCGGTCGGTTTCGGAACGGTCTAGTGGGCATAGTCACATACTTTTTAATACAAAGAATATTTTTTTGCCTGGCACGTTCCTAGCACGGTCATGGTATGGAACGGTGTAGTGGGCAATGCGATAACATTTTTATATGACTACGTATTAATATTTTTTATTGCTGAGGCACAGCAGTCAAGCAGACATCCCAATTAATAGTAAGCAGTTACCGTTGCTTATATATGTTTGTGTCGCTAGAGGCACCACGAATACGCTGCTGTCCGCATATAGGTACAAGAACCTCCGTCATTAATGCCGGAACACAATTCAAGGTTGTTATGGTGGCATATTTATAGACCAAGGGTGGTTGCCATCCAGATGGGCTTGGGATTATCACATAGCTAGGGTTGTCCGGCCGCAGATGTTAAAATTCTTACTCTGCCGCTACACGGAGATAAACTTTTAATAATTCTGTAAATGTAGGTAAATAGTAAAAAAATATATTATCACTGTGCCATTATTTTTACTTATACAATCTAAAAACCATTCTGAATAAAATTAAAAAAATATATATTAATGGACTAAATGTCATTATTTTAGCTGTTTCACAATAAAAATATTTTGAGTAATAGCGTGTTTCGAAATTATTATAAAACTTGGTAATCGAAACATATGCTTTCATCATCAATTTTTATTATAATATTACTAGCATATATTTTCCTATAGTTTCTATTTAATCTGGTAAATTTATCCAAATGTAATAAATAAATTATATAATATGATATAGTTTATGTCATCTTCGAGATTGTTTTCGTAAGAAAAACTACTTTTGTATGATTTGATTTGAACACCGCTGTGTTTTAATTTAATTGGTGAAATTGAAAAAAAAATTTGATTGAAATGATTAAATAAGATTTGATTTTTGTTTAAATAAAAGCAAACGTTTTAAATTTTAGAGTAAATTATAGTTTTAGAGATGTGCCATTGAATAACACGGTAACAATTACTTATTACTCATGAAGCACCTAATCTCTTTTTAGGGTATTAAAAAAGACAACAATTTAAGTCTTATGCTCACAGACAGCAGAAGAACAGTCAGTTTTTATTTAATATTTGAGTGATCGGTTGGTTAACGCCCTGTTATAAGTAAGTACCATTTCATAGAAGTCATATTACAATACTCACTAGTATATTTAAGGTTCTATACTAAAAGCTATAGGTGAATTTCTAATAGGCCAAACCTGTGGATTAACACTATCATTTACAGTAAATTCCATTGAAAAAGAAACTAAAAACAAAGATATTTTATCCATGCAGGGGCGGAGAAATAATACTAACCTCTGCATCCGGGGTCGGCCTGTCGTAAAAGGCGACAAAACAACCCACCCTAGCTACGTGGTAGGGACCCAAGCCCGTCTGGATGGCGACAACCTTTGGTCTTAAGTATGCCGCCATAATAACCTTGTGTTGTGTTCCGGCATTACTGACCCAAGTTCCTGTAATCTTATGGGACGGCAGCGTGTTTGCGACGCCACTGGCATTGCAAACATCCATAGGCGACGGTAACTGCTAAATTCTAAGCAGACCGTCAGCCTGTCTGCCGTCTCACAGCAATAAAAAAAAAAAGATCTAAATAAGTACAAATTAAATATAAGCTAAAGCTTAATGAGAATAAAAGACATGCTAGACGGAATTTTGGAACACAGATACTTAGTAGCTATCCGGGATTAGCCCCAGCCCTTCAGTCGCTAATATCCTCTGTTAACATGTTTGTTATACTTCTTCAATAAAACCCATGCCATGTAGAATTAATTACAATAGCAGTCTATAAACGAACTGCTTCAAAGTTCGGTCTTCTTGCAGAGGTAACAGGAATAACAGACACGAGTATATTTTTTTATTGCTGGAGGACAGCCCGCTTAGTATTTAGCAGTTACCGTCACCTATGGGTGTTTGCAATACCAGTGGCATCGCCAACACGTTGCTGTCCCATAAGAGTACAGAAATTTGGTGCCGGAACACAACAGAAGGTTATTATGGCGGCATACTTAAGAACAAAGATGGTCGCCATCCAGACAGGTTTTGAGGCCCTACCACGTAGCTAGGGTAGGTTGTTTTGTCGCCTTTTACGACAGGCTGACCCCGGCCGCAGAGGTTAGTATTGTTTCTCCGCCCCTGCACGGATAGAAAATATTGCCACGTACTGATGGTTAAGTAAAACATCGTAATGAAACTTGCATACTCAGATCACTTGTGTGTTAATCCTGACAACCTTGGACAATCTGGATGTATTGCCCGCTTGTATTTGCCTACAAGAACTGCACCTATCAGTGCCTCGTCGTAAGTCCGGACAAAAGTCCACGTGGGTAAAGCCGCAGTAGCTACGTCAACTCAGTTAAGCAGCAGAGAAAAGTGGAGAAAGCGTTTTCACTAAAAATTCAAGCCACTATCTAAGCTTTTAGGATTGGGAATCGCAGAATCGACTTTAGATCATTGCTCTATGACGCCTACAGCTTGTACGCTTTATCCAGACGATATTCGCCCCAATCGTATATTAAGTCAGGTATCCGGGTACCCTTGAAACTCAACCTTCTGACCCGACCCTTCTACAACACAATTCAAGAGGGCGATATCAAATTAGTACTCGTATATTATGAGTATACAAAAGTTATAAATATTAGCTAAGAAAGCTACCTAACGCACACCCTTCATATTATATAAACTAGCCGTTCCCGTCCGCATCGCTGGGCGAATAACAGAAAAAAAATTCGTGAGATCCTATGTTTTTTCCTAAAACTATTTTTTTTTTCTATAATAAAAGTACCTTCACTCCTTGTTACATCAGCTATTTACCAGTGAAAGTCCCGTCAAAATCGGTTCAGCCATTTCAGAGATTAGCCGAAACAAAGAGACAGACAGAAAATTGTAAAAAAATGTTGTTTTGGTATATGTACCGTGTATAACTGTATATATACATCCAAATGCATTTAGTCAAAAGCGCTTATTTTAATATTACAAACAGACACTCCAATTTTATTTATTTGTATAGATAAAAAAATAAGCCTCAAATAAATAAATTTCAAGTCATACGTTATTTGTTGTAAGAAATATAAATAATATTTATTTGAACTTTATACACTTAACTAAAGAGAAACAATTCTATACTATTGATTTCTTCTACAATCATTTGGCTTAGGTCGTTTTATTAAGTTACTTTACGTGCTTTGAAAGGTAAAAAAATACTGTTTCTCAATTTTAGTTGTATGTTCTGTTAAGAATAGTCATCATTCAGTTGAATGTAATAATAATAATATTTTGTGACAGTTCACACAGCGTCATCTAGTCCCAAACTAAGTAGCACTTGTATTATGGGCCCTAGACAACTGATATACTACTTATATACTTTTCTTTTGTAAATAAATACATATTATACATAATTACCCAGACGCGAGACGGGAATCGAACCCGTGACCTCCGCAAGCGTACCGAAGTGCGTTATCCGTTACGCCACCGAGGTCGTCAATATTATCGTCTGTATTTTTATTATTTTTTTGTGCGTCATTAGCCTTTATTTGTTTATAACTATTGTACGTTTTACTTATGTCGTGTTTTTGTCTCCTAAAATGCGGTCACATTATATGTCCCGATCATGTTGTAAGATAAGACAAAAGGACAAATTTCGTGTCACGGAGATTATATTTTACGGTAGATACAGTCAAGGAGGGACCGCGCCAGAAATATTCCAAATTTAGATTTCGCTTATCAATAAGAAATTTAGAGGCGAATATTTAATCAGTTGGAAAACTAGGTCAACTGCTAAAATTAATAAAAGCACCCTGGTCATGTTTGGAAACAATAAATTGAGTGCCCAGTGGCCTAACAAACCCGGGCGAGATTATTGCTGAAACTTTCTCTCTCAACTTTCGCGTGAGTCATCATTATTAGCGTCTATAAATAGTTTTAGTAATTGTACACTCTGTTTTTTGACTGTATATTTGTCTATGTATTATTCAATACCTTTTTTTCCATGCAAGGTACACGCCACAAATCTGAATAGGCTAATTTAATTGATATCATTAAACATATGATTTTACCGGCCATTGGCCGTTGACGTCCAATAGACATCTTAAGCTTGACAATAGATCACCATGCTTTGCCGTTTCTTTTTTAAGAATAAAGAAACAACAAAGTAAGCGCTTAGAAAGATTTTGGAACTTTAGTACAACAGACTGGAATCGGCTTCGACAGAGTGGGTGTATCATCCTACTCAAACCAACATCGACATCTCATGGATTGCACAATGGTTTAGTCGTCGTTATATCTAACTGGAGATGCTTATGTCGCTGCGAACTATAGTCCCAGATACACGGTTTTTTATTGCTGTAGTACACAGGCTGACGGCCCACTTATAATAGAATTTAGCAGTTACCGTCGCCTATGGGGGTTCGCTACGCCAGTGGCCTCGCGAACACGCTGCTGTCCCATAAGGGTATAGGAACTTGTGTCACTAATATCGGAACACAATACAAAGTTATTATGGCGGCATACTTAAGACCAAAGGTGGTTCCCATCCAGGCGGGCTTGGGGCCTACCACGTATCTAGGATGGGTTCTTTTGTTGCCTTTACAACAGGTCGACACAGTGGTCAGTATTCTTTCTTCGCCCCTGCACGGGTAGTATATATAAGTTGAGTTTTAATTACCCAATTTCACTATTAAATGGTTGATTGTTACAATAGCGTTACTAAATGATTATAGTAACGCATGATTGCCTCGTATTAAGGGAGGAAAAAGGCGTAAAAATTAATCTTAGATGCACCGTTACCCTGTATTATAACCGCCATTCCGTTTTAGAACAAGTAACTGGTAGGTATATGTATTAGTTGTGGGTTCCCTTTTGAAGATGATTTATGCTATACTCCGGACGCCGAGCAGGAAGAATTTCGTCCATTGACCTGTTATTATCTGTCTCTGTCACTCCCGCGTAAATATAATGCCGCTTTGCTCGCACAGAGCAATGACCGTCGGTTTCACTCTTGGGTTTCGCCATTAAGTATTGTTGTTTTAGGGTGAATTTTGAAAATCCATTACTTGCAAAGGACGCAGAATTTTCTGAAAAATAATACCATTCAATCCAGTGAAATAATAAAATCGAATGAAAAGCCCGCGCTCGAAGCGCCAATTACGAGAAGTGCACTGTTCCCGAAAAGATTATGCTTCTTTTTGTAGTTCGAAAATTTCCTAACAGCCGTTTGCTGCCAAGTTTTGTTGGATTTTCGCTTATATACGACATTGCATAAGTAAATGATACAAAATGTGACCATTTAAAACAAAGAATAATTTTATCATCAACGATGCTGGATTTTTTAGTTTAGTACAAGCCTTCACAACTTATACTACTTACACAAAAAAATGTATTTTATATACAACTTTATTTTATTAAGCGTAGAGATTATAACATGTATTCATTACGCTCAATATAATTATACACGTTATTATACACGTTAAATATACGTTAATAACAGTTTGAAGAAAACCAAAATACGTACTTTAATAGAAATTAAAATTATAAAGTAAATAATTAACTGCCAGAAATAAAATATTTATAAATTATTTATTTTATATGATACAATATTGTAAAATTATTGTAATTGGTCCTTGATAAATGTACAAAGTTACAAATTAATCCGATAAATTTATAAAAACCTTGTTCAAAAATAAACTTTATTTTTTATATTAATAGATTTGGGTTAAAATAAAGCGTATATAAATTAAATTGTAATTTTTTATCCTTTATTGGGCGGTGAAAATGGCTGCTAAATTTGCCACAATGACAGCGATAACAAACCACGAGTTTGAATACCAGCTTACCATTAGCTTAGTCTAAAAAAAATAAGAAAGTATGCTAAATGTTGTTAAGGACATGTCATGGTGACTTTTTCATATCATTCAAACATTAAAAATATAAAATCAACAATATCTCTCTCATTCATTTTTAAACAAAACCATCAACAACTCAAAAATTATTCATAATCTTCCATTAATCAAAGAGTTATTATGCATAAAGAATGAAAGCCTCAATATACAAACCTTTTAAACTCTTAACGATTGATGTTTTCAGTTGGCATGTCAATATTTTCAGCTCATTGAAATGGATATCAGTCGATTGTCAATACATATATATATACACAGCACATGTTAGGCGCCTTGCCTATAATTAGGATCGTTTCAATTGTTTTACATATGGAAACTCATGTTCCGTTAGTACATACATACATATAATCACGCCTCTTTCCCGTAGGGGTAGGCAGAGACCACTTGTTTCCACTTGCTACGATCCTTACATACTTGTTTCTCTTCGTCCACTTTCATTACTCCCTTCATACATGCCCTTCGATTTAGGGTACTCTTGATCTGGCCTTTTTTCAAGACGTCCCTGATCTGGTCTCGAAACCTTTGCCTAGGTCTACCCCTTCCAACACTTCCAATTACACTCGCCTTATACACTTTTTTCGTCAATCGTTCTTCATTCATTCTCTCAACATGGCCAAACCATCTCAGCATACCTTTCTCAATTTTTGTCACTACATCTTCTTTCAGACCACAATGTTTCCTTATCTCACTATTTCTTATCCTGTCACTCAGTTTAACTCCTATCATACTTCTTAATGCTCTCATCTCAACTGCATTTATTCTGCTTTCATGTTTCTTCTGCCATACCCAACTTTCACTTCCATACATGAGTGTCGGAACCAACACCTCCTCATGCACAGCCAGACGAGCCTTGTTAGACACCTTCCGACTGTTCATAAAAGAGTGCAAAGCTCTATTCACCATATTTCCTGCATTCACTCTTCTTTCAATATCACTCTCACAGTTTTATTTCGGTTGCGTTCAACTATTTTACATTAGAGCCCGTAATATTGTTATTGCTGCTTAGTTAACAGTACTTTCGCATATGGATGTTTGTGTCACTACAGGCACTGCGAACACGCTTCTGTCCGGGGTCACTAATGGCGGAACACGGGCAGTTGCCATCCAGACAAGCTTGGAACCCTATCACCTAGCTAGGGTTTTTTGTCACCTTGTACGACAGGCTGATCCCAGTTATAGGGTTCACGCATGAAGTTAAGAAAAACATATAAAAACTAGTGTAATTCACATAGCGGTATTTAGTCCCAAAGTAATCAGCAGTGCTCTTGTATTATGGGTACAAACAAACTGATGTACTAATTCTTTGCTTTACTTTTGTTTAATAATTACATATCATATAAAAATAATATTATACATAAACACCTGAGGGGCTCTGGATAGAGTCCCTGCTAATTTACAGGAGAAATACCCTTTTCACTCCAACTAAACTGTTACCATATATATACAACACGTTGCAATTTACAGCAGTTCGTATATTTGATAACTCATATAATTACAAGAATTATAACACTTATTTATAGAAATATATGACTGAACGCTACACAAACAAAGCCTCTGATAAATCGATAATATTTTAGAATCGGTGGTTCGAGGTAATATCTTTTACTGACAATTGGCGTTGTTGCTTTTTTGTTTTATTCTTGTCACAAATTATCTCTATGCCAAAATGTCGTGCCTTCTGGATCTCGCATCATAAAAAGAGGTGCGTTATTAAACGCCACACACCCATATTTTTTTATCATTGTCATAAGAAAAACCATCATAATGTTGATAACTATATTTTATAGTCTCTTTTATTAAAAATTAATTTGCATAGAAACATATCGTAAACAAAATCGTGATCTCATCTATGAAACATAAAGCATCTCTCTAATTTGAAGTGAAAAGTTTAAATTCAAACGATTTAAATAATTGCAAGAAAGTAAATTTGCCCTACAGGTTGCATACGTGAAGTATAAAGTTTTTTTTTATAGCTAGAGTTCAGCAGACAGGCAGACGGCCCACCATGGCAAGTGGTCACCGTCGCCTATGGACGTTTGCAGCACCAGAGGCAATACCAACGCGCTGCTGGCCTCGAAGAAATTTTATAACGCCTTTTTTGAAGAACCCCATATCGTACCGCGCTGAAAAACCTCAGCCGGAAGCTCATTCCAGATCCTGAGAGTACGCAGCAAGAACATTCTAGAGAAACGTTTCGTACAAGAACGAAGAGGCTCCAAGAAATGGGGATGAACACCCAGCCGATGGCGGGCAGTGCGGTGGTAGAAAGACGACGAGGGCACCATTCTAAATACTTGTCAATGTTTTACTTTAAATATATCTAAAAAATGTAAATAAAACCAAGCAATCTCTAAAATTGCCAAAACATTCAAAGTTCCCAATAGACCATTACAAATAAAAGCAACCGAAAGCAACCGAAAGCAACGACTGTAAACTTGTAATTAGAATTTCTGAAGGCATCCACCTTTCACATCAAATGTATTGCGAAAAAGTTGTAAAGCCGAAAGGGGTTCGTAAATTAACTTTTAACAATCGGCATATTTATAAATGGATGTAGATAGCGCGCATGTGCACGTAAGTATTAGCTTCGTGTATTTAAAATTCTTAAAAATATCAATTCATATCACTTTATTTGTAAAGTTATCGTAAATATATATGTTAAATAGTGTTTGACTCGTTACAAGTGTTGTGAAAACGTAAATTAACCAAATAATGGACGTTTATAGTTGATCTTTTACGTAAACAATGTACAAGACTTTGCGTACTTTCAAAGTAGGATCGTGTTGTCTGGTCATTCTATGAGTGTTCAGTTATGAAAATATTGCTTTTTGCAAAGTGCTATTAATGATAAATTGAACAATTAATAAGATTTTTCAACTCACTGTATTAAAAATATCAGTCCTTATGTGATTCTACGTCTACCGTCAATTAGAATTCAATTTTTAAGAAGATTCGATTATAGTAAATTTTTTTGTACGTAATTGTTGTGAACTCTTAGTTCAGTATTAGTTGGCTGCGATAGTATTCCAGAAGGCGGAGTATAGAAACTAGCTCTTTGTAACTTTTAGAAATTCACTTGTTGCAAATCTACGATAGAGTTAACTGTTGACACTCTTATATTTTCAAAATGTAAGAGCAACTACCATACTGCTTGCATATTTCCTACGGATAAAAAAAAAACAGTTTAGTACTGAATTTAAAAAGGTTTTTGTCCTGATTGTTATATTAATCAACCAAAACAATACAAAAATTAAAATACTCCGGTATGAAGCAATTGCCGCCCGTAGTACCAATCTCTGAATCCGAACAAAACTTACAACTCATCACAATACGTCGTGGGGGTGTATGCGCTTCAAGCTCATTAATTATAGACGATGATACTACACTCTCTGCGGACTCAATCCGGGATATATGTTAATATCCGAAGAAATTGAAAAATTTGGTCGATAAATGATTTAGCCAAAATTAGGATTAGTTTTTTCCATTATCTTATTGGTTTCATTAGAGTTTATTATATTTTTCTAAATTGGTCATTATGTTATTTGATAGTTCGATTAATCAGAAAAATATGTTACATCATTTTTGGTTATTATATTGCAAAGATCTTTGACTGTTCTGTTGAATTTTTATTTCGGTCCTTTTTAATCCGGAGGATTTACTATTTAACTTTACTTTTACTTACTAACTGTGCCCTCGACTCCGTCCGCGTGGAATAGTGACTTTGGGCGGAACTTTTTGGATAGATCTTATGGTTTATTTTGGATTACAAACCCTATAAACACTAAAATATAAATGAAATATGCAAACAGTCAGTATTATCGAATGCAACTGTTACACTATGCGCCTCCGGAATACGTACGTTCGAACCTACAAAGTCCAGCCTAAGCTAAACCCTATTTCATATGATTGATGACATAAATCTGAGGTCAACTTAAATTGAAATTAAATTTCCGAAACATCATTTTAACAAAAACTATTTTTTTTCTAAAATCAAAATAGCCTAAGTTACTCCTTGATATATCAGCTATCTGCCAGTGAAAGTCCCGTCAAAATCGGTGCAGCCATTTCAGATATTAGCCAGAACAAACAGACAGACAAAAATTTTAAAAAATGTTGTTTTGGTTTATGTAACGTGTATACGTCCGAATGCACTTAGTAAAAAGTGGTTATTTTAATATTACAAACAGACCCTCCAATTTTATTTAGTTGTATAGATGTACCTATAGATTTTATATTACTCATGTTATAAATAGATCTAAACCCGTCTATTTATTTTGAGAAGGTGCATGGACTTCGTACCAAAACAAATACATTTATTTTATATTATTTATTTTATGTGAGACCTGGCTACTGCTAGGAATATTCAATGCTAAATTGTTTGATCACCGTTAAAACGTATATCGTTGCAATAGAAACTATACACTTTGGGGTGACGAAATGGGAGGCGGAGTTCTAATAGCAGCTAAACGTGACATTCTAATTATTCATTCCACAAGTATCCATACTAATATTATAAATGCGAAAGTAACTGTCTGTCTGTGTCTGTCTGTCTGTTCCTCTTTCACGCCTAAACGGCTGAACGGATTTTGATGAAATTTGGTATGGTGATAGATGATAACCTAGAAATGGTCATAGGCTATAAATAATCACGCCATCGTTCTTAGGGGGTAGGCAGTAGGCAGATAACTAAATTGAGTTAGTGATTTTTTGTGCTTATCCGGTATCTATGAGAATCGGCCAACATCTATTTTTCATCCCCCTAAATGTTAGGGGTGACCCACCCCCAAAAAATTTTTTTTAATTTTTTGACATTTTATTATTTATATGGCAGAACAACGTTTGCCGGGTCAGCTAGTAATAAATATATCTAATGAAGCTGCTGAAGTTTTAGAGGTAGTGCTGAATATTAATACATCTCCTTTACCTAAGTTGTTGCGTTTATATTCTTGTTATTTCCCCCGCTCTCAGTTTCAGCAAAATGCTATCAAGAATTTTTTGGACGCTGTCTGAGATTTACACTAACAATCCCAATGATAAAATTATAATTATAAGAGATTTTAAAGTGCCTTTGGTGCAGTGGAATAGTAAAATATGACTTATTAACTTCAATTATAGTGATAAGCTGGTAAGATTATTATTTTGCTTTTTAAATTTTACTAATTTTTCACAGTTTAATTTAATTACCAATAAAAATGATAGACAGTTGGACTTGGTTTCAAGTAGTACTGAATGTGTAGTAACGCGCTGTTCAACTCTATTAGTTCTGGAAGATGCATACATCCGGCTCTATGTGTTACTTTGTCTTTGTTGAATCTTAGTACTTTGCGAGCCTTGTCTCGATTTGTAATTGTCTTTCATGCAGCTGACTATAGTAAAGTAAACAATGCATTATCTAAAATTAATTGGACTAGTGTTACGAATATTTATAATATTATTTAGATTTAGCTTTAAATAAATTTTATGAGATCTTGAGTAATATTATATCTGCCAATATTCCGTTGAAGAAATGTTTTAATCGCAAATATTCTACTTGACACTCTTTATCTTTGAGAAAACTTATTAAAGAAGAGCTCAAGTTTCATCGAAAATGGAAAAATTACAGGTGTATAAACGATTATCATAATTTTTACTTTTACGCAATCGTGAGAAGCGTGTCAAAAAATGTTATAACTTATTTATACTTAATGCTGAGGACCGAATAAAATCTCAGAGTAAATATTTCTGGTCATTTTTAAAATCAAAAAATGTACATCAGATCTTCTGGATATAATGTATCTCAATAGTGTATTATCTTCTAACGGCAAACGCTGTACTTCCATATCAATTTATAAAAAAGTAGCCTATGTCCTTCTCCAAGATCCAATATATGACTATACCGAAATTCATCAATTTTTTTTTATTTCTGTAGGACAGCATACAGGCTGACGGCCCATTTAGAATTTAGCAGTTACCGTTGTCTTGTTTGCAACGCCAATGGCACCGCGAACACGCTGCTGTCCTACAAGGGTACAGGAACTTGGGTCACTAATGCCAGAACACAACACAAAGTTATTAAGACCAAAGGTGGTCGCCATCCAGACGGGCGTGCGGCCCTACCACGTAGCTAGGGTTGGATAGATCTACTATAATTTGTGGTCTCGTCCATCAATTCATATAAAACTGTCCCTTATATAATTATATGTAAACTAAAGAGAAAATAAATCCACAAAAGAAATGTCGATCTATCAAAACATTCTTGGAAGCCAAATAAAATGTCAGATAACAATACTTATTTTCAACGTCAAGCCAAATTAGTCCTGAATCAAAATTGATTGCCTGCCTCCGGAGGTGTATTTTAAATTGATTATTTCTTTCAAAAGAGGGAATATAAGGGATGACAAAAGATTCCAAGGATTGGGGCGTTCTACCGAAGTGCTTCGAATCAATTCGGCTGGGAATTCCAATTTTTCCCATTACCCAAACAGCTTTAAGAGCTGAGAGTCTGCATCATAAATACGAACTTTTCGAGTAATATCTCAAAGAACTTTCTTTTGCCACGTCCAATATTACTGTCATTGAAATTGTATATCGCAAATGGTTTTTTTTATTGACAATCCTAAATAAGTTTTGCATACAAATTAAAACTTATTCTAAACAATATGTATATTAGTAATAATATCAAAAATTAATCTAAATTCTCTCATAGATTCATTGTCTCCAAGTATAAACAAGTTATATCTTTAAACGAGCAATTCTTGTATATATATATATATATATATCATCATCATCATCATTTCAGCCGGAAGACGCCCACTGCTGGACAAAGGCCTCCCCCAAAGATCTCCACGATGATCGGTCCTGCGCTGCCCTCATCCAACCTATCCCGGCGATCTTGACCAGATCATCGGTCCATCTTGTGGGGGGCCTACCAACACTGCGTCTTCCGGTACGCGGTCGCCATTCGAGGACTTTTCTGCCCCAACGGCCATCAGTCCTTCGAGCTATGTGCCCAGCCCACTGCCACTTCAGTTTTGCAATCATCCGGGCTATGTCGGTTACTTTGGTTCTCCTGCGAATCTCCTCATTTCTGATTCGATCTCGCAGGGAAACTCCGAGCATAGCCCTCTCCATTGCTCTCTGAGCGACCATGAGCTTTCTCATAAGGCCCATAGTTAGCGACCACGTCTGCGTTCCGTATGTCATCACTGGCAACACACATTGGTTAAAAACCTTCGTCTTGAGACACTGCGGTATTTGGGACGAAAAGATTTTACGGAGCTTCCCGAACGCTGCCCATCCGAGTTGGATTCGACGAGTGACCTCTTTCGCGAAATTGGACCTGCCTAACTGGATCGTTTGACCCAAGTAGACGTATTCGTCAACAATTTCGAAAGTACAGTTCCCAACTGTTACGGGGGTAGGTGCGACATGGACATTAGACATGATTTTCGTCTTGTCCATGTTCATTTTGAGACCTACTCCTTGGGAAGCTGTATTGAGGCCATCAAGCATATGGCTTAAGTCTTCCATGGTTTCAGCCATGATTACGATATCATCTGCGAATCTAAGGTGAGTGATGTACTCACCGTTAATGTTGATGCCCAGTCCGTTCCAGTCCAGAAGCTTGAAGACATCTTCCAACGCAGCAGTGAACAGCATCGGCGATATGACATCGCCTTGTCTGACTCCCCGCTGCAGTCGGATAGGTTTCGAGTTCTGATCCTGGAGACGGACTGACATGGTGGCGTTTTCATACAAACACTTCAACGCTTTGATGTATCGATAATCAATGTGGCACCTCTGGAGAGACTGAAGCACCGCCCAGGTCTCGATCGAATCAAAGGCTTTCTCATAGTCCACGAACGCCAAGCATAGTGGCTGGTTATACTCCTCCGTCTTCTGTATAACCTGCCGCAGCGTATGTATGTGGTCTATGGTGCTAAAACCTTTTCGGAATCCGGCTTGTTCGGGAGGCTGGAAGTCGTCAAATCTGCGCGCGAGACGATTCGTGATGACCCTTGAAAACAGCTTGTAAACATGGCTCAGAAGTGATATCGGTCTAAAGTTCTTCAAAAGGGTTTTGTCGCCCTTTTTGAAGAACAGCACCACTATACTTCCGTGCCAGGCCTGCGGCGTTTTGCCATCGAGGATGACGGAATTAAATAGCTTCTGGAGGATTTTAAGCACAGGAGTACCACCAGCTCTCAGAAGCTCGGCTGTAATTCCATCATCACCCGGCGCCTTGTTGTTTTTAAGCTGTTTAAGGGCCACACTAATCTCGTACAGACTGACGTCTGGGATATCTACGGTGTAGTGTCGGGTTAATTTGGCTCTTGGGTCTTTAGCCTTGTTGTTAACAGGTGCCCGTGTGGTCGTGTATAGCTGTCCGTAGAACTTCTCGACTTCCCTCAAAAGTTCGGGTTTAGACGAAACGACCCTGCCGTCGTCGGTCTTCAGCTTCGTCAGTTGGCTCTGCCCAATAGACAAGTCTCGTGCGAATACTTTAGAGCCCTTGTTACGCTCTATAGCCGCCTTTACACAGTCTGTGTTATGGCGGCGGATATCGCGAGTCAAGGACTTGGAGATCTGTCTATTTAGCTGCCTATACTGGGAAGCATCGTCCGGGGACTGAAGGGTCATTTGACGTCTCACATCCATCAATTTGAGAGTAGAATCTGAGATTTTTCCGGTTCTTTTTGAACGGCTGGCCTTGAAGAATTTAGACCCGGCCGTTTGAACAGCTTCCACGAACCTGTTATTATACTCGTCCACGTCAACGCAGTCACCGAGGCATTCGAAGCGGTTTTGCAATTCGAGTTGAAAGTTTACCGGGTTTTGGATCTGTATGGGTGCAGGTCGGAGCGTAGACTTCACCAGTCGAGACCTCTCCAATTTTGGATTGATATTCAATGTGCCTCTTACTAAGCGGTGATCACTCCCAGTTTTCACCGAATTGATCACAGAGACATCATTGAATATCTGTCTTTTGGTCGACATAATGAAGTCAATCTCATTTTTGGTGGCACCATCGGGACTAATCCAAGTCCATTTGCGTTGTTCTGGCTTCATGAAGAAGGAGTTCATCATATACAGGTCCTCCTTCTCCATGAAGTCGGCCAGCATCTGGCCTCGGGTGTTCCGATTTCCGAACCCAAATTGCCCCACTCTCAACTCATCGCCGCTACGTTTCCCCAATTTTGCGTTGAAGTCTCCCATGACAACGTTAAAGTGGGTTTTAGAAGTGTGGATGGCTGTTGAGATGTCCTCATACATGGCTTCCACCTCTTCGTCAGGATGTGTCGAAGTCGGAGCGTAAACCTGAATGACCTTCAACGAATACCGTTTGGTAATTTTGAGTATTAGGTACGCTACCCTAGTCGAAACACTCCCCACCTCAGTAACGTTGTTCACAAGAGACTTGTGAACGAGAAACCCGACACCACCTTGGGACAGTTGGTCGCCCTCCCGGAAGTAGAGCAGATTTCCGGAATTTAGGATTATTGAGTCCTCTCCCTGTCTTCGGACTTCAGATAACCCCACAACATCCCATCGCAGTCTGCTCAAAACTTCCTCCAGTTCCTCCAACTTCTCGTTGGTCCGCAGTGTCTTGACATTGTATGTTGCCAGGGCCAAAGGTCGTCGTTCTTGGTAGCGAATCCGAACCCGGGGATTCTTCGCACCCCCTGCCCCGTCGCTTATGTGGCTGCTACCGTGACCACCACGAACGGGGCCGCCGGGGACTAGGGGCCGGGGCCTGTGTGTATCTGTCATTTTAGGGGGGGGGTTTTGCCATAATCGCCACGCTTGGCAGGCGGGTTGGCGATCGCAGTATTCGCAGTTGGTGATGCTCTCACGGAAAGATGCTGCTGCCCATCCTCCGTTCTTTCTATCCCTTAGTCGTCTCTTACGACACCCAAGGGAGGAGATGGGGTGGTGCTATTCTGGTGCGACACCACACACTACAACAGTGACAATAAAAGGTAGTAATTAATGGGCAACTACAACATAGTTTACAAAGTATTCCAATTTCACACAACTATTTTTAAACTCTACACATATATATGAGCGACACCAATAAAAATTCCAATAAACTAAAATAAACGATAATGATCCATTATAATACATGATAATGACAGTTGATTTGTATTATCTTTATAAACACTATTATTAATGGAGTATGTTTTATAATAACTTATCTAAATTGTAGTATAGTCTTGAAATGGGTTATATTTTCAGATTTCAAACGTTCAATCACACACATAATTATTAAAATAAGTAGTAAACGATGCGCTATTTTTATATATAGCATAAAGATAAGATCTGCTGATCTCCATTTATGAAAATCTTCTTCCTCCTGCCCTTATCCTACATTATATAGGGTCAGCACAACATGTTGCATGTTGCAATAGTTATGGCTTAGTTTTTACAACCGCCCGCTTGCCTGACGTTAAGCCCTTTTTGGGGAAAAAAAATCAGTCATCCTTTTTATTTAAATTATTTTCTGGTTTCACATTGAAAGTAGGAAACGAAATTTCGTTGTTAGTCATCTAACATATCCTCAAGCTACACTTTTATTGGTTTCTTCTTGAACAAACAACATCCGAGTGTCGGTTTGGATGTGCAGGGTGACACTTTTGCTGGGTCGCCGACTATTACGGGGTCCGTGCACAATCACATTCAACAACTATGTCATGAGAGCTTCTAAATAGGAAATTCGCAGTGTCAAGCGTCTTCGATTGCTCTTAGTCCTGCATTTCATTGCGCTTGAATGCAGAAACAGGCAGCTTGCGCAGGTGCTTGCGCACAATCTTCTTATAATTTAGTGGTGGATCACAGCAATCTTCCTCTTAGAAAGTTAGAGGCCTTGAAACACGTAGCTTTTTCACAATAATACATAACCTTCGGCAAAGGACATCGTGGCAAGCAGGGATAGCATATAGGTGGATCTTCATAGCACGTTTTTGTACAAGGGGCCACTAACATTATACATACTGCAAATTGTTCGCAGTCTTTAGGATAAAAGCACGTCATTTTTATTTAGATTTACTTCTTATTCATCTGTAAATTTTATATAATAATAAATAAATTTCCACTAGAATTTTGATAATTTTGACGGAATTTTGACAATTAATATATTAATATATATATATATATATATATATATATATATATATATATATATATATATATATATATATATATATATATATATATATATATATATATATATATATATAATTGGAATCTCGGAATCGCCTCCAACAATTTTCATGAAGTTTAGTATACGGGGGGTTTCGGGGGCGATAAATCGATCTAGCTAGGAATCATTTCTAGAAAATGTCATTTTATTCGCTTTTTTTTATTGGAAGAAAAGTAACAAAAAGGTGGCGTTTGAGTAGTCCCAATTTAAACTGAAAAATGACTTTCTGACATCTATCGGCGAATAATAATACTATTTTTTTTTAAATTGCTTTAACGACACAACAACACTAAAGCTATTCCAGCAGATGGCTGATGGTTAGACTAATTGTTTATTTATATTTTGTGTCTTCTTAATGCACGTGTTCACTTAAAAATGCCTAAACGATCTTGGAAAAAAACGCTTATAAACAATCTAACTTCACTTATAAACAACTTATAAACTTCACGAAGCCGAAAAATGCTGAGCGAAGCTTGGTCATCCAGGTACTTATACCATAATATATTAACAAATCATGCAATTGCAATGCAAAATTAAATTATAAAATTAATATTGGGGTCGGCACAATATCTTTTCTCCTTTCATTCTCTGTTAGTTGTTATTTCAACATTCACACCCTTTTTTGCCATATCATGTTTTACGCAATAAATTATTATTATTATAAATTAAGTATCTGGAAACTGTTATTGGGAACTTTTCACAGTTGAACAAGTCAGCTGAGTAATGAAACGCTTAGGAGAGATATTTGGTTGCATCCGAATATATAATAAGTAAATAATAATAATAGAAATAATCATATATCATAATCTACCGTCATAAGATGAAATTAAATACATTGTATTTTGAACCCGTGTAAACGTGACTCTTCTTGTATGTAGTGTAGCTAAATTTGGTTTTTACAGCAGCTGTCTGACTTCTTTGACTTCGTCAGGAATCCTAGTGGGGATAATCTTTGGCTGTCTGTAAAATAGAAAAAGAGTAATTAATTTACAACCTTTTGCAACTACCTAGGTGAGAGTGTGGAATGGAGTGGATAAATTGCTACTCTTATATCTAGCTGCCGTATTTTCCAGCTGAGCGATCAAAATAAAGTACTCTAAATAACAATTACAAGTATTTTTGAAGATAAACAATATTTATTACAAAGAAGATTAATGGTGCTAAAGTCTATAGAACAATCGGATATCACAGTTAACCAAAACACAATGATTCCAATTGTGATCTCCATTTGAATCTTTTCCAAACTTATTCGAGAAACAAAGTGTCGCTCCGATGCTTCCAAACCACCTGGGGAATTGTTTTGAACGCAAACGACTTACCATAAACAATTACTTGATCGAGTTGGCTGGATTCGCTACCAGAGGTTTTATATTTGTTTAATAGATTAGAAAATGCAGGTAATATACAGACTTACGATATTGAATATATCAATAAAATTATTGGAAGTTTATGAAAATACATAGTAATAATACTTTATTAATTATATCCGTATTATTAATTTATATCCGTGCAGGGGCGGAGAAAGAATACTGACCTTATTAGCTGGGGTCGGCCTATCGTAAAAGACGACAAAATACCCACCCTAGCTACGTGGTATGGCGACCACCTTTGGTTTTAAGTACGCCGCCATAATAACTTTGTTGAGTTCCGGAATTAGTTACCCAAGTTCCTGTACTCTTATGGGTCAGCAGCGTGTTCGCAATGCCACTGGCGTTGTAAACAACCATAGGTGATGGTAACTGATAAATTCTAAGTAGACCGGCCTGTCTGACGTCCTACAGCAGCAAAAAATATTTTAACAAAACTGATAATTGTTTGTTTTGACACAGTACAAAAGGGAGTACAAAGGTCAAACCACAGACAATTTATTGTATAATTATTTTTTAAATTAAAACTATATTATTAGTTCTTGTGGAACTCTCCTATTAATAGATAGAAGAAGAAAAAAGACGAGATATATCCAAACAATCAAATTTTGGACAAATTTTCATATGTCTTGTATATTTCATAGAAACAACTTGCTCAAAAAAAAGGCACAGAAAAGAATAACACAAACAAGCGCGCAGGAGTGAAACAGAAAAACAATGAAATGTAATACTTCAATAATATTAATATGTATTTATTTACACGAAGAAAATTATATTAGTTAAAAGTATATGTCACTTATCAAGTAACCAGGCATATAAGATTTCAATTGCTGTATTATATCCAATAAAGGCAAGCGGACTTAAACGAATTTCAGCAGTACTTTCACTATTTTGGAGCAATTACTTAAATTTGCATGCTCATTTTCAATGCTCTTATCTCGACTCTCAGACAATTGTTCAAGTAAGTAAAATAAAATCAGTCTAAACAGTGAATTTATATTCTCTTATATTCTCTTTTGCTGTATTATTAAAATTTTATACACAAACTACGTAACTGACAATAGGTCCATTCGAAACAATACTTGTAACTAACTCGGCTGCAATCATTGAATATCGAATGAAAGGACCCTATTGATTCAGCAAATAAATGCTTTTTGTTTCGATTCCATTTGGACGCTAGTCTCGTTACGTAGATTCAGGTTGGGGAACGAGTTGAATTTATTTCGTAATTTAAATTTTTTCTCTTATTTTCGTTATAAATCCTGAGTGCTAGTAACAATTATAATAACTAGTGGTCGGCCAGAGGCGAAATTCGATTAATATTAATTTATAAATATATATATTATGAATTTAAATATTACATAGCATTATAAAATTAACCTTAATGGTCTTTACCAGGCCATAAAATCTTCATCATCATCATCATTTCAGCCGAAAGACGCCCACTGCTGGACAAAGGCCTCCCCCAAAGATCTCCACGATGATCGGTCCTGCGCTGCCCTCATCCAACCTATTCCGGCGATCTTGACCAGATCATCGGTCCATCTTGTGGGGGGCCTACCAACATTGCGTCTTCCGGTACGCGGTCGCCATTCGAGGAATTTTCTGCCCCAACGGCCATCAGTCCTTCGAGCTATGTGCCCAGCCCACTGCCACTTCAGTTTTGCAATCATCCGGGCTATGTCGGTGACTGGTTCTCCTGCGAATCTCCTCATTTCTGATTCGATCTCGCAAGGAAACTCCGAGCATAGCCCTCTTCATTGCCCTCTGAGCGATCATGAGCTTTCTCATAAGGCCCATAGTTAGCGACCACGTCTGCGTTCCGTATGTCATCAAAATCTTATAATAAAAAAAACAAAAGCGTAAGTAAGGTATTTTATCTTCCTCTGCGGCCGGGATCGGCCTGTCGTAAAAGGCGACAAAACTACCCTAGCTACGTGGTAGCGCAGCAAGCCCGTCTGGTTGGCGACCTTTGGTTTTAAATATGTCAGCATAATAACTTTGTGTTGTGTTCCGGCATTAGTGATCCAAGTTCCTCTTATGGGTCAGCAGCGTGTTCGCGATGCCACTAGCGTTGCAAACACACATAGGCGATGGCAAAGGAACTGCTAACCTCTAAGCGGGTCATCAGCCTGTCTGCAGTCCTTTTTTTTTTTTTTTTTTTTGGTCTCGGGGAAAATCCTCTCTTGACGGGTTCCCCCGGCCCGGGGGGACCGAGGGATATGTGGGACTCCGGGAAAGATGTTTGGCCATCCGACTACCCACTAAAAAACCCCGCTGTTCTCCTATCGCCTACGCCCGGGCCCACGGATATATGGCCTGCCGATCTCGTGGCCCGGGCCGGCGCCGGCCCGCCCTTTGTCTTGAGGCGGGCCCCTTCTAAAGTGTTGGCGCCAGGGGGTCAGGGTTTCGACCCCCGGCGCTCTCCTAACAACTCTAGGAGTTGAGGGGGGCCGCGGAACAGCACGCAGCCCTCACCCTCGCGGCAAAAGTGCGGGCGGCGGATTCTCCCCCGAGGGGCCGCCCGCGGCCGCTTTTTACGGCGGCCGGAGGTCGTTACTTGACCTCCGGCGCCGCCGACGTGGCCTGCGTTGGCGAGCCTGTCTGCAGTCCTACAGCAATAACAAAAAAGGTATTTATGTGTGTGTGTTGTATATCATTCGAGCAATGGTGTGTGTAATGTTTATTTTAATAATATTTCATGTATTTCTAATGGATTTTAAGCAAAAAAAAAATAAATAACTTTCTGCACTTCTCCTCTATATAAACTTTAACTTTGCCAAATTTCATATTCTGCCGTCCGCACAATTTTCGTAAAAAAGCGTACAAAGTTGTCACTTCACGTATTGAGATATAGAAAATAAATCCTTTTTATTTCCAAATCCTTTCTTTTTCCAAGATTTTAGTAGTTAATTGTCTTCTTACTATCTATATGTAAATAAGATTATTATTTTCTTTTATAGATATGGATCCCTTATCGGGTGAAGGCCTCCTCAAACTTCTTCTAAACATTTGTGTTTTTTCCAATAATCTACCATATCTTTCCAGTTTCAATTAAATCATCAGCCCATCTTCTTTTCAGCCTACCTAATATAGCAACTAGCAATAACGTCCATTAGATTAAACATTGGATTTCTAGTAACACTTGGATGACGATCGTCTCTTTCATCATAATATAAATACATAGTACAGTAACGAGCGAACGTATCCGCCACGTATGTCTAAGGAATATTGGCGGGTTACACATACCGATAATCCCCAATACTCGAAGACCTATCGTCTCTCTTCAAGCAATACATTTTACCAGTATTGACCTACAGAGCCGAGACGTGGAAACTAATGGAGGGACTGATTCACAAATTTCAAAGCACTCAGCGTTCTATGTTGAGTGTTTCTCCTATGGACAAAATCTAAAATGAGGAAATCCGTAGGAGAACCAAAGTTACGTATATAGCTGGTAAAATATGCAAGGAGGCAAGGGCTCGGGCACATTTGTCACAAGACTGATAGGCGTGGGACCGAACCGATGACTTGTGCAAGGTTGCTGGTAGCAGTAGACTATGACAGGCAAGATTAGGCTACATAAGGCATGCACGCTGTCGTATCGAACCTGTGACCTCTATGTTATTCAAGTATAATACCACTTGGCTGTCATACGCCATACCAATAACATATCCATTGAACATTGCATATTTTCCCGTAGATGAAGATGTATAGATGAAATTAGTAATAGAAATCACCAATCTCTAATTATAAGGCAGAAACTGACTTTGAAATCCAAGCGATGTAATACGCCCGATCCGTAACTTACAATTTCATCTTGCTTCGCTTAATATCGGATGAAGGGTACTGTATTTGTCAAAACAAATGTTTATTGGATAGATTGAAGACATCGGCGTTTGCAATTATTTGCTTTATTAGTGTTCTGATTTAAATACCTAGATATACGAGTATATCGATGGGTTATTAGAACAAAGCCACAATCGACAAAACGCAATTTTACAGGAAAAAAGATTTCTAGAAAATCTTGACAAGACGTATCAAAATGATGCAACCGGGATTTAACGCAAGGATGATAATGATGAAGACGTATCAAAATAGTTTGTACTTCAAACGATTCGTTATTTTTTTCTGGAGTGACATATAATTTACACAAGCATAGTGCTTAGGAAATATCTAAAAAAAGGAAAAAAAACCATACCGCTTCGTACGTTAAATGTCGTTTCAGCAAGTCCATTGTGGTTTTATTCCGGTAAAGTGCGAAATCAACCAAACAACAATAGTCTATTGCAATGCTGTGCGCTGATCTGAAGGATGTGTGGCGAATATAGTAATATCGTTTTGCAGTGAAATTCGAGTACCTGTTATATACAGTACAGTACATGTTTCTGAAGAAATTTTGGATAAAGTGAAATACCATTCAGACTTACAATTTAGCATAGCTACTCATTTTGTAATCTAGACGCTCACTAAGAGTAGAGTTTACTCTAATAAGCTCTATTTAAAACGTTTTTTACTTATTTATATGGCACAACAACATTTACGGTCAGCTAGTTAATATGTAACTTAACCTGAACAAGAAATAATAAAAATATTGAGATGAAACATAATTTCTAATACCGGCCAAGAATATAATTACATTGTATATTAATATATTCATGAAGTAGTTCAATTTATTCGTATGTCAAGAGGGACATTTCCTATTCGTTTAGGTCAGGGCTGCCATATTTATTCGACCGTCTCTTATTGGTGAAATTTCTTACATATTTATTTTGTTAATTCTAGTAATACTATTGACGTTGTATTTTTCAGTTTATAAGGATATACATTTAGGTACTGCGCGTTTGTGTGTCTGTGTGTGTGTCTGTGTGTGTTTCTGTGTGTGTGTCTGTGTGTGTGTATCTGTGTGTGTCTGTGTGTGTGTCTGTGTGTGTGTGTCTGTGTGTGTGTCTGTGTGTGTGTCTGTGTGTGTGTCTGTGTGTGTGTGTCTGTGTGTGTGTCTGTGTGTGTGTCTGTGTGTGTTTCTGTGTGTGTGTCTGTGTGTGTTTCTGTGTGTGTGTCTGCGTGTGTATCTGCGTGTGTCTGTGTGCGTGTGTCTGTGTGCGTGTCTGTGTGGGTGTATCTGTGTGTGTCTGTGTGCGTGTCTGTGTGCGTGTCTGTGTGCGTGTCTGTTTGAGTCTCTCTCTCTCTCTCTCTCTCTCTCTCTCTCTCTCTCTCTCTCTCTCTCTCTCTCTCTCTCTCTCTCTGTGTGTGTGTGTGTGTGTGTGTGTGTGTGTGTGTGTGTGTGTGTGTCTATGTGTGTGTGTGTGTGTCTGTGTGTGTGTCTGTGTGTGTGTATATGTATGTCTCTCTCCCTCTCTCTCTCTCTCTCTCTCTCTCTCTCTCTCTCTGTGCGTGTGTGTTGTTAATTCTAGTAATACTATTGACGTTGTATTTTTGAGTTTATAAAGATATACCTTTAGGTACTGCGCGTTTATGTGTATGTGTGTGGCTGTCTGTGTGTGGCTGTCTGTGTGTGTGTGTCTGTGTGTGTGTATGTCTGTGCGTGTGTCTGTGTGTACTGTATCTGAGTGCGTGTGCGTGTGTGCGTGTGTCTCAATATAAGTCAAGCTAGACGATGGGCAAATGTCTGGTGTACGGTTTTCATCATGATCAAAGTGGTTGTAATGTTTACTACGGCTGAAAATATAATTTTCCTTTAAGCTTGAATTTTCGCAATACCCGTGCGAACGTTCAGTAGGAAAGTGTGAGACTGCAATGCATCCATGTACCCACATCGCAGTATTAGATCTCTTATACTATAAAGTGAGACGTCAGCCTGCCAGGTTCTGCAGTAGTAAAATGAACTATTTTATCAATCGAAGTGAGGGACACGACTTTAAAAGGGACTTTTCCTGCTAAACTGGCAAGTAAAAGCTGATTATTTGACGGTACATTAAACATTCAAGAGAAGTCAAATAGTCATTGAAGCATTAAATATTCAGCATGTTAATAAACATTACAGTTGAATTATCATTTATATTAAAATAAACACGCGGTCATTTATTTTGGGCCTCCACCGCTATTTGGTTCAGACAGCTTTTGTGAATGGCGCTCATAATGATCGCCCCGTTGTTCTCGGACTCAATTAAGAGAAGTCTATTTTTCATACAGATTTTGAGGGTACACTCACAAAAAGAATCTTTTTAAGGAATATTACTGTTGTACTACTTACTACTGTATAAAACTTAATATCTCTTATTATCTTTAAGATGACCTTTGTGGCGTAACGCCTATATGCCTAACGTACTTCGCTACGCTGCTTGCGGAAGTTACAAGTTGGATTCCCGTCTCACATCTGGGTGTTTAAGGTGGGCTGAAAAGTTCGTAGGCTGACACATAGATGGCGCTACTAGCATTAAATTAATATAATTTTAGTTAGCCCTAACCTTTAAAAGACACGTGTATGAATTTGACATTTGTAGTACTACTATTAGTTTGTGAGATATAGTATTTTGAGTGAAGGAACTTTTGTTTGTTTAAAAAAATGGATAAAAAGGAATTTTGTGTGTTAATAAAGGATTGCTTTTTGGCGAAAAAAAAAATAGTACTGAAGCCAAGGCTTGGCTTTGTAAACATTATTCGGACCCTGCACCAGGAAAATCAATCATTGAGAAATGGTTTACTAAGTTTAAACGAGGGGAAATGAGTACCGAGGACGATGCACGCAGTGGATGCCCCAAAGAGGCTGTTACCGACGAAAACATCAAAAAAGTCCACAAAATAATTTTGGATAATCGAAAAATGAAGTTGATTAAGATAGCTGAGACCCTAAAGATATCAAAGGAATGTGTTGTTACATATCCTAGCTGAATATTTGGATATGCGAAAGCTTTGTTCAAAGTGGGTGCCGCGCGAGCTCACAATCGACCAAAAACAACAACGAATTGATGATTCTGAACAGTGTTTGAAGCTGTTCAAATCCGAATTTTTACATCGATATGTGACAATTGATGAAACATGGCTCCATCATTTCACACCGGAGTCCAATCGACAGTCAGCCGAGTAGACTGCACGTGATGAACCGACTCCAAATCGTGGAAAGACGCAAAAGTCGGCTGGCAAGGGTATGGGATCAATATCTTGGGGTGCGCATGGTATAATATTCATAGACTATCTTAAAAAAGGAAAAAACCATCAACAACGACTAATAAGTAGCATTACTGGAGCATTTGAAGGACAAAATCACTGAAAAGCGGCCCCATTTGAAGAAGAAGAAAATGCTGTTTCATCAAGATAATGACCGTGTCACAAATCAATGAAAACAATGGCAAAATTCCAAGAATCGGGCTTCGGATTGCTTCCGTATCCACCGTATTCTCCAGATTTGGCCCTCAGTGACTTTTTCCTGTTCTCAGACCTCAAGAAAATGCTCGCTGGACAGAAATGCTGTGCTCATGAAGAGGTAATCGCCAAAATTGAAGCCTATTTTGAGGCTAAAGACAATTCGTAGTATAAAAATGGTATCGAAAAATTCTATGACCGCTATAATCGTTGTATCGCTCTCGAAGGCAACTATATTCAATAATCAAATCAAATTGTATCAAAAAAAAATTCTATGTTAGTCTACGAACTTTTCAGCCCACCATATATGTATCATCATATCATATTATCATTCTTCTTCTTATTCGTGCACTCTTGACAGAGTGGTCGTGGTCATGCGTCGGTCAATTTCTGCGCCACCGCTGTTTTTGCGATGCGTCACCATTCACATCAATGCCCGGCAGAGGGAGAGCAATCATTAATACCGGAGTGCGTCACAGATTTGATGAGGTCTGTCCACCGTGTTGGAGAACGCCCGCGAGATCTTTTGCCCTCGACTTTCCCTTGTACAACCAGCCGTTCCATTGAGTCCTCGTTACGGGTGATGTGCCCGAAGAACTTTAGGATTCGTATTTGCACAGTTGACGATAATCTCTCTTGGATGTTAAGTTCCTTCAGGATCGAAACGTTGGTACGGTGCGCGGTCCACGGGATTCTAAGCAGGCGTCTCCAACACCACATTTCCAGTGCGTCAATCTTGCGACGGTCTTGCATCCTCAGTGTGCGTCCACACTGAATGCGCGGTGGCTGGAGCCTAGGCGGGCGCTGCGCGCGGGGCCTTGCAATGGCCACAGTGACGCGCGAGCTCATGTAGCGGTTCGACGTATATCAGGTGTTGCAAACTATGGATGAGGAGTTGCTATTTTTACTAGACAGTCCAATCCTGAGATGGGAGTTGTTGAACACTAGAGATGGTTTGCACGAAATAAATAAAAACAAAGAAATAGCTGATGAATTTTTTAACTTATATAAAGAATTGAGATTATACCCTACAAAATTCATTGAGTACACTCAAATGCCCGTGTCAACATTTGACTACATACTAATTCATACTAGTTACATTCTTTTATTTCACTCCATAACTTTCTTGTTATTGTGCGATTACTGTGGTGTGGATGTTTGCTTTGCCATATAGGTAGTTTAGATTGAATCGCACTTATAAACAATTCAGTATTTATCGTCATTTTACGACAAACAAATACAGACGCGCATATGCCGAGCGACAAGACCGAACTGGTTTGATACCCCCCGCCAACCGCGCATTGGGTCGCTCGCTGACTAGGCCCGTAGTGTGGCCAAAACGGGCGGACAGGAGCGTTTAAAAACTACGCGCGCTATCTCGCCCAGTCCCGTCGCACTAGGCTTCCGCCTTAGTCACTACGATATGGACACAAAGGCGCGTTTCATATGTTTGATACTTCGCGCCCGTCGTCGCAACCGCGCTAGGCTCGCAGTATGGACGCACCCTCAGAGTCCACGTCTCAGCTCCGTATAGGAAGATTGGAAAAACGAGGCATCTCATTAACCGAACTTTTGTAATTCTGGTCATTCTGCGGTGTCTCCAAATCTTTGTGAGCTTCTCTACAGCGGATCTAGTTATGGCGCAACGTCTTCGAATTTCCTCTTCACAGCCTCCAGCGTTGGTGATAGTGGAGTCCAGATACACGTAGCTCATATGTATACCCATAACAAAAGTGCGTTAGCTAGCCACTACGCCACGGAGCTTGTCATGTTAAAAAAACGTGAGATGAGAGAAGAAACTTGAAAAAATATAACTCAGATAATTCGTTCATCTGACGGGCGAGAAACGTTCAAAAATATTTTATAAATAAATTTGAAGAGACGAATTCCAGACTAATATTTTAAGTGACATTTATCTGAAAACCCATTATCATACCTCAATTCAGAGCACTTTCACAAATCCTTATAAAATGCCAGTCGCAAGCTCCCAAGAAAAATACTGGCGCGTGAATTTTCTCAAAACGTTAGAAGCATAAAAACTGTTCAGCCGCCTGTCCCCGTTCGGATTTATCAAAGCCGAAATATCTAAATATATTTAGCTGCGTCATACAGATTAGAAATAAGAAAAGGATTACCTTATGTATAAAGTGCTACAAATAACTATTTTCGTGCCTTTACTCGTCTCTAGAAAAAAGGAACCATTTAGATTTGCCTATCAGAATTTGTACAATATTTTTAAACTAACTCTGCATTTAGAAGCGAAACTAGTAAAATTTATGTCGAGCAATCCCCCGCTTTTATAACAATGATATTAATTTTATCGTCATTCATTTTATTCTTATGTTAACAATTATTTTTTACTTTTAGTTTAATTAATTATAAAAGTGTGTTTTTTAGTTTTTTTAAACTCTATTTATTTACAATATCAGTTGTCTAATATCCATAATACAAGTACTCTGCCGTTTTCTTTAAGACTAGATGGCGCTGTGTGAATTGGTCTATTTTATTTATTTATTTATGTTACTGGACATTGCGCATGATCTGCAGGAGTTGTCGCCTTTGCTGGTATAGCCACGTTTTACGGCAACCGGCTACTTATGTGAGGAACAAATCGCCATGTAGCCCCCGCCGAGCCCCGGCAGGAGGTTTAGATCCAAAAATGGCTGGCTTAACTTCGTAAAGAGTGATGCGTGCCAATGGAGTCGCTGAAGGAACTGTGGAGAACTGTGGTTTGAAGCTCAATGTGGCGAAGACCGAGTCCTTGGCCTGTAACTCCACAGATTCCACACCTGTACACATAGGCAGCAGGGCGGTTGAGCGCACGGACCAGATGTAATACCTGGGATCTGTATTTCATGCGGCTGGTGACATTGGTTGCGACGTCAAGGCACGCATCGTTGCCGCGTGGACCAAATGGCGTGAGGTGACTGGTGTCATTTGTGACCCCGAGATGCCGGTTAAGTTAAAGGGACAGGTTTATAAGACTATCATTAGGCCTGTCCTTTTATATGGCTGTGAAGCATGGCCGGTGCTAGAGCACCACAAGTAAGAATTGCGTGTCACGGAGATGAATATGCTGCGGTGGATGTGTGGAGTGACGCGAAAGGACCGCGTTAGGAACTCTCGTATTCGCGGCAGGCTTCATGTCCATGATATTGCGGACAAACTGCAATAGTGGCGCCTTCGCTGGTATGGCCATGTTTTACAGCAACCGGCTAACTACGTGGGGAACAAATGTCTAGCCATGCCGGTTCCGCCGGGCCCCGGGAGGAGGGGTAGACCCAAAAAGTGATGGTTTGACGTTATAAGGGGTCATATGCGTGCCAATGGGCTCACTACCAGGGATGCTGAAGACCGTGCGAAGGGAATGAGAAAAAGTCAGAAAGCAGACCCCGGGTACCGAAGTGAACGTTTATTCAAATTCCGATTGCAACAACATGGATTAAACGTTGAGATTTTAATGATTTATTTATATTACTTTAGTTTTGCTTTCTACTAAAATCTAATAGGTATGAAGAAATATTTTTGCCGACATCACGCAACGGGTCCATTTAGACGTGAAACACATTAGGCCCTTGAGACGCGACGTGTCTTGTTAGCCTAAATCGAAAGGATCTCAGTTGGCCTGCTCCATGTAACCTTTGCACAGTCAACATTAAAATAACTATCCAATTTCAAAACATAGTAAGGGAGGAATTATTTTAAAATCGATTATTTTAGTATTTTTCGTTCAAGAGGAGTCTTTTGAACATGATCCAATTCTTATAGTTTAAAATTTTTTTTTTGTCACTTACTGTGTTTTGAAATTGGGCAGCAAATAGGTTACATAAATTCATTAAGGTTTTTGAATTTATCTGTAAATTATTCAAATGATGAAACATCTGATGAATTTAACTGTTCCGACTTTATTGTCATCGTTTTTCATATCTCAATTTAATATCTCATTTCTAATATCTCAATTCTGTTAATATACATTTCTTTTAAGCATTTTTTCCGAAGTTCATTTGATACTATCAATACAGGACCAGGTAGTTTATTGTTGAGAATATGTTTAGTAAAAATTATGTAGATAAAGCCTAATAACATTTACGAAGTACACAATTTTCACCAATTTCAACAATTAATGTCAAAGCCTAAATTTGGGAATAATTACAACCCAATTCACTAATAGGAATCAGGAAATCGTGATTAGAATGCTTTTGCAATAGACTATTTTTTGCTCTGTGGCCGGGGTCAGCCTGTCGTAAAAGGCCACAAAACAACCCTAGCTACGTGTTAGGGCCCCAAGCCCGTCTGGACGGCAACCACCTCTGGTCTTAAGTATGTCGCCATAGTAACCCTGTGTTGTGTTCCGGCATTAGTGACCCAAGTTCCTGTACCCTTATGGGACAGCAGCGTGTTTGTGATGCCACTGGCGTTGCAAACACCCATAAGCGATGGTAACTGCTAAATTCTAAGCAGGCCGTCAGCCTGTCTGCTGGCTTACAACAATAAAAAAAGTCTAATCGAGTAATCTTAACAAAAATTTACGCTATGGGGAATTATGAAATTATATGGTTATTCTAGACAGTCAATTAAAATAACTTTGTATACGTAATTATTATTTGGCGTTCCTATCGACATAACATTTTATTTCAAACTGAACGTATATGTAGTTGATAGAACATATAGTTTAATATTTACTATACTATATTTAACAATCAGCAGGTAAATTATTTAAATAACATTTTTTTTATTGCTGTAGGATGGTAGAAAGGCTGACGGCCCGCTTAGAATTTAGCAGTTACTGTCGTCGGTACAGGAACATAAGTCACTAATGTCGGAACACAACACAAGGTTATTATGGCGGCATATTTACGACCAAAGGTGGTCGCCATCCAGATGGGCTTAGGTACCACGTAGCTAGGGTGGGTTGTTTTGTCGCCTTTTAAGCTTTTGCTTAATTTTAAAATACTATTTGCACAAACATGTTTTCCATCAATTTACTTAAAGCATTTCCAAGTTACCTTACCTCATCTCCTAAAAGGGCAGAATTAATAGTTAGACCCAAGATAGTGATATAGTACGACATCAGACGTGGGCTACCTTACATTAATTATTTAGAACCCAAAGGTAAGGAACTATCATGGGCCCATTTCAAACTTGTCAGATAGAATCTTAGGTGATTTATTTGAGAACAGGTTTGCTGCTTTTCTTGTAATTGTAATGAAGGTGTTGATTGAAGCTAATTCGGGTTTTGAGCCTGTTTTGAAAGCTTATATTTATTAATATCATGTAACATGACATATAGACGTTATTTTACGGTATAACATACAGTGATTTAGACCATCCACATAAACAATTATTACTGTCTGAAAAAGTTTGCATGACTAGGATTTTTAAATGTTGCTACTTATAAAAAATAAAACATTTGGACACAAAAAATACAGAATTAGCAAACATAAAATAAACTAATACTGTATTAAAGATATAAATGCTAGCGATAAGTTTTATATAGTATAGGAAGGAATACGATAAAATGAATCTCCTACTACTCAGATAAATATAATAAATCTTTGTTATGCCTAAAAAGTAGACTGTTAAGTAACTGATACATTTCATCCAATATTCTAGGATAAGCATTGTTCTTCGTAGGTTACTCACCTACAACTATTTTTACTAACAACTCTTGGGAGTACTACGGACATCTTCCAGTCAACAAATATAGTTAGTAATACGAAATATTTGTATACGAAAAAAAGTAAGTTAGTAAGAAGAGGAAGGCCCTTGGAACGTTGGTGCGATGAAATAATTCAGACAGTCGGCTCGTGCTGGATATCCAAAGCGAAGGGCAGGTCCGCATCGACGAAGTTGAAAGAGGCCTACGCCCAAAAAGGGGCCTTACTTGATAATAATATTGTGATTGAAATGCACTAAGGGTTTAGAAAAAGTAATTGTATCAGTGAGGAATAAAAGGCTATATTATTATTATATGTAATTAGTAATACTGCAAATATATAATATCATAATAACAGCATTAGCTATATTTTCATTCCGATATATCGCATCGCATCTGGATGCTTTAAAAATACAGAGGAAATAAAAGGCATACGAAAGTGACCGGCAATGACAGCTACGTGAGTTGTCAGTCGCACCTGTGATCTTCAAAAATATATTAAACCGTCGCTTATCCGATTGGGGAGTCCCTGTAACTGTCACAGGAAGGTAGACATTTTATACGGGATATTAAAGGATCAGGTTTACGCCATGATGGATGGGATGAAAGAAGTGAATTTCGAAGAGATTTTATGTTAACAAGTTTTGCTGACAATATTCTATTATTTAAAATACTCCTATAAATATGAAGTCTAGCTGGCGGTTTAGTAAATAGTTAAGCAATAAGACTGCTGTAGTTTTATATATCTAGTGTTCATTAAGGTGCTGCCACACTGCTGTTTAAAAATGTTTACAAACGTTGTTAACATTTGTTAAGAAACATACGATCACAATGTTAGAAAATGTTTTCATATTAAGTAATGTTAATAAACATTTCTGAACAAAATTGAGGGTATGCGAAGGAGCACTTAAAACTTTTAACAATCCCTAACAGAATGTAACAATTCCTAACATT
Organism: Malacosoma neustria; assembly: GCA_963693495.1. NCBI lineage: Eukaryota > Metazoa > Arthropoda > Insecta > Lepidoptera > Lasiocampidae > Malacosoma > Malacosoma neustria. The sequence goes on from OY856374.1 coordinate 21,792,503, forward strand.
TGTTAGTAAATGTATTAGTGTTAGAAAATGTTTGTAAACATTTTTAAACAGCAGTGTGGCAGCGCCTTTAGGACTAGCTTTTCTCCATGCAGAGGCAGACAAAGAATACTAACCCCTGCGGCCAGGGTCGGCCTGTCGTAAAAGGCCACAAAACAACCCTAGCTACGTGGTAAGGCCCCAAGCCCGTCCGGATGGCAACCACCCTTGCTTTGTAAGTATGCCGCCATAATAAAATAAAATTTTCATTTATGGTAATAGGTTGGTTTGTAAATAAGGACTTGTATTATGTTAGCAAATTAGATTCTAGTTCACTTTTTCTCTTATGTTAGTGGCCCCTTGTCCAGCAACGTGCTGTAAAGATCCACCTATGTACTATCCCTGCTTACCAGGATGTCCTTCGCCGAAGGTTATGTATTGTTGTGAAAACAAGCCGCGAGTTTAATGGCCTCTAACTTGCCAAGAGGAAGATTGCTGTGAGCCACCACCAAAATATATGAAGATGGACGGATTGTGAGCAAGCTGCCTGTGTCTGCATTCAAGCGCAACAGAATGCAGGACGACTTCGAAGACGTTCGGTACTGCGAATTACCTATTTAGAAGCCCTCGTGACGTAGTTGTCGAATGTGATTTGTACACGGACCCCGTAAAAGTCGGCGACCCGGCAAAAGACCCTGCACACCAAAACCGACACTCGGATGTTGGTCGAGTGTCGCTTGAAGATATATTAGATGATTGACAACGAAATTTCGTGTCCTACTTTCAATATGAAACAAGAAAAATAATTTAAATAAAAAGGATGACAGATTTTTCCCCAAAAAGGGGTTGACGTCAGGCAGGCGGTCGGTTGTAAATCTAAGCCACAACTATAACTACAACTAACGTGTAACAACATGTTACACGTTGTGCCGACCCCATATAATGTGGGATAAGGGCAGGAGGAAGAAGAAGAATAAGTATTAATTTTATTGTTGTTGCCATCAAACAGGATGACGACTCACTTTACAATTGTAAATAGCTAAATATAAATAGCTAAATAAAATAGTAAATACCTACCATTGATATTTGAGACGCCAAGGGTACCAGTTGCCGTCTAGACGGGTTTAGAGTCTTGCCACCTATCTGCGATTGTTTGTTGTTTATAAAGACAGGCCGCCGTCAACCGCAGGGGTCAGTATTTCCGCCCCTACGCGGAGAAAGTTGAAAATGTAAAACTTAAAATGCATGCTTCACATTATTGTCGCAAATAAAAAGACGTCAAAATTTTGAAACAAAATATCAGCGTTCTGAACGCTCCTACACTTTGTACTCTTGGGAGTCATTTCACACCAAAACTTACTTTGACGTGATATCATGTTAGCCACAAATCATTTCTGCGTTATTGAACAGGTTGATAGCAAAATCAGTACCGGATAAATCATGTATTCCGGTCGACTTGCTCAACCGGGTCTTATAGCACTTAGATTAGACAAGCAATTTTGACAAACAAATAAATGGCTTTAGTTTGAAGTTTAAGATTTTTTCTTATTTTTTTTTTTTCACTTACACTGATTTCAATATTTACTAATAACTACATACATTGTCTTTTATTAATTAACGTAATAAAGTTTTTCATCGATTAATTGAAGGATATAATTTGTAGATACTTGGCATTATCGCGCTACTTATAAATCTATTATTTTAATACATGGTTGTTAATTTTAGTAGTTATAGTTTTATTTATACTTAGTATTTATTATTTAATATACAATATATTTATATATATTTAGTACATCAATGATGCGCTTGCGTTGTAATGGAGGACGGCCATTGCACAAGTGACAGCTGTCATTCTAGGTGATGTTTGACACATCTGTGACAGCTAGTGGTGTGCAACATTACTACAATAAAGGCCTAGACTCCAAACCGCAGAACCAGCCGTGGAAGGTAGCTATTCGGAGAACCTCAGGTGAGTCGCCGCTCTTTCTGACTTGCTTGGTATTTCCGTCTCCTTTCCTTTCTACGTTAATTATTAAACCCACACTACTTTATTTACCGCACCGCGGCTACCATATTTTTTCCTACCGTCCTTCAGTCTCACTAAAATCAAAATATTAATACTTAAAAAAAATAAGAAAAGCTATTTTAGTCATTTTTTCAATCAAATCATATTTATTTTATTTTATAGGTTATTAAATATCAAAAATCTACTACAATTTCCAATACAAAGCGCTGACTACAGAAGAAACGACGAAACAAACTCCCACCGTGTATTTTTTCACTCTTTCTTTTTGATATAACGAATCGTTTTAATATGTGAATTATATACGTTTATTACATTTTTAATCATTAGTTCCCCAGGTGCCTTTTACCTACACAGATGCAATATTGCCTTTAATATAAACAGGATTATATGAGACGCAAATACAACAATATTATTATGCATAAAAATATAATACACATTTATTTATAACGTAGAACCTTTGTGCGCTCACAATATGTGCCTGCACAAAAACAGTCCCATTATTTATAAAATTACATTTCAAATCTTTTTTTTTATTAAATTATTCATTAAATCTACAATTCCCTTTATGACCAATACACAATTTATTACGAAACAATATTTGTTTACCCGTAAAAATTATTTTATTTCCCGCTGAATTCTGAAAACAGAAGCGTGTGATGAAAACGCTGGTAATTTTAAATGAAATGTAAATTAATAAAAAAAAATTACTTTTTTGAAAATTCTTCTTCTTCCATTATTAAGCTATTGCGTAGCTTTTATCGCGGTCTTTGAGCGCCGCGACCGAATCAAGAAATTCCGTAACGAAAAAAAGCTAACACCCCCCACTCCGTCTACCATGTAGCTCGGCCGAGCGTTCGCTTAACGTGTATGTATATGGTACGACTGTACGTAGGGATGGGCGATATTGAAAAACATTTTAATCAACTTATTTTATACATTTTTTATTTATGCAGTAATTATTTTTTTCTGTGATATTAATTCAAGTTACACTTTTTGAATGTACACCTATGTATACATATAGACCTACATATATATTTACGGGGCGCACGTGCGGTGAGTGTGGTAGGGGTGATCGATATCTATCGATATTTCAACTATCGATGTTTTCTATCGATATTTTTTGGACAAGATATATCGATACTCGATAATAAAAACATCGATATCGTTATATCGATAGTTTTTTGAATGTACACCTATGTATACATATATACCTACATGTATATTTACGGGGCGCACGTGCGATGAGTGTGGTAGGGATGGGCGATATCTATCAATATTTCGACTATCGATGTTTTTTTCTAAAGTAACGATGTTTTCTATCGATATTTTTTGGTCAACATATATTCATACTCGATAATAAAAACATCGATATCGTAACATCGATAGATTTCATTTTTTATTATCGAGTATCGTTATATCTTGTCCTAAAATATCGATAGAAAACATCGAATTTTTTTGTAAAGTATCGATGTTTTCTATCGATATTTTTTGGACAAGATATATCGATACTCGATAGTAAAAACATCGATATCGTAACATCGATAGTTTTAGTTTTTTACTATCGAGTATCGATATATCTTGTCCAAAAATATCAATAGAAAACATCGATACTTCAGAAAAAAGAAATAATTACTGCATAAATAAAAAATAAATAAATAATTATAATTGCATAAGTTTTTTTATTGTTATTTCTTGGCTGCCTGGAATTAATATATAAAAAGACGACCTCCGTGGCGCAACGGTTATCGCACGTCATCGCTATCGCTTGAGAGAGTCACATGCTCGAGTCAAGGTGTTCATGTGTGTATTTATAAATATATATATATATATATATATATATATATATATATATATATATATATATATATATATATATATATATATATATATATATATATACCTAGTCAGGTCATAAATTCTGTCACATGTTTAATGTAAAATAATTGTAACAAGTTTATTAATTATGTAACCATTCATATACCAAAATGAACTTAACAAAACATAGATTCTTATGACATTAAAGTTTATTCAAAATGACCTCCGTGATTTTGAATACAAGCCTTCAATCTGCGCGGCCAGTTGTCTATCGCAGCACGAACGAGGTCCATGTCAATATCGGCGGCTGCCTTAATCAAGGATGTCTTGAGTGACTCCAAATTGGGATGAGGCTTTGAACACGCCTTTTCCTCCAAGTGTTGCCATATCTTGTAATCTAACGGATTCAAATCTGGACTGGAGGAGGGCCAGTCTTCGTGCCGGATGAAGTCGATTTCACGCGCCGCCAGCCAGTCTTGTGTGCTCTTCGCTCTATGAGCTGGCGCCGAATCTTGTTGGAATACCCAGTGCCTGTTATTGAACATGGTATGAGAAACAGGTTCCACAAGGTTCGTCAGGACTGTATTTTGATACACAAAAGCATTCGTTTTTACACCTTTCTCACAAAAATGTACCTCTGTTAAGCCCCAATAAGAAACTCCCAACCATACCATGAGCGAGGATGGAAAATGACCTCGTTGGACACGCGGAATACGGTTGCTCGCTTCTTCACTACTGTGTGCGTACACCTTATCATTTTGTTTGTTGTAGCTCTCTTCTACGGTAAACATTTTTTCATCCGAAAAAAGAATTTCCCGATATTTTTTTCCCGCGTACCGCTTCAACAAAGCGCGGCATCTCTTCAGTCTCAGGTCCATTAGACGAGCATTCAAACGATGTCCTGTTTTTCTTCGATATGCCCGAAGCCCTAAGTCTTCATTTAACACCCTTTTCACCGTGGTTCTGCTTAACCCCATCTGAAGGGCCAACAGTTTCTGCTTACGTTTGGGATTTCTTTGAATTCGTGCCTTCACAGCTTTTATCACTGCTGGAGTCCTAACAGACCGAGGGCGACCACTTCTTGACCTGTCATCTACACTAGAGTCTTCATTGTATCGTTTGATGGTACGATAAATGAATCTTTTGGTTATATTCAAATTTTTCAGTATGTTAAAAATTTGAATTGGCGCGTAACCGCAACGATACAACGCAATAACTGCAACACGGTCTTCTTTAAGCGTCCACTCCATATTTAAAAAATGAGTAAAATTCTAAAAGTATACATTTTTATTTTCATGAAGAATTCGAGATTCGAATTCAATAAACTTTTTTGTGGCCAGCATTCTAAAAGAAAAGTTTTTACTGTGTGACAATACTTATGACCTGACTAGGTATATATATATATATATATATATATATATATATATATATATATATATATATATATATATATATATATATATATATATATATATATATATATATATATATATGTGTAATTGTTATATATGCTACTTTGGTACTATATTATTATTTTAGCCTTTATTCTGACATATAAATACATTTTTTTTTTAATATACTAAAATGTTAACATGGCGACGAGGACTGTGTCAGTTTCCCCTTGTGTGGCAAAGGCCTCCTGCAAATCCTTCCATTTCCTTCTGTTTCTTGCCTGTCCGATCCACGTGGTTCTTGCTAAAGACTTAATCTCGACCTCCCATCTTCTATCTCCCACGATTCCTTCTCTTGTCTTTACCAGAACTGGTAAGTTCATTACCACTTTGCTTTGTTTTTCAATTCCCCTTAAAGTATGCCCAGTCCATTTCCATTTTAGTGATTTTATTTTGTTTAACACCACTTATTTTTGTCTTCTTTTCTGTCACTTTTTTATATTCAGCATACTTCGTTCCACGCGTGATTGGCAGATTTTCAGTTGGTTTGTGTGGGCTCTTGTTAAGGCCCACGTCTGACATACATACACGAGTACAAGTACAATAAAGGTAACAGAAGTGTTTTTCATTATTTCTTTTAATCTCCAAAAGCTCTCCCATGCCTATTCGAGTTGCTACTTCTTTTGACATTATATCGTTTAGCGAAATCGACCGAGGTCTTCCCGAATTATCTGAACTTGTATTTCGTTCATCATTAACTTGGTTTTTGATATTGATAGTAAGCCCTTCCTTATTGCGTTCTTTACTTAGTTCTAGAATCATACTTTGAATATGACCCCTTGATGGAGAAAACAGAACTAGATCGTCGACAAATCTAAGATGAGATAAATTCTCACCATTTATTTTCAAGTCGTAATAGTGGTATATAGTGCTGTGTAAATTATACAGTATGCAAAACAGACAAAAAGGTACATCTAACATTCACTCAGTAACCTTAGTTCTAAATAGGGCTCCAAGTCAATAATAACCTTGTGTTGTGTTCCACCGTATCCCACGTTAAAGTTCATCTACGCGGACGGTAGGTCGACGGTACAACTAGTATAGCGAGCCGTCGGCCTGTTTGCCGTTCCGCATAAATAAAAAATAGTGTAATAATAATGTGAACAAAAATGTAGCTTACGTGTAATTAAAAATATATTATTAATGCATTTATAATTTTTTTTCTTAGTATTAGCCATGTGCTTAAGGATGCAGTGATATTAAAGACTAATACTGAATGAAAAAATATAAGAAGACAATGAGAATTCAGACTCTTTAGCAGTTTGAGCAAAAGTTGTAAAACTTGCAATAAAATTAATGAAAGAAACCGAAAAGGCTGATGTTTTTATATGTTTTGTATAAAAAAGTTATCCACTTCTGTTATAACGTTTAAATTAAATTGCCACGTGAAAAACGAGAACTAGCTTTCAGGATTTTTGTACAGCTTTTCAATATTATACGTCAATTTGGCTGATAACGCATTCACAGCTGAAAGCTTGTGAATTTTTATAAAGTTCATTTAACTTTTTTATGGTAATATTCTTTACTATTTATATTTTTAGTAAAGTTTCATAGCTTTTTACTTTATAGATATATATGGTCAAATTTTTTTCTTGTTTATAAGATATTATACGATAATAATTTATGTGTGTATTGTATTATGAAAAAATACTTCATAAAAAAGTTTGATTGACAAAGTTTACTCTCAGTTACGTCAGCAGCGTTTATTTTTTGAGCTGGTATTTTTGCGCTTCTACTTGGGTACTCTATTGTAATACCTCCTTTTATTGAATAAGTGCAAAGATATCTCCTGAAAGATACTAAGAGATAACCTCCGTAGCGCAATTACTTTCGCGTGTACTTGGAACCCTCTACGGATTCGATTCCGGTGTGTGTGATGTAAGCCTGGGATTTTCATTTTATAAAATGTATATGTTTATAAAAAAAGGAGTGATTTGTCTAGTACGCATAATAGAAAGTGCTCTGTTAGATACTTTGAGACTAAACGACGCTATGTAAATTGTCCTCATTTATTTATATTTGTTATTTTGCTTACTTCCAAATCCAGAAAAAGCTTTTACGATACAAATTTACACAAATTACAGGGAATTGTATTTAAAAAATCTTGATTCTATTTTTTACAGTAACAATGTAACCACTTAAAGTGAAACGCTTGACACTATCTGCCTATTTCCTCGATTTTCAGTTAAATTATTCCCGAGTAAAAGACAATCGGCTCAGACAGTTGCCATTCGTATGCTAAACCGTACAGTATGTCCGTTTACGTATTCCGAATGTAGAGATGCGAATAGCGGTTTAATAAAGATATTTGGAATAGTTTTTGCTATAGTGACATATTGATACATATGTAAATGAAACGCTATTATAAAGCGGCCGAAAGTCGAGAATCGAAAGAGTTTCGCACCTTAGCATAAAAACTTCGTTTATATTAACGAACATAACTCCACGGCCAAATTGATTCGAAAATAAGAATCGAAGAACGCGCGTCATAAATGTCAGTTACTTTTTTATAATTGATTGATGAATGTGTCTTGTATTTTAATAGGTTTAATTATACAAATTAACTACTTTTATCCGTGCAGGGGCGGAGAAAGAATACTAACCTCTGTGGCCGGGGTCGGCCTGTCGTAAAAGCCGACAAAACAACCCACCCTAGCTACGTGGTAGGGCCTCAAGCCCGTCTGGATGGCGACCACCTTCGGTCTTAAGTATGCCGCCATAATAACCTTGTGTTGTGTTCCGGCATTAGTGACCCAAGTTCCTGTACCCTTATGGGACAGCAGCGTGTTCGCGATGCCTCTGCCGGCGTTGCAAACACCCATAGGCGACGGTAACTGCTAAATTCTAAGCGGGCCGTCAGCCTGTCTACTGTTCTACAGCAATAAAAAAAAAAACTTTTTACTGTATTGCCCTATAATCACATTGTTAATTATGTTAATTTAGGTGTACTACACTACACAGATGGTCAGATCTACTGCCAGCTTATGCTCATTACTAAATGAAGGACTATGTATGTTAATAGTTGAAGGCCTTTTAAAGGCCATTCTTCTAAAATGATTTTTATCCATGCAGGGGCGTAGAAAGAATACTCACCTCTGCGACCGGGGTCGGCCTATTGTAAAAGGTGACAAAACAACCCACCCTAGCTACGCGATAGGGCCCTTAACCCGTCTAGATGGGGAACACATTTAGACTTATGCTGCCATAGTAACTTTGTGTTGTGTTTCGGCATTAGTGACCCAAGTTCTTGTACCGTTATGGGACAGCAGTGTTTTCGCGAAATCACTGGCGTTGCAAACACCCATAGACGACGGTAACTGCTAAATTATAAGTGGGCCGTCAGCCTGTCTATTGTCCTAAAGCAATTAAAAAATAGTAGCGTGTAGCGATGCTCTTGGTGTTGCAAACACCCATAGGCGATGGTAATTCTAAGTAGGCCGTCAGCCTATCCTACAGCAATAAAAACAGCAATAACATCTAGGGATTCCATACTCGCAGTATCGAGTCGTGTCACATCACTAATAAGGTGAAACAATCCAAAAGTTTCCGTGTTATTTACCATCATTGCAAGATTATTATTGCGTGCGGAATTCCGTGTTTCTTTTATTCCAAAAGCGTTCACGTTTTGCAACGGTTGCTTACCAACGTAAAATACCTATTTCGTTTAGCTTTGCTTGCATAATATATAAATAAAATGGTTTTTAAGGGAATATTTACATACTACTTGTTTATAAAAATTGTTTTTAAATACATATATTCAATCAACTAGGTATATGTTATAATTTAATTTTTTTTATTTGACGACCTCTGTGGCGTCGCGGCTAACGTATTCGGTATGCTTGCGGAGGTCATGTGTTTGATTCCGACCTTGCGTCTGAGTGTTTATGTATAATATGTATTTATTTACAAGAAAAGTAGATATAGTTTACCAGTTGTCTAGTACCCATAACACAAGTGCTATGCTACTTACTTTAGGACTAAGGGGCGCTGTGTGAATAGTGCCATTATTTTGTTTTATTATTTATATTTAAATAAAACTCGTCCTAAATTAAGAGCTTCTAAAAAGTATGCATATACGGTTTTTATTTACAACGTTGTTTTGTGTTTTATCCATGTGAGGGTAGTTGGAAATATCAGGGGACTGTCTTGCCGTAACACAGTTTTTAACTAGTACGGATGATAAAACATATCATGTAGCATTAACTTTCTTAAAGCAATGTTTTATTTTTATCTTTTTTAATTAAAGCAACTGGCTGCGGCCGTTTTAATTAACTGAAGTAAATATGTAATACAAAAAAATATCAGTGCCATATTTATTCCCACAAACATTGATGTAAATGGATACAAAGTTTATTCTTGTATTTTTAATGATATATTTTTTTCATGTTGCAAATGTATTTATAGTAAGAGGATTTATAAATTAGAGGATAATTATTTAAATATAACCCGTAATATAACTGCCTAGTTATTTTAAATATGATAAAAAACATTTCACTGTGAAAGTGACTATGGTTTTATGAGCTATAATTTGTTGACGAGATTAATCTGAATCGAAAATCATCATCATCACCATCGTCAGCCTACCGTAAGCCCACTGCTGGACGTAGTCCTTTTCCAATGCGTGCCACAGAGCCCTATCTTTTTTTTATTGCTGTAAGACAGCAGACAGGCTAACGGCCTGTTTAGGATTTAGCAGTTACCGTCGCCTATAGGTGCTTGCAACGCCAGTGGCATCGCGAACACGCTGCTTTCCCATAAGGGTACAGGAACTTGGGTCACTAATGCCGGAACACAACACAAGGTTATTATGGCGGCATACTTAAGACCAAAGGTGGTCGCCATCCAGACGGGCTTGGGACCCTACCACAAATCTGTATCCGGCTCGTTGCCCCCAGTCCTTGCTATTTTAAGCAGATCGTCGCCCCACCTCACCACTGGGCTAAATAAAGCTATGTTTACCAAGTCCCGGTCTTCACTCAATAACTTGCCCCATTGGTTATCGGTTTTGTGATAGACATGGCCGGCCCACTGCCACTTCAGCTTGCCAATTCGAGAAGAGATTCGACTTCGAGAGAGAATATCGGTGACTTTGGTTTTCTAACATATCACTTCATTACGAATGCGATCCCTCAGAGAACTCCCAGCATGGCTCTCTCTTTAGCTCGTTGAGTGACTTTAAATTGTTGTCTCTCTCTGTAGCCAACGGACAGTATAACCACCAAGCTTGTCCAAGGTGAATTAGCAGGTTACGCATAGCGGTGATTTTGGTATGCGTAACTCATGGAGTTTTACTTCATCGTCAGCACGTGGCATTTATTATAATCTATACATCTGTACAAATAAATAAAATTGTAGGGTCTGTTTGTAGTATTAAAATAACCGCTTTTTACTAAGTGCATTCGGACGACATGGGACATATACCAAAACAATATATTTTAAAATTTTTGTCTGTCTGTCTGTTTGTTCCGGCTAATATCAGAAATAGTTGCACTGATTTTGACGGGACTTTCACTGGCAGATAACTGATGTAACAAGGAGTAACTTGGCTATTTTTATTTTAGAAAAAAAATTTGTTTTTGTTAAAAATGATAAGTTTCGGAAATTTCATAATTCATTTTAAGTTGACCTCAGATTTGTATCATTAATCATATGAAATAGGGTTCAACTTAGGCTGGACTAGAAGGTTGAATTTCCAATTTTAGTTGACCTTATATATCCAAAAAATTCCACGCGGGTGGAGTCGTGTGCACAGCTAGTATGCATATAAAAATATATGTCTACTTAGGTAAATTACTTACCGTTTAGTGTATGCCATTGTGATATTCAAATCATTGACATATTGGTTGGTATCTTCACAGATCACTATAATATATCACTATAATTATGCTAGCACATGCCTATGAAAACTAATATGTTTCATTGATTTTAGCTCTAGGTTTACCCCAATAACAAGTGAAGTAATGAAATATAACAGTGAAAGCTTTGAATGCAACTGAAATTAATTACTTCAATGCTAACATTAGAATGTCAATGAAGTCGACATGTAAAGTAATAATTCAAGTAATAAACTAACAAAGCAAATTATCCAGCGAATAACATGGGTTATAAGACAAGAATGGAATGGCAAAGGGCAGTGGAACTGCGAATCATAATTAGGGCCCAGTTGCCATCACAGCAAATCCCTTTAGGGAGGTATAGACCGGGGCAATTTGCAGGGGCTCCCAGGAGAGGCTTTGTGTTTACCGTTCGTACAGATGATGCTTTTTACCAAAAAGCTTTTACGTATGTTTAACGATAAATTCTTCTAATTGGTAGTGATTAGGATATAATTCACTCATAGTGGTTTAAACTGCTCCGATTATATTTAAATAGGCAATTTTTTTAAATATACACGAAATGCTGGGTCAATACATCAGATATAAAACGACTTTACTAAAATATGGTTCTATGTTTATTAAATAAAAATTTCGTAAAAAAAATTAAATTGCTCACAATTCATGAGCATGCACACACCAAAATTTTAATTTGTATCGACGTGGTCTACGAATCTACGTGGTACGTAAACCGTACAAAATCGTGCTTGCGTAACAACGTAGCCGGCCGAGTTGCAAGTTTAGTTTCCCTGGACTGAGTGTAACTATTTGTCAGCTATATGTTTCTAAATAAAATTCGTATTTAAACAAATATTGGTTTTCAGATAATACAGGAAAAAATATTTTTCTGTGAATTGTAAAAAATCAATGAAGAAACGATTATATCTTTTTGTCATTGATTTACTTTCAACTTAAAACATTTACTTTCCACAAAATGAATATTCTATTTTGAATCAATTCCTTTCATTTTTTTTTTGTAAAACTTTTTACTTCCAACTAAATACATTCAATATATTACAATAAAAACTAAAACATTTAAATCTTCACTCGTGAAATACTAAAGACGCTGTCTGGCACAAAAATATTATCCTCATTTTCCTTCCTTTAATATCCCTAAAATGCCTCAAAGGGCGGAGGGAACAAAAACGAAATACCAACTAATAAGTACTTTAGACCTGAATGAACTCAAAATACTTCGCACAGGGGCGCCTTTTACAGTTCTTGATCAAAAATTACAGAACAAAAATATTGCTTATTTTCTCAGCTATACAGATTGTTACTGTTGTAGCGTTCGCATGTTAATACGAGTAAAAAATAAATACATCACAACAATATGAGCGTGTTTATTGTAGTTGTCTCGGGTCTAGATAGATAAATTACAAAAGAAAATCTTGCAAAACAAAAAAGGGGTTAATAGGTTGCGTGTCACATGGCCGAAACAAGCCAGCGCCCACGCACCCGACAAGTTTGCACATAATGTCTACGTGATTGATATTAAAATGTACGGGACATACGAACAGGATGCGATGTGCGTAAAACGGATGAGGGAAGTGCACAGACCTTACATACGACACTGTTCCTTAATAGTTCTCCCCATTCCTTAATATAATTTACCAGAGTCTCAGGAAATGTATCTTGATGACTGTGTTCTTTAATAACTACTATAAAATAGTAGCAATCAATAAAATGGTTCTAGAGTTTTACTTAATATATAATGATATCAATATGAGATATGTTTATGCACGAAACAAATGTTTAAAACAGAATTTAAAAACATAACCAACACTTCATAGGAATTCTTATTCAAAAGAGCTCACGTGTGATATGTTAATATAATGGCAATATTATTATTATATTCAGATTAAATCTATACAAATAAATAAAATATACATAATATGAAATATATACTAGAACAATGAACCTAAAACTAAAAACCTTAAAAAATATAATAAAATAACAAAAATATATTATTAAAAGGAGTCCCTTTAGTCCCTTATATATTAATTATATAAAATTAATCACTAAATCATTAAAATGGAACTAATTCAGTACTCTCGCAAATGTTATTGAAAACTGTGAACTTAAAAATATTTAGGGCCAACATTTTTTTGTTGCACTGTAATCTAAATAGATTACACAGCAAATTTTATATTTTATGGTCCTTCGGGCTTACAATTAAAATATTTCTAAATTTCATGTTTAATTTATTCCTCTTATTCAGCTGTAATTAATGGAGGATATTATACAGTCCTAACTCTCCCACTTAGTAACAATAGAGCGGCTTTTTGTTATTATGATGTCCTCCCAGACGTATCCGTCGACGGCGACACCCTTAGCTCGTCCTTGCCTGGGCTCTTGCATGAGCGCGAGCATGACTCGCAAAACCAAATTTTGTTATGAAGGTCCTATTACAAGAAGCGCAGTAAAGAGACCCACTTGAATTGCGAGTATAGTTGTAGGAGGGCTTGGGTCGAGTTTTTCGGATCAGGCGTTTGGCGTCAAGGTTTTCAAGACGGGAACGCTCAAAGTTTTCTATACCCGTGTTGACAGCAGTTCGCCACTCCGACCTCTGCGTTGCAAGCTCCTCCCATGACTCACTAGACATGCCAATTGCAGTCAAGTGGCGTTTTAAGACATCCCTGTAACGCAGAAACTGTCCTCCAGGCTTTCGTTTACCTGAGCTAAGCTCAGAATAAAATACCTTTTTTGGTAATCTGGAAGACTCCATGCGTACAAGGTGTCCACACCAGCGTAGTTGGCCTTTCATTAGCATACACTCCATTCCAGCGAGCTTAGCTCGACGTAGAACCTCCGAGTTTGGCACACGATCCTGCCATCTCACCTGAAGAATCGCCCGAAGACACTTCATGTGGAAGGTATCAAGGCGTCTGATATCTCCCTTGTAAAGACACCAGGTCTCCGAGGCATAGAGCAACAATGGTAAGATTATGGCCCTGTAGACAGCGAGTTTTGTGTGGAGTTTCAGGTCATGTGATTTCCAAACTCGTCGGTTAAGACCACCGAAAGCCGCAGCTGCTTTGGCGACTCGCGTAGAGATCTCAGACTCGAGACGATTATCACTGCGCAAAATAGTTCCAAGGTACCGGAAGGTACCCACTTCCGGCAGTGGCTTTCCTCGTAGGTAAACAACACCATCGTCCGCAGATTTACCTTTCGCAGGTTGTTTTAGAATCTGGGTCTTAGAAGCACTGATTACTAAGCCGAATTTACGACAGGACTCATCTAATTTGTCCAAAAAACTCTGTAGGTCGCCCAAACTGTCAGCCATAAGGCAGACATCGTCGGCGTACAGAACATCTATTACTGAAACAGAGTCCATTTTGCGTTTTGCTCTGAGACGTGCGAGGTCGAAAACGCTTTTGTCCATGCGGACATTTATGGTAATCTTGCCATTACAGCTTTTAAGAGCGTCATTCATTACTGCAGCGAAGTAGATAGCGAAAAGGGTCGGAGCCATTACACAGCCTTGCTTGACACCGCTAGTGACCGGGAACCGGTCTGTAAAGTTGTTTTCGTGACGCACACGGGCTGTCATGCCCTCGTGGAACTGGCGCACTAAATTGACAAACTTTGCAGGACAGCCACATTTTTCCATAACAATCCAGAGGGCGGTCCTGGAAACACGGTCAAAGGCCTTTTCTAGGTCCACAAAACATAAATAGAGGTCGCGGTGTTGTTCAAAACTTTTTTCTTGAAGTTGCTTGACTACAAAGATGGCATCAACCGTACCTCTTCTAGGTCTGAACCCGCACTGGGTCTCCGGAAGGAAGCTTTCAGCTAAATTACTAAGGCGACTATTGATGATGTGCGCCAGAATTTTGCCAGCTGTGGAAAGCAATGCAATGCCTCTAAACGAGCCACAATCAGAGAGGTCCCCTTTGCCTTTATATAGCTTGCTAATAGAAGCATCCTTCCAGTCCTGTGGAACCATCTCAACATCCCAAATCAGTTTGATAAGTTCAAAAAGTCCGGACCTGATACTCGGTCCACCGTATTTGAAAATCTCAGAAGACAAACCGTCCGAACCAGGTGATTTACCATTTTTTAAGCGGTTGATCGCAGTAACGAACTCGGCGTACGAAGGCGGGTCATCCAAGCCCGAAGCAGATGGCAAGCTCTCAAGTGAATTAATGTAAGACAGATCTGCTCCTTGACTACCGGGATTGAGCACTTCATTAAAGTGTTCAGCCCAACGAAGAAGAACCTCTTTTGGATCTGTTAACTTCTTAGCTTTATCTCGCGAGTAAACAGGGGCAGTCTTTTTAGCGCGGGGTCCGTAAACGGATTTTAGCCTTTCGAAAAATTTTGCTGTTTGGCTAGTGTCACCTAACCATTGCAGTTCTTCGGCTTTACGGCGCCACCAACTATCCTTTTGTTCTCGGATCTTTGCTTTAAGATCCTGCTGAAGAGACTTGCGCTGCCCTGCACCGACGACTCCTCTTAGAGCGAGACGATAGTTTTCAACAAGCTGCCGTATTTCCACATCAGAATCATCGAACCAGTCTTGATGTTTTTTATGTGGTGTGCCAATAACTCGCTGAGAAACACCATAGAGAGCCCTGGAATAAGTACGCCACCCGGCATCTACTGAGGTATTGTCATCAGTGCCGGGCATCGCTGCCTCAAATTCCGCATCTAGCTCACGACACAGTCCCTCATCACGCACCAAACGCGCACAAGCAAGTCTAGCCGGAATCCTGTGTTCAGCTCTACGCGGAGGCTTGTAGTAAAGCCTCATCCTGGATCTAATAAGACGATGGTCAGTCCAGCCTTGGGCACCACGCATTGCTCTTGTAATAAGTACATCTCTCAGGTCTCGCCTGCGTACAATGATGTAATCAAGAAGATGCCAGTGCCCTGAGCGTGGGTGCATCCAAGATGTCTTGTATTTATCGGGTAGCCTGAAGAATGTGTTTGTTATGCTGAGGTTGAATTCGGAGCATAACGTCAGAAGAGCAACACCGTTGGTGTTGCACTTACCTACTCCATGTCTCCCCAGTACGTTCTTCCAGGCAATATATTCTGTGCCAACACGCGCATTAAAGTCACCCAGCAGAATCAACTTGTCACAATCTGGAATCCCCAGCAAAACATCACGCAGATTCTCATAAAATTGAAGTTTGTCCTCATCAGGTGTTGTCATAGTAGGCGCATACACGCTCACAAGATGTAGGTATTTCCTGGGAGCCATGTGGAGTCGTAGTGTCATGAGCCTGTCATTGATCCCTTTTGGAGGCTCCACTAGCGATCTAGCGATGTTGTTTCGGATCGCAAATCCAACACCATTTGCGGCTCGTTCACTTGCAGGTTTACCCTCCCAGTAATACGTATATCCACCCAATTCCTCACAGAGCTCACCGCTATCCGCTAAATGTGCCTCGCTGACTGCGGCTATGTCAATGTTATAGCGGGACAATTCACGCGCTATGAGTGCAGTTTTCCGCTCAGGACAGAGGTTGTTTTCATTGTCCAGTAACGTTCTTACATTCCACGCAGCTAAATTTAAGAATGCATTTAATCTATTATTATGTTTCTTTCGACCGCTTTTAATTGGCGACCAGATGACCGCGGTTAGCCACCTGGGTTGCAGTGAGGCGAGCTTTGTTTAGGCCACCTTTTCTAGGCCCCTCCCCGGATTGGGGAAAGCAGTGCGATCCCTAAATAGGGCTGCTTTGTCGTCGGGTGAGCTGCCGTACCAGTTCTCTCGCCTCTAGTGAGTTCCAATACGACCATCACCACCCAACCGCCGTACGTGCAAAGATCTAGCTAGGGACCAAACTCACCCGCTTAGTCCCCACCGCCAGTCCTCATCGCCGTAGGACTTGCACTCTCCGTCCAGTAATGAGCCAGGGGTCATCAGCGCGGGAATATATTAAAGTGGGTAAGCATTTGCGCATACACGAACCCACTCTCTCGTCTTCCAGTCCTTGTTACCAGTGGGGCGGAAGTCCGCTACGACTGATTAGCACTAGAAGATGCAGTGACTGGCCGCATATCTCTTGGATCCCGACATACGCCCTATCAGGCATGTCACAGGTGCCCTGCTGCAGCGCCACGGTCGCCGGGTTTGAAGCCATACTGACGGTGTCCGCCTTCCGAGCCGCTGCAGACTTTATGCAATTTATGAGGGAATCAGCCCATTAAACTAAGTTTGTGAAACTCAGTCCCCTTCACTGGATTTAGCCCGTGGATCGACACGGTTTGCCGGGACACGGCCGCTGCATGCACAACAGCTACTTGGAGCCACCAGTAAAGAGATTTGTGGAATATTTACAATGTAGACAGAATCCACCATCTGCGATGCAGATCGATCGGTAGTATTCTGCAAGATTCCACTGCAAAACATCCCACTTATATCCCTTTTGTTATTATAACCATAATTTAAAATGGATTAACGCTGTAGAAATAGTTTCATTTCTTCAGTGTAACGTTTTATATTTATGTAGAAGAACCAGACTGATATATTTTTTGGCTTCAAATGATACAAATTATTATTTATAGGTTTGTTATCTAATATTATACATGACTATTATTTTTGATTATAGCCATGCATTCGATGTATTAAGAACTGTAGAATCAGAGCGAAGTTGCTCATATAAAATTCAATTTAATCCTTCAGCTTCCCACATTTTAATGCTGGCTCAAAAAATGCACGCCAAATAATTAGCAGTTGCCATCATCTATAAATGTTTGCGATGTCTAGGGTCACCGATAACATTCTGCCGTAGGTAAAAAGAACACAAGGTTATTATGACGACTTATTTCTCTAAATAGTAGTCCTTTGGACTTATATATCAGGGAAGTTTGAAAGTAGCGCCAGTGATTGAGAAGCTGAAAAGTATTTAGTAAAATTGGCTAGCTTAGTATGGCTATATAATGCGAAGAGAAGATTGTCATATAACAAGGAAAATGCTAGAAATGAGAGTGGATGGATACAAAAGGAGAGGTAGGCCAAAGAAAAGATGGATGGATTGTGTAAAAGATGATATGGCAAAAAAAGTGTGAATGTTCAGATGGCGACTAATAGAGGAGAGTTGAAGAAGAGGACCTGTTGTGTCGACCCCACATAGCTAGGATAAGAGTAGGAATAAGAAGAAGAAGTAGTCCATTTGGATGGCCACCACTCCTGTTCTTTACCAGGGGTGGTTGCCTTCCGAAAGGACTTGGAGTCCTAGCATCTAGCAAAACACTGTACATATTTCTGTTCTATGTCAATTTCAAATAGCTAACTCGGGCTTCAAAGGAAATGATTAATCATCAATCATGATGATAAAACTATCACTATTATTTTTTATATATCATATTTACATTTTGGTCTATAATATTTTTTGAACAAAGAATTGACTTTTTGTACTGACATAATATGTTATTTACATTACATTTACGGAGATCAAGTATATTTCAATAAATGTAAGCAACCTCATAAGTAATATTCAATACGCCGCTTTACTTATCCGGATAAATTGTCTGTCTTTTAGATTTTCAATCTCTCGGTAAGATGATTAAATAACATGTCATAATCTTAGTATTCGCTAATAGAACAATGAGTGACAGATTGCCACCAAATTAATATTCGGGTGTTTGTAAGCATTTTTACTTATTTAATTATTACAATATTATCGCTTTTATTAGTAATAGAGCTAGTTTCAAAGTCATTACTTATACAAATGGCCATTAAAACAAGTAAAAACCTTTGTCAACTACAAACATTACCGAAAGACGTATATCATCCATTCAAGAGTTTAATTACGAAACTCCTAACAGGCATCCTTAATTCAAAATTAAAAACCCCACAAAAGAACACAGGAACAATAACTGGATGTACGAAGGAAGAAAAAGGAAGGAATAATGAAGAATGGGCATTTTATCCGTCGTTTGAGAAGGGTCCTTTCTGTAAGGTAAAATGGTGACGTGGAAATTAAAATTTGTATAACTTTCCGGGTGCAATGTAATTTAATCAAAGTAATTTATTATACATCTTTTACATTTAATAAACAAAACATTATTTTGAATTCATTATTTTATTTATTTATTCTTTGTACACAACATTGATTACACACATAAAATTTAAAGATAAGAGACATGTACATAGGAGTGTTTAACCCTAAAAGAGTTTTCTTCCAGCAAACCTAATGTTGGAGATTGGAAAGAATAAAGAGGCAGGAACTCAGACAAAACTATAAAATTCAATTTAAATATAATATATCGTCGGCTTATTGCAAGAATTAATTAACTGCAAAAAATCACTAGATACGTTTATATCTATAATGGGCTCATTTTTGTCTACAAAATGTAAAAACACACTAATTTCAAGCTGGCCAATTTTAGCCGTTACGTCTTTGGCTAATCAACATAATCACTAATTAATTCCAACTAAAATGCTGTTTTCCCAAAATAATGAAATGTCACTTAATGACTTCTTGCAATAAGCCGACGATATATTAATAATGTAAATATAATAATGTATAAACACACACACACTAAAATATATATAATTACATATATGTATGTATAACAAGAAATTAAAGTTATACAGTACATAGTTAGATAGTAAGTATTCTTTTAGTTATATTTTAAAAATATTCTCCGAGCTACTTTCACGGACTTCGTGAGGAAGGGCGTTCCACAGCCTAACTGCATGAGCGGTGAAGGAGCCACTATACCGTTCACTCTGGCATCGAGGTACTTTAAGGATTAGTGATTTTAAGGTCCTACAACTAGTGTCGCTAGGGACAAGAAACTTGAATAATTCACGTAAATACATAGGAGAAATAGGATTGTGAAGATTTTTGTAAAGAAATGTTAGAATATGTAAATCACGTCAACGAAGAATCGGAGGCCATTTAAGTCGTCATTCATTTTAAATAAAAAATTAAAATGATATTGCATTTTTACACATTTTTGAAAAAAAACATATATATCCTCGTTAAGTGAATTTTACTATGTTAGACCTGGCAGGAGCTATCATTACCCTTGCCTTGAATCTTGATTTTTTTAGATTACACCTTGAACCTCGAATTTGTGAACGAACACTGTCAAAGGGCAATTCTATTATTCGTCGTTTCGCGTCAGTGCTTCATACGTGTCAGTTTTTACCTTAGACTGACATAGTCTTTTTTTTGGTCTCGGGGAAAAACCTCTCTTGACGGGTTCCCCCGGCCGGAGGAGACCGAGGGATATATAGGACTCCGGGAAAGATGTTCAACCATCCGACTAGGTACCTACTAAAAAACCCCGCTGTTCTCCTATCGCCTACACCCGGGCCTACGGATATATGGCCTGCCGATCTCGTGGCCCGGGCCGAGACTGACATAGTCTGCGTAAGGAAATATTAATTTTTTTAACTAAATTTGAGTTTCAATGTAGCAACTGCTCTAACCCCTTAAACTTTTTTATTTTTTTATAGCTAGAGTACAGCAGACAGGCAAAGGACCCACCCTGGCAAGTGCTCACCGTCGACTATGGATGTTTATAACACTAGAGGCATTATCAACGCGCTGCCGGCCTCGACGAAATTTTATAACGCCTTTTTTGGAAGAATCCGATATCGCCCCGCACTAAGAAAATCTCAGCTGGAAGCTCATTCCAAATCCTGAAAGTACGTAACATGAATGTTCTTGAGAACCGTTTCGTACAAGAAAGAAGAGTCTCAGAGTAATGGGGATGAACATCCAGTCGGTGGCGGGCAGTGCGGTGGCAGAAAGACGATGAGGGAACCATTCTAAATAGGATAGAATTTCGGAATTACACGAGTACGCAACTAAAGTTAGTTTTATTTTAATAGGGTCCTCAAGTATGCCATACTTTTTAAAATTCAACAAATCTTGTGGGCTAATGCTTGGTCTGTTGATCAGTAGGGTTCTTGCAGGTGAAGTCGATTCAGGCCTCGAAAAAAAAAATAGGAGCGGTAATTTGTATTCATATTAAATAAACTAAGGATAACTTAGTCACATTTGTTGTGCAAATTCCAAGAGATTTCTACCATCAATTCAGAAACATTTCTTGAAATTCCATTTGTGTTTTCCTTTGTGCACTCGTCACGGCTTTGACATTTCAAAATTCCATTGTTTGCAGTCTCAACCAAGACTCGAGGCTTAGTATGCAAATATGAAGAAGTTTCTACGGTTAGCATGTTATTGACATATTGGATTTAATATTATTATAAACTAATTTACAATCTAGCCTTTGTTATTGTTTAATCTAGCCTTATATACATAGGTTGAAGCAGGTAAAAAAATATTTTGCTTTTCCTTTTGAGCTTGAAGGGTTAGACGAGATACAAATACTTTCTTGCAGTTTTTAGCTAAAGATAAGAAAGTTTTGCGGAAGGACATGGAGTGTAGTAGGTCATGTAAATGCTTAAACTAAAGAAAATGTATACAGTCATTGTACTGGGTGTAAATTATTGTCAAGATATTCCTTACTGACTCTTTATTTTCTTAACCAGACTAAGGAGAACTGTCTAACCTCCTAGCCTAGAGAAAAGAAGAGAAGTAGTGCACTATGGTTACCGTCTGTAGACTAGTAAAATGACGATAGCGAACTTTAAAACAAAAGACTTCTGGGATAGAGCCTCTTAGTGGGGCTGGCCTTTTTTTATTCAAGGCCGATTGACGAGTTAAACTCCTATTGATCTTTCATCGTCTGCATCTTAGTATTCAGGTTTTCTAATATATTTTTTCACCATGATTACATGTCAATTATGTTGTTATATGCATGTAATGCTATAAAAATAAATTGAGTTCCTAATCTTTAACACGTACCTAATAATATGCTGACGCTACCCTGTCATAGAATAGTTTTATGAAGAAGATTGTTTTGCTTTTGTGTCAATTTTAGTAGACGTCTTTAATGAATATTATGCAAAACAGAGATTATTTTCTGCTTTTCTTATACTAACTCTATTGTTGTCTATGAAACTGTATCATTCATACTTTGTAAAGTAAAGCACATCTTAAGCCATTTGAGGACTGTTTCTAAGTTTAGCTAGATATTTGTTGACAAGTTTTCTTATATTTAAACAATAAAATTATACCTTTTAAAATTAAACGATACACATATATCTTAAATAAATAAATACTTAAATACGAACTATAGGCCAAATGTTATATCATAAATTATAAATATATAAATGATATTTATATAATGGGACAAATCACACAGCGTCATCTAGACCGAAACTAAGTAGTACTTGTGTTATGGGTACTAGATAATTGATGTACTACATATATATACCTTCCTTTTGTAAATAAATACATATTATAAATAAACACCCAGACGCAAGACGGGAATAGAATCCGTGACCTCCGGAAGCTTACCGAAGTATATTATCCGTTACGCTATGGTGGTCAGAAGTAAAATGAAGGCTTCTTAATTTTCTTAAAAGATGTAAAAAACGATTAGTGAGTGACTCTTTTTCAGTTTAAAATCTTTAAAATAACACCATTCAGTATTCGTTTCACTATTCAGTTGAGATTAGACGACAGTTACATCAATAGAACAAAATAGATAAAATTATTTACCTTACTACCTTTGATATTGTATAAAATAAACCGTTTTTTATAAATAACATTTATTAAATAAATACCTTGAAATAAACAAACTTGAAAGACAAATATAAAATAAGACTAAAAAACACTCGCTGGGAGTTTGTTTCGCTGTTTCTTCTGTAGCCAACGTTTTGTATTGGAAGCCATAGTAGATTACTTGACATTCAGTAAGTGATTTATAAGATCTTATATTGAAATAAATGATTTTATTCATTAATTGACATGTAATTCAGTTTTAAAATACTCATGAACTATATAGTAGTAGTTCTAACATCCTCCTTGTCATCAACGCAAACAAACTAAAACATCTAGTTAATCATGTACTAAATGGATTAAGAGTTTCAGAACAAATAAATGTTTCCACTCATTCCCTCTTGATCGAATGTTGTTTGCCATCTCACCTTACTACATACGTCAATACTTTTTAAGTATCGTATATTTATATATATTGTCGCTATTTGATTTTCAATTTGACCATTATCTAAAGTTACAAATATTATTTTATTTATTTAGATGCTAAGTTGTGAATACAGCGGAACTCTTAGTCAATTTATATATTAATGTAATATGACCTAATAAGTTTACCCTATTTTGTTTCTAATGTATTTAAGAAGATATTAAATGAATTAGTTGTTTTGATAGACTGCATACTGCTTGAAAAGGGCTCAATTATACATGTTCTGTGATACATGTTCTACACTAAATAAATTGTTCAGTCAGTCAATCAGGAATAACAATCACTTCTGTAAATAAAAAATAAAATATACTTTTTATTTTGTGTGTTTTAAAAGTGATAAAAGAAAAAGAAGTATCACAAAAATCACTTACGTAAAAAGTGCACCATATTTTTATTCTGTAACGATACGCACCCTTGCAACTTGAAGTACTCGTAAATGCTCGGAATTACACCGTGATGAAACATTTCCACGCAGGCGAGTCTCTACGATATTATAATATAGTCGCTTTATTATATGTTCATCTTTTTTTTTTATTGCTGTAGGACAGAAGACAGGCCCGCTTAGAATTTAGCAGTTACAAACACGCTGCTGTCCCATAATGGTACAGAAACTCTGGTCAATAATGCCGGAGCACAACACATAGTTATTATTGCGGTATACTTAAGACTAAAGGTGGGCGCCATCCAGACGGGCTTGGGACCCTACCACGTAGCTAGCTAGGGTGGCTTGTTTTGTCGCCTTTTATGACAGGTCGACTCCAGCCGCAGAGGTCAGTATTCTATTTCCACCCCTGCACGGATAAAATAAATAGATCGTCTACTGTAATATAACTAATAATAAAATAAAGAGATTTAGACGTAATAAAAATACATTTATTAACCACAAAAATATAATGCGAATATAAAAATGTCGCTCTAGAAAAGCTTTATCACCTATAGTCTATTCCTAGCCGCACTAGGAATGTCAACACGGCTTAGATCATTTGCTTTTATCGTATTATTGAGTGTATCGGCTCATCTGACCACAAAGGGGATTTGAAAGCCTTTATTTAATATACGAGCACTGGATTTGTAGAGTACACGATTTATTTGTGGCATGGCTTGTCGTATTTCAGTTTGTAAATATAGAAATGTAGCTAGCGTACACTTGGAACTTTTTCTGTATATCGTTCTGAAATGTCTTGGATTTAAGTGCTTCAGCTGGAGTTTAACAGTCTAACAGTATACTCTGTAGCAACTCACCGATACTTGTAGAGAATTGGGCAAGAGTGGCCACGAAGAAATGTTATGACACTTTTTAATTCTACGTCGAATTTTGGTCTTAAGTTCTATTGATATATGATTGTATGGTTTAAATAACATAAGCTACAGAGCTCACTCACTCACAGGAGTTGTTATAGTAGATTAAAATATTCATCAATCAATTCATTATTATCATTTCTGCTTTTAGCTTTTCAAGAAACGAGAGCATATTTTATTCACTACGCTTAGCTTAAGTAGGTTATTGGGTTTTATAAACACAGTTTCTTGCGTGCCTGTTTTCATCTGATATTTGTCTTCAATATCAATATATGAAGTGAAAGTTGGGTATGGCAGAAGAAATATGAAAGCAGAATAAATGCAGTTGAGATGAAAGCGTTAAGAAGTATGATAGGAGTCAAACTGAGTGACAGGATAAGAAATAGTGAGATAAAGAAACGTTGTGGTCTGAAAGAAGATGTAGTGACAGAAATTGAGAAAGGTATGCTGAGATGGTTTGGCCATGTCGAGAGAATGAATCAAGAACGATTTACGAAAAAAGTGTATAAGACGAGTGTGAATGGAAGTGTTGGAAGGGGCAAACCTAGGCGGACGTTTCGAGACCAGATCAGGGACGTCTTGAAAAAAGGCCAGGTCAAGAGTACCCTAAATCGAAGGGCATGTATGAAGGGAATAATGAAAGTGGACGAAGCGAAACAAGTATGTAAGGATCGTAGCAAGTGGAAAGAAGTGGTCTCAGCCTACCCCTACGGGAAAGAGGCGTGATTATATTTATGTATGTATGTATGTATCAATTTATGGCAAGTATACACTAAAATTATCTAAGATGTGAATGCCGTAGAAAAATAAACCTATTGCATATAGTATTCTATCCCTTGTTTTCTCATACTTTGCATTAGTAATTATCTAAAAGTTTCATAATATTGTGTAAATAATTTTATGGATGCGTGGAAACGAAACGAAAATTATATTTCTCAACAAATATTTGTATTAACATAATTACTAAATATATGCTGATACATATTATACAATTATCCTTTATAATTTTTAAGCCGTCATGAAGAGACCTACTCACCATAATCACACGTAGGGTCTCCGTGGCTATCCATTTTGGATATTGGTCGGTTTGCTGTTAGTTTACATGGTGCCCCACCGCTCACTTATGCGTACTCCGGTGACCCACTCCACGTTGCTGGGGGAAGTCGCACCTAGATCCTAATCCGGGATTTAGAAGTTCACCTCGAGCCATTAATTTCCCCTTGCTAAAGCGGTAGATGGATGTTTCATGGTAATCAGTTCTCACTAAAGCAACACTCAAGT
Organism: Malacosoma neustria; assembly: GCA_963693495.1. Classification (NCBI taxonomy): domain Eukaryota; kingdom Metazoa; phylum Arthropoda; class Insecta; order Lepidoptera; family Lasiocampidae; genus Malacosoma; species Malacosoma neustria. The sequence continues at coordinate 21,818,251 of OY856374.1, forward strand.
CCACCACTTTATGAGCTTTCTTTGTTACTTTATCAGCTTTATTAATCATAAAAAATAAATTCAACTTTGTATTCAGTATGTATGAAAATCAATTAATATATAGATAGGTAACTCTTTCATTTTTTTCATTCTTTCATAGTACAAAGAAAAAACAATACAAATATAATCATAAAATCACTTGATGTAAATGTATTGTGTGCAATAAAGTATATTTTATTATTATTATTTAATATAAAAAACCTACATTGATTGCACAAAGGGCGGTCTTATCGTTAAAAGAAATTTCTTGTAGACAAGGACGCCCACTGTTGGACAAAGGCCTCCCCCAAAAATCTCCACGATGATCGGTCCTGCGCTGCCCTCATCCAACCTATTCCGGCGATCTTGACCAGATCATCGGTCCATCTTGTGGGGGGCCTACCAACATTGCGTCTTCCAGTGCAATATATGTATACATGTATGAAAATTACTGTAATCATATAATAATAAAAATATAAAAAAAAAGGAAAAAAAAAAAAAAATCAAATAAACAATAATATAAATAATAAAAACTAATTTATTTTATCAATATGTACTTTGCTTTCTAGATAATATTCTTCGCTGGCTTTTGTGTTGCAAATAAATTGAAAACTGTTTGTGACATGCCGACAGCATTTAAAGTAAATATCTCCTTTGTAAGCGTCTGTATACAGCGTGTTCATTTTAAATTTTGCAAGACGAGTATTTTTATACTTTAATCTATCTATAACTATTTACCAACTACATGGCATTTTACAGTATTTTTATTCTATATTGATTTTTTTTTATATTCGTCAGACTTAAGAGTACTTAACTTTGTAATTTGTGTATTAGAAAGAAAATAGACTAAATAGAAAAATGAGACTAGTAATGTTTTTAAGTTCAAGTGAAGAAACTTTTGCAAAAGTTTAAGAGTTTCCGAAATTCAAATCAACTTCAACTGCTTGTTAATAGTGTAATTGTATAATCATGCTCTATAGAGCCTTTTTGGATTATTTTGGATGGGTATTTTTAGGTCCAGTTCCCGTGTTATATCGTTGTAATTTCAACGTACTCATAATACCAGTATGACCTAGTATACATACAGTTTATGAGTAATGCCATTTATTCTCTCCGTTCTCGGTTAAAGAGTCACACGGCATCTTTATAAACCAAAATTAGACGCTTTTAATTTATTTTTCTTCAATTTTTTGGTTAATAAAAAAATTGTAAATCAAGTAACTCAAGCTAACATTTACGTTTCATTGTATTTTTAATCAAATACTAGACTTCAAACAAGTAGTGGATGCCACCGGAATTTACTCGCTTCGATAATGACGTTGAAACAATAATTTTAGAATGATTTCCTCACTTTGGTCATGCATAATATGGTGAAAATGCCTGTCTCAACATAAAGCAATTCTTCTATTCTATTTTTTTAACGCCAAGTTTTATGTTAAACAGTACACCAAGATTAAAAAAGGATCCTTACCTTCAAGAAATTCTCATCTCAATTTCAGTTCCTTTGGCGGCGTTCAAACATGTCGCTTAATCCGCTTGAAGAACAAAATTTGTGATATTCAAAAGTAAACTTTATGTCTTTGAATTAAAGATTGAATTGTTTTCGTAATAGATTAATCTATCCACGCTATCTAAGTTTTGTCACGAATTCTTTCAGGCAATACGTGTAATGGCAAACATTCGGCTATTTTCTCTATAACTGTCAATCTCAACAACAGACGATTTCTTCAAATGGACCGCAGTGACGCAATGCGGTGCGATATATCTTAGCATCTTATATAACAGCTGTAACATGTTAATATATACTGGTAAATATTTTATTCAAAAAATTCGGAGATGCCAATTTAAGAGCTATGAGTTACATCCTAACTAATATTATAAATGCGAAAGTGAGTTTGATTGTTACGCTTTCCCGCCTAAACCGGTGAACAAATTTTGATGAATTTCGGCATAGATTGGACCTCGGAGAAGGATATAGGCTTTTTTAAATTCATATGGCAGAACAACGTTTGCCGGGTCAACTAGTACTTGATAAAATAATGAAGAAAAAGTTGGTACCTTTATTACTCTAGCCACGAGACTGGCATGAAGTAGTCAAAATATTTCATGCAAATAAAATGTTATTTGTATGACTGCTGGTAGATCTTAATATTATTGTATGTAGCGGATATTACTTTGTAGGTGTCGGAATCAAATCCGCCACTATTAGATGGCGCCTGTAACAATATTAGCTCACGCTAACTTTTCCCAACGATGTATTACAAACCCATAATGGGAATTTAACGCAAGAGGATCGTTGATGGTCGTGAGTCGTTGTGGTGGTGTGTCGTGTGCTCATTTTAGTAATATTTTCAGAGGTCGTTGTTGTCGTTGTAATAATTGTAATTGTTGTGATCATTATCAGGTGGTCGTTTTGATGATATTCAGCACTAGGTTGTGGTGCTTTCATTCAAGTTATTGAGTTTATTTACGAGTCTTTGTAATTTGTACAAATCTGTTGGTATATTGCTTTAATAAAAATTGTACAACCACTACAACTTGTTACTAATTCTGATAGAGCAAAATTTAAGGTTAAGAAGCTTAACAATATTGAAACTTTAATAGTGTAGCCATGCATCTACAAATCATCATCGTCGTCCCTACCTAGAGGCCATAGTTCGAAATCCGGGCGATCACTATAAGCAAAGTACTGTTGTTTGGTAGAGTTATCAAGAATTATATAGACATTTGTACATTATCTTCTATTCCCAAACCAACAGTTGCACGGAGATAGGAGAGGAATAGGATTATTAGGATGACATTTAAAACATCACAGTGAGTTAAAAGCAATGGCTCGAGCAGGTGATCAGTAAGGTTCAAAGGTCATATTATGCTAGATATATTATGCCTTAATACTTATTTGTCGTATTATCTACTCATATCATTCCTTACTTCCTTCCTTACTGTGTATTATGCCTATCGTACCATGTACGAGAGGAAACCCAAAATAACCTTAGCTTTATAAAACCAGGGCCGAGTAAATGCAGTATTAATTAAATGAGTTGAAGAATATTGTATACAAAGTGATTCTAAATTATCACACATGCTTATTGGTATAAAATCTGTACCCATGCATGCGCTCGATTAGAATGTAGCCAAAAATGCAGATCACAGACATTGAGATTGAAGATCCATAACCGCACTCGTCCGTTCATCGTCAGAATAGTTAGGAGTTCCAAGGAATTTGAAATATAGCGGATCGCGGGATAAAAAATAGACCAAGCAATCCACACCATGAAAAATCAAAACTGGACTTATTCAGATCCAACACAATGCAAACCACCATAATCAATCCTCTATATAGAAACAAAAATCACGCGACGCGTTACTACTGCTGTTGTCTCCGGCTGTTGCTACTGTATTCGGATCGTCATTTCCTTGATCGCTTTCACTATTCTGACCTCATTCCTAATATGCTTCGCCCAATACAATCCCTTAACTATATTTCAATTTCGTTTACTCGCCATAGCAAAGAATGTTAAACATTGCGTTACGTGCCACAGAAAATCCTATTACAGTATGTCAACATTGTTATTTTTATTAAGAAAAACGAAATAGATAATGACTACATCGTCCAACGTCAAGAGTTGTTAAACGCACATACACATCTAATACGACTTAGACTACAACCAAGCTGTAAACTTCCAGAATCGTGGCCGTTTTTATAGGAAGTTGCCATACTGTTCCTCCATTACATTATGTCTTACAACAATAAGCACACGTACAGAAAACTCAAGTGCTTAAAATTGTAGAGTATGTGAGTAAACAGAGAGGACATCCCTTAAGCTTTCTGCCTATTAACAACCTTTTTCAACAACAAACTCCGTCTTTCTTAATGTTATAGTATCGCTTAAGTATAAGAATAGTTGTATTAACTCGGTACCGTCACACCCTTTAGCATACCCGCGAAAAGTAAGTAAAAAGTCACAAACTGAAAAAGGGATTATTATTTTTAAAAATAAAAGTTTCTTATTTAGAATTAATGATTTTCATACCCAGATTATTTGTTGAGTGCCAGTATCATAGTTTAGCTATTGAAATATCCTTAGAACTAAATTATTACCAATAATGTAGAAAAATCAAAACCACCCGTATTTTTTTTGCAAAAGAGTTTATTTTATACATAAATACACTTATTTTACTAGCACTCCTGGTTTAACTTTGCCGTCATGATAACTTTATATTGTGTTCCGGCCCACCCAGATTCCAGTTCCTCAACGTGGATGGTAGCATGTTAGTAGTGGCGCTGCAAACATCCATAGGCGACAGTAACTGATTACTTACTAAGCTGTCAGCTAGGTTGCTATTCTACAGCAAAAAATAAGACTTGTTGATACACTAAAGTTTTGGCACCGCTGAGCACCATAGAATCATCTAAAATTATCAATAATATTTTATCATAAAACATTTCCGAAAATATACGCACCAGATTTATAACTTAGAAGGGTCAAGAAACCCATTAAATCCAAATCGTTTCCTCCATAACAGATGCCATAGAAACTTAGCAACATTGCGTGAAATATTGTTTTCTATTTCTTCCATTTTTGTACGTTTCTAACCCGTCCTGGCGTTTTCACGAATGATTTGTTACTGTAATGTCATTTTGAGATTGAGGATACTGTGTTCAGTATTTCCGTGCACGCCATTTGAAAGAATGTTTGCTGTGTCTGTTTTATATTTGATTTTGCCTCACATTTGATCCTTGTCATATTTTATGATAGATTTATCTTTTGTCTATTTATCTATCTAGATCTTTTTGTTTTTCCTTTATTCGATCGGTTTATATTAAGTGTAACACGTTTCACTTTCCAGTTAGTATGTCCTAGTAACAACTGATAACTCTGCATTTCCATGTATGCATGCATGTACATGTACGATCTCTAGTATATTAATTTTATATTTCATTTCTTCGAGGCCGGCAGCACGTTGGTAGTGCCTCTGGTGCTGCATACGTCCATAGGCGACGGTGACCACCTGCCAAGGTGGGCCGTTTGCCTGTCTGCTGAACTCTAGCTATAAAAAAATGTACCATTAAACTAGCATTATTATTATAAGTGGTTGGGCTAGAATAAACTGTGCATTAAGATTGTCTGGATGTAATCTTGAAGTAAACTCAGCTCATATACTTCTATTTGCAATATATTCATCATGGTGAGGTCCAAAGCCGCATACGTAAGTAAAATGTCCTCACATTTGAGACTGTATTATTGCCCACATCTCCCACCCGCATGATCATTTAGACTTATACCTAAAACTATTTTCTAATACATCGGGTTTCTATTGAGTACTGCTTCTAGTAGTTTAAAAAATAATTTTCTCTCGGTATCCCTATAACCAGCCAGTGTAAGCAGGTGTTTTTTTTATTGCTGTATGACAGCAGGCAGGCTGACGGCCCGCTTAGAATTTAGCAGTTACCGTCGCCTATGGGTAACAAGGTCAGTGGTATCGCGAACACGCTGCTGTCCCATAAGGGTACAGGAACTTAGATCACTAATGTTAATATCGGAAACACAACACAAGGTTATTATGGTGGCATACTTAAGGTGGTCACCAAAGGTGGTCGCCATCCAGACGGGCTTGAGGCCCTACCGCGTAGCTAGGGTGGGTTGTTTTGTCGCCTTTTACGACAGGCCGACCCCGGCCGCAGAGCTTAGTATTCTTTCTCCGCCCTTGCACGGATAGCTACCCTCTGCTTGAAAATTAGATCGAAAAACTCCCTAGTACACCATCTTTCCACTTTGCAATATTTTTAAAACGTGCTCATTGTTATCACAAAAGCAGTAGCCTACTTCTCACAAGAGTAGGGTGAAGCAATTGTACGCTATGTTGTTTCGAAGTCTCAAAGATTTTGGTTGGACCCCTTACCTCCTATATCAGACAATTCCATTCACATTATACTAAACCTCTTCAGTGAAAATAACCTTCTTAACTTGATGTTTACTGCGAGAGGTATTTTCGTACTTTACACTTAAAGTTAAAATTGTTCATAATAAACTCGAACCCGAGACTGTCCTAAATTGACACTAATTTGATATTACGTCGCCTTTTACGGCCAAGATGACAGAAATGGAATGTTTTTATGGAAATGATAAGGTTGAAGTGACTTTATTAAGGATTTTTCCACATTCACCGGGACACGCTTATTTAAAACAGTTAGTACTTTGTCGTAACGGTTATTTTGGAAGTTATTTTGTGAGTACGTACTCGATTATATGTTTGAGGTTATGAAACACAGTGCAGGCTCGCATCCTCACTTTCTTTGGACACGTATCACGGCGTGGAGGCGAATCCATCGAATGCCTGGTAGTGCAGGGCAAGGTTGAAAGCACCCGACCACGCGGGAGATCACCGATGAGGTGGACGGACCAAGTGAAAGGCACCGTCGACGTTCCTCTGCACGAATGCACAAGGAGAGCGGCAATTCGCGAAGAGTGGCGTCGTATTGTAAAACAGGCTACAAAAACCTCAACGTGACGGCCACGACCACTCTGGCAAGAGTGTAACGCCAAAGAAGAAGAAGACTCGATCATGCTGTTCTAGCTTTAACTATAAATATTACCATCACAGGGGGCGTAATAGGCGACAAATGGATTTGTTTAAAGAATGAAACATTGTCTGGTGTTAAGGCTCGTTGCATCTGTGAAGTTAAAGGAAATATACAACTTCATATAACCTGATTCCAGGAATCATGTTTTTATGTCTTTAATATGACGGAAAGCTAAAAAAGATACAACGGTATCCACTATGAGAGGTTGTCGTAATGCGACATCCCGCTAGCTACGACATCTTTTCTTCTTTTTAGCCTCCTTCAACCATTTTGGTGTAGGCCTCCTCCAACTTTTTCCACTCGGCGCGACATTGAGCTTTCTGGATCCAATTGGAACCAGCGACCCTCTTTATGTCGTCTTTCCAGCGCATCTGTGGTCTTCCTTGAGGGCGCTTATTCCCCCACGGTCTCTACTCAAGGAGTCGCTTGGACCAAGACTCTTCCTTTCGGGCAACATGGCCAGCCCACCTCCATTTTAGGTGACTTACTCGTGTTGTTACGTCAGCGACTTTCCTTTGTTCCCGAAGCCATTTGTTAGTTTTTCGGTCCATCAGTGTCACTCCTACCAGCTTTCTCTCAACTGCCCTCTGCGCCACTTGTAATCTATTTATGATATCTTTGGTGAACACCCAGGTTTCGGCGCCGTAAGTGAGCACCGGCAGGGTGCACTGATTATAAATCCTAGCTTTTTGTTCTGCAGAGATTTTCATCTTAAAAGCAAAGTCGAGTTTCGAGTAGGCTGCCCACATAAGCCTTATCCGTCTGTGAAGCTCATTATCCTGGTTAGCTACGACATAAAAAAGTAAAAATGTAGCGAGAGAAGAAGATTCCAGCTTGTGGGGTAGATTTATGAAATTCGACTCTGAAAATAAAGTCATGTAATTTATATGCTATATTCATGTATTAAAGTATTTTTATGTAGTCTTGAAATAAAATGAGAGTCCTGAATAGCGGGACGCAGCTTTAATATCGTGCGTAAAGAGTGATGGCAAAATTAAATAAATGGCATGGTAATGATGGTCGTTTTATTTTATTAGCCTAAATAAAACCAGCTTTAGCACAATTAAAACAATATAAATATACATATTTTTCTAATTTCCTACAATGCTCTCATAAATTATTAAGTTTTTTATGTCTTGTTACATCCATAAACTAGAATTGATGACTAGAATATTCTTTTTTTTATTGCTGTAGGACAGCAGATAGGCTGACGGCCCGTTTAGAATTTAGCAGTTACCGTCGCCTATGGGTGTTTGTAACGCCAGTGGCATTGCGAACACGCTGCTGTCCCATAAGAGTACAGTCACTAATGCCGGAACACAGCACCAGGTTACTATGGCGGCATACTTAAGACCAAAGGTGGTCGCCATCCAGACAGGCTTGAGGACCTACCACGTAGCTAGGGTGGGTTGTTTTGTCGCCTCTTACGACAGGCCGACCCCGGCCGAAAAGGTTAGTATTCTTTCTCCACCCCTGTACGGATAAAAATATAATATATTCGAATAACCGAATAAAATATTCGAATTGTTTTCTCATAAACCAATGTTACGCAAACAGCTGTCGTTAGACCGTATAATTATTGCGCAATAAAATTGACGATATGCTGCGTATCGCGGCTTACCAACCGGCTTTCTAAATTAATTTGTTTACCACACCCTAACTAAATTTTCCTATAAATTCTGCTAAGGTTTTTGCTAGGAGGAGAAACAAAAGTTCTGATATCGAAAAGAAGATATAAAAAAGATATAATAAACCAACTAGTAGAGGAGGGAGAAGAAACGATATCCAAAAGTGTGGAGGATATAAAGCCAGAAACAAAAGAAGAAGAGTCTTTAAGTGTTTTAAAAGTTTTTAATGGGATAACAAATGCCTCGGATCTCCACAACACGCTAGTGAGACTATAATATAATTTATATCCCCAATAACTATTCCTGAGCAAGGAGACACAGATTGTTCGCGATCCCTTGCCGTACTGTCTCACAAGCAGTCTCCAATCCCACGCACCTTGACTGATCTCAATGCTTTCCTGGATACTAATCATGATCATGACATGTTTGGGAATGATTGGAATAACATTATTTATGTTCAGTGAGATGTTTAAAACAATCGCGGACTCAACTTGTATTAATTGCTATTTATCAATTATTATTAATTAATGTAACTGGCTGCCGCCGTTTTAATTAATTTAAATAAAACAACAGTGTCATGCTAATTAATGAAAGTGAGGATTTAAATGAATTTACAAGATGTTATTTGTTAACTTCTCTAAGAGGTTAAAATATTTAGACAGTGAATATTATCGTAGGGCGAAACTAGTTTCATAAATTCTTTCTTAGCATTTTATTTTTATTCAAAACGCCTTAAAAGAGGTAGAATACGAGTATGTATGTTTTTTTTTATAGGGCTTTGCTTTTAACGAAATTAACTGCAATTTTCTCCTTAATCGGGATACGTAAACTGAATGGTGTAATTTTTTCTACCTACAATTAAACAAATAGATCCATTAGTCGATAATATTTTTGGCCAAATTTATAATTTATATCCGTGCAGGGGCGAAGAAAGAATGGGGCCTGTCCTGTAGAGTTTCAAGCCCGTCTGTATTGCAACCACCCCTGATTTTTTTAAATATGCCGCCATAATAACCTTGTATCACGTTCCGGTATTAGTGATCAGGTTTCAGTGCCACTACGCGGATAGCAGCATGTTAGCGATGCCCCTGGCGTTGCAAACACCCATAGGCGACGTTTCCTGCTGAATTCTAAGCAGGCCTGTCTGCTGCCCTACTGCAATTTAAAAAATCCATAAAGCAATTTCTAACGGAAATGAACTCTATGAAAATCTCTAGCATTAAGATCTTCGTGAATTTATCTTTAAATTTATGTATATTAATATGCTGGGAGTTTTTAATTTAGAACGTAACTGCCTTTTTGATGTAAGTAATTTTTCACTTTGAATTTTTCATAATCTCAACATGTAAGGTTTTATTAAATCAAATTGCTTACAAGAATATTTTTATTAAATTTACTTCATTTTAACTTCGTTCATCGCTCATAAAGCTGACAAGGGTAGGTGACAAGGGCGAAGGCGTGGAAGAAGTCACTTGACAACGGCAGTATCAAGAATGAGTACTGTGTTTGAAATACTAAAGACATAATATACATATATAATAGACATAATAGTACAAGACATATACTATAACTCCCGTACGCGACGGGTGAATCCAAAGAGCTTGACAAAGTATTGACGTCTTATACGAGCCAATGGACTTACTATTGGGATACATTTTTATCCGTCCAGGGGCAGAGAAAGAATACTAACCTCTGCGGCCGGGGTCGGCCTGTCGTAAAAGGTGACAAAACAACCCACCCTAGCTACGTGGTAGGGACTCAAAGCCCGTCTGGATGGCGACCACCTTTGGTCTTATGTATGCCGCCATAATAACCTTGTGTTGTGTTCCGGCATTAGTGAACCAAATTCCTGTACTCTTTTGGAACAGCAGCGTGTTCGCGATGCCACGGCGTTGCAAACACCCATAGGCGACGGTAATCGCTAAATTCTAAGCGGGCCGTCAGCCTGTCTGCTGTCCTGCAGCAATAAAAAAAAAACAGAAAAAAACAGCAAGAAGAAGAGAATAGAAGTCGATGAACTTCAAAAGTTGATAACTTGATGCTACTGTCGCCTTGTTTTTTTTGTGATTTCATACTCTTCCTTTTCTTAAATAATTCATGTAGTGGTCTGACCATCATTTCTATGGTAACTCTAATAGGTCAACTATCAATTTGAGCCAAAACCTCTTAAGACCCTAGCTAGTATCTCTGATGGCTGTATTTATAACGAATTTCATTAAATTGTAAGTTAAGAAGCAGATGATTGACAAAATACTGACGTTTTATTAAGAACTTTTCCGTGCAGGGGCGAAGAAAGAATACTTACCTCTACGGCCGGGGTCGCCCCGTCGTTATAGGCGATAAAACAACCCACCCTAGCTACGTGGTAAAGCTCAAGCCCGTCTGGATGTCGACCACCTTTGATCCTAAGTATGCCGCCATAATAACTTTGTGTTGTGTTATGGCATTAGTGACCCAACTTCCTATACAATTATGGGACAGCAGCATGTTCGCGATACCACCGACCTTGCAAACACCCAAAGGCGACGGTAACTGCTAAATTCTAAGTGGGCCGTCAGCCTGTCTGCTGTCTTACAGCAATAAAAAATGTAGACTATCTATACAAATAAATAAAATTGGAGGGTTTGTTGGTAATATTAAAATAACCGATTTTTACTAAGTGCATTCAGACATATACACGGTACATATACCAAAATAACATTTTTTACAATTTTTGTCTGTCTGTCTGTCTGTTTGTTCCGGCTAATCTCTGAAATGGCTGCACAAAATTTGACGGGGCTTTCACTGGCAGATAGCTGATGTATCAAGGAGTAACTTAGGATATTTATATTTTAGAGGAAAAAATAGTTTTTGTTAAATATGATAAGTTTTGGAAATTTTAAATTCCAATTTAAGTTGACCTCCGATTTATATCATCAATCATATGAAATAGGGTTCAGCTTAGGCTGGACTTTGTAGGTTGAATTTCCAATTTAAGTTGATCTCACATATCCAAAAAATGCTGCCCAAAGTCACTATTCCACGCGGACGGAGTCGCGGGCACAGCTAGTAATAGAATAAAAGAAACTTATTCTGATGCCATGTATTTAAGGTAAAGTTTAGATGAAGGCAGAAATCCACGCACCTTTATCTATATTTCTTTAGCGAGAATAAAAAGTTTTGTGTTTATAGCGCGGTATTACACATGTCATTTGTTCGCGTTATTCCAACCGAATACTCTGCCAACTTTTTTCAACTTAACCAATTGTTGTCTCGTGAAAAACATGGCATAACTGCCTTACTTTATACCATCCCAAAACATAATTATAAATCATACTTTTTCGAGTTCGTAGTAATGACAGCGTAGTTTGCTGTACTTTTTATTTATTAATTGCAAGTTTTTAGCAATATGTATGCTAACGTATGTTAAAAGACATTTGACTATATATTGTTCATACAGAGGGAGGAAGTCCCAAACTGAAATCTTAACTATACAAACTTACATGCTGCGTCACCAGGTGTACCGGTTAAGGTGTACCTGTTCCTTACATTTAAAAGAATGTTGGTCCATAATGTTGGACTGTTAACTAGAATATTGTAAATCTAAAGAGATTAAATAGATTTGGTTTTACTGGATAATGTATGTTGTATAAAATGGAAGCCAGGTGAAATAATTGCTGGAGTGTCATCTAAGCCCGTCTAGCAGCCCTGCTGTTTAGGTAGTACGTTAAGGCATTTTTCCTTCTTCAGCTTTATGAAAACAATAAAACCAGCATATGCACAATTAATTATCCGTGCAGGGGCGGAGAAAGAATACTAACCTCTGCGGCCGGGGTCGGCCTGTCGTAAAAGGCGACAAAACAACCCACCCTAGCTACGTGGTAGGGCCTCAAGCCCGTCTGGATGGCGACCACCTTTTGATCTTAAGTATGCCGCCATAATAACCTTGTGTTGTGTTCCGACATTAGTGACCCAAGTTCCTGTACCCTTATGGGACAGCAGCGTGTTCGCGATGCCACTGGTGTTGCTAACACCTATAGGCGACGGTAACTGCTAAATTCTAAGCGGGCTGTCAGCCTGTCTGGTGTCCTACGCATTAAAAAAAAATTAAAACAATATATACATATTTTTCTAATTTCCTACAATGCTCTCATAAATTATTAAGTTTTTTAAGTCTTGTTACACCCATAAACTAAAATTGATGACTAGAATATAATTTTTTTATTGCTGTAGGACAGCAGATAGGCTGACGGCCCGTTTAGAATTTAGTAGTTACCGTCGCCTATGGATATTTGCAACGCCAGTGGCATCGCGAACACGCTGCTGTCCCATAAGAGTACGGTCACAAATATATATGTATTTCGAAATATTAATCTTCCGTTTTTCTCTTCTTCCTGCCTGTATTCCAACTATGTGGGGTCGGCATATCATCTTTTACACAATCCATCTTTTCTTTGGTCACCTCTCCTCTTGTATTCATCCACTTTCATTTCTAGCATCCTCCTTGTTACATAACGCTCCTCTCTTCACATTATATGGCCCTACCAGGCTAACCTATTACTTTTCAGCTTCTCAATCATTGGCGCTACTTTCAAACTTCCCCTATTATAACTAGTAAATCACAGTTTTATTAGTTATCTATACTTACTATTATAAAGAGGAAAGATTTGCTTGTATGTTTGTTTGTTTGTTTGTTTGTTTGTTTGTTTGTTTGCATTGAATAGGCTCCGAAACTACTGACCCGATTTAAAAAAATCTTTCACTGTTGGGAAGCTACACTATCTCCGGGTGACATAGGCTATATTATATTTTCGAAAAAATTAGGGATCCTTACTAAAACTCCAATAATGTAACCCAAGGTGTAAAAAAATTACCTTAAATATTATTTAAATCGCGTGCGTTGCGAAAACTATTGATGATAGAATAAAATAATGTACTACGACTTTGCAGAACACATCATTATTTACAAAAAGTGTCGCGATAGCATATGTCTAACTATTATAGTTATGCCACAATAAGTGTTCTTTTATTTTAAAAATTTAATTGAAATGCCGCCCCTAGAAAAGGCTCTTTATTTGTATCTTGGTATTAATCCTTATCAAAATAAATTACTTCATATTCAAAACTGCTTCAATACCTTTATATAACTTTTTGAATTATTCAATTCGGATATTCCATTCGCAAGATATCACGAGTTTAAAAATGTAAGTATTAGAAAAATGTTGCGTGGTAGCCGCTCACCCTGTTCGTCTAGCTAGGCAGCACCTTATGCAATGTAGGCGTGCGTCACTGGGGTTTTTACAAAAATTTGAACAAAAAAATACTTATTAAAAACAACGAAAAATAAATAAAAAATATTAACAAAAAAATCATTAAAATATAATTTCATAGAAATAATAATATTCAAACTTTCTTTATAATTTTATTTTTTTAGTAACCTGACGCAAATAGAAGGGTTTGCCCTCAAGGGCGCTCCTCTGTCTGAGGAGTGCACGGGTGTGCGTACCCGAGGTGCCCGAGCATCCGTCGCTTTACTCCCCTCTCCGTCCGAGGCGACAGAGGCCTTCCTACCTTTCTTCCCGTCTACCTCCTACATCCTTTCCAAATTAGCTCTCTGTTTGTGGCGTGGTCCCCGGTGGGATGGTTGCAAATACTGATTGGGACCCCATTGAATGGGATTGCCCTGGGCCCTGATTTGGTAGTCGAAACCATGCCTATTTCGACTGCGCCTGGACAGAGAGTGTTCCCGGGGCGGGAATTGCATCCTCGCTGTCGGTTGGTCTTGCTGGGCCGGCTACAACGTCAGGCGACTCTCTGGTTTTTCTGGATTGTCGTCTGGTAGTCGTACTCACGCCTGACTAGCACGCGACGAGGATGCGAGTCCCGTCCGGAATTGGCCGCGGACCTGTCGCTCCCGGCCCTGGTTCTGTCCATGGTCGAGGGCGATCCTGGATGGACGGCCGTCGCCTCCTTTTGCGAGGCAGTAGTGATGCACTCCACCACACCAAGGACAGGCACAGGTGGAGGAACATTATAAAAGAGAAACTGCGTTCTCATAAGGGGAATCACGACCCTCAGTAATGAGGTACACGACTCAAGGAGGAGGAGTGTCTGCAAGGGAGGCGGCGGAACGGGAGCGGGATTTCGTCACCGCACTCCCTCCCGCCAACGTAGGCCGCGTCGTCGGCACCGGAGGACGGGCAACGACCTCCGGCCGCCGTAGAAAACGGCTGCGGGCGGCCCCTCGGGGGAGGATCCGCCGCCCGCACTATTGCAGGGAGAGGGCCACGTGCTGTTCCGCGGCCCCCCTCAACTCCTAGAGTTATTAGGAGAGCGCCGGGAGGACGAAACCCTGACCCCCTAGCGCCAACACTTTAGAAGGGGCCCGCCTTAAGACAAAGGGCGGGCCGGCGGCGGCCCGGGCCACGAGATCGGCAGGCCTTATATCCGTGGGCCCGGGCGTAGGCAATAGGAGAATAGCGGGGTTTTTTAGTGGGTAATCGGATGGTCGAACATCTTTCCCGGGGTCCCACATATCCCTCGGTCCCCCCGGGTCGGGGGAACCCGTTAAGAGAGATTTTTCCCCGAGACCGAAAAAAAATAGAAGGGTTTAGGTATGTGTGTGTATATAATTTTTAATTTTGAAATTTTTATTAAATACCCATGCGAAGCTGGGGCGGGCTGCTAGTATAATAATAAAGTGTATATGAATATCTAAAGCATTATTAAGTTTTAACATGTTCATTTAACCCCGCAATTTTCATCTCCAAAACATAAGAAAAATAAAAAGCAATACACACAGCGCCGACTTGGAAAAAAATATCAGCGAATTCCTTCCCGACCATTTACCAGTAGCAACGAGCGAAACTCCGATACAATATCCGAAAACATCCGATTAGAATGCCGCTTTTGTTTACATCTAAGTCGTGAGGGCTGATAGAAAACACGCAATGGACAGCGTTTATTTCTATCCCGTCGTAAAGAAGGATCAGACTGAATGCTTTAGAGGTCGAGGTGACCCATTTACAAGTTACATAATTTACGTGAAAGGTACAGCGTAGGTAGTGTTTGCATTAAAGTCTGGCGAGGAAAGGATATTAAGGAATGAAAAAGTAGTATGTTTACTCCGTGGATCGTGTTGAGTGTACATTTTTCATTTGATTCCCTTTAACCACTTACGCGGGCACATCGTAGATATTTCTTAAGCTCGTAAGTGACGTTATGGTATTGACATCCCCGGTTTAAATTTAACTCTGTATAGAAATTTTGACCTATGAACCTTGTTGTTGAACCCTTACATTTAGGTCATCTATAAGATTTTTCAGTAATCGTACATTATAGATATAGACATATAGAGCAGCATACATATAGACCAAAGGCGGTTGCCATCCAGACGGGCTTGGTGCCCTAAGTAGTTAGGGTTATTTTGTTGCCTTTTACAACAAGTCGACCCCGGTCGCAAGGATTAATATTCTTGCCGCCCCTGCAAAACATAACACATTGTTTTCAATATTAAGATTCCATAAACTGTGTTTTTTTTTTGTTAAGAACGTATACAAGACTCGTGCATTTTTTGATGTACTACATTCAAAACTAACCTTACAAGCAGAAAATAATTAAATAAATCAGTTTTTATATTTAGAATATCTCAAAGATACCCCATAGACTTGGTTTATCCCGTCGTTTTGTTACTAGGTCGTAAAAGGCGACTAATAGATTACAGTTTTTGTTTTTTGACAACATACGAGTAAAGGTTTCCATTTGTTTTCTTTCAAAGCTAAGTTTAGCTACATCTTTCAGAGGTGTTTGTGCCTTCGTGCTAAGATGCATCAATGTTTTACATTCAGCAAGCTGAGCACGCTCTGTGACAACTTGGACCATGAAATTTGTTGTGCAATTCTTGCAAGCATCTGGGGTTATCTGATGGGATGAAATTATTTAGAAATATATACGCAAGGACGGTACGAACAACATACAAACCAAGTCCTCTTTTTTAATCACAGCTAAATAAAATTGCTTAAATTGAGATTGTCTAACAGGAAACGTCTTTGTTATAATAACTTAATAAGCCTTCTGAGAGGCTGTGCCCTCAATTTCCTCGAACATCGTCGCATCTGAGATCGATTCATTGTGGGAAGTGGCGGAATTTGTGTCAATCATTAGCAAATTCAAACAGAAGTCGGTTTAACGGATTTAGAGAATCTTGCTAAACGTTATAGATTGAAACGGTAAACCAGAAGGTAATAAAATTAAATTTATAAATATACATTCTTATAATTTACTTTAATTATAATACATAGGAGTGAATTTTTAACATTTTTTTTATTAATTTTCTAAATTCATATAAAAACTTCTTTATAATAATCATTAAACTCCAGCGGAACTACGAAAACATAATAATTGTTATTGACTTCTTTATTGTGTATTATTTTTTTATTATAAATTTGATTAGATTTTGTTATTTATTTTTATAATATTATTATAACTAATTATATATTGTCAATTCAGAAATTAGATACGAGTTTAATCATATATCGTATCTGAAATTTTTTATAATTAACTTTGTTTAAAAATATACCATTTAGTGTTGGAAATTTATTGATGTATGTATTTTGTATATAATAATTTATTATATATTAATCATATATTTTATTGCCAAATAACTAAATAAATAAATACTTAAGATTACTATCTCTTGTTTTATTTGATGATTAATTAATAATATTAGCAGAAACAGCTGATAAGATTTTTTTAATGTGAATTGTTGACATATAAAAAAAAAGTTGACTTCTGTCAGAAATAGAAATTCACTCTATTGCGTTTTTATATTGAAGTTGCATGGTAGTCAAATATCATCAAACTTGGAGAACAAAGTAGAGGGAATCACTTGATAAGTGGTGCACACTGCACCACTTAAGAAATTTGTCTCAGAAACTTGCATACCCAGATCATTGATATGAGTAACTCGCTAATCTGCCGTTTTACTTTCTAAGTTAGAGATTAAAACTGCAGCTACTCGTGCAAAAACTAAATTAAGCAGCATCTGTTTTCTTATTTTTATTGTGAAAAGAGTAAATGTATCAGCAGTAGGAGACAAATCATAGGAATTGAAGAAAAGTTATTATTAATTAAGAGTTATAAGAGAAGCTGCAGCTTAAAATTATATTTTTTTGTTGCAGATGAAAGAAGCCGGGTACAAGGAGGACAAATTGTAACAAAAATGGTAACATAGTATGTGGAACCCATGCAATACAAAGTTTCGAGCATGTACGAGTATGACATACATGGATACCAACATCCTAAGAAAATTGTACATTTAAACAAATTTTCGATTGTGTTAATAGCTATCGTTACCTTAGAAGGTGTTAATTCTAATACTACTAATATGAATCGACATAATGAAGAAAGACCTAAAAATAAAATTAACTTAAAACAAAATGATAGTCCATCTGAAGAAAATTATGATGATAGAGAAAATGTACATGATTTAGATTATACAAAAGTCAATTTTGAAAATAACCCGTATTACAATAGTGAAGATTTTGTTCATAAATTTTATAGCAATGAAAATAATGCGTACAGTAATTATGATGATTACAAAAGATACTATTTGAATCCTGCAAATCCAATTCCTAAGTCGAAAGTTAAATTTAAAATAAGCAGTAGAATAGTGCAAACAAAATATGGAAAACTACAGGGCATTGTGTTAGCTATGGATGAGCATAAGTACTTGAGTCCACTTGAAGTTTTTTTAGGTGTGCCTTATGCAACACCACCAGTTGGATCTAACAGGTAAGCTGTGTTGAAATATAACGTAATACTAAACTTATATAGTGCTAAAAATAGTGTACTCCCACGGTTTCCTTGGATGATTGATTATAAGGTAACAATAGTCCAAAAATAAATTCCTTTAGCAATAATAACTCTGATTGCCATTTTTTTTTATTACTGATGAACAGCAGATAGGCAGACAACTCACTTAAAGCGGCCGCGGGCGGCCCCTCGGGGGAGGATCCGCCGCCCGCACTTTTGCCGCGACGGTGAGGGCTGCGTGCTGTTCCGCGGCCCCCCTCAACTCCTAGAGTTGTTAGGAGAGCGCCGGGGGGACGAAACCCTGACCCCCTGGCGCCAACACTTTAGAAGGGGCCCGCCTCAAGACAAAGGGCGGGCCGGCGCCGGCCCGGGCCACGAGATCGGCAGGCCATATATCCGTGGGCCTGGGCGTAGGCGATAGGAGAACAGCGGGGTTTTTTAGTGGGTAGTCGGATGGCCAAACATCTTTCCCGGAGTCCCACATATCCCTCGGTCCCCCCGGGCCGGGGGAACTCGTCAAGAGAGGTTTTTCCCCGAGACCAAAAAAAAAGACAACTCACTTAATAGTAAGCATTTACCGTCGCCTATACATGTTTGTGACGCCAGGGGCTTCGTGGAAATGCTGGTGTCCCATAGGGGTAACCTTAGTCACTAATATCAGAACACAACACAAGTTTACTATGGGAGCATAATTAAGACCGAAAATAGTTGCCATTCAGATAGGCTTGAGATCCTACCTCGCAGCCAGGGTTGATTTGGCGCCTTTTACGACAGGCCGACTCCGGCCGCAGGGTTGAGTATTCTTACTCCGCCCCTGCATGGAGAAAACTGCAACACTTTAGAATCTATTTAAATATAAACCTTTTGTTAATATACATCTGTAGATTATGACACAAAAAAAGCACTAAAATTTGAATTCTCGAACTAGTCAATTTGTATGATGGGAAAATATTTGATGGGAAATCATTTTTAAAACAACCCGCGTTTAGGGCACTAGAGAAATCTTGCTAGAATCGATCCCAAAACTCGGAATCGTAATGGCTTCGACTTTGATTATTTATTAGTCTAGATCTTGGAACATAATTATAATAAAAAAATTAAATTGGTATTTAAATTAAATATACACTTCTCATCAAAAAAATCGAAACACCTCTGAAGTTTGGTTTGGAATGAGTTTAATTTTTTTACGTTTAACCAAAAATATAAATAATGCCAGTTAATTGTGAAATTTTTACTATTTAAAAAGAAATTGTTAAATATTAGAAACAAAGATGTAAAACAGAAAAACGTTAAAAAAGTTTATTCAGTATCTCGTATTTCCTCCCCGGGCTCTGTTATCACTTATCACGGTTCCTCATGGAACGGATAAGCGTCACAATCTTGTGTTGTGGGATGTTATCACACTCTTCTTGTATAGCTGTTTTAAGCTGGCCCCAAGCGTCTCCGGAGCAGAATCTCTCGCTCTGACTTGAACTTTTTAGGAAAAGATCTCTTTTTGGTAGAATGTCACAGAGCTTATTTAACAATCACGCTCAACTCAGCACAGAGCTCAGTTATAAAAAGCGATAATTTATGCAAAAAAAATGTGATAAAATGCAGAAATTTCGACGCAGTACACATTGAAAACAATCTCTATATTCATATTTATATTGGATGAAAGTTCGAAAATTTAAATACAACTTTGGAATTCTGGTACACCTTTGTGTAGACTAAACTGCGAGCTATTTATTGGTGTATTTTTTAATGATATCAATTCTTTTTTTCATTTTAGTACCGCCTGAATAATACTTGCAGTAGTGTTTCGATTTTTTTGATGATAAATGTAGTTAAAGTAAATATTTCATCTGAAAAATCTGAATCCAAATTTACAATAAAAAAGTTAAGTATGCCGCAATTATATATTTTTAGAAGCCAACAATGGTGTTGAATAATCTCTGAAATATCAAGCAAGTAAAAATAAAATGTATTTTCCGCAACATTTGAATTTTCTGAGGGGAGCCACTTTAGTATTTGAGCTTGCTAGAATTTATACGTTTTATGAACAGGGAAAAATGCGTAAATAAAATTTTAGATACTCAACATTCAATGAAATTATTTCTATGTTTTGAGTAAGATTTCTTTATATTATTTATACATTTTGTAGGAAGCTAAAACTAACGATTCTAACAGCAATATTTTCTTTAAATTTAATCAATCAATAAAATAAATATTTACAATCTTATGATGTTCAAATATTTACAAAACAACTAAAATGTTAGAAATAATGGCAAATAGAAATATAGAAGCTGTGTGTTAACCAGTTTATCTCAAATGGACCGTGAGCCTTTTAATAAGAAACGAATCACTAAATTCCTACAACATTCTTGTTCTTAAAAATAATTGTACAAGTGAGTCTACTCAGTTAATCATCAATTAATATTTTGTAAAAACGGACTTAAACGCAATCGTTAAGAATTAATAGTAATAAATAAATATTAATATATGAATGAAATATAACATAAGAAGTTAATATTCGTAAAATTATATAATTAATGTCATTCATTAATTAAATTAAGAGAAAATTTACATGTAGTAACTAACGTCTATCCGTGCAGGGGCGGAGAAAGAATATTAACCTCTGCGGCCGTGGTCGGCCTGTCGTAAAAGGTGACAAAACAACCCACCCCAGCTACGTGGTAGGGTACAGTACGCCTCAAGCCCGTCTGGATGGCAACCACCTTTGGTCTTAAGTATGCCGCCATAATAACCTTGTGTTGTGTTCCGGCATTAGTGACCCAAGTTCCTGTACCCTTAGAGGACAGCAGCGTGTTTGCGATGCCACTGGCATTACAAACACCCACAGTCGACAGTAACTGCTAAATTCTAAGCGGGCCGTCAGCCTGTCTGCTGTCCTACAGCAATAAAAAAAAAACACGAGAAAATAAAGCTTAAGATTATTAAAAAGGTAATATAATAGCGGAAACATGATTTATTTTAAAAATAATAAAGTTTAAAGACACAGCTAAAAATATTCAATAATTACTGCAGTGAATATCGTTAAAGTTTGCTTATTCTTCCTAGTAACATAAAAATAAAAATTAATTCATTTCAGTGCATTTAATAGTTCTTGGAAATTACAACAAACTCAAATTTTAAGTACATCCTTATATACTGAGTGATGAAGACATTTCTGATAAAGTGGATAGAATATTATCCGCTTTAAACCCATACACTTTTGAGGTTTCATCTTATTTTCCGTTGGGGTGAATTCGATATTAAGTGTGATAATAGTAAGTGTGATGATAGTCCCAAAACATGCTGTTGTATATATAGATACACTGGTTGTTTATATTTGCTGTAATTGTGTACTCATATTATTAGATATTACTTGAAAATCCGCTGGAATATCTTTATAATTCATTCTTTCAGATTCAGCCCCACCAGAACCCCATCGCCGTGGGATGGAGTCCGAGTGTCAAATAGGCCTGGCCCAGCCTGTCCTCAGAAACTACCAGATCTAGATGACGAGAGGACCATATTAGAGACAATGCCTAAAGGCAGATTAGAATATTTAAAAAGACTGATGCCTTATCTTAAGAATCAGAGCGAAGATTGTTTGTATTTGAATATATTTACTCCTTTGCAAAGTAAGTATTTCTAGTTAATTAAACCATTTTTCTAAAACTATGTATTGCAGGTATAAAAGTTTTATTTAAAATTATACATAAAGTTCTAATTAAGACTCAAATCTTCCAACTGTGATCTAAAATTTCCTTCTACTAACTTGCATATAGGTAAAGAAGATTATCTTTTGTTCTCAGAAGGACACAAACAATTGGCCTTTTAAAAATTTTTACACATACATTTATTTTTGACAAATTAAAAAAAAAAAACTAGCCAAAATTGAAATTGTGTTTACAAATATTTATCTGTTTTTTTACTTTTTCGGAATAATAAAGTAAAACACAAATCTATTATTATGGTGGAAAATTAAAGATAGTACAGACAAGTGGGAAATATTGGAACATTAAAAAGTACATCTAATATTGTGGGATGGATTCACAAGAAATATTATATGTCTTAGATTGTGATGGAGATGCCCGACCATTGGACATCTTTGTTATCTAAATTATCGACTTTAATAGTATATATACCTAGTCAGGTCATAAGTATTGTCACACAGTAAAAACTTTTCTTTTAGAATGCTGGCCACAAAAAAGTTTATTGAATTCGAATTTCGAATTGTTCATGAAAATAAAAATGTATACTTTTAGCAATTTTACTCATTTTTAAATATGGAGTGGACGCTTAAAGAAGACCGTGTTGCAGTTATTGCGTTGCATCGTTGCGGTTACGCGCCAATTCAAATTTTTAACATACTGAAAAATTTGAATATAACCAAAAGATTCGTTTATCGTACCATCAAACGATACAATGAAGACTCTAGTGTAGATGACAGGTCAAGAAGTGGTCGCCCTCGGTCTGTTAGGACTCCAGCAGTGATAAAAGCTGTGAAGGCACGAATTCAAAGAAATCCCAAACGTAAGCAGAAACTGTTGGCCCTTCAGATGGGGTTAAGCAGAACCACGGTGAAAAGGGTGTTAAATGAAGACTTAGGGCTTCGGGCATATCGAAGAAAAACAGGACATCGTTTGAATGCTCGTCTAATGGACCTGAGACTGAAGAGATGCCGCGCTTTGTTGAAGCGGTACGCGGGAAAAAAATATCGGGAAATTCTTTTTTCGGATGAAAAAATGTTTACCGTAGAAGAGAGCTACAACAAACAAAATGATAAGGTGTACGCACACAGTAGTGAAGAAGCGAGCAACCGTATTCCGCGTGTCCAACGAGGTCATTTTCCATCCTCGCTCATGGTATGGTTGGGAGTTTCTTATTGGGGCTTAACAGAGGTACATTTTTGTGAGAAAGGTGTAAAAACGAATGCTGTTGTGTATCAAAATACAGTCCTGACGAACCTTGTGGAACCTGTTTCTCATACCATGTTCAATAACAGGCACTGGGTATTCCAACAAGATTCGGCGCCAGCTCATAGAGCGAAGAGCACACAAGACTGGCTGGCGACGCGTGAAATCGACTTCATCCGGCACGAAGACTGGCCCTCCTCCAGTTCAGATTTGAATCCGTTAGATTACAAGATATGGCAACACTTGGAGGAAAAGGCGTGCTGAAAGCCTCATCCCAATTTGGAGTCACTCAAGACATCCTTGATTAAGGCAGCCGCCGATATTGACATGGACCTCGTTCGTGCTGCGATAGACAACTGGCCGCGCAGATTGAAGGCTTGTATTCAAAATCACGGAGATCATTTTGAATAAACTTTAATGTCATAAGAATCTATGTTTTGTTAAGTTCATTTTGGTATATGAATGGTTACATAATGAATAAACTTGTTACAATTATTTTACATTAAACATGTGACAGAATTTATGACCTGACTAGGTAAGTTGTTAATAGTGTTTAGGCTGCAAGTTTATATGAGTATTTTATAACTTATTTATAGAGGAATACTTAGTTATAGAATAGACTAGAATAGAATAGAATATTTTTTACTGTACAAAACAGATACAAATTTCATTAGTGATAAAAAAATAAAACGTACAATTGGCGGTCTTATCGCTGAAAGCGATTTCTTCCAGACAACCTTTGGATGGATAACATATACGGAATTTCATTGTGGTCTAGTTATATAATACTATGAAGAAGGATATAATAATAGGTTAACAAAATATTCAAAAGTAGATAATTTTAATATAAATATTCTATTCAAATTTTAAATCTATATAATACATACAAATAATGGAAATAATAGTAACTATAATAGAGATTCTATATGGTATAAAACAATATTTATTTTCAAGTTCTAAAAAGTGTTCATGGACTAGTTTTTTAGAAAGAAAGTACAGACTTCGCTTACTTAGTTATAGTTAATAGATATAGAGAAATAAAGTTCATGTCGCACAGCATGACGACTTGGGAGAAAGTAATAGCTAGGCGACTACGAGAGGAAAGCAGAAGGAAGAATAAGGGAGAATCAATTTGGTTTCCTGCCCGGGCGAGGGACTACGGATGCTATATTGGCACTGCCAACTGTGCGAGAAATATAGAAGTGCACATAAGAAACATGGTATTTGTTGACTTCGAAAAGGCATATGATCGGGTTCATAGAAAGAATTTGTGGTGGGCTATGAAAGTAAAAGGAGTGCCTGTGAAGTACTTGCATCTTATTCATGTAATGTACGATAAGGCAAGTACACACGTCCGGTCCCTAGCTGGCGTCACGGTCAAGTTCAATGTTGCGGTGTGTTTACACCAAGGATCGGTTCTTAGCCCTTATCTGTTCCTCCTGGTGGTATACGCAGTAACATCAGAAATACAGGAGAAGGCACCTTGATGACTCTTTGTCGATGATATTGTGCTGGTTGGAAAAAGTGCTCACGAGGTACAGAGCATATTGGCTAAACAGCAGTAGAGATTAGGGAATGTTGGGTTGAAGATAAGTAGAACCAAAACTGAACATCTATTTTGCGATTCTGGTGAAAATTCCGCCTTCACCCCCGATTACCTTAGGAGGCGTGTCTCTGCCAACTTGCTCCAACTTCCGGTACCGCGGATCATATATCCAGAATGACGGTGAAATAGGCCAAGATGTGAAAAACAGCGAATGCAGGATGGATGCAGAGGACCAAAGAAAAGATGGATGGATAGATTGTGTAAAAGATGATATGGTTAAAAAAGGTGTGAATGTTCAGATGACGGCTAATAGAGGAGAGTGGAAGGAGGGAATATGTTGTGCCGACCCCACATAGCTTGGGATAATGGCAAGAAGAAGAAGAAGAATATAAATAAATGTATAAACACACATGCACTAAAACATACATAATATACAAAATAAATACATATATAACAAAAAAACAAAGTTGTGATATGTATATAAGATATTAATTATTCAAATCATCTTATTCCACTGAAAATCACAGATATAAAATATTTAGGGCTCTGAAATAAATGCGCAGGAGGTAGTTGAAATAGAGCACCCAATACGAGAACAAAATGTATTTAATCATTATGAGAATGAAAGAACGAAGAATTTGAATCAGACAAGGTTTATAACCCTAAAAAAGCATCTAGACATAATTAAATGAAAATCAAGCAGAGTAATTGGTACAATAATATAAGCAACTCGCTTTGATTAAACGAATAATCAACTGAAAAAGTCAACGAACTGTATTTACTAGATAGCAAACAAAGATAAATAATGTAATTAAAAGTAAAATAAGAACTGAAATACTTTTAACTAACGAGTTGTTTTTGAATAAATTTATTCAATACATTTTTTATGTTTATTTAATTTATTCAATTTATTTTTGATAAAGTGATGAAAGCTTTCACATGTTCGAGCGCATGTGTAGATCATAGGTCAGATTTATGTACCAAGCATGAGTATTTATATTTACAAAACAAATTTATAGCTAATCTAGTATTTTCAACAGGTCCTTCTGCTTTTTTGGGACTAGATTGTGCTGTATGAATTGTCACAGTATATTTCTCGACGACCTCTGTGGCGTATCTATATATATACATATAATATAGTTTGATGTATTAAGAATAGACTAATCACAATTTGTTATCAACGAGTCCTAACTTATTTTGGTCATATCGCCCGAAGGCAGTCTGATAATTATAAAAAAACTAGTTGTAATTAGGAAAGTAGATGGCAAAAGACCACGTGGGCGATCATTTACCCTGCCCTGAAGAAAGCCGAAGACAGAGTGGCGTTGCAGTAGCTCGTCACCAATTCCATCAAAGCGTTTCAAAACGGGCACGACTTTCAGTAATGGAGACCACGAATAAGAAAGAAATAGTTTGATATTTTTGACCATGTTCGTTCGTCATCATCTTACCCTGTCTTTATTCCACGTTATGAAGGGCTGGCAAAATATGTCACTCATAAAAAGCAAACAACGGAGTGCTGGTGACGAGGATACGGCGTTTCGCACCTTTCAGGTATATCCAGTATGAGCCTTGGAATGTTGAGACTTCGTTGCCACTATCGTAACAGGCCTCTTGCAATCTATCATCATACTAGCAATGGTCATGAGCCAAAAAGTCATCACCTCCTACTGCGAGACAGTCAAATCCGCAAACTTGGAGAGGGAGCAGTAGCGTGCTAAGCTCCTCTCCCGCTCACGCAGATAGCTCGTGGCTGGAAGTTGCCAACCGATATTTTAATAGGCCTTCAAAAGCTGGCCGGCACCTATCGGGGTCGCGGTCAGACTAGCCTCACATCCGACAGGCCGCAGGCCTCAGCGCTCAAGGAAAACGAAGAAACACCAGACGATTTTAATAAGGGTATACCAGCGACTTATGCTTTCTAATCAAAAGATGACTGACGTATTGCACGGGGAGTCTCACATTAACCCGCTGTATTTCCACCAAGAAAAAAAAAAACAGTAGTAAGGCCCTCCATACATTCCCCAGTGTAACTAAGATTTTATTTTTATAATTGGAAGGGCAATTCATATGTCTAAATAAAATATAACAAATACTTTTTTATTTAAGCAAATGTAAATACACACATATTTATGTAAACCACTTTCAAAGATTCAACACAAACACGTTTCTTAAAAGCGGGAATATTAATCTAAGCGTGTATCATGCCTCCTTGCAATCTCAATGTGCGTGACATTGCAAATAAAGTCTAAGGAAGCCGCTGTAAGCGGGGTCATGTCACGACAGGAATACATGGGCGCATAAAGGAAATAGATGGGTTGCCCCAGTTTCCTGAGACGACAGATTTGAGAGCACGAACGTCGTTACAACTCTAGATACTACGTTTATAACTGCACTGTGGCTTAAGATTTGCACGAGATATTGCGAACCCTCCGACTTTTTTGAGTACACACTGTTGAGAAATTTTCTTTTAAAAGTTTTTTTCTAATTTTATATAATGTTTTTAACGTAGCTAAATTAAACAAAAAAATCTATACCAAAAATGCATGAATACACATCGGTTTACTTTATTATTCGTTATTAGGAGGTTTTGCTACACTGACTTTTGTTATTATTGTTTGTTATACTGATTTTTTTATCCGTGCAAGGGCGGAGAAAGAATACTAGCCTCTGCGGCCGGGTTCGGCCTGTCATAAAATGCGACAAAACAATCCACGCTAACTATGTGGTAGGCCCTCAAATCCGTCTGGTTGGCGACCACCTTTGGTCTTAAGTATGCCGCCATAATAACCTTGTGTTGTGTTCCGGCATTAGTGACCAAAGGACAGCAGCATGTTCGCGATGCCACTAGCGTTGTAAACACCCATAGGCGACGGTAACTGCTAAATTATAAGCAGGCCGTCAGCCTGTCTGCTGTCTTACCGCAATATAAAAACTCATACATAGTTTCACCAAACTCTGATGTGGGTATTATTTGTTATTTCGTAAGATGGTATCTACTAGTAGGCAGTTGTATAACAAGTAAATTACCTAAATATTGAACTTGGAACTTAAACAAACCAATGCCTGAATTATTAGAAATGCGACGTTTAGTAAAAGCCGTGAGATCTAGTGGCATAAAACATATCAGATGAATATGCAATAATAATTAAAAAATGTACTTACAATTTGAGTTTGAGAGAAAGTTTTTGAACAAAGCACATGTTACAGACACAATTAAGTTCCTTTGAAATATAAAATTTTTCTTACACAACCTACATATAATTATTTATTCTTTATTTTATGGAACAATCTTACATTGTAGAAAAAATTTCCCAATCAATATTTTTTTTAATTTAATAACTTTTGCTTGTATGTTTTTTTATAAAAAGGCATTTTGCAGTGCATCGAATTGTAAATTTAAACCATTTTTTTTTTATTGCTGTAGGACAGCAGACTGGCTGACGGCCCGCTTAGAATTTAGCAGTTACCGTCGCCTATGGATGTTTGCAACGCCAGTGGCATCGCGAACACGCTGCTGTCCCATAAGGATACAGGAACTTGGGTCACTAATGCCGGAACACAACACAAGGTTATTATGACGGCATACTTAAGACCGAAGGTGGTCGCCATCCAGACGGGCTTGAGGCCCTACCACGTAGCTTGGGTGGGTTGTTTTGTCGGCTTTTACGACAGGCCGACCCCGCATGGATAATACACCATTTTCGAATTCACTTGCATACAAATAAAAAATTCTTCAAAAGCCATTTAGGAGGAGTCATTACATAAGTATTTTTAAAGACGAGTGTTGTACAAAAAGTTACAAATTGTAGGGTTTATAATCTTATATATATATATATATATATATATATATATATATATATATATATATATATATATATATATATATATATATATATATATATATATATATATATATATATATATATATATATATATATATATATATATATATATATATATATAATTCTTATGTGCGTGTATATGTCACTGAACTCCTCCTAAACGGCTGGACCGATTTTATTGAAATTTTTTGTGTGTGTTCAAGTGGATTCAAGAATGGTTTAGATTCTCAATTTGCCCAGGTAGGTGGCGCTTCAATCGAGTTCTAGGATTTTTATTTTTCGCATATCAGAACATAACCCCAAAATTTTAAAAAATTCATTTTCCTTTTTGTAATTATATATAATTTTACATTGTACAATGGGTGGACAGGAGCGATTAATAAATTAAATTTATATAATTTGCAGGAAAATTTTACATATATACATGTACACAAAAAAATACAAACATAATAATTCACTTTACGTTCATTCCTCTTTATCAGTTTCAATTGTTTCAGTGGATGAAACCAAACTGGCTCTGCCGGTAGTAGTTTACATTCACGGAGAAAGTTACTCTTGGAGCTCTAGTCATCCGTACGACGGAGCTGTGCTGGCAAGTTATACTGATCTCATCGTAGTCACTTTGAATTTTCGACTCGGAGTGCTGGGTAAGTATAAAACAAGTTCTTAGCTATACAGGTCCAAATTTGCTTAGTTCACAATTTAACTATGATATCATCAATGGGTCCTCTTGTGTTACATCTTTGTTATATATAAGAAAGTATTCATAAAATTTATGGCTATCACAGAGCAATTCTACGCTATTATTTACATTGGTGTTTTTCACTATCTTTCGGTTATGCGAATAAATAATATTACAATTGAAATAGATGAATTAGATGCTGTTAAGTTTGATTTTTAGGTTTTTAGATTAGCTATAATACTCTCAGCCTTCAAAAAGACAGATTAAAAAACTGTTTTGATTACATGTGAATTGATAGAAAGGGTATTTGATTTATTTTACGAAACTTTAAGACAAATAAGAGTGCTACGTCTAAACCATTTAAAATTATTGAAGTTAGAATGAAATTTTATATTATAATGTATATTATATACACGTATTAATAACGCCAATAATAATTGATTATTTAACATTAAAACTAACCCTTCTATACAAACTAATTAAGCTTGCGAAAAAGTAAATATTAAATCGAGGGTTTTAAGCTATTGCATAGCTTTTATCGCGGGCTTTGAGCGCGGCGACCGAATCAAGAAATTCCGTAACGATAATAAAACCTTACACCCCCCACTTCGCCTACCATGTAGCTCGGCTGAGCGTTCGCTTAACGTGTATGTATATATAGTACGACTGTACGTAGGGATTGGCGATATTGAAAAACATTTTAATCAACTTATGCAATTATAATTATTTATTTATTTTTTATTTATGCAGTAATTATTTTCTTTGATTCAAGTTTTTTCAAGGTACACTTTTTGAATGTACACCTATGTATACATATATACCTACATGTATATTTACGGAGCGCACGTGCGGTGAGTGTGGTAGGAATGGGCGATATTTCAACTATCAATTTTTTTTCTAAAGTATCGATGTATTCTATCGATATTTTTTGGACAAGATATATCGATACTCGATAATAAAAACATCGATATCGTAACATCGATAGTTTTAGTATTTTACTATCGAGTATCGATATATCTTATCCAAAAAATATCGATAGAAAATATCGATACTTTAGAAAAAAAAATTACTGCATAAATAAAAAATAAATAAATAATTATAATTGTATCAGTTGTTTTATATATAATTTGCTATTATAATTGATAATACTCAAGGGCTGCTATCTGGAAATCCGTTTGCCCCCGTTTCTAGTAAACTCCAGCCATAAAAAATACGCCTCTTTTATTACGCGTTGTTAGAAAATCTATGTCTTATACTAATAAATGAGTTAAATTAAAATGTTTGTCTCCCAGAATTTAAATTAGGAAATGAAGTTTGTCGAAGAGATTGAAATAAAATGTCCAGTGTAAAATGATTCCAGAGGCACTTTGCTTGATAAGTGAGACATCAAAGTCCTCAGAGCGTCTTCATTTGACTAACTAAATTAAACATTCGTCGTAAAGCCAACTCGATGTCTTGTTTTGTGAGGAAATACAACGCAATTCGGTTCTAACTTTGTGTATTAAGTGTTATGAGATTTTGAAGGAGGTTATGTTTTTAAGTCAGACGTGGATTTAACATGAGAAGTTTGAATGTATGTGGTAAAGAAGGCTTTAAGTGTTTCTTTGAAGCGAGGATTTTAGCAGCATTATTTACTAAGCCAGGTTGCTTAACGATATCATACTTTTTTATTGCTTAGACAAGCAAAGGAACCACTTAATAGTAACTAACTTAAAAATTACTGTCGCCTATGGATGTTTGCGACGTTAGGGGCACAGCGATCAGGTTGCTATCCTGCTCTTCAGGATATAGGTTCCTACTTAGGTTACTAATGCCGGAACACAACACAAGGTTATTATGGCGGCATACTTATAGAGTAATGGTGATTGCCATTCAAATGGGCTGTCACGCCCTATCACGTAGCTGACCCAAGTTCCTGTACCCTTATGCGACAGCAGTGTGTACGCAATGCCACTGGCGTTGCAAACACCCATAGGCGACGGTAACTGCTAAATTCTCAGCGGGCCGTCAGCCTGTCTGCTGTTCTACAGCCATAAAAAAAATACTACTATGCGAACAGCAGCATATTCGCGGCGCCCCTAGAAATGCAAATCCATAGGCGATGGTAACTGCTTAATGGTTTTCCGGTTGTCTGCTGTTCCCCACCAATGTGGACCACGAGAAAGCCAACAAACTTGGTCGGTCAGAGTTTAAGGAAACATTTTATAGATATAAAAGACCTACATAAAAGTCTAATTGGGCTCACTATCGTTAAGCTACTCAATACTTTGATGACCTTATGGCGTAACGGCTAACGCACGTCGGTACACTTGCGGAAGTCACGGTTTCGATTCCCGTCCAGCGTGTTTATTTATAATATGTATTTATTTACAAAATAAAGTATATAAATGTAATATATCAGCTGTCTAGTACTCATAACACAAGTGCTATGCAACTTAGGGCTTCTACACACGTACTACGACCACACCATTTGGCCGGGTGTATATTTCGTATAGAAAATGAATAGAATTATTCACACGTACCACATTTTGCATTCGTTATTGACCGTGTGTGTGATACCGACCACATTGCAAACACAACGCTGCGTCGACGCCACGACAGTGCGCGCACGCCGCCCGCACCCTTCCCCTCCCCCGGTTCATTCATTTCATTCATACAACGCAACCATATCGACATTTTGTCGGTACCACAACGCAACTACAAAAAACTGCAGCGACACTATTCACACGTAACCACTGCTTGACAGTATTTTGTCGTTGCGACATGGTGTGGTCGTGGTACGTGTGCAGAAGCCCTTAGTTTGGGACAAGATGGTGTTGTATGAAATGTCCCAATATATTTATATATTTATTTAATACTGTAAACTATGATTCTAGGTCCGTATTAAAACTGTGATTATACTAGGACGAATAGACTAGCAAAACTATCAGCCCCAAATAATAATTGTCTCTGCTATCAGAGCGTCTATACACTATTTATTCCGATTGAACTGATGCTTGTCGTGTTTGATTTAAGACCCTTGAGATCGTGTTCATAATGCAATGCTAATGGAAAATAAATTGGTATTCAGATATTGAACAAACAAGTTATAATTGTATACAAATATTTATTTTATGATTGATCGTGTTCATGTCTACCGTTGACTAATGGACCTTGTTATAATTATCATGTTTTTTATTAAGATGTACTATTGTGAATGATGAATGGAGATAATATCTGAAAGTTAATTCTGGTCTGGTTTTATCCCTGCAGGGGCGGAGAAAGAATAACCTCTGTGGCCGGGGTCGGCCTGTCGTAAGAGGTGACAAAACAACCCAACCTAGCTACGTGGTAGGGCCTCAAGCCTGTCTGAATGGCGACCACCTTTGGTCTTGAGTATGCCGCCATAATAACCTTGTGTTGTGTTCCGGCATTAGTGACCCAAGTTCCTGTACGCTTATGGGACTGCAGCGTGTTCGCGATGCCACTGGCGTTGCAAACACATATAGGCGACGGTAACTGCTAAATTCTAAGCGGACTGTCAGCCTGTCTACTGTTCTACGCAATAAAAAAATTAAAAAAAAGTTTGATGATGTCACATTAGGAGACCAATCTATAAGACGTGGGTTCAAAAGTCATGATGGCGTGCATCACTTAGGCATGTTTTTTTTCCGCTTAATGTGCATATTATAACAATTTTCTCAGTGTAGGGGCGGAGAAAGAATACTAACCTCTGCGGCCGGGGTCGGCCTGTCGTAAAAGGCAACAAAATGATCCTAACTACGTGGTAAGGCCCCTAACCCGTCTGAATGGCAATCATCCTTGGTCTATAACTATGCCGCCATAATAAGTTTGTTTGGTGTTCCGGCATCCCTGTGGAACAGCAGCGTGTTCCATAGGATGCGCTAAATGCTTACTATCAATTGGGCCGCCAGCCTGGATGCTATTCTTTGGCAATAAAAAAAAAACATGCGGGGCAGTCTTTGGGGACTGCCGATAGAAGTGAAAACTAAGTAACTTGTGAATTGTATCGTCGAGCTATTATTATTTTCGGATTATAAAGAAGTGTTTATGATCAAAATAAATAAATCAAGGATTAAAGTTTAAATTGGTCATTAACACTTCTTTACAAACCAAAAATTGTTCACCCAAATAGTACTCAACGCGCCTAAAGAAGTTTTCACATCAAAAAACTCAACTGTATTTCATTGTAATAAAGTCGCAATTCGAATAGATATGTATAATTAATGCAATGCAATCATTTAAAAGTTACATTATAAAATAAACCTTAAGTCATTATAAATAAGGTTGGTATTACTTGTGCAAAACTCCGTCTTACGAACTTTCGATCAGGATACGTGACCTGACGCGAATTTAACATTTTTAACCATCACAAGAAAAAGTGCACAACGCCGCTAAATAATTTTTTACTTCAAAATCTAAATTGCCATGTACCGATAGTGAAGATAATTAGAAAAAAAGCGTGATGGGTATACCCGACTGTATACAGCCACTTCAAAGTATATTGTCGGCTCCCTATATGGGAGGCCAGTACACAGTAGGATGTTATGGGCTATTATTGTCTTTTTAATTAGATAAACTATCATAACTCTAGAATCTTCTAAAATTCTATCAATCCAGTTGCTGAAACTCACGCTTCAGAGTGCGAACAACGAAAAGAAGAAATGTATGAATAAATATAATTAGTTTGCAAACAGTAAAGAAAGACGGTTATATTAATTAACTACGATTTAGTCTCCAAGTAAAAAAAAACTCCTGTGTTATGGATATTAGACAACTTATATACTTTTTTAATAAATATCCTGACCTGAGAAAAGAATCGTACCGGTAAACTCCGTGAGCATTCTGACTTATCGAAACCAATTCGTCACGTTAGTAGTCAAAAATAAAAAATAATTTAACAACATTTTAGTCACCGCAAAACATCGGTGTAAAATATGCAATAAAGCTTTGGGCTGTGTTAATTCAATATTCGGATTCAACAATGTGCAAGATTTTTACAGAAACACCTACTATCTAACCTTCCTACCTTGAATTGAAAAGATGAATTATGAAAGAAAAGGTAGTCCCTCCATATTACATTTTTATAATTCCATATGAAAATTTTACCCTGTCGTCTATCCGGTTTGTAAATTGAATACTGTGAGCAATATCAAGCAAAAT
This sequence comes from Malacosoma neustria, assembly GCA_963693495.1. NCBI lineage: Eukaryota > Metazoa > Arthropoda > Insecta > Lepidoptera > Lasiocampidae > Malacosoma > Malacosoma neustria. Next base: position 21,852,415 of record OY856374.1, read on the forward strand.
GTAAATACGAACTAAGCTAAAATCTGTTTACAGGCTTCCTAAATGCAAATCCGGCGCCTAATCTCAAAGCAAGAGTAGCAAATTACGGACTAATGGATCAAATAGCAGCACTACATTGGGTGCAACAAAACATTGCACTGTTCGGTGGAGACCCTACAAATATAACTCTTATGGGACATGGTTCTGGTGCGGCGTGTATTAATTTCCTAATGATATCCCCTACTGTGATGCCCGGTGAGTTTGCATCCTCTTGTTTGAGAAAAAGTATATTTTATACAATAAGTATATTTAAGAATTTTTCTTCATTTTCTGTATGCTTCATACATGATTAATATATACGAGTATATACATTCAGTTGACGTACGAGGCGGCAAAAATCACGCAATACAAAGTATTTATAATTTAGTTCTTATCTTATTCTTTATGAATTCTCCATGATGGAAATATTTTCTTTGAAAATTAGATTTTCACTAACTTTTTACTGAACAATATTTAAAAATCTCAAATTTAAACGCAATAATATTTGAAATGATATTAAAGTTATGAAACAGTCCAAGTTTGATCAAATTCTGAAGTGTCTAGACATCTCACTGATATAAAATTAAATAGTAAAATTATTGATTTGGATTTGGTTAGAATTTGTGTTTGTCTGAGTCGGTCGGATACATGATATACCTATATAATTGGGTCAATAAAGCCTATAATAGCATTGTGTGATAATGTTATATTGTTAATTATTTAATTTGCACTTTAAAACCCAGGGATTACTGTTGAATTTTCTTCTTAAAGGGCTAATAAAATGCTCGTTTTTACGTCGATTTTCATCTGTAACAATTTTTATTTTAATAATAACGGACACTAAATCTGAAACTGTGCATAAATCATGAACACATCTGTTTCCTTACTCATAGATAACTTGTATTCTGTAAGATTCTCTCATTTTCATCTTATCGATTGTTAACAATAAATTGTTTATTTAACAGGTCTATTTCATCGAGCAATACTTCTTTCCGGATCAGCACTCAGTTCATGGGCGATAGTAGATGACCCAGTCTATTATTCTCTAAAACTAGCCAAGCAAATGAACTGTAGTATACCAGACGACCTTGCAAAAGATCACGAAGTAATAGTAGATTGCTTACGAGATGCATCAATAGATGAACTGTTATCAATAAACATATCTCCACCGAATTTCTTAATTGCTTTCGGTCCTTCTGTGGATGGGGTTGTCATCAAAACAGATTTTGCCAAGGATTTCTTGACAATGTACGCTACAGGTGACTTTCCAAGCTTTGGCCCTTTGAATAATATGAACATAAATCTAAATGTGCATAAAAAAAGAAGTGATAGTGGAAGAAGACTGTTCCAGAATAAATATGATCTATTATTCGGTGTTGTCACTTGTGAAGCGCTCTGGAAGTTTTCGGCTCAAGACGTACAGAATGGTATTGAACCTGATAAAAGAGATCGAATGTTGAGGTGAGTCTTAATTATTGTTTGAGTCTTCTTTGAAAAAAGACATATTCCTAACAACCCCAACATTTTTATCCGTGCAGGGGCGGAGAAAGAATACTAACCTCTGCGGCCGGGGTCGGCCTGTCGTAAAAGGCGACTAAACAACCCACCCTAGCTACGTGGTAGGGCTTCAAGCCCGTCTGGATGGCGACCACCTTTAGTCTTAGGTATGCCGCCATAATAACCTTGTGTTGTGTTCCGGCACTGGTGACCTAAGTTCCAGTACCTTTATGGGACAGCAGCGTGTTCGCGATGCCACTGGTGTTGCAAACATCCATAGGCGATGGTAACTGCTAAATTCTAAGCGGGCCGTCAGCCTGTCTGCTGTCCTACAGCAATAAAAAAAAAAAAAAAAAAAAAAAAAAGATGAATATTAAAGTGTACTTTTTACGGCTAGCAGATGAAAATGGCAGGAAAGAACTTATACTGTGCTGAACATACGTAATGTTGGGAAGTGGCAAGAAAAGATATGTATATAATGTAGATAAATGTGCAAAAAAGAACCATAAATGATGGATTTATTACGTTATCATGTTAATGTTTTTTTTTCTTTTTGTAATTTTCTACATGCAGGCGTGGTAAGAATATTGGCTCTACGGCCCCAGGTGGCTTGTTTTAAAAGGAAACAAAAAGAACTCTAGCTAGGTAGTAAGGTTCTAAGACAGCCTGGATGGCAACCACCTCAGGTCTCTAAATATACCACCATAATAAATTTGCTCTGTCATCATCATCATCATCCTTGCGCTAAATCCCGGTTGCAGCCCAAACTCTCGCTTCAGCATCCCTGGTAGTGAGCCCAATAGCACGCATATCACCCTTTACGACGTCAAGCCAGCACTTTTTGGGTCTACCCCTCCTGCCGGGGCCCGGCGGAGGTGGCATGGCCAGACATTTGCATAATAAATTTGCTCTGTGTTCCATCATAAGTGACTCAGGTTCTAGTTCAGCGACGCAGATGGCAGCATGTTTGCAGTGCCCCCGGCGTAGCTCCTAACTTTTATAGGCGATTTTAACTGCTTACTATTAAATGACTACTATTAAATCTTATCCGTGCAGGGGCGGAGAAAGAATACTAACCTCTGTGGCCGGGGTCGGCCTTTAATAAAAGGCGACAAAACAACCCACCCTAGCTACGTGGTAGGGCCTCAAGCCCGTCTGGATGGCGACCACCTTTGGTCTTAGGTATGCCGCCATAATAACCTTGTGTTGTGTTCCGGCATTAGTGACCCAAGTTCCCGTACCCTTATGGGATAGCAGCGTGTTCGCGATGCCACTGGCGTTGCAAACACCTATAGGCGACGGTAACTGCTAAATTTTAAGCGGGCTGTCAGCCTGTCTGCTGATAAGGAATAAAAAAAATGTTTGTAAATTAATTAGATATTATGTAACTAGCAAATTAGTTCGCTAACTAAATCATATTGATTTTTGAAGTACATTACCCGGAGCTTCAAAATGAAATCTTGAATATTTGATTCCTTTTAATCCCAAAAGTTTAGTAAACTTAATCCTGTATTTTACAAAGTTTCTTCCTATTTAAAATACTGTTGGCCCAACTCAGTAAATTGCTGCCATATTGCTAACATTTGTAAATTTAGTTTGAAATTACATTATAATATTTACTAGACATGGTAAACCTTGCCAGATCTAGCCATTTTGTTGATGCAAATATGTTTTTTTTATTGCTGTGCTGAACAACAGCTAGTATAACGGCCCGCTTAATAGGGAGTATTTACCGTCGCCTATTGATGTTTGTAACGTCAGGGGTATCGTTAACACGCTACTGTCCACGTAGAGTAACTGGAATCTGATCACTTACAAATACAGACCGCAACACAAGTTAACTATCGCGGCGTGCTTAGAGACCAATCAGTCGCACTTTAAGCCCCACTGGTAGCCGAGCCATAAGCTAACCTTTTAAATTTGTCATATTTATTAAAAAAAATTTGATCACCAACTGAAATATTGAAATAACTATTCTATTCCGAATTTGATGTCTACTATATTTTTAACATTAATGTTGCCATTTCCAAATATGACAGTTACCTTTATATGTGTCATAGTGTATAATATAATCTTAAGGATCAGAAGTTTATTTAATTTTTAAAAGAAAATACAAAACAAACTCAATAATTATCAACATTAATTATTAATTAAATTAAACGATAACACAAAATCACGAAACACGAAAGCAGCTAGAGTTCGTAAGAAACTTCCGTCGCATCCGATCCCCCAAGCAAGAAGGTTGAGTCTTACGCAACGTCGTCCCTTCTACCTGCTACGTCATCGCAGCCAGTCGATGTCCTCGCCCTCTCAGCTGACAAATCCTCTAAGACTAACATTACAAAATATTTCAAACTAAAAAGATATTTATGTTTCAGAACATACGTTCGTAATTCCTATACGTATCACCTCAGCGAAATATTCTACACGATCGTGAACGAGTATACCGACTGGGAAAGAACGGTAGAGGTTTGTTTTTATATATATGTGGTGTGGTTTTAGAATTGTATTTTTGGTACTACGAGCAAAAGACATTAAGTAGTTAACTATTCACGTCGAGGTATTAGCTCGATTGTAATTTTTCTGACCCTAAAGTGCGCTTCTAATTATTGCATTTATACTACACATTCTTTGTTTTGAACTATAGAAATGACTTTAAGAGTGAATAGGGCTGCTCTATTTGATAATTTTTATTAGTATTACAATTTCTGCTAAATAGCAGCAAACCATCATTATTTTTTGTAGTTAGGGTGTTGTTTGACATGAGATAGAAATTTTAATTTGTCAACGACTGTTTAATTTCATGTATCTGCAAATAATAGAAAAGAAATAATTCCGTTTTCAACATTGAAATGAAAATGGAATAAAATTAAATCAAAATTTAAAATTTTTACATTGACATGTTCTAAATTATTTATAAAATAATCATAAATAAATAATAGTTTAAAAAACTAAAAGACATGATTTTTATAATTAATCGAAAAATATTGTAAAAATATTCTTAACATAGGAATAAAATTACTGACGAGAAAATTAATGTCACTGTTCAAAAAAGCGTGGAGTGCTTTGTACGATATTTTTAAACAGCATTTCGGAATGAAACTAGTAAAAAAATTTATAACTATTCATATTGAGCACCCTTTCACACGCCTCACGCTTTTTAGAATAGTGACATTAATATTCTCGTCAGTAATTTTATTCCTATGTTAAGAATATTTTTTCTTTTTAGTTTGATTAATTTTAATAGGCGTTTAAAATTATAGATTATTAATTTATAATTTATTTTTAACTTTTTAGTTTGAAAAACTAAAAATTATTATTTATTTGTGGTCAATACCTAATCGGTAATTATTAATTTAACGCTATCTTACGGCAGTGTTATTATTAATTTAGTGCCATCTTCTGGCAATGTTATTAATTAAACATCAGATGGCGTTTCGGCAGAATTTTGAATTTTATCGATTGTTCAAATTGGATATAAATCGAGTTTGAAAATTCTGTTACATACAAGTCAAGTTAATATAAAGCGTGTAAAAAAAGAGCAAAAAGCCAACGTCACGCGGTGTTCCCAGACGGTCACCCATCCAAGTACTGACCGCGGCCAACGCTGCTTAACTTCGGTGATCGGACGAGAACTGGTCCGGCCATTCATTAATCCTGAGGATCCTGGTAAGGATAATGATACAAACCATACAAATTATTGCATTGTCATCGGTCCTTGATAAGTATGCCAAATTTCAAGTTAATCCGACGTTTTAAAGGGGGTCAAAATCATGTTAAAAGTTTCCGTTATATACTAACTTACGTACGTATATGAAGCTAATAAAAGCATGTTAAAAATGTTGGTTCTCATTTTGCTTTTGCTTTCTTCGATGCTTCTTTTTATATAGCGAGAAAATCTGTAATATAGCATAAAGAAAAATTAATTCATCGATCAGTATTTTTATTTTCTGATTTTTAAATTAAAAATAAAGAAAAATACACTTATTTAGAGCTACAAATGAAACAAACTAAATAAAAACAGAAAACTTAACTTAAAGGTTGTAACCTGGCCAAAAACCTGTGCTATGTTATACTAAATTTAATTTAAACACACACACACACACACGTATACAGGGTGACTTTGACAAAACCGTCCAAATCTTTTTTGTGCACTAAACATCATTTAAGGAACCCATTTTTGCAAAAAAAATGTATGTCAAATTTTCACCATAAAATATTTCATTCCAAGGAAAATATGGTCACTAATTCAATCATACAAAATAGTCATATGGTGCAAATTTCGTACGTTAACCTGTTATTACTTGTCTCTGTCACTCCCGCGTAAATTATATTAGTATTGCGCAGTATTCGCTCGCACAGATGCAATGACCGCCATCCTCGGCCTCGTACTAGGTCATTGTACCAGTTTTTTGCGACACCTATGGAGAGGTCATTGACACTTGCGCGCCGTAGTATGTAAATTGCGAGTTCTTTCGATAACTTTGTGATGCTGATTACTCAACATTTTTGTACTATGTGATATTAAACTAAAATACATGTTTCTCATAACTTTTACTAAAGATTATTCTGTGTGAATTTGGACGGTTTTGTCAAAGTCAACCTGTACATATGGCCATACCGGATGCTTACGTGGGAAAGAAATATCTGGCCATGCCGCCTCCGCCGGGCCCCGGCAGGAGGGGTAGACCCAAAAAGTGCTGGCTTGACGTCGTAAAGGATGATATGCGTGCCATATATATATATATATATATATATATATATATATATATATATATATATATATATATATATATATATATATATATATATATATATATATATATATATATATATATATATATATATATATATATATATATATATATATAAAAAAGAGAAAAGTAGAATAACATACGTAATGCTAAAAACATATCAATTAACTGTAACCTTTAGTTATCACATATCTGTATGTAATATTACCTATTATAATATAATGAACATGTGGCACAAATTAAAACACAATTTTTTCTCTTCTTTTTGGTATTACGTGACTATACTCGTAGTCTTGATCAGCAGATAGATCCATTAGCGGCCTAATATTAAAATCTGCTACTGAAAATAGGCCGCTGTCAGCTCTCTCAGTCTAATTAACATGCCAAGTGCTCGTGTAGGCTGTGCGTGCGTGCGATTTCGTTTTATAATTTCAAATTACTTTTAGGTAATGTATTATCTGTCTATAAGTAATGTAATCCATTTAATATAAATTAATAGTTTAAGTAACAATAATTAAACTAATCTCATCACATTGTGTGTAATTGGCTCTTAAATACATGAAAATCCGCAGGGAGTTCTCATTGGAATCTCATTTTGATTCGGGATTACTTCAAATAACATCAAAATCTCTTGAAATTAAGTATATTTGTAATTCAAATCTAATTTGGCTTCTATTTCGTAACATAGACGATTCATTTCAGATTGTATAACTGACAGCCATGTTTTACCATATTTATTAAATTGTACATAGTATATGAAAGTAAATATTATACAAAGTAAACAACAAATTTAAACTTTATGTTGATTCATTGACGATTGAGTTTGTAGATTTAAACATTTGAGTTGTTTTTAAAACTACCGTAAATGTAAACTTGTGTCACAAGGTTTTATATCTACGTGACTGTGGTTATTCCTTTCATATCAAAACCTTCACATAGCTCGTGGTACTATTTTATATCACCAGGGGCTAGGCTGCGCATGTTGTTTGCGTCCAAATTTACACGCCCGTCTCTAAGCGCTAAAAATAATAATCATAATCAACATAGTTGGATGATCTAGGTTTGTGTAAAGTCGTCTGATACCCCAGATTTGAAATTTTAACTTCGCGGCAGCCTCATTTAATTATTTAGCAAGAAGTAACAGCTGGCAGGTCTTAGGCTCTTTATTTCCTCGGAAATAATCGGAACTATTTATAATTATAAATTTCAGAGATTCTTTAAGCTATCCTTTTCATTAGGATTTTATTTCAGAGCCCAATCAATACAAGAGACGCAATGATATCAGCATTATCAGACGCACAATATGTAGCTCCAATAGTACAGAGTGGGGATTTACTAAGCGGAGGACCCAAACCTGCCCTGAATGATGATGAAGGACCGAGAAGACCGACTAAGACATATTTTTACGTTTTTGATTACCAGACTAAGGATGGTTTTTATCCACAGGTAAGACACACAGACGTACAGGTCTGTAGAATGGATTCGTCAATTTTAATAGTAATGCTGCAGGACCATTTAATGTATATATTGCAAGGAAATTATTTAAATCGATATTTGAGCAACTGCCTAATAGGGATGATCAATTTAATGTAGACGTTAAATAATAACAGCAATGAACTATCTCTTATTTTATTGATGCAGGACAGCAGACAAGCTGACGGCCCGCTTAGAATTTAGCAGTTACCGTCGCCTATAGATGTTTGCAACGCCAGTGACATCGCGAACACGCTGCTGTCCCATAAGGATACATGAACTTTAGTCACTAATGCCGGAATACAACACAATGTTATTATGGCGGCATACTTAAGACCAAAGACGGGCTTGAGGCTCTACCACGTAGCTAGGGTGAGTTTTTTTGTCAGCCTTTACACAGGCCGACCCCGGTCGCAGAGGTTAGTATTCTTTCTCCGCCCCTGCATGGATAAAAATCCCTAAAGTAAGTGGGTCAAATCCCTTAAGTGTGTCTATTGTTCATCTGGGTGCACCATTGGTGAGGTCGACTCGGTCGACCGAAGACTTCGGATCTTAGTGATTTGAAGATTAATTTTATTAGGAGATAAGCAACATTTTAAGCAAACTGTAAGTTTGTTTCTGGTTTTATTATTGTCTTTATTCGTCAAATTTTATTAATAGAGTATGTTAGTTCTCTGTACTTAAATTTAATTAATGTAATCGCAACTTAGTTCTCTTAAAATTTTAGAATAAAATATATCTGAAATAGTAAAAATTACTGTTAAAATTATTAATTTTGATCCGGCATTAGTCAAGTACCCTTCGCTCTTAACTGTGTGGCGTTATTAAATATTCTATGGCTTTTAATATTAATTGAATTTTTCAATGGAGCCTCAATGAATTTTTAATACTCTGATGTGCTTCAATAGCTTTTAGAACTTTTCCATAATATAATTTGGTATTAAATATTACCTTGATATTACTAGTTTTAAGATTTTATAAAAGACGAACATTTTTGAACAGGAAATGTTTTTATTACTCAATTAACATCTGTATATATATAAAAAAATCATAATTAGCTTGGACTAGTCACAATCATTTGGGGTCGGCACAATCGCAGAATACGTTCTAGACATAAATTGATTTGTCTTAATTTTATGACCGCTCGCCTACCGGACGTCAAGCCTTCTCAGGATGTAACCTCTTTTTTCTTTTTCTTTTCTGATTATTAATACTAGATGACTGAGGTGCGCCCGTCACACTTTTAGTGGCATTTAGTGCCCTAGGTTTGTGGTAACCTCTTTTTCTTACATGGTTATGTTACTACAAACCATACTTGGTTTGGCCATGGTTGCTGTCGGGAGTAGAGGCATTTGGGATGTAATAGTTGCAATTTGTTCATAGCCAACACTTTAATTGTGGTTGAATTGTATTCTTTAGGCTCTAGACTGAATTGTTTTTTGTCTGAATACTGAAAATAAAAATATTTCAAATTTATATTTAATATTTTTGATTACGACCTCCAAGTGTGATATGACCTGGCTATTACGCACCTTAAGGCGGAAACATACTAACGTGTCGTGATGCATCAGAAGCATATCGGTTTCATACATTTAATATGGCTAGGGACACATTTGTATGTCGTGTCGTGTCGTGACGCGTTCTGTCGTCTATCCTAAATGTATTAAACCGATATGCTTCTGACGCGTTACGACACGCCACGACAGGTTAGTATGTTTCTGCCTTTACTATGATATTGTGTACCTCAAATAAGGCCAACCATCCATGTACTATAGGCATATACTATGTTCTTAGACTCACTACCAGGCATACTGAAGACTGTGAACTGGAGAAGATAACGTCGAAATCCGTGCAACGGCGAAGAAAGAATACTGATCTCTGCGACCGGGGTCGACCTATCGTAAAAGGCGACAAAACAATCCACCCTAATTGATGCTATCCTAACTACGTGGTAGGGCTTCGTCTGGATGGCGACCACCTTTGGTCTTAAGTATCCCGCCATAATAACCTTATGTTGTATTTTGACATTAGTGACACCTAAGTTCGCGTACTCTTATGGGACGGCAGCGTGTTCGCGACGCCACTGGCGTTGCAAACACCTATCTTTCTTCTTTTCAGCCTCCTTCAACCATTTTGGTGTAGGCCTCCTCTAACTTTTTCCACTCGTCGCGACATTGAGCTTTCTGGATCCAATTGGAACCAGCGACCCTCTTTATATCGTCCTTCCAGCGCATCTGTGGTCTTCCTTGAGGGCGCTTATTCCCCCACGGTCTCCACTCCAGCAGTCGCTTGGACCAAGACTCTTCCTTTCGGGGGAACATGGCCAGCCCACCTCCATTTTAGATGAGTTACTCGTGTGGTTACATCTGCGACTTTGCTTTGTTCTCGAAGCCATTTATTAACACCTATAGGTGACGGTAACTGCTAAAGTCTATGTGGATCATTACTGTCTGCTGTCTTACAACAATAAAAAAGCAGCCCCAAAGCAAATCTCTTTTATTACATCTTATTCCAATCTCTTTATAATCGCAGTCACTCATCAAAATTGCAATCAATTTATAAGGGACACTTTAGAGGCCGTTACTATTAAAGAGACTTAAAGCAAAGTACTGGGAGATTTATGTGTTAGTTCTTTCGAGGATTAAACGCCTTCGTAGTCATATTAACCCCGAAAGTGAATTGCTCTAACATAGCTAATTAGATCATAAAAATTTCATATTGTTTCAGAGAACAGGAGCTGTCCACGGTGAAGAACTTCCATACGTCTTCGGAGCACCACTGGTTGATGGGTTTGCCCACTTTCCACAAAACTACACCAAGTCTGAAGTAGCACTGTCAGAGTCAATGATGTTATCCGTTGCGAATTTTGCCAGGACAGGGTAAGTTATTTTCATTTAATTCACATAAACATCTCAAATGTAGAATAGAGTAACTGATTTAAAAAATTCAATTCACTGTTCAGGATCAGTTTTTGATTTACACATTCTTATAAGGTTCAGGAAATTTATATAGATATAAGCAAAATACCATTCATCACGAAATTTACTAAACTATACACCCGATTGACATGAAATTTAGCATAATTACTTATTTTGCGATATAGACACTCACTAAGAATGTAATAGAACATTTTGCGGAAATTTTATCTAAAATGTCTTTTTTCTAATTTAAATGGCAGAAGAACGTTTGTCAAGTCAGCTAGTTATTTATATTTATTAAATCATTGTATTATAACGCTCTATAAATTCAGATCACTTGCGTCCAACTTGGTAGACCGCATCTATTATTTTTTTTATTGCTGTAGGATAGCAGACAGGCTGACGGCCCGCTTACAATGTAGCAGTTACCATCGCCTATGGATGATTGCAAGGCCAGTGGCATCGCGAACATGCTGCTGTCCCATAAGGGTACAGGAACTTGGGTCACTAATGCCCATACTTAAGGCCAAAATGGCGGCATACTTAAGACCAAAGGTGGTCGCCATCCAGACGGGCTAGAAGCCCTACCACGTAGCTAGGGTGGGTTGTTTTGTCGTCTTTTACGACAGGCCGATCCCGGCCGCAGAGGTTAGTATTCTTTCTCCGCCCCTACATGGATAAAAAATAGTTAATGTAAAAAACAAACTAGGGGAGGCCTATGTCGAAAGACAACCTGACCAACTGGTTGCTGAATAATTTATTTAATATATAATAATAATTTTAGCATATTTATTTTACTAATTATTTAATTATTTTTTATAATTAGATGCTAAAACTGTAAATTTGATTTGGTCAGTGAATAAAAGCTATTTGAAATTGAACATCTAAAAAAGATACAACTGGGAATTCAGATTAATGACTATTTAGGTCACTTTGCAATAAAATTAAAGTTTGGGTGTCGGTTGGTAGTTTATATTTTTTAATCCGTCAAAAATAACCAAAAGGTAACTTCTTCGACAATATATTAATTAATTTTACATATAAAGATAGTAACGTCAAGCCTGACATGAATTACGTCCTTTATTTATTTAAGCATTAAAAGTTTAGGTCTTAATCAAATTCACAAACGCTTATAAGTTACCATCTGTTTTACCTTATCCATATAAAATTAACGAAATATAAAACACATAATTAGAACTCGAGATTATCGTTAAATGAAAGCAAATTAATTTTCTTAACATAGATATTTCAATCTAAATTCAACCTTATCAAGGTATAACTAAGCTCTTTTTAACTTGATCGGCTCCCTAAGTTTTTAACAGTAATTAAACATAATTAAGCTATAATTATGTGAAACGATCGCTATCCCTAAAGGAATAAAGCTTGTTTTTCATTGCTAATTACTGAGTTTATTAAACATTATCTTCACGTCATTGTGCAGGAATGTGCACGTTGACGGCACCTTAAACTTAAGCTATTGCGTGATGAAGCGATCATAAGTTAATTAATATGAACACATTTAAAATTATTATTCAATTAAGTTTTCCTCTTTTTTCCCCTATCACACATTATATGGGGTCGGCACAACATGTCCTACCCTATTGCCGCGAAGGAGAGGGCCGCGTTCTATTCCGCGGTCCCCCTCTACTCCTTCAATACAGGAGAGCGCCGGAGGGACGAAACCCTGACCCCCTGGCGCCAACACTTTAGTAGAGGCCCACCTTGAGACAAAGCGCGGGCTGGCGCCGGCCGGGGCCACGAGATCGGCAGGCCACATATCCGTAGGCCCGGGCGTAGGCGATAGGAGAACAGCGGGGTTTTTTAGTGAGTAGTCGGATGGCCGAAACATCTTTCCCGGAGTCCCACATATCCCTCGGTCCCCCCGGGCCGGGTGAACCCGTCAAGAGAGGGTTTTTCCCCGAGACCAAAAAAAAAAACATGTCCTACCCTTTCACTCTCCTCTATTAGTCGACATGTCAATATTCAAACCCGTTTTCACCATATCTTCATTTACGTAATCCATCTGTCTTTTCTTTGGTCTGCCTCTCCTCTTGTATCCACCCATTTCCATCCATTTTATATTATCGATAATTTTCCCTGTTATATGACATTCGTCATTTTGGATTTAATACAAAAAAGAATATTATCTAATTTATTTAGGGGATTTTTATAAAAATATAATGTCAGCCCCATTTTATCCTAATTAAATATTACAAAAAAAAATTCTAATTACTAAATCTTAAAATTATTGTAAATGAAAACACCGGCAGCAGAGAGCGGCCTCGAAAGGGTGCTCTGGAAAACACCCACTTCCCACAAGTTCACTCGCAGAGATCGTACTAGTCGCCCCCCAGTGTCTTTCGTTCGGACACATTCCATCAAAATAAAAATATATAAAGAATATAATGCTGTAGCCAGGTGGTATTCTGATACTACTTGAGGCATAACCCAGAGATTCAGGGTTCGTTTCCCATAAGACTTGTACGATTTTGTCAGAAGTTTCTCCTTTTTTACAGGTCTAAGAGTTATAGATACAGAGATAAACCACACTTGTTTCAAGTCTTAAAATCTAGAAAATAGTTGACATATCAGATGATATTTTATGATGATGATGCAGTAGCCTTCTAGTTGGACGAAATCATACAAATCAAATTACACTTCTCGATCTATACTTAATAGATACTTTGTCTCCAGAAATCCAAACGACAACGTCAGACAAGAAATTCTTCTCCCTGCATCGAAAGAGAGGAACAAGTTCCGAGCTGTCAATTGGGAAGAATATGATTCAACTCATCAAAAGTATTTAGAAATTGGTGAGTAAAATACTAAGTGATTTACATACAAAAATATTGATAACCAAACATTGTCAAGAATATTATATAATATTTTAGAAACACCTAAAAAATGTACGAACATATAAATTAGAAACACTGTCCTATCCTTCTCCTGGGTATGTAATTCGTACATATCTGCACATTCAGAGCCTTAAGGTAGTTGCGGTCCAGACGGTCTTGGCACCCTACCTTGAAGCTGGAGTTGTTTTGTCTTCTTTACGACAGGCTGATCTCGGTTACAAGGATCAATATTCTACTCCACCACCTCTACACGGTGGAAATTGTAATTCTAAGGTAAATATACAAATATGACCACATCTTATAGGAAATAGCTACTCATGTTATGCTGACTCGACTGATGATATCAGAATATTAGCGTGAAATTTTCAACTATGAGCTAATCGAGTTTGGTAATAAAGATTAATCGATCAGTACAGACTGTGTAGACAATAAAGACTGTGCTCTATTCCACTCTAATCTTCATTTCTTTTCAAGACTCTATTCTTCTTGCAATGATTATTGTGTTTCAAGCGCCACCACTACATCCACTGTACACTTCTAAACAAAATACTTGGCAATAAAAATATTTTTATAGGTAAGATTTTGTATGAAAATAAAATATTCAATAATACTGTAATATAGAATTATATATAACCATTAAGTAAGAGATTAAGAATCACTAAAACTGGTATGTAATAGGCTCATTAACAGTATTGGTAAAAACCGTGTGCTAGAAGAAATGGAACGCAAAGGATACTTGACCATCAAAGAAATGCATTCTAAATTTGAAGATAATGTGATGGTGATACATTCACAAAAAATTAATGCAAATGTTATTGTGATGTCTTTGGCATCATATTTTGTGACAGTTATCAGTAGCCAGACAGCAAAGGTATCATTTGTTCCAGAAGTTGAACTAGAAACATTTCTGCAAAAACCAGGTTCATTAATTGTTTTGAACATCTTAGCACAAAAAATAAGTGTGGTGGAAGAACCAGAAAAATAAATAATGCACAGTTATTACAGTTTTTTTTAATGCTGTAGGACAGCAGACAGGCTGACGGCCCGCTTAGAATTTAGCAGTTACCGTCGCCTATGGGTGTTTGCAATGTCAGTGGCATCGCGAACGCTACTGTCCCATAAGAGTACAGGAACCTCGGTCACTAATGCCGGAATACAACATAAGGTTATTATGGCGGCATACTTAAGACCAAAGGTGGTCGCTATCCAGACGAGCTTGAGACTACCACGTAGTTAGGGAGGGTTGTCGCCTTTTACGACTCCGGCCGCACAAGTTAGTATTCTTTCTCCGCCCCTGCACAGATAAGATCTGTACACAGTTTCGGACTGTAATAATACGCATAGTTTGAAAGAAAAGTTTGATACTAAAATCAATATTGAAAATACATGTCTACAACCAAATGCCTAACAAGTTCTCGTAACTAGAGTAGTCGCTCAAGGCTGTTGAAACAATACATAATATAAATTTCAGTACAAATATTTTCCATACTTGAACAAAAACAAGTCAAAGTTAAATCCATTAATTAAATCTAATACTTTGCTAACGAAAGCCCGGGGCATGCAAGACATGAAATAAAACGTATGTACATTTGTACTGAGAAAATAAAACTGTAATTCAAAAGAGAAACACGTAAACTATATTGTAGAGTTTTATGCAAATCATTTTATTTTCAATTTAATTTGTTGTTTATGCGATGAAATATGTTAAATATAATTTATTGAGTAGAAGAATATTTAGTAGAATATTCAATGATTTACAAAACAATTTAAATATTTAAAAGAATCTATTAAGAAATAGTTTTAAATATTGTAGGTTTGACTTTTTTATGGTTTTGATATTGTTTCCTCAGATTATAGCGAAATTTTAATGTTACTGACTCCGTATTGAACAAAGGCCGTATTAATAAATAGTACTCCTTAGATTGCTGACGAGATTGACTGTTATGTTGATTTTGATTTATCTAATCTGTGTGCATACTTATGTCTTTTTTACTTAAAGTGTAATTTTCTCAATGTAATTTATTAATTCCTCTTTACATTTAGTATTATTGAAATCTCGTGATTAGTAACATAAATCGTTTTAAATAATTCTTAATTAATTAATATCATTGTGAAAGAAGTGAATTTTTATTAGTCGTAAAAAATTTGAATTAGTTATCGTAATCATAATAACTATGACTTGAACTTTTGTTTTATCCAGGATTTAAATAAAAATATTTGTTACAGGCATGAAGCCGCGTCTCAAAAATCATTACCGTGCCCATCAACTTTCAGTCTGGCTCAGACTAGTCCCCGAACTTCATAGAGCTGGTATGGAAGACGTGGCAGCTCGCCACAATCTCTTCAAAAACCACAACGAACAAGAGCTTTACGAAGGAATCGTCCGGCCCGATCCATTATCCCGAAACATTAATGACAACGATTCTATTCGCAATAGAAACGCTTCAGTGTACACCGACACGGCGTTAACTACCGTCGATAGCATTCTCGCTACGTGCGCCACAATACTGCCAAATGGGAGAGACCTGCAAGCTGTTAATAGTACCGAGAATGCTCTCGCCAATTTAGAAGCGGCGGGTTATGCAGCCTATTCCACGGCGTTAAGCGTAACCATAGCTATAGGATGCTCTTTATTAATACTTAACGTTCTGATATTCGCTGGCGTGTATTATCAAAGGGATAAATCGAGGTCTAGGAGTAAGCAACAGCGGTTTAATGAGAAACATTTTGAAACGATATCTGGCAAACATTCGCATTATCATATCGATCCGACTCATGCTCCGAGCTTAGTTGTCGATGTTGAAAGACAAAATCGTAAGAAACATATTTTAGGAGCGGATCAGCTAACGAACCTTAACTTCAAAGGGCCGTTGGACGTACCTAAATCCCCGCCGAGCCCCAGCCTCAGCGTGGATATGCTACCAAGTAAGTTAGGTAGTAGGAACAGTAGTTTTCGGATACCTCACGTGAGTTATCCGCAAGTTTCAAACTATGCAACAATGCCCAAAAATATGAGCCAGTTCAGTTCGCCTCCGTTGCAGGAGCTGCGAAAATTCCAGCCACCGAATGGGGCGGCGCAGAGCTCTCCCGGGAATGGGGAGAAGCTACCTCATGCCACACTACGGAGGGGAAAGGCCTCCCTACACTCCAACCTTCCGCAGGCAGCCATCGATGAAATGAGAGTGTGACGTTTAATATCATCAAACTGCATGGTTGAAGATTTAAAAAATGTGTTTCAGAATATGTAATATGTGTAAGGTTTTACTATTGTGTGTATGTAAATATGTACTTACTAATCAAACCGTTCGTTTACTAGTGATGGACTAAATACGCGACGGATGTTATCGATTTTTTCCAAAAAAGTAAAATTAATATTCAAATAAAAACATCGGAAATTTACTTTTGTTTTTATTGGTCCCAGAAACATAGATAAAACAAGATATTTATCACAAAATACATGAAATGTATATGCATTTATTTTTCAATCGTTATTAAATCTCTTGATTTTTTTTATTGCTGTAGGACAGCAAACAGGCTGATGGCCCGCTTAGAATTTAGCAGTTACCATCGCCTATGGGTGTTTATAAAATATACGTAAATTATACAAACTTTAAAATTTATTTTTTCTAAAATGCGTAACAGCGGTCGCCGATAAACATAGCCATAAAGACCTTCGGTTCTTGGTTGGCATACGTAACCAGTAGTGATGTGCTTTAAACATGTTTAACGAAACCTATTTAATATATATAGTCCGAACGGTGTAACATTTTATTTTAACAACGGATGTTTCGTTCTTGGAAAGGGATAAAGTTCAAAAAGTAAATTGAACTGATTTGAATTGATTTAGAACAGGTATCTTCAAAGTGTTAATAAATTATTAAGTTAATTATTAAGTTTACAGGCTGCGAAGGAAACTTTTTTGTACTGTTATGCCTAAGAAAAGGAAGTGTAACGAATGGGAAAGGACGTAAAAAGGTGCCCAACAACCTTCTTGGTTGTCACTTATGCCCAGGAGAAGAAGTAGATCTCCCAAAGTATAAAAAGAACTTTATCATAAGAATAATGATAGAATATAATTAACAATATATTTATAATATAAGATGCATACTTTTGTCCCAAGCTCTGTAAGAACGTAAAAGTATTTATTCTAAAAACCCTCACAGATCACACACTCATTTTATCGCGCATATATACCAGCTCATATCTTTTCACTGCAAGACTGGAGTTTCCCTTTACAGAAGAATAACCACCACAATTATCTAAAACGCATTGGTAGCATACAAATATTTGTAAGTTTACTTTAATAAAAGTTTCTTTACAATTTTTTTCGCCATCAACACGTTATACTATAATTTAAAAATAATAAAATAAACAACGAATTAAAAAAAGGATATTATTATTTCAATGTATAATGAATTTAATCGAACAAATGACTTATTAAAAATCAATAACATGCTCCTATTACAGAACAAGACGTTGGATACAGAACAACTGAAACACTGAAACAAACTACAATAGAAAATAAAACCAATTATGTTAGTAGATTAAATACCTAATATCCGGTATTTTTTTTTTTATAAATTGTGTTTTTTGGAAATTAACAATTGATTTTCTTAGTCTAACCTCAAAGCAAACACTTGACTTCGTGTTACTTAACAACGCCATCTGCTGGAATAGTTTTAGTGTTGTTGTGTCGTTAAAGAAATTTAAAAAAAATAGTATTATTATTCGCCGATAGATGTCAGGAAGAGTCATTTTTCAGTTTAAATTGGGACTACTCAAACGCCACCTTTTGACATTTTCTAGAAATGATTCCTAGCTAGATCGATTTATCGCCTCCAAAACCCCCGTATACTAAATTTCATGAAAATTGTTGCAGCCGATTCCGAGATTCCAATTATATACCTAGTCAGGTCATAAATTCTGTCACATGTTTAATGTAAATAATTGTAACAAGTTTATTAATTATGTACACTTAATATATTGCACAAAATTTGATTCGTAGGTTTTCTTCGCTGCAACTGAAGTGTAATTGCTTGTTATAATTGTATTATTTACAAATAGCGTCGGTTCTCTCTTTTGGGATCAATAGATTATAATGTGATAGAAATATTAGAGAATATATATTTGTGTATTGTGTCGGTGTTGTTAGCTTAACATTATACCTAGTCAGGTCATAAATTCTGTCACATGTTTAATGTAAAATAATTGTAACAAGTTTATTAATTATGTAACCATTCATATACCAAAATGAACTTAACAAAACATAGATTCTTATGACATTAAAGTTTATTCAAAATGACCTCCGTGATTTTGAATACAAGCCTTCAATCTGCGCGGCCAGTTGTCTATCGCAGCACGAACGAGGTCCATGTCAATATCGGCGGCTGCCTTAATCAAGGATGTCTTAAGTGACTCCAAATTGGGATGAGGCTTTGAGCACGCCTTTTCCTCCAAGTGTTGCCATATCTTGTAATCTAACGGATTCAAATCTGGACTGGAGGAGGGCCAGTCTTCGTGCCGGATGAAGTCGATTTCACGCGCCGCCAGCCAGTCTTGTGTGCTCTTCGCTCTATGAGCTGGCGCCGAATCTTGTTGGAATACCCAGTGCCTGTTATTGAACATGGTATGAGAAACAGGTTCCACAAGGTTCGTCAGGACTGTATTTTGATACACAACAGCATTCGTTTTTACACCTTTCTCACAAAAATGTACCTCTGTTAAGCCCCAATAAGAAACTCCCAACCATACCATGAGCGAGGATGGAAAATGACCTCGTTGGACACGCGGAATACGGTTGCTCGCTTCTTCACTACTGTGTGCGTACACCTTATCATTTTGTTTGTTGTAGCTCTCTTCTACGGTAAACATTTTTTCATCCGAAAAAAGAATTTCCCGATATTTTTTTCCCGCGTACCGCTTCAACAAAGCGCGGCATCTCTTCAGTCTCAGGTCCATTAGACGAGCATTCAAACGATGTCCTGTTTTACTTCGATATGCCCGAAGCCCTAAGTCTTCATTTAACACCCTTTTCACCGTGGTTCTGCTTAACCCCATCTGAAGGGCCAACAGTTTCTGCTTACGTTTGGGATTTCTTTGAATTCGTGCCTTCACAGCTTTTATCACTGCTGGAGTCCTAACAGACCGAGGGCGACCACTTCTTGACCTGTCATCTACACTAGAGTCTTCATTGTATCGTTTGATGGTACGATAAACGAATCTTTTGGTAATATTCAAATTTTTCAGTATGTTAAAAATTTGAATTGGCGCGTAACCGCAACGATGCAACGCAGTAACTGCAACACGGTCTTCTTTAAGCGTCCACTCCATATTTAAAAATGAGTAAAATTCTAAAAGTTATACATTTTTAGTTTCATGAACAATTCGAAATTCGAATTCAATAAACTTTTTTGTGGCCAGCATTCTAAAAGAAAAGTTTTTACTGTGTGACAATACTTATGACCTGACTAGGTATATATCTAATATATAAAATTCTCGTGTCACAGTTTTCGTTGCCATACTCCTCCGAAACGGCTTGACCGATAGATAGATAGATAGATAGATAGATAACACTTTATTGTAAACCAATTATATAAACACAATGAAACTTATTTACACAATCAATGAGTACTTGACTTACAATGGGCGGCCTTATCGCTACAGACCGATTTTGATGAAATTTTTTGTGCTTATCCGGTATCTATGAGAATCGGCCAACATCTATTTTTCATCCCCCTAAATGTTAGGGGTAGTCCACCCCTAATTTTTTTTTTTAATTTTTTGACATTTTATTATTTATATGGCAGAACAACGTTTGCCGGGTCAGCTAGTATATATATATATCAGATCAGAGATCTGTCTGAATTGTCACAGCATATTTTAGACCCTAGTAATTTTATAGTCATACCTTTTAGCAATTTGTTTTCCTGTAACCACGAACTCTGGTGTCTGTCTAACACTCTTCTTTGGCGAACTATTTGAACTAGGTGGAGACTTCTTCTCTTTCTTCAAGCTGTTCCTTCTTGAGAGGCTGGCAGAATTCCTCCTGGATATATATATATATATATATATATATATATATATATATATATATATATATATATATATATATATATATATATATATATATATATATATATATATATATATATATATATATATATATATATATATATATATATATATATATATACACACACACACACTCAAGAATTGCTCGTTTAAAAATATAAGAATATATATTTTTCTCATTATAAAATACAGTAGATAACATTGCTACTGCATAAAGACTACCATCACTTCGGTGAAATAAAATAACATGAAATCTAAGAAAATCCAAGGACAGGCGTCTCGAATTAAAATGCTAGTGCAGTACTTCTATCGATAGTTTCGACAACAATATTGGACATTTATTGGCATATAAAATGGATATTAGCGTTTAGATAAATAAGTTATAGGTTCTCGGGTAAGTTGATAGCGATATAAAGTTTTAGAGAGCCATAGATATATATTTATCATGGAATATGTAGCGTATAAAAGGGATTATGTTTATGGAACGATTTCTATTGAAAACGGTACATGTTTATAACTTTATTACATGTGAATATTAATATGAAATCTGAAGCGACAGTTTGCGAAAATATGGGAGAAATGGTGATGCAATTTTTGCTATTAGTTTACTTCAGATTTATCACAGTTTTAAATAGCTTTCAGCGTCATAAAACAATTTTAACGACAGTTGTTTAAAACCTGTATTTTACGGATTTTTTCGTAGATATAATAATATCTGACACGAATATCTATACTAGGATGAATATATCATATATTTATATTTAAGATATATATTTAGATGAATATTTTGTATTCCGTGAGAATTAAACCCAAAGACACCAACTTTAAAGCAGTTAAATCGTGTTTTACTGACTACTATTAAAACGCTATGCCTTAGTTGTTTTCTATAACTTTATTTAAAAAGGAGTTTCCATGGTGACAAATGCAAAGATTAAATGATTTTTCTACGCATAAGAGATTTGATGATAGTCTAATTTTTATGCTGGAGATCAGTAGACAGATAAACGTCCCAACCGATATTAGGTCGTTACCGTCGCATATGGACATTTGCTGGCCTTGAAGAGAAAGTGGAATCTGGTTTACTGGTTCTGTAACACTACACAAAGTAATTATGGCGGCATAGTTAGAGACACAGGTGTAGGTGTCAGTATTCTTAATTAGTACATGCGCGGAGAAAATTTAGCACATTTATCGACATCTAATTTCAGAATCACTAGCCTATAGGAGTATTTGCCTCAATTTCATATTAGTTTCAGCAGAATCGAGATTAGTAACTTCATAAGTGTCTGAACACAATAAATTGAATAAGGGAATGTGTTGGGAAGTTTAGCTTCTGTTGGGATCAGTTCCCTTTTTGTGATATTTCTTGTTTTATTTACAAATAACTTGTTTATCAAATTACTTTGAAGAAGATTTGAACTTATTTTTATTATATACTAGCTGTGCCCACGACTCCGTCCGCGTGGAATAGTAATGGGATCTACCTCTCAGTATATGAAGAAAAAGAAAAGAAGAAGAGTGTATGCCCGTAGAAATCGCAATATAACTAAGCATGCCAGAGGCCTATATTGACATCATCCGAGACATGTACCGGGACTCCGATTCCGTAGTTCGGACCGCTGTTGGCGACACAAAACCTTTCCCCATCACCGTCGGGGTGCACCAAGGATCCGTCCTTAGTCCGTTTCTGTTTAGCGTGGTATTAGACGTTTTGTCAGGCAGCATCAGAAACTCACATGAGCAGCCCCCGTGGTTGCTCATGTATGCTGATGATATCGCGCTGGCAGATTCGGACAGGGGTAGGCTGGTGCAACGCGTGAAGGCGTGGAAGGAGTCGCTTGAGAACGGTGGTCTGAAGATCAACGTGGCGAAGACCGAGTACTTGGCCTGTAACTCCACAGATCCCACACCCGTACGCATAGGTGGCGACACGATCGAGCGCACGGACCAAGTGAAATACCTGGGATCTGTGTTCCATGCGTCTGGTGATATCGATTGCGACGTCAAGGCACGCATTGCTGCCGCGTGGGCCAAATGGTGTGAGGTAACTGGTGTCATTTGTGACCCCAAGATGCCGGTAAAGTTGAAGGGACAGGTCTATAAGACCATCATTAGGCCTGTCCTTTTATACGGCTGTGAAGCGTGGCCGGTGTTAGAGCGACACAAGCAAGAGCTGCGTGTCACGGAGATGAATATGCTGCGGTGGATGTGTGGAGTGACGCGGAAGGACCGCGTTAGGAACTCCCGCATTCGCGGCAGTCTTCATGTCCGTGACATTGCGGATAAATTACAAGAGTGTCGGCTCCGTTGGTACGGCCACGTTTTACGGCAACCGGATGCTTACGTGGGTAACAAATGTCTGGCTATGCCGCCTCCGCCGGGCCCCGGCAGGAGGGGTAGACCCAAAAAGTGCTGGCTTGACGTTGTAAGGGGTGATATGCGTGCCAATGGGCTCACTACCAGGGATACTGAAGATCGTGCGAAGTGGAGAAGAAAAAGTCGGAAAGCGGACCCCGGGCGCCGAAGCGAGAGTTTGGGCTGCAACCGGGATACAACGCAAAGATGATGATGATGAACTAAGCATGCAAGTATAATAATGTTTAATGTTTCGGAGAGCATTGGAAGTATAATCCACTGATAGGAACTAACTTCAGACAGCTTAATAGAAGAGAATGTCAAACATCGAAATCGTTTAACATAACAAGTACCGAAAATCTTGATATATCCACCTTCCCTCAAACCAATATCATTGAACGATAATATTTTTTTACCTTCCCCACGTTTGCACAACAGGGTTGGTTTACGCATTGGAGTATTATTTTTATCTATCGCCGTTATATTAAGAAAACATGGGTGCTTACACTATCTTTGAGGGATATTCATTTACTTATTCAAGTTGGTTGACTTGTTTGCAGTAAGAGGTGACTTTCCACTTCTTCTACTATAGTCCTCTTAAAACACGACAAATGGATCACTCTTTCTGCTAGCTCACAGAATTCAAACCAAATGGTACATTCGGTTTTTTTCGTGGCTGTGAAATCAGACATCCCTATGAAAGTTACATCTATTTTATACTTTTTGTGTCTAGAAAATAAGTGCATAGTGACTGTGCTAAAGAACAATCCTTAAGCCCTGAGGCATTACAAAAGGGATAAAAGGTTTGAAAAAGAACCCATCAAAAGATATAAAAAAAGAGTTTTTCACAAGAACCAAAGATGAAAACTTAATAAATCTGTTATTTAAATATTGGTGGGTGAGGTTTTTTAAATTTTTTTTAAAGCACTATAGTTCAACAGACAAGCAAACAGCCCACCCTGGTCAGTAACAGATCGTCACCCTATAAACGTTTACGACACCAGAGGCATTACCAACAAACTGGGGTCTCAAAGAAATTAAGTAATAACATAACCAGAAAGTCACGTAGTAATAATTCTTCAATTTTAGTTCTATAGGGGGAAAATTGTGTTCTTTTTTTTATTGCGAGAGTTCAGCAGACAGGCAAACGACCCACCCTGGCAGGTAGTCACCATCGCCTATGGACGTCTGCAACACCAGGGGCATTAACAACGCGCTGCCGGCCGCGAAGAAATTTTATAATGCCTTTTTTGAAGAACCCCATATCGTACCGCGCTGAGAAAACCTTAGCCGGAAGCTCATTCCAGATCCTGAGAGTACGCAACACGAACGTTCTTGAGAACCGTTTTGTACAAGAAAGAAGAGGCTCCAAGAAATGGGGATGAACATCCAGCTCATGGCGGGCAGTGCGGTGGTAGAAAGACGAAGAAGGCACCATTCTAAATAGCTCCTCAGAACACTCCCCGTTGTACAGATGGTAAAATACGCAAAGAGACGCAAAGTCTCTGCGAAGTCCAAGCGTGTCTAGACCGTCTGTGAGTATGGGATTGTCGACAACACGAACTGCGCGCCGTTGGATTGAATCTAGGGAATTGAGCTGACAAGCGGGTGCTCCAGCCCATAAATTTGAGCAGTACTCCATATGCGGTCTGACCTGTGCTTTTTAAAGCACAAGCCGTTGCCTTGGACTGAAGTACTGCTTGGACCAGTTTAGCACACCTAGCTTCTTAGAGGCAAGCTTAGCTTGCTGTTCTTTAGCTATTTCGAAGAATGTGACATATACAGAGTCGCAAAGAGTGCAATTAATAGAGCTGTGACTTAAGTCAGACAAGACTACACTAGACACTGAGAGGTAAAACGTATCGATAAGTCAGCGGGCTCTGGGCT
Organism: Malacosoma neustria; assembly: GCA_963693495.1. NCBI lineage: Eukaryota > Metazoa > Arthropoda > Insecta > Lepidoptera > Lasiocampidae > Malacosoma > Malacosoma neustria. The sequence goes on from OY856374.1 coordinate 21,877,243, forward strand.
TAAGCTAAGTACGTCATGTAATTTGCCACATTTTAAAAGACCCTGAATGCAATCTACTATACGAAATCCTCGCTATGAACTAGAGATGACTTAGTCTATTTCTCTTCAGCATTATTTTAGACGTAGTATAAATTGTATTAGGGACTATGAGGAAACTTGTGGTTATTTATGGATCTCAAGACTCCAGCAGGAACAGCAGAGAAAAAGTGTTGGCTTGATGATATTAAGAGTGAGCGAGCTACTGAATTCACTACAAAGAATTTTAAAGACCATGCGATGTGAAGAAGTTGTCAGAAACGGATCGGAGCACTAAATGGGAAGTTTTATGGCAGCCATAATTTAAAGTTAGGATTATCATGATGATGACAAACAATTGATGAAAATTTATCTTGAAAAGTAATAACAAACTTAAGTGATATACTAATATTTAATATATAACATTGTAGAAAAATTATTACATACGAATAAAGATTAATCCGACTTCATGATGGAAATAATTTTAAATTTGGTCGAAACTTAAGCCGAACAAAACAAATTAATAGGGCTGAACTAGGGAAAAATCAAATGAAGCACAAATTAACATCAAAGCGGAAATTCGTCATATTTAAATCTCGGTTGGAGTAAGTTTTCCAGATATAAATATAACCCCCGAAGAATTTAAAGAATAGGAAATGATCGAAGCTGAGCTGAGCCCTAACAGTACGTCGGATTCGCTTTCGCTGTCAGATTTCCGCGATTAATACTCATTTAAACGTCAATCTTTATAACATGTTAAGGAGGTAGATATGGCAATCTCTTACTTTCCATCATACATATGTACACACTTAAACAATTGCATAATTCTTATTCCATCATGTCACACCGATTAGGTATACTTAAAAAATAAAGTTTGCTTATTATAAAAAAATTGAATTGTATTGAGTTGAATTTTATTTTAGACGGATGTTTTAGTAAAAATTCAAATGAACACAATTATTTTATCTACATTAAGTGCAACACAGTTATACACTTGATCAATTAAAAGCTTTCTGATATACAGTAAAAGCTCTTTATCCGCGGGATATATGTTCCGTAAATATGCCGCGAATACGAAAACCGTGAATACGGATTGGTAATTTATATGGGATTATAGGGGATACGTGGCTAGGTGACAATATTAAAAACGGATATACAGGCTGATTGAAAAAACCGTCCAAATTTTTTTTACGCACTGAACATCATTTAAGGAACCCATTTTTGCAAAAAAATTGTATGTCAAATTTTCACCATAAAATATTTCATTCCAAGGAAAATATGATCACTAATTCAATCGTACAAAATAGTCATATGGTGCAAACTTCGTACGTTAACCTGTATTACCTGTCTCTGTCACTCCTGCATAAATATCGTAAGTGAGTAGTGCGTATTCGCTCGCACAGATGCAATGACTGCCGTCCTCGGCCTCGTACTAGGTCATTGTATCAGTTTTTGCGGTACCGATGGAGAGGTCATTGACACTTGCGCGCCGTATTATGTAAATTATGAGTTCTTTGGATGACTTTATGATGCTGATTAAGCAACATTTGATGATTGCAAAACTGAAGTGGCAGTGGGCTGGGCACATAGCTCGAAGGACTGATGGCCGTTGGGGCAGAAAAGTCCTCGAATGGCGACCGCGTACCGGAAGACGCAGTGTTGGTAGGCCCCCCACAAGATGGACCGATGATTTGGTCAAGATCGCCGGGATAGGTTGGATGAGGGCAGCGCAGGACCGATCATCGTGGAGATCTTTGGGGGAGGCCTTTGTCCAGCAGTGGGCGTCTTCCGGCTGAAATGATGAAGCAACATTTTTGTACGATGTGATACTAAACTAAAATACATGTTTCTCATAACTTTTACTAAAGATTCTTCTGTGTGAATTTGGACAGTTTTGTCAAAGTCACTCTGTATAAAAAAATTAGTTAATTTGAAGTTTATAACCATATGATTAATTACATATTATCTTCAGGCCATGGTTTAAATAATTTTGTAAATTTTTCTTGCTTGGCAGTTTTTAAATGCTCCTTCAATTTACACTGATATTCAGCAGTGGCATTAGCAATTTGCCTCTTAAAAATAAGGCATCGTTCCATAGATGGATTAATTTTCATAAAGAAGTCACAAAGCTCATTTGCCATTCTTAAACCTTCAGTAAGATTTTTCAAATTAAATGTCACGTTTCCAGTGCTTGATGAAGCCTCTTCTTTAATGGGCTGTAAATTTAATATTTCCTCCAAGTCGGTTTCAGTCAAATCTTCATCTTGCGATTCAAACAACTCCTGAATGTTACTTGATTCTTTCTATCTTTTCAAACCCATCTTGTCCTATTTCATTCCTAATGTCGACTATGTTTGCAGTCAAAGTTTAAATTTGCACAGATTCTTCGTCATTTTCTGCAGTCAGAGCAGGCCACAGTTTTTTCCAGCATAATTTCAATGTGTATGACCTTCAGTTCTGCCACTAATTCTTTTATGTTAATATATTTTGCTATGTCAAATTTCTTCCAGCATTCCGTAACATTCATATCAGAATCATATTCCATATTATCCAATATGATTTTGAATGTTCGTCTAATGTAAAAGAGCTTAAAGGCTTGGATTATTTCTTAGTTGAAGCAAAGCCATCTTGTTGGGAGGTAAAAACGTCACTTTTATATTTGGATGCATAGTTTCAAGTTTGTGAGGATGATCTGGTGCACTGTTTGTTTATATTCTCAAAAACACCGACCGCAGCGAAGGTGGCGTTTGTCAAAGGCCGAACCAACAGCGACAAGACAGCGGCGATATCATTTAAAAATATAATTTAGGTATAGTTGTAATAAGGTCTATTTTACTTTTTTATTAGTTCATTTGACGACGCGTTTACGAAGGATAATCAGGATCAGATACCTATTGGAATCATTTTTGTTAATATGTATGTACCGATGAGAGCTGCGAATCAAGAAATCTTTAGGCGCGCAAACAATATAATTGCCCATGCGCGATACGGGGAAACTCCAAGTTGATTCCATAAACTTGTACGAGTAACGACTGGCCTTACGATTTATTTATGGTCATCGCCGAGGCCAGACTCACGGAAAATTGTAGACGCTTAAAATCGAATGGCAAATCCATTGGAATCATCGGTATATGCGGGATCAAGATATCTTTTCCTTTATATCAGTATAGATATATTCCCTTGATAATGTTGGTCTCGATGACGTTATTTACTAGCCGTTTTACAGCCAGTCTTGTTTCAGTGATTACGCAGCATAAACTGAAACTAACTGTGTCAACTGATTTGAAGAAAACAACTCTCCTGGAAGAAAATTCTGAATCGTTGCCTTAAAGTCATCGCCATCTTTGTTTTTGGTCGCCAATATTGCTCGTTCACTCATCCAATTATGGTTTCTGAATTGTTGTTCTACGTCCGTAAAACACGCTGAATAAGCTCCTATTTTGTGTCAGTGAAGTTTTATTGCTGTAGAACAGCAGACAGGCCGACGGCCCACTTAGAATTTAGCAGTTACCGTCGCCTATGGGTGTTGGCTATACCAGTGGCATCGCGAACACGCTGCTGTACCATAAGGGTACAGGAACTTGGTTTACTAATGCTAGAACACAACACAAAGTTATTATGGCGGTATACTTAAGACCAAAGGTGGTCGCTATCCAGACCATTCGTGCAGGGGCGTGTGGATAGAAGTGACAGAAATCCGTGGGTAATATAATTAATCCGGTTGAGATATCAACTGCAACCTTACTGTTTCCAATATCTAATAACTGCTTCGAAAACATAATCGCAGTCTCATCTTATTACAAAAATAATTGGATGATAGTTGTTAATTAGAGTGACTTTACGTGCGGCTACGAATTAGATGATTTTAGGCATACGTTTAGTTCGTCAGCAACGGTTGATTGGGGAATAATCGGAACAGTCTGACGAAAATCACATGACAGCAGAATCGTGGCTCCGCCAAAAATGTTTTGATGTGATGATGAAATGTTTTTTTCAGGAAGATCTTTTAACGTTCTGTCAAGTGCCTCCATTGACTTCTTGTGGGTACATTCATCCCAAACTATCAAATTGTCTATCTGTAGAATCTTCGCCATTCCGCTGGTTTTGGTGATGTTTCAAACTCGTGCTTCGTTGATTTGCATGTTTAATGGCAATTTCTAGGCAGAATGTGCAGTTCCTTCATCTTCTAACAATGTTGTAGCTATTACAGATAAAGCCAATGCGAGAGCTACTTCATTTTGCGATCTGATTTTTGCCACCAGCAATGAAATTAGGAACGCTAATCCCCCTGGGAGCATCTAGGAAGTAAATTCCATCAGATCCACTGTTGACAGCTTCCATCAAAAAATGGCAACGGGAAACATGTCAATATTATAATCGCTAACAATGTGCAAATTTGATGCAACGATAAAGATATGATGGAAACCTTAATCTTATTTTCCCAATGCGAATCATTCTCAAGCAACTGTAATAGTTGACACGCCTCATGGTAAGTCACACACAAATGTCCATACACATCAAAAAAGTCTAAGCACCATGCATGATATTACAAATTTACCATTTATACTAATTCATTTCTAAGTCTTTACTCACCCAAAGTGCGTAGGTATGTAAAATTTTTTGTTATTGATGACATACTGGCTGGTTGTAAAAAAAAATTCGATAATGTTTTGTTTTTTTCATAAAATTAAATGAAAGGGAATTTGTTTGAATTTAAGCGCATTTTTATTGCTACGTTTAGTCTTCATTTTATAATTTTACCAACCATTTAAATAAAGTTAGCGACAAAATTGAATTGTTAGATATTCTTTACGTCATGGAGCGACGTCATTTGACGGCAAATGAAATGCAAAGAGCTGTAGGGATGTTGCAAGCGGGAAGTAATCAATCTCAGGTATCTCGGCATTTTGGCATTCATAGAAGTGTTATTTGTCGTCTTTGGCAGCGCTACAATAATACAAGGGAACCCCCTGAACAGCATCCAGGCCGTAAAAGGAGTACAACCACTCTGCAAGACCGGTACATACAACTGACTGCAAGACGCCAGCCGATGTTAACCGCTCGAGAGATAAGTTTGAGGCTACAAAATTCAAGTGGTGTTGATGTAAGTCCCTTAACTGTCTGTAAATCTACTGCATGAGTACGGCCTACGAGCTCGACGTCCAATTACGTGCCCACCGATACGTCACGGGAATCGCGCTCGTCGAAATAAATGGTGTAGAGAACGCAGAACATGGACCCAGGAACAATGGGATAAAATTATGTTTTCCGATGAGTCGCGATTCGGGTTTAGGCTTGATACAAGCGAGTGTACCTTCGGCCCGGAAATAATGAAAGGCTCAGGTGCATTCAGGAAGTTCATCCATACAGCGGCTCATCCACCATCCTAAAATTTTAATTAGTACATATTGCTTAGACTTTTTTGATGTGTGTATTTTCAGTTGTTGAAACTATTTTGGACCACGAATATTTATCAATAACAATCGAAGATAATAACATTATTTGGATGTACTATATAGATTCGACCTAGAAACCATTTGGTTGTCCTTCAACTGTGTTTTTTGTTCCTGATATTAAAGCGTTATCGACTATGCATTCTACGTGTAAATGCGTGACATATTAACATACAGTCACGTGCGAGCGAAAACATCTGTTTGACAAATTGAGAAGAAACTTGTTAATGTGTACGAAGATGGCCGTACAGCTCTATCCGTCGCGTTTTTTTTTTCGTTCCATTCTAAGCTTAACTATTTCGTTATTATTCACTGTGAAACGCAATTCTGCCATACCAATACGAATGTTATCATTATCAATCTTTCGCTGGTCATCAGTGCGGTTTGCACGTGAGGTAGCTCGTCGCACACTCGTCATTGACTTCGAACTAAGTCGGGTCGTCTTCTCCTTGGCATTTAAAAAAAATAACAGAAAATAAAGTTCTCACGCACTGACAAACTGATGATAGATTTTATTAATCGTCTTGAAATTTACTTATTTATTTTCTTTTTTCGACAACCAACTGACACTTTTATTTTTTACACTTTTTTATTTCTGAAACAGAACTGTTTTGTCATCCAACAAAACAGACTAAAGAGATCGGACCTCATACTACACCTATAAAACAGATTAATTTCTGAACGCATCTATAAATATTTGACAACCAAGTGACACTATTTCAGGACGAAAATCAAATGTTTCACAAGTAGGAACAGTTTGTATTGGATAATTAAATTGGCGTTTTTAGGATTTTTCTTTACTTGTTTATGTTTCTCATCGTTTAAGCTTTTCTTGAACTTCCACAAATATTTCAAGATCAAAATTAGCCATTCATTTTTAAATATATAGAAAATGAAATACTTATTATGATAATTATAATTTCAGCAGTCTTACAATCGCGTCGAACACTCACCAGTTTAATGAGAATAAATAAGCAATTTACGAATCTAAAACAAAAATAGTCTTCAAGTGCTGTTGAAAAACATTGAGTGATTGATGACTTTCAGCGCCAAGAAAAATGTGTTTTTCATCGGCCTAATTGCTGGATAGTTGGTGTCAATCTATTCTCATAAGTACAATAGCTTCAAAAGTTTTAGTCTTAGGGTGACTTTGTTCAAAAACGGTAATAACGTATTAATTGGGAAGGGAAATATAGTGCTTCTACTGTTTCCTGCATTGTTTCATTTTTGCGTACGATAGATATGACTATTAATCAGTTAAATTTTTCAGAGTAATTTGTATGTACACAATTAAAATTATATATACTGTTCTGGCTCCTTTCATCCATTATCTCTACTCTTGTCAGAAGTTCATTCCATTAGCCTCTATTAGTATTTATTCTCATATTCATGCATTTCTTAATCTTGTCGTCCTTCACGAAATACATTAAAAATTTCTAATGTCCCATGTGTACGACTGCATCTGTCTATTTTCAGTCTTTATATATTCCGAGTAACTCAGTTTTCTCCCCATTGCATTAAATCTCCTTGTCACCCTAATATTCTTTTTTTTATTCCTCTCTTTTCTTTTAAATTGCATGTATAATTATTATTATTGCAATGTATGAAATTGCCGATTTGTAAAAAAAAAATATTTTTTTCTAAGATGTAACATATTTATTTAATCAAAATATTTACCCTCATTATCTATACATTGCTGCCATCGGAAGTTCATTTATGCCTTTACGAAATAACTCTGGGGATCTAGATTTGACGAACTGTGTGAAAGCATTTTGTACTGCTTCCTGGGAATATTTTTTTTATTACGTAGAAGTTTGTCCGAATTACGAAAAATATGGTAGTCCGTTGGTACAAGGTCTGGCGAGAACGTTGGATGACGTATGGTTTCTAACTGCAGCTCCTGTAGAGTTACAAACTAAACTCTGTTATTGCTTGACCAGACCTAAGAAACATATAGTAGAGAATAACACCATAAAGAGACCACCAAATAGTTACCATTACTTTTTTATTGGCTTTAGGACACTCTTGCGGCATTTGATCTGGGGTCAGCCATTGCATTTTTCGCTTACAGTTATCGTAAAGAGTTCGTCACATGTCACGATTAGATCTAAAATTCCTTCATTTCTGTATCGATTTCACAAGACAACATACGTTTCCACACAAGTTTCTGTCTGCAGATTAGTCAAATCATGAGGCACCCGTTTTTCATACTTTTTTATGTTATTGATTTGATACAAATGAGTCAATATTATAGGTAGGCAACATTCAACAATGCTGCTAATTCCTGGGTAGTTTGAATCAGATCGGCTTTCACCATCTCCTTCAATTCAGCGTTATTGACCTGTGTGGACAGTCTTCCACGTGGTTAATTCTTCAATTCAAAGTTTTCATTAAGAAAACGTTTAAACTAAAAACGCACAGTGCGTTCATTAGCTGTCTCCTCTCTAAACGCAGCGATATTGCGAGCTGTTTCTACCGAGTTAGTTCCGCGTCGGAACTCGTATTCAAAAATGACTCGGGTTCTCAAAGTATCTATTTTTCAGGTTTAAGCTGAATAAAAAAAAATCTATTGAAAGTCGACAATCGAATGTTGCACATTTTGTAAAAGAAGAACCTTATATAGGTATCATGTGAAAAAAGTAACACTCGAAAATCTCACACCATGAACGTTTTATGTCAATTCAAAGAATCTATTACTGTAAAAGCGCAAATCCATACTTTAACCCCTGTTATATATGTATATTTATTACATGATGCATTTTCAGTTTACGTACACGCTGAAACCAATTTCATTGACTTCAACTTGCACGAAATAAGTGATAACTTAGAGTTAATCGCGTTTCATATGAAAGAAAATCACGAGGCCCATTACTCAATCCACTTTTGTGAGCTCTATTTATTAATACATTTCACCTCCTTTTCTTCTGGACCATTTGGCTCTTTGGTATCACTTTGATGAAGGTTGCCGAAGCATTTTAACCTGACAGCCTATGCTATTCATCAAACTTTAACTAAAGATAAATATATCAGTATGACTATTAACTACAAACGAGTTGAAAAAATATTTATGTCCAAGAGATATATTTTCCACACCGGCCTGCGGCGTGGGAACGTTTAATGTCATCCGGCGAATAGTTTTTTGATGGACGTTGAAACTCGATGAGGCCGAAGCAAGTGAATCCATAAAATCCGATTCAAATTTATGATTTAGATGGAGAATTTCAGTTTCACAATATTCTTTGTTTGTTTTAGGAAAAAATATAACATAGAAACTAATTTTAAATACTGTATCAACAACATAATACAAGATTAGTTTTAATTTAATTAAAACATAAAAAAATCTTTAGACTGGGTTATATCGAACTTAGCAGAGCAACAGTAGAAAATTTCTCCACAATGATAAGAAAATTATCTATCTCTTTAAGGGAATAGCCGGGCATTTTAGAATTAGCGTCTTTCATTCATAAAATCATGCTTAAGGATGCTTCCTTAATTAATATATTATAATCCTACTAATATTATAAACGTGAAAGTTTGTAAGAATGTATGTCTGTTACTTTTTCACGCAAAAACTACTTAATGGATTTTGATTAAACTTAACAGTAATATAGCTTACACATCAGAATAACAAACTATAATTTATAAATATATAGTGTGAATTAACTAAAATATAACGATAAGTATCAAGTAAGTAGGAAATAAATTTGCTATCTGCGAGCTATTCTGGCGTGCGCCGCAAAAACCGTTGTAGTTACACGTATATAATGTATAATGAAAATGTTTACCTTAAATAGTCCTACAAAAAAGCCCGCAGCAGCATATATATATATTTTATGTGTAAGCCATTATCGCCAAAATAGTGAACCATAAATACAATAAAAATAGATAATTTATTTCTAACACAAATTGATCCTTATATCAAAATAAATACTTTTATCGAATCTGGTATTTAAAGTAGATAAACTTTGTCTTTACACTACAACATTTAGACAAATATTTGAATAGTTATGACGATAAACAACCGAGTGCGCGATATTATGGTGCGGTCCGGCGGCGGGTGACTGGGACGTGGAATCCGTCCCGAATAGCAGAATAATATAAAAACATTGAAAAATTGTCAAAAAATACTTTCTATTATCATTATCGCAATTTTCCATCACCACGCGGGTGAAACCACGGGGCGCAGCTAGTTATATATAATAAAAATGAATATTTAAGAAAACAGTTGACTTGATTACAATGACTAATTAAGCCAGCGTCGCGTGTGGCGTGGCGTCTCGCGGCGTGTTGTAAGTACGTAACGAACGAAAGCTTCTCCGTAAACGCACTCGTACAACGCCATATGTTTGAATTCAGCGCAGGCCGCGCCGCAACACGCGACGCGCGACGCCCCGCTTCTCCGTGAATGAGGCCTAAATTTATTTTATATTAAATATTACCATTTAAACCAACCTGTTGCTGATGTCAAATTTAAATATATACTTCTATATATGAATTAAATAAAAATAGCATTAAAACAGCCATCTTATTTTTCTATAAATGCTGCATCAAGATTGTTTGGATTTTAAAGCCCAAGCTACAAAAGCTTCTGTACACTACTTTTTCGTTACTTTTCCATGATTCTTAACTAAATTGAAAAAAAAAACAATAAAATATTTTATTTCATTACTTAATATCAGCAGATAGGCTAACGGTACATTTAATAGTAAGCCTATGGACCTATTCCCCTTTCAGAAGAGGCCCGCCTTGAGACAAAGGGCGGGCCGGCGCCGGCCCGGGCCACGAGATCGGCAGGCCACATATCCGTAGGCCCGGGCGTAGGCGATAGGAGAACAGCGGGGTTTTTAGTGGGTAGTCGGATGGCTGAACATCTGACCCGGAGTCTCACATATCCCTCGGTCCCCCCGGGCCGGGGAACCCGCCACGAGAGGTTTTTCCCCGAGACAAAAAAAATGGACTTATTCCCCTTACATTTAATAGTAAGGGGAGCTGGAACCTGGATCGCTTATTAACAACACAAGGTTATTATGGTCACATATTTGTAGAGCATCCAGATGGGCTTGGAGCCCTACCACGTATCTAGGGTTGTCTTGTCACCTCTTAAGACAGGCCGCACCCAGCCACAGGGGCAATATTCCTAGTCCACCTCTGCACGTAGCACAATACCATTCTCCTAAAACCGGAAAAGATGTTGTTTAGGCTCAAGATTGGAATTTCTTTAGTGAAACTCAATGGTTTTGTCGATTTTGTATAATTTCTAAATTATTACAATAAGCAGCAACCAACCGTGCTAATCTTAGTTTGTAAGAAGAATAAGAAAAAAATACCGTCCTTTGAGTTATAAATTCCCAATGAACAATAATAATTTTAATTATGCCCCTTTCGGAAAGTTATGAGCAAATAATATTTGTATGTATTTAGATGGTGCTACTTTCATCAGGTGCTTTAACAGATGTTTTTCAGTTTTTCTTTGTGATTATGTAAAATAATTTATTTTTACGCGTTATGAGTGACAAGAGATCTTATTTTTATTAATTACACATATCAAAGAAAATGTTTGCAAAGCTGGTTGATTTTTAAAATCATGATGACATTAAATGCGAATTTGCTTCTAAAAGACGCTTGTAGAATTGCAACGTTTGTAATACGTATAGTAATAATAATGAAAGTCTTGGTAGGTTTTCATCTAGATATATTCAGTGTAAAAAGCATTGACCAAAATGACAAAGCAGTCTGAATGGAATTTCTCTCATAGAATTTACACCTACGAAGTCTATAAATATGAAAGGTACTAAACATTTTCTTTGCCCTAAAGGAACTCATAACTTGCCTTCACTTTAACAGGGCTGTAGCTTTTGATATTTGCATAGCGTAAATTATAAAGAATAAGGGTTTGCTTAGAGCTTTGCATATTCAATTTATGGTTGAATTATTAAAATACGATTTACAACGGCTATGAATATAAAAAAGTGTGTATGTACAATTCAAAAACGACAGAAGTTAACCTTCAGAAAAATGGCCTGCGAGAGAATGAGATAGAGTATGAGAATGATTAGAAAATTATAAGGTTTAAATATTATTTTTACCCAGTTCAAAAATTATTTCACTTTTTTTGTTTCACTTTCCAACTGAGTTTTACTTTAAAAAAATGATATACGAAAATCTGGCACAAATCCTCAGTTCTCGTTCTTTCATTTGACGATTATAGTGTTTCTATGGACACCTCAAAAGATCCTCAATGTCCACGTATATCACTCTCGAATGTACCCCTACATGTTGCTAACATTTTTTTTTTGTTTTCATGTGTCTCCAATGCTTTAGGCACTGATTTGTCAAAGTATAGACGTTTATAGAAAAGGCAGGTGGCGAAATAGCATAATTGCAAGGATCAGGAAATAATTTTGACAATCATTTTAATTAGTTAACTGCAAACCAAGAGGAAATGGTAGTTTAAAGTGAAATGAAATGAAAATGAAAAATATATGAATTTAAAAATAGAATGATACAATTTTATATGAATATTTACAGAAAGGTACATATTTATTTTACATATTATTTGAAATATTTATATTATTTACTAATTACACTGAACGCTAATATTATTTAAACTTAAAAATTTACATAAAACATTAATAAACTTGCTAACATTTGCTCCCGACTCGTATTTTAATAGTGACAGTGACATATTGATAACTATGCGAGTTCATAGACACAATGTAATACACACCATAGAGTAAACCGCATACACTAGAACAATGATTAGTCAAATGTATCTGTTTGAGAATGTATACTTTATATGACAGGTCGATAAGGTTACTGTTGTAATATATAATAATAGGTAAATAAATCTTTAATAAACTTTATCTACATCAACAATCTGGTAGTGTGTTCCACTATTAGCTTAACTTTACAACTTTGAAAGTATTTAAATTTGTGGGGTTAGTATCTGTAATATTCGCAGAGAAATGACCAAAAGCTGTTTCTATGATGTATCCACGTAAGGCTTTGGATGTCGCCGCTGACCATACATCTCGGCCAGTATCGGTGGCTGCCGCATGGTTAGAACGGTGAGGCTGATATAACCTCATCGACTTCCAACGGCCGACGTGGTAATGATCAATTGGATTCTCCAATATAAAAAAAATATCTGTAATTTATTTATTTATTTATTTTATTTATTTGGGAAACAAACAATTACAATACATCACAATATAAAGAAAACATAAAAATTAACAAATCAGTAATGTTTCCTCTTATAAGTAATACACATAACTGCATCATCCAATAGAATAATAGTAATGTCATAAAATTAAAATTACAAAATACATTAAAAAATAATTGAGAGATCTAAACATAATACTTAATACTTTAGTCATTTACATAATTCGAATATTTTCAATTTATAATTTATAATGTTACAGCAAAAAATGTCTACACTGGTGTAAGATTTATTATAATCAAGACAAGATCTGTGTAAAAGAGTGTTTCTTGCTAGATTCGACTTTATTGAAGGTAAAGAAAAAAGTGACACTTTCCTTGAATTTAAACGGGGACACCTCAGGAATACCTGACTTATAAGGAAAGGGGAATCAATGTGATTGTTGAGTAACTTGAATAAAAATACTTGGTCTCTCATAGCCCTCCGCACTGATAATGAATAAATTTCAGGCAATTGTTGATTCATACGATCACATTTATATTTCAAGTGTTTTATAAATTTATTTTGTACGGATTCAATACTGTCTTTATATATATTGTACTGTGGGTTCCACACTGTAGATGCATATTCCAAGATGGATCTCACGTAAGAATTATACAGTAAGGTCAATGTGGAGGGCATTTTAAAATGTTTTCCAACTCTAAGAATAAATCCCAAAATTTGGAAAGCCTTATTAACTATGTGATTCACATGGGAACAAAATGTCAATTTAAAGTCCAAAAGAACCCCAAGGTCTCTCACCTCAAATACGCGTTCAATATATCACATTATACTACAAAAATTGTATGATGCCGGTTACGTATTGAGATTGCACCGTACGAGAATGAGAAGGATAGCTCGAGAGCAGTGGACTGTATGAGAGAGGAGGGGAAAGGAGGGGAGGTTATAGAGATGGGATATCTTGCAGTGGGCAAAGAAATTCGTTCTGACCTTGATTCCACCCCTTCCCGGTTCGGTTCAGGTTGCGGAGGAACTCTTGCACGGCACCAGCTAATTGTCACGCACTGAACACACAATTTTATGGCACGGCCAGTGAGAGTTTGGAGTAACTATCAGGGAGGTCGAACGTCGAATGCTCGTTCGAAAGCTTGCGCGTTACTACGTCTTCAGGGAGGTCGAATTTAGACCGTCCCGCACGTTTAGGAGCTCGCTCGAAACTACTTATTTTATTTTCGTTCCTCCCTCGCTTTTACCATTTACCTGACCGAGAGTGAGGGTAGGTAACAAAAATCAGGAGATGGGATTTCAAAAACCCTTTATGCAAGGATCGAACAAAATTATTAAAACAAAAACATTCATTTAGACACAAAAACTGCAAGCATCAATACATACTAGTATGAATTTAATACGATATCATATATAATATAATCGTTTTCTATGAACTGCAATGTTCACCGATGATAAATGAAGGAAGGAAATCCTTTTATCCGTGTAGGGGCGGAGAAAGAATACCAACCTTTGCGGCCGGGGTCGGCCTGTCGTAAAAGCCGACAAAACAACCCACCCTAGCTACGTAGTAAGGCCTCAAGCCCGTTTGGATGGCGACCACTTTTGGTCTTAAGTATGCCGCCATAATAACCTTGTGTTGTGTTCTGGCATTAGTAATCCAAGTTCCTGTACCCTTATGGGACAGCAGCGTGTTTGCGATGCCACTGGCGTTGCAAACACCCATAGGCGACGGTAACTGCTAAATTTTAAGCGGGCCGTCAGCCTGTCTGCTGTCCTACAGCAATAAAAAAAATGAAGTTCGTTTGATTTTTCTTTCGGAGTTGGCTAGTTGACGGCTGTTGACTCTTTAAAAATGCCTGTTCATCATGTCTATGCCCATATTTATTCCATCCTTTTTTTACTTATAATTACCTATAATTCCTTCTGAGGTTTAGACTTGTAACATACATAATAAAATTCGAACTTCAAAACATTACGAATTCTATGAAACGCTAGTCTAATATGAAGATTTCTCGAAAATAGAAACAGATATTAAGTAAATTACCAACCCTAACTCCTTACACCTTTTACCAGTTTCTCTTTTTTGGCCCGTTGAATAGGCCAATAAAGCAACAGAATTTAGTAAAAAAGGGTCCACGGTAAGTGTATCAAAGCGTAATGGTTATCTACGTTGAAAGAGGGAAAAAGTTAATTTTATTTTACTTGAAGGCATAAAACTACGCGACTTACTATTATGGCTGTACTAGACTATTATTTAGGCCCAAAAGTTTGAGATTAGGAAATGGGCGACCTTTTTTATGGGGGCTTAAATCGTTATGCCATTATATAAGGTTTTGACAAATCGTTTTAAAAAACACATTTTGAATAGGTTTATACATAAATACATACATATAATCATGCCTCTTTCACGTAGGGGTAGGCAGAGACCACTTATTTCCACTTGCTAAGATCCTTACATACTTGTTTCGCTTCGTCCACTTTCATTATTCCCTTCATACATGCCCTTCGGTTTAGGGTACTCTTGACCTGGCCTTTTTTCAAGACGTCCCTGATCTGGTCTCGAAACGTCCACCTAGGTCTACCCCTTCCAACACTTCCAATTACACTCGCCTTATACACTTTTTTCGTCAATCGTTCTTCATTCATTCTCTCAACATGGCCAAACCATCTCAGCATACCTTTCTCAATTTTTATTTCAATTGAATAGGTTAATATAATACATTTATACATACTATTTTCAAATTGCTGAAATGGCAGACAGTATGACGACTCACTTACTAACACCTTTGGAAAGCTACCGGCCCCTCACAGAACTGAAACCTGGAACACAACACAAGGTTACTATGGCGGCATACTTATAACCTGAAAATAGATAGGTAACCTGCAAATAGATGGGAACAAGGGCAGAGGTAGACCTAAAAAGCGATGGAAAGAACGTGTCATGCATGATATGAGGGTTTGTGTGGAGCCCTACATAGATAGGGCTGTTTTATCGCCTTTTACGACAGGCCGCCAGTAGTCGGGTCAGTATATTTACTCCACCTACGTACGGAGAAAAAGTACATCCCGTACGTAAAGAATATAACTAGCAATTTGCATACAATTAGCAATTTTTTTTTTCAGTTGATACGCGGTACTTATCTAAAATTAATTAGCTGGTTACTCATACTGGTTATCTTAGTACTCGTATGCAAATTTTTTTCACAATATTTTATTTCAACAATGGTACCTGACAATTATTAGGTGAGGAAAATTAAGTAAGCGGTGCCTTCGTGGAATTCGAATCTATAACTTCTAGGGTAGTCTACGAATGTGACCTCTAGGCAACCACGTATTAGACTAATTGCATTTATGTACATAATATAATGAAGGATATTAGCAGCGCATAATATACAGTTAAACATGAATTATTATTGATATATTTGAGGATATGTTTTATCCGATAGGTCTTATTTCCCGGTTATATTATGGAATAAAGATGGTACAAACAAGGCCACATTATCCGTCAACTACAATCACCTCCGTCAACCTCAGGCTATCAAAAGTACATTCAGCTGGCGCCGGGCTCACTATCCGGAATTATTCCGCTTTGACGCTCCACCGATCCGCTTGGATGGCCTTTGGAAATAATTTATGACGCCTCTTTTACGTACGCAAGACATTCTGTGCGGCTTATTCAGGAAAAGTGGTGTAAATTAATAAATATTAGCGGATTATCCTACTTAATTTCTGGGGCAAGGATTTTTTTATGGCTGTAGAACAGCAGGCAGGCTGACGGTCCGCTTACAATTTAGCAGTTATCGTCGCCTATGGGCGTTTGCAATGCCAGTGTCATCGCGAACACGCTGCTGCCCCATAAGGGTTGGAACTTGGGACTTGGGTCACTAATGCTGGAACACAACACAAGGTTATTATGGCGGTATACTTAAGACCAAAGGTGGTCGGCTGGTCGCCATCCAAACGGGCTTGAGGCCCTACCACGTAGCTAGGGTGGATTGTTTTCTCGCCTTTTACTACAGGCCGACCTCGGCCGCAGAGGTTAGTATTTTTTCTCCGCCCCTGCATGGATAAAAATTATTAAAGGATAGTTAATTTAAAAAATATAACATGTTATTTTTTTATTGCTGTAGGCCAGCAGACAGGGTGACGGCCCGCTTAGAATTTAGCAGTTACCGTCGCCTATGGGTGTTTGCAACGCCAGTGGCATCGCGAACACGCTGCTGTCCCATAAGGGTCCCGGAACTTGGGTCGGTCGGTCGGTATTAGCCGTCAATGTAGTCAATGTTGTGAGACATTTGTATATCAAGCCAATTAAAATCTGCAATACTTTTTTTTACTAGTTTAATAAAATTTTACTCAGTGCAAGAGTGGAGTAAGAATACTGGTCCCTGCAGCCGAGGGTAGCCTGTCGTAAAAGGCGACAAAACTGAACTTAGGAGACGCCAGTGATATTGATCGGGAACGTGGGTCGCCGGCTGTCCGTTGTAAGGGTGCTTACATAAAGAAACAGGTTTTTTAAACCCGTCTCTTTATAAGTGAGTACATAAGATAATATAGAAATATTATACCTGCACCGGTCGGTACCGACCAGCACAGATTTGTCTGTACCGGAAACCTGTTTCTTTATGTAAGCACCCTTACATGCTAGCTCGTATGTTAAATAAAATTCTGTTTCAAGCTCACTTACTACCAATCGTTTTAATCGTGTGGCCTATGGGTCAGCTATACTTGTTGGGTATTCAGTGACCTGCACGTTCAATACTATAATGGCTTGAGGGTGTTGTTGGAGCTGCCAAAGAAATGTATGCATCAGGGATGTTCGCAGAAACGCAGATAGATTGTTTTGCCGCAATCGTCAGGAAGAGATGGGTATTCTCAAGCTATTTACAGACCGTTGGGACTCACCGATGCTGCAAAAATGGATTCAGTATCATACTCAGCTTAATTTATAGTGAAGATATCTGAATCTATTTCTGTAGCACGTTTTAATTTTAATATTGTTATTATTGTTACAGCATAGAATCGTTATATTCATTATATTTAATTTCATTATTTAGTTTAATTATGTAATTTAATAATTTTGTATTTTGTGACTATAATACGGAACTTGGTTTCCAAAATAAATGATTACATATTCTCTTTATTTTTTCTAGTTATTATATTTATAATTTTATATATTATTTTTATTAAAAAATACATTATCGGGTTGTATTTTATCATAAGTGAAACAAGTTTTAGTTCCGCTGTGCAGACGGCAGCATGTTAGCGGTGCCCCTAGCGTCGCAAAAATCCATAGGCGACGGTGACTGCTACTATTAAGTGGTTCGTCAGTCTTCTATTCCACAGCAATAAAAAAAATACAAAAATAATATGTTTTAATGACTTTGAATGCTTTCTGATCCCTTTGTCGTCTGATCGTCTCAGTAAACGAAAAGTAAGAAACCGAGCTGAACAGTCACCTTGGCGCCCACCATGAAATAAGATTTTTTAACCTTCTGTAATTAGGCTCTTTATTTTCATAATTTATTCAATAAACAATTACTGTAAAAAATGAGTAATATTATTAAAATGCGACGATACTTTATAACACTCTTCCAAAAATCAACTCTATTTTTACAGATTCTGTTAGTCTTTTGCAAAAACCGTGCAATGCAGAATTAGCTAAGGGGTCACGTGGATCAACTTGTTTCAAAATAATCTCAGTATTTTTGTCCATCGGAGCAACATAGCGTTTTGAACACTACCCTGATCACCATTGTCCGCGACAGCCAGAATAGATAATTTCAGCATCACCCAAAATTTTCCGCCTTGGCCTAAACTGAAAAGAACTTTTTTATTGGCTATTTAAGTGATAACCACGCGTTTCTCTCTATAAAGGGGCATAAATTGGGCAAGATGGTTAAGCATCTGACGATGATGGTTGAATCATAGATTAAAAGTACGAGAAAACGCTGAGCTATCAATTGTGACACAAAATAGAAAGAAAAGAATTCTAGGGAAAGTAATTGAACAAAAATTAACTTAAAAAATAAAACTTTTTAAAGGTTTTTTAATTTATCCAATTATTCCATATGAAAGAACCAAAAAATACAAACAATCGAATACTGGGTGTTTTACACTACATAAGGTGATTAATTATTTACTTTGATGCTTACATTCGGGTTTAACCTCTAGAGCAAGACGAAAAGTAGGAAAATAGCAGCCTTTATTGAGAAAAATCTAGAACATGTTAGAGTCTGAAACTAACGTTTAAAGCAAGGAGTAGCGCGTTGTTCGGGGATTTACCGAGAGCTATGAGCCGCTCGCTCATGCCCGCGGCTAGGCGGCGGTGACTAACACGGCTGAGCAATGCCTTGCCGCGAGCGCCCCTTTGCCAGAGTCGTTTAATAGATACATAGTTGTAATTCGGAGTGTCAGTCCAGTCTGCGAAGAGTTTTATTGGTGTTGCGATTTTATCATTCATTTGCTGTATCGATTTTTTTATATCAGTCGGTACAAATAATTGTTAACGACCATTCGTATGTAATATATAGAACTGTTAATATCAAACATATTACGTTATTCTATAATACACATTATCTATACTCATATCATACATATTTGACATTATGTATATTTAATTTTAATAGCTCTAATAATTTAATCAATTTGACTACATAGCGAAACGTGGAGTATAAATTATGTCGTTCTAATTGACCCGGCAAACGTTGTTCTGCCTATGACTATGAATTTTAAAAAATAGTAACCTATATCCATTCTACCTTGTGCAATCTACGACCATACCGAAATTCATCAAAATTAGTTCAGCGATTTAGGCGTGAAAGCGTAACAAACTAACAAACTCACTTTCACAATTTATAATATTAGTTAGGATGTTTGTGTCTTGGTAGTATAATGCTGGAAACTCTATTTAAAATTTACCTTTTTTTTATTGCTGTAGAACAGCAGACAGGCTGACGGCCCGCTTAGGATTTAGCAGTTATCGTCGCCTATAGGTGTATGCAACGCCAGTGGCGTCGCGAACACGCTGCTGTCCCATAAGGGTACAGGAACTTGGGTCACTAATGCCGGAACACAACACAAGGTTATTATGGCGGCATACTTAAGACCAAAGGTGGTCGCCATCCAGACGGGCTTGAGGCCCTACCACGTAGCTAGGGTGGGTTGTTTTGTCGCCTTTTACGACAGGTCGACCCCGGCCGCAGAGGTTAGTATTCTTTCTCCGCCCCTGCACAGATAAAAAACCTCATCTTACTTGAAAGGAAAAAACCTCTTCTCCGTGCAAGGGTGGAGCAAGAATACTGACCCCTGCGGCCAGGGTCGGATGGTCTTAAAAAGTGACATAAAAACCCTAGCTAGTAGGGCTTCGATCCCGTCTGGATGGCAGCCACCCGTAGCTGGTGTATAAGTATGCCGCCATAATAATCTTATGTTCTGTTCCGGTATTAGTGACCCAGGTTCCAATACTTCGATGTGGACAGCAGCGTGTGTGCGATGCCTCTAGCCAAACACTCATAGGAGAAGGTCACTGAGCTATCAGCCTGTTTGCTGTTCTTTACCAATAAAATAAATTGTTTTGCGGAAGATTACTAAGGAGGTACTAAGAAAAACTGATTAATTGTTTTAATTTATTAACCCGCTGTTTCTATTATCTTTGGACCAACCAAATCGTAAATGGCGAATCCACGCATGGTTCAAGGTTATAAGAAAATTTGTATCTCAAGTAAAATGAAAGAGCATCACATGTATATAATGTATACAAAAGAGACAGATGACATTAAAGGAATAGAAATGTCGTGCGGTTTGTGGCAAACGCTTACCGTAAAAGTTGGATGAAAGAATATTTTTATTTAATTTCGTTATCTTCATACGAGATCTTATTGAGTCACAAGCAGGAATGTTTATTCGTACATTTGAGATAGCTCATCCTTAAGAAGAACATTATTTACATAATATCTGCGAATACATAATATGAATTCAATTCGAAACATGCAGAGTTCTCACAGTTTTAAACGTGAACTAAATAAATTAATTTTTTAACGTCAGAACGGACATGAATTTGACATGTGATACAAATATATAATTGTAACTATAGCCCAGAGGGCAGTTGAGAGAAAGCTGGTAGGAGTGACACTGATGGACCGAAAAACTAACAAATGTCTTCGAGAACAAAGCAAAGTCGCAGACGTAACAACACGAGTAAGTCACCTAAAATGGAGGTGGGCTGGCCATGTTGCCCGAAAGAAAGAGTCTTGGTCCAAGCGACTCCTTGAGTGGAGACCATGGGGGAGTAAGCGCCCTCAAGGAAGACCACAGATGCGCTTGAAGACGACATAAAGAGGGTCGCTGGTTCTAATTGGATCCAGAAAGCTCAATGTCGCGCCGAGTGGAAAAAGTTGGAGGAGGCCTACACCAAAATGGTTGAAGGAGGCTAAAAAGAAGAAAATAAGAAAGAACTATTTAACATGTTTAAAAAATACTTTATTTAGTGTAAAATACAGCACAAAAATATTGTTCAACGTGTCATGTCACTATTTTAGGCCTCTGCGAAATCAACTATGCTGAGCAAAGTGCCTTTTTAGGGCAATTAGGTATATTTGTAATGCTATTCACTCGTACACGTTTGGAAGACTGTTGACCGAGTGAATGTGAACGACACTCGGCGCTTACAATCTAATGTTATTAGCACCGACACGCGTCGTGTGTTAGCTGCTAGGAATCTACATTTCACCGCTGAGTCTGCCATGCCCGGAATCCGAGCTGCCGGTCGTCTACTACACAGGCCAATGGTTGCGTTTGATGTGCATTGGGTGATCCATGTTTGAACCTCGACCTTACTTTTAATCTATTTTTAAAAACTACTTTCGTTATTACTTTAATTATTTTTTTATTATTTCATTTCTAAATAGTAACGCCTAGGTACGAAGTATTAATATTATTTTTTGCTCTACATAAAAAATCTTTCTTTATTCATTTTAATCGTATATTGAAAAATAAAAAAGTATTGTTAACCCGTTTCGTCTTAGAAGGGACGAACAATATATAAAAAACGTTTTAACAAAAAAATTTAACCGCCGAAAGAACTGAAAAGCAAAAAATAATAAACCTTCTTTTTATTAACCGTAATTACTAAATTCTTAAACTAATGTAAGTATACCTAAGCAATTTTGAGCCGGCGCCAGTGCGCGAGGGCACTGTGTGCCCGTTCAAGTTTCTGTCTCGCTGACATTAACTTAGTTAACGCTCGTCATTTTCCGGCGCAGGAGCGTGTCATACTGCACCGCCGTTGCGCATCACGCTTTACGTATTTAATTAATTTCCTTGATTGGCGCCGAGTCAAAATTACTTTGATATACTTACATTAGTTAAAGAACTTAGTCATTAATGTTAATAAAAAGGAGGTTTATTATTTTTTACTTTTCAGATGGTTCGGTGGTTTAATTTTTTTTGTTAAAAAGTTTTTATTTTATAATTATTTGTGGCTATAATCTACTAATTTCTACATTATTAAATAAATCAAATCTATCAAAAGTTATGCGTAGTCATATATATATATATATATATATATATATATATATATATATATATATATATATATATATATATATATATATATATATATATATATATATATATATATATATATATATACATATATACGCATCGACTTGAGAACCTCTTCCGTTTTTTTCGTCGGTTAAAAATAAAGATCGTTAATTTAATCATTCCTTTAACAGTACTCAGTAGATTCCTGACTCCAAAGTAAATGTTTGGATGTCACTAGCAATAATTATGTACAATTCAAAGATAATATAAATTTAACAAAAAGAATTTTTTTTTTGTTTTTTTATTGCTGTACGTCAGCAGACAGGCTGAGGGCCCGCTTAGAATTTAGCAGTTACCGTCGCCTATACGTGTTTGCAGCGCTAGTGGCATCCCGAACACGCTGCTGTCCCGTAAGGGTACAGGAACTTGGGTCACTAATGCCGGAACAGAACACAAGGTTATTATGACGGCATATTAAGACCAAAGATGGTCGCCATCCAGACGAGCTTAAGGCCCTACCACGTAGGTGGGTTGTTTTGTCGCCTTCTACGACAGGTCGACCCAGGCCACAGAGGTTAGTATTCTTTCTCCGCCCCTGCACGGATAATTCAAAATTGCTAAGTAAAATATGAAATAATCGACACTACAAACAATATATGCAAAATTGGTTTCGAAAACCAACGCTCCTGGCATTAAAAAAAGACAAAAAACCATTCTTACATTAAACGTTACACGTATACAAAGAAAATATTTCATTTAACCCAAAACAAATACGCATGTTTGTGAACAAAAGGCTGTGAAACGAAATAAACATTGGTAGCCGTTTGGAAAATATTTTGTTTGGATACTTTATTGTTATTAACCATCATACGACTATCAACTCTTAACCGTATTAAATAAAGCTCATTTTATCAATTACAATAGATAGAACTATATTTTATTTTTTATTTTTCGACAACAGATTATATGTTTTAATCGTAAAGAAAGAGGTTAAATAAGAATGTGATCTATAATTAAAAAAGTATAACAACACCAAATTGGGGAGAATAATTATGATAATATTGGTTTATATTACAAACCTACTTATTTTTTTAAAAATTTTGTTAATTTTTACTAGTCTGAAGTTTCGGGTTGCGTACATCTTGAGCTCGAGGTGTACACAACTGGTCCTTACCTTTTTAATGTCATTAGTTCACCTAGCTGGAGATCGTCCTACAAGCTCCTTCTCCGTAATTTTTATCTGTGCAGGGGAGGAGAAAGAATACTAACCTCTGCGGCCGGGGTCGGCCTGTCGTAAAAGGCGATAAGCCCGTCTGGATGGCGACCACCTTGGGTCTTAAGTATGCCGCCATAATAACCTTGTGTTGTGTTCCGGTATTAGTGACTCAAGTTCCTGGACCCTTATGGGACAGCAGCGTGTTCGCGATGCCACTGGCGTTGCAAACACCCATAGGCGAGGGTAACTGCTGAATTCTAAGCGGGCCGTCAGCCTGTCTGCTGTCCTACAGCAATAAAAAAAACACTTCATCAAGGCGCGATTTCCACACTAGGACTCACTTACTCCAAAGGATGCTGGTTATGTGACATATGACTCCAGCCCATCATCAATTTAACAAGCATATTTATCGAGCTTTATCCGTAACCCTAGTTTTCCCCGGAATGCTATACTTAAATAAGATTATAATAAGCATAGCTCACTCTACAGCTGTTTGAGTTACTCCAAATTTGTGAATTAAGCCAGCCATTAGTCTCCACGTGTCGTACCGGTAAAGTTGAAGGGACAGGTCTATAAGACCATCATTAGGCCTGCCCTTTTATACGGCTGTGAAGCACGGTCGGTCTTAGAGCGACACAAGTAAGAACTGCGTGTCACGGAGATGAATATGCTGCGGTGGATTTGTGGAGTGACGCGGAAGGGCCGTGTTAGGAACTCCCGCATTTGCGGCAGTCTTCACGTCCGTGACATTGCGGATAAATTGCAGGAGTGTCGGCTCCGTTGGTTCGGCTACGTTTTACGGCAACCGGATACCTGACAGGAGGGAGCCCAAAAAGTGCTGGCTTGATGTCATAAAGAGTGATATGCGTGCCAATAAGCTCACTACCAGAGATGTTGAAGACCGTGCGAAGTGGAGTAGAAAAAGTTGGAAAGCAGACCCCGGCCACCAAAGCGGAAGTTTAGGTTGTAACCGGGATACAACGCTGGGATGATGATGATGATTAGTGTCCACGTGTTGGTATGAGTTCCTTTGTAAACGAAAACTTGTATCGCAAGGCTTTTTAACAAACATACAACTTAGGGAAACATTGATTTAGACTAGAAAGATATTATGAATCGTACAAATATTTTGGCCTTCATGAGGATCCATAAAACGTACTAAATGTGACAAGTAGCTTCGGATCTAGCTAAATATAAAATAGAAACAAAGCGAGTCCTTTTACAATAGTTTAATTATTTTTTATATTGTAGTTTATATATTTGCTTGGCTTTCAAGTGTTTACAAAAAAACAATTTGCCGATCATAAATACTGTTGATCTATTTAATATACGTTAAAAATAGTTTATTTTACTCTGATATTGGCGAAATCAATGCTTAAAGCATCAGAGCCAAACAGAAAAGAAGATGAAGAAGTTTCTTTCGGTATTTGTGACCTAGATGGAAGTAATAATTAATACCATAGATACTTCGGGAGTCATACTACCATATAAAATGGCGGAATATATTTACAATTATTTCTGGCCACTTACTTGGAAATTTATTTTAGAATATGCCAATTTCGTACTGTATAAACTTAGTGGGTATATTTTGATCATTGTTGACGTTTCTTCGTGAGTTGGCACGCCTGAACACATGGTTGAACATGGCAGCTGAAAAGTGTTCGAAATGTACAAAATAAATATGAATTTTAAAATACATAAAACATTTATTCAATTATGATTAAATTAGGAAAATATTATCTATTCTAATGTACTAGGAACTTAAAAGTCGCAAAACGATATCAAATGCAAAATGTTTATTTGTTAAAACATGGTAGGTATACAAAAAAATGAAAAAAGCCTAACATGTTTTACCATTAGGATATCGTTCTTTTTATTATTTAAAATGTAACGAATGTCAGTATTATAAAGTTATTTATTTAATTGATGATGTATTTTGAACTTGCAGTTATATATTTATTATATGTAAATGATTATTATCGCTTAAGGGTGTTTGCAATGCTACTGGCATCACGAACACGCTGCTGTCCCATAAGGGTACAGGAACTTGGGTCACTAATGCCGGAACACAAAACAAAGTTACCATGGCGGCATACTTAGGACCGAAGGTGGTCGCCTTCTAGACGGGCTTGGGGCCCAACCACGTAGCTAGGGTTGTTTTGTCTTCTTTTACGTCAGGCCGATCCCGGCTGTCGGGGTTAGTATTCTAACTCCGCTTCTGCATGGACACATATCCATACTAATCCATACTAATATTATAAATGCGAAAGTAACTCTGTCTGTCTGTCTGTCTGTTCCTCTTTCACGCCTAAACGGCTGAACGGATTTTGATGAAATTTGGTATGGTGATTGATGATAACCTAGAAATAGTCATAGGCTATAAATAATCACGCCATCGTTCTTAGGGGGTAGGCAGTAGGCAGATAACTAAATTGAGTTAGTGATTATTTGTGCTTATCCGGTATCTATGAGAATCGGCCAACATCTATTTTTCATCCCCCTAAATGTTAGGGGTGACCCACCCCCAAAAAATTTTTTTTAATTTTTTGACATTTTATTATTTATATGGCAGAACAACGTTTGCCGGGTCAGCTAGTTAGCAAATAATGTGTTTTTATATAAATATACGCATTCGTAAATACTAAGTATGTATTTAATATATTTCTACAATAATGTATTGCACTTAACGCAGTTCAAACAATGTAATAATAAATTTATGAAAATTTTGCTCAAAACATATTTATTAAGAAAAAAATTACGAATATTTCCAATACGTAAATGTTATTCTCGAAGAGAAAACAATGTATACTAAGTTAAAACCAAAGAACGAATAAATTAATAATAAAAATTCAAAATCACGTTTCTGTTTCCAAGTAAAGACCTTCAAGGCACGAAATAATAAAGAATTTCCAAGAAAGGGCTTTATTAGGTAGTTTAAGTAAATGACTCGAAGGCGGACATTTATCCTTCGAAAGTGCTCTTTAAATCTTGCCAATTTCTTACATATTTTTTTACGAAATACTAATGATCTCCATGTCGCAACGGCTTTCGCTTAAAGAACGCTTGCAAAAATTACGGGTACGATTTTTGTCCAGAGTCTAAATTTTTATGTACCTATATAATATATATTTATATATGTATTTGGGAGTACGTGTGCGTGTGCTATATCAGTTGTGTAGTAGTCATTTCATTTTAAATGACAAATCCTTTCTTTTTTTCTAGTCCTATCGCTTAATGTCTTTTTGAAGTGAAAGCTTCTTTAGCATTGTTGTGACTTGAATCTCGATGAAACGCAAAAAGTGACAGTATTTTCTTGCTCCAGTAATACCAACCTTATTAATAATGGCTTAAGGCTTATTCTATAATATTATTTTTAAATGATTGCATTGCATTACTTATTATACATATATATTCGAATTGCAACTTACAATGAAATACAGTTGAATTCTTTTTCATAAAGAATCTACTTTGGGGAATAATTTAATTTAATATAATTTTGAAACAGTTTTTGGTAAACTTTGAATTTCGTTCGACCGCAGAGGTTAGTATTCTTTCTCCGCCTCTGCATGGAGACAATTTTCAAAGTTAAAAACAAACAACGGCCTACAAACCATTAACATATACCAACCTCATAAATATTCAAAAGCAGTCTATTTTAACATTTGAACTTTTCGCACGTCACAATCTAAGCAAGCAGAGTGGAGGCGTCAAGTTGAAAGACGCTGAAAGTCGTAACACGTCTGCACGTAGCTCAAAATGCTCGCCTTTCATTCGCTTGTTGTGTTTAATGGAGTTTGATACAAGTTACAAGTACATAGCGAATAAATATATTTAGGAATTTACATTTTTACTAGATTTTTTTTTTAATAAAGATAGGCGTACGTTTGACCGCAATCTCACCTGATAGTAAGCGACGATGCGGTCGACGGTGTAGCACGCTTGCCTATAAGAAACTTGTTCACTCTCCTCTTGAAGACCCCTAGATAGATATAGATGATATGGCCCCAAGCCCGTCTAGATGGCAACTACCACTAGTCTCTAAGTATGCCGCCATATAACTTTGTATTTTGTTCTGGTACAACTGACCCATGATCTAGTACCCCTACATAGGTATCAGCATGTTAACGGAGCCCTTAGCGTCGCAAACATCCATAGACGACGATAACTGTTTACTACTAAGTGGGCCGTCAGCCTTTCAGTTGTTCAGCAATAAAAAAAACATATTTTGTAAAATAAAATCCTTGATTGTTTGTAAGAAAGGGCTAAAGAAGGGGATATCTACTAACAATAAGATAAAACCAGCTGTTTCATCTCTCTTATATTTCAAGCTATGGCAGACGAAACTAAAAGGCAGCAAAAATAATCCAAACGAATATTATAAATTTGACAGTAGCTCTGTCCGTCTATTACGTTGTCACGCTTAAGCTGCTGAACTAATTTTGGTGAATTTCGACATATAGATAGATTGGACATCTGAAAAGGACATGGGCTGCTTTCGTCGCGAAAATGAAACTCAGAGAGAGTGAAATAGAGGTGAATAAAATATAAATAAACAAAGCATTTATTACAATATTAAGAACAATGCGTTTAAATGGTATCAACGCTATTAAATCTCCAACAACAGATGCGAATGCAGTCCATTACATTTTTTTATATATAGCAGAAAAACATTTGTAGGTTCAGCTAGTATAGAAATAAATACGTAACCGTTGTTGTAGGTTACAATATATGCATATAATTTCTTAAGGCATCTGAAACGCTAAATGCTGTAACTTGATACTTTCCTAAACAAATTTAAAGTTTACAACTATTATAATATTTTGGAGCCACTCCCCCGTATGAGCGTTTAATGTCCTCCTTGCGCATTCGTACTGCACTCGACGTATTCCGAGTATCACTTCAAGTTTGCTGAATGGGGGATTTAGTGCGCCATTGCATGACGGAAATAGAAATCGTAATATCTCGTAGTTGAACATTGAAACAGCAATACTTTGTAAGATAAAGAAGTATGTGATTATTTAACTACATAAAAATCTATACAAATAAATAAAATTGGAGTGTCTGTTTGTAATATTAAAATAACCGCTTTTTACTAAGTGCATTTGGATGTATACACGGTACATATACCAAAACAACATTTTTTACAATCTTTGTTTGTCTGTCTGTCTGTTTGTTCCGGGTAATCTCTGAAATGGCTGGACCGATTTTGACGGGACTTTACTTTTATTTTAGAAAAAAATATACTTTCAGTTAAAAATAAGCCTTTTCGGAAATTTTGGATTTCCAATATAAGTTGACCTCAGATTTATGTCATCAATTATACGAAATAGGGTTTAGGTTAGGCTAGACTTGTAGGTTCGAACGAACGTATTCCAGAGGCGCATGGCGAATAGTAGTTGCATTCGATAACACTGACTGTTTGCACAATTCATTTATTTATATTTTAGAGATTTTGGGGTTTATAGGGTTTGTAATCCAAAATAAACCATAATAAACAATAAAAATACTGATCAATAAGTATTTTAGCCGAATAATAACACCAGAACACTAAAAATAAAAATGATTTTTTTTATATTTTAGCCACGTACCCACCAATATGTATTTTGTTCCGATGAATCTGAATCTGGAATCAGTTTGGACTGCACAGTTGCAGATTCAAAGTCTGTAATTTTTAGCAATGTTAAAGGTTTTTTTCTTTCAATTTACTTATATTTAAAATGGCATATGGTCTAAATACATTTCAGATTAGCGTTCAGCTGATCAAAATACATCTAACGTTCGCTATTTATTACATTTTTTTACGATTTACTTAAGATTTTGAGGGTGTATCGTCCAAACTGTCTCTAGATTCAGAGACATCAGGCCAAAATACGTGTGGGTAGGTAGGTGGTGTGAAATGTACAAACCACTTTTATTTTTTTGTATGCCAGTGCGATCGGTAATCTATCAAACTCCAATTTACTAGTACATTCACAAATACCTTTATTACACCTGTCCTATCTTATGAGTGACATGTAAGAGAAATCTTTGGAGCAGTTACTAAAATTACGACACCAGAGAATACGAGTATATTGGAAAATTAATTTCCCTATTTACTCTAAGGAGATTCGAACCGGAATCTAGGCTATAGAGATTTAGTCATGGATATGAAAGACAAACCCCATGTAGCTAGAGTAGATTTTTACCAGGGTAACTAGTGTCCTCCCAACCTTAAAAGAGATCGCACTGTTTCTTTGCTGCTTGAAGAAGGGCAAAATCAATCAATTTTCTTTCCTTCCAACCCAAAGTGCAGATTTTTTTGCTGTAGGACAGCAGACAGGCTGACGGCCCGCTTAGAATTTAGCAGTTACCGTCGCCTATGGGTGTTTGCAACGCCAGTGGCATCGCGAACACGCTGCTGTTCCATAAGAGGTACAGGAACTTGGGTCACTAATGCCGGAACACAACACAAGGTTATTATGGCGGCATACTTAAGACCGAAGGTGGTCGCCATCCAGACGGGCTTGAGGCCCTACCACGTAGCTAGGGTGGGTTATTTTGTCGGCTTCTACGACAAGCCGACCCCGGCCGCAGAAGTTAGTATTCTTTCTCCGCCCCTGCACGGATAAAATAAAGATTCACTTAAATAAAGATTGTAATAGCAGCTTTATGAAATATATCTGCTAGCTATGTCTTCTTCTTCTTCTTCTTCTTTGGCGTTACACTCTTGCCAGAGTGGTCGTGGCTGTCACTTTGAGGTTTTTGTAGCCTATTTTACAATACGACGCCACTCTTCGCGAATTGCCGCTCTCCTTGTGCATTCGTGCAGAGGAACGTCGACGGCGCTTTTTACTTGGTCCGTCCACCTCATCGGTGTCTCCCGCGTGGTCGGGTGCCTTCAACCTTGTCTGCACTACCAGGCATTCAATGAATTCGCCTCCACGCCGTGATACGTGTCCAAATAAAGTGCGGATGCGAGCTAGCTATGTAGCTGATCATAAATATATTGATTAGAAGAAATTTCCTCCTGATTTTTTAATCATTATTCTTCGTGCAGGAGCAGAGTATGAATACTGACCCTCCTGCTTCTGGGCCCAACCAGTCATAAAAGGCGACAAAAAAAAAACTAGTTAGGTTATAGCTCCAAGCCCGTCTAGATGGCACCCCTGGCCTCCAAATATCCTACCGTAATAACCTTGTGTTGTATTCCGGCATAAATGATCCAGGCTTCAGTTCTGCGATCATCCGCCTACCTGCTGTTAACAATTTAAAAAAAACTACCCTCACTCTCAGGGGTGTCACTATAATTAAAGATTCGTGTCGATATTCGACCTCACTGAAGACAATATGCCGCCGAGTGCAGGTAACTTTCAAGATCTAAGTTGTCTTTTTTTGACATGTCAAAATATTCTATTAGGCGTTCATAATTGCGAAGTGTAGCTTCTGCGAGCAACATATGTCCTACGAGCAGAACTGAACCGAACTGAAATTAAGGCCAGTGCCAACTTCTTTACCCAGTACAAGGTTTTGAGTATGACTCTTTCCAACCTCTTTTCCAATCTCCAGCATACAGCCAACTCTCTCTTCCTTCAATATTGTACTGAATACTCCACTTTGTGGTTAACATCGTACATCAGCTGTAGAAAATCGAATCAGCCGTAATATTTCCCTGCTGACACGAAACCATTAAAACTTGTCAATATAATAATAACAAAGTTAGATATAACAAGATAATAAGATCGTAACCACATCGTTTATGCATCAGCATGTCAATGCCTATCTTGATATAAAGTTCCTCCATTAAACTAGTTGCGAATCATAACCCTTCCTTATCGTAGATGGGGTTGTGGTCAACATAAATTAGATAGGCCTGTATTTGATAATAATTGTAATGTAATAAATATTGATTATTATTTCAGGTTTAATCTTATATTTATAATATCCATGCAGAGGCTGAGAAAGAATGAGAAAAACCTCTGCGGCCGGTGATTTTTGTTTTTATTTATGTTTTTGTAAAGCTTTTATCGTCTTAGACGACAAACAACAGCGACTCCGGACGGAAAAGGCATTCCGTCCCCGTGGGAGCAGGGTCGATCAGCCGTGGCAGCGTGCTCAGGGCGCGTCTCCTGTGAGGCGCACTCCCGGTTCGACCGCTGCATGGGGATAGAAGAAACGGCGAAAGAAACTCCACCGCAACACGTCTAGCTACTTGTGTATTGTATAGTGTAGTGAGTATGTTAATGTATGAACTATGGGGGGCGGAAGGCGTCCCTAAATCTATTACGTCGGGCTGGTCCATGCTGGACTGGGGAGGATTGCGTCTGCGAGAACATTCGCTTCAGCGTTCTAGTGATGGGGTCGGGTCTGTTCGTGAGTACGTTTCGCGGGGGACGACGTGCGTGAGCGGTTCGGCGGTTGGGCGTATAATTGACCGTTTCCACCACCAGTGGGTTAGGGTGGTGGGAAGCGAGACCGAAGAAGGATCGCGAGAGGGAGACCATGTATTCCTTTACGGGAAAGAGTTCCAGGTCGCGCTATAGGTCCACGTTACGCATGTAGAGCCGTGCTTGGACTGCCATGCGTAAGAACTTGTTTTGCAGCCTCTGTATCGATTGGATGTAGCATTTGGCGGCATGGGCGAAGACTACCCTCGAGTAAGTAATGATTAGGTGGATGCAGGTTTTGTAAAGTGTCACCTTATTCCTAAGGGACATCTTACTCTTCCCGCATACCATAGGGTAGAGGCGGCGGAGCACGAAGTGTGCTCTATTCCTCACCGTTCTAATGTGCTTGCTGAAGTACAGGCCTTTATCTAGAGTGACTCCTAGGTATTTGCTCATCGACCCAAGGGATGACGCGGTCAAACAGCTTTATAGGATAGAGAGAGCGCCGACTCGGGCGATTCGACCGTCTCATGTTTTGGGAGCGTATGAGGCGACAAACATGATCGCTGCGCTCTTGTCCGGATTCAACTTGATACGCCATTTGCGGAACCAGTTGCACAGCGTCTCAACCGCCGTGTCCTGAATACAAAGTTTCCTGTTTCCTTTTACCTACTGTAGTACATCAGGAGTAGTGTAGTACTAATGGTCATGTAAACTTCCATACACGAGCCTATAACGTTTAAACGGCAATATCAAAAGGCAATCTTGGAAAGGACATAAATGGTTTAATTGAAATTCTACTAAAAGTTTTGGATATTAGTTAAAAGGAGTTATTTCGTCTGCAAATTATTTCTAATATAATACAGTCATGTAATCCACGGTGTTTTTCATAACATATGATGGGTCCATTCACCCAATGTAGAATAATTTTTTTATTGCTATAGGACAGCAGATAGGCTGACGGCCTACTTTAAATTTAACAGTTACCGTCGCCTCTGGTACCGGTACAGGAACTTGGGTCACAACTGCCGGAACAAAACACAAATTTACTATGGCGGCATACTTAAAACCAAAGGTGGTCGTCATCCAGACGAGCTTGGGGCCCTACCACGTAGCTAGGGTGGGTTGTTTTGTCACTTTTTTTGACAGGCCGATCTCGGCCGTAGAGGTCAGTATCCTTTCTCTGCCCCTGCATGGATAAACACACGGTTATTCGCATAGTATCCAACATATTTACTTAACTAGTTAAGTCGTCTAGAATACTCTAAGAGTATCCTCAAATAGGTAGTTAATGAATCTTCCGCTCAAGTACTAACTCTGATTAGATAGCGTCGGGGACATTTGTGTTAGTTAAGAAGCTCATTACCCCTAACTACTGCATTCAGGCAGTTTTAGCTTGTTAGCGGAGGCCATTTGTTTAGCGAAGATTCGCCTCGGCTAACAATTAACCTCATGATCGTTTGTGAACAAAGGCAAAACAGTTTTAAATGGTTTATCTTATTCTTTTAGCTTTATTTGAAAATACTTCGCATAGTTTCTTTTGCCGCTGAGAAATAACAGGCAGACGCAGTAAGCAGTTACTGTTGTCTATGGATGTTTCCGATACTAGGGGCTACCGCGAACACGCTGCTGCCCCATAGGAATACAGAAAACTAGGTCACTAATGCCGGAACACAACACAAGGTTATTATCGCGGCATCTTCTTTTTAGTCTCCTTCAACCATTTTGGTGTAGGCCTCCTCCAACTTTTTCCACTCGGCGCGACATTGAGCTTTCTGGATCCAATTGGAACCAGCGGTCGCTGGTATCGCGGCATACTTAAGACCAAAGGTGGTCGCCATCCGGACGGGCTTGAGGCCCTACCACGTAGAAAGGGTGGGTTGTTTTGTCGCCTTTTACGATAGGCCGACCCCGGCCACAGAGGTTAGTATTCTTTCTCCGCCCCTGCACGCATATAATAGGATACCAAAACATACATAAGATTATTATGGCAATATATTCAAAGACCTGGGGTTATTGCCATGGTTATTGACGGGCTTGGAGCTCTTAGCGACGCAAGCGATAGGCGATGGCAAGTTTTACTACTAAGTGGGTCTATCTGTCTTCTATCCCACAGCAATAAAAAAATCTGTTGAGAACTATTATAAAAAACATAAAATCCATATAAAAGTTATAACCACATCAATGTCGCGTGTAATTTTTTACTAACTTCGTGTAATACATTTGTAACATTACTGTATTGTGGGCCAAACTTTTTAATGGGCTCACATATATTCTGCCCTTTATCCGCTAACCATATGAATAAACTTCTTACACGATTTTATATCTTACTGTCCTACAATAAAGCTGAATTTTGTGTATCATATACACACAACTCATTGCAATAACTACAAGTTGGTAAGGTGAATAGTTTGAGAATGATGTTTTCATTCTCGTATTGTAAAGTTATATTCCGAAACAGCTAAGTTTGAAATTAGCCAAATTGGGTTAATATATTATGAGAGTAGACGGATTCAAAAAGAGGGGTAGACCAAAGAAAAGATGGATTGCGTAAAAGATGGTATGACGAAGTACGAGTGTTCTTCTACTTTTATTGTGATGATCTGTTCGCGTTTATTTATTGTTACATTATGATTTAGATAATAAGATGTTAGGATATGTTAATAGCTAGTTAAAATAGTTTCTACTCGTTTAAAATTGTTAAAATTGTTATTTTTAGAAAGAAAGAAAGAAAGAAGAAAGAAAGAAAATAATTTTTATTTAGGACAGTTAAACTAAACTAATATAAAACTAAGTGTTAATGAAATTGAACTTAAAACAAAACTTGTCCTAAAAGGGGCATCAGACTCAGCATAACGCTGGTCAGTTGACCAGCGCTGATCTTCCGCTGAGCCCATAACGCACATAAGGCCCATAAGGTAACGGTACGGCAGACATTACACCTTTACTTAGCACGTAGAACAAAACAAACAATAATATAATCTTATACAAATAAATATATATGTAGTATTATAGTATTTTAAATTTCTCTGTAAACGAATTTGTAATTCTCAGGAGAAATAAATATCTTCAACCTGAACCTTAAAAAGGACAGAAGGAGAGAACATGTTCTGCTGACCCCATATATGGGATAGGGGCAGTAAAAATGTATGTACACATATTAAGTCACTAAAATACCGAATAAAGCGGTGACGTTAAGATAAGATATCCACAAAACCGAAAAAGCGTATAAGTAACATGTTTGCGAGTTTCAAGCATTTCATTACAGTTTCGGTATTCGGTCTATAAATTCGCGCATTGAAGCTCATCCCGTAACGATCGCAACACACCAATTATACGATCGGGAGCGAAAATATCCGTTATTACGATCAAGATATGGTTCGGTCGGAGACACATTTGTTCCACTCTTTTTACCTACGTTTTGATAGATTTATTTATAAAAAAAGTCGTTGACCTAGCAAACGTTGTTGAGTCAAAAAAAGTAGCCTATGTCCTTCAAAATCCAATTTATCTCTATACTGAAAAATGTTAAAAATGTAACAGATATAGGCAGAGTTCACATTTATAATATTAATATGGATGTATTTCATATTCAGTTTATCCAAGCTCTAAGAAGCTTAAAGTCCACTTTTTACTATTTTTTCTTAAAATTTTCATAATTAACATCCTAGATTGAGAAAATATAGTCACACACTGGTACTATATTTCAACTAGCCAACCGTTCCTCGATCATTCTGCGAGACTGTGGATATGACATAACAAAAAAAAAACTTGCTGTAAATACAGCGCAGTGTTGTTGTAAACCACGTGCGTGGCATTTTGGATTCAGGCATACATTAAAAAGATAGAAAGAAAATTTTTACTGGCAAAAAATGACTCATAAAATATAACAAACAACAAATTTCCAACATAATAGATTAAGATATAAATACAAATTAAAATAATACCGAACACTGATAACACCGATTTTCTAGCCGACAAGACAAGGTTTGGCATTCAGCATTATGCTGAGTTGAGACATCGACACGCACTGGTTCTAGCTGTAATGCGTTTTAATAAGAATTATGTGGTTTTATTATGAGTAAAAGGTATGTATATTATTTAACAATATTTTAGGAGTTGATGATAAAATTTAAAGTATTAAAACGCTCACAATCGAAAAATAAAATGTAGAATACATTTATAGTAAAATAAACATAAATATATTGTATGTATTTACAAAGCAAGCGAGATCGTAAAAGAATGTGATGCAATTGCTTTTTAAATCTTTCATTTAACTGAATGTCCAAAGAATTGAAGAAATAAAAGAAAAATGTTACAAAACACATGTGGTAAACAGATTTTGGATTAGTCTTAATTTTAGTTTTACAATAATAACAACATCATTTCAGTCACATAGTACTTATTTCCTTTTACCGAATTATTCCTTTTTTAGGTTTTAAGCACAGGGTCCTATGTTTTCTTTGATGTCCTGCTCGCTTCACATGCTTCACATCCTGAAAACAACTTTGCGCCTGTAAAGTACTCGGCCTCGCTTTGTCTTGCTGGGCTTCCTTCCGTTCCAAGTAAAATAACTTCCGGTTAATCTTAGTTAGATGTTCATTTACATAAAACCGTTTTAGTTTTCCAGGAAATTCATGTTTGTTTATATTAGGAGTGCATTGAATTTGTGCTTTAGGGTCTCGGCCCACTACACCGTTCCATACCATGACCGTGCTAGGAACGTGCCAGGCAAAAAATATTCTATGTATTAAAAAGTATGTGACTATGCCCACTAGACCGTTCCGTAACCGACCGACCGTTTGCTTTTATGTCTGATACGGTCCTAGCACGGTCATGGTATGGAACGGTGTAGTGGGCAGACTCCTTTAATCTACATTTCATCGCGTAACTTGCGTTGTGCCAAGCATGCCACGATAACTCTTCATTTTGATCTCAATCGTTTATCACCATTATCCGAGTTTTTGTCCCGTAACTCGTTTTACGTGTACTATGTCTCGGGCGTCTAAATTGACACCGAACCTTTTTTTTGGGAGCTGGAAATACATAACGCACATTCCGCCGCTTGGAAACGGGCAGCGGGGTAGTGTAAGACTCCCCGTGCAATGCGCCCGTACGTCCCCTTCTCTAGGCTGGGGGACGTACATCACGGGTATACCCACTATAACCACCCCAGTGTTCCTTCAAACGCCTTTAGTGCCGAAGCTGCGGAACGCGACGGAATTGTTAGGCCGCGACTCCGATTGGCATATCCTTTCTCACGCAGGGGTGAGCTGGGCGCACGGAACACCCACGCGCACTTCTCTCGCAGCCATGTGTGTGCAGGCTGCGACTCCTTCCCACGGGGCCGCACCCACGACCGATCACTACGGCGACCAGAGGTCTGTCGTCAACCTCCGACGACGAGTGGCCCTGCGTGCGTGCTTTTCTAGAAGGTCTTGGTCTCGTTAATTTATTTCCATTTTAATATAGTGTATCGTCCTCACAACAACAATCTGCTCTTTAATTTGCATGGAACCTGCATTCTCCAATTCATCCATTCGAGCTTTAAGGCTTTCAATACGAGCATTAAAGGATTGCACCTCATCTTTCAATCATGTGATAGCCCGTATCCCCATCATCATGTATCTACTGGTGAGATCAGTGGCACCGCTGTCCTTGCTCCCAGCATGAAAGAACGATGTAGTACTACTGTCTGTCGAGGAAATATCCTTCCCCTCTTTCTGTGTAGTCATTTTTATTTGCGCGTCTTCAATGTTTTTTTTTTTTTTTTTTTTTTTTTTATTTATTGCTTGAGTTCAGCAGACAGGCAAACGGCCCACCCTGGCAGGTGGTCACCGTCGCCTATGGACGTTTGCAGCACCAGAGGCACCACC
This sequence comes from Malacosoma neustria, assembly GCA_963693495.1. NCBI lineage: Eukaryota > Metazoa > Arthropoda > Insecta > Lepidoptera > Lasiocampidae > Malacosoma > Malacosoma neustria. The sequence continues at coordinate 21,914,880 of OY856374.1, forward strand.
AACGCGCTGCCGGTCTCGAAGAAATTTTATAACGCCTTTTTTGAAGAACCCCATATCATACCGCGCTGAGAAAACCTCAGCCGGAAGCTCATTCCAGATCCTGAGAGTACGCAACATGAACGTTCTGGAGAACCGTTTCGTACAGGAAGGAAGAGGCTCCAAGAAATGGGGATGAACACCCAGCCGATGGCGGGCAGTGCGGTGGTAGAAAGACGACGAGGGCATCATCCTAAATAGTTCTTCAGAACACTCCCCGTTGTACAGACGGTAGAATACGCAAAGAGATGCAAAGTCTCTCCGAAGTCCAAGCGTGTCTAAACCGTCTGTGAGCATGGGATCGCCGACAACACGAACTGCGCGCCGTTGGATCGAGTCTAGGGGATTGAGCTGACAGGCCGGTGCTCCAGCCCATAAATATGAGCAGTACTCCATATGCGGTCTGACCTGTGCTTTATATAGCACAAGCCGTTGCCTTGGACTGAAGTACTGCTTGGACCGGTTTAGCACACCTAGCTTTTTGGAGGCAAGCTTAGCTTTACCCTCCAATTGTCCCCTAAACTGCACATCATTCGTGATGTCGACACCAAGGATCCCAATACTACTTGCGATGGAAAGAGAGGTTCCTTGAAACTGTGGCGCAGGTGCGAACGGGGTTTTCTTGGCAGAGAATACGCAGACCTGCGTCTTCGAGGGGTTGAACTGGACAAGGTTTTGTCGTCCCCATTCGGAGACCCTCTCTAGAGAGTTCTCTACTTCAGACACAAGTCTGACCCGACTTTCTTCCAAAAACGCAGGAGAGAGACTTACACGACCAGTGTACCGTGCATCGCCGGTGCCATCATCCGCATAGCAATGAATGCCATCTATAGATAACATGTCATTGATATGCAGAATAAATAGCGTCGGCGACAGCACACAACCCTGGGGCACACCAGCATTGATAGGTTTCACACTGGAGCAGCAACCGTCAACAACGACCTTAATACTGCGCCCAGCGAGAAAGCTGGATAGCCAGGTGCAAAGACTCCCAGGTATCCCGTAAGATGGAAGCTTCGCAAGAAGAGCCCTATGCCAGACCCGATCGAAGGCCTTAGCGATGTCTAGGCTAACAGCCAGGGCTTCTCCCTTGCTCTCAACGGCTTCAGCCCAACGGTGGGTTAGGTAAACCAGGAGATCCCCAGCGGACCGACCATGTCGAAAACCATATTGGCGATCATTAAGCAGCTGGGAATCCTCCAGGTAACCCAGGAGTTGTGCGTTGATGATCCGCTCCATCACCTTTGAGAGCAAAGAAGTTATCGCTATAGGCCTGTAGTTGGACGGGTCCGTTCGGTCACCCTTTTTGGGAATAGGGTGAACATGGGCCACCTTCCACGAAGCCGGGACACAACCATTGCGGTAGGATAATGTAAAAAGTCGGGAAAGGACTGGAGACAGCTCAGCTGAGCACATTCGCAGCACAATAGCGGGGATACCGTCTGGCCCGGTGGACTTCTTGACGTCGAGGGATCGGAGGACACGTCTCACGGCTTTTTGGGAAAACCGTACCTCCGACATTGTGGAGTCTCCACATCTTCTAATAGAAGGTGGAGACTGTCCCCCGTCATCAAGAGTCGAATTGGCTGCAAAGATTTCACCCAGGAGATCGGCTTTATCCTTAGCAGCATGAGCCAGACGGTCGTCAGCTGCACGTAGTGGAGGAATGGACGCCCGACAAAAGTTTCCTTCGACGGCTTTAGCAAGCGACCAGAAAGCCCTAGTCCCAGAGGGATAGCTGGCGAGACGCTCGCCAATCCTGCCGATGTGCTCAAATTTTGCTCTCGCAATCCGTTTTTTGAGGGTCCTGGAGGCAACATTGTATTTTTTCCTCAAGTCGGAAGTGTTAGGATCCTGACAAGCCCTTGCTGTAGTCCAGGCTCGATAGGCCTTTTGCTTCAGCTTAACAGCCTCAGCACTAGGCCTATCAAACCATGGCTTTCCCGAGCCACCAATGGGCACCACAGAGTTAGGAATGAAACATTCCATTCCCTGCAGCACCACATCGGCAATCGAGTTCGCACAAGCGTCAGGATCGTCCGAAGAAAAACACAGCGGCCCCCATGGGTAGGACGCATAGAATTCACGCAATCCATCCCAATCTGCTGACCGATAGCGCCACACTCTCCGCTTCACGGTGGGGCGAGCCCATTCGGGAATTGGAGGGCGCATCACGGAAGATATCAAGCAATGATCAGAGGTTCCTAATGGAGTCCCGATCGAGACCTGATAATCTTCCGGATGTGTGGTCAACAGAAGGTCCAACAAAGACGGCGCATGGTCCACTCTATCCGGTATGCGGGTAAACCCTTGAACCACCTGAGTAAAACCATGGGCAAGAGCAAAATTAAAGGCAGCAATCCCCGGCAGATCAGTTTTTGGAGAACCCAGCCACTCAATATGATGAGCATTGAAGTCTCCAAGAACGATCACCTCCGCGGCGGGATACTGCGTAAAAACTTTGTCGGTAGCGTCTTGAACACGCCCGAAAAAATGAGCTGTTTCAGTCCTTTCGCATTCTCTGCCATGGGACCGATACAGGCAGGAGTACACCCGGGTGGAACCACCGAAATCCACTCGCACCCATATGATGGAAAGGTCCCTGTCTTCGAGACCGTGAAGACGGCGGCAGCATATATCGTCCCGGACGTACAAGCATACCCCAGCTTTTGGGAGGAATAGATGTTCCAAATTGTAGCCGGGGTAGCAAAGGTACGATGAGTCGGCCGGGGCAGATATCTGCGTCTCCGTCAAAAACAGTAGAGCAGGCTTTGCCGTTTCAAGATGGTGGTGAACGGCATTAAGGTTTGAGTGTATACCTCTGATGTTGCAAAAATCCACTCTGAGTGTGGATTTGAGGTCCGCTGGGTTACGCTTACTATTTTTCATTTTCCGATCCATTTTATAGACATAAAGGGCGTTTTTTGGAAGTTCTAGAGTATCCACGAAAAAAATGGAAAAAATTGAGTGTTCTCTTCCTACCCAAACCCACAGGTTGTGTGATGAGTTAGTGCGGGGCACGGAAGGGCCCCCGATCCCTCCCGGAGAACATCGCCGGGTCCACGTCCGGTCTCCGCTCCGGCACGACGATACCCCCCAAAGATTTTGCACCAGTTGGCGGGACAGCCTCCCAGACTGGATAATCTGGGTTCGGGTCCCCTACTGACTGGCGGGCGGCCAGCGGACAGCCGTTTCATCGGGTCTCCCTGACCCCCGCCCCAATCCGTCACGCCTGTAGGGATGTGGTGGGATTTTGCACATCTCGAGTTCCAAATTTCGTGGGCACTCCAGAACTTCGGGTAAGGGAGGCTAGAACCTGGGTCACCCATGCCGGAACACAACACAAGGTTATTATGACGGCATACTTAAGACCAAGGGTGGTTGCCATCTAGACGGGCTTGAGGCCCTACCACGTAGCTAGGGTGGGTTGTTTTGTCGCCTTTTACGACAGGCCGACCCCGGCCACAGGGGTTAGTATTCTTTCTCCGCCCCTGCACGGATAAAATGTTTATCAAACAATGGGGACAACGCCAAGAAGACGGCACTTTTCCTTTAATTGGAAGAGATACGCAGAACTTATAGATAGATAGATAATTTTTTTGCAGGTACTACATCTGTCAGTAGGCATATTTAGAGTTGAATTGTGCAAGGGATAATATCACAGTAAAAACAAGGCAGCACGGGTTTGTTTGAATGAACAGTGATTTATTATTTTAATTTCCTGACCTAGATTGGTGCCTAAAACCTTCACATAGACTCATAATAACGCTTTGTATCTTAAAACATACTTTGATATTTGTTTTTGTCTTGAAATATTCATTTTATTAATTATTAAAACATTTAATACTCCTAACATTTGTTGCGGGTCTTAATATTTCAAACTACCTCCCTTATTAAGTTGAATGAGAGGTTCAATCACAGGACTATTATCTGTACAGAGGCGGAGAAAGAATACTAACCTCTGCGGCCGGGGTCGGCCTGTCGTAAAAGGCGACAAAACAACCGACCCTACCTACATGGTAGGGCCCAAGCCCGTCTGGATGGCGACCACGTTTGGTCTTAAGTATGCCGCCATAATAACCTTGCGTTGTGTTCCGGCATTAGTGATCCATGTTCGTGTACCCTTATGCAACAGCAGCGTGTTCGTGATGCCACTGGCGTTGCAAACACCCATAGGCGACGATAATTGCTAAATTATAAGCTGGCCGTCAGCCTGTCTGCTGTCCTACAGCAATAAAAAAAGACAAAACTTCAGCCCGCTTTTCCCGTCAATATCTTGTGAATACTTTTCTTGGCCAACATAGCATAAGAAAACAATAAAATGTTTAAAATACGTGCGGTGCACCTGCTTTCTTACGCCTACCATGGAAGAAGTAGGGCTCATTCCGTTTTCTTTAATTTCTGTTCTTATCATTACTAAGTACCAGCATAAAGGAGAATAAATTGTTCACGCACTTATTACTCCCTATAACGTATAGGCTGGCATTGTTCTTTTTCTGGCTGATAACACCAACAAAAAACAACGTAATGTGGCTCCGTAATAAGTATTGCTGTGACATAAATTTTATATGGGTTCCGCCCATAAAATGGTGAATTATCAAAGGGCGACTTTATTACTGACAAATAAATTATTTCTCAGCAAAAGACGTTACAAAATCTAATATTGTTATAATAATACAATTTATCCGTCCACTTGTTTTGATTTAGAATCATAAAACATGATCATCAAAGAAAAATTTATATGTAAAAATTATGTTCTAAGCCCGAGATTTGACATTAAAAATTATTTGTTATATATCTGACTCTTGCGTGGTCTCTCAGGAAGAATGTATGTTCGAGATTATTCCATTAAGTGAGCGTAATAAGCAGCAGGCAATAATCTATACAAATAAATACAATTGGAGGGTCTGTTTGTAATATTAAAATAACCGCTTTTTACTAAATGCATTTGGATTTATACACGGTACATATACCAAAACAACATTTTTTACAATTTTTGTCTGTCTGTTTGTTCCGGCTAATCTCTGAAACCGCTGGACCGATTTTGACGGGACTTTCACTGGCAGATAGCTGATGTAACAAGGAGTAACTTAGGCTACTTTTATTTTAGAAAACAAAATGGTTTTAGTTAAAACTGATCAGTTTCGGATTATATCCCAATTTAAGTTGACCTCAAATTTATATCATGAATCATATAAAATAGGGTTCAACTTAGGCTGGACTTCGTAGGTTCGAACGCAGTTTGTATATTTCATTTATTTATATTTAAGGTTTATAGGGTTTGTAATCTAAAATAAACCATAAGATATATCCAAAAAATGCTGTCCAAAGTCACTATTCCACGCGGACAGAGTCGCGGGCACAGCTAGTTTCACAATATAATTGAAAAGTAAAGGAACTAAAAAACAGTATTTTTCATAAACTGTAGACTAGAAAAGTATAAAAATGATGGAAGATTATAAATGAAACTGTCATATGAGCCTACTTTCTGTTCAATTATTTATAGCTTCTCAAAAGCTTTTTGAATACGAGCTTTAGAGATTTAACATTTGGACACTTAACGGCACAAACTTGGCATTTTTGATAGGTATATATGATTATTTAGGTTCTTAAACATCAAACAATAATTGAATTTTATTTTCTATCTCTATCTTCAACCTCTTCTTCATCTTTCTACCTTTAAATGGTAAAAAAATAAATAAAACCCTTTTATTAAAGCAACAATTATAAATTTCACAAATAACTTCGCGTCTTTTGTATTTCTCGCCATGTGTCGCCACCATGAGTTACTGCAAGAACCGTTATTCTCGCACAATTTCATTTTGCGGTATATTGTTTTCCTGTCCACGCGGTATTCTGTATTGCGATATTTCGTATAATGTTTTATTTGATTAAAAATATTTTTGTAATTTACGTTTAAGAAGGATTTAATTATTTTAGATTTTATTTTCTCTGTGCAAGGGCGGAAAAAGATTACTGGCTGTGACCCCTGCAGCTGGAGTGAGCCTGTCGTAAAAGGCGACAAACAAATCTAACTTCGTAGCAAGCGTTGTAAGTAGGGCCGAAGTCTAGATGGCAACAACCTGGTCTATAAGTATGCCTTAATTTACCGTGTGTTGGGTTTCAGCATAAGTAAGTGGCCGGTAAACCTACGCAGAGTGTGTAACCGGTGCACCTGACCTCACAATCATCCATAGGCGACGGTAGCTATTGTAGAAAAGAGATTGTATAGAAGGAGATTCTATTGTAGTACAAGTGTAGTAATCTATACAAATACATAAAATTGGAGTGTCTGTTTGTAATATTAAAATAACCGCTTTTTATTAAGTGCATTCGGACGTGTACACGGTACATATGTACCAAAACAACATTTTTTTACAATTTTTGTCTATCTGTCTGTCTGTTTATCCCGGCTAATCTCTGAAATGCACCGATTTTGACGGGACTTTCACTGGCAGATAGCTGATGTAACAAGGAGTAACTTAGGCTATTTTTATTTTAGGAAAAACAATAGTTTGTGTTAGAAATGATAAGTTTCGGAAATTTTATAGACATTTAAGTTGACCTCAGATTTATATCATCAATCATATGAAATAAGGCTTAGCTTAGGCTGGACTTTATAGATTCGAACGCAAGTATTCTGGAGGCGTAACAGCTGCATTCGATAACACTGACTGTTTGCATATTTTATTTATTTATATTTTAGGGTTTATAGGGTTTGTAATCCCAAATAAACCATAAGATTTATCCAAAAAATACTGCCCAAAGTCACTATTCCACGCGGACGGAGTCGCGGGCACAGCTAGTGTGAGAATATGATGTTTACTTTTCCTGTAGTTCCGATACTACACTAGAAAAGCAAGGATGAATTCCTTAAGTATTTTCTTATATCTTATTTCTGAGCATTTCAAATATAATTTAAAATTACATTTAATATTTTTTTTAAACTTTGTTGCTTTAAGATAAGGAACGTTAAAAATCCGTTGATTGCAGATTATAATTTAATTTCAAATAGAAATAATATACATATTAAAGTGGTTATAGTGTATATACACAGTCATAACACGTGGTATTTATTGTTTAAAGTAAAAAACATTATAATAATATGTTGATTACACATAATCCGCATTACGCCAAACCGCGTGATACATGCATTGTGGCGACGTCACCGCGAAAACACTGACAAATTGCGTGTTCTGACATTTATATGTGTAACACCCGTCACATGGTAATGAAGTTCATAGTTAATTTAATGTCGACGTCATTAAAATTGCCTTTATTGCAACTATAAAAGTTACAAGTATCTTTTTATTATTGTTGAAGAAGAGGAGACAGGCTAACAGGCCCACTTAGAGGTAAGTCATTACCGTCACCTTTGTCACCTTACTTTCCGTATAGTTATTTGTCTGAAATTTCACCTTTAATGTTTACATTAAGGTGGATTTATATTTGTTTGACGTGTCGTGTCGTGGCGCGTCAGAAGCATATCGGTTTCATACATTAAATTAAAAATAATTACATTTTTAGCTGACTATCTCTCATTCTGAGATTCTTGCTCTCATTTGGCTAATATTCCTGGACTATTACCAATTAGAGAGAAGTAAACTTCGCGATTCTGTTTTTTTTTTATTGCTGTAGGACAGCAGACAGGCTGATGGCCCGCTTAGAATTTAGCAGTTACCGTCGCCTATGGGTGTTTGCAACGTCAGTGGCATCACGAACACGCTGCTATCCCATAAGAGTACAGGAACTTGGGTCACTAATGCCGGAACACAACACAAGGTTATTATGGCGGTATACTTAAGACTAAAGGTGGTCGCCATCTAGACGGGCTTGAGGCCCTACCACGTAGCTAGGGTGGGTTATTTTGTTTGTAGCTTAATATAATTATATCATACCTAAATTAAACAAACAGTCTTGTATCAGCATCGATCGAATGCAATACCAGATTGCCAACGCTCTGTTGGCCTCGAAGAGGAACTGGAACCTGGTATACCAGTACCAGAACACAACACATTATGGCGACATGTTTTAAAACCAGGGATGGTTGCCATCCAGTCGGGCTTGGTGCCTTACCACCTAACATGGGTTGTTTTGTCGCCTTCTACGACAGGCCTACCCCGGCCGCAGGGCTCACTATTCTTACTTCACCCCTGCGCGGAGAAACTTTAAACATTGAAAAAAGCCAACGATTATTTTATTAATCATCAAGCTATTATGTTATCATAGTATGTAAAAAAATGTAACAATATTTTCTTAAATAATTTGTACATAGACTTAAAAGGAATATTTTTACAAAAAAGTATATAAAATGAGTTTTTATTCTTTCTTGTAATATATCTGAAGGCATTTTTAACTAAGGAGATTATATTTTATCTACGTTTAAGAAGCTTTTCTAACAATTTATTAAAGTTCAAACGTCTGTATAATTTTGTTTGTCAAATATATTTCAAAATTGTGTTCTCTTAAAATTAATTAAGGTTTAATTTGTATTTTATCGAATAATATTTATAAACTCTTTGAGCACGACTAATATAACATCTTATTAGTATTCATTTTCTACGTGATAGGGCTCCAAGTCCGTCTGGATGGCAACCACCTTTGGTCTTAAGTATGCCACCATAAGAACTTTGTGCTGCGTTCTGGCATTAGTGACCCAAGTTCTTGTACCCATATGGAACAGCAGCGTGTTCACGATACCACTGGCGTTGCAAACACCTATAGGCGACGGTAACTGCTAAATTCGAAGCGGGCCGTCAGCCTGTCTGCTGTCCTACAACAATAAAAAAATTATGATTAAAATATACGTCATTCTTTTAGCCCTCTGCGAAAAAGTAGCGTTGGTTTCTTATAACCAACTGTGCTGAACAAAGGACTTTTTAAGGCATTTTATATGCTATAAATAAATATTAGATATAATATAAAATACGTAGTTTTGATAACATTCTAAATTAGGAATTTTATATATAATACAAAATATGAATTTGATGCAAAAAATCTTAAAACCTCATAGAATAAAGAAATCCAAACTACAACACGACCAAGTTCTTCGGAATATTTGAAGACTGTAACTCATAATATTAGATTACGGTCTTTCTGTGTATCATTTTGATTTTATAGGCACTAGTTTCGGTCAAACAAGAAACGAATGACTACATATTTCCTCGTTTTAGTCTTTATCATTATATACATATATATTTTTTCCGTGCAGGAGCGGAGTAATACCGACCCCTATGGCCGGGATCGGCTACCTGGTAGCGTTTCAAATTCATCTGGATGGCAACCTTTGGTTTATAAGTATGCTGCTGTTCGGTGCTTGCATAGGGGTATTTGAAATCCCGCCACCTGATTTTTGTTATCTACCCTCACTTTCGGTGAGGTAATAATGGTAAGCGAGGGTGGGACGGAAAAACTGTGTTCTTGTGTCAACGTTTGACATGAGATAACCGCCTTTTGCACCGTGTGCAATATTTTAGAAAAACTATAAATAACTGAACGGGACGGTCGACGTTCGACCTCTCTGGTTACTCTAATTGGCCGTGCCATTCAATCTGTGTGTGTTCAGTGTTGTGAATTTAGCTGGTGCCGTGCAACAGTTCCTCAACGACCTGAACCGAACCGGGAAAGGGTGAAAACAAGGTCAGTGCGAATTTCTTTGCCCGTTGCAAGACATCGTGTCTCTCTTGCCACCGCTCCTATCCCATTTCCTCTCCCATACAGTCCACTGCTCTCGAGTAATCCTTCTTGTTCCCGTACGGTGCCATCTGGGTCCGTGACCGGCATCGTAATAACTGCTTTAATAACTCTGTGTTTTGTTCCGAAATTAATGATTCACGTTCCTGTGTCCCTTTAAGACAGCAGCTTGTTCGCGATGTTCGTAGCGTCGCAAACATCAATAGGTGACAGTAACTGCTTTCTATTAAATCGTTCGTCAGCAGTACTCTTCTTTAACAAAAAATATTCTATTTAATTAGCCATACTTTTTGTCACATTAGAAACCCTCAAATTTAAGTTTTAACTGCTCCAGGTTCATCATTTTTGATTATATGGTCTGCAGTCCTTTTCACATCAGTTTCTTTTGAATATGTGCTAAAAAATATTATGAGCTTCAGCATAATATGAGCCTCTGGTATCTGTTGATATGAGATTCTGATATGGGTTGAGACTTCTGATCTTCAAATTCTAAAATTAAATTCAAAATTTTAGTGTGAATCAAATTTAAGTATCACTAAACCTACTATTTTTATTAATTTATCATTACTTTTACAAACAAAAAGTGATGTTATACGGGATAAAATCTTTAGCTATTTTTTTATGTTCATCCAAAGAAGTATAATTTCTCACCTGCGTGCATAAGTACACACACAAGTATTTTTTAATAACTATAAACTAATACGTCAATGAATCTCAAATATTAATTTTAAATAAGGCATGAAATTGCGAGGTGAATTGGAAATCATTAATAAATTTAATGGGACACCAATCAATTGAAACCTGTTCACGGACAATAATTGGCGTTCCCGCTTCCCACTCCCACGGGTGGGACGTGACCAGAAATTGGGAATTTAGCGAAACGTTGGTTCTGTTTCGATTAAACCCTACCCACCTGTCGATGCGACGTGACCGAATGCGGTGTCACGCAATTATACATTTTGATTATGAAACAAAAATACAATATCTCTTTATTACTTAAGCCTTACCTTTTACAGAGAAAATGCAAGAGAAAAAGAAAATTATTTGTTTTAGTTAAAAGTGATTTTTTGACTTTAACAAAAGAAAATATATAACCAAATTTGACTAGCAACGTCTACAAAAGTTCAAGTAACTTAAAAATTACACTAGTAAGTCTTTAGAGCCAAAGTAACTCCGCTTCAGTTGTAAAAGTCTAAATATATGTAATTTATATGTTTATATGTTATGTATATATATATATATATATATATATATATATATATATATATGTAATTTATGATTTTATCCGTGTGCCGCTGTTAACTTTGAGATAAAATGAAAATGTGTGAATTGACTTAATATATTTATTTTTTTATTATTATTATTTCTGGCCAAAACCATAAAAGTTCTTGAAGATAAGGGCATGTAAAACTTACTAATTTTCTTTTTATTCTTTCAGAAGGGAGGCTGGCAGCCCACATAACAGGGTGTTACCGTCAACTATGCATATTTGCAATGCCAGGCATGCTAACACCGTCTGTGTAGGGTAACTGGAACCTGGGTCCCTAATGCCAAAACACAGGTAAATGGCATTATGGTGGCATATTTACAAATTAAAGGTGGCTACCATCTAGCTAGGGTAAAAAAAAGATGCATTTTACAACCGGATGACCCTGGCTGGAAGAATCAGAGCAAGAAGAATAATAATTATTTATTATTTCTAGCCAAAATCACAAAATGTTGAATTTTATCCGTGCAGGGGCGGAGAAAGAATACTAACCTCTGCGGCCGGGGTCGGCCTGTCGTAAAAGGCGACAAAAAACCCACCCTAGCTACGTGGTAGGGCCTCAAGCCCGCCTGGATAGCGACCACCTTTGATCTTAAGTATGCCGCCATAGTAACCTTGTGTTGTGTTCCGGCATTAGTGACCCAAGTTCCTGTACCCTTATGGGACAGCAGCATGTTGGCGATGCCACTGGCGTTGCAAACACCCATAGGCAACGGTAACTGCTAAATTCTAAGCGGGCCGTCAGCCTGTCTGCTGTACTACAGCAATAAAAAAAATCAGCAATATGCGTTTTCGTAGTTATTTTCCATCCTCTGATCACACTGATAATTTAAGATCTTCTATATTTTTACCTAGTCCTATTATGGAATTCAATCTATTCTATCCTTTCTTACATTTGAAAATCTTCAACACTAAAAAACGATCGTAATATCGTTAGTTGTCGTCCGTATATCATGAGAAATGGCGGATAGCGGTTTATCAAAGCGCGGGGCTTCGCATAAATCTGTCTCAGTTCCCATTTGATACGAGACTGGGAATTTTGTGAACATCCCCAGCATAATTGGTTTTTCTGTTATTTAAAAAGTTCCCGGATTAAATGAGTTTTTATTGGGCTCTACGTCGGTATTGCCATCAATCATTGTCACTTCGGGAACTTGTTGACTAAGGCTTAGAATTTAACAGTTACCGTCGCCTATGGGTATTTGCAATGTCAGTGGCATCGCGAACACGCTGCTGTCCATAAGGGTACAGGAACTTGGGTCACTAATGCCAGAACACAACACAAGGTTATTATGGCGGCATACTTAAGACCAAAAGTGGTCGCCGTCCAGACGGGCTTGAGGCCCTACCACGTAGCTAGGGTGGGTTGTTTTGTCACCTTTTACGACAGGTCGACCCCAGCCGCAGAGGTTAGTATTCTATCTCCGCCCATGCATGGATAAAAACATGTGTACAGGCCGTATTAATTATTTGTTATAGATTTTACTTAAAGCAATACTATTAAATTCGGAAACAAAATTTTAGCGAAAATTTCAACCTCAATAATAATATACATATAAAAAAAGTCTAAGTAACATGCATGATATTACAAATTTACCATTTATACTTATTAATTTCTAAGTCTTTACTCACTCAAAGTGCGTAGGTATGTATTTTTCATAAAATTGAATGAAACGGAATTTGTTTGAATTTAAGTGCGTATTTGTTGCTAGGTTTAGTCTTGATTTTATAATTTTACCAACCATTTAAATAAAGTTAGCGACAAAATTAAATTGTTAGATATTCTTTACGTCATGCAGTGACGTTATTTGACGGCACATGAAATGCAAAGAGCTGTAGGGATGTTGCAAGCGGGAAGTAATCAATCTCAGGTATCTCGACATTTTGGCATTCATAGAAGTGTTATTTGTCGTCTTTGGCAGCGCTACAATAATACAAGGGAACCCGCTAAACAGCATCCAGGCCGTAAAAGGAGTACAACCACTCGGCAAGACCGGTACATACAGCTGACTGCAAGACGCCAGCCGATATTAACCGCTCGAGAGATAAGTTTGAGGCTACAAAATTCAAGTGGTGTTGATGTAAGTCTCCAAACTGTGCCAAATCGACTGCATGAGTACGGCCTACGAGCTCGACGCGCAATTAAGTGCCCTTCGATACGTCACGGGAATCGCGCTCGTCGAAATGAATGGTGTAGAGAACGCAGAATATGGACCCGGGAACAATGGGACAAAATTATATTTTCTGATGAATCGCGATTCGGGTTTAGGCCTGCTACAAGAAGGGTGCGAGTGTACCGTCGGCCCGGAAATACTGAAAGTGTCAGGTGCATTCAGGAAGTTCATCCATACAGCGGCTCATCCACCATCCTAAAATTTTAATTAGTACATGTTGCTTAGACTTTTTTGATGTGTGTATATATTATCGTTATTTTAATACGGGTATTTTATTCAGTTTTTATTGAGTATACGAAATTAATGTTTATATATACGTATAACTTGCATCAAAAATTATGAAAGCTCGTTTAGAAGAGTAATTTATTAAAATTTATTATTAGTGTTAGAGGACCATAGAATATATTTATAAATATTAATATATTTATAATTAAACTTTTCGTGCAGGGGCGGAGAAAGAATACTACCTAACCTGTGCGGCCGGGGTCGGCCTGTCGTAAAAGGCGACAAAACAACCCACCCTAGCTACGTGGTAGGGCCTCAAGCCCGTCAGGATGGCGAACACCTTTAGTCTTAAGTATGCCGTTATAATATTAGTGATCCAAATTCCTTCACCCTTATGGGACAACAGTGTATTCGCGATGTTACTGGCGTTGCAAGCACCCAAAGGCGACGGTAACTGCTAAATTCTAAGTAGGCCGTCAGCTGTTCTACAGCAATAAAAAAGATACCTGTACTTGTATATATGTAAATTTATAAATATATTTTAAAAAATTCCTTTAAAATAAATTCTAAGAAAATATCTTAAAATAACTTCAGTATAGAAAACCGACGTTCAATAATAGACACTTTGTTCCACCCCGAGACGTTGTTTGAAGTAATTTTGTTAATAGGAAACTGTTTTCAGAATAAAAGTATTTTCTGAAATAAAGCTGGCAATATAGTGTATATATATATGTATATAGTGATTTCATAAAATTATTTAAAAGTAACATACAAAACTAATTCATGAAATAGTAGTTTATATGTATTTTGCTAAGTGATAGGACTCCAAGCCTGTTTGTCACCTGTCACCCCTTTCACCCCTGGTCTAAAGTATGGTGCCATAATAACCAAGTGTTGTGATCCGACATTAGTGACATAGGTTCGAGTATACCTATACGGACAGTAGCATATTCACAGTACCCCTAGCGTCGTAAACAACCATAGGCGATGGTAAAAGCTTACTATAGGTATATTAATTGGACCTTCAGTCTGTTTGCTGTTCCACAGTAAAAAAAATATGGTTTGGATATAACTATAAGTAAAATACACTTCTTAAACTAATTATAAAACGTAAACAACTTTAATAAATAAATGCATTCGGACAATCGAAAGAGCTTGTCAACATGTTTGAAAATCATTAGACTAACGCATAAGATTAAGATTGAGCCCACAAGTGTTCGTATGTCTACCTGCAAAACTCAAACTTGCAGCTTCTGAATTATGCATATATGTATTTTGTGTGGTCCAAGTGAAAACGAGTATTGAAATTGAAAAAGAATGGTACTGTCTTTAATAAATAATATATATATATATATATATATATATATATATATATATATATATATATATATATATATATATATATATATATATATATATATATATATATATACATAGTCAGGTCATAAGTATTGTCACACAGTAAAAACTTTTCTTTTAGAATGCTGGCCACAAAAAAGTTTATTGAATTCGAATTTCGAATTGTTCATGAAAATAAAAAAGGTATACTTTTAGAATTTTACTCATTTTTAAATATGGAGTGGACGCTTAAAGAAGACCGTGTTGCAGTTATTGCGTTGCATCGTTGCAGTTACGCGCCAATTCAAATTTTTAACATACTGAAAAATTTGAATATAGCCAAAAGATTCGTTTATCGTACCATCAAACGATACAATGAAGACTCTAGTGTAGATGACAGGTCAAGAAGTGGTCGCCCTCGGTCTGTTAGGACTCCAGCAGTGATAAAAGCTGTGAAGGCACGAATTCAAAGAAATCCCAAACGTAAGCAGAAACTGTTGGCCCTTCAGATGGGGTTAAGCAGAACCACGGTGAAAAGGGTGTTAAATGAAGACTTAGGGCTTCGGGCATATCGAAGAAAAACAGGACATCGTTTGAATGCTCGTCTAATGGACCTGAGACTGAAGAGATGCCGCGCTTTGTTGAAGCGGTACGCGAGAAAAAAATATCGGGAAATTCTTTTTTCGGATGAAAAAATGTTTACCGTAGAAGAGAGCTACAACAAACAAAATGATAAGGTGTACGCACACAGTAGTGAAGAAGCGAACAACCGTATTCCGCGTGTCCAACGAGGTCATTTTCCATCCTCGCTCATGGTATGGTTGGGAGTTTCTTATTGGGGCTTAACAGAGGTACATTTTTGTGAGAAAGGTGTAAAAACGAATGCTGTTGTGTATCAAAATACAGTCCTGACGAACCTTGTGGAACCTGTTTCTCATACCATGTTCAATAACAGGTACTGGGTATTCCAACAAGATTCGGCGCCAGCTCATAGAGCGAAGAGCACACAAGACTGGCTGGCGGCGCGTGAAATCGACTTCATCCGGCACGAAGACTGGCCCTCCTCCAGTCCAGATTTGAATCCGTTAGATTACAAGATATGGCAACACTTGGAGGAAAAGGCGTGCTCAAAGCCTCATCCCAATTTGGAGTCACTCAAGACATCCTTGATTAAGGCAGCCGCCGATATTGACATGGACCTCGTTCGTGCTGCGATAGACGACTGGCCGCGCAGATTGAAGGCCTGTATTCAAAATCACGGAGGTCATTTTGAATAAACTTTAATGTCATAAGAATCTATGTTTTGTTAAGTTCATTTTGGTATATGAATGGTTACATAATGAATAAACTTGTTACAATTATTTTACATTAAACATGTGACAGAATTTATGACCTGACTAGGTATATATATATATATATATATATATATATATATATATATATATATATATATTTATCCGTGCAGGGGCTACTACCTGACCTCTGCGGCCGGGGTCGGCCTGTCGTAAAAGGCGACTAAACAACCCACCCTAGGTACGTGGTAGGGCTTCAAACCCGTCTGGATGGCGACCACCTTTAGTCTTAAGTATGCCGCCATAATAACCTTGTGTTGTGTTCCGGCATTGGTGACCTAAGTTCCAGTACCTTTATGGGACAGCAGCGTGTTCGCGATGCCACTGGTGTTGCAAACATCCATAGGCGATGGTAACTGCTAAATTCTAAGCGGGCCGTCAGCCTGTCTGCTGTCCTACAGCAATAAAAAATATATATATATATATATATATATATATATATATATATATATATATATATATATATATATATATATATATATATATATATATATATATATATATATATATATATATATATATATATATAAAATATCAAAGACTGCACATACAGATATGTCCAATCTCATATGCAGCTGTCGTGGATGCTTTATAACGTGTGTTATTCCAAATAGGATGGCTACGTTCTCCAGCGTAATTTAATCACATAATACTACTTACTTCGTTAATCTGCTTATATTAACGAAGCCCTTAGCCCGAAATGACTTTCTAAATACGCTCCGCAGTGCTATGAGCTTTAAGCTCCTCTCTACCTAAATTTAAATTTAAAACCAATGTATGTTTTGTACCATATGTCTTTTTTATACAAAATTAGTTCGAAAAGTTAGGGAAAATATAAATTGATACACCTCAGCGAGCATTATTTGTATTACCTGCCTCCTCGTTACAATAGACACCAACTATAATGGAATCAATAATTGTATCCTTACGTTGACGTCTTAAAAAATATGTATTCAAGTGTTCTCATTTTTCGTTACTTCATTCGGACTCATCTAGGTCCAGTTCGAGTGAATCGGCTTCTCGAAGAAAAAATTCATCATATAGAGTCCTTCTTTCTCTAGGAAAACGGCCAACCACTGTCCTCTGGAGTTCCGATGCCCAGATTCAAATTACCCACTCTCATCTCATTGTCATTGCTTCTACATCCCAGCTTTGCATTGAAGTCTCCCATAACAACAGTAAAATGTGTTTTGGAGCTATGTATAGCCCTATTAATGTTCTCATACATAGCTTCCACATCATCCTCAGGGTGTGTCGAGGTTGGTGATTATACTTATATGACCTTCAGCGAATACCGTTTTGTTACTCTGAGTATAAGGTATGCAATTCTGTCTGACACATTGCTGAGAAACACAATGTTTTTAATCACGAGTCAAAGTTCCTTGTCCAAAAATTAGGTTGATTATATTTTTTGTAATATAATCTTCAGTTAACGGACATTAAGCACACTTCCACTCGTTAGACTTTGAAAACTCTGCAGTAAACGTCTGATCGCTAACAAGAAGAAACACTGCAAATCGAATAGGCCACTACTAGTCCAGCCACATACTACGACACGGCCTAGACTGAAAGAAATGTGGCCGTCCGATACAAACCTATATTGTTAACCAATTAATGATAAAGGCCATTTTAAGGAATTTAAGCGAGTTCGATGAAAACCTTAAACCCATTCGAGATGGAGTTGCATTGTGGAAGCCTTCGTCTAGGGGACAGGAACTTCAGTAAGACACTCTTGTGACTAATAATAAACTGCATATGCATGACATTTAATGTAGAATATAAATGTAATTTATGTCACATGTGGGAGTTCAAATATAGGAAATCACCAATTCGAACAAAAAATGTTTATTCATTTTTGCAAAAGGGTAGATCTCAAAAATCCTGATTGCATTGACTTTTTGGCGTCGCAGTCACTGCTAGAGATCCAACGATTACAAGAGTCGAACCAATAAATTAGATGTCGGTACGCAATAGTGCAGCGGGAAGAGTTTAGGGTCGTATTTTAGGAGTTGACCTGCACTCGAAATCTTTTCGATAACATAATAGAAAGATGTAGTTTCTGTTTAGCGTGGTATTAGACGTATTATCAGACAGCATCAGAAACTTACATGAGCAGCCCCTGTGGCTGCTCATGTATGCTGATGATATCGCGCTGGCAGATTCGGACAGGGGTAGGCTGGTGCGACGTGTGAAGGCGTGGAAGGAGTCGCTTGAAAACGGTGGTCTGAAGCTCAATGTGGCGAAGACCGAGTACTTGGCCTGTAACTCCACAGATCCCACACCCGTACGCATAGACGGCAACACGGTTGAGCGCACGGACCAAGTAAAATACCAGGGATCTGTGTTTCATGCGTCTGGTGACATCGATTGCGACGTCAAGGTACGCATTGCTGCCGCGTGGGCCAAATGGCGTGAGGTAAATGGTGTCATTTGTGACCCCAAGATGCCGGTAAAGTTGAAGGGACAGGTCTATAAGACCATCATTAGGCCAGTCCTTTTATACCGCTGTGAAACGTGGCCGGTGTTAGAGCGACACAAGCAGGAACTGCGTGTCACGGAGATGAACATGTTGCGATGGATGTGTGGAGTGACGCAGAAGGACCGCGTTAGGAACTCCCGCATTCGCGGTAGTCTTCATGTCCGTGACATTGCGGATAAACTGCAGGAGTGTCGGCTCCGTGGGTACGGCCACGTTTTACGACAACCGGATGCTTACATGGGAAACAGATGTCTGGCCATGCCGTCTCCGCCAGGCCCCGGCAGGAGGGGTAGACCCAAAATGCGTGCCAATGGGCTCACTACCAGGGATGCTGACCGTGCGAAGTGGACTAGAAAAAGTCGGAAAGCGGACCCCGGGCACCGAAACGCAAGTTTGGGTTGCAACCGAGATGAACGCTGAGATGATGATGATGAATATAAAGATGTAGTGACAAAAATTGAGAAAAGTATGCTAAGATGGTTTGGCCATGTCGAAAGAATGAATGAAGAACGATTGACGAAAAAAGTGTACAAGGCGAGTGTGAATGAAAGTGTTGGAAGGGGTAGACCTAGGCGGACGTTTCGAGACCAAATCAGGGACGTCTTGAAAAAAGGCCAGGTCAAGAGTACCCTAAACCGAAGGGCATGTATGAAGGGAATAATGAAAGTGGACGAAACGAAATAAGTATGTAAGGATCGTAGCAAGTAGAAAGAAGTGGTCTCTGCCTACCCCTACGGGAAACAGGCGTGAATATATGTATGTATGTAATAGCTATATTACCAAATAGTAATTAGGTACTAATATAATAGTTCGAGCAGAGGCCTCGTGTAATGAATAAAAAAATAAAAACTTGCGGGGCAGTCTTTGGGGACTGCCGATAGAAGTGAAAACTAAGTAACTTGTGAATTGTATCGTCGAGCTATTAGATTATTATTTTCGGTTCATATAGAAGTGTTTATGATCAAGCATTAAAGTTTAAATTGATCATTAACGCTTCTTTACAAACCAAAAATTGTTCACCCAAAAAGTGCTCAACACGCGTAAAGAAGTTTTCACTTCAAAAACTCAACTGTATTTCATGGTAATGAAGTCGCAATTCGAATAGATATGTATGAGTAATGCAATGCAATGATTTAAAAGTTACATTATAAAATAAACCTTAAGTCATTATTAATAAGTTTGGTATTACTGGAGCAAAACTCCGTATTACGAATCTTACGAATTTTCGATCAGGATACGTGACCTGACGCGAGTTTAACATTCTTACTCATCACAAAAATAGTGCACAACGCCGCTAAAGAAGTTTTCACTTCAAAAAAGTCAAAATCTGGGTTCTAAAAAGCAATTATACATAAAGAGAATGTTATTCCCTTGGGAGAGTTTGCTGAATATGTTTAAACTGTCGCTGACAATAAGAGAACTCACGAATGTCCGCATTGCTCACGAGTGCTGAAATGGCGATGGTTGCGAGTGCGGCAGTCATAAAAAATGGCCGACCTACGTCACGCATAGCTCCGCTTGTCAGCATGACACTCAATTTCTATCCGGTTCTATTGAGAGAATTTTAATTCTTGTAACTAATTTTAAAATATATCAAATTATAAATAGTTATAAATCTGACCAGTCCCGTATAAATAAACTTACTACACATATAAACAGTGCTAAATCACTTCCAATGATAAAATAAACTCTTTTAAAATTTCACTCGCTCGTAACTTAAGCTAAAAACCCAAGGAATGAGCGACTAATTTGCATGTTATTACGGCTTAATCCTTCTTGGCGCTCGTACGGCGTAAACGCTGACTAAACACGTTTTTTGAATGACCTCTTAGTCAAGCATTTTCTCGAAACGTGTGTGGGTTTGCTGTTTACAAAATTCATAAAGTATTATTAGTTTGGGCTTATTTTCTCCATGTGAAAGTTTTGCAGAAAAGTATTCAAAATAGCTTATTTAAATACATTAAATAAGCTTCCGAATTGATTAAGTTATGAAATCACTCTTGTATAGAACAGCTACACCTTTTTGAAAGAAGATGTAGTGACAAAAATTGAGAAAGGTATGCCAAATCAGTGACGTCTTGAAAAAGGCCAGGTCAAGAGTACTCTAAACCGAAGAGCATGTATGAAGGGAATAATGAAAGTGGACGAAGCGAAACAAGTATGTAAGGATAGTAGCAAGTAGAAAGAAGTGGTCTCTGCCTACCCCTACGGGAAAGAGGCGTGATTATATGTATGTATGTACACCTTTTTGCATCCCGAAGAGGCATAAAACATATTGCACTGTATCATTCTAACAACTTTATACAATAGTGAAAAATTATTTCTAAGAATTTTTCTCCATACATGGGCGGAGTAAAAATACTAACCTCTACGGCCGGGGTCAGCCTATCGCAAAAGGCATCAAAACAACCCTAGCTAGGTAGTAGGGCCCCAAGTCCGTCTGGATGGCTACCACCCTTGATCTATAAGTATGCAGCAATAATAACTTTGTGTCGTGTGTCGGCATTAGTTACCCAGGTTCATGTATCTTTATGGGACAGTAGCATATTCGTTGTGCCCCTAGCGTCACAAATGACGAAGGCGACGGTAACTGCTTACTATTAAGTGCTCTCGGCAATAAAAAAAAAATGTAATTAATCACGAAATTTGAATTTCACCTTTCCATTTAGATTCCTGTCTATAATGTAACAAAACCCCGAGAACTCTCAGCAAATTAATTGATCTGCCAAACTTATTAGAGAAACAGCTATCTGTATGCTAAATAGCGCTGACGTCGGGCAAATTCGTCAAAGTCCATCCGAGTTTGACCTGCCAGTATCAGGATAGTTCCTTCCTCAACTTTCGTGGCTTGCCCCAACTTGAACGTACAGCCGACAATTAAGTTTATCTCGTTAGACAGGATTATGCGAGTACTTAACTTTCGATGTTGGATGCCTAATAGAATTTTTCCCATGAATATTTTAACATTGTAAGACCTAACCGTCGTAAGCGTAAAGTCTTATACTTTTTGGACACAATTTTACCTCCTAGCTGGTACACGGCACAAGGCCTTTCCTTGATTATGATGATATAAAGTTTAAGGTATTATATTAATTGCGTAGAAAAAGCGTAATTGATTCAGATTCAGCAAGAGTCCGGCCGGTGGAGATCATTATAAGTACCGACCGAACCTAATTATAAATTCGATAAAAACTTTTTTATATTATCACTATTCATGTAAAATAAAATAAAATGTTCACTTAAAAATAAATCATCTGTAGCTTTCACTACGTAACTCAGGTATTACTAATCCCGGATTGACACGGGTAAGCGCCGCGGCATTGAAATCCTTTCCCATCGGTACACACCACCTAAGAAGCCCATACTAAAACAAAAGGCGGGCCATCGCCAGTCTGCGCTATGATATGATATTGTCCGTCGGCCCAAATACTAGAAGAACATTAAGATTTTTTAATGAATAGTCTGCAGTCTCACGCAACCCCATATGCAACCCGTCCCTTCGTGATAGGACGGTTTTGATTTTCACAACAAAATCCGAACAATAGACGTAATGATGATGACAACAATACTATTGTTTTTCGCTGAATGGGGATCAAATATACACATACGGTCATAATGACAAAGCATCTACCGTATTATGTTAAGTTAAACAAGGTTCCATTAGAATATACATATTTTCTATTCATTCCTCATTTATAGTAAAGAAGCCGCCCATCTCTAAAATGAAGTTCGTCCATGGAAATATATTCTCAACCCTATAAAATTAAACAAGAACCAAATTTAAATTCTCAAATAAAGTGCTTTAAGTCAGTAAAGTCTTTAGGATTCCATGCAGTTTTTAATGGCTCTACAAACCGAACAGGCGGTATTGGTTTCCATTGAACCGTTAAGCCACTAATAACTCTTTTATACGACTTCTAAAACCGCGCTCGCCCACCGTCTAAGGGATATTCCATTACAATATTTTCACCCTGATATAGTGGATTTTTTAAGTGATGTACAAATAATGGTTTTATTGATAAATATATAATTAATATTTGGCATACCTGGTATTTTCGTGGTTACGGTTTAAAATCCCACGATGGCATGTAACGCTTAGGCAGTATTTAACACACTTTTATTAGTTTCACTTGTATGGTTGTTTGTTGGTTGGTTGGTTTGTTTGTAACCGACTCCTTTGAACTCATTTCGAACCACTTTCAACGGTCAGATTTCATTTAAACGTTGTATACTTATCAAGGACCGATGACAATACAATATTTGGTAAGATTATGGGCTTCTTCACACGTACCACGACCACACCACGTCGCAACGACAAAATACTGTCAAGCAGTGGTTACGTGTGAATAGTGTCGCTGCAACTTTTTGTAGTTGCGTTGTGGTACCGACAAAATGTCGATGTGGTTGTGTTGTATGAATGAAATGAATGAACCGGGGGAGGGGAAGGGTGCGGGCGGCGTGCACGCACTGTCGTTGCGTCGACGCAACGTTGTGTTTGCGATGTGGTCGGTATCACACACACGGCCGATAACGACTGCAAAATGTGGTACGTGTGAATAGTCCTATTCATTTTCAATACGAAATATACACCAGGCCACGTGGTGTGGTTGAGGTGTGGTTGTGGTTGTGGTGTGGTCGTGGTACGTGTAAAGCCCTTAGTTATTATCTTTAATACGATCGCAGGATTTAATAAAGATGACGTATTATATATTATGCCTAATTAAATTTTAAAGAAAATTTTAATTACAAAAAATATCGTTGAATAAATAACAGTTTTAGTGACAAATTGAACTAAAAAAGTAGAAAATAATAATATCACAGTTTAAAAAATTAAAAAAAACACGCTTTAATGATAAATAGAACTTCTTCCTCCTGCCCTTATCCCACATTATATAGGGTCGGCATAACATGTTACATGTTGTAATAGTTGTGGCTTAGTTTTTACAACCGGCTGCTTGCCTGACGATAGCCCCTTTTTGGAGAAAAACTCTAATAATAAATAGAACTAAAAGTTAAAAATAATTTTAATATAAAAATAAAATAATGAACGAAAATTTATTCTAAAAAAGCGTGATAAATTTATCTTTTAACGAATGTGCACATTGCTCCATAATTGTCTGATTGAAACCTGCTTAGATCACCGGCATGTGTATGCACACACCGGCACAATACCAGCTGATCAGGCAGCGGAATGTTGGGGACAATTGTTATTATTGCCAGTAGTGTGTCGATTCACAAGAACAAAACTACCAGTATCGTCCCAAGGATTTGCAAAATATGTCAAATATTGCATCTACTAAAAGGTTGTAAGGGAGAGAAGTTTTTCTCATTGAGTTGTAGAATCAAACGGCAATTACTGCAGGAGTATCACTGAAAGACATCCAAGAAAAAATATGCCCTATATTACTGATGTGCGTTATTTATACCTATCAAAAATTTATAAATAAATATTTGTGCCATTTTAGCTAAGTATACTAAGAGTAAGTAAAATGATTGCAAAACTGAAGTGGCGGTGAGGTGGGCACATAGCGCGAAGGACAGATGGCCGTTGGGGCAGAAAAGTCCTCGAATGGCAACCGCGTACTGGAAGACGCAATGTTGGTAGGCCCCCCACAAGATGGACCGATGATCTGGTCAAGATCGCCGGAATAGGTTGGATGAAGGCAGCTCAGGACCGATCGTCGTGGAGATCTTTGGGGGAGGCCTTTGTCCGGCAGTGAGCGTCTTCCGACTGAGATGATGATGATAGTAAGAGTCACCATGAGGCGATAACATTTAAAGCCTACTGAAATTTTATCTTGTGTCTTTGCTCAGCATGTCCGGTCTCTAAAGTGATGTGACGCGAAGAAGTGCTGATTATTGCTAAGAGACAGCAGACAGACTGACGACCCACTTAATAGTAAGCAGTTACCGTCGCCTATGGCTGTTTGCGACGCTAAGGGAACCGCAAACACTGCTGCCCGGAGGGGTGTTGTGCCTAGGTCAATAATGCCTGAATACAACACAAGGTTATTATGGCGTTCTTTATTAGTTCTATTTTCTTGTTTTGTCGCCTCTTACGACAAATAGACCCCGGCCACAGAGGTTAGTGTTTTTACTCCATACTTGTATGAAAGAAAATAAGGTATATGCAAACTGACAAATTTATTGGTTAAAATATTACAAAATAACTTTAAGCTTAAGTTTTTTTATTGCTGTAGGATTTAGATATTATAGAATTTAGCAGTTACCGTCGCCTATGGGTGTTTGCAACGCCAGTGGCATCGCAAACACGCTGCTGTCCCATAAGAGTACAGGAACTTGGGTCACTAATGCTGGAACACAAAACAAGGTTATTATGGCGGCATACTTAAGACCATAGGTGGTCGCCATCCAGACGGGCTTGAAACCCTACCACGTAGCTAGGGTGGGTTGTTTTGTCGCCTTTTACGACAGGTTGACTCCGGCCGCAGAGATTAAGTTTAAGCAAAAACCTTACTTCATCTTGTCTGTGGTAATCTTTATCACATTAGAGGAAACCTGAAGGGACTTAACTATGTGAGTAAGGGTAGTGAAAGTTTTTATCATTACCTTTATGTGAAGCCTCCAACTAGTAAAATAAATATAGCAGTACTTCGACTGTAGTAAAACCTCTATTGAGTTTTATCGATACTTTATATAACAATGAAAGCAGCACTAGTGTAAAATCGAGCTACCAGCAATTGGATTGGCTTTATTGGTTCTTTAGTGTATTAAAACCAGCACTTCATGTATTCAACTGCTATTAACTATTCCCTCAAGCTCGATACATCCGCCTTAATGGCAATAAAAACTATCACGAATATACACTCGTTCGTACAAATACTTTCAATATTCATTAAATATATTAAATTCTTTCTATTCCTTTGTCGTGGTATATTTTACAACCCATTAACACCGAAGCGATCCAAGGTTTTAGGAAATTTTCAACGCGGTTATTTATTGACATTAAAACAATGGTGTCACATATTCTGACGTAGCATTTTAGGTTTTTTTTTATTAAACTGGACTCAAAGTTCTGGTTAAACTTAAAGAAAGAAATATGAAAAATATGAAAAAAAATTACAATAAATTTAGATTATTTTTTTCCTCGGAAACTTAGTAAATATTTTATAGAATAACCATTGTTATACTGTATTGTGTTTTCCTAGTATTAAATATTATTTTAAATGTATAGTAAGCATTAAAGTTTTATCTAACTATACCATTATTTGGCCGACAACTTAAGAATTCTAGTTTGAGTAATGCGTTCATAGTTTCGTGACGTTATGCCCGCGAAACACTCCACAAGGGCCCGTCTAGTCCATTGTTAGCGACAGAGCTTGTCCCAACTCAGCTGAATGGGACCCACTTCAGTGGGAATGCAATATCATAACTTTAGTATAATGAACATAGGGCTATTGTTTCCGCGCCCTTGAGACATGGAATAACTATTAAATTATTTATTTGGTCTGGATGGTCACTAACCATGGTCTAAAAGTATGCCGTCGTAATAATCCAGATTGCGGTACTTCCAACGACGGCAACTTCTTAATATTAAGCGGAACGTTAGCCAGTCTGTGCGTCAGCAATAAAAAAAACATACGCAAAAAGAGTTTATTTAACTGAAAAAAGATTCATACCATATGAAAAGGTAAATTAAGAAATTAATGAAAATAATATACATATATAAAAAAAGCTTTAAAACAGTTTTAAGTTCAACCAAATTACAACTGTGGCACCTAGTAATAAAGTCACAAATCTCCAAAACATTATCTAATTCTTACGATCATTCGTCATTTATATGACGAATGATCGTAAGAATTTTATAATGAGCAAAGCAATAAATTACTCTTGTCACTTACAAATGAAAAGACATATGTTAAACAACATTTAATGTGAAATCAACCTTAAGTTGTAACAATTAAAGTAATATTTGCCTTGAGAGATACATCGTTTTGTTTTGTTTAGTGTGTTCTGGTGCACGCGCACCAAAAACGTAACGAGGTCATTCATTAGTAGACTTTACTCTCACATTTTTTTCATACCGGGCGCCTTATATATGAAAATCGATTCTTAAGGAGTAAATTCCAAAAAACGGTATAACTTTATGGGACCCCTGAATTTCAGTCAGGTTTAAATAAACAAGATTGATCGGTAAGGTTACGAATGAGTTAATTATCAATTATGATTATAATAAAATACGTGATATTACATCAAGTTTATTCTGCAGTTTCTACAACTACCCAAACAATGCAGACCATTAATTATTCCATAAAACCCACCTGTACTCAAATAATGGACGTATCTAAAGTTAAAGGATAAGCTCATTTTATGAAATATTTTCTTCGTACATGCTGCGTTGTCAGGTGCTAAGCTGTGCCTGTAAAATATTATCTAGAATGCACCAGAGATCATAGCGCATTCCGTAATAACAATGTGGTGTATTGTGTGTAAAATATTATTATGGTAATTTTGTTGGCAGGGTTAAAAACATTTATTATTATTTGTTTTTATCGCTGTAGGACAGCAGACAGGCTAAATGCCCGCTTAGAATTTAGCAGTTACTGTCTCACCTATGGGTGTTTGCAACGCCAGTGACATCGCGAACACGCTGCTATCCACAAGAGTACAGGAACTTGGGTCACTAATGCCAAACACAACAAAAAGTTATTATGGCGACATACTTAAGACTAATGGTGGTCGCCATCCAGACGGGCTTGGGGCCCTACCACGTAGCTAGGTTGTTATGTCGCCTTTTACGACAGGCCCAGGCTGCAGGGGTCAGCATTCTTTCTCCGCTCCAGCACGGATAAAAAGTTAACGTTTATGTTGAACATGAAAATATATTTGGCGTAGGCTTGTTTATTATTTACCTTTTATAAAATGCTTCCTTTCTGTATATTGCAGTTTTTGTTTTATCCTCCATTCAGAACTTTGTTAACATATTATGTTTCTATAATAGAAAGAAAGAAAGAAAATATTTATTTGCAAAAATAGCGACGTACTTACATTACTCACAAGAAAATATAGATAACAACATTGATTAGATAATTTGTGCGCCGCATTTTCAACAAACAAGGATTGCACTCAGCTTATTGCTGTGCCGGAATTACATCTGACACAACGCTGATTTTCAGTGCAACCCTTCCTATATAACCTTTCCTATAATAATATTCCTATAGTAAATCTTTTACTTTATAAAATATCGTGATCATTTTGAAAGTAAATTCCAAACGCATTGGAGCCATAATTTCAAAATTATTATTAGATAGATTAATTTTCCAGGTTCCAGTTCGTCCACGCGGACAGCTGCATCTTAGTGGCCTCTGGCGTCTTAGATAGATTAATTTTCCAGGTTCCAGTTCGTCCACGCGGACAGCTGCATCTTAGTGGCCTCTGGCGTCGCAAACATTCATTAGCAGCTGTACGAGTAACTGCTCATTATTAGGTGAAATCTCAGCTTGTTTGTTATTCCATTGCTATAAAATAAAGTTGGAAGCAAAAAAGACTGGGGTTATCAGTATCTTATGATATAAAATACTTTTTGGAATTTTTTCAAACATAGTCTACGATTAAGACAATGAATATTGAGATAGAGGTGTGGAGTTACAGGATTAGGTGAGATAAGAGTGTACCATGAGATCTCTGAAAGTACAATAATTTAATTTATTAATTAATAGGAATGAGATTTCCATGGTACGGAATGAATGCGGAATATGTTACTAGAATTATGAACCTCTACAGATATATATTTAATACTTTTCTCCTTCATCATCATTTCAGCCGGAAGACGCCCACTGCTGGACAAAGGCCTCCCCCAAAGATCTCCACCATGATAATATCTCCTTATATTAACATAATATGAAATATATACTAGAACAATGAACCTAAAACTAAAAACCTTAAAAAATATAATAAAATAACTAAAATATTTTATTAAACCTTGCCTAAAGGGACTCCCCCTTTAGGCAAGGTTCCGAGTTTACTGGCAGTGTTCCCCCTTCAAATAGCTAGACTAATTCTTTGTCCGAGGTAGCTGCCAGCTCTTCGGTCTCCTGTGATCTCAACTAACCTTTTTGCTATTTCCTTAAAAAGCCTTGTAGCACTAGGACCCCACGGACCAAGGGTCTCGACACCGAATGGGACAAAATCATATTCGGAGTCTGACCCCTGGGAGACCCCTGTATTTGCATGGTTTAGCTTTTTCAGCCACTTCACAAGCCGCATCAGCTCTGTTGTTGGTTCTATGTAGATGGGAAGGGGGCCAGCGTGTCTGAACAGGTTGCATCCCATACCAGCACCCGGCCATCTTCCATGGAATCAAACTCATACCGTCCGGTCTCTTGCCATCGTCTCTTGCAATACCAGTCGGCTCAAGTATACTTGGCACGTTGACGGTGGCAAGGGACCGGCGTATAATATCGTTAAGTGCGGCATATCTCAAGAAGCGACCTGCACTTTTTTGGCATGACAGTCCGTGATGTCCTAGCTTGTCGACATCACTGCCACAGGGATATTTATGAGGAGCGCAGACTGGAACCCCAAGCCGTAGACAGGTTGCGATTCGGAGCGTGTCAGGCTCAAGAAATGTTCCTGTATTTGACGAAGGGTACGCGTGAAGCCAGTAGCTGGCCTCATGCGTACCTACGACCAAAAGCCTAGCACGCACCGAACCTGTACTACAGCTCAAAAGTTTGTCAATACATACATCTACTTTCAGGTTACAAAAGCAGAGTTGGAACTAAATAGCGATGCGAGATGTAATAAGTTGTGAAGAGGCAGATGAAGTATGTCAGGATATAATTAAATGGAATAAAAATATTTTTTTTTTTTATTGCTGTAGGACAGCAGACAGGCTGACGGCCCGCTTAGAATTTAGCAGTTACCATCGCCTATGGATGTTTGCAACACCAGTGGCATCGCGAACACGCTGCTGTCCCATAAAGGTACTGGAACTTAGGTCACCAGTGCCGGAACACAACACAAGGTTATTATGGCGGCATACTTAAGACTAAAGGTGGTCGCCATCCAGACGGGCTTGAAGCCCTACCACGTAGCTAGGGTGGGTTGTTTAGTCGCCTTTTACGACAGGCAGACCCCGGCCGCAGAGGTTAGTATTCTTTCTCCGCCCCTGCACGGATATATACTGTACCGACTACAAATAATTACAATAAAACTACACTTGGTTTTAGGGTATGAACAAATCGTTCAAAGAATACATTACTAGCAAAAATCAGATATATGAATAGATATATAGATATATGAATAAATCAGGGTCCTTTGTTTGGATACTTTAATACTTTCTCGTTCAAACGAATCGCTCTTATTTGTTCACTGAGAAATGTCAAAGACAAACATTTCTGAAATGTTAGCCTTTTCAAATTGAAGAATTTATACCGGCTTTTATTGATATTTTTTATAATATGCGGTGATTTTATTTCAAGTTTTTGTCTGAAATTGCCATTTCATTTTACTAGAAGCTTGAATAATCTTTCTTAAGAATCGCATTTATAATATTCTAACTAATATTGTAAATGCGAAAGTGAGTTTGTTTGTTACGCTTTGACGCTTAAACTACTGAACCGATTTTAATGAATTTCGGTATAGTCATATATTGGACCTTGGAGAAGGACATAGGCTACTTTTTTAATTCATATGGCAGAACAACGTTAGCCGGGTCAACTAGTCTGAAATTTAATTTGAATTAAGATTTTATATTTTCTGTCTACCAGGTAGCAAAATGTCGTCTTTGATGACTCCCTATAAAAGTGATAGCCATATTCTTGTTCTGGCCTACATATCACCGTAACACTATCGACTAGGTAATTTTAAACAAAATAACATTAAACTCCGATAATAGAACAAAAAAGCGACTTATTTCGTCTTAGTGCATTAGTAAATCATTCACAAATTTAAGATCTAACTATGCAATCTACTGAATTAGTTAGAAATTTTCGTGTTGAACTGTTGAAAATATTACGTTGAGCAATTACTGCTTTATATCTCGAAGATAATTACCCCCGGCCCTCAGTAAAACAAACTTTAACCAGCGTAACTTGATTCGGTTTCAAATTACTAACTCCGCTTACAACATTTAGAACATATTTACCCAATTATAACGAAATTAATTCAACATCTTTATAATTTGTATTAATAGACTTTATTTTCTAGTTTTCATGTATTGTTATTTAATATAATATTAGATCTGCCTATAGATTACTTTCATTTATTACTCATACCTTATTATTCATAAGTTAACTATTATTGTCAAGTACTTTATTATATTCACTGCTCTTCTGAAGTTTTTATGGCGGGTGAGTAACTGTAAAATCAAATTAACCTGAATATATTTTCTCTTAGTATCTCATTTACAGGATAATGTCACATGGGACAGTGTCCAGCAGCGGACTCATGAAGCAAATTATAGCCAGGGTAGCAGATGAGGTGTGGGGGGTATAGGTCGTTAATTGAAACACGTATTGTCTGTACGACGACTTTAATTATACTGACTAAATCGACTTACACACTACACCACCGGGGTACAAGAAAAAAAATGTAACCTAAACATTTTTTTTTTTTTTTAACAGTTATTATAATAAAATTGGTATTATATTAGTATGTACATAGTGACTTAATACTAGAATTCAATTAATGCTAAGCATATTAAACATTATTTTTAAACAACTTAGTTCTATTTTTATGCACAATTTCTATCTTATTGTTTTTCATAATTTTTACATTAGGTTCTAAATCTTCAATTACAGTATATGGGCCAATATATAATTTATCTAATTTTGTTGCAGGTTCATTTTTTAACAATATTAAATCATTTTTTAATATAATGCCTGTTTTTTATTTTTATCATAAGTACATTTTCTTATTTGTTTATTTTGTAACAAATTATTTCTAGCATCTTTGTGTGCAACTTGCAAACGATACCTTAATTCTAAACTATAATTATCTGGATTATACAAAGGTTCAATGTTTTTACTTATTCTACTCGGGATTTCACAAGGTTTCCCAAAAACTAACTCATATGGAGCGTATTTTGTAGAAGAATGTACAGTGTTATTAAAAGTAAAACACCAGAATGGAAGCCAGTGGCTCCAAGTTTCAGAAAATTGGTCACATTGTATTCTCAGATATGCACCTAAATGTTTGTGTGCATTCTCAAGAGATCCTATTGATTCATGGTGGTATGAAGTTGAATTTAATTTTTCAATTCCCAAAAGAGTACAGACTTCTGTCATTGTAGATGACATGAACTCTGTTCCTTTATCTGTAGCTATCTGTTTCGGTATTCCGAACCTTAAAATAAAATTGTTAACAAATGCTTTAGCTACGGTTACAGCTTCCTTATTTTGAAGTGGATACGCCTCTACGAATTTAGTTAATTCGCATTGTAATGTAAGTATATAACTATTATTATCTATATCTTTGTCCAGTGGACCAACTAAATCTAAGAAAACTTTTTCAAAAGCATACGAAGCTGTGGTTGTTATTACCATAGGCTCCTTAGTATTTCTTGAATACTTTGAAAATTGACATTTATCGCATTTACTTACAAATTCTCTAACATCTTTCTCCATTTCTGGCCAGTAATACTTTCTTTTTATGTTATTAATCATTCTGCGCACACCAGCATGACCACTTGTGGGCAGTAAATGATAGTCATTAATAATAAATCTTTTATCATTGTCGTCATTAATTCTTTCAACACCTCGCAAAATACAAATGCGTGGACCGGTCCACATTTCGTCATTTTTAATTTCGTCTACTAAATCTTTAATAAATAACGCGTTATTATTTCCTTTTATTATACATACTTTATCAACGTTTATGTTTTTACAAAACTGACTTAATTTCTTCACAAAAACGGCTCGCGTGTATTGCGCTTTGAAATTAAGGTTAATGTATAACGTTTTCTTACTTTGAGAAAATGCAAAACACTCGGTTTCTACATTTATATTATTTTGTTTCTTAAGTTTATTTATCTCCTTTCCTTCTATTAAAACCATCTCTACAGCGTCAATAATTTTTTCTGTTGTTTCCTCAGAACCATCCATTATAGGAATTAATGATGTTGCCGTTCTTATCTCAAAGTTTTCCATTTTGCAAAAATTATTATATTTTAAGCTAGATTCAGTACTATAAGTAAGAATTTTTGAGTAAGCTAATTCAATTTTTTCTCCTAATACTTCAAGTATAAGTTCATCTAATTCTAAAGAAATTTTATGCTCGGGAATAATACTTATAATATTTTCATAAGAAGAATATAGCTTTTTAGCCTTTAATATTTTTTCGTCTACAATAATTTTATATTGTTTTCTTTTAGAGCCCAATTTCCTTAAATATATTTGTATGTCAGTTAACTCACATAAAATTTGTTCTACATTTTCTTCCATAGATTTTTTAATGACGTTAAAATATACTCACTAATTATTAACTAAATTTAAAGTTCAATAGAAAATCAGTAACGGCACCTTGTTCTGGAATAAGTAGCGCACAAAAACACAAACATAGCACTCTTAGTTTTATAGCTCACAGAAAAAGAATTAAAAAAATAATAAAAGCACTACACATCCTCAACTCCTTCTCTTTCGCCGTAGATCCTTTTGGACAGCCGCATACGCATTCTTCTGACAAACTCAGCATTAATTCTCTTATCTATCCATTTCTTCTGTCTGTCCAGTACTTTTTTAATAAGTACAACCAAAATGAAAAGTATGATTAATCCCAAGGCCGACAGCAGTAGGATGTTGTTTCTTTGGATATGAGTTTCTATAATAGTATTCTCTCCAATAATCACCTCCTTTATTTCTTGTTTATTGTTTCCGTTGCCCATTGTAATTTTTATAATATATAATTTTTCTGTCTTCAAACGACGTTGTCAGTTCAGTGGTTGGCGTCATTATATCATGTTTTTTAATTTTTATAATTCAAAAGTCTTAACTTCGTGCACTGAGGCACACAGGAATTCGCTGATCTCGCTTATTTATCCGTCGCGCCGTCGCGTCGCCCGGCACCTGGGCGAAACCCGATACCTAGGCGATAGCGCAAGGCAGGGTCGCCATGAGGTGTGGGGGGTATAGGTCGTTAATTGAAACACGTATTGTCTGTACGACGACTTTAATTATACTGACTAAATCGACTTACACACTACACAGAGATACGATGAGGGCCGGGGCAGATATTTGCGTTGCGATGTGATGGGATTTAGCACATCTCGGGTTCCAAATTTCGTGGGCACTCCAGAACTTCGGGTTAGGGAAGCTAGAACCTGGGTCAACTAAGCCGAAATTTATAATTATACAGCTTTGCTATTTCATAGACTGAAGATGATCTACTACAGTTGTTTTAAAGGAAGAAACTGATTTGATTTGTCTGATGGTCAAAGGCAGTGTTCCAAAGACGGGCAGCTTTTACTAGAAATGAATTACTCGCAAAGGATGAGGAATGCGTAGGTATATTTTAGTAATATTTCTAAGCAAAGCTGTATACATGTTATTAGCAAACTATTGTATACTAGCGGCCCGCCCCAGCTTCGCACGGGTATTTAACAAAAATTTCAAAATTAAAAATTAGATACACACACATAAACCCTTATAATTGCGTTAGGTTACTAAAAAAATAAAATTATAAAGAAAGTTTGAATATTATTATTTCTATGAACTTTTATTTTAATGATTGTTTTTGTTATTATTTTTTATTTATTTTCGTTATTTTTTAGTAGGTAGTAGTAAAGTATTAGTATTTTTTTTTCTAATTTTTGTAAAAACCCCAGTGACGCACTAGGCGTGCGTCACTACATACGCTTACATTCGGAGCCTATGCAATGCAAACAAATAAACAAACAAACAATCAAATCTTTCCTCTTTATAACAGTAGTATAGATATAACTATGATTCACTATCTAATATTTTGTATGTATATTGCTTCTGATGTACTATATTATATTATACATATACATGTATTGAGATTATAACTTTATATTTGGATGTGTATTTAAATACTTATATGTTCCGTATATATTTATACATAATTTAATTACTATAACACCACTAAAGTTTCTTATATTTGTAATATATACGTTTATATCTCCTAGGTTAAACGGTTGCCTGAAAGAGATCGTTTTATGCGATAAGGCCACCTTGTTCATGCTATGTATATAGATATTATTTTCTCGTTAATGCTGTATTTCTTTAGTTGGTGAACATTCATTCATTATTATAATTAATTTTATAACTAATTTAAATTTTATTTATCCAAATATTTTTTCTCTAGAAAAGCAGATTACTTAATAGTAAGCAGTTACCATCGCTTATAGATGTTGCTGAAGGTAGGGGTACCGCAAACACACTGCTGTCCCATAGGGATACAGGAACCTAGGAACTAGATCAAGGGTGGTGGCCATCCAGACGCTCTTCTAAGAGATTATGTGATATCTATTGAACAGTACCACAGTAATAATAAATTAAAACGTAATATTAATATTTATAATTGTACATTTCGTACTTGAAAGGTCAGAAACAAAAAAGAAAAATATGTTAAAGTTAATATCTAAATTATCTATCTCTTTAATTTCGAATGCTAAATTTTGTACACCTCACGTCATCATCATCATCTCAGCGATGAATCCCAGTTGCAGCCCAAACTCTCGCTTCGGCGCCCGGGGTCCGCTTTCCGACATTTTCTTCTCCACTTCGCACGGTCTTCAGCATCCCTGGTAGTGAGACCATTGGCACGCATATCACCCTTTACGACGTCAAGCCAGCACTTTTTGGGTCTACCCCTCCTGCCGGGGCCCGGCGGAAGCGGCATGGCCAGACATTTGTTTCCCACGTAAGCATCCGGTTGCCGTAAAACGTGGCCATACCATCGGAGCCGACACTCCTGCAATTTATCCGCAATGTCACGGACATGAAGGCTGCCGCGAATGCGGGAGTTCCTAACGCGGTCCTTCCGCGTCACTCCACACATCCACCGCAGCATATTCATCTCCGTGACACGCAGCTCTTGCTTGTGTCGCTCTAACACCGGCCACGCTTCACAGCCGTATAAAAGGACAGGCCTAATGATGGTCTTGTAAACCTGTCCCTTCAACTTTACCGGCATCTTGGGGTCACAAATGACACCAGTTACCTCACGCCATTTGGCCCACGCGGCAGCAATGCGTGCCTTGACGTCGCAATCGATGTCACCGGATGCATGAAACACAGATCCCAGGTATTTCACAAAGTCCGTGCGCTCGACCTTGTTGCCGTCTATGCGTACGGGTGTGGGATCTGTGGAGTTACAGGCCAAGTACTCGGTCTTCGCCACATTGAGCTTCAGACCACCGTTCTCAAGCGACTCTTTCCACGCCTTCACACGTCGCACCAGCCTACCCCTGTCCGAATCTGCCAGCGCGATATCATCAGCATACATGAGCAACCACGGGGGCTGCTCATGTGAGTTTCTGATGCTGTCTGACAGTACGTCTAATACCACGCTAAACAGAAACGGACTAAGGACGGATCCTTGGTGCACCCCGACGGTGATGGGGAAAGGTTTGGTGTCGCCAACAGCGGTTCGAACTACGGAATCGGAGTCACGGTACATGTCTCGGATGATGTCAACATAGGCCTCTGGAATCCCTTTGGACCGCAATGCCCACCAGATTATCGCGCGAGGAATACAGTCGAAGGCCTTCTGCAAGTCGAGAAACAGGCAATGCAGAGGCGTATTCTTCGCCCTGTATTTCTCCGCGACAGTCCTTAGGGCAAAAACAGGGTCCATTGTCCCGTGACCAGGGCGAAACCCATATTGACAATCCGAGACAGTGCACTCCTGTCGAATCCGAGAGTCGATAACCCTTTCGAAGAGCTTCATGGTGTGGGACATGACCTTAACTCCTCGGTAACTACCGCACTCCTGCACCGACCCCTTGCCTTTGAAGACTGGAGTAATGATACTCAGTCTCCATTGGCTCGGGATCGTACCGGTGAGGAGTGTCCGGTTGAAAAGGTCTGTTAAGATGCCCACACCACGAGAGCCCATCGCCTTCCAGGCTTCGATGGGGACTCCATCGGATCCAACAGCTTTCCGATTCTTCATGCGGCGAAGACAATTCTGGACTTCTGCAGGCGTTATCAGTGGCACTAGTCCTTGATTCGGAGGAAGATCAGGCGGCTGCACCTCTTTGTGCTGCGTGTTCAGCAGCTCGTGGAAATACGAGCGCCATCTCTCCTTCACCGCGAGGTCCTCGCATAGCAGGTTGCCCACAGGGTCTTTTACACAGCGGCACTTGGAAATGTCCTGTGCCGCTTTGACCCTGGAGCGCGCCAACTTATAGATGAGCTTCTGCCCCTCAGACGATTCCAACTTATCGTAAAGTGGTTGTAAGTGGTCTCGCCTGGCTCTGGCAACAGCTCTCTTAGTGGCGCGCTTTGCTACCCGGTATGCGTCGCGGTCTTCAGGAGATCTGGACGCTTGCCACTTCTTAAAGAGGGCTTTCTTCGCTCTAGTCTCCCTCTGGACTGTGTCGTTCCACCACCATGTCTCCTTGTCACACTTGCGACCACCCTTAGACACCCCAAGCACCTCCTTCGCCGACCCAAGGATAGCCGCCTGAATCTTGTCCCAGTAAGCCTGAACTGGTTCGCCCATACCACCGGTGCACTTGTCACCGACAGCTAAGGCGAACTCCTGGGACGTGACTTCATCAAGCAGCCACCACCTGATTCGGCGCTGAACGCGCTCGGTATACGTGTCTTTAGGCTTAGCGCAGAGGTCCATGACAAGCAGACGATGTTGTGCAGTGAGACTCTCACCGGGTATGACCTTGCAGTTGGCTACTTTGCTGATGTGGTGTCTCCTAGTGAGTAGGAAGTCGATTTGGGTAGCATTCCTCCCGCTCCTGTAGGTGATGAGATGCTCGGGTCTCTTTTTGAAATACGTGTTCACGATGGCAAGGTCGGCCGCCGCACACGCATTGAGGATGTCCTCCCCTTCTGCGTTGCGGCTGCCGTACCCAAATCCACCGTGAACACGCTCGAATTCCCCACATTCATCACCCACATGACCGTTCAGATCACCCCCCAAAACGATCCCCTGTGATAATGGGATTCCACGGAGCACTTCTCCGAGTAGATTCCAAAACGCTATTTTAACGGCGTCGTCACAACCGGCCTGTGGCGCATAGGCACTTATCAAGTGGGTAACTATCCCATCGATAAGCACCCTAACGACCATAAGTCGGTCGCTATGACGTTTCACTTCCAAAATGTCATTCTGGAACTCCTCCGAGAGCACTATGGCAACCCCATTCTCCCCACCAGGTGCACCTGTGTAGATCAGCTTGTAGCCATTCCCAATGAACCGGGATCTGCTGGCCTTCCACCGAGTCTACTGCAGGAACGCCACGGCCACCCTCCGCCTGGAGAGCACATCGGCCAACTCTCTCGCGCGTCCGGTTAACGTGCCTATGTTCCATGTTTCGAAGCGGATCTTTCGAGATGTTTGGGCTGCGTGAGATGGGGCTAGCGTCGTTAGCCGTGCCCGCCCATGACACGGTAGCCCTTGTCCACTTCTCACAAGAGCCGGGCGAAGCTCTTGCGCGCCGTTATGCGGCGGCGCCCTAGCCCTTAGCCGATCTCGTAATCTTGTTCTCACCATGTTGATTTGGCAACTTTGGCTTTTACGGGGGCGACTGCCGTCTGACCCCCCAACCCCAAAAGGAAAGCCGTCGTCAGAGCCTCGTCCGTTATTCAGCAGGGTGCGCCGACTTGCAGGTGAGGTTGACTTGGGCCCCGAAGATGTTGGTAGGGCCCCTTACACCCCACGTATTCATTCAATAACTTTGTACACCTCACGTATTCATTCAATAACTTTGGAGATTATTATCTTTAAGGCAAAGGTTACGATACTTCCGTTATGTGAAGAGTTATGAAATGAAAACTCTTTATTGTTCAAAATCTATGTGCTATGAAAACTAAAAAAAAGTAAGTTACAGTAATACAATCGCTTTTTCGCTAAAAGTGATCTCTTCCAAGCAACCCTATAATGTAGTGGAATACATGATACGCGATATAAACTGAATATATTACATCACACTGATGGTTACAAATTTAAAAAGTTCCATAAATACAGCGATTGGTATCATATAAGGGGGTTTATACACAAATTATGCAAATGAGCACTCGTATCGCACTAATTTGCGGTTAAGCACAACTGCTAACCAACCGTTATATCTGTTATGACGATTATTATAGCTGTAACGACTTTATTTAATTTATTTACTGCAAAGTTAATATTATTATGAAATATTCTTGTGATTGACATTTAGTGATGATAATAAGTAATCTAAACGAATAAATAAAATTGGAGGGTCTGTTTGTAATATTAAAATAAGCGCTTTTTACTAAGTTCATTCGGACTTATACACGGTACATATACCAATACAACATTTTTTTACAATTTTTGTCTGTCTGTTTGTTCCGGCTAATCTCTGAAATGGCTGCACCGATTTTGACGGGACTTTCACTGGCAGGTAGTTGATGATGTATCAAGGAGTAACTTAGGCTATTTTTATTTTAGAAAAAAAATAGTTTTTGTTAAAAATGATAAGTTTCGGCAATTTTATATTCCAATTTAAGTTGACCTCAGATTTATATCATCAATCATATGAAGTAGGGTTTAGCTTATGCTGAACTTTGTAGGTTCGAACGTACGTATTCCGGAGGCGCATGGCGTAACAGTTGCATTCGATAATACTGACTGTTAGCATATTTCATTTATATTTTAGGGTTTATAGGGTTTGTAATCCAAAATAAACCCTAAGATATATCCAAAAAATTCTGCCTAAAGTCACTATTCCACGCGGACGGAGTCGCGGACACAGCTAGTATATTATATTTATGTAAAGGTGCGTTCAAGTTTACTAATGTCAGAGGGTTTCTTCTATTCTGTATACTATGTTATATTTTATGCGTAATGAAATACAAAAATAGGATATAGATTTAGTCATACGTGGACGGTAGCGTGTTAGTAATGCCCCTGGTGTCGAAAGCATCTA
Source organism: Malacosoma neustria (assembly GCA_963693495.1). NCBI lineage: Eukaryota > Metazoa > Arthropoda > Insecta > Lepidoptera > Lasiocampidae > Malacosoma > Malacosoma neustria. The sequence goes on from OY856374.1 coordinate 21,954,499, forward strand.
TAGATGACGGTATGTGATTACTATTGAGTGGGCCGGCAGCTCATCTGCTATTCCACAGCAATAAAACTGAACAAAAAATCATACATACATACATAATATAATCACGCCTCTTTCCCGTAGTGGTAGGCAGAGACCACTTCTTTCCACTTGCTACGATCCTTACACACTTGTTTCGCTTCGTCTACTTTCATTATTCCTTATGCTTGAAATAGAACATAATATAATAGAAATAGAAAATATCAAAATAGCTAAAGATTTCATACCGTATAACCACAACTTTGTTTGTAAAAGGAGTGATAAATTAATAAAATTAATTTATAATGTAAACAAATACAGATAATACATACCGACAATTAACCTCAAATTTATAAATGCACTTACAATTTTTTTAAGCTAACTTCATCATCTTGCTGCCGGTGTGCACGAGCATCATAAAATTTTTACCCTCATCATTTATTTCAAACGCACCAAAAGAGGTATTACTTCAAAAATAGTTCATTTTGGTTTCCTAAAGACGAGTGCCTGAGTATAATATGCACATCCCCGGTGGTAATAACCTGGCCTTTCCTATACTGCCGGTGAACTAGCAAAAATAAGTAAAACATTTGATTGTAAATGGATCTTAAAACCATGACATTTTAGTCAAAAGTCAATTATTTAGTTGTTGAATCAACATATCGATACAGTTTTTCCTATGAATTGTTTTTATACATACAAACATAGTACAGTAAAAATTCAGCTTCAATCAATTTGATAATTTTAAACATACTTATCATCAAAAAATTCGAAACACTACTGCAAGTATTATCCATGCGGCATTTACTCGTAAATTAAAAAAGGATTAATATATTTAAAAAAATACGCTAATAAAGAGGTGGCAGTTTTGTCTACACAATTGTCTACCAGATAAGAGATGGATAAGAGCCCGGGAACTAAATACGACATACTGAAAAACTTTTTAGACATTTTTCTGTTTTACATCTTTTTTTCTAACATTTAACAATTTCTTCCTAAAGGGTAAAAACATACCTGTTGAACAAATTACAATAGCTAAAGAAATTTAATTTTAATTTGAAACATTAATATTCGTTAAATGATACCTTATAATATCCACAATTAACTGGCATTATTTATATTTTTGGTTAAATATAAAAAATGTATTTCATTCAAAATCAAACTCCAGGTGTTAACGCCGTTTGGCTATAATGGGTCTAGGTGAGGATGCTATATCCTATCTCTTTTCCTCTTACCTAAAATCCGCTCCCCGTCCTTGTCAAATGAAGTGCGACCGATTTAAATAGCATTATAACGTGGATGGCCGAACGGTGATTGTAGGTTCCGTCTTATTTTTAATATAAACTGAATAATTTAGTAATAATTGGGTGTAAAGTGGTGTATAGGTGTGTTTGATTACTCCTACGAGTGGAACATCAGTGGGCCCACGCGAAAATAAGGACGAGTAACGAGAATTGTGAGTGCCCTTAAATATTCATTTCCCTTCGATAGCTCTTCGCCTAGGAAGACCCAACACCAGCGCGAACACCAGGTGTGTTACGATTTTTTTGTGAGAAGTGTATGTACACTGATTTTAGTCATGAAATATTATGGAGTTAATTTATAATATGATTAAAATTTAAATAATTAAAATACATGATTGCTTAAGCTTTCAATATTTCCCGATAAAATTTATTAATATAGTAAGCAATACTTAATTCAGAAAATCAGAAATTCATTCCCTAAATTACGTAATTTCCTAAATCAGTTCTGAAATTTTCCATACAAAGGGTAATGTCACTCGACACCATTGTCGTAAACATTGCTGACGAGTCCCTTACAGGCGTGCTCGGTTTATAAATCATTTGGTTTGTTTCAGATAAATAAATATTGCACAGAAGGAAAGCTTCTAAAAGTTGCACTTTTCTGCCAAATGTAATAGAGTAATATAAGTATAATTGTAGAAGAACAATAATATATATCTAATAGATTCCATGTATAATATTGAGAGAGATAAAATTCCCAGACGTAGAAGAGAGAAGTTGCTATTGGAAATTGGATACAAAAGTTTAGACTAAACGTGAATAAACGTGTTTTTCTATTTCTAGTACTATATTCACTTCACTTTTATACACATATTTTTTTACGAGTATTTAGTAGAATTAATTTGTAAGATTACATTGCTTTAGTCTAGCATTGATAACTGAAACTTGATAATTATGGTTAAGTTTCGGGGCTGGTTATTCAAGGATATGTCTTCATAATATTCTTCCAGTTTGACAGGTCGGGTTGTTTAAACTGTCGTCTCTGTATTGTAACTACTCTTATAGCAGCGCCACGTCGTTGGGGGGACGATAAAACTGCGAGCATGTTTCAAAGGATTACGTTTATGGAATTTCGGCATGGTATTTGCGTTAAGTTGGTAATACACGTTTTATCGTTAAGTATAATCAGGTAATTTTGTTAATATGTGTTTCGTCATAATAAAAATGCTGTATGTACCGCCTGAAATACGCACGAATCCAAAACAAGCAAACCATGCTTGAATTATGGGTATAAGCGCTTCAAATCTATCTGTATCAGAAAATAGATTATAATGATTTGCCTAAATTTTATTTCTGATTGAAAATTTTCATTATTCTCTTTCGTTATTTTTTTATTTTTTTTTTATTGCGTAGGACAGCAGATAGGCTGACGCCCGCTTAGAATTTAGCAGTTACCGTCGCCTATAGGTGTTTGCAACGCCAGTGGCATCGTGAATTGGGTCACTAATGCCGGAACACAACACAAGGTTATTATGGCGGCATACTTAAGACCAAAGGTGGTCGCCATCCAGACGGGCTTGAGGCCCTACCACGTAGCTAGGGTGGGTTGTTTTGTCGCCTTTTACGACAAGCCGACCCCGGCCACAGAGGTTAGTATTCTTTCTCCGCCCCTGCACGGATGTAGTCATTGTACATAAATTATTCTCAAAAGTCTTCTAAATGACATGAAGTCGCAAAAAAGCTCAAGGTGGCGATCAGTCTTGCTAGCCAGTCGAGGAGTCATAGCAGCACGGTGGAAAACCCAACATACTCTAGATAGTAGATTACTCCCAGTCCAAAAAAGCTTCGAGTAATATTAAATGCAGTAAAATCCATGTATATCTATTATACACAACAGTTTTATTTAATGTCAGTAAATTAAATACTTTGTATTTATTTATAAATTTAATTAGTTCATAACTTAGGAATTTGATTAATAACCAAACTATGTTACTAACATACTCTATATGGGTCGCGATGATGTCGTTAGGAAAGAACAAAACCTGTCAGAAAAACTCCTGAAATCGCCGCGAGACAGCAAAAAGCACTTTGTTCACGTACCCTCAAAACTCTTTGGGACCTCCGTCACCCTTGTCACTCGCATGCGAGCATTCAAAACAGCTCTCGTATTAAAAACAATAATTTCAATATGAGCTAATTCAGACTTCGTTTCATTTTAGTTTCTGGCGGTGGTATTAAGATATGATGATATTTATATAGATGATATTAAATCATCACCAGCCTACAATATTTTGAATTAGTGGACGTCTACTGTTGCATAAATACCTATAATTAAATAAATAAATATATTGTGACAATTCACATAGCGCCATCTAGTTCCTAACTAAATAGCATAGCACTTGTGTTATGGGTACTAGACAACTGATATACTGCTGTGGCGAACCTACATACATATTTCAAATTATGGCGCGGATTGCGCGCTCGCCGCATACGACCGGTCACCTGTCTGTTGCTGTACACGCAAGCTCCCGCGTCGTATACATGTGCTGTGCTATTAATTTACATTAATTTCTTATAATCAAGTACTAATTTTTACCGGTATTGACTGTGTTCATCTTGTTAAGTCTTTATTTATAATATCAATACACATTCCTACACTGCTTATATACTTTTTTGTAAATATTATACATAAACATTCAGGCGCGAGATGGGAATCGAATCCGTGACCTCTGCAAGCGTACTAAAATGCGTTATCCGCTACGCTACAGAGATCGTCGAATAATAAATTAAATATATAATTATATAAATATTAAGGTAGTATTATACCCAGATATCTGGGGGCCTATATGACCCCTTTTAATACTCATCACTTTGCCCTTAGCACTTCACTTGTTGTTTAATTGGCCGCTCATTGCTTCATTTTACTCTGCGGTTGCCAATGCGGTTTCAACTTTAAATCACGTTACATGACTGATCACTTTTGAGATGTGGTGTTGGAGGAGGTTGCTACGCATACCGTGGACAGCAAAAAGGACCAACACATCCATTCTTGACCAGCTGAATGTCAGAACCAGATTGTCCACGACCTGCTACAAGCGAGTACTTGGCTATTTTGGCCATATCGCTCGAAAGGAGTCAGACAACCTCGAAAAACTGATAGTGCTAGGCAAAATAGAGGGGAAAAGGCCCAGAGGACGGTCACCAACCCGATGGTCGGATCAAATTAAGGCTATCACGGGGCTCACTTTGCCTGCAGCTCTGAAACAGGCCGAGGACAGAGTGGTGTGGAGGCAGTTCGTCAGCGTCTCCGTAAAGGCTTATCAAGACGGGCACGACCTTCAGGAATGATGAACACGACGAAGAAGAAGAAGACTGATCACAACCATTTTAGTGTGCTTTCACGAATCACGTTTGTAACTCGACTAGATCGCGTCATTACGGATGCGTTTTCTCAAAAAATATTACTTTAGGGCACTTCTATAATAGTGCTCTATGAAAATTGATTGTAAGTTATACAAAAGAAATGATAAAAACTTCATAATTTTTATAATAATTTAATTTTATGTATAATTTTAAAACACAAAATTGGATTTAAATTTTACTAAACCATAAACTTTTCAGCACTGTATTTTTTAAACTGAAAAAAATATTTGGCTGATTTTATATACATAAGTTATTCTCCAGTTGCAAATTATTATTGACTACCTGAAATTTTAACAAGATGCTTTATCTTGTTTGGATAGGTAGAAATCTTGCTCACATTTCTACCGAAGAAGGAAAAAATTTTTAACTTGGAAAATACTAACAATATTTTGATATTAAAAAACGAAATAGATAAAAATAAACAAAAAATATATGATTCATTTTCTAAATTGAATTCAGGCTCAACATGGTATTCATGGTGTAAGACCTATTCATGATCGTATCCACTTAGTTTAAAAAAACTCATTTCGGCGCTGCCTACATTATGTTGTTTTTTTTTGGAAAAAGCAGTATATGTGACTCATAGAATTTGTTTTACCATAATAGCATACGTATAAACTAGCTTTAAAAACCCGAAGGTCAGTAATACTCGGATAGTATTTTCTTTTTATTAACCGTCCGATAATGCCATACAGCCGAATTATAAATATTCCATATGACGCATTACAGAGGTGAACCCCAAACTACCGCCATTTCATAGAAAATTCAATGAATATTTAAAATTTCATTAACAATTTCAATACTGTAAAATGTCACCTAATTATATTGAGGCTATAAAAGTCGCGATAAATTATTAAAATGTTTTATAATAATATCAGTTTTTTGTGATGAGGTATGACTTCCCCTTAATAACAACGGACAATATAAGTCCGTTATAAGTAGTCTGTTTCGTTATCATAATCTCGTAAACTGTAATCGAAAATCGGTCTAATTCGAGTCATCTGGCACATCGTTGTTCGCACCTGTCAGATTGACAGCTATCAAGTAGACAGTGGGATTCAGACTGTCGAGCGAGACACACCGGCCTACCGCGCTGCCGCTTTCACGCCAAAAAATTCAAAACCGTTAAAATCCATCGTTACACTTGTGACTCTCAACGAGGTGGAATCAAATCGGCAAACGGACACCAGACTGCAAGGCAAGGTATGTGCTTAGCTTGTAACTTGATATTTTGTCCGTTTGATCAGTGGAACAACGATTGTATCGACAGAGCCTAGTTCTGTTATCCAAATGTAAGCAGAAAGCCAGACCAATCGCATGCGTATGCTACATTTTTATGGTGCCGAAACCCGGGATTCCACCTAATCTAATTTTATAGTACCTACTTATCAATTTACCTGTGGTATATCTGGTTATTCAATCGTTAGCTTAGAATATCTATCGTTCGTTATTCTCGCATTCTAAGTTATTTCATCGCATCAGAAGTGCCTACTCATCGTATCGTAAAGTAGTACTACATTCACGAGTTTTCTTCATCATCACCATCGAACCAATTCGACAGTCGTCTACTCAATCGTATGTGTTTCCGTGTTATTGCGAGATCAAATCAAGCAATCATTTTCCTAGTCGGTGCTTGATTTCCATCGGCTCGCAATTATCACGAAAATACATAATTTCAAATAACAATCTCTTTGTTCTAAAACAATTCTGTGCTTACGTAACATTTGTTAGTGAGTAAAATCGCAGTTGTTGTGGATTAAATTAAGCAATCACATACAAATCAGTGCTTAATCTAACTCACAATAACTTTCTATTCGTTTTTCTAGTAATATCTCATCCAATATTATCGTAATTACCTACTAGAAAAAATATTCCATTACTTGTGTGTGACAAAATATCGAACAAACTCGAGGGTACCTACATAGAAAATCACACCACGCCCGCCGCGTTGCACTGCCGCTGCGCTTACGCTAGACGTGTTTCTTATCGTTATCATTTATTACGCGCTAGGGTTGTGCATGCACAAGTTTTGTACTCGAATTCATTGTTTACATTTTGTTTACACACAAATCGTGTCACGTATTTAGTGAAGTGAAACTTTATCGTTGCAAAGGTATTAAATAATAATAATTATAACTCAAAACGGTATTTAATATTTTTTTTATTAGTAGTTAACATTCACATCGGTATCTCGTTATTATATTTCGACAAACATACATTTTATTCCTTTATTGCTTAGACTTGTTATAAAATATTGTTACAAAATTAACAATGTCTTTATTAATAAAAAATTCTCGTAAACGTCAATCGTTAAAAAAGTGTAATTCAAAATCAATCGATGTCGAATATACTAGTAGGGATCTCCCGGCTTTGCGTCGAAAACGTACCATCACTTTTAAACGATTATCTAAGGCGCTTGAGGTAGGCGTTTTGGCTTCGACCGATCCATCATATATAGATTTGTTTTTATCGTATCACCAAGACGTAAAAAATATAGCTGCGAATTTTGAGGATGCACATTTTACCATTTTAGAAATTTTGGATGATCCGGAACATGAAGATAATGCAATTCATGAATCATTCGATGAAATGTATTATAAAATATTATCGATACATCGTAATCTTACTAAAATCGAATCGTTACCTTCATCGAATTCTCCATCGAATATTCGGTTGCCAAAAATCGTACTTCCGACTTTTAGCGGAGATATTAAGCAGTTCCCAGAATATTTCGATGTTTTTAATGCACTAATACATAATTCGAAATCTCTCAGCGATACTGAAAAATTCCATTATCTTGTTTCATCTCTGAGCGGTGATGCGCTAACCCTAGTGAAGGCATTCCCACTTACGCACGAGCACTACAGCGACGCGTATGAAGCTCTTATTACTCGATACAAAAGCAAACGCGATTTAGCTTTTACATGTTGGCGTGATCTTTTGAATATTGACTTCAGGTACGGTGACGCTAAGTTGTTTCGAAAATCACTCGATCTATTTGAAGAAAATTTATGTATTCTAAAAACAGTTAATTTGCCTGTCGGACATTGGGATTTTATTCTGGTATATCATATTTTATCGAAACTCGATGCGAAGCTGCGTCGTGATTTTGAAGAAAAGTATTCTGAAACCGAATTTCCTTCTTACGTTCAACTTAAGGGATTTTTACAATCCAAATGTGAGGCTTTGATACGTGATACGCATTTTTCTGAGTCGGTAAAAATAAATAAGCCGCAAAATAAATCGAATATCAAAATCGTAACTTCGTCTTCGCAGTCTAGCCGTCCTAGCGTATCTCATGCACTTGTCGCATCGAATAATGATGATCAATCGCGCCCCTCAAATACCGCGAACGCTGCCACCCGTAATATGAAGTGTTCGTTTTGCAGTGAATCTCATTCAATATCGTCTTGCTCGGGGTTTCTAAATAAGTCTTATGATGATCGCATGAAGATTGCTACTGAGAAGAACTGGTGCAACAATTATCTTAAGCCATCTCATCAATTGAAAAATTGTAAATCAATTTTTTCATGTCGCACGTGCAAGCGTTAACATCACACCTTACTCCATCGCGACAAATCTATCGAATCAAATCAATCCGCGTCGTCTTTGGTTTTAAGGTCACCCACTCATACAACCGTTTTGCTTGCCACTGCAATCGTACACATTCGAGACGCATCGGGCACTATGCAATCTTTTCGTGCACTGTTCGATACCGGAAGTCAGAGTAACTTCATAACGGTAAAACGACTACAGTTAAATCCTACAAACACCAAAGCAATCGTAAGCGGTCTTGGCGACCACGCGGCTCCTCTTCTTGGTGACATCACTTGCTCCGTAGGTACGGACAATAAAACACTATTTACATTGAACATGCACGTGATCACTAAAATATGTGGCGATCAACCTATTGCTAAATTAAATACGTCAGGCTGGTCACACGTACGATCGTTACCGTTGGCGGACCCCGGCTTCGATATACCGGGCTCCATCGACCTTTTGTTCGCAGCCGATGTCTTCGCCGAGTCTCTTCTCAATCAGCGTATCAAGGGAGATTCTAATCAACCTACCGCTTTTAATTTTGTGTTCGGTTGGCTTCTATTAGGCAAAACTCGTTTAGCTACTAATACCTTGGTACACACTTCACTAGAAATCGATAATGAACTAAATTCATTAGTTAAACAATTTTGGGAACTAGATTCCATTTCGAAACCATCACTTTTGACTCCAGATGAATTATTATGCGAACAAAAATTTGTATCTGATCATTCTCGCGATTCATCTGGACGATATATCGTACGTTTGCCTTTCATAACCGATGTGGAACCTATGTTTGAAGGCTCTCGTGATGTTGCACTACGCCGATTCTTTGCTATTGAACGAAAACTGTCACGTGATCTATCGTTATATCAACAGTATGCTGAATTTATGTCAAATTACATTGAAAGCGGTCACATGTCTGTAGTCCCAGCTGACGAGTTAAGCGTAGGAAAATATTACATCCCTCATCACTGTGTACTTAGACCGGATTCCGCTACGATACGTCTTCGCGTCGTGTTCGATGCTTCCGCTAAGGATTTTCATTCTCGTTCCTTAAATGACTCTCAATTAATCGGTCCGAAATTGCAACCCAATATTTTGGAAATTCTGTTACGTTTTAGGGAACATAATATCGTCTTCATGTGTGACGCTCGACAGATGTATCGTCAAATTCTACTTTCACCTGATCATCGCGACTATCAGCGTATCTTTTGGAGAAACTCAACGAGCGATCCTCTTCAAGAGTACCGTCTGAATACCGTGACGTATGGAGTATCGTCCTCTCCGTTCCTTGCTTGCCGTACTTTGCGACAGCTCGCTGAAGACGACGGAGATTCATACCCACTAGCAAAGAAGATCATTTTGTCGGACGTTTACATCGATGACGTTGTCACGGGATTCGAATTCAACATTAGCAAAGAATCAACTTATCGCTTTATTCAAACACGGTGGTTTTGAACTAAGGAAATGGGTTAGTAGTGATCCACGTTTATTATCAGATCTTCCCATTTCAGATCGTCTCTCAGGATCTGTCTCATTAGACAGTTCAGAATCGTCAACATTTAAGGTTCTTGGCTTAAGATGGGATCCGTCAACAGATTCTTTTCTGTTTGAAATAGCATCTTCAGATCGACCGTGTACAAAACGCGCTATTCTGAGCGAACTCGCCAGAATATTCGACCCACTAGGATTTCTATCGCCTATCACAATACAAATCAAATCGTACATCCAAAAGCTTTGGATTCTCGGTATTGGATGGGATCAATCGCCACCTGATGAGGTTATTAGTACATGGAAGAAATACAAAAATCAACTATCGGAATTAGGTCAACTTCGAATACCTCGCAGGCTCACACTCGCTAATGCTGATTCGTATGAACTTCACGGCTTTTGCGATAGCTCAGAAACAGCATACGGTGCTGTTATCTACCTACGCGTCACTGAAAGAGACGGTAGTGTGCATGTGTTCTTCGTTTGCTCAAAGGCTCGTGTTGTTCCGCTTAAGCGTGTTTCATTACCTCGTCTTGAGCTCTGCGCTGCGGTTCTTCTTTCCGATTTATACAAATTCGTACGAGACACTTATTTCCAACGTATTCCAATCGCTACTGTTCACTTGTGGTCGGACTCAACAGTTGTTCTCTCTTGGTTACGCTCTCATCCTTCGCGCTGGGCAACGTTTGTCGCCAATCGAGTCAGCCATATTCAGAGTGTCACACCCGTTGAATGTTGGCATCATGTGGCTTCTGGAGAAAATCCTGCCGACGTCTGTTCGCGTGGGCAGTTTCCTCGTGAACTTCTTGACAATTCCCTATGGTGGGCGGGACCAACCTGGTTATTGTTGAATCATGAGGCTTGGCCGTATAGGAGTGACAGTAATTCTCATTCCGAACATAGTGAGGTTATCGTATTATCGGAAGAACGCAAATCGTTAACTTTAGTCTCAAGTGACCATTCCACAAACGCAAATATTGAATCGAATATCTACGATAACTTATTAAATCGTTTTTCATCGTTACACAAAATTGTTAATATTCTCAGTTATATTTATCGCTTTCTTAACAACTGTCGTAATCAAAATCAATCAAATCGTAACAATTTTCTTAATAACGTAGAACGACATCAAACTTTGATGAAAATTGTGAAGTACGTGCAATCTCAAGTTTTCACTGCAGAAATATCTGCTTTACAAAATAACAAATCGTTATGCAAACCGTTTCGAAAACTTAATCCGTTTATCGATAAGCAAGGTGTGCTCAGGGTGGGCGGCCGGATTTCTAGATCGGGTTTAGAATACGAACACAAGCATCCGGCGTTTTTACCGTCCGACCACACTCTCACGTTTTTAATAATCGATCATATTCATAAATCGTATTGCCATACTGGCATCAACACCACCCATTTTTTACTCCTTCAACAATTCTGGATCATATCCGCTAAACGAACTATTCGTCGTCGTCTATCTAAATGTATTCAGTGCTTTCGAACAAATCCGCAACCTTTGCAGCCTTTCATGAGTGATCTTCCCAGTTTTCGAGTAAACGAAGTTAAACCGTTTTCGGTAGTAGGCGTGGACTTTGGTGGCCCTTTCCGTGTCAAATTGGGGTCATATCGAAATGCTAGAATAGAGAAGGCATACCTGTGTCTGTTCGTGTGTTTGGCCACCAGAGCAGTTCATTTGGAGGTGGTATCAACTCTATCCACGGACGGGTTCATCGCGGCTTTGCGGCGTTTCGTGGGTCGTCGTGGACGTTGCAGTGTTATACACGCAGATTGCGGCACTAATTTTGTCGGTGCCAAAAATCTTCTATATTCCTTGCAATACGCTTCTGACGCCGAGCAAATTCAATTCAAATTCAACACACCCAGTGCGCCTCACCATGGTGGAGTTTGGGAAATCCAAATAAAGGCAGCAAAGGCACATATGTATCGCGTGATAGGCGATCAAGCACTAACGTTTGAAGAGCTCACGACGCTCTTCGTCCAAATCGAAGCCATGTTAAACTCACGGCCTTTGTATCAAATCAGTTCTGATCCAAATGACATTTCTTGTCTAACCCCCGGTCATTTTCTCACCTTAGAGCCTTTGACAGCTGTCCCTGATGAAGATCTCTCAAACACAAACATAAAACGGCTTCATCGCTGGCAGATGTTACAAGCTTTGCAACAGAATTTTTGGTCTAGATGGAAATCCGAATATTTAAATTCTCTTACCCAACGCGCCAAATGGACTAAACATTCTAAACCGTTATCGATGGGTTCGATGGTGATAATCAAGGATGACAATCGCAGCCCTTTACAATGGGCTTTGGCTCGAGTAGTGGAGTTGAAACCTGGCGTTGATGGAGTGGCTCGGAGTGCTGTAGTTAGAACAGCTAACAACACTCTTATTCAAAGACCGTTGGTTAAACTTTGTCCTCTTCCTATAGAAGACTAGTTTAAATCGTCGTGTTAGCAAATTAGCAATTATTCGTAAATAAACCGTAGTTAAGTAAGCAAATCTTAGTTATAGTTATTATTCGTTATCTTCTACTTGATGCTGTCTTCAGCAATTTTATCTCTTTCTGTTTAGTTATTTTTTTTTCTCTAACCAGAAAATACCATAGGCATTTTGGTGGGCGGGATGTTTCGTTATCATAATCTCGTAAACTGTAATCGAAAATCGGTCTAACTCGAGTCATCTGGCACATCGTTGTTCGCACCTGTCAGATTGACAGCTATCAAGTAGACAGTGGGATTCAGACTGTCGAGCGAGACACACCGGCCTACCGCGCTGCCGCTTTCACGCCAAAAAATTCAAAACCGTTAAAATCCATCGTTACACTTGTGACTCTCAACGAGGTGGAATCAAATCGGCAAACGGACACCAGACTGCAAGGCAAGGTATGTGCTTAGCTTGTAACTTGATATTTTGTCCGTTTGATCAGTGGAACAACGATTGTATCGACAGAGCCTAGTTCTGTTATCCAAATGTAAGCAGAAAGCCAGACCAATCGCATGCGTATGCTACATAGTCTATCCGTGCAGGGGCGAAGAAAGAATACTAACCTCTGCGGCTGGGGTCAGCCTGTCGTAAAAGGCGACAAAACAACCCACCCTAGCTATGCGGTAGGGCCTCAAGCCCGTTTGGATGGCGACCAGCCGACCACCTTTGGTCTTAAGTATGCCGCCATAATAACCTGGTGTTGTGTTCCGGCATTAGTGACCCAAGTTCCTGTACTCTTATGGGACAGCAGCGTGTTCGCGATGCCACTGGCGTTGCAAACATCCATAGGCGACGGTAACTGCTAAATTCTAAGCGGGCCGTCAGCCTGTCTGACGTCCTACAGCAAAAAAGAAATATAATACATACATACTCGTCACACATGTTTATGGTGCAAAGGCGGGTAACACATTTCAGTAATCTCGGCATACATGATTTCTCAATTTTTTCCTTCACTGTCCTTAAGTGGTTAATGTTATATATATATATATATATATATATATATATATATATATATATATATATATATATATATATATATATATATATATATATATATATATATATATATATATATATATATATATATATATATATATATATATATCTATACTTCTATACTACTATTATAAAGAGGAAAGATTTGATTGTTTGCTTGTTTGTTTGTTTGTTTGCTTTGAATAGGCTCCGAAACTACTGACCCGATTTAAAAAATTCTTTCATTGTTGGGAACCTACACTATCCCCGGGTGACATAGGCTATATTATATTTTCAAAAAAATTAGGGATCCTTACTAAAACTCCAATAATGTAACTCAAAGTGTAAAAAAATTACCTAAAATATTATTTAAATCGCGTGCGTTGCGAAAACTATTGATGATAGAATAAAATAATGTACTACAACTTTGCAGAACACATCATTATTTACAAAAAGTGTCGCGATAGCATATGTCTAACTATTATAGTTATGCCACAATAAGTATTCTTTTATTTTAAAAATTTAATTAAAATGCCGCCCCCAGAAAAGGCTCTTTAATTGGATCTTGGTATTAATCCTTATCAAAATAAATTACTTCATATTCAAAACTGTTTCAATACCTTTATATAACTTTTTGAATTATTCAATTCGAAATTCCATTCGAAAGATATCACGAGTTTAAATATGTAAGTATTAGAAAAATGTTGCGTGGTAGCCGCTCACCCTGTTCGGCTAGCTAGGCATCACCTTATGCAATGTAGGCGTGCGTCACTGGGGTTTTTACAAAAATTAGAATACTTATTAAAAAATAACGAAAATAAATAAAAAGTAATAACAAAAAAATCATTAAAATAAAAACTCATAGAAATAATAATATACAAACTTTCTTTATAATTTTATTTTTTTATTAACCTGACGCAAATAGAAGGGTTTGCCCTCAGGGGCGCTCCTCTGTCTGAGGAGTGCACGGGTGTGCGTACCCGAGGTGCCCGAGCATCCGTCGCTTCACTCCCCTCTCCGTTCGAGGCGACAGAGTCCTACCTTTCTTTCCGTCTACCTCTTACATCCTTTCCAACTTAGTTCTCTGTTCGTGGCGTGGTCCCCGGTGGGATGGTTGCGAATACTGATTGGGGTCCCGGGTTCTACCCTGGGACCTGATTTGGTAGTCAAAACCATGCCTATTTCGACTGCGCCTGCACAGAGAGTGTTCCCGGGGCGGGAATTCCATCCTCGCTGTCGGTTGGTCTTGCTGGGCCGACTACGACGTCAGGCGACTCTGCTTTTTCTGGAGTGTCGTCTGGTAGTCGTACTCACGCCTGACTAGCACGCGACAGGGATGCGAGTCCCGTCCGGAATTGGCCGCGGACCTGTCGCTCCCGGCCCTGGTTCTGTCCATGGTCGGGGGCGATCCTGGATGGACGGCCGTTGCCTCCTTTTGCGAGGCAGTAGTGTGTGCAAGGGAGGCGGCGGAACGGGAGCGGGAGTCCGCCACCGCACTCCCCTCCCGCCAACGTAGGCCGCGTCGTCGGCGCCGGAGGGCGGGCAACGATCTCCGGCCGCCGTAGAAAGCGGCCGCGGGCGGCCCCTCGGGGAAGGATCCACCGCCCGCACTATTGCCGCGAGGGAGAAGGCCGCGTGCTGTTCCGCAGCCCCCCTCAACTCCTAGAGTTGTTACAAGAGAGCGCTGGGGGGACGAAACCCTGACCCCCTGGCGCCAGCACTTTAGAAGGGGCCCGCTTTAAGACAAAGCGTTGGCCGTCGCCGGCCCGGGCCACGAGATCGGCAGGCCATATATCCGTGGGCCCGGGCGTAGGCGATAGGAGAACAGCGGGGTTTTTTAGTGGGTAGTCGGATGGTCGAACATCTTTTCCGGAGTCCCTTATATCCCTCGGTCCCCCCGTCAAGAGAGGTTTTTCCCCGAGACCGAAAAAAATAGAAGGGTTTAATTTTTAATTTTTTGTTAAATACCCGTGCGAAGCTGGGACGGGCTGCTAGTATATATATACATATACATATATGTAAAATTACATTTTGAATGACTAAATCAACTAATATCACTTGGTTTTTAATCTTATATGAACCGTAAGCAGAGTAGTAACTGCCAGAGATAAGTCCACCTAATATGTTTTAGGATGACGTAGAATGTGCCTTAGTACAAAAAAATATCATAGTAATACTTAAACTGATAAAAGTCATATTATGCCACATAAATCTAAGTACTTCAAATTCATTTTCCTCGCTGGAGGATTTAACTCGTAGAGTCCAGAACAGACTTCATACTAGATGAAAATTTTGTTCATTGAATCAGATTCTAATTCCCAAATACCTGATGGCAACTGAATTAAGCCAGTGGCATGTAGATACTCTGTGGTACACGAATAGAGCAAGGTTGCATCGCTGGAGCTCTTTGCCCACGCTCATGGAACTGATTTGTGAAACATCGCAAGAATTCCTCAACCGATGTGCTTTTGTTTGTACCTCAATTTAAAAGCATATAGTGGGTAATAAAAGTTGTTACTTTAACTATATTCACTCATGTTACACTCATATACCTATTTTTATACGTTTAATTCTTCTTAATTTATTTAGGTGTATATTTATAAACTAGTGTAACATTGCATTACTTTGCTCTTTTATGAAAATTCAAAATAATTGTAACATATGAAGGGTCTAGACATATAAAAATATTGTAGACTAGCTGTGCCCGCGACTCCGTCTGCGTGGAATAGTGATTTTGGGTAGAATTTTTTGGATATATCCTATGGTTTATTTTGGATTACAAACTCAGGGTTTACCTAAAATATAAATGATATATGCAAACAGTCAGTATTATCGAATGCAATTGTTACGCCTCCGGAATAAGTACGTTCGAACCTACAAACTCCAGCCTAAGCTAAATCCTATTTCATATGATTGATGACATAAATCCGAGGTTAATTTAAATTAGAAATTCAACCTATCGTGTCCAGCCTAAGCCGAACCCTATTTCATATGATTGATGATATAAATCTGAGGTCAACTTAAATGGGTATATTAATTTCTGAAACTTATCATTTTTAACAAAAACTATTTTTTTTTCTAAAAAATAGCCTTAGTTACTCCTTGATACATCAGCTATCTGCCAGTGAAATTCCCGCCAAAATCGGTGCAGCCATTTCAGAGATTAGCCGGAACAAACACACAGATAGACAAAAATTGTAAAAAATGTTGTTTTGGTATATGTACCGTGTATACGTCCGAATGCACTTAGTATAAAGAGGTTATTTTAATATTACAAACAGACCCTCCAATTTTATTTATTTGTATAGATCTATGAGATGACGATGAAGTTCATGAAGCACACACACACATATATATATATATATATATATATATATATATATATATATATATATATATATATATATATATATATATATATATATATATATATATATATATATATATATATATATATATTATTAGGAACCAGAAGTGAGGATTAATAAAAAAAAGAAACAAATTGGAGGTAGACTAACCTCAGTTCTATATTTATCTCATTACAATTAAAAACTAAATAATTCACATCAAACGATTTTATAATTAGAAATATGATTACAGGTAATTCACTATATACGTAACAGATCAACCGTAAAACAATAATGGAATAGATTAAGAACTAAATTAACAAGAAAATATGGCCGACGTATACCGCACGACCTATCGAGGACACGTGCTTGCCTAAGAATCGAACCGACAATAACGAAATGAGAGGCAGACCGACAGCTTCCGCACGCGATGACGACCGGACGAAAAAGAGAACTGGCACCTACTTGCGGCGCATTATATAGAAGCGGTCGGCCCGTCCCTCACTCGTTCCCACTTCACACTCTAAAAGTGATTCTCTTTAGTTGTTTTAAATATCAGCAAGCGATAATTTTGAATGTTGTCTTTGACAGTTGTAGCCAACTTCACACGGATGGTATTTCCTTAGGAGTACATCTGATACGGCCTTTCCTGACAGCTGATCGTCCTCGATCCTGGGCTGCATACGGCCGTTGAGGCGTCCAAGACGTGACCTAGTCCAGTGATGTCATCGACAATCCAGCCGTAGCACTCGTAGACGGTAGCGGGTCGACGACATCACCCGCGTAACACGGAGACAGCGTAGCGGGTGGGATGTCATCAGTACGGTCATCATCGCCAGAAGGCAATGTCGACGTTGATGGCTGAGTGGACTCCAAGGGGTCTGCTTCATCTAGAATCAATCGGAACCATTAATAGGCCCTAACCTACCCTTTCCCAATTTACAGACACCTGCTTAGCGAATCTAACGCTACAGCTAAAAACTGACAACGACTTGACAAACTAACGCACAGTCAATGATATGCACGACTTGGTATCAGACACCAACGATACACACGACTTGACAAAGTAACGCATTGTCAACGATATGCACGACTTGGTATCAGACACCAACGATACACACGACTTACCAAACTAGCGCATTGTCAACGATATGCACGACTTGGTATCAGACACCAACGATACACACGACTTGACAATATTTCAACGCCCGCGTTCGCCTAGCGATATGACACGCTACGAAACGCACACTCGCAGTCAAAAATGCAGCACACGCCTCCGGAGACCACCCGCCACGTCACGGCACCACCCGCCGAGCCGCAGCTTGCGTCGTCTTCCCGTAGTCCCCGCTGACAAGTCTCAACTCGTACGGGCCGCTGGGTAGAATGCTCACGACCTTGCAAGGCCTCTGCATTCCCGAATCCAGTCTACCTGTCGAAACAAAATATGGCTGAGGTAGTCTGCGTGCGGTATGAGCACACCTTTTCTGTACTCAATGGAGAAGTCGAAATCTTGCAAGTAGATCCACCACCTTGCCACCCGCGGCAGCAGATCTTTCTTGCGCTCCGTAGCTTTCATCGCATTGCAGTCGGTGACGACGGTAAACTTCAACCCCACAAGGTAGTGACGGAAATTTTGAAGTGCTTTCACGATGGCTAGCGTTTCAAGCTCGTACGAATGGTATTTACTCTCGGCGCCTTGTGTAACCTTGCTGTAGTACGCGACTACGTGTTTCTTACCATCCGGATGGATTTGTAGCAACACTGCTCCATAACCAATGCTACTCGCATCCGTATGGACTTGGGTGAGATACTTGGGATTGAAAATGGCTAGGACCGGTTCGTTTGTTAAGTACCGGATGAGCTCCTGACGGATGGACTCGTGTTCCGATGTCCAGAAGAACTCGGAGTCTTTTCGGGTGAGATGAGCAAGTGGTGCGGTTTTGGTGGCATAGCCCTTGATGTACCGCCTAAAATAACCGGCAAGTCCTAGGAGTTGCCTTACCTGCTTGGCTTTTACTGGTGCGTTCGAGTGAACCAAGGCCTCAATCTTACGCGGGCTCGGCCTCACCTGACCCTTACTTATGATTCTACCGAGATACTCTACCTCAGTGACCAAAAAGGAGCATTTTTGTAGGTTCACCGAAAATCCAGCATTTGTAAGCGTTTCTAACACCCGACGAAGCAAATCGGTACCCTCCTCTACGCTATTACTCATAAGGAGTACGTCGTCAATATAAACCAACGTGTTCCCGTCATTTATATGTTCGCGCAACGTGTCATTAATTATTCTTTGATAGACGATCGGACTGTTAGCCAAACCGAAGGGCATTTTTAGGAATTCAAAATGGTCCTCTGGCGTTACAAAACCGGTTAGGTGCACACACTCTTCTTTAATTCTAATTTGATGGAAACCAGAGGCCATATCTAGGCTTGAAAAGTAGGCATAGGTACCCAGCCGATCAATCTGGTCCTCTATCAAGGGGAGGGGGTACCTATCTTTGACTGTGATACGATTGAGAGCCCGAAAATCTACACAAAGCCGATCCGAACCGTCGCGTTTCTTCACGAGTATGATTGGGCTGGCGTACTCCGAGGTCGAGCGTCTTATGATGCCCTTTTCTAAAAGGTCCGCTGTTATTTCTCTAACCTTTACCTTCTCGGAGTAAGAGAGTCTGTCTATATGGCCGATAGACTACCGGGGTGGAGCTAGTCAATTTAATGTCCATTTCGCCTGTTGTTACAGTGGTTTCAGCGGTTCCCGTATTAAAAAATTTTGAAAACTCTCTGATAATGCCTAACAGTTTATCGCGCTCGAAACCTTTTACTTCCGTATTTATCTGAATATCCTCTGCTTGCGAAGTAACGAGGTTAACGCATTTCACGGGTTCCGAATGAGAAAGATACTGACGATCTTTTGTGCGCACGTAAGTCACACCGTCACGGTTAAGTATGTCCGTTCCTATTACAATAGACGTTACCATCAGTGAAGATGGTACTACCACCAGGTCCGCTTCGATCGACAAAACTGTCAAACTCAATGACAATCGTAATATACGAGGTAGAAAGAAACTCGTGGTGATGTCACTACTCTTAGAACAGTTCGAGTAATCCGTGCACCAATTAACGCTACGCTCATTTCGAGACTCCGCCTTATGGTTTATTGCAGTAAGCTCATAGGTTACTAGGAGTATTGGAATCTGCGAATAGTCTATTCGCGCCGTTGGCACCCGGAGGTTTTGGCTTCACAGTACAATTGCGACGTAAGTGACCTCTTTGACCGCAAATGAAACACTTAATGTCTTTATCGCGATTTAACTGTGGGGGACGTGACGTAACCTTTGATGCGGAGCCACGTGGTTCACGTGCGTTATAGTTCGGTTTTGTGTAAATAGACAAGAAGGACACGATGTTATCCGGGTTTAGGTCAGCATTAGACGCTACCGCGCGCAATTGAGGGTTAGTAATTCCTCTTATCACGATGAGTGTACGTAATTCATCGCTTAGGCCTTGTACAATACGTAAACGAAGTAAAGTGCGCCGGGCATATTCAGCGTAAGTAGCGTATCTATCCGAGGTATTATTCATGGCATCGAAAAGTATGTTTGCGTAGTCAAGCCTAGCCGGACAAAGGGACTTAAAGTCTCTTTTAAAATTAGACCAGGTTCTGTCGTTAGTGACCCATTCACCTATCCACACCTTAGCATCCGCTTTTAAACAATTTGCCACGCGGGACAAACATTCGTGGTCGGACCATCCGTTAGCCTCTTTCGCACGGTCTACCTCCTCGCACCACACTTCGATATTATTAATAGTAGGGTCAAAGTTAGACACGAAATAATTGTGTGTACGTACCGGTTGGACTGCCTTTACAGCGTCAATAATCGCTTGAGCGAGGATAGAAGTCTCTGAACCGCGCTAGACTGATTCCGAGACACGACCCTGCTCCACGTAGCTAGGTTTATCGAGTACACTAAGCGCGGAGAAAGGGACAGGTTCTGACCTACCACATATCGGGGTTTGTAATCGCGGCGGTGGAGTGCGACTTTTTACGTCATGACCACGATCGTTATAAACACTATGACGAGATACCCTACGCGGATGGCTGTGGCTTCGCGACCTACGGCGAGATCGACGTGACCTACGGTACCTTTTCTTTGAACGCCGTAACGTGCTATGAGAACGACTAGACCGGCATGAAGCAAGCACTACGAGAATGACGAGATCTATCGTATGATGCGCGACTGTCGCCACTTGTAAAAGAATTTCGCGAACGCGATCTTTTGCGATGACGGTCACGTAGGCGCTTATCACGAGAACGGGAGGTGTGTCTAGTACGCGAGCCACCCCGTCGATGCTGAGAACGTCCACGTGACGTAGATCGCGACATTTCACACACTAGAACACTAATTAACTCTTAACGTACCTTAGTTTGGTATTAATACGAAAATGTGCAAAATAAAAATATGAAGAGGGTAATCGTGAATCACTTGTTATCTGTGAGCCTTGAGTTCAATATCCCACTTCTGATATTAGGAACCAGAAGTGAGGATTAATAAAAAAAAGAAACAAATTGGAGGTAGACTAACCTCAGTTCTATATTTATCTCATTACAATTAAAAACTAAATAATTCACATCAAACGATTTTATAATTAGAAATATGATTACAGGTAATTCACTATATACGTAACAGATCAACCGTAAAACAATAATGGAATAGATTAAGAACTAAATTAACAAGAAAATATGGCCGACGTATACCGCACGACCTATCGAGGACACGTGCTTGCCTAAGAATCGAACCGACAATAACGAAATGAGAGGCAGACCGACAGCTTCCGCACGCGATGACGACCGGACGAAAAAGAGAACTGGCACCTACTTGCGGCGCATTATATAGAAGCGGTCGGCCCGTCCCTCACTCGTTCCCACTTCACACTCTAAAAGTGATTCTCTTTAGTTGTTTTAAATATCAGCAAGCGATAATTTTGAATGTTGTCTTTGACAGTTGTAGCCAACTTCACACGGATGGTATTTCCTTAGGAGTACATCTGATAATATATATATATATATATATATATATATATATATATATATATATATATATATATATATATATAAATGGTATAATGAATTAAATCATAAAAATAAAACTCTCCAAAAATAACTACAAGAGATAGAATTAGAAAGAAAATATGTTATTTGATGGAAATATTTTACAACGATAAATCACGGGTTTTACTGATATTTCCTAATACATTAGGTAGTGCCGTTGTAGTACTGAATGAATCCTTTTCTAAAACCTGATTGAACATCCGGTAGAATGTTATTTGATTCTATGTATTCAACTATTTGGAGACACACAACTTTTTCAGGTATCTTACAGAGGCATCGCAAAATACTGATAAGACGTAGGTCTTTAAAAGTTGAGGGTTACTTTTCTTAGGTACGGGACGAACAACTGCTTGCCGCCACAAATCAGCAAAGATATTTGTTATTATTGACATAATAATTATGAGCGTAAGCGTGCCAAGTGAATTTGGTAAGGTTAAATTAATCATCTTAATATTAATACCGTCTACTCCGAAGGTTTTCAATTTCAATGACTGGAATATTTTCAGATAATAAATGATAATACTTCCTGTGTGTACTGTGATATTCAAAATAATTATGTAACTTGCTAGACTCTTACTTTATTTTCTCTAGGAACATACAGGAAAGCTTGTTAATAATTTTTGGGTCACGGAGATGCTCTGGAAGTAGATTTTCTTTATGCGATGTGGGTATTTTCGATTTTAAGTTTTTCCATAATACCTTAGAATTTCATATTTCATATTTTTATTGATTTGCTGATTAAAATATGCCCTTTTTTCATTAATTAACGCAAAAAATGATAAGCGTTTAAGTGTTAGATAGTATTTCTTATGGCCTTCCAGTTTAGTATCTTGATAAGTTTATGGTCTTTATCCCTAAGCCTGAATATTACCCTGATATTTTCAGTTATCCATGGCTTAGGCTTTGTTTTATATAACGTACTTTGCACTGGCACATGAAGATCAAAGAACTGAGAAATACAGCAACTCAAGGTATTCACCATGATATTAATATCATTTATTTGACATATTTCGTACCAAGGAATCATATTTAAGTAACGTTCAAGACTTCAGGGAGTATGCTTATTAATGGATGAAACATTACTAAACGAGGTTTAAGTTTTTCATTTTTTATAAATTTTTCATAAGTAATGAAGGAGTGATGACCAAGTTCGCTTATATTATCTACACAAACCATATATGAGTCCATGTCTGTACATACAATATCTATCAAAGAGGAAGAATTATCTGAATGATGTTTATGCACACTAATTACCTGTTTAAAAATAAGATGATCGAGGAAAACATATATTTTTTTTACTATTAAAGCTATTCCCATTCAATAAATATACATTAAAGTCTCCAAGTAGCATAATATGATCATAAGGTGCCATTGTCAGGATAATTTCACATAACCCGTTTAGAAATCTGTCCAAATTTAGCCAAGGTGGTCTATATGCTGTGTCTATTAATATATTTTTACTGTTTCTCTTTAAATTCACCCAAAGTTGTTCTACATCCGGCTGTTTAAGGTGTGAATTAATTTTAGGATAAATATTAGAATTGATGTAAAATGCAACTCCACCACTTCTATCCCCACATATAGATTTTGGCCGTAGTATGTATCCTAGTCACACACTGGGACACTAGGAGATCGATGTTCCTTTTTTTTTGGTCTCGGGGTAAAACCCTCTCTTGACGGGTTCCCCCGGCCCGGGGGGACCGAGGGATATGTAGGACTCCGGGAAAGATGTTTGGCCATCCGACTACCCACTAAAAAACCCCGCTGTTCTCCTATCGCCTACGCCCGGGCCTACGGAAATGTGGCCTGCTGATCTCGTGGCCCGGGCCGGCGCCGGCCCGCCCTTTCTCAAGGCGGGCCTCTTCTAAAGTGTTGGCGCCAGGGGGTCAGGGTTTCGTCCCCCCGGTGCTCTCCTCTGTTGACTCAAGGAGTTGAGGGGGGCCGCAGAACAGCACGCGGCCCTCTCCCTCGCGGCAATAGTGCGGGCGGCGGATTCGCCCCCGAGGGGCCTCCCGCGGCCGTCCATCCAGTATCGCCCCCGACCATGGACAGAACCAGGGCCGGGAGCGACAGGTCGGCGGCCAATTCCGGACGGGACTCGCACTCCCGTCGCGTGCCGGTCAGGCGTGGGTACGACTACCAGGCGACACTCCAGAAAAACTAGGGAGTCGCCCAACGTCGTAGCCGCCCCAGCAAGACCAACCGACAGCGAGGATGCGATTCCCGCCCCGGGAACACTCTCTGTGCAGGCGCAGTCGAAATAGGCATGGTTATGACTACCAAATCAGGGCCGCAACCATCCCACCGGGGACCGCGCCACAAACAGAAAGTGAAGTTGGAAAGGATGTAGTAGGTAGACGGGAAGAAAGGTAGGACTCTGTCGCCTCGGACGGAGAGGAGAGTGAGGCGACGGATGCTCGGGCACCTCGGGTACGCACACCCGTGCACTGATGTTCCTCTCCTGGGCGAAGCCAAGTCTCGTTTATTGCTATTATATGCACGGAATGCTTACTCATCGCTAATAAAAATTCATCGTGATTGGTCGCAATTTATCCAGTATTAAATAAACCAAACTTAAGCAAATTATTGTTAGCCATAATAACATTTAATAATAAAATTTAAAAAAAAAACGAAAAAAGAAAAAAATTATCCCACTAGTTCTTATTTTTGTTTTAATTAAAACTGTATTAATAGTTATCATTGCTTGAGTTTTTGCCTTATACCATACAAAGTCCCATCCGCAGTTCCGATACTTGCTATGGCTTTTTTTATTTTTTAAACTACATTTGGTATGGAGAACTGTCACTTCGACATTCCTTTTTGAATTTTGAAACATACGCAATAACGTAGGATACATAAATAAATTCGTCCAGCTTCATTTAATCATCCTATTCGTTTATCAATCATTCGAATCTTGATCAATTAATTAGTTCTCTTTTTTTATTGCTGTAGGACAGCAGACAGGCTGATGACCCGCTTAGAATTTAGCAGTTACCCTCGCCTATGGGTGTTTGCAACGCCAGTGGCATCGCGAACACGCTGCTGTCCCATAAGGGTACAGGAACTTGGGTCAATAATGCCGGAACACAATACAAGGTTATTATGGCGGCATACTTAAGACCAAAGGTGGTCGCCATCCAGACGGACTCGGGGCCCTACCACGTAGCTAGGGTGGGTTGTTTTGTCACCTTTTACGACATGCCAACCCCGGCTGCAGATTAGTATTCTTTCTCCGCCCCTGCACGGATATAGAGAGAGATTTATGAATTCGATCCTCACGGAGGACTAAATATTAATAATATGCAAATATTATTGATGACTTTTGTAGTGAAATATCGCATTGCTAGTGAAGGTCACTAGTTCTCTTTGTATCCAGAGGCTGAGTCTAAAATAGATGTTAATTTACAAAAGAAAAGTGTCTATGTAATAAATCAAATATGTAGTTACCATAACATAAGCACATTGATGCTTACATTGAAACTAGATGGAGCTGAGTAAATTGTTAACCCATTATCATATTTTAATTTGTTAAGGATATTTATTTTTATAAGGATGAATACCAAGATATAAATAAATAAAGAATCTTTTCTAGCGGCAGCATTTCGATTAAATTTTTAAAATAAAAGAACACTTATTGTGGCATAACTATAATAGTTAGATATATGCTGTCGCAACACTTTTTGTAAATAATAATGTGTTCTGCAAAGTGGTTGTACATCATTTTATTCTATCATCAATAGTTTTCGCAGCGCACGCGATTTTAAATAATATTTAGGTAATTTTTTCACACCTTGGGTTACATTATTGGAGTTTTAGTAAGGATCCCTAATTTTTTTGAAAATATAATATAACCTATGTTACCCGGGGATAGTGTAGCTTACCAACAGTGAAAGAATTTTTTAAATCGGGTCAGTAGTTTCGGAGCCTATTCAATGCAAACAAACAAACAAACAATGAAATCCTTCCTCTTTATAATATTATTATAGTAGTATAGAAGTATAGATAAAGTAAAGAATGCGACAGCCATCTGACTCCATGACCCGGGACAAAATCCAAGTAATGTTCTTTATTTGTGAACTAGCAGAAAATAATTAATTTGTCCTCTTTTATTATCGACAGAAGTGATTATATAGCCCTATTTTCTAGCTGTGACCACACGATTGCCTGTGTTTTTTTTTTGATAATAATTTTAGGGAAGCAAGCATTAGTCCCCCTGTTGAAGCAGAGTCCCGAAAAGAATTGCTGTATATGAAGCAATTCTTTAAAATAAATAAATTTGTAAGATGCCGATTAACAAGAGTTTATTTTAACAAGACATGACAGAAGTAGAATGAAAAAACAAGTTACGGTTTAAAAGTCACTAGAATATTTTTAAAGTATACTTCTAAAACATGCCAGTGCTTTGATTATATAAATATACAAAACACGCAGGTTTTAACACCTCCCCGTAATTAAAGCACTAACATTCACAAGTATATAAACAATTAAAAGTTAACACTATCACTCTTCCTATCTCTAGGATTTATAGTAAAATATTTTACAGAAACAATAAATTCATTTTTAAAAAAAAGGTAACATCATATTATCCCTAAAGAGGCCAGGCATTCATAGTGTCTCAATTTAGACAATGGCTTAGTGAGAATGTCTGCTGTTTGAAGAGTAGATGGAATGAATTTAATGTCGACTTGATTGGTGGAGATGCACTCACGAATGAAATGATGTCGAATATCAATGTGCTTGGTGCGAGAGTGATGTGTGTTGTTTTTAGTGAGTGAGATGGCACTTTGATTATCGCACATTATTGTTATAGGTGACGATGATTTGAATAAGTCTTTAATCAGTGATCGAATGTAAAGAGCTTCCTTGCAGGCGTCACCAAGAGCCATGTACTCCGCTTCTGTTGTAGATTGAGCTACAGTTCTCTGTTTGCGTGACTCCCACGATATTGATGAACCACTCATCTGAAACACATACCCTGTATAGGATCGTCGATCTATCAGATTACTTGCGTAATCGGCATCAGCGTATCCAATACCATCACCAGTGCCATTATATGTGAGCTTTTTGTCTTTTGTGGCTTTCAGATAACGAAGCACACGTTTGGCAGCTCTCCAGTGTACCTCCCCGTAATGTACGTTGAATTGGCTCAAAACAGATACTGAGTGAGCTATATCAGGTCTGGTACCAATCGCAAGGTACATTAAAGACCCAATGAGCTGCTGGTATGGTAATTCCGGCTTTTCATCAATCGGGTTTGGCCAGACAAGTTTTGTACCCGGCTCCATAGGAGTGGATATTGGGATAGCATCACTCATCCCAAATTTTTCGATCAATTTCTCAATATACCTTGTTTGGTCAAGCGACAGAGAATTACCTTTTCTTGTCACTCTCATGCCCAGACAGTCTTTTAAGGGACCTAAATCTTTGATTGTAAATGATTTTCTTAATTCGACTTTGAATTCTTCCTTCATGTCCCGATCATTGCTGAATATAAAGAAATCATCTACAAATACAGCTACTATAAGTAACTTAGTATCTTTGTGCTTGTAGTATATGCAGTGTTCTTTCTCAGAACGTTTAAATAAAAGTTTGTCCATAGTCTCACAAAGTTTTTTATTCCATTGTCGCGGAGCTTGCTTAAGACCGTAGAGAGATTTCTTAAGAAGACACACTTTGGATTTGCTATCGGCAAAGCCTTCGGGCTGCTCCATGAATATTTCTTCCTCTAAATCGCCGTTCAAGAATGCTGTCTCAACGTCTAAGTGGTCAATATATAAATTAAGTTTCGCTGCATAAGCTACTAAAAGCCGGATTGACGATAGTCTAGCAACCGGAGCAAAAGTTTCACCATAATCCACACCATAGATTTGTGTGAATCCCTTAGCAACAAGCCTTGCCTTATATTTAACTATATCCCCATTCGTATCCCTTTTGACTTTGTAAACCCATTTACATTTAATCACTTTTCTATTTGGAGGTCTATCTACAAGGATCCACGTTCCATGCTTTTGCAGTGAATCATACTCACACTGCATAGCATTCAGCCAGTTTTGACTATAACAATCTTCCATAGCTTGTTTGTAGGTCTGTGGCTCACAATCAGCGCTAATTAGGTTTGCATATTCTGAGTCCGAATATCTAACTGGAGCTTGGCGGTTTCGAAGAGGGTATCTTCGTGCAGTAAGATGTTCAGGACTGTCAACCAATATTTTGGATTCTGAATGAGAAGCAAGTGGTACTTGGTAAGGAGGATCTGCATCTCCTTCAGTAGAAGATTCTGTGTGTTCTTCAGTAAGTTGCATGTTCGATGTAGACGGAAGATTTTGGGTAACTGGTGAAGGAATTTGAAATAATTCAGATTGTGGGATTGAAGTATTCATTGGTTCTTCTTTACCATATTCGCCAGATGGTTGTTTGTTTTCGACAAAGACAACGTCTCTGGCAATTACAACGTTCCTTGGATTCTGAGGATTAATAAGACGATACCCTTTTGTATCTGCTGAGTAGCCAACAAAGATACAGGCTTGAGTCTTGGAGTCGAGTTTCTTGCGCTTCTCTTTTGGGACCAAAACATGCGCTTCACAGCCGAAAACTCGCAAGTGACTTAAATCCACCTTCTTTCCAGTCCACATTTCTTCCGGGATTTTATTGTTTAACGCTTGGGTTGGAGAGAGATTCTTGAGATATATCGCTGTGGAAACCGCTTCTCCCCAATATGCACGTGGTAAACCAGAATCTTGGAGCATTGATCTTGCTTTTTCGACAACAGTTCTGTTAACACGTTCTGATACTCCGTTTTGCTCCGGAGTATAAGGCACTGTCGTTTGATGAACAATTCCATTATTTTTTAGAAAATAAGTCATATTATGATTCAAGAACTCTTTGCCATTGTCCGAGCGCAAAGTTTTAATTTTTAGACCCGTTTGATTCTCCACAAAGCTTTTAAATTCAACAAATTTACAGAAGACTTCATTTTTCGATTTTAGCAGGTAGCCAAAAGTCTTACGAGTAAAATCGTCTGTA
Source organism: Malacosoma neustria (assembly GCA_963693495.1). Taxonomy (NCBI): domain Eukaryota; kingdom Metazoa; phylum Arthropoda; class Insecta; order Lepidoptera; family Lasiocampidae; genus Malacosoma; species Malacosoma neustria. Next base: position 21,983,161 of record OY856374.1, read on the forward strand.
AAAGTTAGTAGGTAAAGCGCTTCACCCCACGAAGGAGTACTCATCGGCCCGCAGAGGTCTGTATGCACCAGTTCCAATTTGGCATTAGACCTACTTTGTGATTTTTTGAATGGTCGCTTTGACAATTTACCTTGTAGGCACGGCAAGCAGGTTTCACTCAATTCTCTGAATGAAGAACTTGTATAGTCTATACCAATGGCATTATTTTTTAAAATATTCAGGGCTTTAGGGTGTAGGTGGCCAAGACGTCTATGCCATAGTAAAGCAGACGCTGTTGGTTGTATCAGATTAGCTTTATAATCTACCGTATCTAATTTGTATAGACCATTAAAATTTGACGTTGTTGGTTGTATCAGATTGGCTTTATAATCTACCGTATCTAATTTGTATAGACTATTAAAATTTGACGCTGTTGCAACAACAGTGCCAGTTATTTTACAGCTATCCTTCAAAAGAATCGAGGCACCTTTCTCGGAAAACACTACTATGAATCCTTTTTGAATCAAGCAGTGTACTGAGAGTAAATTTGTTGCTAAATTTGGAACGTATAATACATCAGTAATTTGCTTAATCCTATCAGAAACATTTACAGAAATTGTACCTTTTCCTTCACTCTGAATTTTCTGACCATTGGCCATAGTGACTGGTTTAGACTCTTGCTTCATGTCCAGGAACCAATCACTCTTGTTACTCATATGTATTGTAGCACCAGAGTCAATGTACCATTCGGTTGAGGTACAAGGTGAAGGGATAGGGATGCCTGTAGGAAGATTATGATTAAAGCCAGATAAAAGTGTAATATCAGATATATTATTACATGAATGAGATGGCAACGATGATGAAGTTGTCGCTGATGGTGCTGATAATGATGCTGGTGACTTTTTTCGGTTGAGACGCTTTCTACACTGGTACATTTGATGGCCTATCTTTCTGCAATAATTGCATTTAACTACATTATTATTAGACACGGATACACTAGAGAATAAAGAACTAGACGTGGCTGTTGCATCTCGACATTCTTCTTTAAGCAAGATTGATGCGATTGCGTCCATAGTCACTTTAGTGCCGGAGTGCTCTATAGCCATCACCATCGGGCTGTAGGTGTCAGGAAGTCCTGCTAGCATAATCAAACCAACAAGTTCATCGTCGAGGCCGGCATGAATTGCGATCAGCTGCTGCTGAATGTGACGTATGTCATTTACGTAGGCTTCTACATTCGAGTAGGTTTCAAGTTGGATATTGAGCAATTTCTTCATGAGTTTTAAGCGCCGTGATAATCCACTGTCAGCATAGCACTCCCGGAGTCGGTTCCAAGTTTCTTTTGATGTTTTTGCTGCCATGACTACGGGGTAAAGGTGCTCACTTAGGTTTAAACAGATTTTTGACCTTGCTTTTCGGTCCTTACGTTGAAATTCATCAGACTCTTCATCAGCGGTCGAAATTACGCAGTCCCAAAGCTCTGCATCTATTAAATACATTTGCATTGCGAAACTCCACGTTGCGTAGTTGCTGCTACCTTGAAGCTTTGTGAAACTAGGTGTGCTGCTACTGACCACTAGTGGAGACATGCTTGAGGCAGTCTGAAAATAGTGTGGTGTAGACGATGGAGATTCACTCATTTTGCTAAGCCTGGGCCCATAACCTGTTGAAGCAGAGTCCCGAAAAGAATTGCTGTATATGAAGCAATTCTTTAAAATAAATAAATTTGTAAGATGCCGATTAACAAGAGTTTATTTTAACAAGACATGACAGAAGTAGAATGAAAAAACAAGTTACGGTTTAAAAGTCACTAGAATATTTTTAAAGTATACTTCTAAAACATGCCAGTGCTTTGATTATATAAATATACAAAACACGCAGGTTTTAACACCCCCAAATAAAACTAGTGTAAACATTTTGCCAACTTTCGCGTTGTCAACACTCTCCGCTGTGCATTCAATCGAATATTCCGCTTGAATAATAAATTTCCCTAAAAGGGATATTCAATAATTTACGTCCCTACAAGTGGGGAAATTTTCTGTTGAGTAAATGTTAGTTTTACGTTGCGTTCCTCTGCAGCTAATATGTAAGTATATCGTTGACCTTAGGAATGAGTTTAGTGGTAGTTATAAAATAGAAGTATAATAAAAACATTGTGAGACGCGGGACGCCTGGCAGATCTGAAACACATAAATTATTTTGTACAGATAACATGCATAAAATGATAGTTTATAACATGAAACAAATATGGCATGGTAAAAATAAAATATAAAGATTAATTTTTCAAGAAAAAAGGACTGTTTAAAATAAAATAAGTAAAATGAAAGAAAGAAAAAAATAAAATATTTATTGACAAAGCTTTTGTCATACAATGGCGTACAATAAAGTTTTCAAAATAAATTACAACAAATATAACTATTATAAACATTTACGTCTCTTCTTGTCCAACGAGGTTAAACACTCAGCATGGTATTGTGTTGAAATCTCAACACAACGCTGATTTTCAGCGCCCACTTCCGCATTTACAAAATATGTGACTTAAACCCACACATGCTATAACACACACACACACACACACACACATGCACGCACGCACACACACGCACGCCCACGCGCACGCGCACGTACGCACGCACGCGCGCACGTACGCACGTACGCACGCTCGCGCGCCCACACACACACACACACACACACACATACACAGAGAGATGTTTCCTACCAAAACTCATAGTTGCGTTCCGAGTATACTTATCTGTGTTTTTATATCCTGTCTAGAATTAATGAATTATATGCATCTTATTGTTTAATTGGTTTCAATATGTGTTTTATGGAAGCAAGTATCTTCTTCCTCAACATGAAAAAAACTAATCGAATGCTAATTCTTTATATTTGACAAGTTTATTAAAATATATAATAAAAACACAATATCAAAGCTCGATAATATCAAATCGTATATCAAATAAATAATAGTATCAATCATTGAATATTTTTGAATATAACCATATTACATAGGATTTCGTCATAATCTACAAATACATTTACGGCAAAAATCTATCGACGTATCATAAGCAGCTTACTTTAACTCATAGAATTTTACATAACAACTCAGTTTCCCCTATTTTGTTTGACGTAAAAGCTTTTTGTCTCAATTTGTGTCGGGTGTTGTTGTTTTCAAAACATTTGCCACTTGCTTTTGGAGTTCAGTGTCACGTTTGTAACCGAATGACAATAAATTGTACTTTAAAAATTTGGGAATCATTTTAGTTTTGTTTTTAGGGAAAACCATAAACCTTAAACTCCTATTGATAATGATCTTTTTTAGTTCAGAATGCCGTTCACTTTTCATAAAAAACCATATCACCAAACTGTTGTGACTTTTAATTTTTGAATTGAAAACTTCTTTAGTCGCTTGGAGGGGAAAATTTTATGAGTTCACGTCACCGACATGCTAATGTTAATTATATATCTATATATCTACAGCAAGTACTGCTCTAATAACTGGCGCATGTGCAGCGGCATATGTAATTGAATATATATATATATATATATATATATATATATATATATATATATATATATATATATATATATATATATATATACGTATACACATATATCACATCGTACATACCTGACCGTGTGCTATGCGCGTTAGACACTTTTTTAATTGGTGAAATCTTGTGAATTCCCTTCACCGACATACGTAATAGCGTATATATGTATGTAGCTATACAGGTGACGTATTGTGCAACATTAACGCTGTGTATATCTTTACAAATAAAATTCAATGGATTATGTAATGATGTTAATAATTTTCATTTAAACATTCTGAAATTATAATACTAAAATTCTAAGATTTTACTTCTATCGGCAGTACCTATGACTGCCAATTTTTAGGAACAGTTAAATGAATTCTTAAAATGTTTGTTTTTCATTTGGATAAAATGCAATTGTAACATTGTTTTTAAATATAATACAAATAAAGACAAATTTATGTGAATGTTTGAAATGTTAAAGTGTACCATGACAAGGCATTAAGTTAGACTACTTTGATTTTGGAAAAAGCTTACTGCTACTTAACACGCCTATAAACATGACAATTTAATGAATAATCTAATATCTTAGAAAAATTATAGAAAATTACTGATTAGGTTACCTTTCGCAGTCGCAAATTCAGCCACTGTTTTATTTAATTCTATTTCACAAGTAAATAATCAAGAACCAATGTATTATGGAACGACAAAACATTACCCTGTTATAGTAATACTAGAAGTGAACTTTGTCACGGTAGCATAGTTGATATGTAACTATTGCAGTGCAACTTCACACATAATTAAGGTATCATTCTTTATCCGTGCAGGGGCGGAGAAAGAATACTAAACTCTGCGGCCGGGGTCGAGCCTGTCATAAAAGGCGACAAAACAACCCACCCTAGCTACGTGGTAGGGCCTCAAGCCCGTCTGGATGGCGACCACTTTTGGTCTTAAGTTTGCCGCCATAATAAACTTGTGCTGTGTTCCGGCATTAGTGACCCAAGTTCCTGTACCCTTATGGGAGAGCAGTGTGTTCGCGATGCCACTGGCGTTGCAAACACCTACAGGCAACGGTAACTGCTAAATCCTAAGCGGGTTGTCAGCCTGTCTGCTGTACTACAACAATAAAAAAAATCATTTTGTTTTTAAAATACCTTCAGTATGTATCATCATCGTCAAAAATCAAGATTCACGAATTAATTTATTGCCTTATACAAGATCAGTAACTATGGATAAAACATGACATTTATAATAACAGCCCATAGCGACCCACTGCTGTACTCTGGCTTCCCCTAAAAGGAACATAGAATATAAGGGTCTCGCTTGTCCAAGGCAGATTAGTGGGTTACATGTTCCAGTAATCTCAGTATACAGGTTTTCTCATGATGGTTTCCTTCAACATCGGTATATGATAATTATTATATACATTAAGCGAGAAATACTGCATAAGCAGTGCATGTTACCTCATAATTCGAGCCTGGGACTTCTAGGATGGACTCCGATGTAATACCAATGCCATCAGGTACCTTTTGGCATTAATATCAAGCAAAACTTTGATAAGCATCGATTAAAATTAATACAGCTTTCAAAGGAAATGTTGTAACACTGATTGAGGCCATAAATAACCAAATTTGTTTGCCGTAAGTAGACGAAATATAATTGAAGGATTTATTATTAAGCCTAAATTAATACAATTCAAATCAATTAGAGTCTTTGAAGGCCGAGAGGCGATAAATTATTCATATCCAATTACACCTTGAAATCTAGCTAATAGCAATAGTAAGGTGATAGTAACAAATTACATTGGCTATAGATTTACTCCCTAAAGGGCTCCAGCTCATCAGGGTCTCACCACAATGAAGAAGTAGAAAATTAAGTAGGATATATATAGACAACACTATTCTTATAAGATTTAATACTGAATCTAAGTAATGTTTAAAGATAAGTTTTTAATAATCTACTGAGGGCGATTAATTTCACTTGCGAGGTTTTCAAAACACGATGACTAAGGACCATAAAAGTTAATTCAATGTCCTTTTTTCTGTGTTAATAAGCAAAAGATAGTCGAAGAGACGTCAAAAGTTTTTTACTCTTTTCCGTGGATCTGATCTGTCTGAAATGGCAGATCTACTGTTGATAAGAGATGCAGGCTTACCTATTTTTGTTTCTTGCGGCTCTTATAATCAAGAAATGTGTTTTAGAAATTATAATACTTACAGTATACCTTTATTTCTGCGAGAAATATACAGATTCTAATTTAAATATCAAGCTTCAGTATTTGAAAGACATCTAATGAATCCAATTTTCAATTTCCCTCCAAGATGCGCGAATACATAAATTATTCATATCCAATTAGACCATGTCACAATTGGATTTACAATTGCATTCCAACTGTATTTTCAAATTAAGTAATTTCACCAATGCGTCCTCAATTTTATCTTAAGTTTGTAGTATTTTAAATTTAACAGCTAGAGTATTAGATATACTTTGGGTATTTTTATTTTCACTTAGGTGAGAGGAAGGTGTAGAATAGCGCGCCTCGATCTCTGTGGGTCTGCATTCTATAATTTGCATAGTTATGACTTACGGTGACTATAAGTAACGGCTTTGCCACCGTTGCATCTGGAAGGGAATATTATTGTTAGAGCGCTCTTTTTACTTGCTCTGTCGCCAACTCAGTGGATTTAATTACCTCGTAGAAGCAGAGAAGGAATGCAGGATATCCAGTCTTAACAGCAATCTATCGATCGAGCGATCCTTGAAACGATCTAGACGACGCACACATTACATTACACGCTTTATATTGGCTTCACTTGTATGTTTGTAATTATTTGTTATTAACCGATTCCTTTGGGGGCGATTTTTAATATATTTTCAAAATAGCAATTGGCACCCCACACTTTTTTACAATAAAATTCATTTTTTTTTGTTAATCCCACTATCCTTAATTTAAATTTATTGAAAATTATTTTTTCCTTTTAGTTTGATTTTTTGTAAAAGCATGTTTTTTTTAGTTCTTTATTAACTATAATTATTCAAGATATAATATGTTTCAATAGTTATTTTTGGAGTGAATTTTAAACTGCAATTAATATCTATAATATTATTTCTGTTTAATCATATGTTATGTTGACTTTTCTATGCCATTTTGTTATTGAACTTTTAAAAGTTTCGCGTTTGTTCGTGACATTACTCCACGGGGCTAGCGGAAGACCAGCGCTGATTTTATATCTAAAATCAGCATATGCTGAGCTAGTCCCAATTTAGGACAGTTTTCTAAGTGGATTATTAATGTATGTATGTGTATTATGGTGTCCTAAATAAAATGTTTTCTTTCTTCTTTCTTTCTTTACAAATAAAATTATATTATTAAGATTCTTTCAGTGGCATACTTCTAGCACAAGCACTAAGTAATGTTCAGACTTCTTTAATTTTACGATAACATAATAACTCTTAACTTTGAGAAGTATCTCTATAAAGCGTGTAATCCGGAACATAATTACGGTATGGTGCCTGTTATAATTAAACACTAATAGGATTACGGAGCCAGCGTTGAGATGTATCTAATTAAAACATCCAACGAACTGCAAAAAGGCATGTTCTCAACTTTAGTGATGCGCTTTTAACATTTGTAATCATAATTAAGGAGTTGTAAATTGTGTTCTCACATGAAGGAAAAATTATTATTTACTCATCCTAATCTCAGCGTTAAACCCTTGATTAAACTCAAAATTTCGCTTCGGTGCCTGAATCCGAATCAGAATCCGCTTTCGGACTTTTTATTTTCCACTTCACATAGTCTGCGGCATCTCTGCTAGTAAGTCTATTGGTAGTCAGTCAAGCATAAAATACAGTAGAGAAGGATATAAAATAAATAATTATACTTTGTTGGTTGTTCAGGTATCAGTTAGCTCAGTGGTATTATTACTTGAAGACCAATCTATAGTCCCGGGCTTGAACCACCATGGGAAAGGGGGCATGCACCGTTGAAGCAGCTTTTCTTGCCTAATGTGCCTAATGTCGGACAAGCGTGGCGGGTATACTGTCCGGTCTTTCTTATACATTGAGAAGTGAAATATCATCACCTAGTTCCAAAGTAAGAAGAGCGTTTGTTATGGATACTAGACAACTGAGAGACTACTATATAATAATACATTCAGACTCGGGAATAGAATCTTTGATTCTGGCGATAGCTAGGCAGGCGATCTGAGATGCGTAATGACTGAATGCGTGGCCATGTCGTTCCTGCAGGAGACTCGGTAGAAGGTCAGATCCCGGTTCATTGGGAATGGCAACAAGATTGATCAACATCTACACATTTGCACTTGGTGGGGAGAATGTAGTTGCCACAGTGCTTTTGGAGGAGTTCCAGGACGAAATTTTGGAAATGAAATGTCATAACGACCAGCTTATGGTCGTTAGGGTACTTATCGATGGGGCAGTTACCCATTTAATAAGTGCAAACGCGCCACAGGTCGGTTGTGACGACGCCGATAAAATAGCGTTTTGGAATCTACTCGGAGAAGTGCTTCATGGAATCCGATTATCACAGGGGATCGTTTTGGGGAGTGATCTGAACGGTCATGTGGGTGAGGGATTTGGAAAATTTGAGCGTATTCATGGTGGGTTTTATTCGTGGTTTGGACCGCTGTTGGTGACACAAAATCCTTCCCCATCACTGTCGGTGTACACCAGGGATTCGTTCTTAGTCCGTTTCTGTGCAGCGTGGTATTATACGTACTGTCAGACAGCATCAGAAACTCACATGAGAAGCCCCCATATTTCCCCTCATGTATACTGATAATATCGCGCTGGCAGATTGGGACAGGGGTAGGTTGGTGAGACGTATGAAGGCGTGGAAGGAATCTCTTGAGAACGGCGGTCTGAAACTCAACGTGGCGAAGACCGAGTACTTGGCCTGTAACTCCACAAATCCCACACCCGTGCGCATAGGCGACGATACGATCAAGCGCACACAATAGGTGAAATATCTGGGATCTGTATTTCACGCGTCTGGTGGCATTGATTGCGATACTAAGGCACGCATTGATGCCGCATGGGCTAATTGGTGTCATTTGTGACCCCAAAATACCGGTTGAATTGAAGGGACAGGTCTTTAAGACCATCATTAGGCCTGTCCTTTTATACGGATGTGTAGCGTGGTTGGTGCTGGAGCGACACAAGCAGGCACTGTGAGTCATGGAGATGAATATGCTGCGGTGGATGGGGATGGTTACCACGTTAGGAACTCTCGCACTTGCAGCATACTTTGTGTCCGTGATATTGCGGATAAATTGCAGGAGTATCGCCCTCGCTGGTATGGCCACGTTTTACGGCAACTGGTTACTTATATGGGAACAGATGTCTGACTATGCAGCCACCGCTGGGCCCCGGTAGGAGGGGTAGACCCAAAAAGTGGTGGCTTGACGTCGTAAGGGTTGATATGCATGCCAATGGACTGACCACCAGAGATGCCGAAGATCGTGTGAAGTGGAGAAGAAAAAATCGGAAAGCGGACTCCGGGCGCCGAAGTGAGAGTTTGGGTTGGAACCGGGATTCAACGCTAAGATGGTGATGATGATGATTAAATCGAAAATAATTTAAAATTTGAACATAGAAAAGTTCAAATGTTACATTAATAAGTTATCTTTTCTCATCACTACTCATACAACTTTCGTTTCGCTCGTTACAAAACGTAATTATGCAACGCACTTGTATGCAAAAGCAATTAAAGGAAAGCCAACTTATAACAAGAAAACTAATATCGTAGTTCTTGTTATGTGAGTTATCTCGCTCACATGACGGAAACATAATACTTACTCATCCTAATCTCAGCGTTAAACACTTGTTTAAATCCAAAATTTTACTTTGGTGCCCGAATCCGAATCAGAGTTCGCTTTCAGACTTTTTATTTACCACTACACAGGGTCTGCGGCACGCATATCATCATTTGCTACGTCAAACTAGTACTTTCTGGGTCTATCCCTCCGGTCATGACGTGGCGGAGGCGGTATGGCCAAAAACTGTATACTTACTATAATAGATTAAGAAATTTACGAATGACAATATTGCTTATATGCTGTAACATTTAAAAAAATTAAGACAATTTCATCTTAGGCACAGCTAGAAGAAGACTGTCGCTAGGACTCGGTGACTAGGCTTTGCACAACAAGGATGCCCAAATATTTTACCAGCATTATTTCGCTGTATACTTAGTCAAAAATATTAATACGACCAACATAATTAAGAAAATAAGTTAATAATACACTCATGTTTATGTAAAATGTTTGAAATAAGGGTGGTAATTTGCCACTATGAACCCTTACAAATGGTCACAAGCACAATAGCCTGGATATTTATTAAGCTATAATTATAATAATTTTCCGATTTTATATCCCGAATTTTTAAGACATAAAATTAAAATAAAGTAAATAAAATCTAATCTTATTTCAGTATGCCTTACGGCAAAGGCCTCCTCCTGCTCTTTCTACTGCTTTCTGTCTCCCATAACTCTTATCCAAAGGGGTCCTAAGTTCATTTTCAGGTCATCCTCCCATCTTCTTGCTTTACAGCCTTGGCTTCTAGTACCATCTCTTGGATACTATTACCTTCTTGCTTTATTTTTTAAACTAGCACTCACAACTGCTACTAATAAAATACAAAACAAAAATACAATCTTTATTTCGCTGCCCATATACCATAAATTAAAATTAAACGCTACTTTTTAAATTAAGAGTACAAACAAAACCGTGAAAATTGCTCAACAATTATTTTGCTCGACTGGGTCAAAAACCCTTTTCGTGGAAATGCTGAGGAAGTTTTAGATGTATAATAAAATAATCCGTTAATGTTTGAAACAGTTAACATTTATTAAAATTACGCGAAACAAGAAAAGAGATGACACAGTGTGGCTCCAAAACGAGCGACGTGTAATAAGATCATTACAGAATATCTAAATCGTCTATACGCTTGCGGTCATGGGTTCGATTCCCGTCTCGCGTCTGGTGTTTATATATAATATGTATTTATTTACAAAAAATAGTATATTTATGAAGTTTATTAGTTGTCTAGTACCCATAACTAAAGTGCTATGCTACTTACTCTGTGACTAGATTGCACTAAGTGAATTGTGTCAGTATATTTATTTACTATTATTAATAACTTGCTGTTTTTTCTCCTCACAATAGAATCTTTTTAATTTGAGATAAATTAATTCATAATTAGAATTTTCAACTTGATCATACTTATTCTATTAATGTTATTATAGTGTTAAATTAAAATTAATAGTTTTTACTGAATACATTCGCCAGCGTCCTCACAGGTTTCTACATAAAGGGAAATTATCGTTGATATATTCTCAAGTATTTAATTATAATATAATTGAATATAGTCAAAATCTATTCCTACAAATAAAACAAATAGCATTCCGTTTAGGACGTTTAATGTTATTAAACTTTAACTTAAACGTAGTCATGTGAGAAAGATTAATGTGCCGTCTCCCTCACACATGTACGTCCTATAACACTATCCTGTTATGCATTTCTCAACAAGAGATGTCGTGCAGCCGTGACATATCAGAGAGGGTATATGTTAAACCGTTTGAGAGTAGACATTGTGTTCGTGCACGCGCACCTTTTATAAATAATTAAAGATCAGTATTTTGTTTTTAGATTATAGTATTGCTTTGATTGTGTTACACACGCTGGTGTTTGAAGATATAAAGGTAGGCACCGGCAGCACGAGAAATAAGAGCCATCGAGTTCAGCGAGTCCTGTCAATTCCCGTCGTCTTTCAATATGGTGTTGTTCGCATGACGACAAAAGGAGACCATTAAAATTTCACACAAACCAGCGCCTTCACATTCAAATTGCTAATTTTACAGCCTCAAACTACAATTGTTTCAAGAATTTATTTTTACGTGTCCATCGCTTTAATGGAATCAATTTCCGTCGTTTTTAATGGAGGAAGCTTGTTTAATTGGAACGGTAAATAAAGTTTACTTCCACCGGTTTGTGTAACATTAATTAATTGTTCGAGAAAGGTTTGACCTCGGCCTAATTTTCCAAAATAATAAACTTAGGCTTCATTAGATGCTGTTTTCTCTTATAATTGGTTGGCTACAATATTATTAACTTATACGCAACTTATCAGTACTTTTGTTGTCATTATTCCATACTTATATTATAAATATAAAACTGTCTGTTACTTTTTACGCCTAAACCACTGAATCATTTTTTATGAATTTCGGTCCAATCTATGCCAATCGGTACCAATCTATATATAGATTGGACCTTGGAGAAGGACATAAGTTTTATACGTAAGCATTACTTTTTTAATTTATATGGCAGAATAACGTTTGCCACTTTAGCTAAGATTTTATACATCAGTAAAAGTATGTACGTTAGACAAGAAGTGCAAGGCCAAATAACAGATTCTCAAGATTATTATCTTTATTATGCGTTTTAAATAAAAATAGGATCGACTTTGCGCCATGTTGTGACGTCATAGCTGTTAATTCGAATCAGTTGGGTAGGGTCAGCAAAACAAGATATTTTTTCAATATAATTTAATTACGAGTCATGAACAAATAATTAAAATCGAGCTCTTCACTTTCGCTCATCTCTGCATCACTGACTGAGTGGTAACTGTCGTCGATATTACCATCATCATCATTGTTGCATTCCCCTATAAAATAAAACATGGATTAATGTAGGTTTTTAATTATATATTCCACCAACTGTTGTTTAAAATAAAATTAGGTATGTTACCTGTATTTATGACAAAATTTAATCAGAATCTAGCCGTTAAATTCCACTCATCACCCACATCATCAAAATCAGAAAGAAAATAGTTTTTTTAAATAATTATGATTAATTAATTGAGACATTTTTTTACTTTGAGTAACTGAGACAGTAAAACAAAAAAATAAACATTATTGATACGCAAATAAGGTTTCGTTGCAAACTGTACTTTTTAAGTGACATTTGACAGATAGAGGTCATTGACGTTCCTATTCTTATTTGAATCGCATTACACTATGGCTCGTTATAATAAGCTCGTTAGTCGAAAAACTGCCCTAGAAATACATGCAATTGTAAAAAAAAACTCATGCCTTGACTACATCTTAAGTGTTATCACTTGCTTATTGCAAATAATAAAATCATATCAAATTCACTCATTTCTTTGCTACACGGTATAACAAAAAGTACATCAATTATTATTATATCTAATAATTTTTAAGTGCACGAATATAACAAGTTTATACGATGTGCAAATATTTATAACATAAATTATTACATTACATTGCGTTCAAAGAATACATTTTTTTTAATCTTAATTAATTGCATATCAATAAGTACATTAAAATTACAATAATCACTCAATATATTTTTACTTTGCCATATTTTTTAAATCAAAAAATACATTAAATTTGTTGGGGCGGTTTGTTGTTCGTAAAAATTATACGTACTTTTATAAGAACGCTTTATATGCCATTTGCCTCACACTTGAATTAAGATTATATACTTCATATTAAAATAATAAAATGTTTGTAAAGGTGTGTGAGTACGATGTTGGCCCTGGTGTGGGTAATTTATTACATTTAATTTTCCTATTGTGCCTTTGTGCGAGTTCGTCATGCTCACTAAAATGTCTCGAAGTTGGTGGCGTTTCACATCGGGTCGGACGGTTCCTTTCAAAATGGTTGAGCTGTGCGGTGCTGATGTGTGCATCATGCTCGTGAACGGGTGCCTTCTGCTGGGACTGGTCGATTCGCACTGATCCGGCAACTATTATGTTAATTATTATTTACACTGCATTGACCTTCATCGTCCACACATCCCACTCTATTGTAAAATTCATTTATATCTATACTTACTATTATAAAGAGGAAAGATTTGATTGTTTGTTTGTTTGTTTGTTTGTTTGCTTTGAATAGGCTCCGAAACTACTGACCCGATTTAAAAAATTCTTTCATTGTTGGGAAGCTACACTATCCCCGGGTGACATAGGCTATATTATATTTTCAAAAAAATTAGGGATCCTTACTAAAACTCCAATAATGTAACTCAAAGTGTAAAAAAATTACCTAAAATATTATTTAAATCGCGTGCGTTGCGAAAACTATTGATGATAGAATAAAATAATGTACTACAACTTTGCAGAACACATCATTATTTACAAAAAGTGTCGCGACAGCATATGTCTAACTATTATAGTTATGCCACAATAAGTATTCTTTTATTTTAAAAATTTAATTAAAATGCCGCCCCTAGAAAAGGCTCTTTAATTGGATCTTGGTATTAATCCTTATCAAAATAAATTACTTCATATTCAAAACTGTTTCAATACCTTTATATAACTTTTTGAATTATTCAATTCGGATATTCCATTCGAAAGATATCACGAGTTTAAAAATGTAAGTATTAGAAAAATGTTGCGTGGTAGCCGCTCACCCTGTTCGGCTAGCTAGGCATCACCTTATGCAATGTAGGCGTGCGTCACTGGGGTTTTTACAAAAATTAGAATACTTATTAAAAAATAACGAAAATAAATAAAAAGTAATAACAAAAAAATCATTAAAATAAAAACTCATCGAAATAATAATATTCAAACTTTCTTTATAATTTTATTTTTTTAGTAACCTGACGCAAATAGAAGGGTTTGCCCTCAGGGGCGCTCCTCTGTCCGAGGAGTGCACGGGTGTGCGTACCCGAGGTGCCCGAGCATCCGTCGCTTCACTCCCCTCTCCGTTCGAGGCGACAGAGTCCTACCTTTTTTTCCGTCTACCTCTTACATCCTTTCCAACTTAGTTCTATGTTCGTGGCGTGGTCCCCGGTGGGATATTTGCGAATACTGATTGGGGTCCCGGGTTCTACCCTGGGCCCTGATTTGGTAGTCGAAACCATGCCTATTTCGACTGCGCCTGCACAGAGAGTGTTCCCGGGGCGGGAATTCCATCCTCGCTGTCGGTTGGTCTTGCTGGGCCGACTACGACGTCAGGCGACTCTGCTTTTTCTGGAGTGTCGTCTGGTAGTCGTACTCACGCCTGACTAGCACGCGACGGGGATGCGAGTCCCGTCCGGAATTGGCCGCGGACCTGTCGCTCCCGGCCCTGGTTCTGTCCATGGTCGGGGGCGATCCTGGATGGACGGCCGTTGCCTCCTTTTGCGAGGCAGTAGTGTCTGCAAGGGAGGCGGCGGAACGGGAGCGGGAGTCCGCCACAGCACTCCCCTCCCGCCAACGTAGGCCGCGTCGTCGGCGCCGGAGGGCAGGCAACGATCTCCGGCCGCCGTAGAAAGCGGCCGCGGGCGGCCCCTCGGGGGAGGATCCACTGCCCGCACTATTGCCGCGAGGGAGAAGGCCGCGTGCTGTTCCGCAGCCCCCCTCAACTCCTAGAGTTGTTACAAGAGAGCGCTGGGGGGACGAAACCCTGACCCCCTGGCGCCAGCACTTTAGAAGGGACCCGCTTTAAGACAAAGCGTGGGCCGGCGCCGGTTCGGGCCACGAGATCGGCAGGCCATATATCCGTGGGCCCGGGCGTATGCGATAGGAGAACAGCGGGGTTTTTTAGTGGGTAGTCGGATGGTCGAACATCTTTTCCGGAGTCCCTTATATCCCTCGGTCCCCCCGTCAAGAGAGGTTTTTCCCCGAGACCGAAAAAATTAGAAGGGTTTAATTTTTAATTTTTTGTTAAATACCCGTGCGAAGCTGGGACGGGCTGCTAGTATGTATATATACATATAAAAAAAATAAAGATGAAAACAAAATACATCCATGGAGTTTCTTGTCTGTTCTTCTCCATAGGATTCCATTTTGGAACAGACACCTAGCTTTTGACGTTTTAAAAGTGCTTGTTACTCAGGCCTATTTGAAATAAAAAAAATTGACTTTTTGACTTTTGAACGTTCTATCTCCTTTTTTTATCCCTTTTTTCGCCAAGAGATGTCGTAATTGTGACGTATTTCAGTAAGTGTTGTACAATTGTAAATTTATTTGACAATGTCCTTATGCACACGCGTCTCGCAATTAATAATTAAAAACAGTACATTATCCAGTTTTATGTTGTTATAATAGTTGTAATATTATTATAGTTCTGTATCTAACTACCGTGGAAGGAGCGCCTCGCGCACCCCAACGCGGGCCTCGCCACCATTGAAGCGGTGAGGCCCGTCCTGGGCGAATGGCTGGAAAGGCGCCACGGCGCCCTGACCTTCCGCCTGACGCAGGTCCTCTCGGGGCACGGTTGCTTCGGGAGGTACCTGTGTCGCATAGGGCGGGAGATAACGTCGGGGTGCCACCACAGTGGCGCGGGCGACGAGGAGGACACGCTGGACCACACTGTCGCCGTGTGCCCTGCGTGGCGCGAGGAGCGCCGCGCCCTCGTCGCCCAAATCGGCGTGGACCTGTCGCTCCCGGCCCTGGTTTTGTCCATGGTCGCGGGCGATCCTGGATGGACGGCCGTCGCCTCCTTCTGCGAGGCAGTTATGTCCGCAAAGGAGGCGGCGGAGCGGGAGCGGGAGTCGACCAGCACACTCCCCTCCCGCCAACGCTGGCCACGTCGGCGGCGCCGGAGGGCAAGTAACGACCTCCGGCCGCCGTAAAAAGCGGCCGCGGGCGGTCCCTCGGGGGAGGACCCGCCGCCCGCACTATTGCCGCGAGGGTGAGGGCTGCGGGTCCTCCCCCGAGGTTTTTCCCCGAGACCAAAAAAAAAAGGTACCTGGTAACTCAGTAGTATTCGTACTCGAACTACCAATCTAGAGGTGCTGGGTTTCAATCTCACGAGGGCATGTAACGCTTGAGCAGTTTTTCTCACCTAATGTGCATGTTATAGCATAATTGCCATGTACTGACCTGACTGAAACCGGCATGGTTAACCCATCATTCTGCCTTGGACAAGCGTGACGGGTATATTTTATGATCCTTCTAAGGGAGGCACGGGCACAGCAGTGGATCGCTATGGGCTGTTATTTTAGTTGTGTATCGCACTCAAATGACACAGTAAACAACTGTATATAGGGATGTCTGGGAAGAAATCCTCGAGTCCGATATGTCCTATTCCAGTCCTCTCTCTCATTAGGGTGTTCAACATAAAACATACAATGGTCCTCAAAAATTAAACAACCTGTTATAAAATTTATTTTATCTTATCTGTGGTCAGTGATTACAATTTTCAGCTCAGTTCAGCATTAGTAATACTGAATTTAATTGGATAAACACGATTAACTAAATCCCACAGAAATCATGATACACGATATCGTCCTGTGCAACGTGGCCGCTAAAATGACGTTGTAAAGTAAATATAGTTTATATGTATATCAATACAATCGTCTTTTTTACGTTTTTAAAGTCAAATAGCGCCATCTAGTATAAAAGCAACCGCGAGCAAAGAATAAGCAAATGCTTGATAAAAATTATGGTACTTGACAACTTATTTAATAGGTCTACCGGAAAGTTCTATCCGTTTCTATTACAAGTTTCGTCACGTAAGCACAAGTTTATTTGGTGCATGTTCGGTACTATATTTTTATAGCTTAATGTATACATTCTGACGTAGCTAATTGACTATAATAAAATTAATTCACATTAGTCATATGTATGAAACGATAGTGTAACCAAGGCTACTGTTAAAATTTATCTACATCACTATATTTTGTACGAATTTCAACAAGGGAGAAATACTGCAGAAGCATGTAGAAATTTATTGAAAGTGTTAAGTGAAGGTACAGTTTCTGATAGGACATGCAGAAGTTGGTACAAAAAATTTGAAACAAGTGATTTCGACCTTTCTGATAAGCCACGTTCTGGGCGACCATCTTTGATTGACGACGATGTTTTTAAGGCCATGTTGGAGCAAGATCCTTTTTTGACAAGATCAGAGATCGTAGAAAGGCTTAATTCAGCTCAGAAAACTATATCAGACCATATTCGGAAGATAGAATTGGTGTTAAAATATTCAAGATGGGTGCCGCATGAGTTAAGTCAGAAGAATTTGCACGATTAAGTCGTTAATATCCGGATGACCGAGCTTGGCTCGGTATTTTTTTTTTATAAATTGTGTTTTTTGGAAATTAACAATTGATTTTCTTAGTCTAACCTCAAAGCAAACACTCATTGACTTCGTGTTATTTAACAACGCCATCTGCTGGAATAGCTTAAGTGTTGTTATGTCGTTAAAGCAATTTAAAAAAAATAGTATTATTATTCGCCGATAGATGTCAGGAAGGGTCATTTTTCAGTTTAAATTGGGACTACTCAAACGCCACCTTTTGACATTTTCTAGAAATGATTCCTAGCTAGATCGATTTACCGCCCCCGAAACCCCCCGTATACTAAATTTCATGAAAATTGTTGGAGCCGATTCCGAGATTCCAATTATATATATATATATATATATATATATATATATATATATATATATATATATATATATATATATATATAAGAATTGCTCGTTTAAAGATATAGGACATGCACATCTCCGCTCACTCGGAACAAAATAGAGCCCTTTTTGAAATGAATGATACATGCAGATGAAAAGTGGATTACTTACGGCAACATTGTAAGGAAAAGAACATATTGTGAACCCGGGAAACCTAGCCCTTCAACACTAAACTAAATTTGCCTTTGAATAAGAGAATCTTGTGTATATGGTGGCACATTCGTAGACCAATTCACTAATTTTTTATTGCTGTAGGACAGCAGACAAACAGACGGCCCACTTAGAATTTAGCATTTATTTGCAACGCCATTGGCATCTCGAACACGCTACTGTCCCATAAGAGTACAAAAACTTGAGTCACTAATGCCAGAATATAATACAAAGTTAATATGAGCTTTTATTATTTAATAATACTATGAGCTTTTAAAATCAAATGAAAAGCTCAATTTGGAGAAGTATTGTCAACAACTGAATAACTTAAAGCCAGCAGTCCAAAAAAGATGCCGGCAATGTTCAAAAGGAAGGACATCATACCGCATCATGATAATGCCAGACCATATGCTGGTTTAGGGGATTTTATCGGATCCACCATATTCCCCGAATATAGCATCCACCGACTACCATTTGTTTTAATCTTTACATAATTTTTGACGGGCGAAAAATTCACAAATGAAGAAGATATTTCAAACAAGTACTGGTTAAATTTTTCGAATCAAAAGATTAAACATTTTTTATAAATGGGATATATAAATGGCTCTCCCGCAGGCAAAAAGTTTTTGATAATAATGGCATTTATATAATTAAATAAAATTATTTGACAGTAAGAAAATTTATACTTTCTTTTTTTAATTTTTTTATTGCTTTAGGACAGCAGACAGGCTGATGGCCCGCTTAGAATTTAGCAGTTACCGTCGCCTATGGGTGTCTGCAATGCCAGTGGCATCGCAAACACGCTGCTGTCCCATAAGGGTACAGGAACTTGAGTCACTACTGCCGGAACAAAACACAAATTAACTATGGCGGCGTACTTAAGACCAAAGGTGGTCGTCATCCAGACGGGCTTGGGGCCTTACCACGTAGCTAGGGTGGGTTGTTTTTTCACTTTTTTCGACAGGCTGATCTCGGCCGTAGAGCTCAGTATTCTTTCTCTGCCCCTGTATGGATAAACACGGTTATTCGCATAGTATCCAACATATTTACTTAACTAGTTAGGAACCTTAATTTTTACTCCAAAAACGGAATGCTGAGATGGATGTGTGGAATTACGACAATGGATAAAATTAGAAATGAGTATATTAGATGAAGTGTGAAAGTAGCTTAGCGCCAGTGGTTGAAAAACTTAAAAGTAACAGACTAGCGTGGTAATGCGAAGAGAAGAATGCCATGTAACAAGGAACATGATAGAAATGAGAATGGATGGATACAGGAGGAGAGGTATAAAAAATATCAATGTATTGCGTAAAAGGTGATATGGTGAAAAGGGGTGTGAGTATTTAGATGACGACTAACAGAAGAGAGTGGTAGGAGTGTGCCAACCTCACATAATGTGTATCCCCCCATATAAAATAAGGGCAAAAAATAAATAAATACATAAGTTACCCTATAATGAAACACGTTGTGATGTTGACAAAGAACTGCCTTTTATTTAATTACCTATAAAAACAATAGAACGTTTATAGGTGATTCAACAGATGGCGCTACTAGTAAACAATAGAACGTTTACAGATGCTTCAACAGATGGCGCTACTAGTAAATGAATGACTAACAAAATACTATGTTATTGTAGATATATATTTAACATACCCAGACTCAAGTTGATAATTAAACCCGATACCATGTGACCCAGGTTCCAGTCCTCTACGTGGACGGTAGGGTATTAGCGGTGCCTCTAGTAATTGCTTATTAATAAGTAGGCCATCAGCTTATCTGCTCCACAGCATTGTATATCCCACAGTATAAAAAATCATGTGCCAAGGCAGTTTTTTTTTTACGAAATATGTGAATGTTAAATAAATAAACTGGAATAATTTACGCAGTATCATGACGTAAATTATATACCTGGTAAATAAAATAAACGTGCTTATTATACGCTAGTAAGTCAATATTTTATTCGCTTTGAACAAAAATAGCGTTGCTTTTGTGCCATTTTAAAACATATAATGCACAATTTTTATAAGAATACACCTCAACTCAAAAACGAACGTAAAAATACTGTTTATTATAACCACACACATCAAAAAAAGTCTAAGCTATATGTACTAATTTAAATTTTAGGATGGTGGATGAGCCGCTGTATGGATGAACTTCCTGAATGCACCTGAGCCTTTCAGTATTTCCGGGTCGACGGTACACTCGCACCCTTCTTGTATCAGGCCTAAACCCGAATCTGCGTTCTCTACACCATTCATTTCGAGGAGCGCGATTCCCGTGACGTATGGCCGGGTACCTAATTGGGCGTCGAGCTCGTAGGCCGTACTCATGCAGTCAATTTCACACAGTTTGGGGACCTACATCAACACCACTTGAATTTTGTAGCCTCAAACTTATCTCTCGAGCGGTTAATATCGGCTGGCGTCTTGTAGTCACTTGTATGTACCGGTCTTGCCAAGTGGTTGTACTCCTTTTACGGCCTGGATGCTGTTCAGCGGATTCCCTTGTATTATTGTAGCACTGCCAAAGACGACAAATAACACTTCTATGAATGCCAAAATGCCGAGAAACCTGAGATTGATTTCCCGCTTGCAACATTCCTACAGCTCTTTACATTTCATTTGCCGTCAAATGACGTCCATGACGTAAAGAATATCTAACAATTCGATTTTGTCGCTAACTTTATTTAAATGGTTGGTAAAATTATAAAATCAAAACTAAACGTAGCAATAAAAACGCACTTAAATTCAAACAAATTCTCTTTCATTTAATTTTATGAAAAAAAACAAAATATAATCGAATTTTTTTTACAACCAGCCAGTATGTCATCAATAACAAAAAAGTTTACATACCTACGCACTTTGGGTGAGTAAAGACTTAGAAATTAATTAGTATAAATGGTAAATTTGTAATATCATGCATGTTGCTTAGACTTTTTTGATGTGTATATTTCAAACGTTTATTTGTAATTCAAAAATCCATAACATCATTTTAGCTACCTACTAAAATTGGACATTGTACACATTTCTGTTTCAGCCAATGTGTACATTTCGTTTCTAATTGAACAGGTGTATATTATTGGACATTTGTCCAATTTTTATTTAAAACTGGCTTGCTTGTATCTATTCCAATATATTTAATTTAACATACATGTTTTTCTTAACCCGTAATATTAAAGTATTGGGAAAAACAACTGATATCAAGTCATGAGTAGAACATCTAAAATGTTCACGTAATTATATACTAAAAGATGTTTGTAATTTAAGGCTGAAGAGCTAAGAGGCTGCCCAAGTTTAGCAGTACCAGCAGCAGTAGTCACCCTTGTCTACGAATGTTTGCAACACCAGGAATATTGCAGTTAAGCTGCTGGCTCTGAAGAAATTTTAAAGCGTTTTTTAAACCTTATATCGCACAGCGATGGAAAACCTCAATTAGACGACAAATCCAAATCTGATGTGCGTGAAACATTATTCTTTTTTAAAACCATAGCCAACAACGAAGAGGGTTTAGGGCATAGGGATGAACGTCTTACTGATAAAGCCCGAAGGTGAAACTCTTTTTTTGTCCATCCCCTCTTAGAGGAAACTTCAACTCACCAATAAGACGTTTTAAAATGTATGTAAAAGGTCTATCTAAAAGACGATTAGTGATTTTTGGTAACAATAATTCTTTCCGGCATTTCAAGGTTTTAGTAAGGCCATGTGCAACTCTAACTGTTTAATACTAGGCATTATTATTAAAATGGCCTCATATAAAACAAAACCAATTTTCTGGTGAAAACAATAAGCCTTTGATGACACCAACCCGACCAAATAATCGGTGACCTTTACGTGACTAGATCAGGAAAGTCCATCAATAAGCCTGTTTTATAGGATATCTAAACTAAAGGGGTCTTTTCTATTGACTATTTATATTCTAAGTTTTATTTTATTACCCTTATATTATTTTACGTGTTGATGAATATATATACTCTAATAATTAACTCAACGCCATGTAGGCCCAAAATAAGCAGAATGTTATTTTTATGGGAATCGGACAACTTTATATATATTGATTTACTATACATAATTCTTCTGTGCGTGTGGGCGTCACTGAACTCCTCATGACCGATTTTGATGAAATTTTTCATGTGTGTTTAAGAGTATTCGAGAATAATTTGTATTCACAATTCAGCCCACTAAAAACGTTTTTTTAGATTAATTTTACATAACTTCGTTTGTTGAGTACGCTGGTTATCCATAAACCCCTGCAGGCGTTGTGGTATATATATATATATATATATATATATATATATATATATATATATATATATATATATATATATATATATATATATATATATATATAATATTAATTAGATGTTGAAAGTCTGGATGGTCCGAATAAATCAACCAAATTAGTTTATCTATAAATGAGAGACTTATATTATTATTTATATTAATATTTACAATGCATATTCATATAAAAGTTACACGTTACCTGTAAATGAGAAACGACAATTAAAGTTAATTATTCGTCTCTCCTTCACAACTCTTTCTTTTATATTTATTAGATTATTATATCTCAGAAATCAAATCTTTGTAACGTAAATTATTTTTTTGTACGCGAATGTCATGTGTCATACTTCTATGACACATGACAGTGCGCAGTCTTCAGTGAGTATCAATAAGCGCGTTAAATCTAAAGAGATGATATTCTCTTTACACACACACACATATACCTAGTCAGGTCATAAATTCTGTCACATGTTTAATGTAAAATAATTGTAACAAGTTTATTCATTATGTAACCATTCATATACCAAAATGAACTTAACAAAACATAGATTCTTATGACATTAAAGTTTATTCAAAATGACCTCCGTGATTTTGAATACAAGCCTTCAATCTGCGCGGCCAGTCGTCTATCGCAGCACGAACGAGGTCCATGTCAATATCGGCGGCTGCCTTAATCAAGGATGTCTTGAGTGACTCCAAATTGGGATGAGGCTTTGAGCACGCCTTTTCCTCCAAGTGTTGTCATATCTTGTAATCTAACGGATTCAAATCTGGACTGGAGGAGGGCCAGTCTTCGTGCCGGATGAAGTCGATTTCACGCGCCGCCAGCCAGTCTTGTGTGCTCTTCGCTCTATGAGTTGGCGCCGAATCTTGTTGGAATACCCAGTGCCTGTTATTGAACATGGTATGAGAAACAGGTTCCACAAGGTTCGTCAGGACTGTATTTTGATACACAACAGCATTCGTTTTTACACCTTTCTCACAAAAATGTACCTATGTTAAGCCCCAATAAGAAACTCCCAACCATACCATGAGCGAGGATGGAAAATGACCTCGTTGGACACGCGGAATACGGTTGCTCGCTTCTTCACTACTGTGTGCGTACACCTTATCATTTTGTTTGTTGTAGCTCTCTTCTACGGTAAACATTTTTTCATGCGAAAAAAGAATTTCCCGATATTTTTTTCCCGCGTACCGCTTCAACAAAGCGCGGCATCTCTTCAGTCTCAGGTCCATTAGACGAGCATTCAAACGATGTCCTGTTTTTCTTCGATATGCCCGAAGCCTTAAGTCTTCATTTAACACCCTTTTCACCGTGGTTTTGCTTAACCCCATCTGAAGGGCCAACAGTTTCTGCTTACGTTTGGGATTTCTTTGAATTCGTGCCTTCACAGCTTTTATCACTGCTGGAGTCCTAATAGACCGAGGGCGACCACTTCTTGACCTGTCATCTACACTAGAGTCTTCATTGTATCGTTTGATGGTACGATAAACGAATCTTTTGGTTATATTCAAATTTTTCAGTATGTTAAAAATTTGAATTGGCGCGTAACCGCAACGATGCAACGCAATAACTGCAACACGGTCTTCTTTAAGCGTCCACTCCATATTTAAAAATGAGTAAAATTCTAAAAGTATACATTTTTATTTTCATGAACAATTCGAAATTCGAATTCAATAAACTTTTTTGTGGCCAGCATTCTAAAAGAAAAGTTTTTACTGTGTGACAATACTTATGACCTGACTAGGTATATATATATATATCATCATCATCATTTCAGCCGGAAGACGCCCACTGCTGGACAAAGGCCTCCCCCAAAGATCTCCGCGATGATCGGTCCTGCGCTGCCCTCATCCATATATATATATATATATATATATATATATATATATATATATATATATATATATATATATATATATATATATATATATATATATATATATATATATATATATATATATATATATATAGCAAAAGAACAGCGCTGGTTTCAGCGACCAATACAATGCTCAGCTTGGTTCATTTTAAGACATACTTCTGTTTTTTTACACACCATACACATAACTCTTATTCTTTCATAGCAGTGTATGCTTAATTATTGTAATATTTATTAGTTACGTAGTATTTGTCGCCCTAAAAATCATATTTACTTTTTTTTAATAATATTTCTAATTATATTAATTATTAAATAGATGTAACTGATTAAACAGCAAAAAATAATAAACTGACTGATAGACATAGATTTAGCCGCAAATTCCATTTAGTCCCATTACATTCACAATACTAATGCATCATTTAGCTTGACAAATCTCCAAAGGCGATCCGGATATGCTGATTTTCCAATAATGCATAACCGTCCAATAACAACGTTTCAAATCCATCAATAGTCCAATTAGTAGCTGTCAATTACTTCTATAAATGTTCCCTTTATGTGGAAATAGTTCCTGTCATGGATACAGTACTGTGACGATGAGATTTTTTTTTAAATTATTTATTATACATTCTTGGTCAATAGAAAAAAAATATTACAATTAACTTATTATACGACATGATTATCAACGCTATAAATAAAAATCTACGAGCTACGCATATACTCGTATAGTACATACTTGACTACATGGCTGGCTACTGAACCAGCGTAGCCACAGCTACGCAAGAGCTACGGTCTATCGCAGATTGACCCAATATTTTTATATAATGGGAATAGTTTTTTTTCTGATCAGAGTTTACGTGTCTGACAACTGTATGTTTTCAAAAAATCCTTACGATTTATAAGTCATGTCACACATGTTGTTTAATAAAACTGTTTATATTGACATTTTTTAGATTAACCAGACGGTAACGGTACAAATAAGTATTAATTTATTATTGTACCTCAGAAAAACATTATTGCTCTAATAATATACGAGGGCTGTTTGATAACTCCGTGACTATTTGAATAAAAAAATAATTGTTTCGAAAAATAAGCGTTTTATTTTTCAACCTCCTTTTAGATCAATAAATTTAGTCTATCGTTTTTCAATTTTTTTTATTCCTTCCAAATAATAGGTTTTATCAAGGCCCTCAAAATAGGTGTTTCTTTCGGCTATCGACTTCTTCATTCGAACCAAATCTCTTACCACTCAGCCATTTCTTCAGGTTTGGAAAAAGAAAATAGTCGCAGAGAGCTAAATCTGGAGAATATGGTGGTTGGGGTAGCAGAGAATATGCTAGGTGGGGTAGCTGGATAGATTTTTGCTATAGTAACTACACCGTGTGCACTCGTGCATTGTCTTGATGGAGCAGTACTTTTTTTGCCAAACATTGTCGTTTTTGCTTTAAACCAATATCGAATCTGTCCAAAACCTCTGAATAATATTCGTCGGTGATCGTTCTCTAGGTAATATATGTGAATGACACCACGTGCATCCCAAAAAACTGTGACCATGACCTTGTTGGCTGACAGACACACCTTGGCCTTCTTTAGTGCACGTGCACCTGGTGAAATTAATGTTTTGATTGGTCCTTGGTCTCTAAGGTATTGTGATGGGTCCACATTTTGTGTACGGTTATATAACGATTAAAAACTCGTCCAGGTTGCGGTTGAACATCGTCAAACACTCCTTTGAAGTGGTCACACGGTTGCGCTTATGGTCGAGTGTGAGCAATCGCGGCATCTATCTCGCAGATAGCTTTTTCATGTCCAAATATTCGTGTATAATGTGATGTACTCGATCAGGT
This sequence comes from Malacosoma neustria, assembly GCA_963693495.1. NCBI lineage: Eukaryota > Metazoa > Arthropoda > Insecta > Lepidoptera > Lasiocampidae > Malacosoma > Malacosoma neustria. Next base: position 22,009,264 of record OY856374.1, read on the forward strand.
TAGGTGCCTATAGCCTCAGTCACCTCACGTACTTTCATTCTCCGATCGTCCAATATTATTCCATGAATTTTATAGACGATTCCTGGCGTGATGATCTTATTTGGGCGACCTGAACGTACGGCGTTACTTGTACTGGTACGACCACAACGAAACTCAGTAAACCACTTCTAAACCATTAAAATTGATGGTGCAGAGTTCCCGTAGTATTTATCAAGTCTTTTCTTGGTTTCAGGGATGGTTTTTTATGCTAAAATAATGGTTAATCAACACACGATGTACGATGCCGGTCACGGACCCAGATTGCATCGTACAGGAATAAGAGGGACAGCTCGAGAGCAGTGGACTGTATGATAAAGGATGGGATAGGAGCGGTGGCTAGAGAGACGTTGATGCCTTGCTATGGGCAAAGAAACCCGCACTGACCTTGTTTTCACCCCTTCCCGGTTCGGTTCAGGTCGCTGAGGAACTGTTGCACGGCACCAGCTAAAGCACAACACTGAACACACACAGATTTAATGGCACGGCCAATTAGAGTAACCAGGGAGGTCGAACGTCGACCGTCTATTAAAGGATGGTAGTTGACGGCAACAGTGTTGCTTTTAAAGTTACTGCGCGGGAAATTTAAAAAGTCACGGATTTATATAGCAGCCCTAATACATATTTGTAATAAATACATATCAAAAGAGTATTTGTAATTTTTTACTATCATTAAATAATTTCAAAAACATTGATTATATTAATGGATGTATATAAGCAAAGAATTAAAAAACGCACGTTATTAACTATGTGTATTAGCCCTCGTGGCGCAAATGTTTTTGCACGTCGGAACGCTTGCTGGGTGGGGTCTTTGTTTTGATTCTCATACTGATTCTGGATTTTTATGAATAATATCTATTTATTTACCAAAATTTTATATTAGTATTATTACATATAATATATATACTAATACATCACAATACACAAGATCTTTGTCACCTAATTTGACACTAGATGGCACTGTGTCTTGTTTTAGTATTTTTAATGGTTTAATAATTATAATATCTGAGTTTTCGCTTACAAAGTACTGTCGACACAGTGCTAGCATCAACATTATAAAGTTTCGCCCACCAGTGGCGCTCATTCATCACACGTAATTGACGTGTCACTGGCATACAGCGGAACACATTGGTTCACGCTCAGGCGCGTGGAAAGAGGATTAGCTGATACTTGTCGATAATCGTGTTGATACTACATAATGATTTCAGATTAATTAAAAAAATACATCCAACCCTTACTATACAAGGTTTTTATCTTACTTTTTATAGCAGGCAATGATGATGGTGGATCGTGCCGGAACACTAACCAATGTCACCTGCAACATTCCGGGCATCAACGTGGTCGACCACTATATTTACCTTGGCTCCCAAATTTGCAACGATGGCAGCTGCGTCCCTGAGATAAAAAGGCGCATCGGGATGGCTAAAGACGCTATGACCCGTTTGAACGTCATTTGGAAGAAGAGAGGAATAAGTATCAAAACCAAGATGCGGTTGATCCGAGCTCTGGTGTTCCCTATTTTCCTCTATGGCGTGGAAACGTGGACGATCTTAGCCCGAGAACGACAAAGGATAGATGCATTCGAGATGTGGTGCTGGAGGCGTTTACTCCGAATACCCTGGACCGCAAAACGCACCAATGTATCTATCTTGAGTCAACTCAAAATAAAAACCCGATTGTCGACCATATGCCAACAACGCATCCTTACGTATTTCGGACACACAATGCGCAGAGGCGATGAGAGTCTTGAAAAGCTGATAGTCGTTGGGAACACCGAAGGCAAAAGATCGCGTGGTCGTTCACCAACGAGATGGACCGATCAAGTGGAAGACTCATCGTCCTCTAAATTGTATGCGGTCGTGAAAGACGTGCTGGATAGGAACCGGTGGAGGCAGATCATCCGCTCCAGATGTCAACCCGATGCTGACCACGATCCTCAGACATGAGGGACCGACTAGAGAGAGAGATAGCAGGCAAACGGCCCACACGATAGTAGATGATTACCGTCGCTTATAGATGTTTGCAACACCAGAGACATTCTCAATGACCGCCGGCCTCAAAAAGGAACTGGAACCTAGTTTAATATTCCTGAGTCACAACCAATCATTATGGCTGCATGTTTTAAGACTGATGGTGGTTACTATCTAGTCTGGTTTGTAACCTTAGCAGGCAGGAGTTTTACATCACATGTAGCACATCTGTCCATCGCGTGACCTTAGCTCATCACGTTGAGTCTACATACTTTGTTTACGTTTGGAGGTGCAGAGATTCTTGATCTCCAATAGGATTGTTGTTGAGGCAGAGTTCTTCTTTGGAAGTCTTCTTGGGAGTAGTGTTTCAATAAAATACGTTTCTATGATTCCATTATTCCATAATTTATTTAAAAATGCGCTCTATATATTTACAAATACAGTATATTAATGGATGCTAAGTAAAAACAAATTGAAACAAATGTTCATTGAGAAGTCGTATTATAACTTAGATGAATATCTGATGGACAAGTTTCTAAATTAAGGGCAAATTATTATGGAATTGACATAAAAAAAAATTAATATGTTACTATTATTTTGTAATAATTTGAAGCATAAAAATACGTTTATAAATATTGTACGCCTTAAAAAGGCAAACTATTGATACAAAATGTACTTACCAACATTATAATGTACACAGTTCTAACAATAAATAAATAAACAAGTTACTACGATATTCTATTACACTAGAAGTTATACGATACTGTAAATATGTGAGTAAGGCGGAAGATTAGTGCGTATCGTGTCGCACATTGTAAATATAAAAGGTTGCGGTTTTCTGCGCTCGCCGCACTTCGCTCGAGTCGGCACTCTCTCTATCCTATAAAGCTATTTGACCGCGTCGTCCCTTGGATTGATGAGGTCGTGGCTGTTCTCAATTGTCCTTATGCAGCTGTTGAGCTGGAAACGCACCTCACAGGAGGCGCATCTCCGAGCACGCTGCCACGGCTGATCGACCCCGCTCCCACGGGGTTGGAATGCCTTAAAGTCCGTAGTCGAACAGCTTTAGCTTCAAGTAAAAAAAATTCTGCGCTCGCCGCATTCCTCGCGCTTGTTTGTGAGAGTCAAGAGCAAATCATGGTGCTGCTACATACTTAATATCGCTGTGATACAGCAGCTTGACTGACAAGCTATTTAACAGTAAGCAGTTACCCTCACCTATAAATGTTTGCAATATTAGGAAGACAGCTAACACGCTGTTGTCTAAGTAGGGGAACTGGAATCTGTGTCACTTTTACCGGAACACAACACAAGATTATTATGGCGGCATACTTAGAGACTAGAGATGGTTTCCATCCAGACGGATTTGGAGCCGTACCACCTAGTTAGGCTAGTTTTTTGGCTTTTACGAGAGGCTTGTAAGTAAGCTATTCTTATTCCACCCCTGCAGGGACTTTGTTTTTTCGTAAACTATGTCGACATACACAATGGTGATTTCCACTAACAAAAAAATGACAATGTCGAGTTAGTTCAAACTTAAGCAGCACTTGTTTTAGGAGTATTAGACAACATACTTTTATTTCGTCAAAAAAAGTATATATAAACACCTAGGCTTGAGACGGGAATGACATTCAGGTGGTCTCGCGTGCTAAAATCGTAACGCTACGGAAGCAGTAAACTTTGTTTAGGGTTCTGACGCGCTGACGCAGATAGGCGAGATAGTTGTAGATAATAGTCGAGAAAGTCCTATAGGATACATTCTGGAACGAGAGGTGTTTTCAAAGTAGTTTTTAACGTGCATTCAAAAAAAGTTTTTTAAAGGCACGGTACGGTATGTTATTTCACGATGATAGACGTATTTGTGGGACTCTAGAATTCAAATCAAATCCTCGCAAGTTAATATTTATACTACATACTTTTTTTATAAAAATCAAAAGCATCCGATATAAAAGAAATACATGCCAAATAACATGGAACAAACGAAATTTGTCCCAACACTAATCCTTATTGCTAAAATAAATCGAATATTCTCAAAGACAGCGGACTTATAACAAAAGGGACATGTTTAGTAAAACGGTCACCGCCGAAATAAGCCGAGAAATTACGTTTTAATATCGAACCTTCGATGCTTTGTGGATATTTCTGTCATCCGTTGGATTTTATATTACAATGCCCGGAAAATGCGACGGGTTTTTATTATGAGAAACACAATGCAAAATATGGGTTACCGGAGAGGTTAATGGGTACGTGGTAACTTATACGTGCTTCAACAGTTCATGTTTCATTTTGTTTATTCTCTTTTCTATATTCCATATTAATATAATAAATGTGAGAGTAACTCTGTTACGTTTTCACGCCTAAATCACTAAACCAGTTTTGGTAAATTTCTGTATAGAGATAGATTGGACCTTGATGAAGGACATATACTACTTTATTTTTATATGACAAAACAACGTTGCTGACAAACAAAGACTAGCTGTGCTTGCGACTCCGTCCGCGTGGAATAGTGACTTTGGGCAGATTGATGATATAAATCTGAGGTCAACTTAAATTGGTATATAAAATATTCGAAACTTATCATTTTTAACAAGTTACTCACATCAAGTTGTTACATCAGCTATCTGCCAGTGAAAGTCCCGTCAAAATTGGTACAGCCATTTCAGAGATTAACCGAAACAAACTGACAGACATACAAAAATTGTAAAAAATGTTGTTTTGGTATAGGTTATTTTAATATTACAAACAGACACTCCAATTTTATTTATTTGTATAGATAGAAAAAATGTATTGAGATTATATAAGTATTTTATGAAATAGATGGAGATACCCGGTAGCACAGTGGTATTACACTCGTAGACTTTTTTCTTTTTTCTCGCATAGTGTGCGTATTACCAAGATCGCCATGACACGACGGTAAAGGAAAACATTATGAGGAAACCTGTATATCGACAAGCATGGTGGTGAAGAACAGTAAGGGGAGGCTGGAGTCCAGCAGTGGGACGCTTTGGGCTATCATTATATGAAACAAATGGCTCTAGGGCTGCGTTGATAGTTTTTTTTACGATCGTGTCTGTGGGATTTACGAGCATAGAATTTTCTTGTATGATTCACACATATTTTTTTGGTTTACATATGCATTGATTGTATATTTTTTCGCCTAGAGCTGACAAATGACTCAACATTACCTTATATTATTACTTAAAAGTGCACAGAAATCATATTATTATCGTAATGAAAAAAATAGTGTAATTATATTTCAAAGATTAATAAAGTAAATTTGTATTATAAAAAAATCATTTTATCAAATTGAAAGGTGAAATAATAAGAACAAAAACAGAAAAAAATATTTATTTAGGACTAAAAAGTTTTATAAATATTTAAAAACTAAAAAGTAGGATAGTATTAATGTCCGCTCTAAAAACTCAACATAAATCAGTTAGTGACACATAACCAGTGCTTATCTTCCGTTAGAAACAGGAAATGGCGCCATTTTACAAAAATTTATATTTACAAAATAATAACAAGACGTCATTTGAATTACTTATCCTTAAACTTATCCACTTAATGTATAACTTAATTTCCTAATTAGAGAAACATAGTGTTAACGTGAAATAAAATTAACACATATCAATATAAATGACGAAAGCGAGAAGAAGTCAAGAAGGCTTAATACGCATACAATAAAAGTCACCTGAAATAAATAATATCCAATTATCACGTATTTGATAAAATATTTGTGGTAAAAATTAAACATACTTAAAAGCACTGGTATCAAAGGATAAATCGATCTGCCCTGGTTAATGTTCTTGTAGAAATGCCTTTAATTTAAATTTGAAATTAATTAACGATTATCGACCGCATCATCATCATTTTAATGAATACGAAATACGAAATACCAGTTGCAGACAAGCACAAAATAGAACAATATGGGAATCTTTAGAGAAGGCCTATATCTAAGGGACGAGTTGAATATGGTTTCTGAAACGTTATAATGTTTTAATTGTTTAAATTTAGTTTAATTCTTCAACATAAAAGGCTCTATTATTTTTATTATATTGACTTATATAGTAATTATAAATTCAAATTATTTTTCTAAATACATTTAATAGTCATTCAGTCAGTACGAAGCGAGACAAGCCTTGCCACCTGACAAAGATTTACGTGACAATAATAATTTACACGAATTATTAAGTGTCATAAAACGCGACATACCATTTATTTCAGCTCAAGGTTAAAATGCATATTTATATTCTTCAAATCATAAAAAATAGAAAGCACAGATATTCTGCTTTATAGTCTGTGCTCTTTAGCAACGTATGACACAAAAAGTGTTCACGATTTGCTAAGCGTATTAAATTATATTTTTATCCCTTTTTCTTTCTAAGTAACTAAGAATACGACTCTGGTGTATGAACTCAGACATACATATTTACACAGTATTGCTACTTGCTTTAGTGTAGGCCGTTTGCCTGTCTGCTGAGCTGCAGCTATAAAAAATATCTTTTTTACGCCTGTTTACTCGTGAAAAGAAACAGGCACTCCGCGAAAACCTTGCTAAAGTTTTGCTCTGTGACAGAAATTTCAATAATGAACCAATTTTTTTGGTTTTTTTTGGTCTCGGGGAAAAACATCTCTTAACGGGTTTCCCCGGCCCAGGGGGACCGATGGATATGTGGGACTCCGCGATTTTTCCGACTACCCACTAAAAACCCCGCTGTTCTCCTATCGCCTACGCCCGGGCCCACGGATATATGGCCTGCCGATCTCGTGGCCCGGGCCGAATAATGAACCCCTACATCAAAAGTGCAAGCTTTTGATTGATCACGATTATGAAGATATCCTAATTGAATATAATGCACTATATTTATAAACTGGTTTGTTTTTTTCTAATGTTTTTTACATACAATACACATTTAACGTGTGTACTACGGATTTAAAGCGTAGGTATAAAAATAACGTATCCATACTAATATTATAAATGCGAAAGTAACTCTGTCTGTCTGTCTGTCTGTTCCTCTTTCACGCCTAAACGGCTGAACGGATTTTGATGAAATTTGGTATGGTGATAGATGATAACCTAGAAATGGTCATAGGCTATAAATAATCACGCCATCGTTCTTAGGGGGTAGGCAGTAGGCAGATAACTAAATTGAGTTAGTGATTTTTTGTGCTTATGCGGTATCTATGAGAATCGGCCAACATCTATTTTTCATCCCCCTAAATGTTAGGGGTAGTCCACCCCTAAATTTTATTTTTTATTTTTTGACATTTTATTATTTTTATGGCAGAACAACGTTTGCCGGGTCAGCTAGTGTTATATATAAGCTTTACTTCTATGCTCATTGTGTTTTGTGCTGTAGCCGAGTAATAAGAAGCCCATAAAGAAAAGCAATAAACTTGTGAGGGCTGTTATCACTTTTCGTACATAATTAATTACGATATATCTTTGTCTAGATATATTTTACGAGCCCCATTTATCGGTGTAATAAATCATTCTGTGGTGATAATTTTAAAGAATGATTCCTTTTTAAACGTGTCTTCTACTAAAAGAAAATAAATAATCCTGCACAGTTAAGAGTTTTTATTTATGTTTATAGTAGAAATAATTTTTATTTTACAATATTAAAGCTTGCGAATAAAATAAACCATTGATAGTTTTTTTTTTTTGATTAACGTTTGTAGTTTAATCATATTAGCATGCACGTTACGTGTTCATGTTTTAATGAAGCAAAAATGTATTTTCTTTTATAGTAACACTAGCTGACCCGGCAAACGTTGTTCTGCCATAAAAAATTAAAAAAATTTTTTTGGGGGTGGGTCACCCCTAACATTTAGGGGGATGAAAAATAGATGTTGGCCGATTCTCATAGATACCGGATAAGCACAAAAAATCACTAACTCAATTTAGTTATCTGCCTACTGCCTACCCCCTAAGAACGATGGCGTGATTATTTATAGCCTATGACCATTTCTAGGTTATCATCTATCACCATACCAAATTTCATCAAAATCCGTTCAGCCGTTTAGGCGTGAAAGAGGAACAGACAGACAGACAGACAGACAGAGTTACTTTCGCATTTATAATATTAGTATGGATATTTTGGTCCTGTTTATTCGCCATTAGATTAAAAGATGTGCTCTACTTTTTTACTTTTACAATGGCATGCACGTATTAGACTTCACACATCTTATGGACATTTTACTAAACTTATTAAGAGGGTAAAAAATAATACTGTAAGTGAACCTGTAATGAACCGGTGTTCTTGTTCTAATAATCACCCTGGAAAAGGGAATAATATCCGTTACGTCCTCCTTTTGAACCCAAGCTTAGTAGCAGGACGTTAATTAAACCAAGGTTTCGTTACAATAGTAACAACACGATATGTAAGTTGCTATTGTGAAATACGCGCTATAATTTACTGCGGGAAGCCCCTAAATTACTTATTGTCGACATGATTAATTACTAACGGAAGCACACAATGATGATTTGTGTGAACAGGTAACCTCGAACCGTGTTATATTCAAAACTAATTACGCCCATATTGATAAATGTTGGCGCTCAAATCGACTTTCACATATCACTATAAAACAGAATTTAAAAAATGCATAATGTCCCAACACTGGGCAGAAGAAGAAGAAAGAATAGATTACTTGATTACTAAGCCGCTGATCTCAAAATGCAGGTATTCTTACGATGTCTTCCTTCGCTATTAAGTGCGTAGCGATTGTTATAAATTATTTATTTTCAAAAAAAAGTATATTAGTTGTCTAGTATCCATACCACAAGTATTATACTACTTACTTTGAGACTAAATTACATTGCGTAAACTCATCATCATCATCATCTAAGCGCTGTATCCCGGTTGCAACCTAAAGGTCCGCTTTTCGACTTTTTCTACTCCACTTCGAACGGTCTTCAGCATCCCTGGTAGTGAGCCCATTGGCACGCATATCACCCTTTACGACGTCAAGCCAGCACTTTTTGGGTCTACCCTTCCTGCCGGAGCCCAGCGAAGGCGGCATGGCCAGACATTTGTTTCCCACGTAAGCATCCGGTTGCCGTAAAACGTGGCCGTACTAACGGAGCCGACACTCCTCCTGCGTAAATTATTCCTGTATATTTAACACGCACATTGGGTGATAAAAACAAGCGCCAGGGGTACCGCTAACATGCTGCTGTCCATGTCCACTAGCTGTCCACAAGCTGTCAGGTAAGAGAAACTAAGTGTCGTCTGAATGGCAAAAAACACCTTGGAGCCCTATTACCTAGCTAAAGTTATTTTGTCGTTTTTTACGATACGATTACGGCTGGCGGCTGCCTATCGTAAAAATGGTGATAAATGGTTACATCGATTCCCATCCATTGTTATGGAGGTCAAAATAATCTCCACAATAATAAAATATATAAATTTGGTTATCTGAGTTTTACTAAAAAAAGAATTAAACTCCATTATCTGTACGACTACCACAGGTCAGGCTGATTTTGTTCCAAATGGTTAATAATAAAGCCCTTTTACATATATTTTTCACAAACACGAATAACTAAAAAGGGGATTGAAAATATTACAACGATAAAAATATATTAATGAACCTTTTTTATGACAAAAACGTGCATTGAGCGTCCTTTAAAACAACCCTCTTCGTGTAGACGATTAAGAATGTAATAACTCGTCTCGACTCACATAAAACACATTTTTCCATCTTTCCTTTTGTTCCTGCGTTCATTCTTTAATGTTTTTGTTTGTTTGGTATTCACGCGTCTATCGCTCGTGTTGGGGTCGTTCAGTTCAAATAATTCGGGTTCCGTATTATCTATAGAGAATTTATTTTATTATTAATATCCTGTAATTGATTGAATATTAATTTATAGGAAATTCTGGGTGTATTATTTCTTATTTCCTTTTTTCTTGCGCTTATCACAATATATGTCAGCACAACTTGTTCTCTCCGTCCACTCTCCCCTATAATTGGTCATCTTAACATTCACACCTTTTGTTTCTTCACCATTCATATTTCACACAGTCTATTTTTTTTGGTTAACCTCTTTTTTGTATTCATCCTATTACGTTGTTTCTTATAATTTACAAATGCACGACTGTCCTCTCTTCACATTTAAAAATCTATCAAACTTAAAAGTTTAGACAAACTACGAGTACGTAACATAAAAACCCTTAGTTCTCAAAGTGGTTCAGGTGGACCCCCAGAGATCCACGGGAGACTCGAAGGGGTCTACATTGGCATGACAAAAAATGGGGGTTCACAATTCGTAAGGGGTCCACGAAAATTTATTTGCTTTCGATAGTGAAGAACTAAAATGTTGGCTTGACTTCACCTATCATTGTCACTTGTAAAAACTTGCATATTCTATATTCAGTACAACGTGTCGAGACGTGTAAAGCACCGCCGCTACCGCCGTCGCCGTCCGCAACGCTTGTTCAGACATACAAAGCAAAGGGACGCAATATCACTTGTGGTGTGTGTGCTTGCAATCTTGTATGAACTTGTTTGATTCTTCACTAATATAAATACGAATTCCAAGGATAAACGTTACTCATTTGTTTCCAGAATTTCGAAAAGAAAAGTAAAACAAAGTGAATCGATGTTATTGTTTGCCAGTGTCAGAAATAGCAAGCATTTACCTGCCTATTTGTTATACATACTTTTATTTTATGTTATAATAAGTATATTTATGTTTGCGTGTGGTAGGTGGTGGTGTGGTATAAAAAATTAAATACTGAACAGAGTCATTATTAGATACTTCCATAAAATAACAGAAAACTGAGAGAGGTTGATTTTTTTTTACCCGACTGTAAGGTGGTTCACTAAAGGAGAGATATATTATGATTGACCTACATGATTGTAAATATTTCAGGTTCCTAATGCTAAATAATTTAATTAAATATATTTTCATAAATTGTACGCGCTTTACGTATCCGTAACTTACATCAAGGTAATAATTAAATAATTAAAATCGCGGAGTTTTGATATCAAAATATTATTTATTTAAAAACTCTATCCACCCAACCATAATTTTAGTTTTATAAAACTTTATTGATTTATTGCTTTTAATAATTAGAATCAGTTTGCCGTCGGTAATTTGTTTATTTCAGTGCAATAATTACTTAGGTAGTCCTATTCTGCTAAACTAGCCATATTTTGGTGAGTAAGACCGCCTTATGATTACTAAAATAAAGTTTTTTTTTTTATTTACAGATATTTAACTGATACGAAACATGGCTGAATCTAAGAAGAAAAGTCGAAAGTATAGTGTTGATCATTTAAAATTTGGTTTTCTTTCATCAAAGGAAGATAAGCATTTAACAAGATTTTAATGACTTTTTGAATCACTTTTAGAGTTTCGGGAAAACAAAGATCCAGATTTAAAAGAAAACTTGATCAACTTGAAAGGAGACATCGCGTATTTGACAGATATGTTTAAAAAATTAATGATATTGACTTAAAATTAAAAGAGGACAGCCTCAATTTATCCATGCAGGGGCGGGGAAAGAATACTAACCTCTGCGGCCGGGGTCAACCTGTCGTAAAAGGCGACAAAACAACCCATTCTAGCTACGTGGTAGGGCCCCAAGCCCGCCTGGTGGCGACCACCTTTGGTCTTTAGTCTGCCGCCATAATAACCTTGTGTTGTGTTCTGGCGTTAGTGACCCAAGTTTCTGTACCCTTATGGGACAGCAGCGTGTTCGCGATGCCACTGGCGTTGCAAACACCCATAGGCGATGGTAACTGCTAAATTCTAAGCGGGCCGTTAACCTGTCTTAGGGTGGAATTTCAGATTTTCTAATTTCTAAAATTGAAATGTATGAAGCCAAATATTAGCTAGCGCAAATTTTCCTAGTTTTCAAACTTGTCACATGTAGAGTGCCTTGATGATGCTCAAACATATGTTCAACATTTAATTGCCATGCATGATGACTTCAAAATTAGATTTGAATATATTCTGACGATGGAAATACCACCACGGATCATAAATACATTTGATGAAATGGAAGTGGAGAATGTGATATTACAAGAGGAGCTACTCAAGCTTAGGACTAATGAGGAGCTGAAAATGAAATTTAAAAGAGGGTACCGAACATTTTGGCTGCAGGAAGAAATACCCGAAAAATATCCTGCACTGTAGGGAATTGTGAGAAGAGTTTTTGATAGCCAAATATTAATTATTTGCTGTCAATCCATCAAGTATATCCCTCCCATTAAAATTAAGACTATTTTATATATTGCTATAGGACAGCAGATAGGCCTGCTTAAAATTTTGCAGTTCCCTTCACCTATGGCTGTTTGCAACGCCAGTGGCATCGCGAACACGCTACTGTCCCATAAGGGTGCAGGAACTTGGGTCACTAATGCCGGAACACAACACAAGGTTATTATGGCAGCATACTTAAGACCAAAGGTGGTCGCCATCCAAACGGGGTTGAGGCCCTACCACGTAGCTGCGGTGAGTTGTTTTGTCGCGTTTTACGACAGGTTAACTCCGGCTGCAGAGGTTAGTATTCTTTCTCGGCCCTTGCACGGATAAAATTTTTGTGATTGACGTTGTAGAAGTTACGTTACGTTATTAATATTAAATTTTAATTATATTACGACTATTGTCATATTACAATGCAATATGATAACAATAATAATTAATAGTGTAATAATTACATATTTGAATAAATACAAGACAAAAAATACTATTTTTCGTTTTCTTTTTACCACTCCGAATGTGGAGTTTTCTTAATGAAATAAGTGACAATTGATTGGTTCCTTGTGCTGGAATCACTTTTTTGATTGACCAATCAATTTTTTTTCGAAAACTAGTAATTCGTTGTTGGAACGTAGCCGCAACGCAAATTTCTATAGTAAGATCTAATCTTCACATTTTTTGTCGAGTTTTAGGAATATGGTAGAAATAGTTACAGGGGATCCACCTGAACCAGCTAAATTTTGAAAGTGGTCTATGAGAAAAAAAGTCTGGGAAATATAAATGAGTATATTCGTCGTATAAAGAAGGCGAAAAAAAAATATTGAATTTTCATGACTATATCACTATATATTTTTATAAATCTAAACAAATATTTTCGAATATAGAGATTTCATTCTTAATATGCGCTACACGTTTGTGACAAAAAGTATTTTTTTCTAACTCCTGATAAGCGATTTTTCATTTATAATAGCCATAACTTGGTTCCGGCCGTTTGCATAAATGACAAATTGAATGGATACGTATGACGCCACCATAGGCGCCATGATATATGGCAACGAGTAAATATAGTTACAGTACCTTAACCCAACCAGTATCTTATATAAATTATCGTAATATAAATCAAATTAAATCAAATTTTATATCAATATAAGATCATTCAAATGACTTTTTGAATGTCAATAATAGATAGATAGATAGATAGATAACTCTTTATTCTGCAAAGATTAAAAATAAAAATACAATCTTATAAACAATCATTGATTGTACAAAGGGCGGTCTTATCGCTAAATAAATTTACTACCGTTTCCAATACAATACTCTGGCTAGAGGAGAAACGGCGAAACAAACTCTCTAATGAATACTTTTTAGTCTTAATTAATATTTGTAATTATTCTGTATAATTTTGATTACAAAATTAATATTAGATTAAAAAAATAGTTTATATATGGCAATATTATTCTTGTAGTTAGTCTGTGCAGTCGTCGACATAATGTTTAATGGTGTAACATCTTTTCCCACACTTAAATTTATTTGTTGAAGTACTTTCAAACTGTCTCTGGGACATTATTACAAAAAAATATTTTGTCCGTTAAAATGATTGTATACTTTATTTTTTAAATAAATATGTGTTAAATATGTTTACATGCAGTAGTCCATTTATATGGTTTTCATCTATACTACTATTATAAAGAGGAAAGATTTGATTGTTTGTTTGTTTGTTTGCTTTGAATAGGCTCCGAAACTACTGACCCGATTTAAAAAATTCTTTCATTGTTGGGTAGCTACACTATCCCCGGGTGACATAGGCTATATTATATTTTCAAAAAATTAGGGATCCTTACTAAAACTCCAATAATGTAACCCAAAGTGTAAAAAAATTACCTAAAATATTATTTAAATCGCGTGCGTTGCGAAAACTATTGATGATAGAATAAAATAATGTACTACAACTTTGCAGAACACATCATTATTTACAAAAAGTGTCGCGACAGCATATGTCTAACTATTACAATTATGCCACAATAAGTGTTTTTTTTATTTTAAAAATTTAATTGAAATGCCGCCCCTAGAAAAGGCTCTTTATTTGGATCTTGGTATTAATCCTTATCAAAATAAATTACTTCATATTCAAAACTGCTTCAATACCTTTATATAACTTTTTGAATTATTCAATTCGGATATTCCATTCGAAAGATATCACGAGTTTAAAATTGTAAGTATTAGAAAAATGTTGCGTGGTAGCCGCTCACCCTGTTCGGCTAGCTAGGCAGCAGCACCTTATGCAATGTAGGCGTGCGTCGTCTGGGGTTTTTACAAAAATTAGAATACTTATTAAAAAATAACGAAAAATAAATAAAAAGTAATAACAAAAAAAATCATTAAAATAAAAGCTCATAGAAATAATAATAATCAAACTTTCTTTATAATTTTATTTTTTTAGTAACCTGACGCAAATAGAAGGGTTTGCCCTCAGGGGCGCTCCTCTGTCCGAGGAGTGCACGGGTGTGCGTACCCGAGGTGCCCGAGCATCCGTCGCTCCACTCCCCTCTCCGTTCGAGGCGACAGAGTCCTACCTTTCTTTCCGTCTACCTCTTACATCCTTTCCAACTTAGCTCTCTGTTCGTGGCGTGGCCCCCGGTGGGATGGTTGCGAATACTGATTGGGGTCCCGGGTTCTACCCTGGGACCTGATTTGGTAGTCGAAACCATGCCTATTTCGACTGCGCCTGCACAGAGAGTGTTCCTGGGGCGGAAATTGCATCCTCGCTGTCGGTTGGTCTTGCTGGGCCGGCTACGACGTCAGGCGACTCTGCTTTTTCTGGAGTGTCGTCTGGTAGTCGTACCCACGCCTGACTAGCACGCGACGGGGATGCGAGTCCCGTCCGGAATTGGCCGCGGACCTGTCGCTCCCAGCCCTGGTTCTGTCCATGGTTGGGGGCGATCCTGGATGGACGGCCATCGCCTCCTTTTGCGAGGCAGTAGTGTCAACAAGGGAGGCGGCGGAACGGGAGCGGGAGTCCGCCACCGCACTCCCCTCTCGCTAACGTAGGCCGCGTCGTCGGCGCCGGAGGGCGGGCAGCGATCTCCGGCCGCCGTAGAAAGAGGCCACGGGCGGCCCCTCGGGGGAGGATCCGCCGCCCGCACTATTGCCGCGAGGGAGAAGGCTGCGTGCTGTTCCGCAGCCCCCCTCAACTCCTAGAGTTGTTACAAGAGAGCGTCGGGGGAACGAAACCCTGACCCCCTGGCGCCAGCACTTTAGAAGGGGCCCGCTTTAAGACAAAGCGTGGGCCGGCGCCGGCCCGGGCCACGAGATCGGCAGGCCATATATCCGTGGGCCCGGGCGTAGGCGATAGGAGAACAGCGGGGTTTTTTAGTGGGTAGTCGAATGGTCGAACAACTTTTCCGGAGTCCCTTATATCCCTCGGTCCCCCTGGGCCGGGGGAACCCGTCAAGAGAGGTTTTCCCCGAGACCGAAAAAAGTAGAAGAGTTTAATTTTTAATTTTTTATTAAATACCCGTGCGAAGCTGGGACGGGCTGCTAGTTATAAATAAAGTAAAAAATTTCATAAATTTTCATTAATGACATATGTCCCAAAATCAGACGGGTGAACAGTAATTAACAATCACATGTTACTATAAATTACTGTTAAATTATAAAGATCTTATATTTTAATCATTCCTTGATCCTATAATATATTTTGGCATATGTCGCTTTGTTCTATGTACAGTTTAGGGCCATAGACCCAGTAGCAAGTCAACAATAGTACTCGCCTGCAGGGTACCTGGTGTACAGTACATACATGTGTGAGTAATTTCAACATAACAGGATTATGAAGAAAACAATCATTATATTGCATTCTTTCTGACTACAATATGATTAGAGAGTACAATATACGAGATTGTGAATGTGTGCGAATTTTTTATAGAAAAAAGTCGTAAGTGAGACTTGTTTTAATGCGACAGAGTTGTGAAACTGCTGCTAGATTTATGGTCATTACTGTACTTTTAGAAAGCTCTATCAAGCATCCCAATTGAATACGAAGTATAAATAGTACCCTTTCCAACGGTGTCTATGTTATATTTCCTTTACTTTAGACAAATGCAGCAAGAAAATAAATTTGGTTTAATTAGATTTTACTGGGGAAACTGGCAAGGAATAAAATGGTGCCCATGTATAGCTTGTGAATTATCAAAAGTTGCAATCAATTTGCCGTCTTTAGAAACTCCGTAAGTAAACGGTAAGGAGTTTTAAATTTTATCTTTAGCCATTATTATTTGTTAAATATTGCAAATAATTCTAGCTCATTATTTTTGTCCAGAAATAGAGTATTCATTGTTTATGTATACTGTGGCATAGGGCGTGGGAATGCGACAGCGTTCTTTATAAGTTAATTTTCGTATCTTCTTAAAAATTTATGAGAATAAGGAGTATTTGAAGGAATCTTCACGCATTTACACGTGCCATGAATATATTTTATGATATTTCGCTGACTAAGCGATATAACTCGAAACTCAATTTTTATTCTTCTATTTAACATCTTACGTAGAATCAAAATTGAACTTTGTTTAATAATAACAGTTCAGAGCATACTTATTACGGGAATGGTTACTCACAATGTTTTTCTTTACTGTCCATATAATATGTCAATTATTCTATAATATGCACATCTATCTGTGCACTATCCGTGCAGGGGCGGAGAAAGAATACTAACCTCTGCAGCCGGGATCGGTCTATCGTAAAAGGTGACAACACAACCCACCCTAACTACGTGGCAGGGCCTGAAGCCCGTTGGGATGGCGACCACCTTTGGTCTTAAGTATGCCGCCATGATAACCTTGTGTTGTGTTCCGGCATTAGTGACCCAAGTTCCTGTAATCTTATGGGACAGCAGCGTGTTCGCGATGCCGGCGACGGTAACTGCTACATTCTAAGCGGGCCGTCAGCCTGTCTGCTGTCATACAGCAATAAAAAAAAAACATGCGAGAAAAATTGCCAAACCGGTACATGACACCATGGGATTCGAACCCGGGACCTTTAGATTGGCCACCGAGTGTAATAACACTGAGCTACCAGATTGAATTTCTTTTTAAAGTGTTACAAATCATATTTGCTAACATGTTAACAGACATTTCCATGAGCTCCATCGCAGCTGTTACTTGTAAGATATCTGGTTATTTTACTGTAGCAGAATCTTTAATCAACTGATAGTAACTGAATATCTAGCTTGATTCGCTTCGTTCAGGTTTAAAACATATTGAAAGCTGTGGTATTTTTTGATGGATGGGCTTTCAGATGAGTAGTATTTGAAATGATCTGCTAAGCTAAAAATTTTTTTTATAAAATTTATAGTAAGAGCTTTACTGATAGATCGTCGTTGTCAAAATAATATCTAGTAGTAACAATATCTATAGTATATATCCCAACCAAACTTTGATATAGAAAAACCACTATATTTTTTAAACGTGAATCATTATATCATCAATCATACAAATATATAAATCAATGTATAAGAAATTGTTTCTTATAAAATTTTACATGACAACATTTTTAGCCGATATCTCAAAGTTTAACTTTTAACACATAGAAGATATTAGTTTGACAATGACGATATGACGAAGATCCTTCTGCGCATATTTTTATAGTTAATGCGAAGTAATTTTTTCATATCGACAAAAAAGTCAAAACTGAATTGAACTGTGTCAGTTATTGAGTAAGCTGTTAATATAATTTTGAATGTTAAAATATTTGAAAAAACTATACCTTGTTTGAAATATCTATGCATACTTAGGGGTGTTACGAGCAGCTGACAATTACTGATTTTCAGTTTTAAAATGTTCACATAGTACTGATATATAGCTGAGTGGTCGAAGGCAAAAGGAAGGCTGTCGCATCTTTTGGAACCATAAAGAGCGATTTCTTGATTGCTCATTTTACTTCATAAATAACAAAACAAAGTCTTGTAATGTTTGCGATTTTGCATTTACAACATAATTATGCTGTCACGTTTGTCTATGTATAGACGAGGTGTCACAGTTATGAGACCTTGTGACTTAACCTAGTGATTTAAAGGGGCAGATTCGAGAGTGAACAATTGACGAGTAAGTGTAGTACCCTTAGTATACAGGCATCGTTCCGTATTTATTTTGAGATTGGCGGGATAGACAGCAATAACACCCTATAAAACGTAGAATAAGAAAACTGTCATATAAGAATCTTAGACTTGTAATGTCTATAGCAGTGATTCTCAACCACTGTGCCGCGGCACTTTTGTGTGCCGCCAAATTTCAAAAGTGTGCGGCCAAATTTTGCAAATATATAATAATGTTAATATTATTAAATTATATCATTTAAAAAGAAAAATATTTTTAACATGAATATATGTTTAAATCCACTAAAAATAAATTATTTTATTATTTGCTTTGCAACGGATACTTCTGTATTTGACTTAACTTTGAATGAAGAGGAAGAACTCATTTTGCTTTCCAATAATCGAGATTTAATTTTAAAACATTCTGAAGAATCAATTAATTCATTTTGGATTAACATCAGATGCGATTATCCAATGATAGCCAAAAAAGCTTTAAACATATTATTACAATTTTCCACATCTTATTTGTGTGAATTCGGATTTTCAGCATTAGCCAACATTAAAACTAAAAAAAGATCAAGATTATTAAATGTAGAAGACGATATGAGAGTAGCATTGTCATTTTTACGACCAAATATAAATGAAATTATCAAAAAACATTAAGCTCAAATTTCGCATTAAAAATATTTTTATTATTAGCTTGTAATTAATCTATACTACTATTATAAAGAGGAAAGATTTGATTGTTTGTTTGTTTGTTTGTTTGTTTGTTTGTTTGTTTGTTTGTTTGTTTGTTTGCTTTGAATAGGCTCCGAAACTACTGACCCGATTTAAAAAATTCTTTCATTGTTGGGAAGCTACATTATCCCCGGGTGACATAGGCTATATTATATTTTCAAAAAAATTAGGGATCCTTACTAAAACTCTAATAATGTAACCCAAAGTGTAAAAAAATTACCTAAAATATTATTTAAATCGCGTGCGTTGCGAAAACTATTGATGATAGAATAAAATAATGTACTACAACTTTGCAGAACACATCATTATTTACAAAAAGTGTCGCGACAGCATATGTCTAACTATTATAGTTATGCCACAATAAGTGTTCTTTTATTTTAAAAATTTAATTGAAATGCCGCCCCTAGAAAAGGCTCTTTATTTGGATCTTGGTATTAATCCTTATCAAAATAAATTACTTCATATTCAAAACTGTTTCAATACCTTTATATAACTTTTTGAATTATTCAATTCGGATATTCCATTCGAAAGATATCACGAGTTTAAAAATGTAAGTATTAGAAAAATGTTGCGTGGTAGCCGCTCACCCTGTTCGGCTAGCTAGGCAGCACCTTAAGCAATGTAGGCGTGCGTCACTGGGGTTTTTACAAAAAATAGAATACTTATTAAAAACTAACGAAAAATAAATAAAAAGTAATAACAAAAAAAATCATTAAAATAAAAGCTCAAAGAAATAATAATATTCAAACTTTCTTTATAATTTTATTTTTTTAGTAACCTGACGCAAATAGAAGGGTTTGCCCTCAGGGGCGCTCCTCTGTCCGAGGAGTGCACGGGTGTGCATACCCGAGGTGCCCGAGCATCCGTCGCCTCACTCCCCTCTCCGTTCGAGGCGACAGAGTCCTATCTTTCTTCCCGTCTAGCTCCTACATCCTTTCCAACTTAGCTCTCTGTTCGTGGCGTGGTCCCCGGTGGGATGGTTGCGAATACTGATTGGGGTCCCTGGGACCTGATTTGGTAGTCGAAATCGTGCCTATTTCGACTGCGCCTGCACAGAGAGTGTTCCCGGGGCGGGAATTGCATCCTCGCTGTCGGTTGGTCTTGCTGGGCCGGCTACGACGTCAGGCGACTCTGCTTTTTCTGGAGTGTCGTCTGGTAGTCGTACCCACGCCTGACTAGCACGCGACGGGGATGCGAGTCCCGTCCGGAATTGGCCGCGGACCTGTCGCTCCCGGCCCTGGTTCTGTCCATGGTCGGGGGCGATCCTGGATGGACGGCCGTCGCCTCCTTTTGCGAGGCAGTAGTGTCTGCAAGGGAGGCGGCGGAACGGGAGCGGAAGTCCGCCACCGCACTCCCCTCCCGCCAACGTAGGCCGCGTCGTCGGCGCCGGAGGGCGGGCAACGATCTCCGGCCGCCGTAGAAAGCGGCCGCGGGCGGCCCCTCGGGGGAGAATCCGCCGCCCGCACTATTGCCGTGAGGGAAAAGGCCGCGTGTTGTTCCGCAGCCCCCCTCAACTCATAGAGTTGTTACAAGAGAGCGCCGGGGGGACGAAAGCCTGACCCCCTGGCGCCAGCACTTTAGAAGGGGCCCGCTTTAAGACAAAGCGTGGGCCGGCGTCGGCCCGGGCCACGAGATCGGCAGGCCATATATCCGTGGGCCCGGGCGTAGGCGATAGGAGAACAGCGGGGTTTTTTAGTGGGTAGTCGGATGGTCGAACATCTTTTCCGGAGTCCCTTATATCCCTCGGTCCCCCCGGGCCGGGGGAACCCGTCAAGAGAGGTTTTTCCCCGAGACCGAAAAAAATAGAAGGGTTTAATTTTTTGTTAAATACCCATGCGAAGCTGGGACGGGCTGCTAGTCCCTTAATAAATGTTTAGTTATTATTGTAGTATATATTACTTTATTTCGTATATTTAAAATTTTTGTCATAAACTATTTATGCAGTGTGTTGTAGTAAGTAAATAATTTTTATCTTTTTCGTTGTGTGCCGCCAAATTTTGAAATCGTTAAATATGTGCCGCAACAAAAAAAGGTTGAGAATCACTGGTCTATAGTATAGTTTAGAATATGAACATAATATTATCGCGATGAAATGGTAACAATAAAAGAAATAATTAAACACTTATGGCTTGAAGTCGAAGTAAATATTACGACTTTTTTATTTAATGCTAAACCCATGTACGTCTAAGAGCGCGAATTTTAGGCTAAAGGAGAGTGATGATAATTCGATCTCTATTAGAGTAGATTTGGAAATGATCTATTTAAAGTGTTGCATTGGTCGGATTTTGATTTTTATATAAAGTAATCGCTTTTAACGCGCTTATACCTTTAATGGTAGTGCTAAAAATATTTCCATCAATACCTTTTTTTTTTTTAATAGCCTTTATTGCTGATACTGAACATTAATTTTACACACACACAGTAGCAAATTGTTTTAACTTAGATCTATCTAATACATCGGGTTTCCCGGTTCAGGGATCAGCGTGTCCAGTGACACATAGGCCTCTTCCAGCTGCTTCCATTCGTCTCTATTGGTAGCTTTTCTAGACCAGATTGTCCCTCCAATCATCTTGATATCATCTGTCCATCTTTTAGCTTGTCTGCCTCTTATTCTTTTGCCATCACGTGGTTGCCATTCTGTTATAATTTTAGTCCATTTCATTCTGCTTTCCCTTGTCATGTGTCCTGTCCATCGCCATTTTAACAGTCTTATTTTCTTTAGTACGTCTTCCACCTTTGTTGTAGATCTAATGTCTGCTGCTCTTTTGCGGTCTTTTAGCGTCACGCTAAAAGATCAATACCTTGCCAGGACGTAAATATATAATAACATCGTCACATTTTCATAAAGTTCAACCAGGGACAAAAATAATTATTTTATATCTTGTGTCAAATTTGATTTTAAGTTGTCCTATATGCCCTATTATTAATTCTATTATAATTTAATATATTTAAGTATAATCAAGCTGTGCGTTTTTGTTAATAACTACACACGGGTTAAATATATTATGACAAATTTTGTGTAATATTCAGATGTTTTCTGTTATACTTATTTTCGTCCTAAGGAAAACGAATGACCAGCAGAATGACT
Source organism: Malacosoma neustria (assembly GCA_963693495.1). NCBI lineage: Eukaryota > Metazoa > Arthropoda > Insecta > Lepidoptera > Lasiocampidae > Malacosoma > Malacosoma neustria. The sequence continues at coordinate 22,031,391 of OY856374.1, forward strand.
ACGCTGGAACTCCGGGGGGAGCCGATGTAGTTATATCAGCCTGACCGTTCTAATCCTACCTTTGCGACATTGGTCAAGATGGTTAGCGGCGACCACAACGGCATACCAACTAAAACTCTTGCCACTTTCTAAAGCCTCCTTACGTGGAAACATCGCCAGATCGACTTTAATTCATTGCTCGGCGATGACCTGTATATTTATTTTAACTCTGCTTTAGAGACCAATTCTTTGGTTCAATCTTTGGTTTTGTCTAACGCTATAGAATACTCTCTAAGTTTATTTTACGTGTTTGTATACTTATGGTGAATATTAATGACGATAAAATCAATGTCACTGTTCTAAAAAGCACGGGGTACTCGATAACAATCGTTATAATTGTTTTTACTAGTTTAATTCCGAAATGCAGAGTTTAAAAATATCGTACAATTTTTTTTTGTCTCGGGGAAAAACCTCTCTTGACGGGTTCCCCGGCCCGGGGGGACCGAGGGATATGTGGGACTCCGGGGAAGATGTTCAGCCATCCGACTACCCACTAAAAACCCCGCTGTTCTCCTATCGCCTACGCCCGGGCCTACGGATATGTGGCCTGCCGATCTCGTGGCCCGGGCCAGCGCCGGCCCGCCCTTTGTCTCAAGGCGGGCCTCTTCTGAAGTGTTGGCGCCAGGGGGTCAGGGTTTCGTCCCCTCGGCGCTCTCCTGTATTGTAGGAGTTGAGGGGGGCCTTGGAACAGCACGTGGCCCTCTCCCTAGCGGCAATAGTGCGGGCGGCGGATCCTCCCCCGAGGGGCCGCCCGCCGCCGCTTCCTACGGCGGCCGGAGGTCATTACTCGCCCTCCGGCGCCGACGACGTGGCCTGCGTTGACGGGAGGGGAGTGTGGTGGTGGACTCCCGCTCCCGCTCCGCTGCCTCCTTTGCGGACATGACTGCCTCACAAAAGGAGGCGACGGCCGTCCGTCCAGGATCGCCCCCAATCATGGACAGAACCAGGGTCGGGAGCGACATCCAACCACCCCAAGCTTTAAAAACAGTGATATTAATTTTCTAGTCAGTAATTGTATTCTTAGATTAAGAATTATTTTTCAATTTTCGGTTTAATGTTTTTATTAATTTAACACCATATTCCGGCAGTTTTATTAATTACGCGTCAGATGAAAAATCATTCATCTTGAGGATCCTGGTAAGGATAATGATACAAATTATTGCATTGTCTTCGATCCTTGATAAGTATTTAAAGTTTCCAATCAATCCTCTGTTTTGAAAAGGATAAAATCACAGATTTCAGTACACTACTACATTGAATTGATTGGAAAATTGGAATATATACGAGTATATTGCAAGCCACAATGTTAGATAACAAACTATGACAAACAAATTGGAACTACAACATACCGTATACGCGTTGTATTGGAGTTGTATCAAAGCAAGGCACGTTCAACCGAAATCAATTTAGACGGATACACGCGAATACCACGATATTGAATATTTTTTGGAACATGTTCGTAAAAATAGTGCGTACCTATTGTACCATGCATGTATACAATAGTTTAAGGATGTATGTACTTGCGAAAATATTTGTAGACGATATACTTTGTAGTTTTGTTCAGGAATTCAAGTAGCTGTCCCGTTACTTTCATAAGATGTAAAATGGTTTACTTCTTTATAGTAATAGTCTAATAGTATAGACCAAATGAAAGGAATATAAGGTTTCACTTTCAGGGTTTTAAACTCTTCACACACACAAGTCTTATTGTTAGCTCAGGAATAATAAATATCACGAAATAATACCAATGCAGATTAGGTAAAGAAGTTTAACTCGAGTCATCGGCGCCTTCTGTTCTGAAGTGTAAATTTCGGATAGTTCTTAGGTTAACTACGAGCATCCAAAGCTTACATTTAATACAAATCAGCAAAGTACTGTCAATTTTAATCACCTGATTCCTATATTAGGTAACTACCTCAGGTAATAAATTTTGAAAAGTTTTAATTGTTGTGTATGACTAAATATTTGGCTCCTCGAGAAAATGCAGTTCGATCCTTGCATTAAAATTAGATGAAATTTCGCATATTGATTTCGTATTTGAAGGTATCACTTAGTTGATTGTGAAAGCAAGGGTGAGCGAAGCGACGGTGTCTCGTGCGTCTCTGTGTGCGCGGTTAGTGTCATCATTTGCACCGAGAACCACGTTGCGTCGTGCACAATTAGCTTCAGATTCTCTATGTCACTTTTATCGGCTTTGCCAAAGTATTCAGTTAATTGATCTGAATTGTGTGGCTGGCGCCATACAACAGTTCTTTTGCGACTGAAACAAAGAGAAAAGGCGTCGAATTTATTTATCCATTGAATGGTATTGCATATCTCTCCAATAAACACTCTCATACATAGTACTTTTATTTTTCTCACCAGTTGTACGCTGTACTCTGAGTTCACAATCGGCATCATCATCATCAGGGTTGCAGCCCAAACTATCGCTTCGGCGCCCGGGGTCCGCTTTCCGACGTTTTCTTCTCCACTTCGCACGGTCTTCAGCATCCCTGGTAGTGAGCCCATTAGCACGCATATCACCCTTTACGACGTCAAGCCAGCACTTTTTGGGTCTACCCCTCCTGCCGAGGCCCGGCGGAGGTGGCATGGCCAGACATTTGTTTCCCACGTAAGCATCCGGTTGCCGTAAAACGTGGCCGTACCAACGGAGCCGACATTTGTAATTTATCCGCAATATCACGGACATGGGTCCTTCCGCGTCACTCCACATATCCACTGCAGCATATTCATCTCCGTGACACGCAGTTCACGACCGGCATATTGCAACATATTTTACACCTAAACATCAAAAACAAAACTTTTTGAATGGCACACACTAACCCTCTATTAGTCAATTACCAGTAAATGATTATTTGCAGATAGATGCCCGTGATAGTGAAATTAAACGTTGATTGAGTTCACATGAAATTTCACAATAGTTTCACATATTGGTTTAGTGATAATTTGATATTGCTCAAAATGGTTATAATATATGGTTTCATTTAAATAATTAAGAGTTACTAGATCAATAAGTAATTATTTGACGGCAGTGCGTAACGGTTAACGCACTTCAGTACGCTTGCGGAGGTCACGAGTTCGATTCCCGTCTCGCATCTGGGTGTTTATGTATAATATGTATTTATTTACAAAAAAAGTATATAAGTAATATATCTAGTACCCATAATACATGTGCTATGCTATTTACTTTAGGTCTAGATTGTGCTATGTGAATTGTAAGAAAATATTTATTTGTTTAAAAGCGTACTTTACGCTATGCTAGCGATGTATTCAAAACGGCTCATAATAAAGTTTTTTTTATTGCTGTAGGACAGCAAACAGGCTAACATCTCGCTTAGAATTTAGCAGTTACCGTCGCCTATGGATGTTTGCAACGCCAGTGGCATCGCGAACACGCTGCTGTCCCATAAGGGTACAGGAACTTGGGTCACTAATGCCGGAACACAACACAAGGTTATTATGGCGGCATATTTAAAACCAAAGGTAGTTGCCATCCAGATGGGCTTGAGGCCCTACCACGTAGCTAGGGTGGGTTGTTTTGTCAGCTTTTACGACAGGCCGCAGAGGTTAGTATTCTTTCTCCATCTCTGCACGGATAAAAATTTAAAGGTTAATTAATTATTTATTATAATATCTTGCATAAATAATATCTTCTCAGGCATTATATTTTACAGCCAGTTTTACTATGACAATCCACTCAGTGCCATTTAACACTTAAATAAACATGAGATCGGTTGTGTTATGAGTTTTAGGGTTAATATACTATAATGTTTTCCTTCGTCATCTATTTCTTTATAACATATACACTTCTTAGCAAAAAACGGGCACCTTACAGTCATTGGCTTTTCTATAAATAATATCAATATTTTATTATGTCATTAGATGACTAGAACTTTCTTTTTATCAATGAGAATATAATTTTTAACACTTAAATCATGGAATCGGTGTTATAGTCAATGTAAACAGAGAGTCGTGTTAAAATGGACATTTTTATGGGTATAATGAAATTAAGACAGTATTTTATGGTATTTTAATAAAAAATACATTAAAAATAAAAATTAATATAATTAATTATTAATAAAAATAATTAACGAGTATCACCTCTCCTTACAGCGATTATGGCATGTAATCGTCTTGACATGCTTTCCACCGGTTGTGGCGCGGGCGACGAGGAGGACACGGTGGACCACACTGTCGCCGTGTGCCCTGCGTGGCGCGAGGAGCGCCGCGCCCTCGTCGCCCAAATCGGCGTGGACCTGTCGCTCCCGGCCCTGGTTCTGTCCATGGTCGGGGGCGATCCTGGATAGACGGCCGTCGCCTTCTTCTACGAGGCAGTCATGTCCTCAAAGGAGGTGGCGGAGCGGGAGCGGGAGTTGACCACCACACTCCCCTCCAGCCAACGCAGGCCACGTCGGCGGCGCCGGAGGGCAAGTAACGATCTCCGACCGCCGTAGAAAGCGGCCGCGGGCGGCCCCTTGGGAGAGGACCCGCCGCCCGCACTATTGCCGCGAGGGTGAGGGCTGCATGCTGTTCCGCGGCCCCCCTCAACTCCTAGAGTTGTTACAGGAGAGTGCCGGCGGGACGAAACCCTGACTCCCTGGCGGCAACACTTAAGAAGGGGCCCACCTTAAGACAAAGGGCGGGCCGGCGCTGGATCGGGCCACGAGATCGGCAGGCCATATATCCGTAGGCCCGGGCGTAGCCGATAGGAGAACAGTGGGGTTTTTAGTGGGTAGTCGGAAAAATCCCGGAGTCCCACATATCCCTTAGTCCCCCCGAACCGGGGGAACCCGTCAAGAGAGGTTTTTCCCCGAGACCAAAAAAAAAGGATTTTGATGGTTTCCTGTGGAATGTGTTTCCATTCAGCCGAGATCACACGTTTAAGCTTCCTAGTGTTTTGTGGAGTTGGTAGGTAGAGATTGTAATCGCCTTTTTAAGAGGTTCCAGATGTGTTCAATGGAATTAAGGTCAGGGTTTCGCGCTAGCCAATCCAAACGACAAATACTGCCTCTTGATGAAATAACTCTTGCATATAAGCATGTACGTCACCAGAATGGTAACCCGAGCATCATCGTCCATGCAAATGGCATCTTAGGCTAACGCCTAAGTGTAGATTATCATGTTGAAAAAGGATTTCTGTTATGCACCTTCGTGCATAGAGACAATTTCAATGAATGCTATCTCGGAGTGATTTCTTCAAAAGACACATGGGTGTAGCGTTCCTCTGACCTTCGTATCACTTACCGACGTCGGTCCTCACCATGCAGACGAATTCGAGCCTCATCAGAGAAGAGTACGCTACTCGAGTAATGTTCAAGTTAGGCAAAAACTCAATCGAGCAATCTTGTGCTCACTGAGGGCCTGGGGACCCGCGCTGGTCGTGAACTGCGTATATTAGCCGCTAAAAGCCTCTTTCCCACAGTCCATTCGCAAACTGGTGCTCCCCGTACCCCTTCAAGGTTTCTTTTGAGGTATATACCTAGTCAGGTCATAAGTATTGTCACACAGTAAAAACTTTTCTTTTAGAATGCTGGCCACAAAAAAGTTTATTGAATTCGAATTTCGAATTGTTCATGAAAATAAAAATGTATACTTTTAGCAATTTTACTCATTTTTAAATATGGAGTGGACGCTTAAAGAAGACCGTGTTGCAGTTATTGCGTTGCATCGTTGCGGTTACGCGCCAATTCAAATTTTTAACATACTGAAAAATTTGAATATAACCAAAACATTCGTTTATCGTACCATCAAACGATACAATGAAGACTCTAGTGTAGATGACAGGTCAAGAAGTGGTCGCCCTCGTTCTGTTAGGACTCCAGCAGTGATAAAAGCTGTGAAGGCACGAATTCAAAGAAATCCCAAACGTAAGCAGAAACTGTTGGCCCTTCAGATGGGGTTAAGCAGAACCACGGTGAAAAGGGTGTTAAATGAAGACTTAGGGCTTCGGGCATATCGAAGAAAAACAGGACATCGTTTGAATGCTCGTCTAATGGACCTGAGACTGAAGATATGCCGCGCTTTGTTGAAGCGGTACGCGGGAAAAAAATATCGGGAAATTCTTTTTTCGGATGAAAAAATGTTTACCGTAGAAGAGAGCTACAATAAACAAAATGATAAGGTGTACGCACACAGTAGTGAAGAAGCGAGCAACCGTATTCCGCGTGTCCAACGAGGTCATTTTCCATCCTCGCTCATGGTATGGTTGGGAGTTTCTTATTGGGGCTTAACAGAGGTACATTTTTGTGAGAAAGGTGTAAAAACGAATGCTGTTGTGTATCAAAATACAGTCCTGACGAACCTTGTGGAACCTGTTTTTCATACCATGTTCAATAACAGGCACTGGGTATTCCAACAAGATTCGGCGCCAGCTCATAGAGCGAAGAGCACACAAGACTGGCTGGCGGCGCGTGAAATCGACTTCATCCGGCACGAAGACTGGCCCTCCTCCAGTCCAGATTTGAATCCGTTAGATTACAAGATATGGCAACACTTGGAGGAAAAGGCGTGCTCAAAGCCTCATCCCAATTTGGAGTCACTCAAGACATCCTTGATTAAGGCAGCCGCCGATATTGACATGGACCTCGTTCGTGCTGCGATAGACGACTGGCCGCGCAGATTGAAGGCTTGTATTCAAAATCACGGAGGTCATTTTGAATAAACTTTAATGTCATAAGAATCTATGTTTTGTTAAGTTCATTTTGGTATATGAATGGCTACATAATGAATAAACTTGTTACAATTATTTTACATTAAACATGTGACAGAATTTATGACCTGACTAGGTATATGCATTTGTGGTTCCTTAGCGCCTGAGTCACTAAAAAGCGGTCATCTCGTGGTGTGTGTTGCGTTTTCTCCTAGAACCTTGCCTATTTTGAACGGAACATGTCTCTTGGTATCTAGTCTAGGTTCTTTGGATGGTTGAATCATCATCATCATCCTAGCGTTAGTCCCGGTTGCTGCCCAAACTTTCGTTTCGGTGCCCGGGGTCCGCTTTCCGACTTTTTCTACTCCACTTCGCGCGATCTTCTGCATCCCTGGTAGTGAGCCCATTGGCACGCATATCACCCTTTACGACGTCAAGCCAGCACTTTTTGGGTCTACCCCTCCTGCCGGGGCCCGGCGGAGGCGGCATGGCCAGACATTTTTTTCCCACGTAAGCATCCGGTTGCCGTAAAACATGGCCATACCAACGGAGCCGACACTCCTGCAATTTATCTGCAATGTCACGGACATGAAGACTACCGCGAATGCGGGAGTTCCTAACGCGGTCCTTCCGCGTCACTCCACACATCCACCGCAGCATATTCATCTCCGTGACACGCAGTTCTTGCTTGTGTCGCTCTAACACCGGCCACGCTTCACAGCCGTATAAAAGGACAGGCCTAATGATGGTGTTATAGACCTGCCCCTTCAACTTTACCGGCATCTTGGGGTCACAAATGACACCAGTTACCTCACGCCATTTGGCCCACGCGGCAGCAATGCGTGCCTTGACGTCGCAATCGATGTCACCGGATGCATGAAACACAGATCCCAGATATTTCACAAGGTCCGTGCGCTCGACCTTGTTGCCGTCTATGCGTACGGGTGTGGGATCTGTGGAGTTACAGGCCAAGTACTCGGTCTTCGCCACATTGAGCTTCAGACCACCGTTCTCAAGCGACTCTTTCCACGCCTTCACACGTCGCACCAGCCTACCCCTGTCCGAATCTGCCAGCGCGATATCATCAGCATACATGAGCAACCACGGGGGCTGCTCATGTGAGTTTCTGATGCTGTCTGACAATACGTCTAATACCACGCTAAACAGAAACGGACTAAGGACGGATCCTTGGTGCACCCCGACGGTGATGGGGAAAGGTTTGGTGTCGCCAACAGCGGTTCGAACTACGGAATCGGAGTCACGGTACATGTCTCGGATGATGTCAACATAGGCCTCTGGAATCCCTTTGGACCGCAATGCCCACCAGATTATCGCGCGAGGAATACAGTCGAAGGCCTTCTGCAAGTCGAGAAACAGGCAATGCAGAGGCGTATTCTTCGCCCTGTATTTCTCCGCGACAGTCCTTAGGGCAAAAACAGGGTCCATTGTCCCGTGACCAGGGCGAAACCCATATTGACAATCCGAGACCGTATATTGAGCCGTGTGGTCCCGGCCGAAGAAAGAATAGGGCCACCCCAAATCATCCCAAGGGAGTCGTAAAAGCCGACTGATAGGTTACTCCCTCTGCCAGCTTGCATGCGGCGAGGGAAGGACACCTCTAGGTTTCCCTTTAGAGGTTGGGAGGTCGGACGGCAGTCGCTCCCGTAAAAACCAAAACTTGTCAAATAATATATGGTTAGGTTGAATGACTCACATTTAACCGCTGTGAGACGTAACATTGGCTACATCCTTCTTCCAAGAGTGCTATAATCTTACTAGCTCTTATTGCGTTTTCTGCCATTACAATAGACACAAAGATATCTGTTTTAAGTCACAATAAGATGGGATTATGCGACTAACATAAATTGTTATTGTACTAAAAATAACGAGAAGTTAGTTTTAGATGCCTGATAACCTTTTAACCGCAAACCCGTAAAAAGTACGTAAAAAGTTACAAACTGAGATGGGGATTACTATTTTTAAAAACAAAAGTGTCTAATTTGGAATTATCCTTTTTACATACTCATACTCTTTGTTAAGTGCCAGTAATATAGTTTGGCTAATAACATCTTTAGAACTAAATTATTACCAATAATGTAGAAAATTCAAAACTACCCGTTTTTTTGCAAACGAGTTTATATAATTATTATGTGCTTGTATATGTGAATTAAACTCCTCTTAACCGATTTTGATTATTTTTTTGTGTACGTTCAATTGGATTCAAGAATAGCTTATATTTATAATTCAGTCCAATACATAATGTTTTTTAATTAGTATTTTCGGATTTAAGACGTGTGTCATGAGTCTGCCAAGTGCCGTAGTTGTGTTATAATATGCACAGTAAGTGAGAAAAACTACGTGATCTCAGGGTTAGTATTTGTGTGTATCACTTAGTTATAACGCAACTACATAATGCTATTGCCGTCATGTGTTAACGTTTGACTATAATGGATCTTGGTGACGGTGCTATATTCCGTTCGTTTTCTTTTTATCTAATGATCCCCTCCCCGTCCTTGCCAGATCTTCTTGACCAACATAAAAATTATTACCTATATACGGAGGAGTATCACAGTTAAAGTTTATATGGATGAGAAGTGCAGAAAGCTATATTTTTTGTCCAAATTTTATTAGAAACTAGCAGCCCGTCCCAGCTTCGCACGGGTATTTAACAAAAAATTAAAAATTAAACCCTTCTATTTTTTTTCGGTCTCGGGGAAAACCTCTCTTGACGGGTTATCCCGGCCCGGGGGGACCGAGGGATATAAGGGACTCCGGAAAAGATGTTCGACCCACTAAAAAACCCCGCTGTTCTCCTATCGTCTACGCCCGGGCCCACGGATATATGGCCTGCCGATCTCGTGGCCCGGGCCGGCGCCGGCCCACGCTTTGTCTTAAAGCGGGCCCCTTCTAAAGTGCTGGCGCCAGGGGGTCAGGGTTTCGTCCCCCCGGCGCTCTCTTGTAACAACTGTAGGAGTTGAGGGGGGCTGTGGAACAGCACGCGGCCTTCTCCCTCGCGGCAATAGTGCGGGCGGCGGATCCTCCCCCGAGGGGCCGCCCGCGGCCGTTTTCTACGTCGGCCGGAGATCGTTGCCCGCCCTCCGGCGCCGACGACGCGGCCTACGTTGGCGGGAGGGGAGTGCGGTGGCGGACTCCCGCTCCCGTTCCGCCGCCTCCCTTGCAGACACTACTGCCTCGCAAAAGGAGGCGACGGCCGTCCATCCAGGATCGCCCCTGACCATGGACAGAACCAGGGCCGGGAGTGACAGGTCCGCGGCCAATTCCGGACGGGACTCGCATCCCCGTCGCGTGCTAGTCAGGCGTGGGTACGACTACCAGACGACACTCCAGAAAAAGCAGAGTCGCCGGGCGTCGTAGCCGGCCCAGCAAGACCAACCGACAGCGAGGATGCAATTCCCGCCCCGGGAACACTCTGTGCAGGCGCAGTCGAAATAGGCATGGTTTCGACTACCAAATCAGGTCCCAGGGTAGAACCCGGGACCCCAATCAGTATTCGCAATCATCCCACCGGGGACCACGCCACGAACAGAGAGCTAAGTTGGAAAGGATGTAAGAGGTAGACGGAAAGAAAGGTAGGACTCTGTCGCCTCGAACGGAGAGGGGAGTATAGCGACGGATGCTCGGGCACCTCGGGTACGCACACCCGTGCACTCCTCGGACAGAGGAGCGCCCCTGAGGGCAAACCCTTCTATTTGCGTCAGGTTACTAAAAAAATAAAATTATAAAGAAAGTTTGAATATTATTATTTCTATGAGCTTTTATTTTAATGATTTTTTTGCTAGTACTTTTTATTTATTTTTCGTTATTTTTTAATAAGTATTCTAATTTTTGTAAAAACCCCAGTGACGCACGCCTACATTGCATAAGGTGCTGCCTAGCTAGCCGAACAGGGTGAGCGGCTACCACGCAACATTTTTCTAATACTTACATTTTTAAACTCGTGATATCTTTCGAATGGAATATCCGAATTGAATAATTCAAAAAGTTATATAAAGGTATTGAAACAGTTTTGAATATGAAGTTATTTATTTTGATAAGGATTAATACCAAGATCCAAATAAAGAGCCTTTTCTAGGGGCGGCATTTAAATTAAATTTTTAAAATAAAAGAACACTTATTGTGGCATAACTATAATAGTTAGACATATGCTGTCGGGACACTTTTTGTAAATAATGATGTGTTCTGCAAAGTTGTAGTACATTATTTTATTCTATCATCAATAGTTTTCGCAACGCACGCGATTTAAATAATATTTTAGGTAATTTTTTTACACTTTGGGTTACATTATTGGAGTTTTAGTAAGGATCCCTAATTTTTTTGAAAATATAATATAGCCTATGTCACCCGGGGATAGTGTAGCTTCCCAACAATGAAATAATTTTTTAAATCGGGTCAGTAGTTTCGGAGCCTATTCAAAGCAAACAAACAAACAAACAAACAATCAAATCTTTCCTCTTTATAATAGTAGTATAGATACATTAAATTAATTAAAATAAATGTTAGAATAAACACGCTATACTGCTACACTGCTCGAAATTACTTAGGTGTACTTATATTAGTTTAAGAACTTGGTTATTAAGGTTAGTAAAAAGAAGATTTATTACTTTTTGCTTATCAGTTTTTTCGGCGGTTTAATTTTTTTGTTAAAAGGTTTTTATTTTATCATTTGTTGTGGCTATAATCTACTAATTACTACATGCTTAAATAAATCAATTCTGTCAAAAGTTATGCGTGGTCATAGATATAATCAGTGAGTGAACAATCAATCATTCTCTGTTTTCGTACTCTTGGGGTTGGAATTTTTTCCCAAATTTATACAAGACCAACTTCGGGGTTATACTCTTTATAAATCAATAAAAAATCGGATTACTTTGTAAAAAGTTAGATAATACATAAAAAAATATATGCGTCGACTTGAGAACCTCTTTCGTTTTTTTCGTCGGTTAAAAAAACTATTTTTTGTTAACGTGACGTCACGGCCAGGTTCTGACGGAAGACCAGCTCTAGTTTTTTTTACCAGTCATGCTGAGTTAGAACCTTTCTAGGGCTAGTTTTAAGTTTTAAGAGTTTTTTGTTTATATTTAGTTTGTTTTATTTGTAGCTCTAAATAAATGTATTCTGCTTTCTTTCTTTAAGTGATGTCAATTGCGTGTTTTGAATACTCTGAACAGTATAAAGCCAGTGGGCCCACGAGAAATATGGACGAGTAACGGGAATTGTGAGTACCCTTCATGGTCATTTCCCTCGCTAGCTCTTCTCGTAAACCTAATACAGACACCAACACTACGTATATATAGGAAATATTATATACATAAAATATGCATTAACTTAACAATTTCTCGATTGTTTGGGAATATTAGCAAATTTTACTGTTCAGCACATTTGATTGGAAATGTTTCCGGATATTATTGAAACTAGTTTCCTTCTCCATTGTTATGATTACGCGGCTTTGATCGAAAGTTTATGGGATTGTTATCACAATATGTGAACTATATCAATTACGAGTTTCACTTTAGTTTTGTTTTCCCAGTAGTTTGAGTATTATTAATTTGATTAAATTAATCAATATTAAGGAAATTTGCACTAATTAATTTTACTGATTGTTATTTTTTTTTGTGTTTTATATAACGTCCTATCATATATTGTATAGTCAACATAGTGTAATCCTTTTTTGGCCAATTTCCGGTTTATTGTGTATCGATATGTAATTTTGAGATGCATTCTGCGTGATTATTGTTAAACTCTCACCCGGCAAAGGTTGATCTGCCATATAAATAAAAAAACTATGTTCTTATCCAGGGTCCAATTTATCTCTGTTACCGTAATTTATCAAAATGAAAACGTAACAGACAGAGTTACATTCATATTTATGATAAATGGCCCAGTGAACTTCGACATTTGAGAAAATGTGGTCAAAACTTAAGCAGAACAAAACAAATTAATAGGGGCTACACTTCATAAAAATCAAGTGAAACACAAATTAACATCAAAATGGAAATTGGTCACTTCATCAATCTCGGATGGAGTACGTTTTTCAGTTTTAGATTAGTAGAAGATATAGTTAGGAGAATTGTTACTACCAAATGTGTATTAGAAATAAATTACCAATTTTTATTGTATTTATGGTTCAGTATTTTGGCAATAATGGCTTAGACATAATGTATAAATATATGTTGTCGTGGGCTTTTTTGTAGGACTATTTAAGATAAATATTTTCATTAAACATTATATACGTATCACGTCAGAATAGCTCGCAGATGACAGAAGTTTTTCCTACTTCATTGACACTTATCGTTATATTTTGAAAAATTCATACATAATCTTTATAAATTATAGCCTATGTGTTATTCCAGTGTATAAGCTATATTACTGTAAAGTTTTATTAAAATCCGTTTAGTACTTTTTGCGTGAAAGAGTAACAAACATACATACAAACTTTCGCGTTTATAATATTAGTAAAGATATATTAATAAATCTTCTCCGTCCAGTAACAAAGTAAGAATACTAACATTTGCAGCTTTAGGCAACTGGTTGTACAAGGTTATAAAATAATACCAGTCTGGATAGCAATCACCTTTAGTCCATAAATATGGTGCCATAATAAATTTGTGTTTTCTTCGGGTAACTAAGGTTCAAGTTCCCATACGTGGACGGCAGATATTGAATTGGCATCGCAAACATCTATAGGCAACCGTAACTGTCAGTCTGTATGTTGTTTCACAACAATAAAATAATAAAGTCTTAGACTTCTAAGAAGTAAAGGCTTCGATAGTTACCGAAATATTATTCACAGTTTGTGTTATGTACATACTATGAACAGTTAAATATAGAATGTAATGAGAAAAGGTGTAATCCAAAACAGTACGTACAAAACAGGGCGTATTATTACTCTGGGAGCCGTACAAAAGTATGTAAGTTAGGTAAGAAGATTATCGCAAAGTATCTTCGATGACGGTACACTTCGATACAAATTTATCTGATCATAATCGTTTTTTTATTTTTTATAGCTAGAGTTCAGCAGACAGGTAAAAAGCCCACCTTGGCAGATGGTCACCACCGCCTATGGACGTCTGCAACACCAGAGGTATTACCAACGTACTGCTGGCCTCGGATAAATTTTATAACGCCTTTTTTGAAGAACGCTATATCATATCGCACTGAGAAATCCTCAACCGGAATCTTATTACAAATCCTGAGAGTACGCAACATGGACATTATTGAGAATCGTTTCGTACAATAAAAAAGAGGCTCCAAGAAATGAGGATGAACACCAAGCCGATGGCGAGCAGTGTGGTGGTAGAAAGAAGACGAGGGCACCATTCTAAATAGCTCTTAAGAACACTCCCCATACTACAGATGGTAGAATACGCAAAGAGACGCAAAGTGTCTCTAAACTCCAAGCGTGCCTAGATCGTCTGTGAGTGTGACGGAATCGTCGAGAACACGAACTGCGCGCCGTTGGATGGAGTTTAGGGAATGGACCTGACAGGCAGTCGAGTATCCACGAAAAATGGAAAGAATTGAGTGTGCATTTCCCACCCACACCCACAGGTCGTGCGATGAGTTGGTGCGGGGCACGAAAATACCCTCGATCCCTCTCAGAGAATATTACCGGCTCCACGTCCGGTCTCCGCTCCAGCACGATGATACTCCCCAAAGACTGCACCAGTTGGCGGGACAGCCTCCTAGACCGGATAATCTGGGTCCTACTGAGTGGCGGGCGACCACGGACAGCCATTTCATTGCGTTTCCCTGACCCCCAATCCGTCACGCTTGTATGGATGTAATGGGGATTTTCACATATGTGGGCACTCCAGTACTTCGGATTAGGGAAGCTAGAAGCTGGGTCACCTATGCCGAACACAACACAAGGTTATTATACTCCTCTCTGTCTTTGTGGGGCGAGTTTTGCTGCACTCGCTATCTCCGTCCACTCTCGAATGTTATGGTTTGCGTTCATTTCTTTCTCCGACCGACAAATCTTTTGCACGCGATTTTTCCCATCATGAACGATTAATGATGAACCTGAATTTATATAATGTAGAGTAAATCTATAAAGCGATAATGATTGAATTGACAGATGCAGTATACTAGGATAGAATAAAATGGACGAAAAAGAGTATATTATGACTGGAATAAAAAGCTTAAGCTATTGATAATGTATAAGTTTATACAGGTACACAAAACAAATGTAACATTTTCACCAAATGAAGTTGGCAGATCAGGATTGTGGACAAATCAATATCAGACTCTGACTAAACGACAAAATTAAAAATGTAGCATTCAAGAACGTAATAAATTAAGAAAATATATACAACATATTTCAAAACTTATTTTTTACACGCTTTATAATAGCTTCACTTGTATATTTGTTTGTATGTTTGTAACCGACTCTTTTGGGGGGATTTTGCCCCACTTTGAACAGCCAGATTTCAATCAAACTTTGTAGATATATCGAGAGCCGATGGCAATGCAATAATCTGTATAGTTTGTATCATTATCCTTACCAGGATCCTCAGGATTAATGAATTTTCGGTTCTCGTCTGATCACCGAAGTTAAGGAGTTCGGGCGCGGTCAGTACTTGGATGGATGACCGCCTAGAAAAATCGCATGACGGTGGATTTTTGTTATTTTTTTATTCTTTTTTAAATGTTTTATATTAACTTGACCTGTATAAAATGAAATTTTTCGGAATTCAACTCGATTTTTACTTACTTTGAATAATAAAATCAAAATTCTTGGGAAACGCCATCTGGAGTATTATTTATAACATTGCCTGAAGATGGCGTTAAATTAATAAAAATCTTTTCCGATTGGATATTGATAACAATTAAATTATATTATAACGCTTTTATTTTATAGTTAATGAAACTAAAAAACACGCTCTTATAAAAAATCAAACTAAAAGGTAAAAAATAATTTTCAATAAATTTAAATTAAGGGTAGTGACAATAAAATGAATTTTATTTTAAAAAAGCGTGGGGTGCTTTTTAAGATATTTTCGAAATAACAATCGACAACAAGCACTATCCTTAATTTAAATTTATTGAAAATTATTTTTACCTTTCAGTTATTTTTTTATAAAAGCGTGTTTTTTTAGTTTTTTATAACTATAATTTTTAGAATTTCCTTCAACTATCTAATATTTAATAACATTCTAAAATATTTTATATAATGTTTTCTATATTAAGTGATAAATAAAAATCGTAAATATAATTATGCCTTTTCTCGTGCAGGGACGGAGAAAAAATACTGACCTCTGCGGCCGAGGTCGACCTGTCATAAAAGGCGACCGTCTTTGGTCTTAAGTATACCGTCATAGCAAATTTGTATTGTGTTCCGGCATTAGTGATCCAAGTTCCTGTACACTTATGGGACAGCAGCGTGTTCGTGATACCACTGATGTTCCAAACAACCATAGACTGCTAAATTCTAAGTGGATCGTCAGCTTGTCTGCTGTCCTACAGCAATAAAAAGGTTTATATTAATGTCTTCACGTGTACGTTCATAGGTGAGGATTATGAAGTATTTCTCCAAAGCTAAAACGCCATCTTTAAGAGCGCGAAGATTAGCTAAAATATAAGCCTTGAGAAGTTGCGAGCAGTCTAATGTATCAGCTTAAGACTTTCTCTCGCTACTTAGGATTTATTAGGGCTTTAAAAGACATTCCCAAAAAGCCTTTGAAGATTTACGGTCGTTATTTTGATTATTTTACAAGTTTATAATAGGGAATACATATTATAAATTATTTTATTTAGCAAAATACATAATATATATTTTTGCCTTTTACATGCTCTGTGTAGGTAAGTAATGAGGCAGCCATATTACATTTTTCTAGCCGGAATTTCATGGCCTTTAAAATGCAAAATAATCTAAATTTAACTGTAACAATTCACACAGCGCCATTTAGTCCCAAAGTGTGTTGCAGAACGTTTCTGTCATATGTCTCACATGAGGTATCAAGTACCCATAGGTATTAAATGATAATATCCGGATGACCGAGTTTTGCTCGGTATTTTTATTTTTTTTGGAAATTAACAATTGATTTTCTTAGTCTAACCTCAATGCAAACACTCATTGCCTTCGTCTTACTTAAGAACGCCATCTGCTGGAATAGCTTTAGTGTTGTTGTGTCGTTAAAGCAATTTAAAAAAAATAGTATTATTATTCGCCGATAGATGTCAGGAAGAGTCATTTTTCAGTTTAAATTGGGACTACTCAAACGCCACCTTTTGACATTTTCTAGAAATGATTCCTGGTTAGATCGATTTATCGCCCCCGAAACCCCCCGTATACTAATTCCGATTGGAGCCGATTCCGAGAATACAATTATATATATATATATATATATATATATATATATATATATATATATATATATATATATATATATATATATATATATATATATATATATATACAAGAATTGCTCGTTTAAAGATATATCACTCAGATACTCCTCTTTTGAGAATGTATTCATTTTATATATTAGTTTTCTACGTAGTAGGGTTCCAAGTCTGTCTGGATGGCAACTGCCCTTGGCTTATAAATATGCCGCCATAATATCCTTATGTTGTGTTCCGCTATTAGTGACCCAGGTTCCTGGGATCCTATGGGACAGCAGCGTGCGGTGCCCCTAGAGTCGAAAACATCCAAAGGCGTAACTGGATGCTATTAAGTAGGCCGTTAGCCTGTCTACTATACGTGAGTGCAATAAAAAATAAATATATAAATACATTTTATATATAATACTAGCTGTGCCCGCGACTCCGTCCGCGTGGAATAGTGACTTTGGACAGCATTTTTTTTATATATCTTATGGTTTATTTTGGATTACAAACGCTATAAACCCTAAAATATAAATAAATGTAATATGCAAACAATCAGTGTTATCGAATGCAACTGTTACGCCATGCGCCTTCAGAATACGTGCGTTCGAACCTACAAAACCAGCCTAAGCTAAACCCTGTTTCATATGACTGATGACATAAATCGGAGGTCAACTTAAATTGGAATTTAAAAATTTCCGACACTGATCATTTTTAGCTAAAACTGTTTTTTGTTTTCTAAAATAGAAGTAGCCTAAGTAACTGCTTGTTACATCAGCTATCTGCCAGTGAAAGTCCCGTCAAAATCGGTGCAGCCATTTCAGAGATTAGCCGGAACAAACAGACAGACAGACAAAAATTGTAAAAATTGTTTTTTGGTATAATATGTACCGTGTATACATACATCTAAATGCACTTAGTAAAAAGCGGTTATTTTATTATTACAAACTGACAATCCAATTTTATTAATGGTATAGATTAGTTACGAAAACATAGCGACATAAATCTGTCCGCATGGCACAGGCATGGAATGGTACAGAAACTTGGGTCATTTATGCCTGCTGAAACACAACACAAATTTACTATGGCGGCATACTTAAGACCAAAGATGGTCGCCATCTAGACGGGCTTGGGATCCTACCACGTAGGGTCTAACCTAGGGTGGGTTGTTTTGTCGTCTTTTACGGCAGGCCTGACCCCAGCCGCAGAAGTCAGTATTCGTTCTAAAACCTGCCTTAGCGGTGTATGTCACCGCGAACTTCGAATCCGGGACCTCTAGATTGTCTTTAAGTGTATATATCTATAGTCTTTTTACTCCTAAATGATAAAATTACTTTAAAAATATGGTTCAAATTGACAGCAAATCATAATTTGATAACGTCAAAAACAATAAGGAATATTTCCAGGTGTCGCACCTGCTCGACGTTTACATTAGGAATTCGGTCATCCATTCTGTATTCAAATGGCCCGAGACAAAAGCGAGGTCTGCGCCTGACACACACTTAACACATGGCACTGTTCCGCTATAGAAATTGCTCCTCGAGAAATTCACACCGAATTTCTGCCATAAGTGTTTATGTGAATTGTGGGAACAATTACCTGAATAAACTTTAAGATATTTTCCCGCATTATGCTTATTATGTTTTAAGAAAATAAAAAATGACTCAATGTAGAAAGTTTCCGATAATTTTATTGTTTTTCGAAGTAGTGTCCGAAAGCGAATACCTTGAAGTTTATCTTTGAATCTTGGGAATAAATGAAATTCGCAGGATGTCTGATGAGGACTAAATGGTGGACGACTCATTATCTTAACATCTGTTCATAAATAAATAATTATTAAAATTAGTTCATATAAAAAAGCTCTTGACAGAGGCGATGACTGAAGTTAGATCACAGGCTATACGTATCAAACGAATATCCTATATCTTTAAACGAGCAATTCTTGTATATATATATTTATATAATTGGAATCTCGGAATCGGCTCCAACAATTTTCATGAAATTTAGTATACGGGGGGTTTCGGGGGCGATAAATCGATCTAGATAGGAATCATTTCTAGAAAATGTCATTTTATTCGCTTTTTTTTATTGGAAGAAAAATAACAAAAATGTGACTCTTCCTGACATCTATCGGCGAATAATAATACTATTTTTTTAAATTGCTTTAACGACATAACACTAAAGCTATTCCAGCAGATGGCGTTGTTAAGTAACAAGAAGTCAATGAGTGTTTGCTTTGAGGTTAGACTAAGAAAATCAATTGTTAATTTCCAAAAAACACAATTTATAAAAAAAAATACCGAGCGAAGCTCGGTCATCCGGATATTGTATTTAATATATAAAATATATAAACAACTTTATCGCATAAAGAGTTGAAGACTGTTTGTAAAAATACGTATAATATAAATATTGTTTGTTTGTACATTATTATTATCGCTTAACGCTTTCAGGTAGGTAACCTTCGGATGAAACTCCTGGTTTTTGATAAAATAAACTTATTTCTCCGTGCAGGGGTGGAGTAAGAACACTAACCCCTGCGACCGGGCCCAAGCCCCTCTGGATGGCAACCACTCTTCGTATTAAGTATGCCGCCATAATAGCCCTGTGTTATATCCGGCATTAGCCACCCAGATTCCTGTACCCTATAGGACAGCAGCGTGTTCGCGATGCAGCTAGCGTCGCAAAAATCCATAGGCGACGGTAACTGTTTATTGTTAAGGCCATCAGCCTGTCTGCTGTACCTCAGAAATAAAAAAAAAGTGACACGCATTGGAAAGTTATAAAATTAGGTATATACACATATAAACAATACATACATAACAGCGTAGCAAACGCTTGGTTGCGCTCACGCATAATCACTCACACTGTAAAATATAAATAAAATGTAATACGTGAAGCAAATACTTTGTACCCATTTTACGAATATTGATCGGACAGAGGAGTTATGAGATTTGGCACAATTAAAGTTTATATGGAGAAGAAGTGCAGAAAGCTATTTATTTTGCCTAAAATCCATTAGAAATACATTAAATTAATTAAAATAAACATTACGCACACTATTGTTCGAATTATGCACAACATACACATGCATACCTTACTTACGCTTTTGTTTTTTTTTTTTTTATAAGAGTTTATGGCCTGGTAAAGACCACTAAAGTTAATTTTATATACATCTTGCTCAAGCATTAAGAAAACGGTGTTTAGGTAATATGAATTGATTTACTTTTACCTATTTGTGAGAATAGTGTTACAAAATGTGTATCAAACTTGGGAATAGGAAACTTGCTCCAGAGATACAATTATATCTAGTTCTGGATGAAGTGGAATCAATTATTTTATCTACTTTTAGTCATTTTATATAGGTTATTATTTGTTTCACCGTTATAATTTTTAACAATAAAGAATTGAAAAGTTGAAAAAATAATGTACAGGTTGTAAACATACATATAATGTAATGACTTATTATAACAAATGTCAAATGTTAAGCGAGAGTATAAGCCAAAGTTCGTTGAACAAGCGAGTAAGTCATTAATTACCAGCTAGTGCGAAATAAGATCTTACAGATAAAAACTTTCCTTCTGAAGATAAAACTTCCAATAACTGATAACTTCGCAGAAATACATTTGCCACTAATGGTTAACGATCACGCGGAAATGTCACAGACTCAATAGTTGTACACACGTTATAAGATTATAGCGTTTTTAGTTCACACATTCTTTTGGTTCAAATTTTTTTGTTATCTGTATTTTTCCAGCTTTGTGAATGCATTATTAGATCGTGACATTTACACAGCAACATCTAATCGTAAGGTAGGTAGAGAGCTTGTGTTATAGATAATTAATATCTCTTTTTTAAATAATTAGATATGATGTGAGAAAGCTGTACCACCACGGAGGATGTAATATTATTTATTTTAATCATTTTATTACGAACTAGTTGACCCAGCAAACGTTGTTCTGCCATATGAATTTAAAAAAAAAACTAGCTTATGTCCTTTTCGAAGATTTAATCTATGACTATACCGAAATTCATCAAAATTGGTTCAGTAGATTAGACGTGAAAGCGTACCAAACAAACAAACTCCCTTTCCCAATTATAATATTAGTTAGGGTAGTTGGGATATATGAAATTGCACAACTTTCTCCTAACTTTTAATTAAATATAATTCGCATGTCACAATAGACATATTTTACGACGGTAACGCTCATAACTTGTACCTTCCTTAAATTTAAGATGGTCTCAATTTCTCGCGGCGTGATTGATTGTGTTGGCGCCGGAGGCTCCACTGTCCGGATCCACGCATTTTTCAACCGGGACACCCTCTAACAACGCTTTTATTGAAAGACATTAGAGATTGATAGTTAATTTAAGTTAATTGACTTCAGCAAATTTATTTCAAATTCGCCTACACTTGGCTGATTCAGATTTACTTTCAGTGTGAAAGTTTTGTTTGCTAATTGCATTAGTAAAACATATTTAGTCTCACATATCTAGTGCATTTTTTCACGAGAAAATGAATTGTTTCGGTGGCGCTAAAATTATGTAATATGGAGCTCTAAAGTAAAATCTTGATATACTAATTTGATTTATTTTTATCCGTGCAGAGGCGGAGAATGAATACTACGCCCTACCCTAGCTACGTGGTAGGACCCCAAGCCCATCTGGATGGCGACCACCTTTGATCATAAGTATGCCGCCATAATAACCTTGTGTTGTGTTCCGGCATGAGTGACCCAAGTTTCTGTATGTACTCTTATGCGACAGCAGCGTGTTCGCGATGCCACTGACGTTGCAGATAACCATGAGCGATGGTAACTGCTAACCTCTGGGCGGGCCGTCAGCCTGTCTGCTGTCCTACAGTAATAAAAAAAACTCGGTAGAGAAGGAAATTTCAGTTTATTAAGAGTACGCATCATCAGGAATATCCAGTCTTTACTTACGGTAGATATATCCGATATGATAAAGTAAATATGAAATCGTGTTCCGATGCAACCAATAATTATATTACAATCGTTTATCGTATGAAATACTGAACGAATCTTCAGTTGAATAAAAAAAACGTATTGTTATCAAAGAAAAAATTATTAACAATTAATTTTTTTTATTTACTAAGAAACAATGTACATTATTTAGATCGACTATTCTTATACAGTCGTTTTGATTTAGTTTTTGTAATAGTCATTACAAAAACACACAGTAATCAAACTAAAATTATGAGTATTAAAATTGTCAAAGAAATTTTTTTGAAATGTCACTTATATACCATAAAAAATCCATACGTGACTTCTGCATATTATCCCGAAGATTATATTTTCTGTGATGCATTTATCACAATCGCACTGCGGTTTACAAATTCCAGTAAGAGGCATCCAACAAATGAACACGGTGAATGATATTGTTTGTTATGAAGAAAATTATTTTGTTCTCCCGCTTTAAAAGGGACAAATATTTGCCAATAATTTAGTAGCATTGGAGGAAGGCAAATTTACAAAAAGGTTCTATTTTCGTATACATTATGATAAAGGATATTGTTTTTATTTCAATATCATTTTATAATTTGGTATTAACAACATTTATTATCTTAAATTGTTCTTACAAAAACAATTTATTTATATATGTTTGTATTTCTTGTAAATGTATATAAAATTTTTAATCCTGTGTACAAAAAATACAAGTATGTTTGTGTCATTTTTAAAGTTCGGATATATTGTAATTTGTTCATACATTATAATAAGTATTAAATAATATGTTTGCTTAGATTGTAACTGTTCATACAAATAGAAGATCTATGCAATAAATAAATATATGAGACTGAGTTTCCATAAAGGCACTTAAGCTGTCGCTGCAGTGGGCTGGGTACAATTTGATTTATCGCATTGGCAAACGTCATTTCGAAGTGAAACGGACGGGAAAATAAATTAAAAAGTTCCGTTAAGTACACTTTGGGGTTTAATTTATTGGATTTTCATGGAAGTTGTGAGGTTGAAAACGATATTTTCACATGTTACGTGACCAATATACGAGGTGACCAATATATGACCAATATACCAATAATTTATGTCCAATATTTCGTTTCAGACATAAGATCCTTATTGTTTGAAATGTTTTTTATTGCTGACGAACAGCAGACAGGCCAGGATCATTTAATAATAAGTAGTAACCGTCGCCTTCATGTCCGTGACTGTGGATAAATTGCAGGAGTTTCGCCTTCGCTAGTATGGCCACGTTTTACGGCAAACGGTTACTTACGTGGGGAACAAATGTGCCCATGCCACCTCTGCCAGGCCCCGGCCGGATGGGTAGAAAAGTGCTTGCTTGACGTCGTAGGGGTTGATATGTGTGCCAATGGACTGACTACCAGGGATGCCGAAGATCATGCAAAGTGGAAAATTAAAATCTAAGCGGGCCGTCAGCCTGTCTGCTGTCCTTCAGCAATAAAACAACAAAAATGAGATGATGACTATTATATGTATAACTAATAATATTATTTGCAATAAATCATCGAATTAAAACCTGGCAAATTAAGTCTTATTATATGCAAATGTTAGTTCAGTACTAATCCACGGCATTTCCCCAAATGTCCTCAAGCACAAGTAAAGTACTCCGGTCCCCCATTACGCCTAATTAGTGTCCCTTAAAGGACCTTTATTTATTCAGATGAGACATCCGATCCCTCGTTGTGTCGGTCTACTCGTTCTACGGCCCCCTGGCTGCATTTTATCAGGTTTATGGCGACCATTAGCTTAACTTATTAAGGAGGTTTGTTTATGTATTATGGTTCAACTTGAATCTTAAAGAATATATCTGATTTCTGGTGGAAACTCTGTTATCATTAGTTATACGTGTATTATTAGAACTGAGACGAAATTGTTAAGAGTAGGTATGGTTTTTCCAGTACCCCTATTAAGACAGATAATGATAACTACCTACTTTTAAGTGAGCCGTCTCTCTTCTGTTCCTGAGCAACAAAAGTAGTAACTAACTTTCAACCTTTGGGTTCTATCGAATTATAACTAAATATATATTCAGCCCCTAAAAACGTATTTTAGTTTAATTTTACATAACTTTGTTTGTTGAGTACTCTGATTATCCATAAACCCCTTAACATACGAAGGTTGTACCATAGCACTATTCTGTACGATTGAATTAATGATCTTAAATGAAATATTTTATGGTGAAAATTTGACACACAAGTTTTTTTTCAAAAATGAGTTCCTTAAATGATGTTTAGTGCGTAAAAAAATTTGGACGGTTTTGTCAAAGTCACCCTGTATATATATATATATATATATATATATATATATATATATATATATATATATATATATATATATATATATATATATATATATATATATATATATATATATATATATATATATATATATATATATATATATATATATATATATTATATTCAATCGTACAGAATAGTGCTATGGTACAACCTTCGTATGTTAAGGGGTTTATGGATAATCAGAGTACTCACCAAACAAAGTTATGTAAAATTAAACTAAAATACGTTTTTAGGGGCTGAATATATATTTAGTTATAATTCGATAGAACCCAAAGGTCGAAAGTTAGTTACTACTTTTGTTGCTCAGGAACAGAAGAGAGACGGCTCACTTAAAAGTAGGTAGTTATCATTATCTGTCTTAATAGGGGTACTGGAAAAACCATACCTACTCTTAACAATTTCGTCTCAGTTCTAATAATACACGTATAACTAATGACAACAGAGTTTCCACCAGAAATCAGATATATTCTTTAAGATTCAAGTTGAACCATAATACATAAACAAACCTCCTTAATAAGTTAAGCTAATGGTCGCCATAAACCTGATAAATATAAATATATATATATATATATATAATATTATTTATTTGTTTCAGTCTGGATGGTCCGAATAAATCAAACAAATTTGTTTCTGTAAAAATAACAGAAACGACAATTAAAGTTGATTACTCGTCTCTCATAACTCTTGCTTTTCTATCTATTAATTAAATTATTTAAATCAAATCTGTAACGTAATAACGTAAATATTGTTTACTTTTTTGTAGGCAAATGTCATGTGTCACACTTCTATGACACATGACATTAAGCGCGTTAAATCAAAAGGGATTATGTCCTGGTTACACAACCTAACCATAATACAATAACATTAAAGAGATGATATTCTCTTTACATCTCCCCTCCACGATATGAAAATTGCATAATTTTTCAATCAGCTTCAACTTCAAACATTGGAATTAGTTTTGTCACGTGGAATAGACTCGTGTCTTGATTTCTTTTTCCAGTTTTTATTTTATAAATTGAGTTTGAAATTTTTTCTTCTATTATATATGGGCCGATTCTTAGTTCTTCTAGCTTTTTCCTATTGAGTTTGTTTCCATTCTCTATGAATACCATATCTCCTTCGTTGAATTCATGGTGTCTTCTGTTTCTATTAAATAAACTTTCGTTATACTTATGTGATCTCTGTGTTCTTTCTAATGCTAATTTCTTATCTCTTATCCAGTCTTCTCCGTTTTTCTTTCTTTTTAACTCTTCTGGTATGTTACTGGTGTCTGTGCCATATAATAGATACTCTGGTGTAAATCCCGTTATTGTATGTTCTAGTATATTATACTTATTCACACATTCTCTCGCTATCGATGTCCATGCTCTATTCTTTTTCTCTTCGTTTATTTTACATCTTATTTTATTTACTAATGTCTGATTCAGTCTTTCATTCAGACCATTAGAAAATGGTGCATTTATTGCAGTAAAAATTAATTGCACTCCTTTATTTTTTAAATAATCTTTAAATTCTTTCGAATTTATTCCAGGATATTGGTCCGTTAAGATTGTTCCGATGTTTTCTATGTCTAACACAGTTTGAATTAGTTTTATAAAATCAGCGGCGTTTTGAGTTCTTGATGTTGAAATGAACGCATATCTCGTGAAATGATCAACAAGTAAATGAATATATTTTTTTGTTGATCTAGTGCTTCCAAATCCTCCAATTGTATCTATGGACATAATTTCGAAAGCTTTGGTCGCTGGTCCTAATTGTGACATTGAGCCGAATTTATGTTGCCCTCTTGACTTATTCTTAATACATATATAACATTCTTTACAAATTTTTTTTATATTCTTCACTAAATTTTTAGCAGTATAATATGGACATATTTTCATTTGTGTTTGTGTTATTCCTGTGTGACACCATTCCTTGTGTATTTTATTAATTAAATCAATACTGAATTTTTCTGATAATATGATTTTCTCTCTTTTCTTCACTTTTTTATAATATATTCCGTTTTTCTCTATTAATTTTTCTTTTTTATTCTGTAATAGTATATTATTCATCTGATCTAATTTTATTTCATCTATTTCAATAAAATTTACCGTTTTTAATAAATCCTCTTCTTCTGTATTTGATTCTAGAACAGGGTTTCTACTCAAGCAGTCCGCTTCTTTATTATCTTTACCTGGGACGTATATAATTTTAAAATCGTATTGAGATAGATAGTGACTTAGATCGCCCAATTCTTCGTCTGTTCGTGCTTTTATATTCATATTTTCCAGTGGTTTGTGGTCAGAGTATATTTCGAAGTATCTCCCTATCAGCCAGTGTTGCCAGTACTTTATTGCCTCTTTTATAGCTAAGCATTCAAGATAAATAGCTTTTTTTCTTTTTT
The DNA here is from genome assembly GCA_963693495.1 of Malacosoma neustria. Classification (NCBI taxonomy): domain Eukaryota; kingdom Metazoa; phylum Arthropoda; class Insecta; order Lepidoptera; family Lasiocampidae; genus Malacosoma; species Malacosoma neustria. The sequence continues at coordinate 22,058,106 of OY856374.1, forward strand.
GCGTTTCATTAAGTTTCTTTGAGAAGTAGGCCACAGGTTTTTCTTTTCCATCCTCTTGTGTTTGTTTTAGTATTGCGCCTATACCTTCAAGTGATGCATCTGTATATATCTTGATTGGAAGGTCTTTGTCGAATATCTCCAACACTGGTTGGGAACATAGCATTTCTTTTATCTTTCTGAAAGATTTTTCACAATCCTCTGTCCATATAAATTTTACATTTTTTTTTAATAGTTGATGTAATGGATCTAGTAATATTGAGCTCTTTTCTATATATTCATGGTAAAAATTTATTTTCCCCAGAAATTGTCTAATTTGCTTTTGTGTAGTAGGAATTGGGAAATTTTTTATTGACGTTATGTTGTCTTTCAACGGTTTAACCGTATTTTCTCCTATTACATGTCCTAAATATCTAACCGAACTAGCAGCGAATGTACACTTTTTAAATTTTAACCTGAGTCCTTCTTTTTTTATTGCATTTAATAATTTTTCAATATGATTTAGATGTTCTTCAAACGTCGGTGAGTGTATTAAGATATCGTCTATATAGTTCACTGAAAATTCAGTTAGTCCATATTTTCTTAATATGCTACTCAGAATTCGTTGAAATATAGCTGGAGACGTTTTTAAGCCAAACGGTAGACATGTCCATTGATAGTGACCATCTTGTGTTACAAATCCCGTCTTCCTCCTATCCTCAATTCTTAGTGGTATTGACCAAAAAGCTGAGTTAATGTCCAGTGTCGTAAAGTATTTACAATTTCTGGCTCTTATTATTATATCATCTATTAAAGGGAATGGTTGTGCCTGAGGGACAATGTTTTTATTTAAATCTCTAAAGTCTATGCACAGACGTGTCTTTCCTTCATTTTTCTTATATGCTAGTGTGACGGGTGCAGCAAAAGGACTATAAGATTCTTCGATTAAATTCTTCTCTAGTAAGTTGGCTATTTGTTTCTCTATTTCTTTTTTGTCTTTTATATTACATCTATAGGGTCTTTTACTGCAGTATTTCTCCACTATTAAGTCAATTCTAGCTTCATATTCGTTAACAGTCCCAATATCATACTTGTCTTTCGCAAACACTGATTTGTTTTTATCTATCAATTTTTCTATCTTCATTTTTTTATCTTTATCTAAATGTTCTATATTTGTTTGAAATTCTTCTGTTTCCATGTGTTCATTAAAATTAATTGAACAATTTGTAACTTCACTTAATGTTATCTCTGGTTTTTCTAACTTTTTCTCTATTTTTTGTGAGATTTCTAAATTTTCATTCAACCTCAACTTAAACATAGGAATTAAGTCTAATCCTATTATAAAATCTTCAAAATCCTCTCTTTCAACTACATATATATCTACTATTTTTTCTATATCAAATATTTTTATTCTTATTCTTACCAATCCATTTGTCTGATTCACACCATTGACAGACCTCAAGAATATCTTGTTTAAATCTTCTCTATTCTCTTTTATTTTTATCCATTTCGAGTTTATCAAGGATACTTGAGAACCTGGATCATATGTTCCCATTATCTCTATCTGATTCTCAACTAGTAGCTTAAGTCTGATCAATGGTGTGACTATTAGTTTTTTTTCTCTGTATTTAAATTTACTTCTATTACTGAATTGCTTCCTATAGCTTTAGGTTTCTCTTTTTTCTCTAGTTTAAACCAGCATTTTTCTTCTGGATGATATCTTATACCTTTACCCATGTTTTCACATGTCATACATGGTTTCTTTTCTTCATTTCTGAATTTATGTTCTGGTTTACCTTCTTTTTTAAATGTTTTCTTTTTATTTATTATCCCTTCAAGCTTCTGTAATTCATTTATTAAATCTTTTGTATTTTCTATTTCATCTCTGGCGATCTTCTCTCTAATAAATTCTGGCAACTCAAATGCAATTCTATCTATCATTGTATCAGCGTCCATGTCCTTATTTATTTCTAATAATAATCGTTCTTTCTTTATTGCATATTGTACTATTGAACCTTCTTTGTATTTAAAATAATGAGCATATGTCCTGCTACTCCATCCCTTACCTGAAAAGGTTTCTATTAATATCTGTTTCCACGTATTCCAATTGTTTTCATGTTCTCCTTTTATTACAGTAGAAGTATACCAATCTTGGCAAGTTGCATCTAAAAATATTCTTAATAATTCTATTTTAGTTTTATCTTTTTCTATTTTAAATCTTCCACACTCTTTTTCGAATATATGTAACCATTGTCTAACATTAGATGTTTTATAATTAAATTTTTCTAATACAAATTTATCTACAATATGTTTTAAGTTTTTTTCTTCTTCGTGTTTTTCTGATTTTTCAATTAATTTTTCTAATATTTTTTCCAAGCTCGAGTTTTCTTTAATATTCTCTTGAAGTGTTTGTTTTAAATATTTCCCTCCAAACTGGATATTTCCTTCATCATCTAAATATATCTTTTCTAATTCTTTTGAAATTTTTATCCATATTTTTAACTCATCATGCCTTTTTCCTAATGAATTTTTTACCTTTTTGAAAGTCTCCGTCTTTGTCAACTCTTCATGATAATCTGCATACATGAGGTCATCTGGTATAACATATTTTTCCCCTTGTTCTGTGACAATTGAGGTTACAGCTACTACTGTAGTTTTACAGTCCTTTGGAGAAGCCACAGCTCTGAACTCGAATTGCAATTTCATTTTGTGACGAAAATTGTCGTTTTATAATATTATTTATTTGTTTCAGTCTGGATGGTCCGAATAAATCAAACAAATTTGTTTCTGTAAAAATAACAGAAACGACAATTAAAGTTGATTACTCGTCTCTCATAACTCTTGCTTTTCTATCTATTAATTAAATTATTTAAATCAAATCTGTAACGTAATAACGTAAATATTGTTTACTTTTTTGTAGGCAAATGTCATGTGTCACACTTCTATGACACATGACATTAAGCGCGTTAAATCAAAAGGGATTATGTCCTGGTTACACAACCTAACCATAATACAATAACATTAAAGAGATGATATTCTCTTTACATATATATATATATATATATATATATATATATATATATATATATATATATATATATATATATATATATATATATATATATATATATATATATATATATATATATATATATATATATATATATATATATATATATATATATATATATATATATATATATATTTGGAATCTCGGAATCGGCTCCAACAATTTTCATGAAATTTAGTATACGGGGGGTTTCAGGAGCGATAAATCGATCTAGCTAGGAATCATTTCTAGAAAATGTCAAAAGGTGGCGTTTGAGTAGTCCCAATTTAAACTGAAAAATGACTCTTCCTGACATCTATCGGCGAATAATAATACTATTTTTTTTAAATTGCTTTAACGACACAACAACACTAAAGCTATTTCAGCTGATGGCGTTCTTAAGTAAGACGAAGGCAATGAGTGTTTGCATTGAGGTTAGACTAAGAAAATCAATTGTTAATTTCCATGAATAACATGAATTTTGGTCTTGTTTTAAGTCGTTTTACAATTTTTGTATTTTTATAATGCACGCCTTTACATTTACTTTAATTTTCACTATCTTACAACAACCATGACGCAATAAAACCTTTTTACTTTTCTGTAATCTAGACTTTAATTATTATTATTTTTTAATCTGTAAAAGGAAAATGCCCTTACATAACTTAACCTTCAAGTTCACGATGAGAGTCGGCAGGATTCACAAACCTCGAGCCCATTCTCCAGATTGCATGATCCACCAAAAACGATCTCCATGTTCCCGTTTGTTCCCAGTGTCTGGTGATAACCATCACCAACAAAATTTGGAAAAAATCTTATTTTTTTGGTAACATGGTGATATTAACTGAATTCTTAATAGTAATTTAAGCTTGTGTTATAATGCAAGCAATCTGCTCAAAGTATCAACAGTATCACAGTGAAAATCTCATAAATGAAGTCTTCAGAATGAAATCTTATTTTTCGATCTTGTAAAGAATCTAAAAGAAATGGAAATCTTCATGTATCGGATTTTCGCTTCGGATTTCTTTTAAATAACAAGAATCCCTTCGGGTGCCTTAAACGCAGCAGTACTCATGAATAAATCATAAATCTTAGAGAAGTCAAAATACGTTATACGGAACTCGGGCCGATGAAATTCCGCCTATACACCGTTAAGATGTTAATATGGATTTTCCGATTAAAATGTTTTATTACATATTATTTCGAAGCTAAAAAAATTTCATTGTATATGTTCAGAAAATTTCTGACATGAAATTGAATTTGTATGGCTATGCTGTCCCATAGCCTGCTATTTTGGAGGATTAACCGAACCTCCTATTGGGTAGATTCTCTAAGCTAGAGATTTAATCAAACACATACATTTCACTGACTCACTATTTTTAATCATGTTGTGTAACATGTTATTATGTGATAACTAATTAATAATTATAAAACGTATCTAATTATAAAAATAATTTAGTAACAGACTCCGATATTATTAAATTTGTATTAACATATCATAACTTCTCGATATGTCTAAAAAGTATACATATATCTGGAAAGATGAATATAAGAAAGTATACAATTCTACCGAAACCGATGCGTTGGACCGACGACCTTGTTAGAGTGGCCGGTAAGGACTGGATGGGAAAGGCGCTAAATCGAGAAGAATGGCGTGCATTGGAAGAGACCTACACTCAGCATTGGGTGGTTAAAGGTTGAAAAAGAAGAAAGAAGAAAAGATACAATTCTTAGATTTTATCAGTGTTACAAATCAGGTGGCGAGTGAGGCGCCATACTATTATAGCCATTGATTACTATCATGACATGACATTTCCATTTTTTATTTATAATTTAGTTCTTGCAGCGGAACACCTCACGGCTTTACTTTGCTACAGGAGAGGAGTGAGGAATTATCTTACTGTCCTTGCCCTTTCACCGTGGTCTTTGGTATATTGTGGTTAGCACGCACCCTATACAGTTTCAGTCCATTTCATTACTGAGCATGATATTTAGCATATTTTGAGGGTAGAGACATACTTTGTTTTCCAGAGTATTTTCAGTGCCGATCCTAATCGCTTTCCAATTTTCACACTTGAAGATAGAAGAAAGAAAGGAAAACAATTCCAACATTTAGTTGCGAAGTACATGAAGCTACTCGGAGAGCGGCTGTACGATGTCGTATTGCTTCGATCTGTATTGAACAATGACGAATGCCAGAAGATCTTTTAGAGCCCGCCCAAGAAAGCTTGTCGTATAGGTAAGAAAGAAGAAAGAATAACAATTTATTTGGTGATTTACAGGTATAAACATTTAAACATTATTTATACTAAACTGCAACAATTAGCACCAAACGAGGTCAACATACATACATACATATAATCACGCCTCTTTCCCGTAGGGGTAGGCAGAGACCATTTCTATCCACTTGCTACGATCCTCACATACATGTTTCGCTTTGTCCACTTTCATTATTCCCTTCATATATGCCCTTCGGTTTAGGGTACTCTTGACCTGGCCTTTTTTCAGGACGTTCCTGATCTGGCCTTGAAACGTCCGCCTAGGTCTAAAACGAGGCCAATAGCTCAGTAAATTGCTGCATCAAAAGAAATCGACACATCACTGATTTTCTGTGTCGACCCTGACAGTGAGGAATAATTTATGAGCCAAACAACATAGTGACTCAAACAAGATAGTGTGGTGATACACCTTTTTTCGTCGTAGTATAAGTTGTCGGTGTCAACTTTTTTATTTTATGTAGAAATTCTTGGAAGTTTCCGTGTTCACTGAATACCTGGGTCGAGTAGTAGTTTAATTATCCAAACTTTCTCCAACGAGTGGGAGTACCACTAGAATCCTATTGTAATTTGGTCATTACTTTGCTTATTGTTAACAGTTTCCTGTACCAGAAATCCGAAAACATATCGTTAAAAAAGAGAGAATAGAAAAAACTACACGTACTAAGAATTTTATATTTTGTACTGATAATTTTTAAGCCACACTAAATAAAAAATACTAGCCCTGATTTAAGAAAAAAAGTTTCCAACACTAAGTGAAACCTATCTCGTAGGGCTTTTAAACGCACATTTAGACCAGAATAATCAATTTCCATATAAAAATAATATAATACTAACCTACGGACACGACCGTGTACATTCACTTACATATTGAACCAGCCGTTTTGTTATTAAAAATTGAGAAAGACCGGCATAATCCGGAAATTATTAAATGAAAAAATGGATATTATCTTTACATTATACGCAATTGCATTCCAAACTTTCGAAGCGGAAACTTGGGGTGTAAAGGCTCAAGTGGATTTTATTGAATTAATATACCTAACTCAATGTTCAAAATTACCCCTCCTTCTTTTTTTCAATTATTTTATCTCAACTTAATAAGAAGAATTTACATTGGAGCACAAGGTTCACTATATTATTGTTATATGTTAAAAAATTCCACATCTAAAAAATAATTATTAATTTCTTTTCCTGGCGCTTATTTTTCTTGACCAAAGGCTAGTTAACTGACATTTGAGTCTCCAACACTAAAAATACTTATAATTTCGACTAACAAACTTGCAGGATTAATATACGTCTTTGATTCGATCGTTAATATTTTCCTTTGAAACATGTTAATGTACTACCCGTACACTTAAAGAATGGGATTACAAATGGCGGCTAATATAACGGGACTGTTACGAATACAAAAGACGGTCATCATAACGGTTGTTGTGTTGTGTTGTGGTCCGTACCAGCGAGTGTGAGTATAGATAGCGACAGTGTGCAAGTGAGAGGTGAACAAAAGCGACGCCATTTTCAATCCCATTCTTTAAGTATACGGGCAGTAATTCCATTTTGTCCAAAACCAAATCTAGTAATATGCTCATTGTATCTATAAAGCAATTTGTGACGTGAATCAGACTATATTAGTGAGTCGCATCGCATGACTAGTGAACATCGAACCTTCCAAAACAACCGACTAATCGAAGATATTGCTATAATTGTATTAATAAAATGTTTATCCCTTGGATATTTCTGAAATATCCCAGCGTTATCTCAGGGCCCATGTTGTGTGTTTAACTTCAGTATTATTATTAAATATTTCTTTTAATTATGACCAGACTTTAGTTTGATTTATAAATTTAAGGGTACAAATTAAAGAGATATCTTTCACTTCTTGCAAACTAACAAAAATCTCAATATATTACGATTAACGGCAAATCTAGAAAGTTCTAGAAATTTTTCCGAAATACAATATAGTTTGTTATCGTATCCACGTTAGTCTTGTCTCCTCTCAGGTACGGTAAACGTTACACAGTTACATCTTACATTTACGATTAAATATAAAAATGTTGTAAATGTAACATAATACAACATGCTGTATTATTCTTTATGTGCATCATAAACATGTACAATAACAATACTGTTGTCTAAGGGGTGCTCAGGCTAACTCATAATAGGCCCTTTGAGACATGTTTTGGGTGTCTTATGTGTAATAAAAATAAATTTCACTTGATTATCAGATGTTTTGTTCGTATAATGCAATGGCGGAGTTGTGGAGTAAGCTAAAAAAGCTGTCAATGTTGACATAACGGCTAACAGAGATGTTAGCTTGAAATAACGGCTATGTTTCCTCCTTCCATTGAAGGTGGAACATGTTGTGCCAGCCTTACAAAATGTGGAAATAGGACAGGAAGAAGATGTTAAAGTGCTCCAATTTTTTTTGCTACAGAACAGCAGACAGGCTGATAGTCCACTTAGAATTTAGCAGTTACCGTCGCCTATGGCTGTTCGCAACGCCAGTGGCTTCGCGAACACGCTACTATCCCATAAGGGTACAGGAACTTGGGTCACTAATATCGGAACACAACACAAAGTTATTATGGCGGCATACTTAAGAGCAAAGGTGGTCGCCATCCGGACAGGCTTGGGGCCCTACCGCGAAGCTAGGGTGGGTTGTTTTGTCATTTTTTACGACAGGCCGGCCCCGGCCGCAGAAGTCAGTATTCTTTCTCCGCCCCTGCACGGATAAAATTACACAACTGAATAATGTACAACGCTCCGGACGTAAAATTATAAAAAACATGCTACTATAAATCGTCGGCTTATTGCAAGAACTCATTAACTGCAAAAATCACTAAATACATTTTACCTATAATTGGCTCATTTTTACATATTCTACAAAATGCAAAACACTAATATGTAGCTGGACAATTTTAGCCGTTACGTCTTTGACTAATAAACATAACCACTAACTAATTCCAACTAAAATGCTGTTTTCCCAAAATAGTGAAATGTCACATAATGTCTTCTTGCAATAAGCCGACGAAATACTCATCGTGTCACGATATATTATTTGAAGAGAATAGTACATCTTAAACTGTAACACGGTTCAATGGCTATGAGGGAATTTCTGTAGTTGTATCTAATAGTAGCGTAGATTTGATTCTTATATAGGACAAAATATCTTCCCCATATTTTGCAGATAAACACTAGTTATATTTTGATGGTGATGACTATTACAGTCAAATTCTTTAATAATTGTTGAACATTTACCTATTGTATAATATAATTTAAGACTCTGATTTGCTTTTGTAATAATAATTCATAACTTAATATATATTCTACAAGGTTCTCGTTACTATCATAACCTGTAACCATAACAACCGTCGGATAATGAATATTCATTAAGATGAACAGTGCGAAACGCGTTCCACCAAACTTACATAACATGAATTACTAATAAGCGACGGATTAGAGATGCAATTTCATTTTAACGTTGTTTAAATGAAGAGTTTTATTGGGTTTAAAGATTGGAATTTATAGTTAAATAAGTGTGTGATATTAATTACAGTATAATCATGAGAATGTGCTTACGGGTCGCTAGAACAGTGCGGTAAGGAACAGTTACTAATGATAATATGATGATATACGATAATATAAACTATATCCTTGCTACCAAGTATTAATATTATTATACCAAGTATTAATATATAATTATTTATTTATTTAACATTTAGCACATAATGTACAAGGCGGACTTAATGCCTAGAGGCATTCTATGCCAGTCTACCTTTGATGGTAGGTGCACAATTGAATTGGAATTCGTTAATCAAACAAGATTACATATTAACAACTATATACTACACATACTTATACATACATACATACATATATATCTAATTATACCAAATAAATAGGAGATTTAACTAGAATCTGTCAGTTGCTTAAGGAGACGTAGTCGTACTTTACGTTTAAAGGTTTCACGACTTGTCAGCATTTGGATTTCATAATTACAGTTACGTAACACGAAATCACATCCAAAAATTAGCAATTTAGACATAAGGCATTTAGGCGCGCTTTTTTGTGTTGATGCCTCTGGTGACACATGTTTTTGACCAATTAAGCACAACAGAAATGGAAACAGGTGTGGATAACTTTAACAGTAGTGACTACTATAAAACCCTTTAACTCTGGAAGGAAACCAATCGATGTCATTTTTTGATATATATAAATAAGCCAGGAATCAATCATCAGTCACAATTTTTTTTTCAATATGACCAATTTGCCATTGTTTGTCGTTTACGACCTGCTAAATGGGTGATATTTTTATTGAATCATAACTTGACCTGTATCTACGTAACAATGTATCTATGTAACCGAATTTTCGGACTCAATTTATACCCACTTCGAACGATAAAAAACATTCAAAATTTTGCACACTTGTCAAGACCTGATGACAATACACAAATTTAATAATTTTGTCCCTAAGTCTTCATCAGGATCATTAAGATTAATGCTTTATTTTCCTTTTGTCGAAACGCCATCTGGAGTTTAATTAATAAGGCAGCCGGAAGAAGGCTTAACTTAATAAAACCGATTTACTGATTAGAAATTGACAACAAATGAATTATATTTTATCAAACTAAAAAGAAAAAAAATATTCTTAACATACAAATTAAATTACTGACGAGAAAATTAATGTCACTGTTTTAAAAGCGTGGGATGCTTTGTACGGTATTTTTAAATTAATTCTGCATTTCGGAATGAAATTCGAGCACCCCACGCTTGTAGAATAGTGACATTCACACGCACATACATACACACACACACAAACACACACACACACACACACACATACACACACACACACGCGCGCGCGCGCGCGCGCACAACCACTTCCTCGCATTCGCGCATAATAACTCACATTGTAAAATATATAATATTCATTTATGCAGAATTAGTTAATCAAAAATGGGAGAATAAACTTGCTAAAGTTTTAATCACATAAAACTTGTTTTAATAATTCGACTCGGGTTGAAATTATTATCTCCTAAGTTAGCACGTAGACAAATAAATAAGCATTTTCATTCATCGTAATGTGGACACTAAATTCTAGCTTCGTCCTACTTAAAGCAGGAGTCCGTACGCTTCTGAATTATTAATGGCTTAAAATCATCTCCATTGTTCAAGGCATTACGGTTTCATACTTCAATAGAATAAAATCACTATATATCATCAGTGTTACTGAAATTAATTAAAAATTATAATCACTAGGCAAAGGTGTGTGTTATTTTCTGAATGGAAAATTATTAATAAAATTTATAGTAGTATAGTCATAGTAGTGTAGTGTGTAATACAAATAGTGATTTTAATTTGTATATAGATTTTACTATACCTATTGTTTGCCGCACTTTCCACGTCACCCACCTTTGAATCAGAAATCGTCGCACTTGTGGCGGACATACTATCACCGGTGTTGGAGCACTCAATTACTGAGTGGCAATACTAGCGAGACGCTTCCCTGCACCGGCAACAACTTTTGAAGTTGGATAATTTAGTCATTATCTTATAATTTTCCTTTCAAGATGAGAACCGTATGGTATATCTCGTCTATCACTTAATAGTGCATTATGCTTGTCTGGAATCTAACGAGGATGTGTAGACTATGAGACTGAGACGTTCCAAACCAAATGTTGACTCCCCACTCTTCGTCTTAGCGTTAGAGTATTACTATGCTGACGATGAACGGATGAGTGCGGTTATGGATCAGCCATCTCAATGTCTGTGATCTGCATACTTGGCTACATTCTAATACGAGTGCACGAATGGGTATAAATGTTATACCGATAAACATGCAATGAAGCCAGTGTTGATCTCGGTGGGGTGTGTTCCTGCCAGGGAATACGCCTCTTGTAGAGGCGTAAAGGCGTAAAGGCTTTTTGTAAAAGCTGCGAAAAGTCGATTGCGCACGTCTACGAGAAGCTAGACTATAGGCGTGCACTGACTAGTCCTATTCACACCACGTCCCCGCCATTACTAGAAAACCGCCGCAATCTAGTGATGGACTTACTATCACTGGTGAGTCCCCCCCCCCGGAAAATGTCAAGGTCTGAATGGAGCTCCCTATCTCACACCTCCGGACCAATGCGAAGAGTAAAAGCGAGCTATTGGCGCTATAACCGATTTTACTGGCCAGGGAATAACCCCAATCAAAAAAATATACAAAACCATGGCAGCAAAACAGAAAGAGATATTACCCCAGGAAGCTACCAGTGATGACGCTGCTGGAGAATCCCTACCTAAGCATAGCGCAGGCTGCCCCACGTACTCTGGGGGAGGCAAAGCTTTGCCACAAGTGCATCACCTATACGGAAATCATACACAAACAATGAGAACAAAATTGGTTCAACAAACTTTTCACAAGAGTGTTCTATACAATTCATCATCATCATCATTTCAGCCGGAAGACGCCCACTGCTGGACAAAGGCCACCCCCAAAGATCTCCACGATGATCGGTCCTGCGCAGCCCTCATCCAACCTATTCCGGCGATCTTGACCAGATCATCGGTCCATCTTGTGGGGGGCCTACCAACATTGCGTCTTCCGGTACGCGGTCGCCATTCGAGGACTTTTCTGCCCCAACGGCCATCAGTCCTTCGAGCTATGTGCCCAGCCCACTGCCACTTCAGTTTTGCAATCATCCGGGCTATGTCGGTGACTTTGGTTCTCCTGCGAATCTCCTCATTTCTGATTATCTGATACAATTAAATAATAACAAAGGTGTGTTTTTGAATTGTGCATTCTAATTCGAAATAAAACTTCTCGATTGCCTCGTCACTTGTGGTAGAGGCGGGAGCATATACTTGAATAATGTTAAGGTTCATCGCTTACCGGCTCGTATCTCATCACAGTTTTTTCTTGTGTACGGGTATTAGAAAGGATGCTGCTGATGTCATTGACAGAAAAGTAAATGACATGGTCGTCTGTCAGTACATGCACTTCCTTTCCAGTGTGTTTCGCTTAACAGATGTTCATACCGACTCTAGCTACTTCTCGTTCTAATACGGTAAGTTTTCCAGGTTGATTCAAGCCGCGCACATTCCAAGTTCCTATCGTCTGAATTTCCAGTAGCAGAATTTCCATGGAGAACCTGGTCTTCTACCTCTCCATGGCGGGTATCCAAATTCACACAGGAAGCAACGCGGCGCCGGTCGCTAATGGGTTCGCAAGGCGATCGTGTCTCATTTACTTGTGCTCTCATGTGACTCTTTTGGGAATGAAGCCACAGTGGTTTCCCCTTGCCTTCTGCGCCAGACATTTTAGGGATTGTTTAACTCCAAGGCCGCTGAAGCCTCTTCTGCCCGCTTTCCCGAGCAGGCGAGTGGTTATCCCGCCACGGTTCGGTCGCCATTGCCTCGTATGTTATCCAACAGGGGGCACCATGACAGCTAAAAAGCCGCTGTACCTACGTCGTGCAGATAAGGTTGATATTTGGGGATGACTAGATGTTATTTTCTTTCTCCCCCTTACCCCCCTAGTTTATTAGACTGCTACTAGTCAAACCATTTTAGTTAATTAATAATTATGTAATATATATAAAGTATATACGAGTAAGTAGTGTAACACATAGAACAATAAAAATAATACTTAAATGATTTATATTTTATATTATTATTATTATATTATTATTATATTATTCGCATTGAAAAAGTATTAAGTGTTCAAAATAAGCGTTTCAATCGTATGGCATCTTTAGAATTTTCCTTTGTACTTCACAAGTTCAAAGAAACGGAATCAAGTTTGAAACATTCTGCGACCTTAATTTATACTTGGAATAATTATATCTTAAAAATTTTAAATATATTTAACTTAAGCCTTCCTCGGTAGAAATATCATATCTTTGTATAATTTAATTTAAACAGGTGTTTGATATATAAACACGATTATTTTATAGTTTTACGTTGTAAATGAAAAATTATATCTATATTTATGTACCATATATTTATATACCATATATTTATGTATTTTGTATAATAATATGTGTCCTAAATAAAAATATTCTATTCTATTCTATTCTATTCTATATATCGCGTCATTTATAATCATCCAATTGGTGGTAAATTGAACATGTATATCTAAATCAGAAATAATTATTCACATTTCTCAGAAATATTTCCTGACGAATAGGAATTAAATTTACATAAACGTATAGTTACTTATCCTGAACCAGTCGTTTAATCTAAAAACGATACTTGTTCAATAATAAAACAGAAACTATAATCTACCAGTAATTGTGATAATAGTAACTTTAATGAAAAAAAAGAATATTTGTATTTGTAATTAAATGCAATAAATTGCTTCATACGTTGTTGGGACGCCACAACGCCGGTCCAGCCGCAGCCCTGTGCCGCCCTAACCAAATTTTAATTTGTCTCTCTGCCTTTGTAATAAGATGGTTTACGCTAATATAACTATTCTAGATTAGTTTTGGTTTCTATTAGTGTAATATAGTTTGTTGTCAAAGTATTACAGAAATATAAGCGTATTTAATATAACTGCCTTAATGTTCTTTGATTCGTCCTAATCCGATAAATTGACAACCTTCCGCTACGTTCACACGGAGTCACATTTTCCGAATCATATTTTCATCGGATCTGGAAAAAACGGAATGTTTTGTTCACACGACACATCTTGCGTTGCCGTATTCGACAGCCTCGAATCGGGATTCCATGTGAATACACCATCCGGAATTTTTTTTGCAAGAATGCCTCGTTGATTTGGAAGAAATGGACGCGAACAGTCTTGCAATAACATACTGGTATTATCTACGTCAGTGTGGGATAAGATTGTGTTTAAACCCAATAGTACAAAGATGATTAACAGTTGGTGCCTTTACAACTCTAATGCGGCAGTTGAAAAATGATCCACTAAAATGTTTTACTACTGTAGAATGACTATACCTAAATTTGATAATCTTCTGCAAAAAGTGGTAAAAGATTTGAAAAAGCAAGATACAAATATGAAGAAAAGTATTAGCGCTGAAGAAAAATTAGCGACATGTATTCGGTTTCAAGATCTGGCAAATAACCGAATATACCCCTGCTTGTATCATATGAACTCATGTATTAAATGCGCTATGCCACTGTACCGGATCTTTCCTTTTGCAATATAGCCGGATCGGTTTGTAGTCGCCAAATCGGATGTCAACTTCAACAAGATTCGGCTTTTTTGCCGTGTCTTGAAACTTTGCATGTGTGAACTCATGTATTGGAATACTGTTGCCACTAAACCGAATCCATCAAAAAACCGTTTCGTTAGAGAAACACACGGAGCCGTGTGAACGTAGCGTTCCGTGGTGTAACGTCTAGCGATATTCGGTTCGCTTGTGGAGGTCACAATTTCATTTCGCGTCTGGGTGTGTGTGTGTGTGCAACATTTTCAGTTGAATTAACTTTAAAACTGTATTTTAAACTAACCTCTAACAAAAAAGCTTTCTCAAAGTCAAAAGTAAGGTAAAGATTATATAAAGCTGACTGAGAATAAATTCTTGAACAATAATTAAATACGGCTTCAATAAGAAATAACTGAATACTAAAATATTAAAACTTCAATATCACTTATAATGTTAGACTCTTTGCCATGAACGTCTATAACAAATAGTGGAAATTAGTAATAAGTTTCAATCCAAAGAAATTTGTAGAAGTTCATCAGCGATTATATCGTAATGCGGTTGAAAATGATTTTTATTTATCTTTACAATTAAAAAAAAAATTCTTCATTAATATTCAAAATGTTAGTACACTTTTTTTATAATCACGCTTACAAGTTCAACAAATGAAGAGTAATAGAGTCTAGGATACTGTTGGAGCTATGTACTTCAGCAACATCAGCTGTATATTGTCACTTTTGTAAATTTTGGCGTAATACCTCTTTTTTTGGGAGGTGAAGGGATAGTGCGAGACTCCCTGTGCAATGCGCCCGTACGTCTCCTTCTCTAGGCTGGGGAACGCTTGTCGCTGGTATATCCATTAAAATCACCCCGGTGTACCATCACATGCCTTAAATGCCGAGGCCGCGGTACGTGACGAATTAGTCAGACCGGCCCAATTGGCACCGGCCTACTTTCACGAGCCTCTGAAAGCCATTCTTCCTAACTAGGATACTTTCTAGTTTATTTTTCCTATCCTAAGCTATCTTTGCTGACCAGGGAACGTAGACGCATTAATTCTATCTTATTATATATATACATAGAATTTACACTGAAACAAATGTCAGGAATTACGGGAAACAAATGTCTGGCCATGCCGCCTCCGACGAGGAGGGGTAGACCCAAAAAATGCTGGCTTGATGTCGTAAAGGGTGATATGCATGCCAATAGGCTCACTACAATATATGCTGAAGACCGTGCGAAGTGGAGTAGAAAAAGTCGGAAAGCGGACCCCGGGCACCGAAACGGAAGTTTAGGTTGCGACCGGTATAAAACGCTGGGGTGATGATGATGATAGAATTTACACTGAAAATATTTTTAATGATATTAATCATATACTAACATTATGGACATCAAACCAGTAACATCCTTTAAAATGTTATTGTGCAACGTCTAGTATATATTCGGTAAAAAAACAAGTAAGAATTTTAAAATACTTCACATAATAAATTGCTCGGATATAGTCCGAGATTCAAACAAAGTTATGCCATGAATATCAAAGCGGGCACATCAACCGCAGGCGCCTCACGTAACTGTACAACACAGTGAGTAATCCTTATCCGATGCAATAACCGCGCGGCGGATATTTACGAAAGCATGCACACACTAAACCCAATCCCCATAAGCTTGGCAATGATTCATCGCGTATTTATATACATATATTGTTGATGCTGTTTTTACGCAATCATTTAAAGATCATTGTATTTTTTATGTTACATGTAGTGTAAATGTTTAATGAATAGATTTAATTTATTTATTAAAATAGGTCACCAATATGATATAATATCAGCGCAAATACAACATTCACCGATTGGACACACTTGCGTGCTGCAGGTGTTTAATAACACCTGCAGCACGCAGGTGCGTCTTTCCATATAAATATAGTCGCAATATCAGCACTTTAGTCGCGCCCTGAAGTCCTAGAGGACGGTCGCCGTTTTCATCCATGTGACGAAAGCCTTCGACAAGGTCTGGCACAACGGCTTGATTTCCAAGTTGTACAAAGTAGGTGTACTGGATAGACTCATGCTCATCTTGCCAGACTTCGTAACTTGATCGGAGCTTCCGCTTCAAAGTGCTTCCACTCCATCAGAGCTGGTGTCCCCCAAGGCTCAGCCCTCTCCCCCTTACTCTTCTCGCTGCACACCAGCGACATGGCCCGCACCCCACAGGTACATATCGCCTTATACGAGGATGATACCGCCCTCTTCACGTCGGATATTAATTAGTATCGAATCTGCAGTTATCTCAACGCGGCGGTTGAGATGCTGGGCAACTGGTTACGAAAATGGCGGATCGAGTTGAGTCCAGATAAGAGCGCAGCAATCATGTTCGCTCGCGGTAAATCCTCTCAAAACGTGATACGGCCGACTCGCTCGAGTCAGCACTTTATGTCTCGTCAAACTGTTTGACTATATCATTCCATGGGTTGATGAGGTCAAATACCTAGGAATTACTCTTTAATAAGGGCCTGCACTTCGGAAAAAACATCAATACAGTGAGGAACAGAGTACGCTTCGTGCTCGGCTGTCTCTATCCTATGATATTCAGGAAGATTAAAATGTCCCTTAGGAATAAAGTGACACTTTACAAAACTTGTGTCTACATCTTGCTTACTGACTTACGCGAGTGTAGTCTTTGCCCATGCCGGCAGATGCTCTACTCGATGCAAAGACTGCAAAACAAGTTCTTGCCCATAGCAGTCCTTGCACCACTTTATAAGCGTAACGCGGATCTACACCGCGACCTGGAACTCCTTCCCATGAGTCAGAAGTACATAGTCTCCCTGTCTCGATCTTTCTTCGGCCTCGCTCCCCACCACCCCTATCGGCTGGTGGTGGAGACAGTCAATTTTACACCCAAGCCCGCGATACGTGCTCACGGACAGACCCAACCTAATCATCAGGAGGCTGAAGGGAATTATCTCGCGAACGCAATCCCCCCTCCCCCCTATTTCTGCATGGACCAGCCCGAAAAAATAGATTTTGGAATGCCTTCCGCCCCCCATAGCCTATATTATAATATAGACTCACATACCCACACACTACACAAGTGCAAAAATAGATAGATATATTTCGGGGGAGTTTCTTTCGCTGTTTTTTCTCCTCCAGCTGTACACATTCCGAAACGGTAGTAGGTTACAATAGAATCAGCTTCACCTGTGAAGTCAACATGACCCCAATAAAAGTATTCTTGCGTGTTCCGGTGAACGCTGCCACAGCTGATCGACCCCGCTCCTACGGGGTTGGAATGCTTTTTCCGCCCAGAGTCACTGTTACGTCATCTGACACCACAACAGCCTTCACCTAACAAAACAATAAACAAACATTAGTACAACATCAATTTATACTCGAACTGTCATGTAATTATGCTATAGGCAATAAAAACTGTCAAAGCGGTGCAGATCACTGTAGAATTCAACCCGGGACCTCTAGATTGGTATTCGAGTGTAATTCTACTGAGATACCAGGTTATTTATCACATATATTAAAAGAAAGAATATTAATATAAACTATAATTAATACACAGGACCAATTGTCCAAAAAATAGCCAATACCATGAGAAATTAAGTAAATTGTATCAGTAATTAAATAATTACAGATTTAAAAATGTAATAGTTTTATTTTTTTCTATGAAACGACGTAATTAAGTTGTTGACGTTCCAGCTACTCTTAGTCAGCCATTTGCACCAAATAGCGATGGTGTTCCTACAGGTGCTACACTGGTACGGGTATGTCTACGTATCACTCTCGGTAATGTATATTTGTATGTCGCCCACACTCATCCGTGGCTCTCGTGATATATATGAAGACGACATCAACACACTAAACAGCGTAGGTATGCTATAAATGCATACGATAGACTATCATCCACTACAGCTGTCCATCGTCATTATAAATAATTCCAGTTCACTCTCGATGTTGTATTTTTATAATCAAAGCATTATAGACAGGTTGTCTATGTGCATTCACCATAATAAGGATTTATTTAATTCCTTTTTTGAAAACGTCGAATTCGAACTCCGCAGTATAAACTTAGGATGCTGAGATAGAACTGTTGAAAGAAAAAACACCATAGATGGTGTGAACGTTTTCAAAAATTAGGGTCTCATCATTATCCAAAGCGACCAGGAAACAGGTAATAAGAAATGAGTAAACGTTACTAAACGCGCAGACGGTTTATCGAGGGGAACTATTGGTTAAGAATCACATTATATTCTCACGACGCACGACCGCGAAGGAAGACATAAAATATAAGTGTCAACATCATACAATCAAAATTTATTCTAGATAGAATATGGGTAGATAGAATAGGGTAGATACCCTAAGGAACAATAATTGTAATGATATTTTTGTTAACTTTAACAACAACGAACGATTCACTTCAGGACTGTTTTGGTCCTGGCTATGGTTGGGAGCTGAACCAAACGCCCTCGTACTACTCCCGCCTCCTTCTACAATATCCGTGAAGGATCGGGAGAGGGAGCTAGCCATCAATTTCCTTCCAACAACGCTAGACACGACCATGGTGCCAGAGGTGCCGTCTGTCCGAGTAGACAGTGGCCGCAAGTACTTAAATTATGAGCAACGCTGTGTTCACCCATGACATTTTTAAGTTTCAAATTGGTTTGGATCCCACTATGGAGTTAAAATAATTTTGAGCGCCAACATGATAAAGGATCGCCTCGGAAACACAGTTGCACAGCGTTTGCTTGAATCACGGTATCGTTAATGATCTGCTATTTCCGTGGCCCAGGTGTAGAAGGGCAGTCTGGTTTTTTTTAATAGGTAGCCCCGCAGATGTATGTACTTCTGGTAGTACTGGCCCTGGGGTCTGCAGAATGAGGTTTCCCACGTTAGGAAGGTGCTATTATACATTTCTGCGGCTCTATTAACGTCGATTATCTTTCGTAGGACTGTTTCTGATCATTATCATTATAATAAACAATCTTTATATTTTTCTAAGAAGACATATTTATTTTCACATTGCTGATATTTTATTTATTTTATAGTCATGTATATGTTAATATAACAAAACATACAAACTTTAGAAAACGGTTTAGACATCGACATTTCCATCACTATTGTAGCCATAATAAAAAGGTAACAAAAAGTGAGCTGGAGTAACTTCCCATAAAGATCCGTAAAGTACTATATCCAAAACTGTTTATGGTTCTTTTATAGCAGAATGGAGGATCAATGGTAAACAAAAACGTATTATTTTAGAAGTTTTCCATTTTAAGCGTCACTTGACCGGCCCATTTGAAACAACAATGAGTGTGGCCAGAGAATAGTCGAAATTCACTGATGCCGTCAGTTAATTGTTATCTACTGCTGAATTAGGTCTAACTAACTTGGCCAACCAGGTCACTAGCAACACAGGTCAACTCGTAGAGTTGGGTTTTATTGATAAGTACGTTCAAATACAATTTTTTTATTGCTCTAGGACAGAAGACAGGCTGACGGCCCACTTAGACTTAGAATTTAGCAGTTACCGTCATCTATGGGTGTTTTCAATGCTGGTGGCATCGCAAACACGGCACTGTCCCATAAGGGTACAGGAACTTGGGTCGACCAAAGACCAAAGGTGGTCGTCATGCAGACAGGCTTGGGGCCCAAACACGTAGCTAGGGTGGGTTGTTTTGTTGTCTTTTACGACAGGTTGACCCCAGCCGTAGAAGTCAGTATTTTTTCTGCCCCTGCATGGATATAATCTATACGGAACATCAAATTGTGTAATATTTTTGAATTATTGATTAAAACTCAATTCATTACAGCTTTTTACTTAGTTTTCCAAACATACTGTGACTAAGTCGTTAAAACAAAGCATTAAAAACTTTAATTTGATATTGTCATATGTAATGATAGATTTTTAACCACTGAAGCCACGACCACGAATAAATTACAGAACGTAACGCTTGTTCTATAGCCCTACACGTTATTCTCCCAATAGTTTCGATTTTTACGAATTCTCCGATTTGATTTTGTCAACTGCCACCTTCGCAATTGGATCGCGTGTAAACTGCTACTGCCATACCGCGATTTTATTGCCAAACGTAGTCTGTACGCAGCCTTATAAGAAAATTCAGATAAGAAAATTCATGTTTCAATATAGGCCGCGTTTTTTGTGAATCTATTGCGTTTCTCTTTTTATTTTTTTGCTTGATAGGGAAATGGATATATTGTATATTTTATCTTTGCAAACAAAACAAAAAAATCTGCAAGTCGGTTGGATTATTTGAGCACCAAAAAACTGGTAGGAAAATGATAGCATCTATTCTGCAAGAATTTATATCGAGAGATATGGTATATTTTTATGTTTAGTTGATTTTACTAACTAATTGTTAATACAACAGTCGCAGTCATCAATCATCATTTCAGCCGGAAGACGCCCGCTGCTGGACAAAGGCCTCCCCCAAAGATCTCCACGATGATCGGTCCTGCGCTGCCCTCATCCAACCTATTCCGGCGATCTTGACCAGATCGTCGGTCCATCTTGTGGGGGGCCTACCAACATTGTGTCTTCCGGTACGCGGTCGCCATTCGAGGACTTTTCTGCCCCAACGGCCATCAGTCCTTCGAGCTATGTGCCCAGCCCACTGCCACTTCAGTTTTGCAATCATCCGGGCTATGTCGGTTACTTTGGTTCTCCTGCGAATCTCCTCATTTCTGATTCGATCTCGCAGGGAAACTCCGAGCATAGCCCTCTCCATTGCCCTCTGAGCGACCATGAGCTTTCTCATAAGGCCCATAGTCAGTCATCAATACTATTTCTATATTCTAGACTAGCAGCCCGTCCCAGCTTCGCACGGGTATTTAACAAAAAATTAAAAATTAAACCCTTCTATTTTTTTTCGGTCTCGGGGAAAAACCTCTCTTGACGGGTTATCCCGGCCCGGGGGGACCGAGGGATATAAGGGACTCCGGAAAAGATGTTCGACCCACTATAAAACCCCGCTGTTCTCCTATCGTCTACGCCCGGGCCCACGGATATATGGCCTGCCGATCTCGTGGCCCGGGCCGGCGCCGGCCCACGCTTTGTCTTAAAGCGGGCCCCTTCTAAAGTACTGGCGCCAGGGGGTCAGGGTTTCGTCCCCCCGGCGCTCTCTTGTAACAACTCTAGGAGTTGAGGGGGGCTGTGGAACAGCACGCGGCCTTCTCCCTCGCGGCAATAGTGCGGGCGGCAGATCCTCCCCCGAGGGGCCGCCCGCGGCCGTTTTCTACGTCGGCCGGAGATCGTTGCCCGCCCTCCGGCGCCGACGACGCGGCCTACGTTGGCGGGAGGGGAGTGCGGTGGCTGACTCCCGCTCCCGTTCCGCCGCCTCCCTTGCAGACACTACTGCCTCGCAAAAGGAGGCGACGGCCGTCCATCCAGGATCGCCCCCGACCATGGACAGAACCAGGGCCGGGAGTGACAGGTTCGCGGCCAATTCCGGACGGGACTCGCATCCCCGTCGCGTGCTAGTCAGGCGTGGGTACGACTACCAGACTACACTCCAGAAAAAGCAGAGTCGCCTGACGTCGTAGCCGGCCCAGCAAGACCAACCGACAGCGAGGATGCAATTCCCGCCCCGGGAACACTCTGTGCAGGCGCAGTCGAAATAGGCATGGTTTCGACTACCAAATCAGGTCCCAGGGTAGAACCCGGGACCCCAATCAGTATTCGCAATCATCCCACCGGGGACCACGCCACGAACAGAGAGCTAAGTTGGAAAGGATGTAAGAGGTAGACGGAAAGAAAGGTAGGACTCTGTCGCCTCGAACGGAGAGGGGAGTGAAGCGACGGATGCTCGGGCACCTCGGGTACGCACACCCGTGCACTCCTCGGACAGAGGAGCGCCCCTGAGGGCAAACCCTTCTATTTGCGTCAGGTTACTAAAAAAATAAAATTATAAAGAAAGTTTGAATATTATTATTTCTATGAGCTTTTATTTTAATGATTTTTTTTGTTATTACTTTTTATTTATTTCTCGTTATTTTTTTATAAGTATTCTAATTTTTGTAAAAACCCCAGTGACGCACGCCTACATTGCATAAGGTGCTGCCTAGCTAGCCGAACAGGGTGAGCGGCTACCACGCAACATTTTTCTAATGCTTACATTTTTAAACTCGTGATAACTTTCGAATGGAATATCCGAATTGAATAATTCAAAAAGTTATATAAAGGTATTGAAGCAGTTTTGAATATGAAGTTATTTATTTTGATAAGGATTAATACCAAGATCCAAATAAAGAGCCTTTTCTAGGGGCGGCATTTCAATTAAATTTTTAAAATAAAAGAACACTTATTGTGGCATAACTATAATAGTTAGACATATGCTGTCGCGACACTTTTTGTAAATAATGATGTGTTCTGCAAAGTTGTAATACATTATTTTATTCCATCATCAATAGTTTTCGCAACGCACGCGATTTAAATAATATTTTAGGTAAATTTTTAACACTTTGGGTTACATTATTGGAGTTTTAGTAAGGATCCCTAATTTTTTTGAAAATATAATATAGCCTATGTCACCCGGGGATAGTGTAGCTTCCCAACAATGAAAGAATTTTTTAAATCAGGTCAGTAGTTTCGGAGCCTATTCAAAGCAAACAAACAAACAAACAATCAAATATTTCCTCTTTATAATAGTAGTATAGATATGGATGAGACAGAATTCAATAACAACTGTAAATATCGAAATTTACGTATTAGTGATTTGAATAATTTTATTCTTGTAAATAATAAATTGAACTTTTCAATATCAATCTACAATTTTGGCACATAACCTACATTTGAGATTGACACCGAAATGATAGGTTTTTAAATAATAATAATTCTTGATTGATAGCCAAGAACCTTGATCAACATCTTGAAAGAGTCCGCTTGGTCTCTGCAGGGATGGACGAAGAAGGCTAGATACTGGCATCTTTGACCCGGCACGCATTGTGAAGAGGTTCCTAACTCTGACCCATTAACCGTTATCAGTTTGGGCTTATGGACCAGGCGCTGACGGATTACATATTGTTTACAATTATTTTTTTCTCGTATATATTTCCATAATGCAAAATTTTTTTATACACAGTATTTATATGTAAGAGAATACTATGTAAAAAAATCTGTAAAAACAAAAATTGTTGACCACATTACTCAAAACATCCAAACTAAAGAAATTAAAAAGACCGTCACCCTATGCCTTACTGGGAATTGAACATGCAGTCTCGATTTTAAACACTTCGGAGAACATTTATGACGAAACGCTCAGTGCTAGAACTATTACCAAACCTTTATTAATATTTTTTTTCAATATACATTCGTAAATACTATAAATATGAAAATACTACTAAATATATCGTAGAAAATCTTTCAGCGCAAGAACACTTTGCTAAATGGACATCAGTTAGTAGTCTATACACCGGCTTATATACAGATCTACGCCAGAAATAGTCCGAATGCTTTTAAAGGTTAATGGCAGCTTTTTCCACTCTACCCACATTATTTAGCTCAGCCATCCGGAAAACTGATATAAATGATTCTAGTGTACATACTTTGTGTTCAGGTAAAAAAGTCAATATAAGTTTTAGGTATCAGTCTGACACACTTAAAAATATATTTATTTATTTTTGAATTAATGTTATTACGTATTACTTAATCATATTTAAGTTTATTTCATTTTCTTGTATATATATTTAAGGTGAACAATAAAGAGTTTTCATTCATTCATTTCATTCATTCATTCGTTCATTCATTCATT
This sequence comes from Malacosoma neustria, assembly GCA_963693495.1. Taxonomy (NCBI): domain Eukaryota; kingdom Metazoa; phylum Arthropoda; class Insecta; order Lepidoptera; family Lasiocampidae; genus Malacosoma; species Malacosoma neustria. The sequence continues at coordinate 22,082,331 of OY856374.1, forward strand.
CATTCATTCATATTTTTAAAAACTTTGCGTTGATTTTTATATTTTACGTTTGATATTAGCAAAAATAGCAGCATAAGTGTAATATTAAACACAAAGACATATCCATTTTCAAAGTAATAAAAAAAGCATCAGACCACAGTTAACTGCATAAAATAAATTTACCCACATCCAGTATGTGTGCCTTCATTACATACCTTCAACACTTTTTGGTTTGATAATACTCGACAACGCATACTAGAAGCTTTCAATAAGGCATTAATCGATTTCGCTTGGTGAAAGATGAAGTCATCCGACGACATTATTCTTGGTGGGGAATATGCTCACGAGAAGCATAGTAGATTGTTAATAGCAGAGGAGATTGTAAGGTGTTAGGTTGAAGATAAGTTGAACCAAAACTTAACATCTATTTTATGACATTGGTAGGATTTCCGACTTTGCCCCGAGGCAAGAGTTGAAGAGTTGTGCCTTTACCAACTTGTTCCAATTTTCGGTACCTCAGATCAATAATTTAGAACAACGGACAGACCAAAATGTGAAAAACAGACTGAATGTAGGATGTGAAATGTACATATATGTATTGCCCATAGTAAAATCTTTGCAATACTTCAAATTTTTAATAAATCAGAGCCGTTATATCGTTCTTACGAAAAAATATATTTGGTCTTTTCCTGCCTTTGTCCCAACAACCGAATAAAAACTTAAGCGCCCCTTCCAATATCAGATGATCAGGCTTTGTCCCCGGGATGGGACGATTAATTGGTTCCGACATCTTCACAGGGATTTATTGAATTCAATTCGTCTGATAGTAGAGCTGTTCGGTGTGAAATCGCAAAGGGTTATTGGATTAAGGAGCGAGATATTAATTTATTTTTATTGCTATAGGACAACAGACAGGCTGACGGCCCGCTTAGAATTTAGCAGTTAATGTCAACTATAGGTGTTTTCAACGCTAGTGTTGTTCACGCAAACACGGTGTTGTCCCGTATGGGTACAGGAACTTGAGTCACTAATGCCGGAACACAACACAAAGTTAGTATGGCGGCATACTTAAGACTAAAGACGGTCTTACGGTCCGCAGAGATCTGTATTCTTTCACCGCCCCTTCATGGATGCTAATTGGGGATGTTTTAAATAACTTGTGATGCTCTGTACCGAAAATGGAATACCTATCTTTTTGAATTTCTTACGTTGACATCACTAAAATTATACTATGTGGCATTGAAAGTAAATGTTAAAGATAAAGAATAAAAGCGATGATCCTAACTCTAATCAGTGTTACATAACTTTCATAAAAAATAAACTAAAAATGTTTATTCGGTCCTTGCCTAGATTTAGGTACAATTATTGCTCATCCAATTTTCGGCCACTACCTTCAGGTCTGTTTGATGCGAGGGTAGTTCAATAAATTTTTTTCCTATTATATCAACGTTTGACAAGATAGATACCACTTGTTTTCACCGTGTGCGAAGAAGTGGTATCTTTCAAGTGGTTCAAAAGCCCTGGAGATACAAATCAGTGTAATAGACAGCGGATACCAAGAGGACAATTTTGTATAATTATATTTTGTTATTTCAATTTTGGAAAATCTCGAAAAAATACAAGTGTTTTTCAGAATCCTGATCGATCAATGTCCTTGCCTGCTACCAAGGATTTAAAGACATGTTTAGAAAAACGGGTTAACGCATAACGCCGACTTACTTGAATCACGAAGAGCTGGTAGATTAGGTCTTTAAGCCAAAGACAGTCCAATATAAATATTTATTTATCACATGACTGTAATTGTGTTTAAAAACGGTAAGAAAGTATTCCTATTTTTGATATTTATGGCTTGGTCACTTTGATGTTACTACCTACACCAAACACTCCTGCTGCGATCAAATCACGTCTAATAAACAATTTTTGGGATTTATAAAGACAAATCGTCTTCGTTTTATTCCTTCAATCAAATATTATAAAAAATAATTAGCCAAGGAATTCAAAGCTTTGGATTTATTGGCTTAATGACTATATTTAATGGGTAATTTGGGAACGGCCTCAAAGATTTTCCATTTTATAATATGTTTTACACAAATATAATTTGTGTGTGTGTGTGTGTGTGCACGCGCGTGCATGCGTGCGTGCGTTTATTATATTATACTAAATTTTGACCCAAGTACAGTACCTTTATGCGGACGGGAGCGTGATTGTAGTGCCCCTGGACTTGCAAACATCCATAGGCAACGGTAACTGCTTACTATTAAATGGGCCGTCAGCCTGATAGCAAAAAAATAATAACATTAAATATATAATTAATTTTAATACAAAATTAAAAGAAAATATTTTTTTATTGCCGTAGGACAGCAGACAGGCTAACAGCCCGCTTAGAATTCAGCAGTTCCAGTCCCCATAGGGTGTTTGCAACGCCAGTGGCATCACGAACACGCTGCTGTCCCATAAGGGTACAGGAACTTGGGTCAGTAATGCCGGAACACAACACAAGGTCATTACGGCGGCAAACTTAAGACCAAAAGTGGTCGCCATCCAGACGGGCTTGGGACCCTACCACGTAGCTAGGGTGGGTTGTTTTGTCACCTTTTAGGACAGGCCGACCCAAGCCGCTGAGGTTAGTATTCTTTTTCCGCCCCTGCACGAATAGAAATTTAAAAGAAAACAGTAAATAAAATAAAACATTTGTCGAACACACAGCACCATCTAGATAACTAGCAAATCACTTGTATTATGAGTACTAGGCAACTGATTTACTAAACTAAACAAACGAACTAAACCCCCCCCCCCCCGCAAGCGTTCCGACACGGCCGTTACGTTACGGAGGTCGTCAGTTCACTTACCAAGATAAGTCATGGGGGTAACTTTTTTATTAGTATTTGTTTAAACAATAAAAAATAAACTGGTTTTAAAACCTAATTCCCAATTCATTTAACATTGAAATATTTTACGAGCACAAAAACCACGCGGAAATTTAACGAGTTCTGTATAATATTTGACAATGTTCGATGTATGTACACGTATATTGTACAATGTGCTTTATGTACTCGTTATTTCGAACAAGAATGTACAGATGTGTACCAAAATTTACGTTAACGTAACAATATATTATTTCCGTCCGTACAATCGACTTCATAATCGTAACATTTTTTTTAATTATAATATAATGTAAAAGTCCCAATTTAGGATAGTTTTCTAAGTGGATTATTAATGTATGTGTGTGTATTATGGTGTCCTAATTTTTTTTATTGCTGTAGGACAGCAGACAGGCTGACGGCCCGCTAATAATATACCGTCGCCTATGGGTGTTAGTAACGCCAGTGGCAACGCGAACACGCTGCTGTCTCATAAGGGTACAGGAACTTGGTTACTAATGCCGGAACACAACACAAAGTTATTATGGCGGCATACTTAAGACCAAAGATCGTCACCATCCAGACGGGCTTGGGACCCTACCACGTAGCTAAGGTTGTTTTGTCGCCTTTTACGACAGGCCGACCCCGGCCGCAGAGGTCAGTATTCTTTCTCCGCCCCTGCACGGATAAAAATAAAATGTTTTCTTTCTTTCTAAATAAATTTTTATTTAATTTATTTATAAATATACTCCGCATAATTATATTATGATTTATAAGTAAAAGCCTAAAAAATAGCAATTTTTATAACTTAAAAATGTCATAATGTAAAGTTTTGACTAAAAAGTTTAAGAGATGACGAACGCTTTTTCATCTACTGACTTGTCTATCAATCTCTACAATTATATGATGGAAAATTTAAATCGTTAATAATGTTTTTTTATTGGTAGTTTGTAAGTAATTAAATTAATTTGTAAACTATATGAACAACTTGAACAGAATGTTTGTGTAATTATATAAATTATCACCATTTTTATTTGAGTTCGTTATATTCACAATTTATGCGAATTTTATTTATTGGGACATGCATCGCTGAGACAAATTTTCTGACTTTATGTGAATTTTCTAACATAATTACCTTATGTAACTTCTGCGGCCGGGGCTGGTATTTCGTAAAATGTGACAAAACAACTCATCCTAGCTACGTGGTAGGGCCGCAAGCTCGTCTGGATGGGAACCACCCTTGGTGTATAAGTATGCCGCTATAACAACCTTATGTTGTTTTCTGGCATTAGTGACTCAAGTTCCTGTACCCCTATGGGATAGCTGCGTATTCGCGGTGCCACTATCTTTGCAAACATCCATAGATAACAGTAACTAAGCAGTTAGCCTGTCAGCCTGTCCGCTGTTCCTCAGCAATAAATGTATCCTCCTACAAAACTACTCAACTCTACACCGGTGTTTCACCAACCAGTTTTAAACAGCGTGAAGGATTTACTGTCTATTTATTGTAAGGCTCGAGCTCAGAACAGTGTCATTATTGGTTGTTATTATGTCTAACAGACAATTAAAAATTTCCATATTTGAATTTTGGTGTTATTAATAATACATATATAATAATATTACGAATTTTTAATACACCAGGTCATTGAAGGAATTTCAGACCTGTCGATTGAAATGTACCGTTTATAAATTGGCAAAATTATTTTTGTCACCGACTGTACCTTGTAATCCCGTTGCAGGCTCTCATGTGCGTATGTTTGAATAAGATTTCATTTGAAAACGTTAATGGGAAATGTACGTTTAAGACGTTACTTTCATTCTCGAATATAGAAATGCCAATGAGGAAATTTATGATGAAATTGAATTATTAAGGGTACTGTAAATTTAACTTTGCCTCCCTCTGTATTTCTTTGATTGAATATTAAGATATTTTTTAAAACGTAATAAAAATATACCTCTTACAATAGCTTATAAGTTTTCTTATACTGTAATCTCTATAATTATGGGTCATGTTGACTTTGTCTGGCCTCTCCTGTGTATGTATTTTATCCGTACAGGGGCGGAGAAAGAATACTAACTACTGCGGCCGGGGTCGGCCTGTCGTAAAAGGCGACAAAACAACCCACCCTAGCTACGTGGTAGGGCCTCAAGCTCGTCTGGGTGGCGACCACCTTTGGTCTTAAGTATGCCGCTATAATAACCTTGTGTTGTGTTCCGGCATTAGTGACCCAAGTTCCTGTACCCTTATGGGACAGCAGCGTGTTCGCGATGCCACTGGCGTTGCAAACTCCTATAGGCGACGGTAACTGCTAAATTCTAAGCGGGCCGTCAGCCTTTCTGCTGTCCTGCTATATGTGTATTTTACACCGACTGCCTCTGCACTCTCACGGAGGTGAGAGGGGCGCACGAAACACGGCACGCTCCATGCTCGGCCCGCTGACCTGCGGCTTCCATTTGCCGGCAGACCGCGTGGCCAGGGCCTACGGCGGCTACAGGTTGGAGACGTCACTGTTACGCTCCCTTTCCCGCCCCTCGCCTCCTTGAGTTCTTATCCCATGGTGGTACACACCGCTTAGACAGTTTTCCACGCACAATATGCAACCAATATTTGCCAGTACTGATAGTAAAGGAAAACACTGTGAGGAAACTTGCATAGCGAGGTCACAGGTATGTGAAGCTACGACCTTATGACGCCGTACGACTTTCATGACAACAAGAATAAATCATAATGACCTCCTCACGTTACACAAAATATTGCATACTCATGTAGATTCTCCCTATCTATTACGAATATTACAGATATGCGTGAATAATAAAGTTCGTAAGCCAAACATCTTTATGCTGCAAACTTATAGGAACGATACGTATTAGTACGTAGTCGTACGTTGTTGTCAACCTCATAATAACATAGACTTTGCGGCGCACCCTCAATTGGATATATTTATCAGTTAGTACATTTATTTTAGAAAACTTGTACTCACTTGTGATTACTTAGGCTTTTTCTTTTTCAACCCATTTACACAATTTCGTAATCAGTTTTTTTTTTTTTTTTTTGAAATGACTTTATACTAACTAATTATCGTAAATTTTTTACTTGTTGTTATACTATATTGGCTTACAGTCTAGATTTATACACTGTACCTATACTAAGACCAATTTTAAGATTGCAATCTGTTTATATACCTTCATCATCATCATTATCATTCCAGCGTTGTATCCTGGTTGCAACCTAAACTTCCATTTTGGTGCCCGAGGTCCGCTTAGAATTTGGTAGTTACCGAAGCCTATATGTATTTGCAACGCCAGTGGCATCGCGAACACGCTGCTGTCCCATAAGAGTACAGGAACTAATGCCGGAATACAAGGTTATTATGGCGGCAAACTTAAGACCAAAGGTGGTCGCCATCCAGACGGGCTTGAGGCTCTACCACGTAGCTAGAGTGGGTTGTTTTGTCGCCTTTTACGACAGGCCGACCCCGGCCGGGTCATTATTTTTACTAGTATAACAATGATTGGAATTTCAATTTAATAAAAGCAAAAACAATGAAAATTCTAACTAAAAGCTAAATAGTTCTTATTAGGAATGCTGAACCGGTCTATGTAACTGAGATATACAAACATCTATAATAACGTTATTCCCTAGAGAAATCTTAGCTATTTGCCTGAGAAATTCTGTTTGTTAAGTAAATGTATTGTTGGGTAGTAAAGTGATATTGGGAATGCTAAATCTCTTTTAATGTATTTTACTGGTACAGCAAAAGGAGTTTATGCTTCTTTACTTGTTGAATGAAAAGTCTCTCCTAGGACTCCAAGATTTATGTCAATCTCTCCAGCTGATTGGATTAATTTAACCAAACGGGAAAATAATGGATGATAGTTTTCGTTTCAAGACTAACATCAAAGTATTGTGTAGATATAATGCCAGCAGATGATTTGATTACGTATAAAGAGCGACCAGCTAAGTGTACTTTTTATGATCGTAGAGGTGCAGCAGACAGGCTGACATAGGCAAACATAGAAGAGTTGGAACCTGGGTCAATTATGCCCGAGCAAAGTATAAGGTTATTTTGTTGGCATATTTAGAAGCCAGTTGTGGTTACCATACAGATGTGCTTAAATCCTACCACTTAGCTAAGGTTACTTTGTCGCTTTTTACTATAGGTCGCCCTCAGCCGCAGGGGTTAGTATTATTACTCCACCATTGAACGGAGAAAAATCTTTTATTTTCATAGAAAAGGTGGTTAGTAGGCACTGATTGTCGAATCCATTTGAAACTAGTATGCGAAAATCTGAATTCAGCTGATATATTGATATAAAAGCAAAACACGATGAACCAAATTCGCCAACGTAGATTTAGCAAGACATGTCCGAAAGCATGAACTTTTTGAAAATTTTCTGGCATATGCTGTCATATGCTAGCGCATGAATGTAGAGCAGTGAATTGACGTCACTGTAGACGATATCGGTTTTAGATCGATACTTCAAATGAATAAATAATTTTACTTGAGACCAGTAGCGAGCGCTCGGCAGCCGTCGCGCGTAGTGTGTACGCGCCTTCGCACTCGTCGCATTCGTCATTCTCCACACAGCCCGCTAGTTGAAGCGAGTCGCCTACACCAGTGGTCGGCAAACTTATTAGCCAAAGAGCCAAATATGAACATTACAACAATAAAAAAAAATTGGAAGCCAAATCTGCTTAATTAGTAAACTTTTATTACACTAAATAAGTAGTACACTAAATAAAACTAAATTTCATAATCAAGTGCTTGTTGTGCTTGGAAAGTTTGAGTAAGTCAGGTTTGTATGTTGTTGTTTTTAATTTTTGGCATGATTCCAAGTTCTCATCATTATGACGACTTCTCAGTTTACTCTTGATAATCTTCATGATAAACAATATAAAATTTTAATTACCTATCTATCTTTTAACTTCAATAAAAAATTATATATGTTCCCCTATTTATAAAAGAATTTTAAATCAAAATAAGATGTAATTATTTTCTTACCAAGTTTTTTTTTAATGAAATTATTATTGTGCCTTCATTGATATTTGTGCCAGAGCCGCACTTAAGGAGCCAAAGAGCCACATGCAGCTCTGGAGCCGCACTTTGCCGACCACTGGCCTACACCAAACACTCGTATACGTTCCGCTCGAGTATCACAGCGTACATCGCCACATACTTTACGTTAATAGCTAACTGTCTATTTACATCAGAATGTTAATAAATTCATCTCTCGTGATGTTTTCAAGACGTATAAGACTTTTAAAATATCGATAACAAAACACGTGACCTTGACGATAAATTCATAAGCCTTATTAAAATACTGCTGGTAAATCAGACATAGGCCTAAACAAAGCTTTGCATATTAATGGAAGCGACTTCGTAATAGGATTACTGCCTGCTCTCAACAGTAATTTTGTAAGACAAGCACAGCTTCGGCAGTTAAACATTTGAGTTTACAAAAGTCACGAAGTTTCTAGAGTAATCTGGGATGTAGTCGAATATTTTCGTCATAATTTTATGAAGAAGGAGATACACTTAGTTATACTATTAGTAGACATATAGATAATATGTCTAGTTTCGAGATATCCATAACTGAAATCCATCTAATGATCTTGATTCTGCAAAAGCTTGTAAAATTGATTTGGACTTCGTAATGTTCGTGAGCGTTTTAAGGCATTAATTATTGTAATGTTATATAAATAAATTTTAACTGTTTTGAAGTTAGCTCAACACCTCTGCAAATAGCTATGGAATTATTACTTCAAATACTAAACTTAATTTTGATAGAGCATTTGTGACATCTTCTTATGTAACAATATCGGCCCACGTAGACTAATAAGATTCGTTTTATCTCTAAAAAGCCTTATATCTCGCCATATCTATAAAAAGAGTAAGTTAAGGAAAATATTTCATAAGATTGGTTTGCGTAAAATGTTATTTACAAAAAAAAGGGATGAATGCATAGGTGCTTTTTCTTCCATTTAAGCAATTTGACGGATTTTTTTGAAGCAGTCTTCTAAGCGTTTCATCGTGAATGGTATTCATGGTTTACCGTAGACAGCGTGTGGGCTTTTTCAAAATTTGACTCGCTGACGGGGCTCTGTTCTTACCCTACTGCCTATGAATTAGCAATAATCATCCCTTTGCCTCCATTTATGAATTCCTCTAGAAGTGTTTAGGGTACCATTATTATTTTTTTTGGTTATTGTCACGTACGGGTTTAAAAAGGAAACTCCCAACATAAAAAAGAAGAATATTCCTTTTATAAAGGGTATGATTATAAACTACCTATTGTATTAACTTGGATGCTTGGAATTCCAAGATAAATGCGAAGAAGAAGTAGTAGAATGTCGAGTCAATATTAGTTAGAAACAATACTGGTCACTTAAGGAAATTATGAAAGGTGACTATCCGCTCCACCTAAAGAAAATAGTTATGGATACATGCATTTTACCATCTCTTACTTATGGCTGTCAAACGAGGGTCTATAACACCAAAATAAAAACTTAACTGGTCAGATGCCAAGAAGCTATGGAAAGAGGCATCTTAAAAATAAGTAAGATAAATAAAATAAGAAGTGATGTCATTCGAACGAAGACAAAACTTATTGACGTCCTACAATATAGTTTAAAACTAATATGGTGATGGACAGGACACGTGGCATAGAACAAAGCCGAGCAATGGACCATAGAAGTGACGCCATGGACAAAACCGAGTGGTAAAAGGCGGAAGACGACCAATGAAACGATGGAACGGCGACATTGTAGCTGCACCAGGAATCCAATGGATTAGTGAACCTATAGACCGAGAAAACTGGATAAAACTGGAAGAGGCCTATACCCAAATTGGGTTTCTTATCCAAGAACAATACAAAACAAAAGATAATGTATATAATATTTAGTGTTTTTATAATATTTAGTTGAATCTAATTCATAATAATATTATATTCATTTTATATATAAATTAAGTGATAGGAAATAAAATGGCTTTATTATTTATTTATTATTAATATTATTGTATTAACTTCCTGGCGTCTCCTGCAGTGTCTCTACTAACCAATCCAATTTTGACAAGATTCAAACTAATGAGCTAAATGTCAGAGTGTTGGTAATTCGGCAGCAATATTCCGCGCCCAGAGTTGCTTAGTACAAAACAAAAAGCTCGATTTTAACTCGGTTGCATCTAGAGCGGCAAATGTAATATTTAAAACATGTAATATTACGTTACAGTAACCACATGATTACGTATAATATGCTAAAACAAATTTAAGTGAATAATAATTTCATATTCTCGATCAATCTAAAATGGCGATGAAAATATCACAATTTTCCTCATTGGAATAATTCTAAATACACGCTATTGATACTTGTTCCGTTAAATTTATTCGAAGGATGGTTGCTGATAGCGTTATGTACGGAGAACGTGACGCGCGTCTGGAACGAGTACATAGTTTGTCATTCCTAGTGACGATCGTAGTGATTGGATTCAACATTGGATGGCCGTGGAAAATGTTTGTTTAAATTATTGGTACCGAACATATTTAATATTTTTTTATTGGACAAATTTATAAAAACTGTACTGGGAACCGTGGGTATTGGTCGTAAACAATAAACAATGTAGTTTTAATAAAACTATTTGAAGCCATCATCTTTAGATGAATCCCGATTGTAGTACAAATTTCTAGAAAAAAATAAAGAATTTTTTTTATTGTTGAGGAGTAGCAGTTACCGCGCCTAGGATGGTGCTGTCCCATAGGGGGTTTCCCGGCCCTGGTTCTGTCCATGGTCGGGGGTGATCCTGGATGGACGGCCGTCGCCTCCTTCTGCGAGGCAGTCATGTCCGCAAAGGAGGCGGCGGAGCGGGAGCGGGAGTCAACCACCACACTCCCCTCCCGCCAACGCAGGCCACATCGGCGGCGCCGGAGGGCAACTAACGACCTCCGGCCGCCGTAAAAAGCGGCCGCGGGCGGCACCTCGAGGGAGGACCTGCCGCCCGCACTATTGCCGCAAGGGTGAGGGCTGCGTGCTGTTCCGCGGCCCTCATCAACTCCTAGAGTTATTACAGGAGAACGCCAGGGGGACGAAAGCCTGACCCCCTGGCGCCAACACTTAAGAAGAGGCCCGCCTTAAGACAAAGGGCGAGCCGGCGCCGGCCCGGGCCACGAGATCGACAGGCCATATATCCGTAGGCCCGGGCATAGGCGATAGGAGAACAGTGGGGTTTTTTAATGGGTAGTCGGATGTTCGAACATCTTTCCCGGAGTACCACATATCCCTCGGTCCCCCCGGGCCGGGGGAACCCGTCAAGAGTGGTTTTTCCCCGAGAACAAATAAAAAAAAAGGTCGTTAGAAAACTGGGTCACTAATGCCGGAACACAACACAAGTTATATATTTATTTATTTATTTATGTATGGCCACATTTTACGGCAATCGGCTACTTATGTGGAGAACGAATGTCCGGCCATGCCGTCACCGCCGGGCCCCGGCAGGAGGGGTAGAGCCAAAAAGTGCTGGCTTGACGTCGTAGGGGTTGATATGCGTGCCAATGAACTGACCACCAAAGATGCCGAAGATCGAGCGAAGTAGAGAAGAAAAAGTCAGGAAGCAGACCCCGGGCGCCGAAGCGTGAGTTTGGGATGCAACGAGATTCAACGCTAAGATGATGATGATCCGGTCACTTTCGGTCGGCATAGCATATATCTAATAATAACTTTTTTTACTATTATAACATGTACCCAATCCTATTGATTGGATCGGTAAATATCACAATTTTTTGATATAAAAGGTAGGAAACTGCTCATTATTCGTGAACGGATTTTAATTGACCCACTTTGTTGCGAGCACAAAGGCGATTCAGAGGGCGTGTAAAGTATCAAAAATATAATGAACTGAATGCTGCAAGTTAATAAAAGGTATATTACTCATATACGTATATGGACCTTATTTCAAAGGGGTGCCTCGAACAATCGTGTTCATCGCTAAAAATGTGTACTATATGCATTAATTTCAAACTATTAAAGTATGTATTAAGATGATATCAATTTTATGAAAGTGTTCTTATGTGTAATAAATAATAAATTGCTCACAATCACACCATATTACATATCTCCCAAACTAAAGTTTTGAGTATATTTTTGGTTATACTGAAATTTTTTTATCCGTGCAGAGGCGGAGAAAGAATACTAACCTTTGAAGCCGGGGTCGGCCTGTCATAAAAGGCGACAAAATAAACCACCCTAGCTAGTGGTAGGGCCCCAAGCCCGTCTGTATGGTGACCACCTTTGGTCTTAAGTATGCCGCCATAATAACCTTATGTTGTGTTCCGGCATTAGTGACCCAAGTTCCTATAGCCTTATGCGACAGCAGCGTGTTTGCGATGCCACTGGCGTTGCAAACACCCATAGCCGACGGTAACTGCTAAATTCTAAGCGGACCGTCCGCCTGTCCGCTCTCCTACAGCAACAAAAAATTCTCCGGAGTCAAATCTTTGTGTATAGTTTCAGTTCCGCAGATAAGGCAAACGGCCCACCCGTGAGTTCACCGTGGCTTATGGACATTTGCAACATTAAGTACGATTGTACTAGATTATTTAGGGACCCAATGAATCAGCCGTATTATCCAATACTATTTTTACTGTTTGTAATTATCTACAGAAACTATGAAACACTTAATTCTCTTTAATGCTATAGGGTGTTTGAATGTCAGTAGTTTTTAATAATCGATAATAAAATTAAACTATATTTTGTTTCTAGTTAATCTTTCCTGACATAATCACCATGTAAATATACAACATAAAATGTTTACAACTTCCACTTGGTAAGAAGCGTAAGACCAGCAAATTTATTCTCCCAGCAGGCCAGATCGGTTTCTGAGCTCACTGGAGCACGCATTTATCACTTGTTTTACGATGTAGGAAAATGTTTGTGAAACGTTCGACACACCCGCGGGACTCATCCACGGCAAAGAAAATGTTCATTCGATACGGTAAGCATATCTTATTAACAGGTAAAAAAACTCGTATTTTGCCGGAAAGAGCCCGTTATTAAACATTAAAATAGAGATAAAAGAGTTTTAGGTACTTATTACTAGGATATTTGCGGACGCCATGTCTTAGATTTGATTCCGGTTCAAGGCATTTACAAAAAACGTATATACTATACCTACTATAACAGTTTAGCCATAATACAAGCGCTTTGATGCTTACTTTAAAACTAGATGGTGCTGTATGAATTTTCAAAATATTTCGGGTTTTGATAAATATCGGAATTTTCATAAATATTCATCATTCATTATCTAAGCGTAGTATCCCCGTTGCAACCTAAACTTCCGACTTTTTCTACTCCACTTTGCACGGTCTTAATCATCCTCGGTCGTGAGCCCATTGGCACGCATATCACCCTTTACGAAGTCAAGCCAGCAATGTTTGGGTCTACCCCTCCTGCCGGGGCCCGGCGGAGGCGGCATGGCCAGACATTTGTTTCTCACATAAGCATCCGGTTGCCGTAAAATGTGGCCGTACCAACGGCGCCGACACACCTGCAATTTATCCGCATCATAAATATTCATCATTCATGTTAATTCAGGATCTTATCATACTTTAATAATGAACATGTAAAAGTTATGTAATAAGTGACTTCTTTTTTATTGCTTTTGAGCTGCAGACAGGCCTAAATAGTAAGCAGTTACAATTGCCTACAGATGTACGCGACGCCAGAGGCAAGGCTAACACGTTGCCGCCCACATATGTTTACGGAACCTGAAACAATTTGTCGGGATACGACTGATGGTTATTAGGGCGCTAAGACGTTGAGCTTGGCGCCTTACTTGAGTAAACAATTCAGGGTGCAAGGGACATTGATATATAATGTTTGCTAGATTGAAATATACTATTTTCAAGCTTATAATAAAAATTAAAAAAGCTTCTAGTGACTTAGCTATATTCTTCACCTTAACATGATCTACTGTCGATTTGACAATATAGGTACGGCTTTATAAATGATCGCCAAAATGTTTGTAAAGTTTTTTTTACAATAAAATTACGTTATTATCTTAAGTATAATCGTATTGTCAGTCAATGAAAGGTTTTAATACGTAATTGCAATACCCAACTTAGTTTTTGACTCCAAAAATTAAACATAATCTAAAAAGCAAACTGTTAATATAACATTTCAATTACCTTTAGAGTCGATAATACTAAGCAGTGATTAATTGTCCAGTGATTTAACGCTTAATCCTACAAACAGTTAATGACGTTATTATTAACGCGTTAAATTTATATTCTCTTGGTGCTGGTAAAATCCAATTAACTTGGAAACCATTTTCAAATCTAATAGTAATTGAGGATTGTGGAATTCATGTATTCTGAGGCTGAATCCGATTTCATATTCGAGTTAATTAATTACAGTAGTAGTTTTATGCTTTTAGAGCACTTGAGGTATTTAGATTGTACGTAATTACGTACAATCTAAACGTAGATGCAGAGGCAGCACTTTGCCAAAACAATTGTTTTGGCAAAGTGCTGCCTCTGCAGAGGGAATAGTATGGTTACTTACAATTCCCTATTATGACCTTCTTTTGTCTAAGCCCTTTAATTGCACACTCTTCAGAGACTTCAATACAGGTACTCGTACTTATCTCTATCCATGCAGGGGCGGAGAAAGAATATTAACCTCTGTGGCCGGGGTCAGCCTGTCGTAAAAGGCGACAAAACAAGGCCTAAAGCCCGTCTGGATGGCGACCACCTTTGTTCTTAAGTACACTGCCATAATAACATTGTGTTGTGTTCCGGCATTAGTGACCCAAGTTCCTGTACCCTTATAGGACAACAGCGTGTTCGCGATGCCACTGGCGTTGCAAACACCCATAGGCGACGGTAATTGCTAAATTCTAAGCGATCCGTCAGCCTATCTGCTGTCCTACAGCATTAAAAAAATACTAAGCTTGCACACACACACGCAGCTCTGAATTAGTTATATTTAGAACCAACGAACTACGAGCGGCCGTTAGACCTATGCTGTTTTGTATGTTGATCACCCTTGACAAAGAGCGGGAACGGACATAAGTTAAGAGAGCATAATAAGAGGATGAAAGAAACGTGGCCCTTGTAAAAGGGTACGAGGGAAGGAAGGAGGCAAAGGTAAGATTATTTTTCTGCTTTTACAAACTTTTTATACGGGTTGGAGCCAATTTGAAGCCTGAGGTATGCTTTTGAACATTGTTACAGAGTAAAACTTTTTTGGTAGATACTTTTCATTATTTCTCATTTATTTCGCCAAAGAGATTATGGATGAACTTGTTTTTCACAGAGAAATCTACAGTCTAACTTCTAGAAGCGGAAAAAACCGTAACGTTCCTTTAGGCCAAGGCCCCACCGCACGTGGCATGCTTAGCGGCAAGAGGTTAGCTGATCGCTTCGATGACTTATTCTAGTGAACCAACACAAGGCCACGTTATGTGCGCGAGCCCACCGCTCGCTGAGTGGGTCGCTTAGCGCCTCGATAGTCGCCTAGCGGTTAGCGACATGAACTGTCGTGTTGGTTTTTTGCATGGATTACTGGGATGCATCAGAGAAGAATTAATAATAGCCTCTGTTTAAAGTATAAAGATCAAAGGTATCTTGTGTCATACGTAAGTCAAAAAATTTGTCGGGGTAGTTACGCAGTATTTTGTATAAAATTACGAATTTGCCTTCACTGGATCTCAGCATGTTAATATCATGTACCCAACATGTTCGATACCTTTGGTTAAGTGAATGAAATTTGAGGATAGTGCTTCCTGTAAGAAGCAATTTTTTGGATAATTTTGAGAGAGACATTTTAGCAAAACAAAATATACGTCTACAACCACACTTTAACACGAGTTTTGTAGCCAGGCAGTATGGCCACTATGTATCAAAGCCTCTCGACAACTAAGCTTTCCTCATAGCTAGCCTCTAAGCGCACTACCTGCGGTGGGACCTTGGCCTTATAGTCTATGATATTGTAAAAGGATATATGAGCATTTATCGAAAGGTACACATTCACTCATATTAAGTTCAAATCCTTTTAGACTAGAAATATAAAATTAGTAAAAAAAAACGATTGATATCGATCATCCCACGATTTTATAACAGTGACATTAATTTTCTCGTCAGTAATTTTATTCTCACGTTAACAATTATTTTTTACTTTTTAGTTTGATTAATTATAAAAGCGTGTTTGTTTTAGATTTTTAACTATATTAACTCTTTAGTTTGAATAAGTGTAAAATATAATTTATTTGTTGTTAATTTCCAATCGGTAAATGATTTTATTAATTTAACACCATCTTCTGCGACTTTTATTAATTAAACACCAAATGTAATTAAACACCAAAATTTGTGTATACATCAATCATTTCGTTAATTTACAAGCAATAAAAGAAAGGCATCATGCCTTTTCCCTTAGCTTTAAGGACTGAAACTAATGTTTTTCAGACATTTTTAAATATAATCATCTATTTCATAACTTCTTTGCATATTACAAGCAGATAAAACGATATGGTGATATTCTTCTATCCTTCAAATTAACTAGATAAGCAATTTAATTAGATCGAGTCAAACCGAATGAGGGTATATATTATGAAGTACCTTATAATAGCTTCATGCAACGTAATAGTTGCACATAATCCCCGCTGCACCCAACAGATAAGCCGTCGGCTGCCTTTATGGCCGGATATCGCAGATAAACGTATACAAAAGTTTGATTTTTAATCAAACTCAAAATACATTTACATTCCGTTCTTAGTGAGCGTCTACTTCAAATGAATAACTATGCTTAATTTCAAGTCAGTCGGGTGTAAAGTTTTGGAGATCTCGTGATTAATATAAACAGCAAAAATTCAAAAACATGTTAGCAGAAAATGTAGTAATTAAATTTACGAAATAGTCCAGACTAGAACTGTAATGTGTACAATGGAAAATGTTTATTTACATTAGGTTTATTTTTATTATTAGGTTTATATACTGTAAACGTATTTCTTCAATATTATGACAGTACAAGACTGATAAGTCTAGCACTGATAAAACACGTCGTAGTACGAGCGACATTTTATTTCTCTGGGGAAATTAACGTAACTGTTCTTGCGTAAGTGAAAACCTATGAAACCATGATTTTATAGGAAAAATGCAAAAGGAGGTAGCATCTCCACACTGTAAACTTTTGAAAAAAGTGGGTTACCACAAAAACATTAACTAAATTTAAACACAAATAAAAAACTCCGCTGGAATTGTTCTCAAAACGCTGGCTGCATTACTGCGTTGGATGGTAACAATTATCCTTTACCCTAAATACAAACCGGATTTTGACCCGAGACCATGAGACCTCTATCTATTTTTATAAGTGTTGACAAACGCGATATTTTTTCGAACCATATTGAAATTAAAATTTAACAACTACCATATACTTTAATAAACTCAACAAATATATGATTCACTAAAGAAAATAATAATCTATTGGCGACACTCATTACAAGAACGTTGCTGGCTGTAAGTTTTAGTAGAAAACAAATTTTTTTTGTAAGTTGTCATTTTCTGTTATGTGATTTAATTTACAAATGTGTGTATCTATACATGTGTATAAGATATATATATATATATATATATATATATATATATATATATATATATATATATATATATATATATATATATATATATATATATACCAAGTATGCAAACTTTCTATACGGATTTAAATTGAAACCTCTAGATTGGTTCGTGAACTTTAAAACAGCGTAGGGTCATATCCTTAAGTTTAAGTTTGTGTACTGGAAAGGACCTTAAGACTTTTTTGAAGAAAAAACAGAAATTTAAGGAGTCAGCTACATCATTGTCTATGTACCAACGCAACGGAAGACCAGCGCTAGCTGCTACAGTTAGTAATGCTGAGTTGGGGTCCTTTATAGGGTATACTCGTATAAACTGTTATAAGGGTTAAAGTATGAAATTGCCGTGTATATTAATAAATATTTTGAATTGACATAAAACCTTCATGGTGTAAGATTTTCGAATGAAACTTTTTTCACATGATACCTATGAGGTTTTTCTTTTAAAATATATACAACATTTGATTTTTGACTTTTAATTGTTTTTTTTTCATTAAACTTACTTTTAATTCGGAACTAATGCGGCAGGAACGGCTCGCAATACTAACGCTGCGTATGGAGAGGAGACTGTTAATGAACGCTACGTGCTTTTTTGACTTAAACGCTTTCGTAATGGACAAACCACGTGGAAGATCGCCCACACAGGTGGATAATGCTAAATCAAGATGGTGGAAGCCGATGCGAGTCAAACTACCCAGGAATTAGTGGCATAGTTTAATGTTAGCCTACTTGCAATATTGACTCATCATCAAATCACGAAGATAAAAAATATGAAAAGTGACATATGACAAAAAGTGAATTCTCCACGATAACCGTAAGCAAAAAATGCAATGACTGACCCTAGGTCAAACGCGCCACAATGCCCTAAAGTAAAGCCAATACCAATAGAAAATTAATGGTAACTGTTTGGAGGTCTCTTCGTGGTGTTATTCACAGCTTTCTCAGGTCTGGTCAAGCAATAACAGCCGACGTTTACTGTGTCGAGCTTTGAACACTGATAGCGAAACTGACAGTGAAACAGCCCCGAGTCGTGAATCTGTCTTCACCAGTATTGCTCCATGATAACGCAAGACCTCACACTGCACAATAAACCGTTGTAACTCAACAGGAGCTGCAGTTACAAATCATAAGTCATCCACCGTACTCGCTTAAGATTGCTCTAAAGGACTATAATTTTTTTCGTGATTTGGACAATTTTTTAAGTGATAAAAATGTTCCTCACAGGAGGCAGTACAAAATGTTTTCACACAGTTTCTCAAATCTAGATCCCCAGTGTTCTTATCAAATATGCTACATATTAGAATGAAAAAAAATATGTTTTTAGTACAAATCGTTAATTTCATACAAGCAAGAACTACGTGTTACGGAGATGAATATGCTGCGGTGGATGTGTGGAGTGACGTGGAAGAACCGCTTTAGGAACTCCCGCATTTGCGGCAGTGTTCATGTCCGTGACATTGTGGATAAATTGCAGAAGTGTCGTGGAGCTCCGTTGGTACGGCCACGTTTTACGGCAACCGGATGCTTACGTGGGAAAAAAATGTCTGGCCATGCCGCCTCCGCCGGCAGACCCAAAAAGTGCTGTCTTGACGTCGTAAATGGTTATATGCGTGCTAATGGGCACACTACCAGGGATGCTGAAGACAGGGCGAAGTGGAGTAAAAAGATTCGGAAAGCGGACCCCGGGCACCGAAACGAAAGTTTAGGTTGCAACTGGGATGATGATGATGTAGATGTAGATATATATATATATATATATATATATATATATATATATATATATATATATATATATATATATATATATATATATATATATATATATATATATATATATATATATATATATATATATATGCTTAGATGATGATGATGATATATATCCTCTCAAGAAAATGTTATTTATAATACTACACATAAAAAATATTTGTATTGAGATACATTTTGTTACCAATTTATTTGGAACTACTACCAAAAACAAACAGTGATTGTGATTTTGGAGACACCGTGGAGACAAAACTGACAGTATTACATAAATCACTGGGTGTGAAAGAAAGATGTGCGATACAAATGAGAGAAACGAGTAGGAAAAACAAAGAAGAAATTTGAACATATGTCGTTGGAACGGTGAATTATGTTTTATTATATTTATGATAAAATCCTTGTAGTTTTTAATTTTATGCCTGTAGACATTCTGAAGGCCCACTTAATAATAAGCAGTTAGAACCAACAGACTTGCGATGCCAGCGGCACCACAACCTTCATCACTGGATCCGGCATCAATTATTATGAACGCGATACAAGGATATTATAGCGGCATGCTAAGAGGGTTGGTTCTCATTTATACGGAGCCCTACCACCTGGTAGCATAATATGTAGGAACACTATGTATACTCCAACTCAAAAATATCCATAAATTATTTAATAAAACATTTGCGTAATTATTCCCCTAAAAGATACGACAAATAAAATGAATAATTTTAATATAGAAAGCGTAATCCGCCAATAAAGTAAGCGCAATATCGCAATATTTTTTAGAAAATAAACACGTCGTATCCCAGAACCAATTCCTTTTCAGTATCATCTGGCGAAATCTTGTCCTTTTGTACGTAACAATACTTTAGTATGAATACCAAACCACAAATGACTGAAGTGTACAGAAGTGAATTTGCATACTTTACGTTCTCAATCAAAGATTAATGTCTCAATGTCTGTCTCAATAATATTCATAATGGTAGTGTTAAGTGACTTTCCATGTATTAAGTATTGATTTCACTATTAAGTTTAGTTTATTTATTGAAAGGATTAGTATATGAAAATTATTTTGACGTCTACCGAGCCTTTGCTTCAAAAATATAACCCTATCTATACAAATAAATAAAATTGGAGGGTCTGTTTGTAATATTAAAATAACCGCTTTTTACTAAGTGTATTCGGATGTATACACGATATATATACCAAAACAATTTTTTTTACAATTTTTGTCTGTCTGTCTGTCTGTTTGTTCCGGCTAATCTCTGAAATGGCTGCACCGATTTTGACGGGAGTTTCACTGACAGATAGCTAATGTATCAAGGAGTAACTTAGGCTATTTTTATTTTAGAAAAAAAAATAATAGTTTTTGTTAAAAATGATAAGTTTCGAAAATTTTATTATCCAATTTAAGTTGACCTCCGATTTATATCATCAGCCATATGAAATAGGGTTCAGCTTAGGCTGGACTTAGTAGGTTAAATTTTCAATTTAATTTGACCTCATATATCCAAAAAATGCTGCTTAAAGTCACTATTCCACGCGGACGGAGTCGCGGGCACAGCTAGTCAGTACCTAAATGTACTTCATCTATACGACTCTGCACGAAGTTTCTGATACAATTCTTGCTTTCAAGATTGACTCTATCTTGGACCGTAGTTACTTTTGTATACTATACTTAATTAAATAAATATTATGATAACTATTGACTATCCCACTAGTAAAGTTATGTAATGCTTCCAATATTATGTAGGGTCAAGAGAATACTTTTTTGCCCTATCAGCCATCTTTTTAACATTTACATGTTTTCTCGCTGTACCATCTTAGTATTTTCTTTGTCTATGACATTATTCTCTTCGTATTATTGGGCTGTACTACGCCAGTCTGTTTCTTTTATTTTATCAATCACTTGCACTACTATCAAACTTTCTCCAACTTCTTGGTCACACAAATTGCTGAGTAGCACACAAGTGGTTTGTTTCATTACATATTCCCAATGTCGGACAAAATGTTATTATAATCCAAATAGTATTCTGGATGTATTTAACTAACAATGCATTTAACAAGTGCAATAGTTAAACAAAGGTATAGCATTGAATACTATACGTAAACTCAACTTCTGCACGCCAAACTTCTATGACGGAACGTCACACGACCGAGACATCTTGGATTAGTGGCAGTACAATGTAAAATATACTTTAAATTTATACAAATAGAGTTGATTAGTACTTAAAAGCAAAGATGTTAAACATAATCTCCGTATTCCGGTAGATATTCAAACGCCTATAAGAAGATGCGAATGATTTTGATGTTACTCAACAGATGGGGTCTGGTTTAGGAATAATTAAATATGCATTTACGTAATCAACTAGATACAGACATCAGAAAAATAATTTTTCAGAAATTTCAACGACAAACTTTCACAATTTAATATGTATAATTATTGTAATATTTGTTACAGTGCGCTTGTATGAGCACGTGAAGAGCATATATATGAAGTGTTGACTTGACCTAAAGGGCGATACGCGTACAAATTGACTCACTATCAAAGTGATGAAAACTCTGCGCAGTAAAAAAGTCGGGAAGGTACACGTACGTGGTACGGAGCACAGAAACAGTAGTAAAGTATGTAAAAATGCTGGGGTAATATATTAATATTTCGAGTTTCGGTTTGTGTATTCTGTAACTGGTTTTTTAAACTAGCAGGTGCTGGAATAAAAAAACGTGTTAGACGTAAAGAATGACACAAATGGTTATATATCTGTTTTAAATTTCGTAGTATTATATCTTATATCTTTAAACGAGCAATTTTTGTATATATTCTTATATATATTTAATTTTAATCTAGGAATCGGCTCCAACAATTTTCATGAAATTTAGTATACGGGGGTTTTGGGGGCGATAAATCGATCTAGCTAGGAATAATTTCTAGAAAATGTCAAAAGGTGGCGTTTGAGTAGTCCCAATTTAAACTGAAAAATGACTCTTCCTGACATCTATCGGCGAATAATAATACTATTTTTTTAAATTGCTTTAACGACACAACACTAAAGCTATTCCAGCAGATGGCGTTGTTAAATAACACGAAAACAATGAGTGTTTGCTTTGAGGTTAGACTAAGAAAATCAATTGTTAATTTCCAAAAAAAAAAATAATAATACCGAGCAAAGCTCGGTCATCCGGATATTATTCTATTAAATGACAAGTTTCATTTTCTATACTTGCGAGGAAGTGCAATCGTTTATAGAACTGCAAAAGCTCCATATAACAATTAGCTTCTCTAACAGGCATATTCTTTTAAGTTTCAGCCGTGCAATTGTTTTAAAGTGAATTACTCACTAGTTATGATTGCAGGAAACAGCGAGACAGTAACTCAAGTAATTGTTTCCTGATTCAATAATTCCCACGCGACTACTCCAATTATAAAGCTGTGTACAAAATATATGAATGAAACGCTCAACTTTTTATTAAAATTGGTTGCTGTTAGAATATGATTATATCCTTTTTCATCATCTTTATTAAAGCTGAATGAGGGCCTTTTGTTTTCTTAATAAAGTTTTCTATATAAAGAGTAATAGATAAAACCATGTATTGCTGATATTTTTAGATATCTATATAAAATTCAATCAATTATCAAAATTAAACGGGCGATTAAATATTAGTGTGTCACCCCATCCTAAGCTGCAGGAGTAAGACTTGCAAATTGGCTAAAGTTGATTTCATATGGGAAAGTTAGGTAATAAATTTAATGTAATAAGATTGTTTAGAATGATATTCGATATCGCGTGTTTATATTCAATACATGTTTGTATGGATAAGTTGATTTTTATTAAAGTATTATTGTTTAATGTTACATATTTGACAGCCTTTATTTCTTTTATTCTTGTTCTTACTGGACACAAATAAGATCTTTTGAGAATATTTTCTATATTTTTACATGAAGTTATTCGATATATTAATAGTTTCTACAATTTCGAGCGTACGAATCCAACAAATCAAACACAAAAAAATTTGCCATTTTTGGATTTGTTATAATTTGTTATAAATCAAAAATAATATGGATTAATATTCAGAAGTCAAGCAAAAAAAAAACAGCTTTAATTCGAATGATAAAATGGCAGACAAGTTGGTTTAATTAGATGATAAATAGTATTATTTCTTTCAAAATAATTTCTCTAATACTGAAAATACAGCAATAAGCTGCGTCAAACGCTTCGTGGAATGCACAGTCGGCTGCGTCCGTCACGGTGCACGCCAGCGATAGTGACTGGCGTTACGCCAGCGCTACGCCGCGTGTAATTTATTGTTTGCGTACAAAACTGCTTCAATTGCAGGATATAGTTCGCTCTATGAAATAATTATAGGTTAATTTTGCCAAATTATAATAAAAAAGAGAAATATACTATCCAAAAACTGCATTAAAAGGAATGAAATACAAATTACTACAACACTTTTTTTTGGTCTCGGGGAAAAACCCTCTCTTGACGGGTTCCCCCGGCCCGGGGGGACTGAGGGATATGTGGGACTCCGGGAAAGATGTTCCGCCATCCGACTACCCACTAAAAACCCCGGTGTTCACCTATCGCCTATGCCCGGGCCTACGAAAATGTGGCCTGCCGATCTCGTGGCCCGGGCCGGCGCCGGCCCGCCCTTTCTCAAGGCGGGCCTCTTCTAAAGTGTTGACGCCAGGGGGTCAGGGTTTCATCCCCCCGGCGCTCTCCTGTTGACTCAAGGAGTTGAGGAGGGCCGCGGAACAGCACGCGGCCCTCTCCCTCGCGGCAATAATATTACTACAACACTGCGATAATTCTGATCAAACTGATATACTTCGTACCTGTATATATTCTACGTATATATAGGTATATTTTTTTATAAATAATAATTTTTTTATTACTGTAGGACAGCAGACAGGCTGACGGTCAGTTTAGAATTTAGCAATTACTGTCGCCTTTAGGTGTTTGCAACGCTAGTAGCATCGCGAACACGCTGCTGTCCCATAAGGGTACAGGAACTTGGGTCACTAATGCCGGAACACAACACAAGGTTATTATGGCGGCATACTAAAGACCAAAGGTGGTCGCCATCCTGACTGGCTTGAGGCCCTACCGTGTAGCTAGGGTGGGTTGTTTTGTCGCCTTTTAAGACAGGCCGACCCCGGCCGCAGAGGTCAGTATTCTTTCTCTGCCCCTGCACGGATGAAATAATAATATGTATTCATACAATAAATAGTCAGACTCAAGGCGGCAATCGAGCTCGTGATTCCGAAACCTTTACACTAACGTCAAGATTGCTGATAGAATTTAGTAACTCTGTGAATTTAGCCTTTAAGGTAAGATTTTACATAAAAACTAAAACAGAAATTAATATTCTCCATGTAGGGACGGAGTAAGAATACCAAGCCTTGCTTCCAAGGTCAGCCTGTCGTAAAAGACGACAAAACTATCCTAGCTACGTGGTAGGGTCATAAGCCCATCTGGATCACAACGATCCTTGGTATGCTTACAACCACTGTAGTTCTTTGTGTTCTAGCGTTAGTGACCCAGGTTTGAGTTCTTCTATGGAACAGCAACGTATTTGTGGTGCCTCTAGCGTCGCAAACATCCATAGGCGATGGTAACTGCTTACATTAAGTAGGCTGTCAGCCGGTCTGGTATTCCTCACCAATAAAAAATTGAAAATGGCCTGGTTTTAACACATTTCAACAGAAAAGTTCTTTATACATCATATATTATCAAACAAAACGATAAAATGCATTAAATAAATGTTTTGTTGGTCTTTGATTTTGCGTGAGTTGCCTTGAGGTGGATTTATATTTGTCTGACGTGTCGTGTCCTGACGCGTCAGAAGCATATCACTTTCATACATTTAATATGGTTTTGTATGTCGTGACGCGTTCTGTCGTCTGTCCTAAATGTATGAATCCGATATGCTTTTGACGCGTCACGACACGACACATCAGATAAATATAAATACACATTTATTCTGATGCTGTGCCACTGTTTGCGCCACCTCAGCCGAGCCCAGAAGGCATGCCTGGCGGGGCCTCCTCCCGCGCGCTGTGACAAGCATGTCGTCGGCGTAGCAGATAACGCCAACGCCTGAAAGGAGCGTCCCCCTCAGGACCCAGTCGCATGCGATGTTTTACGGCAGGACCAACCCCTGTGGAACATCGCATACGACGATACAGTCCTATCCCTATCATTCAATCACCATTAAAGCAACTCCTGTAGCATTAAAAACCTAAACTTTGAAGTCAGGAATTAGGTTTATTGTTATTTTTACATTTCTATGGTTTTGGTTACTAAAATAATATGAAAAATGGTATAAGTTGTATTCAAGCTCACATGAGCATAAACAATACTGAAACTGAGTGACTGAATATAACCATGTAGATTGGATTGGTCTTGAAAAGTCGAACCAAACAAGCTGTAGATACATCGAGTATCAGGAAGCAAATTTTTCAACATGAACATGTTATCTACACAATTTGTTATATATACACGCTTGTGTCCCACGCTGTTGCGATTTTAAAGCTAAAATAGCTTAATATATTTTTAATTATTTTTGAAACTCAATCAAGCTATAATATGTTTATATAATTATAGCCATAATATATTATAGCTTTGGAGTAAAAATACTCTACTTTTAGTAAATAAAAACGGAGACTAAATTATTTTATTAATGGATATATTTAGTTGCAATACTGTACGGTTCTTCTTAGAATTTTACGATTATAACTATAAAAATATACCACAATGTACAGATTCACAGGACTTTCAAATAAATCGCACTCGCTTAGATGCACTAATTTAATTTTTAACTAACCAGGATTTGAAAACAATAACTAAAACTCGCAACTAGACAACTTATATTGCAACAAGGTATGTTACCACGATGTAAAATGCTAATGGTACCATCTAGTGACATTTTTAATCACTAAAATAGGTTAGACTTACAATAAGGCTTATATGAATTACAAAAGTATTGGTAAGCAACTTCTACACTGATTTTTTATAGTAATCATCTGATTTTATTATTAAGAAAGAAAGAAAATGTTTATTTATGACACAGTTTTGTACACTTTTTAGTTAAACATACGATGAGTTAATGAATTCTTAAATAGGATAGGTATATAACCAACACTAATAATTTTACAAAACTCGACAGGGTTTGTCTTGGATGTCACATTCGCAACTTAAATTAATTACAATTCTTAATATATATTATTCATTCGCATCCTAACTATAGTAAAGTACCTACAATTTATTAATTCCTACCGTACATTCATACGAAATTAGTTGAATGACAACAAAACTGTACATGAGATCACTGCCTAATCAAGAGTCAAGATTAAACCACGGTTTGATTCCCTTGGGCATGCATTGCATTGGAGATTCGTCCGATAAAACAGACTACGGGCCCCTCTCACTTGCCACTGTAATAGCCAAAGTGTTCGACAGTGTACTAAATGGCAGACTAGCGCAACACGTGCCGCTCAGTGATGCACAGTTCGGCTTCAGGGCTGGTCTCTCCACAGAAAGCGCTATACTGAGCCTGAAGCATGCTGTCGGGTACTACACTAAGAGGAGGACGCTGGTGTATGCGTGCTTCCTTGACTTGTGGGACAAGCTGGGGAGTGCGCCTGTGCCGGCAGACTCAGTCGCCCTCCTCAGATTCTGGTACGCTAATCAGATAAATCAGGTGAGATGTGCCGGTGCTTTGTCGGACGAATATAGGCTCGAGTGTGAAGTCAGGCAGGGGGAATCAGTTCGCCGCTGCTCTTTAACGTGTACGTTAACCAGCTTATTGAGCGACTCAGCGGCACTCATGTCGAATGCTATGTTGATGGAGTTTGTTTTAATAACATCAGCTATGCAGATGATAAAGTGCTGCTGGGTCCCTCAGTCAGTGCTATAGGGACGCTTTCTTTCAATTTGTGAGGCATACACTGGAGAGCACGGGTTGAGGTACAACTCTAAAAAGAGTGAACTACTTGTATTTAGAGCTAAAACCCGTAGGCTCACCCGTGTTCCTCTCGTATGTCTAAACGGCGTTCCTCTTAGGCTGGTTGACAGTGTTAAGTACCTGGGGCGTATTGTGACATCCGACCTCCGAGATGACGACGACGTAGAGAGGGAACGTAGGGCGTTGGCGGTGCGGGGCAATATGCTCACTCGCAGGTTCGCTCGGTGCTCCAAGGTGGTTAAAATTACGCAGTTTCGGGCCTACTGTCAATCGTTCTACTCGGCTGGCTGACAACAATACTTTCAGAATGCTGTTGGGGTTGTCGCGGCGCTGCAGCGCGTCCGGGATGTTTGAGTCGCGAACAGATGGTTTCAAGGCCATCATACACAAGAAGCCCGCCTACTGCAGTGCCTGCAGGGCAGCACCAACTGCCTTCTGAAAGCCATTTCTGCCAGGTTTGACTGCCCCATCCTAAATCACTGGGTTGGGGTAGTAATTGGAAAATTTTATCTTATTATAAAGTGTTACTAACAATACTAACAAAATTGTAAGTGAAAAATTGTTACTAATCCATTAACAAACTATGGACTTTGTCCGAAATAAATGATTATTATTATATTATTGCTTAGACAGGTTTTTTTCAACCGAAGTTTAAACAATATTATAACACGATTACCACGTATTGACGAATAAGGAAATTATGGTGAGGAAACCTACACATTGAAATCACGGGTATGTGTAATTAAATAACAAACAACAACACCCTTAAACAAGCGCGTCCCTTCCCTCTGGGGAAGAAGTGAATCTAACCGTGAAATATTATGAGCTTTAATTATAAATTATAGCATGTAGATGCAATACTGATCGTGCTACTATTTTCCTAATGTAAATTTGAACTAAGACTGCTTTTAGCTTCGTAGCTCATAGCGTAATGGAAAAAATATATAAATATTTATTTAATTTATGACTGAAAATAAATAGTTGGTTTTTCTAAAATTTAGTAGTTAATGTTAATTATTAACTTCAAAGTTTTCTACTTAGGCTCCCGGGATCTAATATTCCATTTTCATCAAAAAGCGGTTAATTAGCTCTTTATTTATTATCATTGGGTAGCATATTAATTTGTAATTCATGCAAAAACTGCAATAAAATGTAATCAAGTTTATTGAGTTGCTAGCCAAAAACAAAATACAACGGCCTTCTTTTTATGGAATAAACCTAAAGAATATCGTGTGGCTCGTTTAATCAATCAGAGTCATCTAATCCTTATGTAGGGAAGGTTAGAGCGTCGAAGCGAGCCTCTTTACCCCCATATAAACTGAGGAGACAACTACCTCCTAGTATCGTGGAGTGAGCTACCAAAGCATACACACTTATGTGAGCAGTAGTGTATTACAGTAACCTGTCTATGGCTGATCTTCGGCCTAGATGGTCATTCTGTAACAGAAACAAAAAAAAATTAGATATGGTGCCTGGGCATCGACAGTCCAAGCAGTGTGTGTGTCAGTGTGAGTTTAATGGGTGTGATGATCTTGGCACAGCGTCACCCTGGTCCACTGAGTGAGCGACAAAGCCTCTGGGGGCTATGCGTCGATTCAAAGACCGTAGCTTTATATAGCTTAGCGTGACAAGGTGAGACTTCATCTATCTCACTTTGGCAGGTTGCCAAATAGTGCACGTAACGTACACATGTCTACTCGCCACTATCAGGATAACAGCTGACGTCAGAATGTGACCTGATAAAGATCCTGATATGTGAGTGAGGATTAATGGCTATAGTGCTAGGATTAGGTTTAATTCTAGGTTACCTACTTTCGGAAACATTTTGGAATTTGTGTGGTGAAGTACTTTTTCCTTGGAGTCTGTATTAAAAACAGCTTTAAATGAATACTGTTGTAGAGTTCATTCTTTTGATGACTATATTTAGTTACTAAAACATACGTAATTTATAGAAATTTTATTGTATTCGAAATTTAAAAAAATATTTTTTTTATTACAGGCTAGTACTACTATTATATTTAAAATCTCTGAAAAAGAGTCTATTTCCAAGTATATTACCTTTTACGAGGTTAAACTTGTAATTTTTAGCTTTTACTCTTCGACAAAGATTGACTGAGATAGAAAGGGTTTGACATATGGGCGAGCAGAAATATAAGATTTTCCTGCAGTTCTTTTATATCATCATACAGCTGCTGACACGGTCTTTCCGCATCTTTATCTTGTGTTGATCTAGTATAGACAACGTTTGACCGCTGTGCAGAAGGACAGACCTTAATATCAATCCTTTTAACTTGATCAGTATTTTGAAAATATCTGCATTAGTATTTATTCAACTTAAAACCAAATAATCATATTCTTAATTTTTATTTAATTCTTTTTTATTTGAATGTAGCCGTAATAACTATTAACTATGTTATATAAAATGTTTGTTCAAGAAAATCTGCCGAGTTTATTTTAAACTGGCTTTGTACTGGTTTTAAATTACTCTATATATATTGTGGCTGTCATGGACCCCAAAAAACTAGTACAGAGATATACCAAGACATTATTTTATGACTTAAAACAAAAAGTCTAACGCTCTTAAGGTCTAAAAATCAATTTTAACACAATAAATAGCCCTGTAGTGCTGTCATTAAGTCAAATTATAAGATAAAATTATTTAAGCAACTCTGTTATGGTATACAACCCTTTATTCATTCGACGACCTTCTGGCGTAATGGCTAACGCACGTTGGTACGCTTACGGGGGTCACAGGTTCGATTCCCGTCCAGTGTCTGTGTGTTTTTTGTATAACATGTATTTATTTACTATAAACAATTATATATGTAATATATTAGTTATCTAGTATCCATAACACAAGTACTATGCAACTTAGCTTAGGACTAGAGATGCTGTTGTGAAAAAAACATTACTTACCGTATATTAGCCATGTTAGCATGCGTATTTAGCTCGAATGACGACTTATATGAAGGTGACCCAATGTCATGTGATAGATGCCCATGTGTTATGGCGTTTAAGGCAAAAATACTGATAGGGCCACCCATTACTTACAAGTCGTAATAGTGACAAATTAGTTACTAATTTTCTTAGTTCATGTGCAACAAAGGCTTCCTTCTATAGGTGAGATCATACGGAAATTTCGTTTACATTTAGTTTATTGTATACTTGTTCAAGAAAGAAAGGAGTCCGCTGCCGATTTTACACGGCTAAATTAGCCATGTAATAATATTCAACCGCACCACAGACTATAATGTAAATTTTGGTTGCAAACTTGACGGCCGTTTGCGAGTGTGTACACATGTCAGTTGACTGACTACACATGTCAGTATTCAAGTGCAAAAATAGATGCTTAAGGAAAAACACAGCATACTATGCAGACTTGGCACACCATATCGATTGCACAAAGATGATTACAGCGTATCCAGCCTAGCTTTGTGTTTCAGTGTATCTTACCCGGATTAATTACTGGCACTGTTTAATATCCGGAACTCCATATTGTGGGGATAACTTGTTATGCGGCGAACTGGGTTTGTAATTTTCAATGGGCTGTGGATTGTTACAAAGACATTGTGGGGCTTTAATTGTAATATAATATACAAACTATTTGAAGTAGTATTCCTAGTTAATTTACAGGGTGTGAGAGGTCTCAGAGAGGCAGGCAGAATCATGGGGACCTTTCTACGTTTTTTATACAAACGCGTATTTGGGTTTTATCCCCGTATGTACCCCACAAAGTTTCTATTAGAAGCCTGGGATATAGAAGCTTAGAGGTGAGACGTCCTTCCATCAAGTTATAACAATGTGTAAAGTTATTAATGGGACTATAAATGCCTCGGATGTCCACAATGAGCTAGTGAGACTATACGTCCCCAATAACTATTCCTGAGCAAGGAAACACTGATTGTTCTTGGTCCAGTCTTGCCGTACAGTCTCCGATCCCATGTACCTTGACTGCTCTCAATGCTTTCCTGGATACAAATCATGATTGTGACATTTTTGGAGATGATTGGAATAAATTTCTGACATTGTTAATTCAGTTCTGTGAGACATTGTAAAACAATCGCGGACTTAACTATGTTAATTGCTATTGATCAATCTGTTATTTAATGTAACTGGATGCGGCCATTTTAATTAACTTAAATAAATAAATGGACAATTAGAACCATGCTTTTTTACAATACAATTCATTTTTTCGTTAATCCCACTATCCTGAAATTAAATTTATTGAAAATTATTTTTTACCTTTTAGTTTGATTTTCTATAAAAGCGTGTTTTTAGTTGTTTTTTTTACTGTAATTTGTTTTTATATTTTTTAGTTTCATTAACTATAAACTAAAAGCATGATAATAATATAACTTATTTGTTGTCAATTTCCAATCGGTAAATGTTTTTATTAATCTAACGCCATCTTCCGCCAATGTTATTATTAATTTAACGCCATCTTCTGGCAGTATTATTAATTAAACTCCAGATGGCATTTCGGCAGAATTTTGATTTTTTTTAAAAAGATTGTTTAAAATGAGTAAAAATCGAGTCCGAAAATTCCGTTACATACAAGTCATGTCAATATAATAAAACGTGTAAAAAAGAGCAAAAAGCCACCGTTCCCAGTCGTTCCGCGCTCGACGCTGCTTAACTTCGGTGATCAGGCGAGAACCTGTCCGAAAATTCATTAATCCTGAGGATCTTGGTAAGGATAATAACAATAATCTTATCAAATTAGTGTATTGTTATCGGTCCTCGATATATCTACAAAGTTTGAACGAAATCTGCCCATTAAAGTGGGCCAAAATCGCGCCCAAACCAGTCGATTATAAACATACAAACAAACATACAAGTGAAGCTAATAAAAAGTGTGTAAAAACTTCCTACAGTATATTCCGTCATGGAAATCGAGTTGGTGACGTCTAAATTAATCTCCGAGAGCCCGACTACCTTGTAATTTTTCAGAATTTGTGACCATACACATAGCGCCATCTAGTCCTAAACTAAGTAGTTCTGCACTTGTGTTATGGGTACTAGAAAATTTATATACTACTTATATACATTTTTTGTAAATAAGTACATATCTATACTACTATTATAAAGAGGAAAGATTTGATTGTTTGTTTGTGTACGAGACGGCGAACGGAAATAGTTTTAAGCTTTGTTTGAAATTTATTTAGGGTATTGCAATTTGCTTTATGATTATTACTGTGTAAAGTTTGAATGGGGTAATGGGATTCTGGACACCAAATGCTTTACCACCTCAGGATGTTTAAAGAACCCGAACTTCAGACAATGGTTGTTAACGTTGTCCTTTGACTATTGTCCATTGTAAAATGTATTTATTTTCTAAAAGGATCAAAAGAGCAATTCCGCGCCTTTGGAAATTCGAACTAATGGTCGCTCTTTTGTCTATAGACGTATTGTTTATGGAAACAATTATAGAATTAGAAAAGTAATTCCGCTCCGTGGGAACTCGTCTAAATGACCGGCTACTATCAAAAAGAAACGGTCATCTATTGTATGAGGTTCTAAAAGGTTCCAGACTCCCCACCCATATTTTTACTATAAAAGCTGCGTAGTTTTGCTTTCGTTATTCAGTTCAGTTGAGTTCAGCTCAGCTTATACTAAGCTACAGTCGAGCTCAGACACAGCAGCCCTAGCAATAAAGGAGGAAAAATAGAAACAAGAAGCCTTTCATTTATTCAGGCTCTCCAATCCCAGCAATAGCAAATGTACACCCGTACATTTAATGGTCCTTCGAGCCGGATAGAAGCCTGAAGATCTGAAGTATAGAATAAATTGAAGAATCAAGCCTTCCTCATCAATCCACCATGCCGGTCACACGATCCGAGGGAAAAACAAGCGCTCAGCCCACACAGTTGTCGGCTGAGAACCCGTCTTCGTCAATAGTACCTATGGAAAAGGGCACGAAGCACAAATCTGCACTGAATCCATGCGAAGAACGCATGTCACTGCCAGACCCGCTGCTCCAAACTGCATTTGGGTCCCCACGTTCCAAATTGAAGGCGTGGAAGATAGCTAGAGCGAAAGAAGAACTTCTGTGCATTCAAGCCCAGCTAGCTGCTGCCACGCTAGCTCGAATAGAAGCCGAGGACACTGACGATGAAGACGACAATGGAGACAACTCCATCTTCGAGTCTGAGGTCAACATCAGAGTTACAGAGCCCGTAATAGACCCGGTCGCTGCAAATGAAGATAATAGTGCCCCGCCGAGACATATAGAGGAACCACTGCTGCAGTCTGCAGTGCCTACACCGGCGGAAGTCAACCTGGAGAAGGATAACAGCGCCCCGTCGAAGCCTATAGTCCAAGCACTGCTGCAGCCTGCAGTGTCCACACCGGCGGGAGTCACCTTAGAACAAACCCTCTCCAGCCTATCAGCAGCGATCACCAGCGCCATCAAAGCGGGACAAAAGCCAAATTTCATAGAGTTGCCTGAATTCAGCGGATGTCATAAGGAATGGCTGCCGTTCCGAGCAGCCTACAAGGAAACTGGAGATGTCTACACGAAGGTTGAGAACGTCAACCGACTACGGAAGATCTTGAAGGGGAAAGCCAAGGAAGCCGTGCAGAATCTGCTCATCAATGACGCGCACCCAACGAAGATCATGGAGACTCTGGAAACTAGATTCGGAAGACCGGAAGCAATAGCCAAGCTGGAGATGGATACACTTCGGGCCCTGCCGCGCCTGAATGACTCACCGAGGGAGACATGCGTGTTCTCTACTCACGTGACGAACGCCGTGTCCACTCTGGAATCTTTAGACTGCGTCCATTACCTTCACAATCCAGAAGTCTTCACGGTCCTGCTGGAGAAGCTCACCCCATCGATGCGCCTCAAGTTCTACGAGTTTGCAGACACTCAGCCGAAGAAAGATCCAGCCTTACAAAAGTTTGAGAAATTTATGAAAAGGCAAGCTGAAATATGCGCACCCTATGCACTACCTGAGAATATAGCGTCACAGAATCAAGCAACTCAGCTGAAACGCCTACAGAAGATCCATACTGTAGCAGATAAGCAGCCAACGATGATCAAGTGCCCAGTTTGTGAAGAAACGGGACACACTACTAAGGATTGCGATAAATTCAAGCAAGGAACTACAAGCGAAAGATGGGACATCGCTAATGAACGACGCCTGTGTTTTCGGTGCTTGCGGTACAGAGCACGCATCCACAACTGCCGGCCAAGAGCATGCGGCATCAACAAGTGTAAATACATGCACAACAGGATGCTGCACAGCGACAAACAGAAAGGAGCAGTTGAACAGGATGAAGAAGACAAGACACCCGAGTCCATCAACTCTGCTTGGACTATGAGCAAACAATGCTATTTGAAGATCATCCCGATACGAGCTACAGGACCGAAGGGGAATATAGACACCTTCACACTACTAGACGACGGGTCTACAGTGACACTCATCGATAAGAAGGTTGCTGATGTTATCGGAGCCAAAGGACCCATCGATCCATTACAGATAGAAGCAATCAACGAAATGAAGACTGCAGAATCAAAGTCCAGAAGAGTCAACTTCACCATTCAGGGACCTAGCGAGATCCCACAAAGAATTCAAGCCAGAACGGTGAAGAATCTGAAGGTATCGTCACAAGAGGTTTCAAGACTTCGAATTAATGAATGCAAGCATCTGCAAGACATCAGCGAAGACCTTTGCTACGAAAACGCGAAGCCACGTATTCTGATCGGGCAAGACAACTGGCATCTGCTTCTGTCAAAGAAGGTACGAAGAGGGAGAGCAGACCAACCTGTGGCCTCACTTACACCTCTAGGTTGGGTACTGCATGGGAGTCCGGCTCTCAACCGCCACATCCACTTCGTATCGCACATGACAGAGACGTTGACCGAGGAAGAAAGTCTGGAAGAAATGATGAAAGAATACTTCGCTATGGACGCACTCTGTATTAAGCCAAAGAAACCGAAGTCAGACCCAGAAGAGCAAGCCTTACGTATCCTAGAAACAAATACAGTCCAAAAAGAAGGAGGATACGAAACATCGCTCTTATGGCGCAAGCAAGACGTGACCCTTCCCGACAACTACGAGAGCTCGTTGAGACGACTCTTTAACATAGAAATGGAAACGTCAATCTCCAGAGAGTCAACGGGGGAACAAAAGGTTCATCCCGTCAGAGCCGGAACCAAACAATGGTTAACAGAAAGCCTACCTGAAGTCTCCAGATTCTCCAACTGGGAACGACTTCGATATACGACTGCCAGGGTGTTACTGGGTGTCAAAGATTTAGACTGGAAGAAAAGAAATGACAAGAAACCAGTAACGAAGAAGCCAAAACTCATTACAAAGGAAAGCCGAAAAGCACTTCCAGTCACCGCGGAACAATTGAGAAAAGCAGAAGAGCTCCTGATGAAAGCTTCACAGGAAGAGTCCTTCGGAAATGAGATCGAAGCAATCAAGAAAGAAAAGCTAGTCAGCAAGGAAAGCCGCCTCCATCAATTGAGCTTCGAATACAAAGACGGCGCCCTGAGACTGAGAACCCGAATACACGCCACACAACTCGTACCTGAAAGTTTTAAATCTCCAATGGTGCTAGATGGAAGTCACCCTACGGTGAGACTTTGGATCACAGCCATTCATCGACGACGACACCATGCCGGAGTTGAAGCCACGGTGAACGAATGCCGCCAGCACTACTGGATTTTACGTCTGTGACCAGTAACACGTACTCTTCTACGACGCTGTCTACATTGCCGGATGAGGACGGAAAGGCCACCGAACCCGAGAACCGGAGACCTACCTTCGTGTCGCCTGGAACATCACAAGCGACCATTCATATACACCGGGGTCGACTATTTCGGTCCATTGACTGTAGCAGTCAGTCGAACGAGCCAGAAGAGATACGTAGCAATATTTACGTGTCTGACAACGAGAGCTATTCACTTGGAAGTAGCAGCATCACTGAGCACAGACTCAGCAATAATGGCACTGCGACGAATGATAGCGCGACGTGGCTGCCCAAGTGAAATATGGTCAGACAACGGGACAAATCTGAAGGGAGCGGATAAAGAATTACGGCGAGCAATTGATGAGGCCACAGCAGAAGAAGCGGCCAAGAAGACGATCGCTTGGAGGTTTATTCCCCCGGGAGCGCAGTTCATGGGAGGTGCTTGGGCGAGGATGGTTCGCTCAGTTAAAACCGCACTGAACGCGACTCTACACGAGCGAAAGCCCAACGAAGAGACTCTGACGACCCTACTAGCAGAAGTGGAGTATACAGTTAATAGCAGACCGCTGACCCACGTATCGGTCAGTGAAGAGGATCCTGAAGCCCTAACGCCCAACCACTTCTTGCTCGGAGGACCCGGACACGTACCAACACCTGGTACATTTAATGAAAAAGATGCCATTTCTGGGAATAGTTGGCGTGCCGCTCAACGATTGGCTGACATCTTCTGGACGAGATGGCTACGTGAATACCTACCAGAACTCCAAAAGCGACGAGACCCGCATGGGAACGGTCCCGTCGTAAAGGTCGGCGACCTTGTTCAGCTGACCGATAATAACCTACCACGTAACGTTTGGGTACGAGGGAAAGTCGTCGCTACGTATCCGGGACCTGATGGCACACTTCGAGCAGTCGACGTTGCCACGAAAGGAGGAGTTCTGCGAAGACCAGTCAAGAAGATGGTGATCCTGCCATTAGAAGAGGCCGTCTCTTCGCCACAAGAGGATGCAACACGATTGCACGGCGGGAGAAATGTACGAGACGGCGAACGGAAATAGTTTTAAGCTTTGTTTGAAATTTATTTAGGGTATTGCAATTTGCTTTATGATTATTACTGTGTAAAGTTTGAATGGGGTAATGGGATTCTGGACACCAAATGCTTTACCACCTCAGGATGTTTAAAGAACCCGAACTTCAGACAATGGTTGTTAACGTTGTCCTTTGACTATTGTCCATTGTAAAATGTATTTATTTTCTAAAAGGATCAAAAGAGCAATTCCGCGCCTTTGGAAATTCGAAATGGTCGCTCTTTTGTCTATAGACGTATTGTTTATGGAAACAATTATAGAATTAGAAAAGTAATTCCGCTCCGTGGGAACTCGTCTAAATGACCGGCTACTATCAAAAAGAAACGGTCATCTATTGTATGAGGTTCTAAAAGGTTCCAGACTCCCCACCCATATTTTTACTATAAAAGCTGCGTAGTTTTGCTTTCGTTATTCAGTTCAGTTGAGTTCAGCTCAGCTTATACTAAGCTACAGTCGAGCTCAGACACAGCAGCCCTAGCAATAAAGGAGGAAAAATAGAAACAAGAAGCCTTTCATTTATTCAGGCTCTCCAATCCCAGCAATAGCAAATGTACACCCGTACAGTTTGCTTTGAATAGGCTCCGGAACTACTGACCCGATTTAAAAAATTCTTTCATTGTTGGGAAGCTACACTATCCCCGGGTGACATAGGCTATATTATATTTTCAAAAAAATTAGGGATCCTTACTAAAACTCTAATAATGTAACCCAAAGTGTAAAAAAATTACCTAAAATATTATTTAAATCGCGTGCGTTGCGAAAACTATTGATGATAGAATAAAATAATGTACTACAACTTTGCAGATCACATCATTATTTACAAAAAGTGTCGCGACAGCATATGTCTAACTATTATAGTTATGCCACAATAAGTGTTCTTTTATTTTAAAAATTTAATTGAAATGCCGCCCCTAGAAAAGGCTCTTTATTTGGATCTTGGTATTAATCCTTATCAAAATAAATTACTTCATATTCAAAACTACTTCAATACCTTCATATAACTTTTTGAATTATTCAATTCGGATATTCCATTCGAAAGATATCACGAGTTTAAAAATGTAAGTATTAGAAAAATGTTGCGTGGTAGCCGCTCACACTGTTCGGCTAGCTAGACAGCACCTTATGCAATGTAGGCGTGCGTCACTGGGGTTTTTACAAAAATTAGAACACTTATTAAAAAATAACGAAAAATAAATAAAAAGTAATAGCAAAAAAAATCATTAAAATAAAAGATCATAGAAATAATAATATTCAAACTTTCTTTATAATTTTATTTTTTTAGTAACCTGACACAAATAGAAGGGTTTGCCCCCAGGGGCGCTCCTCTGTCCGAGGAGTGCACGGGTGTGCGTACCCGAGGTGCCCGAGCATCCGTCGCTTCACTCCCCTCTCCGTTCGAGGCGACAGACCTTTCTTTCCGTCTACCTCTTACATCCTTTCCAACTTAGCTCTCTGTTCGTGGCGTGGTCCCCGGTGGGATGGTTGCGAATACTGATTGGGGTCCCGGGTACCTGATTTGGTAGTCGAAACCATGCCTATTTCGACTGCGCCTGCACAGAGAGTGTTCCCGGGGCGGGAATTGCATCCTCGCTGTCGGTTGGTCTTGCTGGGCCGGCTACGACGTCAGGCGACTCTGCTTTTTCTGGAGTGTCGTCTGGTAGTCGTACCCACGCCTGACTAGCACGCGACGGGGATGCGAGTCCCGTCCGGAATTGGCCGCGGACCTGTCGCTCCCGGCCCTGGTTCTGTCCATGGTCGGGGGCGATCCTGGATGGACGGCCGTCGCCTCCTTTTGCGAGGCAGTAGTGTCTGCAAGGGAGGCGGCGGAACGGGAGCGGGAGTCCGCCACCGCACTCCCCTCCCGCCAACGTAGGCCGCGTCGTCGGCGCCGGAGGGCGGGCAACGATCTCCGGCCGCCGTAGAAAGCGGCCGCGGGCGGCCCCTCGGGGGAGGATCCGCCGCCCGCACTATTGCCGTGAGGGAGAAGGCCGCGTGCTGTTCCGCAGCCCCCCTCAACTCCTAGAGTTGTTACAAGAGAGCGCCGGGGGGACGAAACCCTGACCCCCTGGCGCCAGCACTTTTGAAGGGGCTCGCTTTAAGACAAAGCATGGGCCAGCGCTGGCCCGGGCCACGAGATCGGCAGGCCATATATCCGTGGGCCCGGGCGTAGGCGACAGGAGAACAGCGGGGTTTTTTAGTGGGTAGTCGGATGGTCGAACATCTTTTCCGGAGTCCGTTATATCCCTCGGTCCCCCCGGGCCGGGGGAACCCGTCAAGAGAGGTTTTTCCCCGAGACCGAAAAAAAATAGAAGGGATCAATTTTTAATTTTTTGTTAAATACCCGTGCGAAGCTGGGACGGGCTGCTAGTTATAAATAAACATCCAGACGCTGGACGGGAATCAAACCCGTGACCTCCGCAAGCGTACCGAAGTGCGTTATCCATTACACCAAAGAAATCGTAATAATCATGAATTCTCTTATTCTTTTTTCTATTTGTTTTTATTGTTAAGGAACAGTAGATAGGCTGACGGCCCACTAAATAGTAAACAGTTACCATCGCCTATGGATGCTTACGACGCTTGGGGCACCGCGAAGACGCTGCTGTCTGAGTAGGGGTACCTGGATCACTAATGCCGGAACATAACAAAAGTGGGTACCATCCAGACGGGCTATGGGCTCAACCTCAAATGTTGTTTTATCGTTTTTTATGGCGACTCCGCCCCTGTACGGACACTAAATCCTACCACAAAGCTACGTTCGGCAATAACTATCGCAATAACTCAATGTCACTGTTGGATTAACAATGATGCATGATGATTGATTATGAACGACTAACGGAAGTAAAATAATAAGGGAGAATAATCACTCCGGTCTCATAAACGCACATGAGGGCAAGGTTTTTGTGACAGCCCATTAGGGGATTGGCGCCACGAATAATTGAGAGAAATAGCGTTGTGTTGGTAATGATATAAATGTAAGGTTGATTGTCTCTTTCATGCCTTCACTACTCAAATGTTGTCGCAATATTAATGTTATGTGCTTTATTATTCACATGAATCGCAGTTTTCTCTTGGGCTAGTATCAGCATCGGCCGAGTCGCGGACATTATGATACAAAGAGGAAAAGCATTATCCGTGCATTTATCCGTGCAGGGGCGGAGAAAGAATATTAACCTCTACGGCCGGGGTCGGCCTGGCGTAAAAGGCGATAAACAACCCTAGTTACGTGGTAGGGCCTCAAGCCCATCTAGATGACGACCACCTTTGGTAAGTATATCGCGATAATAACTTTATGTTGTGTTTCGTCGTTAGTGGTCCTAATTCCAGTACCCTTATGGGACAGCAGCGTGTTCGCGACAAGCATACATTACAAGCGAAAAGCATACATAAGAGGGAGAATGGTACAAAACAAGTGTACTTTTATATCCTGTGGAAATACTAACCGTTGGTAGTCCAAGACGGATTGGCTGTTTACACATACCAGTCATCTCGACTTGCAGGTTGCCTCGCGATGTTTTCCCTCATTCTTCGTATATAGCAATTATGGTTACGATTAAAACAAAAACTACCTACAGGATGCTTGCTATTGTGAAATTTTAACCTGTATGGGATGTTACAATAAAAAAGGTATATTAGTAGTTAATTTGTATGATTAAATTAAAAATAATGTTACTAAAATATAAAACACATTTCAATATTATTTACAAAAACTAACAGACATTCATGACGCGCGTTCTTAAATTCTTATTATTAAATATTATAATGTCGATTCAAGTTGGTCATGATAATTATGTTCCTTATTTCCTTTACGAAGGAGAGTTATAAGACCTGTCTTAATGTATGGATCAGAGTGCTGGGCTATGAAGAAGAAAGATGAAAAGTTATTGCATGCAGCAGAGATCAGAATGTTCAGTTGAATGAGCAGAGTTACAAAAATGGACAAAAATAGAAATGAGTATATTAGGGGAAGTTTGAAAGTAATTCAATTTTTTTTAAGTAAGTGATTGAGAAGCTGAAAAATAATAGGTTAGCCTGGTTTGGCCATATAATGCAAAGAGAGGAGCGTCATATAACAAGGAGGATGCTATAATATTTTGAGGATGTTATATGACGGAGCGGTAGACCAAAGAAAAGATGGATGGATTATGTAAAAGATGATATGGTTAAAAAAGGTATGAATTATCAAATGTCGGCTAATAGAGGAGAGTGGAAGGATAGAACATGTGCCGACCCCACATAGTTTGGAATAAGGGCAGGAAGAAGAAGAATATAAAGAAAGGAGCTCTCGTCGAATAATAAACATTTGCCAGTAATCCGTACATGTGACCTCTAGGTTAGTCTTCGAGAAGGGTATCACTTGGCTACATACCTTATAAAGTGAAAACTGCAGTCTAAATGAAGTATTGTAATATTGTATTGTAATGAAAACAGAAGTATTGTAATGAAAACAGAAGTGAAGTGTTACACGTCTTATTATAACAACGCGAACACGCGAAACAGCGTGTTACGTGACGCTATCCACGCGACACGCTCTATCCATCAACGTCGGCAACCTATCCCGGCACGCGGGTGCTTCACGGAATTCGGTTATTTCACGCCAAATTGAATGAACTCACAGCGTGTTTCAATTTATAATTTTATGGGCTCGGGATATATTGATATTTCATCGATATACATCACAAAGGCTTTTGACCAGGTAGTTCTCCTAAAAGTAAAGATAGGACTATTTCTTCATTTTAAGAAGGATTTGTATGAAGTTGATGGTATTATTTTAGAACTGAAATTCAGTAGACAGCCATATTACCCACCTGATGACTCATAGTCACCATCACCTACGGATGCCAACGCGTTGTCTCAGATAAATTTAATAACGTGTTTTTTTAAACCTTTCATACCGTACTGCGATGGAAAACCTGAGCCGTTAGCTCATTTCAAATCCAAAGTGTACGCAATATTTAGGTGCATTAGTTCTTAAGAACCGCTTCGTACGTGTATGAAGAAGCTGCAGGAAAGGAGTACTAGGTCCAGCCGATGACGGGCAGTCAGGTGGTAGAAAGGCGACAAAAACACCATTTCAAATAGCTTCACAGAACATTCCCCAATCTATGGGCGAATATCTTTTATCCGTGCAGGGGCGGAGAAAGAATACTAACCTCTGTGGCCGGGGTCGGCCTGTCGTAAAAGGCGACAAAACAACCCACCCTAGCTACGTGGTAGGTCCTCAAGCCCGTCTGGATGGCGACCACTTTTGGTCTTAAGTATGCCGCCATAATAACCTTGTGTTGTGTTCCGGCATTAGTGACCCAAGTTCCTGTACCCTTATGGGACAGCAGCGTGTTCGCGATGCCACTGGCGTTGCAAACACCTATAGGCGACGGTAACTGCTAAATTCTAAGCGGGCTGTCAGCCTGTCTGCTGTCCTACGCAATAAAAAAAAAAGAATAGAATACTCAATGAGGTGGAAATAATTTCCAAATGCCAAGCATTTCAAGACCGTCTGTGAGTATGGGATAGTCGACTAGTATTCTATCCTATTGTTATTTTACAGACAGTAAAGAAATGGCACCGTTTGGTTTCCCTTCCAGGATTAGGGGGAGGCTAGGGAGCAATTACTTTTATAAAATACAAATTTATATAACTTTCCAGTTTTTTGTACCTTCTTGATCAAATTGCCTGAAGTTATGGCGCTATAAAGTTTTATCTTATTATAATCAACTAAGGCTCTCGGGGTTCCTATTCAACCTTTGGGTGCAACTGGAGATATCAACTTAGATGATGATTACTAATGGCTGTCATCAGTATGTATATATCGGACAATTTTTTTATTATAATGCTTGTAATTTCGTCTCAATTTTCCTTGTACTTATTTCCTTTCAACCTGTTTCTTTTGTTGACTTGTACCTTTTTAAATTTAATGAAAATATAACAATACGAATTATTCATTCTTATTAACCGACGAAAAAAACGGAGGAGGTTCTCAATTCGGCGCGTACTTTTATGTTTTGTCTTTTTTATGTATGACGCATAACTTTTGACAGAATTGATTTATTTACGCATGTATTACTAATTATTAGTAGATTATAGCCACAAAAATTTAAAATAAAAACATTTAACAAAAAAATTAAAATAAAAGAAGGCTTATTATTTTTAGCTTTTCAGTTTTTTCGGCGGTTTAATTTAATTATTATTTTAGTTTTTTTTTAAGTTTTTGATTTCTATACTCCATCGTTGCTTGTTCCTACATTTTTTATTTA
Organism: Malacosoma neustria; assembly: GCA_963693495.1. NCBI lineage: Eukaryota > Metazoa > Arthropoda > Insecta > Lepidoptera > Lasiocampidae > Malacosoma > Malacosoma neustria. The sequence continues at coordinate 22,125,557 of OY856374.1, forward strand.
AGCTGAATATTATTTACACGTTATTGTTCTAATATAGTAATATATTTAGTAAGGTGTTGGCAATATATTTGGTGCTGCACACGTCTATAGCCGACGGTGACCACCTGCTATCGGGAGGGCCATTTGCCTGTTTTTTAAATAAATTAACAAATGAACATTTCCGTACCAAAAATTCTTGTATGTTTATTAAACACAAACGACATATTTTACAAAACAAAATGTTACCCGTAAATTAATTTACGCAAAAGTATTTCTTGTAATAGCAGCAGACTTTTAATATTGTACATGCATTCGCATTCAATTCATACTTAGGGGTTCTAGTTGCAGCGGGTATATTTTTATCTCAATTATTACTACTACAAAGCCACCGTCAATAAATTATAGATAAGATGTTTGACAAATACTACATTTTCTTCCTGCTGGAGTGGAGTAAAAATACTAACCCCTGTGACTAGCCGCATAGAGGCGACCTAAAACAAAACATGTAAATATAGGTATATTATCAATAATAAAAATAATTAATAACAATCTAAAACAAAATAGCCCAAAACAACCCTAACTAGCTGGTAGGGCTCCAAACCCATCTGTCAACACCGCCTGGTTTCTAATATGCCGCCATAATAGCTTTGTTGTGTGATTTGGCTTAAGTGACCCAGTTTCCCCATGTGGACGGCTGTAAGCGATGCTCCAGGAGTCGCAAACACCCACGGTCGACGGCAACTGCTTACTATTAAGTGAGTCGTCAGTCTATCTGTTGTGTGTCAACAATAAAAAAAACAGAATCATCTAATTTCGCTTGAACTCGGACCATACCTTTTCTTACAATTTGCTAGAATTCCCCCCGTGGCTTTCATAAAGGAAACGTTTCACAATCTAAAGTCTAGACATTTGCACGTACTGTTTATCTAGCGATGGACTAAATTATATTTCAACGTTGTCACAATGTAATACATAATTTTTTTTTTTATTTTTTTCTACAATTCGCTTTGCTCCCAACCATCTCCACAAATTAACTTATTTATGTTTTATATTTAGAGTAAGATCCTAAGATATAGTGGCCACACGTTGCATTATATTCAAAAAGCCGTAGTAGTTGTCCAAAGACGACTTGACTTGTCCAGTAACCACATACCAATAGCCTGCCGTATTAGTACTCCAGCTATAAATATATTTTATGTAACTGCTGTACTGATTGAACAACTCACTTTCTTCTACTTGCGAGAGTTTTACTCGTATTCCTCCGAAGTATATATTTCAGAGCCTGATATCTCTTGCTTAAAAACGCTCTGATTAGTAAAATTTACTTTCATTACGAGTATTCATCATCATCATCATTTCAGCCGGAAGACGCCCACCGCTGGACAAAGGCCTCCCCCAAAGATCTCCACGATGATCGGTCCTGCGCTGCCATCATCCAACCTATTCCGGCGATCTTGACCAGATCATCGGTCCACCTTGTGGGGGGCCTACCAACATTGCGTCTTCCAGTACGCGGTCGCCATTCGAGTACTTTTCTGCCCCAACGGCCATCAGTCCTTCGAGCTATGTGCCCAGCCCACTGCTACTTCAGTTTTGCAATCGTCCGGGCTATGTCGGTGACTTTGGTTCTCCTGCGAATCTCCTCATTTCTGATTCGAATACTTAACGTCTATTACTAAATAAAGAACCAGAAGAATTTAATGAAGCTATAGCAAAATTTAGTTTATACAGACCGTTTTTAAGACTCTTGAGGATGTGAGGAATTACATTAATAAGGGCCATAAAAAAGCTTTTTTTATAGCTGACGAATAGCAGACAGGTTCATTTAATAGTTAGCATTTACCGTCGCATATGTATGTTTGCGACACTAGGAGCACTACGAACAAGCAGCCGTCTGTATAGGTGTTCTGGAACCTGAACGAAGAATAGAAAAAGAAAGCTTTAACTAGTATGTAGGATATGTTTATTTTGATTTATTGCTGTAGGACAGCAGACAGGCTGACGGCCCGCTTAAAATTTAGCAGTTACCGGCGCCTATGGGTGTTTGCGACGCCAGTGTATTGCGAAGCATCTCGAAAACGCTGCTGTCCCATAAGGGTACAATAACTTAGGTCACTAATGCCGGAACACAACACAAGGTTATTATGGCGGCATACTTAAGACCTAAGGTGGTCGCCATCCATACGGGCTTGGGGCCCTACCTCGTAGCTAGGGTGGGTTGTTTTGTCGCTTTTTACGACAGGCCGACCGCGGCCGCAGAGGTTAGTAATATTCTTTCTCCGATCCTGCACGGATAAATATGTTGTTTACGTTCATGTTGTTCATATTGTAATATGTTTGGGAATATTTTTTTGTTTTTCTAAACCTAAAGGTAAATGTAAACGTATGTCTTTGGCAACATCAATTTAATCAATGGTGGCATATCAAAAAAACTCCTTTGCTTGGATAGGAAAGTTGAAGCTCGCCGCGAAATGCAGTGAACTGGTGAATGGACAGAAAAAGTAAACTAACTTTGCCAGCGATGTGAAGCATCCAAAATCCGTAATAATTTTTAAAGACACTCAAGATTTCAATGGTGATATAGTTACGTCTAGAAACACCGATAGCGCTGGCCTGAAATTCATTGTATGCTTAAACTAGTTGGTGGAATATTTTGGATTTGATGAGGGCTTCAACATTCACATCTTTTTTACAATATCATCTTACATATATTCTATCTATCTATTCACTCTCAATTATAGAATTTTGTATGACACCTCTTTTGCATTATATGGTCATTCTAAGCTAGTCTATTATTGTTCAGCATCTCAATCACTGGCGATACTTTCAAATTTACCCTGTTATATTAATATAATCCATTATTAAAACTCCATTAATCTATCTAAACATTTGCATTTCAACATCACGCAATAACCTTTCATCCTTCCCCTTTGTAGAACTATAATTAAAACAACATTCTCAAAATTGTCGTTGAATAACAAGATGTTGTGGCAACCCACTAATATTGTGGCTGTTTTGCCACTGAAATTAATAATAAATTACTGATCTGGAGTAGTTAACCAAGCAAATGACCTGGTACGGTCCTGTGGTTGCTATTTCCACAAAGGACAATGCAAATGATTTCACTGTGTTAAGCGAAATTATGCGATGAAAATCTGTATATGCACTGATATATTCACGGATATATGTAATAAACATCTGTGTATATACCTAGTCAGGTCATAAGTATTGTCACACAGTAAAAACTTTTCTTTTAGAATGCTGGCCACAAAAAAGTTTATTGAATTCGAATTTCGAATTGTTCATGAAAATAAAAATGTATACTTTTAGAATTTTACTCATTTTTAAATATGGAGTGGACGCTTAAAGATAACCGTGTTGCAGTTATTGCGTTGCATCGTTGCGGTTACGCGCCAATTCAAATTTTTAACATACTGAAAAATTTGAATATAACCAAAAGATTCGTTTATCGTACCATCAAACGATACAATGAAGACTCTAGTGTAGATGACAGGTCAAGAAGTGGTCGCCCTCGGTCTGTTAGGACTCCAGCAGTGATAAAAGCTGTGAAGGCACGAATTCAAAGAAATCCCAAATGTAAGCAGAAACTGTTGGCCCTTCAGATGGGGTTAAGCAGAACCACGGTGAAAAGGGTGTTAAATGAAGACTTGGGGCTTCGGGTATATCGAAAAAAAACAGGACATCGTTTGAATGCTCGTCTAATGGACCTGAGACTGAAGAGATGCCGCGCTTTGTTGAAGCGGTACGCGGGAAAAAAATATCGGGAAATTCTTTTTTCGGATGAAAAAATGTTTACCGTAGAAGAGAGCTACAACAAACAAAATGATAAGGTGTACACACACAGTAGTGAAGAAGCGAGCAACCGTATTCCGCGTGTCCAACGAGGTCATTTTCCATCCTCGCTCATTGTATGGTTGGGAGTTTCTTATTGGGGCTTAACAGAGGTACATTTTTGTGAGAAAGGTGTAAAAACGAATGCTGTTGTGTATCAAAATACAGTCCTGACGAACCTTGTGGAACCTGTTTCTCATACCATGTTCAATAACAGGCACTGGGTATTCCAACAAGATTCGGCGCCAGTTCATAGAGCGAAGAGCACACAAGACTGGCTGGCGGCGCGTGAAATCAACTTCATCCGGCACGAAGACTGGCCCTCCTCCAGTCCAGATTTGAATCCGTTAGATTACAAGATATGGCAACACTTGGAGGAAAAGGCGTGCTCAAAGCCTCATCCCAATTTGGAGTCAGTCAAGACATCCTTGATTAAGGCAGCCGCCGATATTGACATGGACCTCGTTCGTGCTGCGATAGACGACTGGCCGCGCAGATTGAAGGCTTGTATTCAAAATCACGGAGGTCATTTTGAATAAACTTTAATGTCATAAGAATCTATGTTTTATTAAGTTCATTTTGGTATATGAATGGTTACATAATGTATAAACTTGTTACAATTATTTTACATTAAACATGTGACAGAATTTATGACCTGACTAGGTATTTAATTTTACGAAGTGCTTATGTGAGTTACCTTTTTTCTTTCTTTCTTTCAATTCAATTTAAAACATGGATCTGGGTGGACATGTCCATCAATTGCAAGAATAATAATAATAATGATGATAAAGACGAACAACTACAGGAAGTACATTCTGAAGGACGGTACGCTTGATATTTGTCGAGCGTGTCACCTCCCTGGTGAATCCATCAGACATGTTATTTCCTGTTGTTCTCGTCTTGCTAACAGCGAATACTTGGACAGGCACAACCTGGTAGCCAGGATTATCCACCAACAACTAGCTTTGAAATATAACCTTGTAACCTTGGAGGTGCCCTATTACCATAGGCCTGAGCCAGTTCTCGATAATGGTTCATATTTGCTCTACTGGGATCGGTCGATTATCACGGACAGGTGTATTGTTGCTAATAAACCCGACATCGTGATAGTGGACCGATCTGCGAGACGTGCTATGATTGCAGATGTCGCAGTTCCACATGATGGTAATCTCGTTGGTGATGAAAAAGAAAAACAATTGAAATATATTGATCTCGCACACGAGATTACTGCTATGTGGAAATTGGATAGTACAATCATAATTCCGATAGTAGTGTCAGTGAATGGTCTGATAGCGAAGAGTCTTGATCGACACCTTGAAAGGCTCTCGCTTGGTCCCTGGCTGAAGGGTCGAATACAGAAGGCAGCTCTCTTAGATACGGCACGAATTGTGAGGAGGTTCCTTACTCTGTAGCCTGGCCACCGGTAGTTTGGAACTGCAAGGACCCGCTGCTGTTGGAAGACGATTTTTTATATTTTTTAGGATATTTTATTATTGATTTTTGTATAAAAGTTATTACTTTTATATGTACTCTATGTATGGTAGTATTCTATGGTACTGTTTTTATAAAAAAATGTAAGGTATTGTAAAAAATATAAAAAAATTGTGAAATAAAGAAATATAATATAATATGATGATAAATGCTGACATAGCTGGCATGGAAATTTTATTTAAAAATATTTTTCTGATTTTCTTTTACACATTTGCCATTGTAATTACGAGTAAAAAGTGTGTAGGTGTAGGAATCAAATCCGCCACCACCACTAGATGGTGCCTCTGGTAATATTAGCTCACGCTAACTTTTTCCAAGGGCGTATTACAGACAAACCCATACGGGAATTTAACGCAAGATTGTCGTTGAGGTCGTGGGTTGTTGTGGTCGTGTGCTTGTTTTGGTAATATTTTCAGAGGTCGTTGTTGTCTGTTGTCGTTGTAATAATTGTAATTCTTGAATCATTATCTGGTGGTCGTTTTGATAATATTGAGCACTTGGTGGTGTCGGTTGCATTCAAGTTATTGAATTTGTTTACGAGTCGTTGTAATTCGTACATATCTGTTGTTATATCTATGTGACAATATATATTTAATTATTAACATCCTTCTGATTGCTATAATACACTCGATGTCAATTGTCGTCTACCTTGCGTGTGTTGCTGTCGTAGAAAGTAGAGTTGTTCCATCAATCAGTCGGTGGTTCCTCAAATCAACAAGGGATACTTCAGCGATGAACGTGGATATACGCAAATATCTGAGCCAGTATCTACAAGAAAATGCATTTTAGTAATGCGATCTGTGACAAATAAGCGGCCTAAGTGCTGGTGGCAGTCAGTTAACGCTAATTCCGGTTGCCGTTGGAGTTTTCCGACTCGGTGAATGAACAAAGTTTTGTACACTTATGCACCTTGCGTCTAAAACGACTATGGTACCAACATTGCCCTTGACTACGCGATCGTATCTCTCTGGGATGACTGCGATTGCGGAATGGAGGTCTCCTTGTATCATCTCTTCATGGATGTCTATACGGTGAATAACTACGCATTTTCAAGGATGCCACCTCTTTCCGAAGTTCAATAACCTATCGCATTAATTCTTCCAGCATACTTGAATTTGAGCTGGTACTCGTCAAAGCAACTACTTGATTGGATGGTGCGATCTCGTTCACTTTATCCGCTAATTCTGCTACTGCCTCTAGCTTGCTGTCCGTCTGCGAAGCGATGACTGTCTGGATGGTGTGTGGTAGCCGACTTGACCAAAGTGTTCTTAAAAATGAGTCCTACACAGTCAGTCCCACTAGAGTCTGGAGATGCCGCAATTGGGATGGCTCCCGATCGCCCAATTCCTCGTGCATTAAAAGTTGCTTAAGTTTTTTTTCCTGTGAAGCCGATAGCCGTTTGATCAACTTGGACTTAAGTATGATGTACTTATTTTCAGCTCGAAGCGCAATAATGACATCCTTAACCTCTGCTGCGTGATGCTGGCCGAGTTGAGAAATGACGTGGAAAAATTTCGTCGGGTCTGAGGTAATTCCCGTAATCGTGAATTGACCTTCAACTTGCGTGAACCATAACGCAGGTTCATCTGGTCAAAATGGTGGTATTTTGACACTAACCATGTACAAATCCAAATTTGCGTTGCCGATTGTACTTCTGGAATATTTCGGAATATTCGGAAAAAACGAAATTTCGTGTCCTACTTTCAATGTGAAACAAGAAAAATAATTTAAATAAAAAGGATGACAGATTTTTCCCCAAAAGGAGGTTAACTTCAGGCAGCGGCCGGTTGTAAAAACTAAGCCACAACTATTACAACATGCAAGATGTTGTGCCGACCCCATCTAATGTGGGATGAGGGCAGGAGGAAGAAGAAGATTAAAAAATAAAAATCACTTACTTTCTTTTTTAAAATATATGGTTTTAAAAAGCGATATAGGTCTACAATATAGAAGTTGACATTATATTACGTTTGATAAATAGATCTTAAAGGAAAATGAAATTTTGACATAGCTCACGGAATATCAAAATACTTTAGTATCTAAAGCGAACGGAAGTTTCTAACTCTGGTGATGTGAAGATTGTGCATTGTTGGTAAGGAGGTAAGTGCTTTGAAATATTTACCACTGAGTTGTATACGACATTATATTGCATCCAGCATGATGCCTTACAGTTTTAAGTCTAGATTGTAAAATTATTCATTAATAATACTCGTGGCAGTGGGCTGGGCACATAGCTCGAAGGACTGATGGCCGTTGGGGCAGAAAATTCCTCGAATGGCGACCGCGTACCGGAAGACGCAGTGTTGGTAGGGCCCCCCACAAGATGGACCGATGATCTGGTCAAGATCGCCGGAATAGGTTGGATGAGGGCAGCGCAGGACCGATCATCGTGGAGATTTTTTTTGAAAAAACTCCATACTCTAATGCACTGAGAAAATATTAGGCGGAATCATTTTAAATCCGGAAAGTACGCAACATGAACATTCTTGAGAATAATTTCAAAAATACTTCTTAAATATTTATTATTCGCCTTGTCTTCTATTTATTTATTTTTTATTTTATGAGGAAACGGTTGACTCGCCTTAGTCGTATTTTCATTACCACTAGGGCATAAAAATATTAGGTAGTTCTCTCACTTAAGAAGTAAGTCATAACATAATTGCAACGTATAGTATCCATCATCTAAAATGAGATGGAATACACAGAACGGAATTATTACGGATATTGCCTGGCGTGTAACTCGTATGGGACATGGTTGGTAGGTATGATCTATGAGGACACCCAAGCAATTGCGGACTGTTGTTAACAACAAAAATTTAAGAAATTTATGAAAAGATTACATAAATAAATAAACATGTTGGGACATTTCGCATAACGCTATCTAGTCAAATAATATATAATAATAATTCATTTGGGTTAAAAGTCAATCCACAAAAAACGCAGCTTATTGTCATCGGTAGTTCCAGAATGCTAGCTAAAGTTGAATGGGAAAAGTTGCCGAAAATTAATTTTGATGGATTATATATTCAGATTGGTGATAAGGTTAAAGACCTTGGTATTATTATTGACAGGGAGCTGTCTTGGCGACCTCAAATCGCTGAACTAAGCCGACGAGTTTACTTCTCTTTTAAGTCTCTTAATAGACTCAGAAATTTCCTACCGATTGCCACTAAAGTTAGGCTTGCAGAATCTTTGCTCATGCCCATTTTGGATTATGCCGATGCCAGCTATCTAGATATAACGCAAGAACAACTTAATAAACTTGAGCGCCTCCAAAATCTTTGTATCAGGTTCATATTTGGTTTGCGTAAATATGACCATGTTTCAGAATTTCGTACAAAACTCAAGTGGTTACCTATCCATCTTCGCCGGAAAACTCATATCCTTTCACTCGTTTACAAATTTATCTTTTATCCAAACGCCCCTATTTACCTCAGGAATCAATTCGAGTTTCTTAACTCGTCTGGCCTCCGAAATTTGCGTACATCTACTGAACTATCGCTTAAAACTCCTGTTCATACTTCTTCTTTTTATAATAACTCCTTCATTGTTCATGCTATCAAACTCTGGAATGCACTGCCTATTGCTATAAGACAAGCTAAGTCACTACCAACTTTTAAAAAATTGGTTAAAAATCACTACCTATCTTTAGTGTAACAACAAAACATATATTTATTTATGTATTCTACAAATATAGATATTTAAGTATGTTTATCTATTTATTTATTATATTTTATATATATTATTGAATTTTATGTATATTATCTATTTATTATGTAAATAAAATATAATTATTATTTATTACCATACCTCCCTTCCACATCAATGTAACACCAATAATGTTCTATAGCCCGGGTTGCCTGGAAGAGATCGCTCTGTAGCGATAAGGCCGCCCATTGTAAGTCAAGTACTCATTGATTGTGTAAATAAGTTTCATTGTGTTTATATAATTGGTTTACAATAAAGTGTTATCTATCTATCTATCTATCAATAATAATTTATTTATTTGTCGAACAACATGGTCCATTATTTACATTACAAAAATCAATCAATAACAAAAATTATAAATTAATGAATAAAGTAAAATAGTTAAATAATAAAAATCAAAATTACAAATTACAAATGTCAAAAAATAATAATACAATAAAATAACATACAAGTAGACATACCACAAAAATCATGCAAATGGATTGTGCAACCTGCAGCAACGGTTAATGTAGGCTACATCAAGTTTCAAAAACTAAGTTGCACAGCACTTGTGATATGGATACTTGACAACTGATATACTACATATATTTTTATTTCGTAAATAAATACATATTATACATAAATATCCAGACACTGGACGGAAATCGAACCCATGACCTCCGCGAAAGTACCGACGTACGTTATCCGCTACGCCAAGAGGTCGTCAAACATTGATCGTTAATTTAAAAATAAACATGGAATACATACGATATGGAGAAATGTATGTCATTTTATTGACTAAATCGTCGGCTTATTGCAAGAACTCATTAACTGCAAAAGTTACTAAATACGTTTTTATCTATAATGGGCTCTTTTTTACATAGTCTACAAAATGCAAAAATACACTAATTTCTAGCTGGCCAATTTTATCCGTTACGTCTTTGGCAATCAACATAACCACTAACTAATTCCAACTAAAATGCTGTTTTCCCAAAATAATGAAATGTCACATAATGACTTCTTGCAATAAGCCGACGAAATAGCTGAAGACATCCGTGAAATTACGGCTAACACACCTCACACTTACACTTACGGTCACGAGCTTGATTCCCGTCTCGTACCTGCGTGTTTCTGTATAATATGTATTTATTTACAAATGAAAAGAATACATGTATTGTATTAGTTAGCTAGTACCGATAACACAAGCAAAAACAAACAAGTTTTAGTACTTATTTATGAAGAGTGGCTATTTATCTTTACAACAGTGGTAAAAAATACAAAGACATTAAACGATAAAAAGTATTTTCAACAGTTTAAAAAAATAGAAATTGGCCATTATTACGACGGAGGAGGTAAATAATATGCCCATATATGTGGTCATATTTACTGCATGAATTTACTAGTTTAAAAATTTCTGAATAAAGTGAAATAAAAATGGATATTATGTTTTAATAGAGCATTTATTTAAAATATATTCTTTGGGCGACAATTAATACAAATAAAGAACTATATTTATCTATATATAATATAAATTTAAAGATATCAAAATCATTAATGAGATTCAAAAATGTTTTTCTTAATTTAAACTTGATATGCTACGCATAGTTATACTTAAAAAATAAAAAATAAAATATCAAAAAGAAAACTTAACTTTTGAGAATCTTCATAGGTAAATCACAATGATATTACAAACTAGAAAAAAAGGTAGGTAAACATAATGAAGTATTTATAATTAGTCCTGACGCTGAAATGTTATTTCGATCACAGAATGTCTTTACGTATCTACGTAGTACACACAGGATGCCAAAATCTTCTCTTGTTTAGGGTTAAGAAGTGGTTTCTGGCCCAAAGTAGATTTAGTCTCCTTTTTATCTTGTAAATAACGCCTCAGAGTGCGTCTTGGCACATTATAATGATTTGCGGTCGTATATACTTTCATTTTACCGCTTTTTACTGCAGTTAAAACTAGTTTTATTGATACTTCTGACCAATTACCTCGAAGCCCTTTAGCTTTATAGCGTGTCATGGTCCAAAACAAAAAAAAGTTTCGGTAATTTAGTATCGTAAATATGGCCAAACGGTGGCTATATTTACAGTCGTGTATTTTTTGTTTTCATATTCACGAATGAAAAACACATTATTACCTTGATAATTACACAAAGAAATATCAAATTACAATCATCACACAACATCGTAATGTGATTAACAAAGATTCACATTTGAAAAATAACAAAACACGGCAGAACACTTACTTAATGTTTTTATAACCTCAACAGCATGTTTCACTAAAGTGAAGTAAAGTTAATGTACGCTGGGCGACTAGCGGGCTCGCGGGAAGGAAGGGTAACAGGTACACCGTTCAAGTACATGTGACCCTAGCGACAATTTATGGTCGCATTCAGGTTATAATAAATTTTCATGTTTGAAATAATGATATGTGGCCATATTACTATATTTAAGTATATAAACTGGTGCTTGATTGTTTGCTCATCACAATATTTACCCGTAAGTATCCTAAAACATAATGTATTCTACATAAAGGCAAGCTTGTAACTACTAATAGCTTGCACCTAAAGGAATCCAGAGTATGTTATTAGAGGTATGCATACCACCTTACGTCTAAACCGCAGCCATCTTATGTTGCACGCTTGCGGATTATTCAAATAGTTTGGAGCGTTTTATAAAATTAATCTGCTGGAGAATATTAACTACATTCGATCTTAAAACAGGAGTCACATACATAAGTATAACGTATTGCAGAATTACCAGGACATCAAGAACTAGCGCAAAAAGTACTATATTGACTGTTTAAGGAAAATTTTGGCTGACCGACAGTGATATTGAAGTTACCGTTAAGTTTTTTCTCCGTACAAGCGCAGGTAAGACTACGAATCCTTCTAGCCGGGCTGGTCTGTCATAAACGGCGATAAAACAACCTACTACGCCAGGAGGTAGTGCTCTAAGCTTGTCTGGATGGCAACTACCCTAAACATGCCGCCATAATAACCTTGTGTTGTGGTCCGGTATAAATGACCCAGGTTTCGTTACCCAACGCGTAGAGAAAAAATATTAACGCACACTTAAACATCATGTTTTTATCGTTTTTATACACATCTATAATATGTATTTATTTATAAAATCAAAGCATATAATGTATGTAGTTTATTAGTCTAGCAATATACGCTGTGACATTCGAGCAGAGCGTAGTGTGTTTCATGTAGGCGATTCGGTTCAATTGGCGTGTTGCGCGGGGAGACGAATGCGACAAATGCGACGGCGCGTGCGCATGACGGCCCCTGAGCGCTGGCTACACCCATAAGTGCTATGTTACTTACTTGGAGTATAAATGTCGCTGTTTGAATTGTAGTAGTGTATTTATATTTAAAGTATATGTATGTTTGTCAATTGTAATCGGTAGACACACACACTTGCTCGTTTGTTTGACTCATTACATTTTATTATTATATTATGTTACATTATTATTACGTAACACATTATATTAAAAATATAAAGTAAATTTAGCAAAGTACATGAAAATATTTGACGCCTAAAAAGCAAATAACTTAAATTAAATAAACATCTGAACTATTAAAAACTTTTTAAAATAACAAGACGCCTTTACTAAAGGTCAATACCGTTCCAAGCTATCTCAGTCCTTGAATAAATAATAAAAATAAAATAAAACAAGTATACTTGAAAATCCAGATTATTATAAATCCCTCTAAGATTCCGTACATATGGAATTTTCAAAAAGTAGTGCTCATACTATTTTTGTAGCCAAAGCCAGAATTTAATAATATTTTTATCTCTATATATTCCATGTTTTGTGCTAAATAATGTTTTGATCCATTTACTCTTTTAAACACAAAAGTGTTTTAGTATTACATTTGTAGAGTATGAATATAGTGTAGAGCTTGTTGTACCATATGAAACAAGTATCTCTAAAATCCGCAGATAATGAACTTTACAAATGAAATAGCCAGAATGAAATTCTAAAAATAATTATACATGTATATTGGTCAATATACTGTTGAGATGAGGGCAAAAGCTCTTTTTTTAATATTTTGAAAGTCCTTGGTTTATCCACAGCTGCAGTAAGTTGCATTATGGGATTTGATGTGGCTACATCATCTACACCTCCACGTGGTACAACACCCTGGGTGCAAAGAAGCTACCCCAAGTCAAGCTGTCAAGCGACCCGTGATGAAGACTACATAGCTGGAGGGATATCCAGTCGCAAATGGAGCACCTCCGACACCAGGGCACCTCGGAGATTACTTATGCCCTTCCACCGGTAAGCGGGACTCTGCTGATAAGTGACTTTTACTTTCCTTGCTAATCGTTTATGGAAGATGAACTAAATTCAATGATCAAAGTTCTGGGAGAAATCCCAACACCTTTCCTGGGTCCTGTTGGATAGTGGTCAATCACCTTCGAGATATACAAAATTATAAATGGAGCTACAAAGCTCAGCCAGGACGAAATGATGACCGATCAGGGATCAAAAGGGTTGACAAAGGACTCCAGCAATAGTTCTTATACTCAGAAACGCAAGAAGCTATCAGGCCGGAAAAGATTCAAGCGGCTTCTGACATAAAGCCTGTCCGTCGAGGATGCCAGGGTTTTAGCCACAAAGCACTGGGCAAACTTGGAGAAGGCAGGCCAGATATCCTAGGGAGCGAACCAAAGTAATAGTCTGTTTTGCCTATCTACTCAATAAAAACACAGACCCAACGATGGAGGTGGAGCGAGTGGTGAGCTACGCACGCAACCCTTGATGCATTGCTCAGCCTACCGCTTCTTTCGCTATTTATTCAGTATGAGGCGCTGGCTTGTATGCACAGGATAAATGCACAAGATTCGAAAAACAGGCTCTCATACACGCTGAGGACCTTAAAGGACTCAGTAGTTACGCACTCCATCCTAGGCATGCCATTAGACAATATATGTCCACAGTTTGTAGAACTGAAAAACTACAAATTGGAATTTCCTTCCAGAGAGGACTGGTTGCTCAAGATAATCCGCCTTTTATGGTATACCGATGGCTCCAAAATTGGACATGATATAGGCTGTGGAATGTTTGGAGGGCGATCAAGCTTCAAGACCAGTCTGAGCCTGGCGAAATATGTCTCCATCTTCCAAGCAGAGGGCTACGCCATTTTAGAATGTGCGGAAGTGAGTCTGCAAAAGATTACATCAATCACGTGATATACATTCACTCTGACAGTCATTCAGCGTTTTTAGCACTGGATTCAGACTTAACAGTCTCAAAACTCGTCAAAAACTGTATAGACTGCTTAAATACCTTAGGTGAGAAAAATAAAGCAATTCTTCGCTGGATCCCCGGGAATGCGGGTATCATAGGCAACGAAGAGGTCAATGAACTTGCCCGGATAGGGGAGTACAGTATGGACCTGAACCGTGGTGTGGCATACCTAAAAGTCTGATCCGGATTACCCTCAGGGTTCAATATACCAGTGAATCTATTAAGCGCTGGAATACAATTGGAATTGCACTTTGAAATTATTTAAGCCTGGAGGCTTAAATCATTCCAAAGTGCTAGTAAAAGCCTACAACTGCAAACTTGCGGTCGAAGCAATAGCACTAAACAGGAATTAGGTTTGCACCTTAATGAGGGCGCTGACAGGACATTGCTGCCCAAACAAGCACCTCAGTATCAAAAGGATTAAGGATAGCAAAGCCTGCAGATTTTGTAACGAGGCAGATGAAACGCCTCTGCACCTGCTGTGCCACTGCTGTTCCCTGATGCATAAATTCAAACTCATACTAGAAAAGCACATGCTGATACCGGATGAGATACGAGTAGCTCCTGTCAAAAAACTGCTCCGTTACATTAACGAGGCAAGCTTTGCCAATAAGCTATAGTAAATGTGGCAATTACAATAGATCATTAAATTGGATGCAGTGATACTAGGTTAAATAAACTAGCATAGCCACCTTTCGAAATAATAATAATAATAATTGCATTATAAAACGAATAGAAGTGCTTTAGCGATGCTTGTATTTGTAACTTTTATCGAGTATTTATAATATTAAAAATTATAATACCAACATGTTCCTATATAACGATTGTTTAAAAAAATAGTCCAGAACTATTAATTCCAATGTAGATCAATCGGAATTTGAAGGCGCGTAGTAGCTTTGCAAACTCGTTTTCACCCTTTCAAATGAAAACTTTAGATGAAACAGGATTACAATCCTTCATCGACCCAGTGCTTGAAAGCAAAAGTCTTCCAAAAATGCGTCCTACCAATTATGATCTACAAGGCCGCGACAAGAAAGATGATGGCGTGGCTGGTTCCCAAATTTTAGGTCTCTTATCGGACTGTGGAGCGATCTATATTTGGTGTTCCTCTTAGATACATAATAAAGAAATCCATAAGAAAACCATATAGCTCGCAAAATATGCTTACTGAAGTGGCAGTGAGCCGATTATGTCAGTCCTAGAACTGATGGGCGTTGGAGCAAATGAGTCCTGGACACCACTTTTGGGCAACCACAAAGTAGGACGCTCCCAGGCCCAATGGAGTTGTGACTGGATAAAGGCAACGGACCGGAATTTGTGACACAAACTTGGGGAGGACTACTTCCACCAGTGGACAATGCACGGCTGACGACAAGGATGACGAGGAATAGAATTGCTTGATAATAATTTAAAAAATATTAGAATCTTTAATATAATGAGAACTGAATACATTTGAATCAGATTTACGATTTCTAATTGACGCAGAACCCTAATACCAGCAAATAGTCTTGCGGCACTCCCTATCCGGCAGCTCGTGAAGTTTAATTGCAACTGTTCGTTTATTTTGGTTTTCTCGTTCCTACGAGTGGTTTCGAGAACTTTCCACGGCTTCCATTCAACTATGGACCATTCTGCAGTTTTGTTCGATGCACGTTAAAATTTTCGTCCACGTTAAAAACTGTTGGACAGTTAATTTACATTTACATACGTGTACGTCGTCTATGAATTTACTATGTAGCATTAAATAATAATGGGAAAATAGTTCTGTACTTATACTGAGTTGTACTATGAAATTGCCCTTATAATTTTTTTCTTCTTTCTGTAAGTTATTTATCAGGTAGTATAAAAATAAATAAGAAAATTTTCTAAAGTCGGGAAATGCAAATAATGGATTGACTCTTACAAAATAAATAGGAAGGGAAGGAGGTTGATAAATTAAACGGATACTATATAATAGTGACTACTATTGTAAAAACCAAATAAAATAAAGTATACCAAATTAAACAGCGGAGCAATTGTATTGTGGGTACAAAAGAACGTATATGCTACTTTTTTATTGCTATAGGACAACAGACTGGCTGACGGCCCGCTTAGAATTTAGCTGTTACCGTCAAATATGGGTGTTTGCAACGCTAGTGACATCGCAAACACACTGCTGTCCCATAAAGTTGCAGGAACTTGTGTCACTTATTCCGGAATATAGCACAAGGTTATTATGGCGGCATACTTAAGACCAAAGGAGGTCGCCCTCACGGGATGGAAGTAAATATTATTCAGTAACGCCCAGGAATCGCGGCAGAAATCGAACATATGAACCCCGTAAGAGGACCGATGCTAAAGCTGTTGCACCACGTAGGCAAGTTGAGCCAATACCTACATTTTGTACACCGAAACAAATAGGCAGGTGAGTACCACAATATTTGAACACAACCTGATACAACCAATATTTGAACACAACCTGAATGAAATGGTTTTAATAAAAACGCTGAAAAAATATTTATATACGTATTTTTCTAACCGTAATTAGAATACCTCATATTATTCATATCTTCCTGTATTAAAACTTTAGAAACTATCTTCGTTTTTATTAAATTAATCCAATTTACTAACACGATTATATGGATGCGTATTACTTATAACTTAATTTTTACTTACTCTACAAATTATCATTATCATAAATAAGTTATCATATAATTCTGATAAGGGAAGGAAAAATAAACACTATAAGTAAATTTCAGTTATGTATTGTGATATTTTACATATATCTATGCTTCGCATCAGCCGTTTTCATTTCTGAGACAGTTGAAGATACATCAATAAAACACCACAATCAATGCAGTAGTAATATTCTCATATATCCGTGCAGGGGCGAGAAAGAATACTGACCTCTGCGGCCGGGCTCGGCCTGTGGTAAAAGGTGACAATACAACCCACCAACTATATTATAATACAACACTACGTGGTAGGGCCCCAAGCCCCTCTGGATGGCGACCACCTTTGGTCTTAAGTATACCGCCATAATAACTTTGTGTTGTTTTTCGGCATTAGAGACTCAAGTTCTGTGCCCTTTTAGGAGCAGCGTGTTCGTGATGCTACTGGCGTTGCAAACACCCATAGGCGATGGTAACTGCTAAATTCTAAGTGAGCCGTCTGCTGTCTGCTATCCTACAGCAATAAAAAAAACATTATTTTCTATGAAGCGTTGGTTTTGTAGTTTTTAATAACATCTTCCCCAGACAGATGACTACAAAAACACAGACAGTTAAAAACTAAAATAGACCCGTAAACTATTTAAAGTCGGCATAAATACATAAGGGGATGGAGGGTTAGTTTGAGCAAAACACCTTTCTGTTTTGACTCGGATAATATAGGGTTAATTGGGCCGTGGTTCGAGACCTCAGCAATATTTGAACCTTAGGCCTCAACTGAACTATAAATTAAAGGAAATGGCTGTTGATTATTTAAAATGTTATTTTCTATTATTCTTAGTTTTTTTTTTTCTAAATTACATGAGATACTTGTCTGCTACGGATCTGTATAAATTATATACTGGAACAATTGACAAAGTTTTTTGAATACAATACACCTGATATACGATTTGTATTATTTTCTTAATTAATATAAATACATATTAAACATAAACAACCAGAATCGGGATGGATACCCGTGACGTCGTTGCGCCTTGAGATCATCGATTATTTATTTACAACGTCTATAGAATACATTAAAAATACAAATAATAAAAATTATGATTTCTTTTAAAACTCAGGTATAAAATTAAAGAGCCACATTAGATATTAATTTAATAGTAATTTTCATAAAAACCACGAAAAAGAAAGTAAACTTTATATGATATATATATAAATGATATATATAAATGAAAGTTAAAACTATACCAAGACTTTTTGAAATCGCTATATCCTTTAAATTGTCCCCTAGATCTCAAATAGGGTCCAATTGACATTGTCCATTTCAGGGTTAATTTCTCCGGACCGTTTTGTAGTGGACAAATTTATTCAGTGTATCATCATATGACAATTGATATATTTGACAAGTCATTCATTAAGTTAATTAGTCTTCAGATAGCGTTGTTTGATAGTGAAATTAAGTAAAATTACTGATTTTAGGTGACTTTTGTCTCTTCAAAGGAGAGTGGGTATTTTATTTATTCTAAATTACTGGCAAGAAACTTTAAACTTTGTTTTTAAATTCTAAGTTCCAAAAATAGCAAAGTTGACACAAAAGATGACAACTATTTTCATAGTTTAAATCAGGGGAATAAAATCAGCAATCGAGCGACTTTAAATGTAGTTTAAATACTATTTCTGCTTAAATATTTGCTTAACTTAACCTAAGTGATAATTTTTTACGTAGGGTATTAATTTTACATAAGACTAGCAGCCCGCCCCAGCTTCGCACGGGTATTAAACAAAAATTTCAAAATTAAAAATTATATACACACACACATAAACCCTTTTTTTTAGTTTCGGGGAAAAACCCTCTCTTGACGGGTTATGTGGGACTCCGGGAAAGATGTTCGGCCATCCGACTACCCACTAAAAACCCCGCTGTTCTCCTATCGCCTACGCCCGGGCCTACGGAAATGTGGCCTGCCGATCTCGTGGCCCGGGCCGGCACCGGCCCGCCCTTTCTCAAGGCGGGCCGCGGCCGAGGGGCCGCCCGCGGCCGCTTTCTACGGCGGCCGG
Source organism: Malacosoma neustria (assembly GCA_963693495.1). Taxonomy (NCBI): domain Eukaryota; kingdom Metazoa; phylum Arthropoda; class Insecta; order Lepidoptera; family Lasiocampidae; genus Malacosoma; species Malacosoma neustria. The sequence continues at coordinate 22,144,538 of OY856374.1, forward strand.
AGGTCGTTGCTTGCCCTCCGGCGCCGACGACGTGGCCTGCGTTGGCGGGAGTTGACTACCGCTCCCGCCCCGCCGCCTCCTTTGCGGACATTACTGCCTCGCAAAAAGAGACGACGGCCGTCCATCCAGGATCGCCCCCGACCATGGATAGAACCACAGGACCATGGATAGGACCGAGAGCGACAGGTCGGCGGCCAATTCCGGACGGGACTCGCATTCCCGTCGCGTGCTGGTCAGGCGTGGGTACGACTACCAGGCAACACTCCAGAAAAACCAGGGAGTCGCCTAACGCCGTAGCCGGCCCAGCAAGATCAACCGACAGCGAGGATGCGATTCCCACCCCGGGAACACTCTCTGTGCAGGCGCAGTCAAATTGGCATGGTTTCGACTACCAAATCAGGGCCCAGGGCAGAACCCGGGACCCCAATCAGTATTCGCAACTATCCCACCGGGGATCACCCCACGAACAGAGAGCGAAGTTGGAAAGGATGTAGGAGGTAGACGGGAAGAAAGGTAGGACTCGGTCGCCTCGGACGGAGAGGGGAGTGAGGCGATGGATGCTCGGGCACCTCGGGTACGCACACCCGTGCACTCCTCGGACAGAGGAGCGCCCCTGAGGGGACACATAAACCCTTTTCTATTTACGTCAGGTTACTAAAAAAATAAAATTATAGTGTTTGAATATTATTATTTATATGAACTTTTATTTTAATGATTTTTTTGTTATTATTTTTTATTTATTTTTCGTTATTTTTTAATAAGTTTTTTTTTTCTAATTTTTGTAAAAACCCCAGTGACGCATGCCTACATTGCATAAGGTGCTGCTTAGCTGGCCGAACAGGGTGAGCAGCTACCACACAACATTTTTCTAATACTTACATTTTTAAACTCGTGATATCTTTCGAATGGAATATCCGAATTAAATAATTCAAAAAGTTATATAAAGGTATTGAAGCAGTTTTGAATATGAAGTAATTTATTTTGATAAGGATTAATACCAAGATACAAATAAAGAGCCTTTTCTAGGAAAATTTTAAAATAAAAGAACACTTATTATAGCATAACTATAATAGTTAAACATATGCTGTCGCGACACTTTTTGTAAATAATGATGTGTTCTACAAAGTTGTATTACATTATTTTATTCTATCATCAATAGTTTTCGCAGCGCACGCGATTTAAATAATATTTTAGGTAATTTTTTTACACCTTGAGTTACATTATTGGAGTTTTAGTGAAGATCCCTAATTTTTTTGAAAATATAATATAGCCTATGTCACCCGGGGATAGTGTAGCTTTCCAACAGTGAAATAATTTTTTAAATCGGGTCAGTAGTTTCGGAGCCTATTCAATGCAAACAAACAAACAAACAATCAAATCTTTCCTCTTTATAATAGTTAGTATAGATATTGGCCATGTGGTCCCAGCCGATGAAAGAATAGGGCCAACCCAAATCATCCCAAGAGAGTCGTAAAAGGCGACTGACGGGTTACTCCTTCTGCCAGCTTGCATGCGGCGAAGGAAGGACACTCCCATAAAAACCAAAACCAGCCAAGTAACGAAATGGTACATACAAGAAAAGATTCAGTCACGGATAAGGCGTCGCCGCATAATGACGAGCAAGAACTTCACCCGACTCCTGTGACAAGTGGACTAGGGCTGTCATGCCGTGGGCTAGCACGGCTAAAGAAAAGAAGTCCTATCCAAAAGGAAACTCCGCTTTGTAACTTGGAATATTGGCACGCTGAGTGGACGCGCGAGAGAGTTGGCCGATGTACTATCCAGATGAAGAGTACCCGTGGCGTTCCTGCAGGAGACTCTGTGAAAGGCTAGCGGATCCCAGTTTATTGGGAATGGCTACAAGTTTACCTACACGGGTGCATCTGGAGGGGAAAATGGGGTCGCCATAGTGCTCTCAGAGGAGCTCCAGGCAACATTTTGGAGGTGAAACGTTTTAGCGATCGGCTTAGCCAACTACAAGGTTATACCTGGTTAGAGTCTCACTGCACAACACCGTCTTCTTGTCGTGGACCTCTACGTGAAGCCCAAAGGCAAACATGTCGATCGCCTTCAACGCCGAATCAGATGGTGGCTGCTTGATGAAGTCCGCGACAAGTGCACCAGTAGTGAGGGCAAATCGATTCAAGCTTATTGGGACAAGATTCAGGCGGCTACCCTTGATTCGGTGAGGGAAGTGCTTGGCGAGTCTAAGGGTGGACACAAATGAGACAAGGAGACTTGGTGGTGGAACGAGTCAGTCTAGAGGGAGACCGGGGCCAAAAAGCTCTCTTTAAGAAGTAGCAAGTGTCCATATCTTTTGAGGATTGCGACGCATACAGAGCTGCCAAGCGCGCCACTAAGAAAGCTTACAATCACTCTACGATAAGTTGGAATTGCCTGAGGGGCAGAAGCACATATATAAGTTGACGCGCTCCAGGGTCAAAGCGGTACAAGGTATCTCCAAGTGCCACCGTGTAAAAGACCCCGAGGGTAACCTGGACGTGTGGACCAAATGGCTGGAGGTGACTGGTGTCATTTGTGACCTTAAGATGCCGGTAAAGTTGAAGGAACAGGTCTATAAGACTATCATTAGGCCTGTCCTTTCGCAGCCGACACGGCGTTGTGTGCGTGTTACGGAGATGAATATGCTGCGGATAAGTGGAGTAACACGTAAGGACCACGTTAGGAACTCCCGCATTCGCGGCAGTCTTCATGTCCGTGACATTGCGGATAAATTGCAGGAGTGTATGCTTTATTGGTACGGCCACATTTTACGGCAACCGGATACGTGGGAAACAAATGTCTGGCCATGCCGCCTCGGCTGGGACCCGACAGGAGGCGTAGACCCAAAAAGCTCTGACTTGACGTCGTAACGGGTAATATGCATGCCAATGGAATCACTACCAGGGATGGTGAAGACCGTGCGAAGTGAAGTATAAAAGTTGGAAATCGGACCCCGGGTACCGAAGCGGAAGTCTAGGTTGCAACTGGGATACAACGCTGAGATGATGATGATGATTAATTTTATATAAAAATTTAGTTGTCAAAATGTATAAAAGTTAAATAAAAACTTTGTTGAAGCGATTGGAAAGGACTGGTTTTTTCTGGTAGGCTATTATTAGTTTCAATATTAGTCTTAATATTTTTATTATGATCAAAACATTTATTTATATTTTCATTTATTTTATTAAAAAAAATATATCGCAATACATACATACATGTAATCATGCCTCTTTCCCGTAAGGGTAGGCAGAGACCCTTTCTTTCCACTTGCTACGATCCTTACATACTTGTTTCGCTTCGTCCACTTTCATTATTCCCTTCATACATGCTCTTCGGTTTACGGTACTCTTGACCTGTCCTTTTTTCAAGACGTCCTTGATCTGGTCTCGAAACGTCCGCCTAGGTCTACCCCTTCCAACACTTCCATTCACACTCCCCTTATACACTATTTTCGTCGATCGTTCTTCATTCATTCTCTCGACATGGCCAAACCATCTCAGTATGCCTTTCTCAATTTATGTCACTACATCTTCTTTCAGATCACAACGTTTCTTTATCTCACTTTTTCTTATCCCGTCACTCAGTTTAACTCCTATCATACTTCTTAACGCTCATCTCAACTGCATTTATTCTGCTATACAAAATAAATATTAAAACGTAAAAAATTCAAGTCTCCTATCATAGTAGATTGAACAAAGGCTATATTTTTAAAAATAGGAGAAAAACTTGAAAATGACGTTATTTAAACAAGCCTGGAACTCTGCCAGCGAAAGAACTAAATAGCCTCGAACTATTTTTTAAAGTTAGTACTTTGTTGCAAAGTGCACTGTATTTTAGTTAAAAGTTGGTGAAGTAAATTCCCCTTTTCAATAGTTACGAGGTTTTTAATAAAATAGAATGTATAGAATCGATGAACTGGAATATTAAATATTTATTTTAGTTACTCAAAAAACTTCACGAAACTTTTTGTAAGAAAATAGAAAATTAAGTTTGATGTTCCAGGGCGCAGAACGTTTTTATCCGTGCAGCGGCGGAGAAAGAATTAGTGACCCAAGTTTCTGTACCCTTATGGGACAGCAGCGTGTTCGCAATACCACTGGCGTTGCAAACACCCATGTGGAACGATAACTGCTAAATTTTAAGTGGGCCGTCAGTCTGTCTGCTGTCCTACAGCAAAAATGTTTGAGTATTGTGTGTTTACCTGCAGAAGATGGCTAGCTCTTAGTGGAAGCAATTCGTTGGAATTCCTGAACAGCCTTGATAGCTCATAACACTGACTTCTCGTTATGTATTGCTTATGTTTTTTAGACCTGCGACCTAGCATAATTTCTGTGTAAATAAATGTTCACTTTATCAAGATTTCTTTTATTGCTGTAAGACAGCAGACAGGCTGACGGCCTGCTTATAATTTAGCAGTTACCCTCGCCTGTGGGTGTTTGCAACGCCAGTAGCATGGCGAACATGCTGCTGTCCCATAAGGGTACAGGAATTTAGGTCACTAATGCCGGAACACAACACAAGGTTATTATGGCGGTATACTTAAGACCAAAGATGGTCACCATCCAGACGGGCTTGGGGCCCTACCACGTAGATAGGGTGGGTTGTTTTGTCGCCTTTTACGACAGGCTGACCCTAGCCGCAGAGGTTAGTATTCTATCTCCGTCCCTGCACGGATAAAGAGTAATGAATGAAAGAATAAGCTATTGAATTAGACCCCATTGAACGAAGTGGTTATTATGAGACAGAATGAACACATGTTCTTCTTTTGAAAAGCATTTACAGCACTAAAATGCATAGCTTACAGGTTTCAGTCCCATTATGCTCGCAACGTGCGTAACCTTGCTTAGGGGTGGCGGGTATACTGTTTGAAAGCTATAGTCCGTGTGAGACGTTATATACTGTTGTAATATAATTTTATATCATATTTTAGTCCAAAACAATATTGCCAAATGGTTTGTAAAATTAACACGTGTCTATCTCACAGATTGTCAAGATGGAGTCTGCTGAGTTTAATACTGTAACAGAATAACGCGTAGTAACATAAATACGATTCAATGCCAGATTTAGCATTTAATTAGCATTAGCATTTAATGGAAATAACCGTATTTGAGCTTAAACAAAACAACGAAAATAACGTTGCCGTTTGTTTTATTATTGCTTTGGAACAGTAAATAGGCTGACGATTTTTGCTACGTCAGGGGCACTACTAACACACTTCCGTCTGCGTAGGGGAACTGGAAGCTGGTTCACTCATACCAGAAAACAGCACAAGTTTATTATGGTGGAATATTTAGATAACAGAAATAGTTACCCCCCATACGGGCTTTGAACCCTTCCAGGTGGTAGGGTAGCTAGGCATCTAGGCAGCTAGGCTTTTTTATCTCCTTTACAACTACCTTTTCCCGGCAGCAGTATTTTTACTATACCCCTGAATGTAAAAAAAAATTCATCAATCAATCAATTCATTTTCAGGTGACATAGTTGCAATGTAAAAAAATATTTTTGCCTTAGATTTCACTGCCTGAGGTACACTCCTAAATATTTACACAATTTAATAGGCCTTTTGCGTAAACAATTAAACTTTACTTGTCATGGCATAGAAAATATATAACACATAATTTTTCTTTGTCATGTAGAGAAATTTATCTGTTGTTTTTTACGACTACTAAGGTAAGTGATGTCATAGCCTTATTCCTCGCTACGATGACACAGAATGTATATTGCTATAAAAAATATTTTTTGAATCCATTCAGGCCGCGTGATGGGGGTGAAAAGGTATTTTCGGAATTACCCACATATTCCTTCCGTCGCTTAAAGTGGTTTATTTACCAATCAGTAGAAGAACTAGATTTTGGTAAAAAAAAAATATTATTATTTCACCGCCATGTGATTATACAATCTGAGCGGTCCGTACATATTCAGTGTGATCGCGTATAAATCTCGCCAGTGCCATTTCCTCCCACGTTCCGTGTCGCCGGTGTCGTTAACGTGCTAACGACGTGAGCACTTCACGTATGCGTTCTTTATATTATTCCTTGTGTAATGCCGGTATTCAGAATGACATGGATGGAAAGTCATTAATGTATGATTATTTTTTGTAGCTCTCCAGCTGAACTCCTTCAGCAAGCAGACTGTGGATGTTTGCAGGACTACAGGCATAGACGACGCACGTGCACTGATGTGCAGCCCCGAAGAAATTTTATAATGCCTTTTTTGAAAAACCTCACATCATACCGCGCTGGGAAAACCTTAGCCGGAAGCTCATTCCAAATCCTGAGAGTACGCAACATGAATGTTCTAGATAATCTTCATTTTGTAACATGCACGAGACCTGATAAATTGATTGTCTTTTATGGAAATAAAAATATAGCCTTGTTACTTTCTTAGAGAGTAATAAATCTGTACAAATAATTAAAGTTGGAGGGTCTGTTTGTAATATTAAAATAATCACTTTTTACTAAGTGCATTCGGATGTATACACGGTACATATACCAAAACAATTTTTTTTACAATTTTTGTCTGTCTGTTTGTTTCGGCTAATCTCTGAAATGGCTGCACCGATTTTGACGGGACTTTCACTGGCAGATAGCTGATGTAACAAGGAGTAACTTAGGCTATTTTTATTTTCGAAAAAAAATAATAGTTTTTGTTAAAAATGATCAGTTTCGGAAATCAGATTTATATCATCAATCATATGAAATAGGGTTCAGCTTAGACTGGACCCTGTAGGTTGAATGTCCAATTGAAGTTAACCTCAGATTTATGTCATCAATCATATGAAATAGGGTTTAGCTTAGGCTGGACTTTGTAGGTTCGAACGTACGTATTCCGGAGACGCATGGCGTAACAGTTGCATTCAATAATACTGACTGTTTGCATATTTCATTTATTTATATTTTAGGATTTATAGGGTTTGTAATCTAAAATAAACCATAAAATTTATCCAAAAAATGCTGCCCAAAGTCACTATTCCACGCGTACGGAGTCGCGGGCACAGCTATTACTAAATATAGTCATATCTATCTAATCTTTAGTGAAATATAAATATAAATGTTTTGTGAAAGCAGAAACATAAAGACGCTCTGGAAAAAGGATAACAGGCTGCAAAATTAAAGTTTTGGTTAAAACGGGAACAGATCGAGAAGAAAAACGATAAAAAGGTGAAAAAAAGGATATGCGTCGCAATTTTCTCAATACGCTTTTCTTTATTTCTTCTTTACGCTAGTATTGTATCATACCGAGCTTTTGCTTCGCTCTCTTTACTTTTAATAGGAACAAAAGTAACCTACTATAATTACAATCTAATTTAATAATTCCATCTTATTCTGGGGAGACCCCCTGAGTATATAGTTCAATTAAGTTTACGTGGTGTATAGATAATTTACAAAGCCTAAAAATAACAGAATAAAAATGTTAACAGGCCGTGAATGTTGTGTGTTAAAATTATTCAAGAAATTATATTAATGAAAGCTTTTAACACCACGGTAAAAACGTTTAAAGTCAATGGTGTGTTAAAACGTTGCATTTCCATGATCGTCGTGTAAAAGTTAATTTCGCAATTGTGAAAATTCGAGTTTTTTCGTGTTGTTGAGTTAAAACGATAATGTTTTTCCATTTATATTAACTGATTATCATAGTCGTTATTACGTACAATATGGATATAGGTCTTCTTCATAGCCTTATATGTGACGACGGCTTAACATGCTCTTTCCTTCTACTGTCTTCTGTCAGCTGTCATCGCTACATTTACACTTTTTGCCTCACATCTTTAACGTAATCGTATAGCAATAAAGATGGATATTATTTGACCATTCTTCTATTCCTTTATACGTATAGGAGGAGTAATTAATGAGAAAAAAAAATACACAATTCTTATATTTTGAATTACGAATATCTTTATACACGAAACAAAGAGATGCACCGTTATAAGAGCAACAATGTAACTAAGGATATAGTCGCAGTTTGTACTTTATATTCAAAGTTCTGTTTGTTCCTTTTGTTTACACGGGAACTGTTTATTTTTATAACAGAGAGCTGTACGACTCCGCTTGTTTTTTTTATATAAAATAACATATAATTTTTCTTTATTTTTTAAGCATTTCTTTACAGGTTCAGCTATGATATTCGGTTCAATTCAACATCATCTGCTAGCGGTGTACCTTTTTATACTAAGAACCAGGCTTTGGAATGAAGTATTTTTTCAGGTTTGGATAGTTATACATGTATCAGTCACCTCTGTAATCAGCCCATCGTCATTTATTAGTCCATGTAGCCTCCTCAAGTTTGTACTTTATCCAGCTTCAACCGCCTTTGCGCAGGACATCAGTCCAATGAACTGTGGATTACAATGCTGTGATGGAGAACAACCGTGTAAAGCGATACTCAGTAATATCGCGTTGTTATAACACTTACTAGAAAATGTCTGCAAGTATTCTTAGAGTGCATCACCACTTCGATGATTCAATGATGATGATTTTTAATTTGATAAAGCGGCTGACTTAACGGTCGTTTCGGATTTGACCCCTTTGGCTAACAAAACATTTGAATGACTTTCTGCATAACAAACAGGTCTAACTTCAAAACTGTTCTAGTAAAAGACTTTCTCTTTATTTATTTTTAAGTTACTAAATGTTATTAATAGTCGAAAGTCTCTGTAAAACTTAAATAAATAAATGAACTTGATCAGGGAACTTTTTATTTGTACAGGGGCGGAGAAAGAATACTGATCTCGGCGGCCGGGGTCGGCCTATCGTAGAAAGCGACAAAACAACCCATCCTAGCTACGTGGTAGGGTCCCAAGCCCATCTGGATGGCGACCACTTTTTGTCTTAAGTATGCCGCCATAATGACTTTGTGTTGTATACCAGCATTAGTAACCCAAGTTTTAAGAACTAACAGACTAACATTGGTGTCAATTAGTGAGTAGCGTCTGAAGATAGAATATGTATACAGTATATAATGACAACAACGAAAAATGGACTGGGCAATGTTTTTTCAGTCATACACAATGTGAAATAAAAGCAGATCTGTACAAAATTAGGAGTCTACCTTGACATTCCCCCGAATTCATGCTTAAATACTTATTTATATGAATTTCTAATGCCAGGCATGTAGAGTGTGCTATTCTTTTTTAGAATCAATTCAAACAGGTCATATCCAAAACTGCGCAGACAGATGAAATCTGCTCAGTATTATGACGGGATACTTAGTACTTTATGTTTTTTTTTTGGCTTATTTTTGGTTGACATATCCTTGTCTTATGAAAAGAGTGACAATAAACTCCTCGTGTTAAAGACCTTGTGGCAATTTCTGTCATGGACCCCATATATACCTCCAAGGCATCGCCCGGCCACCAGATTACCGTGGTCTTAAGTTACCAATCCCCAGACTTAATAGTATGCTGTGCGTTTCTATAGCTTGAAAAACGTAACCTGAGGGTTGTTACACCTTGAGTTTTCGCTGGAGTAACGAGTTACACTGTGTAATAAAGACATGGTGATACAATAATATGTGGCTAAAACCATTTTTACAAGAGCCTTGAGGTTTTCTCAGCGCGGTACGATATGGGGTTCTTCAAAAAAGGCGTTATAAAATTTCTTCGAGGCCGACATACAGCGCGTTGGTAATGCTTCTGGTGTTGCAAACGCCCATAGACGACGGTGACCACTTGCCAGGGTAGGCCGTTTGCCTGTCTGCTGAACTCAAGGTATAAAAAAATGCCCTGACATCTGAAAAAAAAACTGAAGATTTTCTTTTGATTTTTGTAAACTAGCAAAACAAGTCCATTACACATACAATGGGGTAGATTTTTGAGCGAGGACAAAATAGACCAAAATTAATAAAGACCAAAAGCATTACTCTTACTGAAATAATTTTCTTCTTAGATTGCAGAAATATTTTAGAGTACTAAAATAAGAATAATATACCAATAAACAACCGCATTTCTGGCAGTTTATTTGAATTTTTCTGCCAAATAAAATAGGGAAATAAATCAACTGCCATCAGGGGTAGTTATTTCTTACGACCTATATACATTCGTGATAATGTGCTATTTATATGTCAGTGCAATAAGAGATTTGTTATAAAAGAGTAAGGCGAACATAGAAGACTAGAAGTACAACGTTGCAGCGTCGAGCTATTCGTTTTACTGTCATTCAATTTGACATTTATTCGTGCAGGGGCGGAGAAAGAATACTAACCTGTGCGGCCGGGGTCGTCTGGATGGCGACCACCTTTGGTCTTAAGTATGCCGCCATAATAACCTTGTGTTGTGTTCCGGCATTAGTGACCCAAGTTCCTGTACCCTTATGGGACAGCAGCGTGATCCCGATGCCACTGGCTATGCAAACACCCATAGGCGAGGGTAACAGCTAAATTCTAAGCGGGCCGTCAGCCTGTCTGCTGTCCCACAGCAATAAAAAAAAAAGCCGCCCCATTGTTAGGATTGGGTCTTCCCCTGGAGGGGACGGATAGTATGTAGGTTTCCTCATGATGTTATTGTTGACTGTCGTAACCTGTACAAAAATTACCTAAGTGTTCATAGTAAAATTACAAATCTGGACATAAAACTTAGTCTTCGGATGTGGTACCACAAGGCTACTACGAACATGCGAAGTTATTTATGCATATTTCAAATATTCAGAAAACCCTTTCTTTATCTTAAGGACCAAAACAATCTTGACAATACTTTCTCGCTCACTTAAGAACCTTGCATAAGCATAATATGATGGCATTTGGCATACACTGAACTGCGGAACCACAAATCCTGTCCCGGGAAGTGGGGATAAGAGCGTTTATTTGTTCGGACTAATGCACATTTTATGCGGGACCCCGGTTCTTATGACTTACGTGACGTAATGGACGGACTTAACTTACAGGATAAAGCGATTTTCAAGACATATACTTAAATTTTGTCATGACATATACGATTCTACTGATCTAAGTCTAAAGAAAGGAATAAAACACGTTTATTTGAAGAAACATGACTTTGCAATTATTAAAAAATAATAATATAGTTGTATATCCACTATACGAGGCTGACCACTGAACATTTCGCTGTGTCAGTATTAACTGACCCTGCGCTGGTTTTCAGTGCCGATCTATTCGGGCCTATGTGAAGAACTCTTAGCCCAATTAAATTAACTACGCTAATTAAACTATAGTAACAAATTAAAATTATTAATGCAATCATTTTTAGGTAGATTTCTTCCCTTTGCATGGACTTAGTATCTCAAATATTAAGTAGTAGACCTAATAATACCATAATCTATATTAGAATATGATCATCATCATCATCTCAGCGTTCATCCCGGTTGCAACCCAAACTTCCGCCTCGGTGCCCAGTGTCCGCTTTCCGACTTTTTCTACTCCACTTCACACGGTCTTCTGCATCCCTAGTAGTGAGCCCATTTGCACGCATATCATCCTTTACGACGTCAAGCCAGCACTTTTTGGGTCTACCCCTCCTGCCGGGGCCCGGCGGAGGTGGCGTGGCCAGACATTTGTTTCCTACGTAAGCATCCGGTTGCCATAAAACATGGCCGCACCAACGGAGCCGACACTCCTGCAATTTATCTGCAATGTCACGGACATGAAGACTGCCGCGAATGCGGGAGTTCCTAGCGCGGTCCTTCCGCGTCACTCCACACATCCAGCAGCATATTCATCTCCGTGACTTGTTGTCCTCCGTGTAGTTCTTGCTTGTGTCACTCTAACACCGGCTACGTTTCACAGCCGTATAAAAAGATAGGCCTAATGATGATCTTATAGACCAGTCCCTTCAACTTTACCGGCATCTTGGGGTCACAAATGACACCAGTTATCTCACGCCATTTGGCCCACGCGGCAGCAATGCGTGCCTTGACGTCTATGCTAAATAATAGAAGATATAAAAATATATATTATATCTTTAAATACAATACCAAATGACTGTACAAGTAATTATATATTATATATATTAGAATATGATCGTTATGGACTTTTCTACGTGGTAGGGTCTCAAGCTCGTCTAAATGGCAACCATTCTTGATCTTAACAATGCCACTATAATAATCTTGTGTTCCGGCATTAGTGATCCAGGTTTCTATACCCCTATGGGACGTTTTGTACATCCATAGGCGGCTAACTGCTTACTGTTAACTGGACCGTTAGCCTATCTACTGTTCCTTAGCAATAAAAAAATCGATCTATGTAACAATACTAAACAAACTTATCAATTAAATGTAACAAGACTGCGGAAGGTGTCTAACAAGGCTCGTCTGGCTGTGCATGAGGGGGTGTTGGTTCCGACACTCATGTACGGAAGCGAAAGTTGGGTATGGCAGAAGAAACATGAAAGCAGAATAAATGCAGTTGAGATGAGAGCGTTAAGAAGTATGATAGGAGTTAAACTGAGTGACAGGATAAGAAATAGTGAGATAAGGAAACGTTGTGGTCTGAAATAAGATGTAGTGACAAAAATTGAGAAAGGTATGCTGAGATGGCTTGGCCATGTTGAGAGAATGAATGAAGAACGATTGACGAAAAAGGTGTATAAGGCGAGTGTGAATGGAAGTGTTGGAAGGGGTAGACCTAGGCGGACGTTTCGAGACCAGATCAGGGACGTCTTTAAAAAAGGCCAGGTCAAGAGTATCCTAAACCGAAGGGCATGTATGAAGGGAATAATGAAAGTGGACGAAGCGAAACAAGTATGTAAGGATCGTAGCAAGTGGAAAGAAGTGGTCTCTTCCTACCCCTACGGGAAAGAGGCGTGATTATATGTATGTAAGACTGCGAACTCAAAGGTTAGATCAGAATTCGCAATCAAGATTCACCGAAGACCAGAGTATGCTTACTTATATAATTTAAAATACATTATGTCTTTATGTACCGTTGTTAGGTTTTGAATTCCCTTAAAAGGAACAGTACACACCATGTTTGTCCGGATTGAATCTCGGTGTACAGGTAGCCCTGCGCCGACTTGCTTGGTACAACTTTCGCAAGTCAAACGATTAAAGTGTATAGGGTTGAGATTCTCAATTCGAATCTGGTTTATAATATATATATATATATATATATATATATATATATATATATATATATATATATATATATATATATATATATATATATATATATATATATATATATATATATATATATATATATATTATACAACTGTAAATAAGTATATACAAAGCAGTATATATGTAGTGTATCAGTTATCTAGGCCTATAATACAAGTGCTCTGCTACATACTTTGACACTAGATGGCCTGTGTATATATTTAACGGTCGCCCACGGGTCGAAATTCGACCTTAGTTTATATAATTTTTAAGTTTAAACTTTATATGGTTCCTTTGCCTGTCTTATAATCCTATACCTTCATAATTCAAAGATTTATCATAGCTATTCATTTTTATTTGTCAATTCAAATAGCATCACTGTAAAACTTCAAAATGTTTTGCATTGTAAAACCTGCATTGTAGATCCATTTCGTAACCATATGTAACTCCATTCTCACAAATAGGCAATCATTTCAGATTACTTATACACAATTTTCTTGATACTAAGTTAACAAAGTTCCTGTACCCTTATAGGACAGCAGCGTGTTCGCGATGCTACTGGCGTTGCAAACACCCGCAGGCGACGGTAACTGCTAAATTCTAAGTAAGCTGATTATATATTCTAAATATATATACAGAGTGACTTTGACAAACCCGTCCAAATTCACACAGAAGAATCTTTAGTAAAAGTTATGAGAAACATGTATTTTAGTTTTATATCACATAGTACAAAAATGTTGAGTAATCAGCATCACAAAGTCATTCAAAGAACTCGCAATTTACATAATACGGCGCTAGAGTGTCAATGACCTCTCCATCTGACCTAGAAAAAGGCCGAGGACGGCGGCATTGCACCGGGCGAGCGAATACGCACTACTCATTTACTCGGGAGAGACAGAGACAGGTAATAACAGGTTAACGTACGAAGGTTGCACCATAGGACTATTCTGTACGATTGAATTAATGATCATATATGAAATATTTTATTTTGAACATTTTACATATAATTTTTTTGCAAAAATGGGTCCCTTAAATGATGTTTAGTGCGTAAAAAAATTTGGATGGGTTTGTCAAAGTCACATATATCACACACACACACACACACACACACACACACACACATATATATATATATATATATATATATATATATATATATATATATATATATATATATATATATATATATATATATATATATATATATATATATTACAAATCTAAAAGTCTATTCCTCGTCCACACCTGGCGACAGTAAGAACGAAAAGAATAGGCCTTCCTCGTAAAATTCGAGTCGTAAATATGTAAAGGGAAAGATTTTTGTAAGAAAATATCCTTTCCCCTACAAACACCGTGGTATATGATACAAACCGAGAGTTGTAGCGGTCAGCCGCGGGTATAATGTCCGTTACATTTTACACTCTAGTTGAGCACGCCGTATTATTTTATGGCAAGTTTACGCTGAATGTATGAATGCTGATATAAAATATTTGTTGTTTGGGTTTCGTATTAAATTCGAGTTATAAAATAATATTGGTTTTAGGAATTATGGTAAAATAGTTTTACTAAGACGTTTAAGTTTCGTATTAACTTCGCCTGCTAGTTTTTGCAACCTACTGCACAACGGGTCTTGATGACGGTTTACTTTTCATAGATAAAAGGACAAAAGAGAAATTACCTTTTCAAAATGAATTTTAAAAATAGGATAACTTTTAATTACGTTTTTTGTGTGTTTTTTCTAGATTGTCAATTAACCAAATTAAATAATAAAAAAATTACTTAAATCTTACTACTACGTGAAACTATATTTCATCCATGCTAATATTAAAAATATGAAAGTAACCCTGTCTGTATGTAACATTTTCACGCCTAAACAGGTGTGTTAATTGAATTGTAGAAGGAAATAAGCCACTTTTTGTTGCAAACTTGAAGCGGGTAAAATAGGAGTGAATTTAATTACGTTTGTTTATATTATTTATATGGTAAAACAACGTTTGCCAGATTAGATAGGGTAATATAATAATATAAAAGAAATAGAAGACTACTAAAACTATATTTAACATTCTATTAATATTCTTTAATAATTTCTAGTTATATAACCATAAAAAAAACAACTTTAACCGATGATATTGTAGACGGCGCTCAAATTGAATTATCGAAGACGCCATTAACTCATTTCCGGTACATATACTGGGCCCGGTATTAAGTTCTCCGTAATATTTTAACATTATACGAGCTGGTAGCTTTGAGTTTTACCAAATCCAATAGTTTTCTCGGATAACTTACCCCAACCTTTTCAGTGATATTATTTTAGATTGTTTTTATTACTGTGGGACAGCAGACAGGCTGACGGCCCGCTTAGAATTTAGCCGTTACCGTCACCTATATGTATTTGCGACGTCAGTAGCATCGCATCGCATACACGCTGCTGTCCCATAAGAGTACAGCAACTTGAGTCACCAATGTAGGAACACAACACAAAGTTATTATGGCGGCGAAACTTAAGTGAGAAAATCAAAATTACCTACTTATATTTTCATTTATTTAAATCAGACGCCGAGTCCATAATATACACATCAAAAAAGTCTAAGCAACGTGCACGATATCACAAATTTACCATTAATTTAACTGCAAGACGCCAGCCGATGTTAACCGCTCGAGAGATAAGTTTGAAGCTACAAAATTCAAGTGGTGTTGATGTAAGTCGCCAAACTGTGCGTAATCGACTGCATGAGTACGGCCTACGAGCTGGACGCCCAATTAGGTGCCCACCGATACGTCACGGGAATCGCGCTCGTCGAAATGAATGGTGTAGAGAACGCAGAACATGGACCCAGGAACAATGGGATAAAACTATGTTTTCCGATGAGTCGCGATTCGGGTTTAGGCCTGATACAAGAAGGGTGCGAGTGTACTGTCGGCCCAGAAATACTGAAAGGCTCAGGTGCATTCAGAAAGTTCATCCATACAGCGGCTCATCCACCATCTTAAAATTTAAATTAGTACATGTTGCTTAGACTTTTTTGATGTGTGTAGTTAGTAACTTTGCTTCTCGAATGCGTGAAATGGTAATAATCCAATCGTATTTTCCTAAGAATATCTATAGTAGTAAATGAGTACCCCATTATTATTATTATAAAGAAATATTATAATGTTGAAAATGTTTTCTATGTACAAATGATCAACACGAGACACAATCTAAACATGTCCTCTAAAGGAAATAAAATATAACGCCTTTCTATTACACACTGCGGATGCATTAGATACAACGCGCTCGGCTAGCAGTAAATCCAGTTTAATTCAGCCATTGTATCACTGTGACTATTTATTACTCTCCTTTGTGGAGTGTGTTGTTTTAAATAATATTTTTAGAAATATGAAATTATACTCTGTAATAATTAAATACTCTGTAATAATTGTGGAAAATAAGGCACATACGAGTATAAATCTCAATGTATGACAATATAAAATCAATTAAATAAACTTTATATAAATGCTAGTATACTTTAAAATGTTTTAAATGAAATGCTAGATAAGACCTGCAAGATATCGTATAAAGTCTACAAACTCGAGTAATCAACTAAAGACTCAGTCAACACTTTAAAACACAGTTATATAACGAATTAAGCGAATTCAGAGAAAGTATTTCCTAACAAACTTAATTACATTCCGAGACTTTAACAGTCTAATAAGGTTGGAGTGTTCAAACAGAATTATCTATTGTTTACTCTTGCCTCCTATTGTTGGTCACAGCGTGAGGTAACTTTTTTCCTTTGTCCGAGAACCTATTATGAAGTTTTTATTCGTCTTGGGAACTTACTTATCAGCTAAGAACTTGTGGACTAAATTATTTTGAAATCTCGATAAAACATTGTGAAATAAAAAAAAAAGAACTAATCCGATGTAGAGGAATAAAATTTCAAATACGACTTATCCCTCGTTTATTTGTAGTTTTATTTATATGAAATATTTCATAATAGTTTGTATCGACAGCTTTTATTTTTTTTATTATTAATGACGGCAAAGTTGTAATATTTGCATACTTTATTATTCACTACATGTAGCTTATCAATTCCTTTATTGTTAGCGCTACTTTTCTTTTTTATATTTTACTTTTAATCTGACATCTGTCAAAACCTTTCTTTTTTTCTTTTTTTCCTTACAATTTTAGACATTCCGCCCACCAAGAACTTGTAATTTATGTTTTTTATAAGACAACAATAGAGTATAATTGTATATATACTATTACTAATATTACTTTACCATAAAATTTATACAAAAACTATGCAGTCCGCTCACAATGAAAAAACAATATCTTATAGAAATACATACAGAATTAAAAATGAAAAATACAAAAATTATAATTAACTTAAAAATAAATCATCAATTCCCATTGCTAGTGATGGTAGACTTTGGTACCACACGAGTTACATCATCCTTCCCCGGGTGCTTTTCCCTTACAACACCTAGCGACCACTTTGTTGGGGGTGATTTCTGTACCCGAACAATGAGCATATCTCCTACTTCAAGTGCCCGCTGCTTATGGTGCCATTTATATCTTTGGTTAAGTGATGTCAGATATTCAACCGACCATCTCCTCCACAAATCCTAGTAGTAGATCCTCAGGGTTATTACTTAATTGGCATAAAGGTCTCGAATTCAAGCAGGATTCTATCTGTGTTAGTACAGTAGCAAGCTGCTCATAGGTCAGTGTGCTTTCTCCTATAATTATTTTCAAGTGAATCTTGGTAGAGCAAACTCTGGCCTCGCATACGCTTCCAAAATTTGGTGTCTGAACAGGGATGTAATGCCATGTCGTACCATCATAAGCTACTAATGAGCGAACTCTAAAGTCTGATACAGCTCTAGTACACATATTTTTTAATTCTTTACCGGCACCACCAAAATTGGTGTCATTGTCACTATCAACTTCTACAATACACTTTAAAATTCCGTGTTTTAGTACCATATGTTTGCGCTACTTTTAAATTTTAAACTTATTCAAATCTACAACAATCTGATATATCTGTCAAAACCGTGTTTATCTTTTTTTTTCTTACAAGTTTCGACAGTTATATTTTGCTTTTTGTACGATTTGTATTATTTATTATTATTATTATATTATATTATTCCTCAAGTTAGATTTGAATACCATAATCTGCGACTTATATAAAAATACAAAATATTGTAAAAACTTTTTTGGGTAATTGTGTTTTTGTGACCGTCTAGCTATATTTGATTATTTAAGTAATTAAGCTGAATCAGATAGATAAGATATAATTGGCTTATCGGTTTTTACAGGTACAGGCTCTAGAGCTTCAAACCCAAAGGGAAAAATCGAAAAGTTCTCTTGTTTAGTCAACTTTGAACTTTTCTTCCTGCTCATATCCCGCATTATACGGGGTCTGCACAACATTTTGTCTCCCTCCGCTCTCTTACAGTAGTTGTTAACTCAAATCCTTTCCTAGCAAAAGGATTAATTTGTTTCTTACTTTTTATAGCTCTCGAGCTACATGAACATGAAGATCTATAATTCCTATTAAACCTTTATATACGCTTACATTTTTGTGTTAACAGTGGATACTTGTAGTCTATCACACCGTCTCGGTTACCCACGACCTCACAGTCAGGAGTACGATTCTTGGTCGCTACTCTACTAGATTTTTCACCACCATTGCTACAATTCACATTGTTCCAATTGTTTTCGTCCCTACTTTTGATCTGCCTGCTCAATCCATTCATAAAATATTCAAGTGTGTTCTTATTTTGATTAATAAGACGGAAAGACAACAAAGCCTCAATAATAAAGTCATTTTAACTCCCTTTGTATGCGGAACCCTCATTAAGTCACTCCATTAAAATTTACTCATATACCCCTCTCAAACACATTCGTTATTCACTCATCAAAAAGTATTAAATTACGTAAGCCTTGTTAAAATTGTGTAAGAAACTTCAAACCTTGTACGTGCCAATTGCAATCCAAAACTTCACATGTTGAGCAAAGAGAAGACGAAGTCTGCAATATGATGGAACGGTGAAAACTTCCATCTGTCGTAAATTTGACTCCGCAGAAATACGACACTTGTACGAATGAAATACTTTGCGAAATATTAATTACTTTGGCGAGTTTCAACGTCTTTAATTTCCGTTGCATTTGTAAAAAGCTGATTGGTTTATAATTCGTTTTATACGAGCTGAAGAGGCTTCTTTACAATTGCACTGGAAAATTTGGGTAATTAGAGAAATTTTGTTTTTAATTTATTAGAAATTTAAAAAGACGTGAATTAATAATAATATTTTATTTCAGCAAAGAAGAAGAATTAGTGCTAGCAGAATAATTAAAGACAGTTTAAATTTAATTAGGTACACAGATACTGCCGGGCCCCGAGATCGGCAGGCCACATATCCTTGGGCCCGGGCGTAGGCGATAGGAGAACAGCGGTGTTTTTTATTGGTTATTCGGATGGCCAAACATCTTTCCTGGAGTTCCACATATCCCTAGGTCTCCCCGGGCCGTGGGAACCCGTAAGAGAGGGTTTTTCCCTTTTCCCCGAGACCAAAAAAAGGTTCATAGATCGTGACTGAAGGAATACCTGCTACTTGAGTTATCAATGTAAATTTACGCTAGAATAGGTTTGAATTATGAAAACCATAACCTGATTTCTTGATTGATTTCTATTTTATTAATTGCATTATGCGAATCAAATGTCCTTGATGCCTGTCGGAGTCCACTGATGTTGGGTCTCTCAAATATTGTCACTTTGCAAATTAAGTTACATGCCGTCTTTGGCAGGTCATTGCACTACGGCGTCGAGTGTTTTATACTTTATCGAGCGTCCTACATTCGAAAATTTTGAATATGAAAGTTTGGGGGCCTATTCTTGACAGTAACATTTTCTGGGAGATACTTTATTTGGTTTATGAGTAAAGACATTTCCATTGCATATTTTTTACAGTTCTTTTTTATTCATTCAGACTTTAAAGTGTATGAGTACACTTTAAAGTCCAGGATACGTTGTGTGATATTGTCAAACTCATCGTGACCTAGAACTAAAAATGGATGGATTACATTGGGTTTTCCATTTATAACCTCAAAACCCCCTAACGCAGCTGAAGCAGAAGTAATAAAATTGTCACTTTTAGGATCGAAAAGAGATTGAGTCAATTTTAATTCTACTCGCAATAGAGTTTCTAAAGTACCACAGTTTTAAACGTGAATCAAAAAAATAATTTTTTTTCATCTGAAAGGACAGGAGAATTCGACATGTGATACAAGTATTTTATAAATTCTTCGTGGACCCTCCTTGGTGTAACGCCTAAAACACTTCGCTGCACTTGTGGCGGTCACGTGTTCGATTATCGCCCCACAACTGAGTGTTTATGTATAATTTATATTTATTCACAAAATAAAAGTGTATATGTCATTACATTTATCAGTTGTCTAGTACCCATAACACAAGTGCTATGCTGTTTACTTTGAGACTGAATGGCGCTGTGTGAGGTGTCCCAATATATTTATTTATTTTGCTTATAAATGAGTAACAAAATATAAAATTGTAGTTGTGTAACATAATCGTGTTTTTCTTCTTCCTCCTGTCCTTATCTCAGTTTATATGGGGTCGGCACAACATGTTACATGTTGTAATAGTTATGGCTTAGTTTTTACAACCGGCCGCCTGCCTGACGTTAACCCCTTTTTGGGAAAAATCGGTCAACCTTTTTATTTAAATTATTTTAATATAATCGTGTTTTTATAGTAGTTTAAAAATTAGTTTATCTTGTGTGCAGTGCAACACAAAAATACTGCTCAAAGAGTCATGTCATTCTTGTAGGCCTCTGCAGAAGACCAGTGTTAGTTTCTTATTACCAACTGAACAGGCTTGTCAATCCTAAATCCTTCCACTTTCCTCCCTTTGAATCTTCGCGGTAAGACAAACGGTCAAAACCGATCGATCGACGCGACACCTAGAATCTAAATAGCGTGTGCGGCGTTGCGAGCGTCTGCTACCAAAAAATATCCTAAATAATATTAAAACTGTGCATATCAAGTCCCGCGGGCAAAATAAGGATACAAATAGAACTTAAATTTGGTGAAGTGATGTATAACGTGGTGAAACAGCTGTGAGTAGAAAACCCTTTTTTATCCTGACAGTCTGTTTTTTTCTAAACTATTATCTTAAATTTAAGCCTAAACACCAACTATGCTGAGTAAAGGATATTTTAAGGCATTTATATTGCAATGTGATTTTATTTAATGTATTATTGTTCGGTATCGGGAGTGTAGTAATTACAGTAACACAAATGCACGACCACTTACCTCTGTCTTCGTGCTGCTGGGGCTCTTCGATTACGGCTGTAGAAGGCACTGGCACGAACTACTTTCGATTATGCTAGTTAATTTCTTGAAATATTGGAATAGAACAACGGAAATCGACGCGACGCGTCCGCAGCGTATATTTTGAATGTGTGAATCGAGAGGTGGCAGCGTCGTCGTAGAATAGGGGTGGCAATGCATTTGCTTAGATACGATTAACTCGATACTTGGAAATATTCGCGGTAAATTGATTGTGCTAAATACGCAACAATTATTATTTATATTTTTATACTCTAAATAAAAATCTTTTCTTTCTTTCATAATAACACGGCCTAGAGATTGCGTAATAAAGTCTAGTATAATCTTAGTTATGCGTCTTATTTTTAAAATTGATTTATAACCTTATTGTTACAAAGGTAGTCGGCTACGTTTCTAATATTATAAAGCACAACTTAATGCAGTATTTGTCACTTTATCATATGACAGTGAATATATGGTTAAGAAAAAAATTGTCGGAGGTACTTTGAATCAACAAAACTGAAATAAATACCAACATAACTCAGCAGTAAATCGAATTAAATTTTAGTACTAATTCTGAGACATTAAATTCCCTTACGCAATACCAAACAATTTTATCATTCACTAACTAGAATCCGAGAAATGTTCTGATAGCGAAGACATTGTTATAAAATTATGTAATATCCCCGAACCCTCATTGGAATTACGTCTCACAAACAAGTTCCAGATAGCCTACGAAGTGTAAAAAGTCTACAAAAAGAATTCTTAACCATTTTCTAAATTACTGAGTTTATATTTGTACCTATAAGTTTATATTTATAGGTTCTTAGGTTTTAGATATTTTGATAAAGCTTGTTTAAGGGTTTTAAAATACATTGTGTGTGGAACGTGTATTTAACCTTAAAGATAAGAAAAGGGCAACCTCACTTATAAGAAAGTCCTTATACAGGAAGAATAAAATAATTGTCTTTTAAGAATACCGGGATCACTGACACAATAGGCAGATTATAGTAAAGTACATCTTTTCCGGAGTCTTCTAAATACTCCGGGAGTAGTCAATAGACATTTTCTTAAAGAAAAAAGATTTAGAAGAACTTAACTTACGTACTAGCAAAGCAAGACTTTATTGATAGCTTTTCGTGACTACTTTATTATTTTTCAATTAATTTATTATGTTTCAAATTAATCAATTAATAAAGCAAATAGATAATATAAAAAATATAATTGTATTAATTTATATATTAGTATTTATGATGAGTATGAGTATCAATTTCAAAAAAGTAGTCTAAGGTCCAATCTATGATTATACCGAAATTCATCATAATTGGTTCAGCGGTTTAGGTGTGAAAGCGTAACAAACAAACACTCACTTTCACATTTATAATATTAGTTAGGAAGCATATATTATTTAGTATATTAATTGACGAATATATTATCACTTTTTAATAATTTGAAACAAAAATACCCTCTTAAATATTGTACGACTTAAAAAGGCAAACTGTTAATACAAAATGTACTGTCTAATATATATCGTACAGTTTTAAAAATAAAATAAAAAAAATCATAGAGTAGCAAAAGTACAGGAGATAAGCATGTTAAACTACAATAAAGAGGTGTATATTTTTTTTCTTTTCAAGTTGTCACTTTTCACCGTAGAAAATTAGCTTTTTATTAAAAATGAGACCACCGCAAGCTTGCATTCCAATATACTTCTCGATGGTCAATATACTACCCGCTTAGAATTCAACAGTTACCGTCGCTTATGAGTGTTTGCAATGCCAGTGGCATCGTGAACACGCTGCTGCCCCAAAAGGCTACAGGAACTTGGGTCACTAATGTCGGTACCAAACAAGGTTACTATGGCGACATACTTAAAACTAAAGGTGGTCGCCATCCAGACGGGTTTGAGGACCTAGCCACGGGTGGGTTGTTTTGTCGCCTTTTACCACAGGCCCACCCCGGCCGCAGAGGTCAGTATTCTTTTTCCGCCCCTGCATGGATATAACTTAACTGTTGATTGTCTATAACAATGCTCACTTGAGATATAATATACTATATTCCAACCGAAACAACCTCTACTTTCTTCTTTAAATGTGTAATTTTGATTTATTTATTATTTAATTTATAATTATTTAAGATGACCTCGGTGGCGTAACGGATAAAGCACTTCGGTACGCTTGCGGAGGTCACGGGTTCGATTCCCGTCTCGCGTCTGGGTGTATGTGTATAATATGTATTTATTTACAAAAAAAAGTATATAAGTAGTATATCAGTTGTCTAGGGCCCATAACACAAGTGCTACTAGATGACACTGTGTGAATTGTCACAAAAAATATTATTATTATTATATATTATTATAATTATAGTACCAGTTCGTTGTCATAATTTCATAAGGAAACAAACAACGGAATTCGGAATGTTATTGTGCAATAGGGTTAGTGACGCTTCATTGTTAGTGAAGTAAATATTTATTCGGAGTGTAATGATGTTCAAATATGGGGGAATTGGAAAGCCGTATGTACATTTTTACACGGAAATAAACAGATAAATATACTGGAACAGATCATACAACGCCATTTAGCTCCAAAGTAAGTAGCATAGCTCTTGTTTTGGGTACTAAACAATTGATGTATTACTTGTATACTTTTCTTTTGTAAATATGTATATATAAAATTGTCGTTATTAAGGGCAATTGTAACGGGAAATATTCGGAAATTTCAAAATGTAGGTCAAAGACAATACTGGACAAATCATTTCCAACCTTACCTTGAATCGAACCTGAATTTTCGAGATGACAAATAAGCAGCGTTACCCACGGTGATGAAACGTGGATCACCCAGTTCATCCGTATTGACGGAGGGTTCATTTGAAAAATAACAATTATAGTTAATAGTGACTACTTACCATAGCTTTCACCTCTGTATTATAAACTTATTTAATTACTAGATGTTATAATTAAAGCGTGTGATTGCGAAACCCGCTATAGTAGTATTTTTGGAATCTCGTAAATGAAACTAAACCCGTGCTGATGTAATAGGATTTGATTCGAAACGTAAAGTAAAAGGTTATTATATTTATATTTAGTTATATTTTTTTTATTGATAAAGGACGGCCTGACTGAGGCTGACGGCCCACTTAGAATTTAGCAGTTACCGTCGCCTGTTTGCAACGTCAGTGGCATCGCGAAAATGTTTCTGTCCCATAAGGGTACAGGAACTTGGGTCACTAATGCCGAAACACAACACAAAGTTATTATGGCGGCATACATAAGACCAAAGGTGGTCGCTAGCCAGAGGGGCTTGTGGCACTACCAGGCCGACCCCGGCTGCTGAGGTCAGTATTCTTTCTCCGCCCCTGCACGGATAGAATATAGAGGCATTAGCGCAATAAAAAGTTGATAGATATGTATATAGTTTGGTGTTATCTAACTATATATCGTCATTTCGTCAAAAACCATTTTAGCAGGTTTCACAACTATACGCCTCAATTCTGATTACATATATATTTGATAATGAAACGGTACTCGTATATATTGGCACGGTTCACATCAATAAAAAATACATTTTTCATTTCTTGTTTACGCAAATTTTCTACTGTACCGTAAAAATTAAGCGGCCCAAACAAAAATAATACAAAATAAACTAGGCGCCCAACTTTATCAAAAACCATCCTGTCTGCGGAAACAGGCAAAACTTTGTTCAAACGATATATATATATATATATATATATATATATATATATATATATATATATATATATATATATATATATATATATATATATATATATATATATATATATAAGCTTAAGTTTCTTTACATTGTATTGTGTTTTTGTATTGGTATTGTCTACCTCCGTGGTACAACAGCTGAAGCACGTTGTAACTTACACGAATTTGATCTTATCCGTACAGAAGCGGAGAAACCATACTGACCTCTGCCGCCGGGGTCGGCCTGTCGTAAACTGTGACGAAACAACCCACCCTAGCTATGTGGTAGGATCCCAAGCCCGCCTAGATAGCGACCACCTTTGTTCTTACGTATGTCGCCATAATAACTTTGTGTTGTGTTCCAGCATTAGTGATCCAAATTTCTGAATCCTTATGGGACAGCAGGGTGTTCGCAATGCCACTGGCGTTGCGAGCATCCATAGGCGACGACAACTGCTAAATTCTAAGTGGGCCGTCAGCCTGTCTGCTGTCCTACAGCCAATAAAAGTCTGATTCCCGTTTCTAGTCTGAAAGTTTCAAGTTCTAGTCAAAAATTTTTGATTCTTCAATAGTTTAAAAAATCATAATTAACAAATTAATAAACTTTTATGAAAATTTATCGCAGGATCTTATGAAGTATAAATATCAAAAGGGCTCCACGAAGTTTACAATTTATAAGCCAATTATTTATACCTTTCATCCCATTGTTTATGCCAACGGAGAATGGGAAAAAATTTGTTAGTTAACAATTAAATAACTTTTTGAAAAATGATGATTTAACTTTTTTCTTCAGGGCTCGATTGTTTCAAATGTTAAGAAGATACTAGAATTTATTTTTAAATTTTTAAAATCAAATTTTATGTTATAAAACATTATTTTTATTGCTGAACTCTCTTTAGCGGCGGCGCGCATGCCGTAACAGCCGCGCGGCGCCCTATTTTCAACGTCAAATTAAAATTATTAATAATGGAGATAGAGTCCGGGAGTTACGACTCCTTTAACGAGCTTTTTTTTCAAAATTGCTTAAATAATAATATTTTTCGAGGTATTGACAAAAAACTAAATATCATTTTTTCATCTTATTTTGTTAATAACAATTGCAATTTTTTACCTGCACCAAAATCGTTCAAAAACATTTTTCTAGAGGTGATTCCGAATCGAGTGAGCCATCGTTCATATTTTTAGGACCTTTATCTCTATTTTTCACGTTTTTGAACTTGATGACTACACTATTCGATTACATAACGAAGTTGTGTCTTTATCTAGTAGAATACATTTTATCAAAAATTGATCTTTTGTCTCAAATTTAGTCAATATAATGGTGATACGCATTTTAGCCGACCACAAGTCTAAAGGAAATAAAGGTTTTGATTTTTTTTATATCTATTGGCCGTGTGAATAAATATAATAGTTTAAGTTAATTAAGTTTTATTTATATTTTTTTAGACATAACCAAATCGTTAATAAATATCAAATACTTTCCGCTATAATATTGAAATACTTTCAAAACGTCCAGGATTTCACTTTCAAAAAACTTCTGAGCTACCATATTTCACTACGTTTCCTGAACGCCGATTATCTAATATCAGCCATCTTGTTATCAAATAGATTTAAAACGACGCCGGTAACAGTTTATGAGTAGCGACAAATAACGGCTTAATTTATCGAGATTGCTTTTTCCTTGATATGAATTCATTTTAGTCTATAATTCTCAGGAAGAAATACTTTATTCAGTTAAGACAATTTCAATATAATTTTTTGTTTGAGAATTTTTAAATTAATATTAAAAATTTGCTGTCATAAAAATTCATAAGGCTTTTATTGTAGTTTAAATAACCTTAATACTTATTTTTAATAGAATTCCGTATAATTCTGATCTGGCAGGAGGGGTACACTCAAATAGCTAGTATGACAACGTGAGGGGTGTAACTCGTGCCAAAGGACTCACTATCTGGTATGCCAAAGATCGTTCGAAGTGGAACAGAAAAAGTTGGAAATCGAACCTCGGGCACTGAAGCGGAAGTTTCAATTATAACCAGGAATTGACGCTCAGATGACGATGATTTATATTTAGTAGAATTTAGTATAATATGCCGGTAAACAGCATACGGCAATATGCTATGCCGGTAAACGGCGAGTTGGTCGGAGGAAGAAGTCGTGGCTCCGTGACATCCGAGAGTGAACTGGAATAGCGAGCGTATCCGAATTGTTTCGACTCGCTAAGGACAGAAAACAATTCCAGAAGTTGGTAGCCAACCTTTACTAGTTGGAGATGCACTTGAAGAAGAAGAAGAAGTACAATATTACTTATTTAGTACAATATAATAAGTGTGTGACTGTGTCGCTTGGTAAGAAACATAAATAAGATTTCCCGAATATCAACCTAAGTGGTCGCTAAAGGCTATCTTTATTAGTTTATAGTGAGTAATATCGCCCATCTTTACCACACTCACCGCACGTGCGCCCCGTAAATATACATGTAGGTATATATGTATACATAGATGTACATTCAAAAAGTGTAACTTAAATTAATATCAAAGAAAAATGATATATGGATACTCGATAGTAAAAAACTAAAACTATCGATGTTACGATGTCGATATTTTTATTATCGAGTATCGATATATCTTGTCCAAAAAATATCGATATAAAACATCGATACTTTAGAAAAAAAAACATCATATGTATGTGTATGTAATACCATATACATACACGTTAAGCGACACGAAAAACATCATATGTATGTATTACCATATACATACACGTTAAGCGAACGCTCGGCCGAGCTATATGGTAGACGGAGTGGGGGGTATTAGGTTTTTTTCGTTACGGAATTTCTTTATTCGCGCTCAAAGCCCGCGATAAAAGCTATGCAATAGTTTAAAAATGACGTTAATTATAGGGCGCAAGAGTTGAGAGTAGTAGTCTAAATGAATAAGCAACATACTTCGGGCTTCGATATTAAATACACCCACACACGCGCGCACGCACCCACACACGCGCGCATGCACCCACGCATACGCGCACACACACAGCCATGTGCACACGCTCACTCACTCATTCACTTACCTTTGTCCAGAAGCAGATGATATTACTGCCGCACAGTATCTTCTAATTACTGCAGTGTATCGTCTTCAACGTAACTACCTTTTGCATATATGTTTTAATAAATAAAATAAGAACAAGAGGAATTTCTTTCTCTACACCAAGAAATTAAAAAAGAATAGAAACTTTGACCCGATTAAAATGACCTCTAATGACTCCACGTTGAGTTTTTAAAAGACTTGAGAATTTCTTAAAGACCAATGTAAAAAAGAAAATGTAATGTAATGTACTGCGTCGTTCGAAACTTCACTTTATAAATGATGTTGAAATAGTCTCCCAACACCCTGTTCTTCGAACTTTACAATGACACTCCTACGTGAGAGGCTCGATTAGCATACATATTGTTACTGTCCAGAGGACGAATCTCATTTGAATTAAAGAATACTAGATATGCTATATTTTGACGCACATAATGTTTTTTTTAACTATTGATATTCAGACAAGGTTTTCCCGTAACTTATAATGTACGATCGTTTACTTAAGTTCTTTTTAAGGAATTATTTTATGACCTACGTATACTATTTTATCCTATGGGTGTAAATTTGGTTTATAGATAGAAACATGGCACTGTATATTAATTTAAAAAAAAACTCTGATAGATGAATATCTAAACAATGTACGATTAGATCGCGCTTTAATAGTGGATAGTATTTATTATGTTACATACTATTGGCAATTCTCGTTCCATTTTTCCTTTCCAGAGTATGGTAAAAGTCACAAATGAAGTTTGGTAATTCACAGAAAAAGACCATTAGCAAATATGATGAGTAAAATATGCCTCCATTATAAGCTTGCGTGTGCATAAGTGACCCAGGTTTTAGTTACTATAAGCGGACGGCAACGTTTTAGCGGTTATTCTGGTGTCGCGAACATATATAAGAAACGGGAACTGCTTATTATTACATAATGTGGCCGTTAGACTACTTTTGCTGATCCAAAAAAAAAAAAACACTAACTACTGGGCGCCACAAAAACTTTCCATCGACAAAATCATTTTTTTTTTAGTTAAAGGGCAAATTCAATGAATTGATTTAACTAAAGCACATTATAAGCCATGTGATTTTTTAGTTACTTTAATTTTGTTGAAGGCTAATAATAATATTTATATTTTTTACTTTCATTTTATTTTTCAAAAGGGTGTGAATATTGTAATGACGGCTAACAGAGGAAACTGGAAGGAGAGTTTTATTTTTATAAATGATTTATTATTTTATCGTCATTGGACATGTGAGTTACTAAAATCATATCGCAAAATTGATCGCAATTTAAAGCACTTCCAGTCATATACGCATTCTCAATGTATGAGACTGTCTTTCGCATGAGTGAACCATCACATTGAGTCCGTGTCGGGCCCTCGCCTTTATTGTTCGCCTGGACCCACATACTTCATACATATTATACTAACGTACTTTTTATATTTGAACTTAACTTTTTCAACATATTCTGAGATCGCCTATTTATATTTATTTATGTGTACTCCTTACCATAAGGGTTTGACAAGCCCCCTCAGATCACTCGATATTAAATATTTAAAATACTTTAAAGCATTAATTTCAATGTGCAGATTTGTTTGTTTTTTCGCCGTCATCCATGTAGTAATTTATTTACGCGGGAACGAACATCATCATCATCATCATCCTAGCGTTAGTCCCGGTTGCCACCCAAACTTTCGTTTCGGTGCCCGGGGTCCGCTTTCCGACTTTTTCTACTCCACTTCGCTCGATCTTCAGCATCCCTGGTAGTGAGCCCATTGGCACGCACATCACCCTTTACGACGTCAAGCCAGCACTTTTTGGGTCTACCCCTCCTGCCGGGGCCCGGCGGAGGCGGCATCGCCAGACATTTGTTTCCCACGTAAGCATCGGGTTGCCGTAAAACATGGCCATACCAACGGAGCCGACACTCCTGCAATTTTTCTGCAATGTCACGGACACGAAGACTACCGCGAATGCGGGAGTTCCTAACGCGGTCCTTCCGCGTTACTCCACACATCCACCGCAGCATATTCATCTCCGTGACACGCAGTTCTTGCTTGTGTCGCTCTAACATCGGCCACGCTTCACAGCCGTATAAAAGGACAGGCCTAATGATGGTCTTATAGACCTGTCCCTTCAACTTTACCGGCATCTTGGGGTCACAAATGACACCATTTACCATTTACCACATTACGCGGGAACAAACGTACATGTATATTAAGAATAAAATCATATTTTGGTAACGATTTCAGTGTGATATGAATAGGTATTCAGTGTTAATAAGTTAGTAATTCATATTATTCTGTCTTAATTACTAAAACTTATACCTGAAGAAAGAACCTATTTAATTACAGGAACTCAAACCAACAAGCACTCTCGAATGGTGAATAAAGTTCCACAATTTCCGTCCACCCTCCACCGTTTCCCCATCGTGAAAATGTGTCGTCACTGTTATATAATTAATTATTTAATTATAAATTTTCCTTTAAATAATTAAAAATTCGCATCACGAACTGTCGTCTAATTACTTGTACAGTCATTTGGTATTATATTTAAAGATATAATATATATTTTTATATCTTCTATTATTTAGCACAGATGATATCGTTTCACAAAATTTCAGCAGTTATCTTTTCAACTACCTCCCATCGAAAAAAACTACTTTACTTTGATAGATAGATAGATAACACTTATTGTTATTCAAATAACTTACAAAAACAATGAAACTTATTTACACAATCAATATGTACTTGAATTACAATTGGCCGTAATACAAATACAATCAAATTTACAATCGCTACAGAGCGATCTCTTCCAGGCAACCCGGGCTATAGGACATTATTGGTGTTATATTGATGTGGAAGGGAGGTTTGGCAATAAATAATAATTATATTTTATTTACATAATAAATAGATAATATACATAAAATTTAATAATACATATATAATAAATAAATAGATAAATATACTTAAATATATTTGTGGAATACATAAATAAATATATGTTTTGTTGTTACACTAAAGATAAGTAGTGATTTTTAACCAATTTTTTAAAAGTTGGTAGTGACTTAACTTATCTTATAGCAATAGGCAGTGCATTCCAAAGTTTGATAGCATGAACAACAAAGGAGTTATTATAAAAAAAAGAAGTATGAACAGGAATTTTAAGAGATAGTTCAGTAGATGTACGCAAATTTCGGAGGCCAGACGAGTTAAGAAACTCGAATTGATTCTTTAGGTAAATAGGGGCGTTTGGAACAAAAATAAATTTGTAAACGAGTGAAAGGATATGAGTTTTTACTTTACTTACTGTTAGTTTATTTTATTTCAATTTTATTTTAGTAATTACTGACCGTTTTTCTAGGATTAATTCCCTAGTTTTTAGAGCGGAGTATTTAGTGGATAGTCAGATGTTGACCATTTTTACCGGAGTTCTACATACCTTCGATATCCTGCAGTCTCGAACATTCGTGGTTTTTATTTAGAAAAATGGGCCTTTCCTTGCACAAATAAGGCAGAAACCTCTATACTAGGCCCTATTCACAAACACACAAAGTTCTAAAACCCACACAACCAGATCATAAAGAAATATTGGCATCATATAAATACATATTCACACATCACCACACTAGACCACTGAACTAGTCGTGTCATCACTTTATAGCATAGCTATAACCCTTCAGTGTACAGCGACCCTAAAAACCATAAAGCAATTGTTGTAACATCATCGTAGAGGCTATTAATCATAAGCGTCTCCTAAGGTTTTATTAAAATCTATGGAAACGTTCTTATAAAAATTGCCTGCTACCTACCTTTTGTTTTAGCACTAATTTTTTTATAATTATGACTAATTGATTTTTAATCTTGATGAGGTCAAAAATAAAATTATATTAAAATATATTTTCAAAAGTTTCTGCGTTATTCAACGTTCTTACGTTACTTATTACGCGTTTTATACTTATTTATAATTACTTATTACTCATAATTATCATTTGTATGTAATTTTAAACCCGTGTTTATTTTGATCCTCGTTGTTGTTTTGGATACTTTACACGCCATTCAAACCTCACAGCTTGAAAATTCTAGAAACGCAAGATGAGGTCAGATATTTGACTTTATTACTTCACTGTTTCCGTGCAGGGACGGAGTAAGTATTCTTCTTCTAAAGCCTAACCTGTGTGTCCGAGGTGGGCCCGTTCGCAATGCATCTAACGTCGTGAACATTCATTGATGACGGTAACTACTAACTGATAATTGGCCCGCTTGCCTTTCTACTGTTCCTCGGCAATGATATAAAAGTAGGTCGGTACTAAAATCCACTACGTATCAGGAGAACTTACCAAAATATCATGTCAAACCTCCCACTCTCCAATTCATATTCAATATCTTGTAACATCAGTTTTTAATTACTCCCAAAAATCCATAAAACAATCATTAATCACAACTGCAGCAATTATAAATTCAGAGCAGCCATTAGTCGATCTAATGAGCCCCTTTGAGTGGAATCATTTTCAGACGTGGAGTGGTTCGACCCAGCACTAATTAAATGAGCTGAGATGATCTTCATTCCTCGCGCCTCTACCATGCACTTATTTCACTTGAGCCCCTACTATATTTATATTAAATAAATAAATAGGTATATTTCACAGAGCACCATCTAGTTAAAGTAGCAGTTGTATTATCACTCGATATGTTATCTTTAATCCTTGCACATATTTTATTACAAAAATAGGTATCCGTACGTAACTTGAGTTACAAACTGGGTAAAATAATCATATTATATTAAATTAAATACTACTTACCAACATTTAAAACGTACCTTAAATCTCAAAAATAATAATTAACTAACAAACATTTGCAATTCTATTTCGTTTATTACCACAAAAAGACTTATAAAGGAATTAAAGTCATCGACTCTACTGTCAAATTCTTAGATATAGTTCACAGTGCTGAAGTATTTGTTTATTTTTAAATTACAGCATATATTTTTCGTTAACGATCACCAAGCGGAAAACATTTCTAAATATGAACATAGGTATTTCAAACCAATTGTGAACTAAGTGTTGATAAGATGTTCAGACTTGTAATTATCAAATGTTTTGTGTACTACATTCGAGTTAAAAAAGCTTTTCGAATGTTATATTTCTTCATTTCTTAGGCAGAACTATTAATTACGTGAGAACTTGAACATTTGAATATCGTTTATTAATTCCTTCAACCAAAAATAGCACATTACACAAAAATTCTCGCCTTTAAATATTTTTATTTCTTCTGGAAACTGTTAAATATAAAACTAAAATTATTCGGATGTTCTTACACGTATTCTGTGATAATCAAACAATCGTGTCAGGTATCCGTTTTGTAATATGAACGGACAATGTATTAAATAATTTTAATAATAACAGTCTACGTTTTAGAAAAACCTATATACTGAATACGAGAATTTCTGAATACTTACCAATTACTATTCGAAATCCGTTTAGGAAATAGGGAACGGGTTTACTAATCCTGAAATATCTTTGTTTGTAATCACAGCGCCTAATAAAAGCTTGGGGTGGAAATATAACAGTTGGACTTTAGTCTTTATTGACAAGTATTTAAATATCCTTCATATATTTTCCGTGCTTTTATAAACTAAAAATAAAAATTTATGTGCAACTCTTTAGCGGGTTGCGTGAATGACAATCATATTTGACTAATCAAAGCCTTTTATCGGCTAATTTCAAATAATCATTTTTCCTTACCAAAGGCGAGAGAGAGAGATTTTCTCTTTAATAGAGAATTTAGGACAGTTCAATATATTAAATGTTTTCTAAATTTAGGATTAAAGGCACAATTCTCTGAAAAATAATTGCGCTTTGAATTTACAACCAATATTTCAGGCATCTTTGGATTCCACGTTCAGCGAGTATCTTATTAGATATATATATATATATATATATATATATATATATATATATATATATATATATATATATATATATATATATATATATATATATATATATCTTTGGATTCCACGTTCAGCGAGTATCTTATTAGATATATACTTTTGTTTTGTAAACGAATACATATTATATATAATAACACTCAGACGCGAGACGAGAATCGACCTCCGCAAGCGTACTGGTGTTGCGTTAACAGTTACACCATGGACATCGTATAATTATACATTTTTAAACATTTATTCAGATTTGAGAGAGAAGGGCAAGTTATTTAATATGACAAATTCACTCATTCACAATTATTTCTATAACAATATATAAAATGTACATATGAACGCCGAAGACCGTGCGAAGTAAAGGATTAAAAGTCGGAAAGCGGGCTCCGGGCACCAAAGCAAAAGTTTGGGTTTCAACCGGGGCTTAATGCTTAGACGATGATGAACGTAGGTTTTTGCCTACGTTCATCTCTTTGAAAAACATCTTGATAACACAAGTTTCTTATTATAATAATCAGGTATCTTATAGAAGATACTTAGTATATTTTATTATGTGGATTTTCTTCTTAAATTAAATAATTTCAAATCGAGTTTTAGTATTAGGGCCCAAAATATCTAATCCATTTTATGACTGGTGCCTGCAGCACCTTAACGTCTACGTAAAATCTGTTCCAGGTTTTTAGAATAACTTTTTGATTAAATCTGGATGGGCAAATTGCCTATTTTCTGATACAATTTACTCATTTTGTATCAGAACTCACTTCAGGCTCACTTTGCCTGCAGCTCTGAAACAGGCCGAGGACAGAGTGGTGTGGAGGCAGTTCATCAGCGTCTCCGTAAAGGCTTATCAAGACGGGCACGACCTTCAGGAATGAAGAACACGACGAAGAAGAAGAGTATCAGAACAGTTCACATCTTCTTAATATGAAAACGATGAAAACTCGTAGAATGAACTGCTGTAATTTAGCTATGTAATGAAAAATCACTTCAACTGCTACAATTTTGACCAGTTTTAACCGGTTTTAGTTAAGTGAAAGGAAACTATGTGTAAATATATTTATTTTATATTTATCATAGAACATTATATAATAACACATGATTTTTTCCATAATATTAATCAGGTTGAAATCTTTTTCTAAGTTTTATTTATCTATGTATCAATTTTCCATATTTCAAAATAAATATCTCTTCTTTTATTATTTTTTTCAAACTATACGACGAACGACGTTAACGACGAATAATGTATGTGAGATATTTTTATCCGTGCAGGGGCTGACAAAGAATACTAACCTCTGCGGCCGGGTTCGGCCTGTCATAAAAGGCGACTAAGCAACCCACCCTAGGTACGTGGTAGGGCTTCAAGCCCGTCTGGATGGTGACCACCTTTGGTCTTAAGTATGCCGCCATAATAACCTTGTGTTGTGTTCCGGCATTAGTGATCTAAGTTCCTGTACCTTTATGGGACAGCAACGTGTTCGCGATGCCACTGATG
This sequence comes from Malacosoma neustria, assembly GCA_963693495.1. Classification (NCBI taxonomy): domain Eukaryota; kingdom Metazoa; phylum Arthropoda; class Insecta; order Lepidoptera; family Lasiocampidae; genus Malacosoma; species Malacosoma neustria. The sequence continues at coordinate 22,180,137 of OY856374.1, forward strand.
TTGCAATCACCCATAGGCGATGGTAACTGCTAAATTCTAAGCGGGCCGTTAGCCTGTCTGCTGTTCTACAGCAATAAAAAAACTAATCAGTACAAAAATTTGTTGTTTTATAAATGAAACCCAGTCTTCAATATGGAAAATTTAGATTTCTGATGGAATCAGGAAATTCATTAAAAGAAAAGAAGAAGGACAAACATAATTTTAGTGGAAAGTTTAAGCAATTTTTAAATATGAATACGATATATAATATTATTACATAGTTATACCACATAAGATTCGAAAAATATCTCTCATACATTATTCGAATGAATGTTCGAATAAATATATCATCACATAACGCCTCGTTGCTGGGTTCGGGTATTCTTCTATCCGTGCAGAGGTGGAGAAAGAATACTGACCTCTGCAGCCGGGGTCGGCCAGTCGTAAAAGGCGACAAAACAATCCACCTTAGCTACGTGGTAGGGCCCCTAGCCCGTCTGGATGGCGACCACGTTTGTTCTTGAGTATGCCGCCATAACTTTGTGCTGCGTTCCGGCATTAGTGACCCAAGTTCTTGTATCCTTATGGGACAGCAGAGTGTTCGCAATGGCACTGGCGTTGCAAACACCCATAGCCGACGGTAACTTTAAATCCTAAGTGAGCCGTCAGCCTGTCTGCTGTCCTACAACAATAAAAAATGTCTTCTAGAAGGAACGGACAATACAACCATCATGATTGTCCAAGAAGAATATATAGTTACACAGACAGTCTGTGATCTCGGTTAGCTGGTTACCTTCACCGTCATTCCATAGTACTTATGTCAACGGTAGGGGAGTCCACTGGCTGAGAAATGCATGTCATATTATATATTTTTTAGCTTTTGTTGATAACCTTCATAGCACAACGGCTAACGTACTTCAATACGCTTAAGTGTTTCTGTATAATATATATTTATTTAGAAAAAAAAAAAAAGATTTAAGTGGTATATCAGTTGTCTAGTATCCATAACACAAGTACTATGTTACTTTGGGACTAGAGAGCGCTATGTGAATTGTCCAAGTATATTTATTATTTTATTAATAAACTTTCATTTAAAAGCAAACTGTAATGAATAACTGAAACAAAATTTAAATACTCTTTTCAATTTGTTTCTCATACCACTTTCAGTTGACAATTGAATGTAACACGATAATTTCAATTACTTTATTGAATCAGTTCATTTTGTCTTTGTTTGCATTTTGCCTGAAGCTCAAATTTAATAATGAAAATTACGCGTACAATTTCAGATAACAAGTAGTTATCTGATGAAATGCATTGTACTGGAATTGATTAGCTCTATTCGACGATAAGCCTAAATTGGATACCACATTGTATTATCATATCATGCCAGCCAGGAATATCGCACGAAATAGCGAAAGTTGCATTCTGCAACTTAATGTGTGCAAATATCAGTTGTTTAGAAATGGGGTGTATCTTCAACTAACTTAGCTCCTTAGTGATAAGGTCGTCTATTCTGCACTTTTGTTATAAGTTTAATATAATGTTACTTTGTAAATATGTTTTGGTGGACATTAAAGAATATATATCTAACTAACTCTAACTCCATTAAGGGCCCAATGAATTATTTTATTTTCTAGCTGGCTAGTCTGACTTATAGTATCCAAAATTACCCAAATTTATTTCACCTTTTGTCTCATGTCCAAAAAAACTGTTTGTATCATAACCCTCACTACTCTGGTAGGTGCTTATTAGCTAGAAATATAACACGTCAACCATATTTTGCACCTACGCTTATTAATTGCATGCGCTTTTACGCAACAATGCACAATTGCACAGAGTATACAGACATCGTGGGAATATAGTCATTAGAACCTTAAAAAATCGGACTTCATTTAAAAATTTGTGATTTCGATACGATTTGAATTAACGTATTTGTAATTAATTAATCATTTTTCATTTATAACTTTACTTACAATTTAAAAGTCGTAGCTGACTGATGAGTCGGAGCAACATATATCATGCGGTGTAATTCAAAGATTATTATTATTCTTATGGCCTAGTTCTATTTTATTGCAGAAAAAAATCCTATTGATATAATAATATTGTTATTGTTATGAATATTTTCATTTGGCTTAAAGCTATGGTAATGTTTGAAGAAATATGTGTATCATAAATTCTTAATTTATAAAATGAAGCCAAAAATTCTAGCAATATTTTACCCAGAGCATCACATTATTTACTCGCTTTTTGTGTCTTGTTTAATTCATTTATTCTTGTCACGCAGACGGGGTCGGTCGAAAGCAAATCTCACCGGACAAAACCAGTTTAACTGACTGAAACCGGTCAAAACTGGTTAAAGTTGTTACAAACGAACTGTGATTGTTTTTGTATAACTAGAACACTTCTCAGTTGGTTATACTGGTTTTTTTATAACTGAGCACATAGGCTGGTGACTCACTTAATAGTGAGTCGCCTATGGATGTTTGGAACGCCAAGGCCATTTCAGACATGCTGCTGCCAGCATAGAGGTACTGGAACCTGGGTCGATTATGCCGGAACCCAATACAAGGTTACTTCACCCTTTCATGGATAAAAACAGAGTTTTCACGAACTCCTATGTAATAGAAGGTCAAGTTTTTTATAGTATTGTCCATGATATAGGAAATTGATTTTGAAACCAGATAAACAAGAGCTGTGATAATAATTAGTATACTAGAAAATAAAGTGAGGATTTCCCGCATAATTTGCAACCACGTAGACAGCCGGAAACGTCAAGATATTTGCTAATACAGCTTGGAAATGTTATCATCAGCAAAAAGAGATACATAATTTATACGTACTAGTGAAAGAAAAAATTGCGTGAACACCAGCATATAGAGACCACCTGCATGTCTATTCCACAACTGGACTTCTTCGTGTATCCTCGGAGTATTTCTTTATTGCGTAGGATAGCAGACAGGCTGACAGCCCGCTTAGAATTTAGCAGTTACCGCCGCCTATAGGTGTTTGCAACGCCAGTGGCATCGCGAACACGCTGCTGTCCCATAAGGGTACAGGAACTTGGGTCACTAATGCCGGAACACAACACTAGGTTATTATGGTGGCATACTTAAGACCAAAGGTGGTCGCCATCCGGACGGGCTTGAGGCGGTACCTAGTAGTTGTTTTGTCGCTATTTACGACAGGCTGACCCCGGCCACAGAGGTTAGTATTCTTTCTCCGCCCCTGTATGGATAAAATAATACTTATACACTGTAGCAAAGTGTTTCCGAACGTAGCTCACGTCACTTTGACAGCTGGCCTGCCCCCTCGCACTCACTTGCCAACTAACATAAAATGGTGTAACATTGTCTAATAAACTAATAAGTAAATATTAAATAGAAGACATAAAATAAATATATGAAGACTGCAAGAATATCTTTTGATAACAATACATACACTGCCATAATAACCTTGTATTGTGTTTCGGCATTAGTGATCTGGGTTCCTATACCTTTATGGGACAGCAGCGTGTGCGTAATGCCTCTAGTGTCGAAAACATTCATAGGTGACGGTATTATTAAGGCCGTAAGCCTGTCCGCTGTTCCTCGGCAGTAAAAAATCATCATCACTTTAGTGTTAAGTGACGGTTACAACCCATAACTGTTCAGGGTCCGCTTTCCAACTATATCTTCTCTACTTCACATAGTCTTCAACATCTAATGAATCTATTGCCGTTCATACCATCCCTAATGACATGAAGCCATTACTTTTTGTGTCTTTTCAGATATATAAATAGTTAAACAAGCAGTCAGTCTGCGACAAACATTCGACAAACTGGTATTTTCGAGAGAAAAATACTTTCAGTTTTCTTTGTCTGTAACGAGAAAAGGATTTAAAATTATAATTAGATTTGAGCTAAATTCTGTTTTCTTTTATTTCTCTTTTGTATTGATGTTTCTAGTACAATAAATATTTTACTAATAAATCTGTTGGAAGTTGCAAAATAGATATCATTAAAATTTTACGAAATTTGGTATCACGCTAATAGATTTAATTACAAATTATATTAGACACAGACATACAGATGTTGCCCTATATACTTAACTAAGCTATAACATACATACATACAACCACATATATGCGTAAACGATGACAAGGATTAATTATAGGCATTCTTGTTTCTAATTTTATATTATGAGTAATATTAAAATCAAATTTGAATTTATAGAATAATTGAAATATATTACGCTTTGAAATATATTATATTAGAACTGTGATTTGTATTGGCGTACAATTTATATCTAAATATAGTAAATAAATGAATAATTGTATGATATATTTTTTTTGAGAAATAAATAAATCATAAATACTTTGCATACTTACATATCCTAGATTTGCGTTAACCAGCTTTTTACTTGTAGAACAAATCTAGTAATAATAGTCTAGCAGAGCTGACTTTGGAAGAAAGGTAGACACAAAAAGTTTGAAATGTTACAATAGATTCACTATAAGAGATGCTGAAGATCTTCAAGAAGTCTTCCGAAGTGGAATTTAGGATTTAATCGGATTTTAACATTAGGATTATGTGTTTAAACTCATACATACAATCTCTTTCGTAGAATTCTCGATTCGTTCGCAAAACATTTAAATTGAACAAGTCGATTGCATTGGTTAAAACTTTTTACGGCGCTGCAACTCATTGCAGGCCATTTACAATTCTAATACAGAATGAAAATTTACTATGAGCGCCAGAGATTCAAAATTTTTAACGAGTTTGTCAGTTTAATATTTTTAATATAATTTATGGGAAACATTTTAAACTTTTTCTATTTACTAGTTTTATAACTCAAACTTTGGAATATTATTAATCATAATAGTTAGCTTCTCGATATATGCAAGATATGCAATAAAAATACTAGAAAAAATACTAGAATATTGATGCAAGAAGTGTGTTTCAAATGAAACCCAAAAAAGAGAAGTTTTCCTTATAATGTATATTTTTCGATGGTTGTAAACAATGTGTAAAATTCTTACACCACAGCGTTCGTGTATGATTTTTCAAGCAATCATAAATATAATAATTATTTTATAATTCTAATTTCAATTACATATTATTACGAGACAGATATACTAGTATATCATTTTGATAAACGTTCGAGTAAAATAAATAACCGGAAAGTTTATTAACATCTGCAATCAAAAGAAATCTATGTATTTATCACAGTCATTTACCAAAAGTAATGTATACAGGAAAGAGAAATGCCCAAACCACCCCTTGAAAAGCCCACGATTTCGCGGTACACTTTTTCCTCATAAACACCTAATGGCTTCACATTTATCCCTATGTTTTATTTGGTAGAGCAACGTGAGAGCGCACGTGTGTATCAATTTTGTAAGGTTTATTTAACACGGAAATTATGATTGCTAGCAAGTTTAATGTCGCGAAATGATACGCTTTATTGTATTTTAAGTTACGATAAATTTTGTGCATATATATTGCGTTGTTTTGAAGATTATTTTGGTTTTATCGCACTATATACTTTGATAGGTAGGCAAATACCAATAAATAGATGGAAGAGATCGCTTTATGAGATCGCCTTTAGTTTTGCTGTATTATTATTATGTTCTTACTTGTTATCTAGTTTTATTATATTATCCTTGTAATAAGTTTTATTCTAAATGAATAATCCATACTAATATTATAAATGCGAAAGTAACTCTGTCTGTCTGTCTGTCTGTCTGTCTGTTCCTCTTTCACGCCTAAACGGCTGAACGGATTTTGATGAAATTTGGTATGGTGATAGATGATAACCTAGAAATGGTCATAGGCTATAAATAATCACGCCATCGTTCTTAGGGGGTAGGCAGTAGGCAGATAACTAAATTGAGTTAGTGATTTTTTGTGCTTATCCGGTATCTATGAGAATCGGCCAACATCTATTTTTCATCCCCCTAAATGTTAGGGGTGACCCACCCCCAAAATTTTTTTTTAATTTTTTGACATTTTATTATTTATATGGCAGAACAACGTTTGCCGGGTCAGCTAGTAAGCAATAAAACTTATCTATCTATTTAAATATTAGAGCAAAAAACCTATTCACTGATATGAACATATATTACGTAATAATAGAGGATTTATTGCATATTTTATGTGAGGTAGCAAACCTGCTTAATAAACGTGATATGTCTTGTTTATAGTAAATCAATGTGCCTTAGCTAATCATGTGTTATTTCGAGGCCCTTGTTTATACCTTGCAATCAGTTTTCTCATCCTTTTCAATATTTTATGGAAAAGCTCATAAGTTGGATTCCACAGTACCATTTTAAAAACATGCACTAGTCTGTCGTAACCGTGTAACAATATTTTCAGCGGTTAGACATGTTTCAGTAATATAACAAATTAATTCAATATTTATTATATTATAAAAGGGAATCTAGTCATAAATACAAACTTAATCGTTAAGAATAATTAATTTGATTGAAACATAAATTTACCATTGGGAAAATTTAATAATACAAATAATATGTATGTATGACAATCTAACTAATACTTAGTGAAAATAGACAATTTTACTTTATTGATTTTATTTTTTATTATTATCATTTCTTGTATTGTAATTTTTTAATTCTCATTCTTCCTCATTTACTTTTTATTATAGTCTATTTTCTAATGACAATGTACAATTTCAATTATTAATATTGTGACCACTAGTCTGCAGTGTCAGAAGATGACCCTCTAAGTTTTAAGTGATATATGTTAATGTAAGATGTTATTGTGTAAACACTTAGATATGATATATATGATATGATATGATATGATATATATGATATAATACTTAACTTAAGTTGTATTTAATTACATTTGCTTATTGTTTTTATAATTTGTATTATAAAATACAATATATTATAAAATAATATATTATATTAATGCCAATTTTACGTTGCGAAGATATATATATATATATATATATATATATATATATATATATATATATATATATATATATATATATATATATATATATATATATATATATATATATATATATATATATATATATATATATATATATATATATATATATCTATCTATCTAATAGGGAATAATGTAAATTCGTATTCTTAATTATTTTTTTAAAAGAGCATCGACAAGTGCAGCGATATGTTTTTTTGTTGCTGTAGGATAGCAGACAAGCTGCCGGCCCAATTATTATTTAGCAGTTACCGTCGCCTATGGGTTTTTGCAACGCCAGTGGCATCGCAAAGTTATTACGGCGGCATACTTAAAAGCAAATGCGGTCGCCATCCAGATCGGCTTGAGGCCCTACCACGTAGCTAGGGTGGGTTGTTTTGGCGCCTTTTATGACAGACTGACCCCGGCTACAGTGGTCAGTATTCTTTCTCCGCCCCTGCACGGATAAAGAAAAAAATATCGACACATTTTCGCGTAACTAAACTAAATTACGTCATAAGACGAATGTTGTATCGGAGAACAATTAATCTTTGTTAGTGTAACAGAGTGGAGCTTGCAGAGATTAGTTTACTTTGTCTAGTTGGAATGAAAGTTTTGTCTTTGATACATTCCTTTCCAGAAAAGTAGTTTAGCGTCTAACGAACACTGAATAAACTTTACTTTTAACTTTTCGTAGCATGTATAGGATGGTTATCATCAATATAGATAGATACATTTTTATTGCTTACATTTATAATAAAACTTATATCTAGGACAACACAACAAAATTAGACAGTAAAATACACAGACACATAGCGGTGTAGGTGATTTACAATTAAAAGAAAAAATATACATACATATATATATATATATATATATATATATATATATATATATATATATATATATATATATATATATATATACATATATATATATATATATATATATATATATATATATATATATATATATATATATATATATATATATATTACTGACGTTCACAAAGTTCACACACACAGTTTATTATATAGGACAAACACAAGCACTTACAATAATAATATCAATAAGAAATTAAAGATTAAATCTATACAAATAAATAAAATATACATAATATGAAATATATACTAGAACAATGAACCTAAATCTAAAAACCTTAAAAAATATAACAAAATAACTAAAATATATTATTAAAAGGAGTCCCTTTAGGCAAGGTTCCGAAGACACTGGCAGCGTTTCCCCTTTGAATAGCTAGACTAATTTTTTGTCCGAGGTAGCTGCCAGCTCTTCGGTCTCCTGTGATGTCGACGAACCTCTTTACTATTTTCTTAAAAAGCCTTATAGCGCTAGGACCGCACGGACCAAGGGTCTGGACACCGATTGGGACAAAATCATATTCGGAGCCTAGACCTCTGTATTTGCAAGCTTATCACACACATAATATATATACAACCCATAAAAACAACAATTATAAATTTAACTTTAAATATAATTATTTAATCCAAAATAATGACTGCGAAGTAAATTCCTGAAAGTAGCTAGTGATGTAGTGCATTCCACAGTTGGACAGTCTGCTCGATAAGGTAATTTTTATAAAAAGACTAGCTGTGCCCACGACTCCGTTCGCGTGGAATAGTGACTTTGGGCAGAATTTTTTGGATATATCTTACGGTTATATTGGATTACGAATCCTATAAACCCTAAAATATAAATGAAATCAGTCAATATTATCGAAGACGTACGTTTGAACCTACAAAGTCCAGCCTAAGCTAAACCCTATTTCATATGATTGATGATGATGACATAAATCTGAGGTTAACTTAAATTGGACATTCAACCTACAATATCCAGTTTAAGCTGAATCCTATTTCATATGATTGACGATATAAATTTGAGGTCAACTTAAATTAGACTATACAATGTCCGAAACATCATTTTTAACAAAAACTATTTTTTTTTTCTAAAATAAAAATAGCCTAAGTTACTCCTTGATACATCAACTATGTGCCAGTGAAAGTCCCGTTAAAATCGGTGCAGCCATTTCAGAGATTAGCCGGAACAAACAAACAGACAGACAGACAAAAATTGTAAAAAATGTTGTTTTGGTATATGTACCGTGTATACGTCCGAATGCACTTAGTAAAAAGCGGTTATTTTAATATTACAAACAGACCCTCCAATTTTATTTATTTGTATAGATGAACTGTGCACAGGTGTCATGAGCTTGCTATATGTATAAGTGGGCAAATTAAGAGAAGTGGGAAGGCAAAAGAAACTAAAGCGTTCCTTGAGATAATGAGGACAATTATACCAATCCAGTCTACATATTACTGTTCTGTACATCTTTGTATAATGTATCTTTGTATAAAATTGCCATACTCAAACTTAAACTCAATTTTTTTATTCAAAATAAATTCCTATCTATGTTATAATTATTTAAGTACAGTAAAATATAAATCAAATCGTAAAAGCCTGTCGACTCTCAACGCTCAAAATATGTTACTGAATGTAACAGTAAAACGCAAAATATGTCATCGTATGTAACAGCAAAACACAAAAAGTCTTCTCGCATAAGCGTTTATAAATCTAATCTGAATACTGTACTCGAGATGGCGTGAGGACCCTTGAGGCTAGTGGAAGGAAACAGGTTTCGAGCGAAAGCGGAGAAAGGATATAAAATGTATAACTAAGCAAATATTTGGAATCTGTGTCTATATGGGTCAACTTTGTTTACAAAAATTCGAAATAAATGCAAAAAAGAAACTAATAATAAATGCTTTATTTAAAATTATTTTCATCAATAAGTTTGTTACAACCTAGTGGTGGCTTTCTCCGTATAGGGGTGGAGAAAGCCTTTGCGGCCGAAGTCAGCCTGTCTTAAAAGGCGATAAAACAAGCTAGAGTTAGCCATTATAACCTTCTGTTATGTTACGGCATTAGAGACCAAGGTTCCAGTACTCTTACGCGGACAGCAGTGTGGCTGTGTCCATAGCATCGCAAATGTCTATTAGCTTAGTATTAAGTGGGCCGCTATTCAATCTACTTTACTTCAGCAATGAAAAATGTGAATTTATGATCAAAACAACGCAGATGTCACAGGTATTGAGTTTGATTGATTTATCTGCTTGTCTTAACAATAATGTATTGACAATGAAGAAAACCATCCTAAGAAAAATTATACATTGAGATCCCTCGTCGTGTAACTTACCTATCTACTCCGACTGATATGTGTGGCGGATATACGGCCCGCTCTCTCATTTTTAAATACATTTTTTGCCTATAGATCTCTACTATACAAAAAAATACTTTATATTCAACTATTTTTCAATTTGTTCTTAAATTTTTTTTTATTACTGAGCAATAAGACAGGCTGACTGACAGCTTAATAGCTGTCCGTGAACACGCTGCTGTCTCATAGGGATATTGGTTGATTTTGATTGCTTTCGAAATTTTTATTTCTAGTTCCAACGTACTTTATGTGCGCCCTACTGGAACATTTGTTTTTTATTGATAAGATTAATAAAATAGGTGAAATAGTAATATATCTAAATGTGTAATAGTATTATTGCTATATTTAGTGCATTTGGGCGATTTGAACGTACGGCGTAACGTGTGCTTGACGACCACATCGGAACTCAGTAAAACACTTCTTAAGCATTGAAATTGATGATTTTTTTTAGTTTCAGTGATAGTATTTTTACGCAAAAAATTATGCTTAATCAACACACTAAATTCACTTTTATTCCATTTTTGTGAAAATTCACGAGGTTGTTTGCTTTTAATGGCTGTTAAACACAAACTAAATGACGCAGCTTGCTCAGAATTTGACAGTAGTTTATTAAAATATGGTGGTGGACGGTATTTAAAGTTAATGTGCGGCAAATTGAAAAAATCAAACAGCCCTCGTAATAATTCTTGTAGAACTATTACGAACGAGAATTCGTTGGATCTTTAAGAACAAACAAATTATTATGTAGCATCACAAACAATTATACTGAACAAAAGAGTTATCGTTGTTCTTGAGATCGCATCTCCATCATGACTTGAAGCTTCTAGAACACTCACGCACAGTAACTCTGCAGTAATTGTAGGAACCTTTCGCGTAATATTGACTCCATTTAGTTTACGGCTGACGAATATTTTATACGTATGTACGCGAATAAAAGCTGAGTGCTGTGAAGTGTTTGGGCATTGAAACGCTTTGGGATTTGATTCGTAAGGGATTTCTCAGCTAAGCTTGATTTAATAAAAATAAAAGTTATAAAAACAATATTATTTGAAATGATTTTTATTTTTCTATATTAGAGAAAGAACATAGGTAACGGACTAACTTAATGAGTTATATACAAATTGATTTTTATAATTAACAAAGATATATATTTAGTGGTACTTTCAGGGATCTTTCAAGGTGTTTGAGTTACTCGCCGTTACCACGTCGTAGGCATTCTCCGTTCTCTCTTAGGTCACGTAAAGGTCAGCGCGTCGAATATTCGTCTGTGGCCCCATGATGGATTCATTTGTATCTCTACGCTAAACGCTCAAACGCCAACCCATTTTGAACCGAGTCTCCAACAAATCATGAAACTATAACCTCTGATTTTGGAAAGACATAAGGCGGGCAAATACAGAAAATTGGACCTTCAAGCTAAGAATTAGTCAAAAATGGGCTACTGTAACGACACCAGTTACAAATGTATGCGTGTTCTAGAGGCAAACGTTACTGAGGGTAACCAGTTATCCATATCTTCTGCTAAAGGAGTAACCATTTATTGTTGCGAACGCATTAGTTGTCGCGTGTAGTTGGAAGAGTTAAGAACTAAGAAGAATGTGATGCTGATGCAGGTCAAATGGCAGGTATTTCTATAAAACTAAATTCTTCACATCACCATATCTGTTTTTCATGTTCATTTTTGTCTAGAAAAATAAATTAACTAAAGAAATCTGACAAAATAAACGTACAGATATTTGCAGCAAATACTAACAAACATACATACAATTGTAAAATTCAGATACTGCATGTATGAATCACGTAACACTCGGTTACATAAAAAAGCTCCAACTAAAAATTTGTAACTAGCCTTAGGCCAATCAAAACCAAATTTGAACATCAAAAATTTTCCCTCCTTTATTTTCCTCTCCAATCATATTTATATTATCAATTCAGCTTCATCATAGTAGCTTTTAGTACCAAATAAGCCATTTACTTAACGGTAAGATGTATTTGGCGTTAGGATGTGAATACTAAACATTATTTTTTCATATCAAGCAACATTAACTTATTTTAGGATTTTCACACAAATACATATAAATTTATGTCAACGAACCCTGTAAATGATACTTAATATACTTCAGTAATATAACAAATTTAAAACGGTATACTGCAAGATTGAAAATCAAGAATTATCGCCCAGACAAGGGCAATGCATCTATGCTCGAGACACAAGGCTTTGAAGGATGAGAAACAGATACTTTTACTTACAATTTCCATACAAATTCTATCGCATTTGTTTAAAATCTTGAAGAAACAAAAAGTGATTTTAGTGATAAAATAAGTAATATCAAAGTAAAAGAACGCTAATGAGTTTAAGGTGGATAACCAGTGAGGCGGTTAGCCAGTGATGTGGTACAGTATTAACAGTGAAATAAATTACTAAGTATTATTTGTAAGTTTTTATTAAAGTAATCAGAATTATGTGAATAATCAAATATATATTGTCACATGGATACAAAAAAAGATTTTTACGAATTACAAAGACTCTTAAACAAACTCCTTATCTTGAATGCAACCACTAAAACCAAGTGTTGGATATTATCAAAACTATCACCAGACAATGATTACAACGAAAACAATGACAACAAATTACAGGACAAGAGTAATACATTACTATCTTCTAGAAATGAAATACTCTGATAGCAAATGACCCTTGCATGTGCATGATGCGATTCTAAACATTGCAGCGGTATGGGAAGCAATTAAGCCTGAAATCATTCAAAATTTTATCAAGAAAGCAGGTTTCAGAAATAACGGGGTTAACGTCGTTTTAGAAGAAGAAGTAGAACAACCAGTGATATTGCAGGATTTTCCTGGATATTCTTACATTGATGACAATGTGACACCGTGCGAAGTTCAATCAATTGAAGATCACATAAAAAGAGGCTCTAAGTGATAATGATGAAGTCGAAGATGAGTCAACTCCAATTTTGTCAGTCGCCCAGGCATTATCAACTGTTAATGATTTAAGACGCTATGTAGCTTGTTTAAACCAAAGCCAAGACGCACTGTAAAAGTTAAATTATGTTTAAAATCTTATAATTGCTAATGCATCAAAATCTTTCTGTCAAACCAAAATAAGTGATTATGATTACACTATGTATTTAATGTAATTTATAAATGTATAATTTAATACCTACATATACGGAATTAGAATATAACACATAATAATAGTACGTTTTATTTTCTCATTCCCGCATATTACGCTTTCTCCTCTAAGACGCGTTTTTGGTTTGGTCTCTGTGAAATCGTCTTAAACAGGTTTTACTGTATGTTTGTTATTTTAACTACCTGAATGTCATAACACATAAGTGAACAATGGAAGACGTGAGCAGAAAGAATATGGCGGGCTGAAAGGTGGATTATATTTTGATATTGTACACGGTGGACTTAAAATTAAGTCATTATTTTTCCCAAACTAATATTTGCAAATCAGACCATCCCTCAATCAAATAATATATATATATATATATATATATATATATATATATATATATATATATATATATATATATATATATATATATATATATATATATATATATATATATAATAACAATATTATATTCACATACAATCATTGTTTCAGTTAATATATGTATCATATATATTATTTAGTCCTAAATGTGATTCTGGTTAGATTGTCTGGAAGAAATCGCTTATTAGCGATAAGACCGCCGATGTTCCTTTTTTTGTAAATTTAGATTTTAAGCAGTTTTTATTTTTATTTGGTGAACAATAAAGAGTTTTCTATTCTATTCTATATTTTTCTTTCCCTCCTTGTTTCATATATGTATATTTTATTTTAGTATTATTATTTATTTTTACTACTATATCCCATTTAATTATTAATGTATTGGTAATTATTATATTATATTAGTACTTATGTTAGAAATACTGGCCCACTGAGATACAGTATTCACTAGTTCAGGGACCTGTATGATTTTCTCTAGTCAAATAAGTTGTTTGTACATGAACTGTTGTGCTATGTCTCTTGTATGTTAAAATTGCATCTCATGTATTAATAAATAAATAAAATAAAATTCTAAACCACGTTTTGTCAAACTATAGATTTTTAATGGGACCGTCGTTAAATTAACAAGGTATAGTTATATTACTTCGCTTAATATATTCTTTTAATGATTTATTTCGACTATGATTTTTTTTTATTTATTTATTAATGATAAATGAATAATTGGACACTGACTTTCCTTTGTTGTTTGTTGTAAATCAGCAAAACTTAGTATTCTACTCGTACCTACTCTACTATCGTACTCTATTCGTTAATGGTTTTATAAGTAAATTGTAATACAACTGAACAAAACGTTTTTATTTTAAACCGTATTGATTATCTCGTATTTACATTAATCAAAATTTTATTTTGAATTAATAAATATTTAAAAATATTGCTTTTTTAACTTGAAAACAATCATCTTTAATATGGTGTTAAAATAAATTAAACAATAAACTTATCTTAAAAACAAAACTTATACATTATATAGTGTATATCCTACAAAAAACAGGAAAATTAAAAACTTAAAGTCTATTTTATAAATTAAATAAAACAAAACAATCAGACTGGTGAAATTCTTCAGTTTAGAGAAGTGATAATAGAGAGCTCAAGAGAACATGTTACATGGACCATAAAACGGGACAGCTCACCGCACCGGTGTTTGAGCGTAAATCCGAAATAGCCACAGTGTTTTATGGCTACTTTCGCTCCTATTAGAACGGTTTAAAATATAAGAGCCAGCGGGATAACATATATGTTGCTCATATTATGTTTTAAGTGTGCCGCAATGATACTCGTTAGAATATTGTTACACCCTTTAAATATGCTCAAAGCTGGAAAGTTGGGTGGTTTTGGCTTAAAAGAAAAATGGTATCGTTTCTATAATACAAGTAATATACGAGATATTAATTCCTCTTCAACACAGTAGAGTCAGGCAATTCGGGAAAGGTATAATGTTATTGAGATAATTTACCTTCTAGACCTTTTGCGCAAAAAATTTAGGACATTCCTTCTATGTGCACATGTTTTTTGACATGAGCATTAAGCTGAAATTTTTCTATTGTAGAAGACATAAAGTTTAATAAAATGACTTTTTCTTTTTTCGAACTTTGAAATTGTGAAAGTTCGAAGTCAACTATGGCTCGCCATAGCTTTACTTTTTATTACCCAACAATAAAAAAACGCTTGTGACTTGAACCACATATATACAGCGGTGTGGTTTTGTCGAAATGCATTAATATTTTATTTTCCAAAGTTGTTAGCATAGGCAGCTAAAAGCTCTGAAACTTAAAGCTTTATTTAACGAACTACTCGTAGCTTTTATATTGTGAATTTAAACATAGCTTTCATTGTTTATTTTCTTTTACTCCATTTTGATATTTGAATAAATATAGGGGTCCCAGCAAGACTTTCAAAACCTAAGAAAACCTTACGTATCTTATGTCTTATCTTTCTCCAAATTGTGTGCAAAACTTTTTTCTCAGAACAAAAGTAAATTTATTAGATAAGAACTTATAAAATATATAATAAGACATTGAATACCTCAATAACGTGTAATACATTACAATTAATAAAATAACATCTAAAATAAAATATATTTTTTTATTTAATTATATCATTGTCATCAGCTAATTGTAGTCCACTACAGGATGAAGGCCTCCCCAAGTTTACGCCACACATCCCGGTCCCTCGTTTTTCCCATCCAGCTCAGACCGGCAACCTTGTGCAGGTCATCGCCCCCCAGCGTCCTACGATACGTTTGCCTACGCCTATCGGTCCTGTAGCAAATGTCACCAGCTCATTGCCACTTCAGCTCCCATATTTTGCGAGTTATATTTCAATTAGTATCCCAGTATAATATCTGCTGCTGTAGACACACTAAGTCTACAAATTAGGTATCCACGTTGGGTCACGTTCTAATACCAACAGAGATCGATTTGTTATTTATGGCACAATTGATAATTTTTTTTATCGCTATATTTTTAAGTTATTATTCATGTAGGGGCGGAGAAAGAACACTGACCTCTACAGCCGGGGTCGGCCTGTCGTAAAAGGCGACAAAACAACCCACCCTAGCTACGTGGTAGGGCCCCAAGCCCGCCTGGATGGCGACCACCTTTGGTCTTATGTATACCGCCATAATAACTTCGTGATGTGTTCTGGCATTAGTGATCCAAGTTTCTGTACCCTTCTGGGACAGCAGCGTTTTCGAAATGCCAGTGGTGTTGCAAACACCCATAGGCAACGGTAACTGCTAAATTCTAATAAAAAAATTGGGTTTTTAATACTTGGTAGCTGGTCATAGACAAATTATGGTGACTATACTAACGGCCTAGGGTTTGAATCCCGTTGGTATGACATTTATCACGTAGACCGTCTTCCTCGCATGATGTACATATAAACAATTGCCACATATCGACGGTAAAGGAAAACTTGAAGCATACCAAGATCACTGGTTTTTATAATCAACAAATCTTCCTTGGAAAGCATGGCAAGTATACTGTTTCATTTCGCCTAGGGAGAGCTCTGAGCCTAGTTGTGTTATCTCATCATCATCATCATCATCTCAGCGTTCATCCCGGTTGCAACCCAAACTTCCGCTTCGGTGCCCGGGGTCCGCTTTCCGACTTTTTCTACTCCACTTCGCACGGTCTTCAGCATCCCTGGTAGTGAGCCCATTAGCACGCATGTCACCCCTTACGATGTCAAGCCAGCACTTTTTGGGTCTACCCCTCCTGCCGGGGCCCGGCGGAGGCGGCATGGCCAGACATTTGTTTCCCACGTAATCATCCGGTTGCCGCAAAACGTGGCCGTACCAACGGAGCCGACACTCCTGCAATTTATCCGCAATGTCACGGACATGAAGACTGCCGCGAATGCGGGAGTTCCTAACGCGGTCCTTCCGCGTCACTCCACACATCCACCGCAGCATATTCATCTCCGTGACACGCAGTTCTTGCTTGTGTCTCTCTAACACCGGCCACGCTTCACAGCCGTATAAAAGGACAGGCCTAATGATGGTCTTATAGACCTGTCCCTTTAATTTTACCGGCATCTTGGGGTCACAAATGACACCAGTCACCTCACGCCATTTGGCCCACGCGGCAGCAATGCGTGCCTTGACGTCGTAATCGATGTCACCAGACGCGTGAAATACAGATCCCAAGTATTTTACTCGGTCCGTGCGCTCGACCGTGTCACCGCCTATGCGTACGGGTGTGGGATCTGTGGAGTTACAGGCCAAGTACTCGGTCTTCGCCACATTGAGCTTCAGACCACCGTTCTCAAGCGACTCCTTCCACGCCTTCACGCGTTGCACCAGCCTACCCCTGTCTGAATCTGTCAGCGCGATATCATCAGCATACATGAGCAACCACGGGGGCTGCTCATGTGAGTTTCTGATGCTGTCTGACAATACGTCTAATACCACGCTGAACAGAAACGGACTAAGGACGGATCCTTGGTGCACCCCAACGGTGATGGGGAAAGGTTTTGTGTCGCCAACAGCGGTCCGAACTACGGAATCGGAGTCATGGTACATGTCTTGGATGATGTCAATATAGGCCTCTGGAACCCTTTTGAATCGCAATGCCCACCAGATTATCGCACGAGGAATACAGTCGAAGGCCTTCTGCAAGTCCAGAAACAGGCAGTGCAGAGGCGTATTCTTCGTCCTGTATTTCTCCGCGACAGTCCTTAGGGCAAAAACTGTGTCCATGGTCCCATGTCCAGGGCGAAACCCATACTGACATCCCGAGACAGTGCACTCCTGCCGAATCCGAGAGTCGATAACCCTCTCGAAGAGCTTCATGGTGTGGGACATGACCTTTATTCCACGGTAGTTACCGCACTCCTGCACCGATCCCTTGCCTTTGAAGACTGGAGTAATGATACTCAGCCTCCATTGGTTCGGGATCGTACCGGTGAGGAGTGTCCGGTTGAAAAAGTTGGTTAAGATGCCCACACCACGAGAGCCCATCGCCTTCCAGGCTTCGATGGGGACTCCATCGGCTCCGACAGCTTTCCGATTTTCCATGCGGCGAAGACAATTCTGGACTTCTGCAGGCGTTACCGGTGGCACTAGTCCTTGATTTGGAGGAAGATCTGGCGGCTGCACCTCTTTATGCTGCTTGTTCAGCAGCTCGTGGAAATACGAGCGCCATCTCTCCTTCACCGCGAGGTCCTCGCATAACAGGTTGCCCCCGGGGTCTTTTACACAGCGGCACTTGGAAATATCCTGTGCCGCTTTGACCCTGGAACGCGCCAACTTATATATGAGCTTCTGCCCCTCAGACGATTCCAACTTATCGTAAAGTGGTTGTAAGTGGTCTCGTCTGGCTCTGGCTACAGCTTTCTTGGTGGTGCGCTTGGCAGCTCTGTATGCGTCGCGATCTTCAGGAGATCTGGACGCTTGCCACTTCTTAAAGAGGGCTTTTTTCGCCCTGGTCTCCCTCTGGACTGAGTCATTCCACCACCAAGTCTCCTTGTCACATTTGCGTCCACCCTTAGACTCGCCAAGCACCTTCCTCGCCGACCCAAGGATAGCCGCCTGAATCCTGTCCCAGTAAGCTTGAACCGATTCGCCCTCACCACCGACGCACTTGTCGCCGATGGCAGAGGCGAACTCCTGGGACTTGACTTTATCAAGCAGCCACCACCTGATTCGGCGTTGAAGGCGATCTACACGTTTGCCTTTGGGCTTCACGCAGAGGTCCATGACAAGAAGACGGTGTTGTGCAGTGAGACTCTCACCGGGTATGACCTTGCAGTTGGCTACATTGCTGATGTGGTGTCTCCTAGTGAGTAGGAAGTCGATTTGGGTAGCATTCCTCCCGCTCTTGTAGGTGATGAGATGCTCGGGTCTCTTTTTGAAATACGTGTTCACGATGGCAAGGTCGGCAGCCGCACACGTATTGAGGATGTCCTCCCCTTCCACATTGCGGCTACCATACCCAAATCCACCGTGAACACGCTCAAATTCCCCACATTTATCACCCACATGACCGTTTAGATCACCGCCCAAAACGATCCCATGTGACAATGGAATCCCACGAAGCACTTCTCCTTGTAGGTTCCAGAACGCTATCTTGTCGGCGTCACTACAACCGGCCTGTGGCGCGTAGGCGCTTATCAAGTGGGTAACTACCCCACCAACAAGCACCCTCACAACCATAAGCCGATCGCTACAGCGCTTCACCTCCAAAATGTCGTCCTGGAGCTCCTCCGAGAGCACTATGGCGACCCCATTTTCCCCACCAGGTACACCCGTGTAGATCAGCTTGTAGCCATTCCCAATGAACCGGGATCTGCTGGCCTTCCACCGAGTCTCCTGCAGGAACGCCACGGCCACCCTCCGCCTGGAGAGTACATCGGCCAATTCCCTCGCGCGTCCGGTTAGCGTGCCAATGTTCCATGTTGCGAAGCGGAGTTTCGATTGGGTTAACGTCTTTAGCCGTGCTCGCCCACGGCACGGCAGCCCTTGTCCACTTGTCACAGAAGTCGGGCGAAGCTTCTGCGCGTCGTTTTGCGGCGACGCCCTATCCATGACTGGACCTTTCCTTGTTCTGACCATTGTAATTATTGGCTGGTTTTGGTTTTTACGGGAGCGACTGCCGTCCGACCTCCCAACCCCAAGAGGAAAAACCGAGATGTGCACTTCCTTGCCGCATGTAAGCTGGCGAAGGAGTAGTCCATCCGTCGCCTTTTACGACTCCCCTGGAATGACCTGGGGTGACCCTATTCTTTTCACTGGCCGGGGTCACACGGCCAAGCCTAGTTGTGTTATCTAAAGCGTATAAAAACTCCGTTCATCGATTAAGTTCAGTTATAAATAATCCGTTATTTAAAACACTTAGGTCTTGCTCTTTTAACGTTACTTGAATTCCAAAGAGTGTTGAAGAATTTCAAAACTAATTTCAAGTTGGGGCCACGCGGGAAATAAGTATGAAATAACTCTAAAAGAAGTTAAGCGACTTAAGAATGAGTTGAAAAATGTTATTGTCCTTTTAAATAGAGGATATTAATGAACGAGAATATAAAAAATGCTAAATAATCTCACATATGTCATATACAAAAGCGATAAAAGTGATAAAACAACAACAAAGGGGTCCGAAATCCATGCAATTTTTTTCGAGAATCGATGCCATTTGATCTTTCTACATTTTATCATTTTCAGTCTTTGGCTTTCTCCTTAAAGAAAACAGATATATGTACCTACTACGCTTGTCTTGGAACTAGTATTCATGGCATACAGGTTTTGTCCTTATTTATACGCTACGGGGCAATTATAAATGGATGAGAAATGCAGTGCATGCTATAGTAGTAATCGAGCTTGAGTATCGAGTTTTGCGATTTCTTACAAGACTCAATTATTCTGGACAATGTCTCAGAATGATAATAAACGTGTTAATCTACACGATGTAAATAAAACACTTTTGTTTATTGGCACAGAAATGAAACGTAAAAGTTAAGCTAAAAAAGGCCTCTAGCGTGAGTTTAAATATGAGTATAATAGTATTTATAATGAGTATACGTTAATGTCACTTGTCTATGTCCTCTAATATGTCAAAACAAGAGATTGTAATAGTACAATCTAAAGGTAATCCACCAAAAGCGACAAGCTAATATTACGCTGAACTATTGGAATTAATATCATGTATAATTACATTGAGGCGTGGGGGGTATAGGTCGTTAATTGAAACACGTATTGTCTGTACGACGACTTTAATTATACTGACTAAATCGACTTACACACTACACCACCGGGGTACAAGAAAAAAAAAATGTAACCTAAACATTTTTTTTTTTTTTTTTTTTTAACAGTTATTATAATAAAATTGGTATTATATTAGTATGTACATAGTGACTTAATACTAGAATTCAATTAATGCTAAGCATATTAAACATTATTTTTAAACAACTTAGTTCTATTTTTATGCACAATTTCTATCTTATTGTTTTTCATAATTTTTACATTAGGTTCTAAATCTTCAATTACAGTATATGGGCCAATATATAATTTATCTAATTTTGTTGCAGGTTCATTTTTTAACAATATTAAATCATTTTTCTTATATAATACCTGTTTTTTATTTTTATCATAAGTACATTTTCTTATTTGTTTATTTTGTAACAAATTATTTCTAGCATCTTTGTGTGCAACTCGCAAACGATACCTTAATTCTAAACTATAATTATCTGGATTATACAAAGGTTCAATGTTTTTACTTATTCTACTCGGGATTTCACAAGGTTTCCCAAAAACTAACTCATATGGAGCGTATTTTGTAGAAGAATGTACAGTGTTATTAAAAGTAAAACACCAGAATGGAAGCCAGTGGCTCCAAGTTTCAGAAAATTGGTCACATTGTATTCTCAGATATGCACCTAAATGTTTGTGTGCATTCTCAAGAGATCCTATTGATTCATGGTGGTATGAAGTTGAATTTAATTTTTCAATTCCCAAAAGAGTACAGACTTCTGTCATTGTAGATGACATGAACTCTGTTCCTTTATCTGTAGCTATCTGTTTCGGTATTCCGAACCTTAAAATAAAATTGTTAACAAATGCTTTAGCTACGGTTACAGCTTCCTTATTTTGAAGTGGATACGCCTCTACGAATTTAGTTAATTCGCATTGTAATGTAAGTATATAACTATTATTATCTATATCTTTGTCCAGTGGACCAACTAAATCTAAGAAAACTTTTTCAAAAGCATACGAAGCTGTGGTTGTTATTACCATAGGCTCCTTAGTATTTCTTGAATACTTTGAAAATTGACATTTATCGCATTTACTTACAAATTCTCTAACATCTTTCTCCATTTCTGGCCAGTAATACTTTCTTTTTATGTTATTAATCATTCTGCGCACACCAGCATGACCACTTGTGGGCAGTAAATGATAGTCATTAATAATAAATCTTTTATCATTGTCGTCATTAACTCTTTCAACACCTCGCAAAATACAAATGCGTGGACCGGTCCACATTTCGTCATTTTTAATTTCGTCTACTAAATCTTTAATAAATAACGCGTTATTATTTCCTTTTATTATACATACTTTATCAACGTTTATGTTTTTACAAAACTGACTTAATTTCTTCACAAAAACGGCTCGCGTGTATTGCGCTTTGAAATTAAGGTTAATGTATAACGTTTTCTTACTTTGAGAAAATGCAAAACACTCGGTTTCTACATTTATATTATTTTGTTTCTTAAGTTTATTTATCTCCTTTCCTTCTATTAAAACCATCTCTACAGCGTCACTCGGTATCCGTAACAATTCCACAACTTTCGGGTGATCAGTCCGATTGTCCGTGTCATTGCTATTGATATGAGTTTCTGTATTATCTTCCACGTTGCTTATTTTTTTCTTTTGTGCTCTAGTCATTACTGTTAATAATATTGAGTTCATACACTTTAATTCGTCCGAGTTTGTTGGTAACCTAGATAATGCGTCAGCTACGCAATTATCTTTTCCTTTAATATAAGTGATATTAAAATCGTGTTGTTCTAATGTTAATCTATGTTTTAGTAATCTACTTGACGGATCTTTCATTCCAAACAAATATATTAACGGTTTATGGTCAGTCATAATTGTAAATTTTTTACCTAAAAGATATGGCCTAAAATACTTTACTCCCCACACGATTGCAACTAATTCTTTTTCAATTGTTTGATAATTTCGTTCGGCTTTGTTTAAAGGTCGACTTGCATAAGCAATCGGTCGCATATCTTTATTGCAAAGTACTGCTCCAACGGCAATACCTGAAGCGTCAGTTTGCAAAATGAACTCATTTTTGTTCGAAAAATCTGGGTACTGTAAAACGGGTGGTGATATCAACTTTTTTTTTAAAATTTGAAATGAATTTTCACACTCGTTGGACCAAACAAAAGGTACATTTTTACGACACAAGTTATTTAATGGGATAGTTATCTCAGCAAAATTTTGAATAAACTTTCTATAGTAGTTACAAAATGCAACAAAGCGTTTTACTTCATCTGTATTTTTAGGCTTAGGGTAATTCTCAACTATTTTAATTTTGTTTTTATCAGGCAAGATTCCTTTTGCTGATACTGTATGACCTAAATATAATAATTCTTGTTTTAAAAAATTACATTTATTGGGATTTAATTTTAAATTTACTTTTCTAAGTCTTTCAAAAACATCAGTTAAATTTTTATTGTGACTTTCTAAATTACGTCCAAAAATTACAAGGTCATCAAGGTAGATAAAACATTTCTCATAGTTTAATCCTGACATAGCTATAGTCATAGCTCTTGAAAAAGAACTAGGGCTGGTTTTAAGACCCATTGGCATTCTTTTCATCTGGTACTGTCCCGTATTAGTTGTAAATGCCGTAAGTTTCCTAGACTCTGGATTCAAGGTTACTTGGTAATATGACTGGCTAAGGTCTAAATGACTAAAATAAACTGCACCGGAAAGAGATTCTAAAATATCCGTTATATTAGGCAATGGGAATTTATCGTCTTGAATAATTTCATTTAATTTACGGTAATCAATAACTAATCTCCACTTTTTATTAACATCGTCGGACTTTTTTGGTACAAGTAAAATAGGACTTGACCATTCACTTTGAGTTTCTTCTATAATATCGTCTTTTAGCATTTGCTTAATTTGTTTATCTATTTCTGGTTTTTGACTATTTGGTAGTCTATACGGTTTCGTATAAATAGGATTCGTATTTGGTTTTAAATAAATGTTATGTTCGTATATATTGGTAGTAGTAAGTTTATCTCCTGGGAGATAAAATATATCGCTATACTTGGAACAAATAGCTTCTATAGTCGTCCGTTCCGTAGGGTGTAAATGGTCTATATTCAAGGTTGATAACAAAGTACTAGCTCGTTCTGCATTCGACTTACATGCAGTAAATTGACAGATTTGGTATTCATTTAACGAATGTACTTCTGGCTGAAAAGTTGGTATAGTAACTAACTCCTCACCGGTATTCAATATTTTAATCGGTATAACATTGTTAACAGGTTTAACTATTAAGGCTGCTAAATACAAATTTTCATTTAACTGTTTTGGTAAGACAACAATATCATGGTTCAATTTATTATTCTGTAATTGTATATAATGGATTGATTCACTTCTAGCAGGTACAGTCAGACAGCTATAAGAAATAGTTGGTGTCGTATAAAGTGGTATGGTACACTCGTGCACATTACGTAATTTTAATATATTATTTTCTAAGTCAATATGTGAATCATAATTTGATAAAAAGTCTAGCCCAAGTATTCCATCTGATTTACAGGGTAATTTATCAAACAAATAAAATTTATGATTAAAGCAAGTTCCATTTTGATCATATAAAGATAGATAAACAAAACCTTCAGATTGAGTTTTTCCCCCAATACCATTTATTTCGATGTTGTCTCTAAATAGTGGAATTTGTTCCGTTAATACTTTCTTGGTAACTGCTGAAATTGATGCTCCGGTATCTACTAGCCATGAACATTTGTTATTATTTACATTAAAATGAGCATATCTAACATTTTCATTACAAGTCATAATATTAAAATATTTAACCCCGAAAAAACCGATTTTCATTTTCCAATTTTTCTTTTTGTTTTTCCGTATTGTCACATAATTGAACAGGGAACATCTTATGTTGTGAACTTCTACCACGATTTCCTCTACCACGATAAGATCTTGTCGAAGAATAATTATAATTATTTCCCCTGTTATTACTTGTTCCACGGTAATATCCACCACGGGAATTATTATTGAAATGTTGTTGTTTAAAATTATTATATTTATTAACTGTGTCATAATTAGCATATCCAAATGGTTTTAGGGAATTAAAACCATTCTTATAATAATTATTTCGACCTCCTGTGTTATTATATCTGTTATTTGACCTACCTCTCATGTTGAAAATATTGCTGGATGAAGAAGGTTGAGCCAACTCTTCGTCTTCAGCTGCTCGCACCGCATCTTTGAGGTCCAAATAGTTACGTGCTGAAATAATGGTACTTAATCGCCTATTTCTTAACCCATCAGAAAATCTTTTAATTGCAAGTTTTTCATTTATAGGTCTTAGTATTTCACATGCTTTTTCGTTACCGTCAGCTTGTGCGATAGTCAGGCCTACGAATAATTCTGATAATTTATTTCCATATTCACTGATAGACATATTATTTTGACTCAAGTTATTTATTTGAGAAAGAATAGAATTTGCAGATTTTTTTGTAAGCAAATAAGATTTCATGTCTTTTACGAGACTTTCTATATCATTATATTCACCTTTTAATTTTAACTTAGCAGATTTAGTAAGCCTAGTTTTTAATACGAAAGATATTAGTAACTTTATCTGATCTTTATTTTTTAAACAATCACTATACAATTCTACAGTGTCAATAATTTTTTCTGTTGTTTCCTCAGAACCATCCATTATAGGAATTAATGATGTTGCCGTTCTTATCTCAAAGTTTTCCATTTTGCAAAAATTATTATATTTTAAGCTAGATTCAGTACTATAAGTAAGAATTTTTGAGTAAGCTAATTCAATTTTTTCTCCTAATACTTCAAGTATAAGTTCATCTAATTCTAAAGAAATTTTATGCTCGGGAATAATACTTATAATATTTTCATAAGAAGAATATAGCTTTTTAGCCTTTAATATTTTTTCGTCTACAATAATTTTATATTGTTTTCTTTTAGAGCCCAATTTCCTTAAATATATTTGTATGTCAGTTAACTCACATAAAATTTGTTCTACATTTTCTTCCATAGATTTTTTAATGACGTTAAAATATACTCACTAATTATTAACTAAATTTAAAGTTCAATAGAAAATCAGTAACGGCACCTTGTTCTGGAATAAGTAGCGCACAAAAACACAAACATAGCACTCTTAGTTTTATAGCTCACAGAAAAAGAATTAAAAAAATAATAAAAGCACTACACATCCTCAACTCCTTCTCCTTCGCCGTAGATCCTTTTGGACAGCCGCATACGCATTCTTCTGACAAACTCAGCATTAATTCTCTTATCTATCCATTTCTTCTGTCTGTCCAGTACTTTTTTAATAAGTACAACCAAAATGAAAAGTATGATTAATCCCAAGGCCGACAGCAGTAGGATGTTGTTTCTTTGGATATGAGTTTCTATAATAGTATTCTCTCCAATAATCACCTCCTTTATTTCTTGTTTATTGTTTCCGTTGCCCATTGTAATTTTTATAATATATAATTTTTCTGTCTTCAAACGACGTTGTCAGTTCAGTGGTTGGCGTCATTATATCATGTTTTTTAATTTTTATAATTCAAAAGTCTTAACTTCGTGCACTGAGGCACACAGGAATTCGCTGATCTCGCTTATTTATCCGTCGCGCCGTCGCGTCGCCCGGCACCTGGGCGAAACCCGATACCTAGGCGATAGCGCAAGGCAGGGTCGCCATGAGGCGTGGGGGGTATAGGTCGTTAATTGAAACACGTATTGTCTGTACGACGACTTTAATTATACTGACTAAATCGACTTACACACTACAACATGTCACATCCACACTTTTATCTATGACGTGACGCCTATCTCGCAGGCCGAACGTTGAGATTCATTGCTATAATTTACAACCGGCACGTGACATCATAAACAATAGAGGACAAAATCTATAAAAAGGGCTGCGCGCAACATTTGTCAAAAAATTGACTAAGAGAATGAAATTTTTGTAAGATATACCTATATAGCTCGAGATTAAAACTCTACTATATTAAGCTTCTGAAGCTCATTATTGTTGAGTCTTAGATAGTTTAGCGACTATTCTCCTATTTTTCTCCGTGTAGGAATGGAGTGAAAATACCAACCCCTGCGACCGAGATCTGCCTATCGTAAAATGCCACCAAATCACCTCTGGTATATGAGTATACTACCGTAATAACTTTGTGTTGTGATCTGACATCAGTGACCCAGGTTGTAGTTCTCTATATTAACAGCTGCGTGTTCGCATTACCTCGAGCGTCGCAAAAATTTATGGGAGACGGTAACTGCTTACTATTATGTACCATCAGTTTGTCTGCTGTTCTTCAACAATGAAAAATTTTATAATAAACTAGCTGTGCCCGCGACTCCGTCCGCGTAGAATAGTGACTTTGGGCAGCATTGTTTGGATATATGAGGTTAACTTAAATTGGAATTTTAACCTACAATGTCCAGCTTAAGCTGAACCCTATTTCATGTGATTTATGCTATAAATCTGAGGTCAACTTAAATTGGACAATAAATTTCCGAAACTTATCATTCTTAACAAAAACTATTTTTTTTTTGCTAAAATAAAAATAGCCTAACTTACTACTTGATACATCAACTATTTGCCAGTGAAAGTCCCGTCAAAATCGGTGTAGCCATTTCAGAGATTAGCCGGAACAAACAGACAGACAGACAAAAATTGTAAAAAGTGTTGTTTTGGTATATGTACCGTGTATACGCCCGAATGCACTTAGTAAAACGCGGTTATTTTAATATTATAAACAGACCCTCCAATTTTATTTATTTGTATAGATTATATCATAGAAAAATATAGTAGGGATGAACGATAAAGAAGGGTAAGGTATTATAAAACAATGTATCTGGTCCAGTTTGAGCTCATTGAAATCGTAACAAGAAACAGTTTTTTGTTGTCTCGGGGAAAAACCACTCTTGACGGGTTCCCCCGACCTGGGGGGACCGAGGGATATGTGGGACTCCGGGATTTTTCCGACTACCCACTAAACCCCGCTGTTCTCCTATCGCCTACGCCCAGGCCTACGGATATATGGCCTGCCGATCTCGTGGCCCGGGCCGAACAAGAAACAGTTCCCTCAACCCACCTCAACCATATTTACTTATTAATAATCTTAGTTTTCTTCTTCTTATTTTCTTCATTGCAACTACCAACTATAGACAAAATAGCTTTTTTATCGAGGTGCAACTGGATATAATCAATTAGATGCCTGGCTCAATATCGATTTATTCACAACAAAAGTTAACAGATTCAACGTAATGATGGGTAAATACTTTTTCGACACTGTTAATGATTGAATATAAGTTGTTATTCATTTTTTTTTTCTTTTTACTGTGTTTATGAGTAGTGGTAAATAACTAACTGTTAAGACCTGTAATCAGCAATAGTTTTTTTAAGAATGTTAGATACATAGTGTAATTTTAATTAGCCTGTAAAATAAATAAATATTCTTCCCACATTATATGGGGTCGTAGCAATATGTACTTCCATTCTCCTTTTTTCACTATATCATCTTTTTATACAATCTTTCCATCTTCTTTTTGGTCTACTCCTTCTTTTGTATTTATCCATTCTCATTTCTAGCATTTTCTTTGTTATATGACATTCTTCTCTTCGTATTGTAGGGCCGTATTATATTTCCGGAGACTGAATTGGAATTACTAAAGCAATTTTTGCTATTCCATCACCTAATAACTCTTACTGCGACTTTGTCAAAATCAGTGCCAAAAGCACTAGAACCACATAATAAATTCTCCGAGCGGGGGTGGAGTAAGAATACTATATAGTAAGAATACCCGTGCGACCGGGGTCAGCCTGTCGCAAAAGGTGACTAAACAACCCTAGCTAGTAGTAGTAGGGCACCAAGAACACCTGGATGGCAACCACCCTTGGTCTATAAGTATGCTGCCATAATAATCTTTTCTTCTGTTTCGGCATTAGTGACCCAGGTTCATGTACCCCTATTGGACAGTATCGTGTTTGCGCCTAGTGTCACAAACATCCATAGGCAACGGTAACTTATTATTAAATGGGCCGCCAACTTGTCTGTTGTTCATTAACAATAAAAAAGACTAACTAATACCAATACAAAAATTTTAAAGAGTCGTTTGATTTTTCTTTCCAAGTTTGAGAGTCAGACGAAAGATGCACTTGGAATTGCAAAATTGAAATACGTAATGTAACGTGTCTCATAGTTTAGTAGTCATAAATATCAAAGAGTCGAAAATTTCCACCATATGTGATGTCCATTTAACGGATTTCAAACGTATTTGCTCGGAAATGCTCTTGTCATCTCCAGCAGTGAGTGCTGTATGTCAGTTCAATAGACAAGTCAAAGGCCGTTTGTGCAGCATAATAATATATTCCAAACTGAATCTAGTAGGATAAGTTGGATTGGATAAATTGCAGATATGTTTACCTCTTTATTAAATTCATGTGTAATTTTGTTTTTGATAAAGATTGGTTAAATGGTTGTCACAAAGAAGTTGTTTTAAGAATAAATTTGAAATAACTATATGAAAATATTAATATCAGAATCATTGATCTTATATTGGATATTAAAGGAATAAACTTTATTGCACTAATTAAAAAAAGGACAAAGAAACACACATATACCTAGTCAGGTCATAAATTCTGTCACATGTTTAATGTAAAATAATTGTAACAAGTTTATTAATTATGTAACCATTCATATACCAAAATGAACTTAACAAAACATAGATTCTTATGACATTAAAGTTTATTAAAAATGACCTCCGTGATTTAGAATACAAGCCTTCAATCTGCGCGGCCAGTTGTCTTCACTTTATTGTATCGTTTGATGGTACGATAAACGAATCTTTTGGTAATATTTAAATTTTTCAGTATGTTAAATATTTGAATTGGCGCGTAACCGCAACGATGCAACGCAATAACTGCAACACGGTCTTCTTTAAGCGTCCACTCCATATTTAAAAATGAGTAAAATTCTAAAAGTTATACATTTTTATTTTCATGAACAATTTGAAATTCGAATTCAATAAACTTTTTTGTGGCCAGCATTCTAAAAGAAAAGTTTTTACTGTGTGACAATACTTATGACCTGACTAGGTATTTTAATGTATATAAAGTTTTCACGTACATTAAGATCAATAATATAATTTATTATAAGAATCAGTCCATTGCTAGTGCGACTTACCGTGTTTCATGATTTATTGTTTGTGTTGATCCCCTCTTATACAAACAGTAGAATAAAAATTTACCTTTTCCAAGTTTTTGCTGGGTGACTTTTTTAAATATAATATTATACTATATATTTTTATCCGTGCAGGGGCGGAGAAAGAATACTAACCTCTGCGGCCGGGGTCGGCCTGTCAAAAAAGCCGACAAAACAACCCACCCTAGCTACGTGGTAGGGCCTTAAGCCCGTCTGGATGGCGACCACCTTCGGTCTTAACTATGTCGCCATAATAACCTTGTGTTGTGTTTCGGCATTAGTGACCCAAGTTCCTGTACCCTTATGGGACAGCAGCGTGTTCGCGATGCCCCTGGCGTTACAAACACCCATAGGCGACGATAACTGCTAAATTCTAAGCGGGCCGTCAGCCTGTCTGCTGTCTTACAGCAATAAAAAAAATATTATATAATATTACCGTATTATATATTTTTATTGTAATTATCATACATATATACCATAGCAATACAACTGTACAAAATTAACATTAACACTGAGAGCGTATTTAAGTGAAGCACTTAAATTTTAAGCGCGTCTTAACGTCGGTATAACAAGTCGCCGGTTGGTGTTATTAGGAATGAATATTTGATATAAAGCTATGGTTATTTTAAAGGGAGAAGCATTAACAAAACGCAAATATTTTTTTGTTATTTACACGTTTTATATTAACTTGATTTGTTTGCATGTAATGGAATTTCAGGTCTCGATATTCACCCACTACGAAAGATCAAAAAATTCAAAATTCTGTACACTTGTCAAAATCTGATGATAATACAGAAACTTAATAATTTTGTCCCGTAGTCCTTATCAGGATTATCAGAATTAACGCTTTCTTTTCCTTCTGCCGAAATGCCATTTGGTGTTAAATAATAAAGCAGCCGGAAGATGGCGTTAAATTAATAAAAAACATTAACCGATTAGTTTGACAATCGAATTGACAACAAATAAATTATATTTTATAGTTAACCAAACTAAAAAGTAAAAAATAATTATTAACATAAGAATAAAATTACTAATGACAAAATTAATATTACTGTTCTAATAAGCGTGGGGTGCTTGATATCAATTTTACTAGTTTCATTCCGAAATAAAAAGTTAGTTTAAAAATATCAACAAAGTAGCCCACACTTTTAGAACAGTTACATTAATTTTCTCGTCAGTAATTGTATTTCTGTTAAGAATTATTTTTTACTTTTTAGTTTGATTAATTATAAAAGCATGTTTTTTAAGTTTTTTAAACTATAATTTATTTTATATAACAACTAGCAATCCGTCTCCGTTGTACTCCGTTAAATGATGTAAGCCTAAATATTTTATCTTTTATCCAAACGCCCCTATTTACCTAAGGAATCAATTCGAGTTTCTTAACTAGTCTGGCCTCCGAAATTTGCGTACATCTACTGAACTATCGCTTAAAACTCCTGTTCATACTTCTTCTTTTTATAATAACTCCTTCATTGTTCATGCTATCAAACTCTGGAATGCACTGCCTATTGCTATAAGACAAGCTAAGTCACTACTAACTTTTAAAAAATTGGTTAAAAATCACTACTTATCTTTAGTGTAACTATAGTGAAACACATAGTGAGGTTGACAAAGTACGGCCTTTTGTATTATTATAAAAATAGATCGTCTACAAATGCATCAACAGATGGCACTGCTAGTAAACAATAGAACGTTTACAGATGCTCCAACATATGTCATCACTAGTAATTAAATGACTAACAAACTGTTATTGTAGATATATATTTAACACCCCCACTATATCACAATAACCCTAAAACAAAATAAACTAAACACTAGTTATACCCAAACTATGCATGAACTTGTAGTGTTTGTTTTTATTTAAACCTTTTGTTAAGAGATCAGCGGGCATATCAGCTGTTGGCAAATATTTAATATTTACAGTTCTGTTTGCGACACATTCTCTACAAAAATGATACCTGACATCAATGTGTTTTGACCTTTTGTGGAACATAGGGTTTGCCGACAGCTTTTGTGCACTCTGATTGTCATTGAACACATTATTAGTATAATCAGAACCAGTTATTTCATATTGCAAATTTTTCAAGTACAATGCTTCTTTACATGCCTCTGCTATCCCCATGTATTCTGCCTCTGTACTTGATAGGGCCACTGTATTTTGCTTTTTACATTCCCATGAAATTACACTATTACAGAGAAGAAAACAATAACCAGTATAAGACTTCCTGTCTAATGCGTTAGACGCCCAATCAGCATCTACAAAAAGTGTAATCTGAGAATTCCCATCTTTACAATATTTAAGCCCATAGCTTTTAGTACTTTTTAAATATTTTAATACTCTCTTTGCATATTCCCAATGGACACTAGTATAACAATTGTTGAATTGACTTAAATAGTTAACAGCAAAAGTAATGTCTGGTCGAGTTAATACGGACAAATACATTAAACTGCCCAAGAGCTGTTGATATGGGGCTTGTTTGTTTATACCTTGACCTTTACTTATTTCTAGTTTGCTCTCCATTGGAGTATCTACAGGTTTACACTCAGATAAATTGAATTTACATAACAACTTATTTATATAATTTTCCTGACTGAGGGTAACGGAACCTTCCTTTTTATTGAAGTTTACATTCATTCCAAGACAATTTTTTACCTGGCCTAAGTCTTTGATTTGAAACTGATTTGACAAAATATTTTTAATATTACTGGTTTCATCCTTATCATTAGAAAAAATAAAAAAATCATCAACATACACTGTTACAATGGTTTTATACTTGTTGTTATTTTTAATGTACATACATGGTTCTAATTTAGATTTTTTATATCCATGACTCTGTAAACAACTATCTACCTTTATATTCCAGGCTCTAGACGCTTGTTTCAAACCATAAATGGTCTTTTTTTAGTTTCAACACTTTATGTACATTATCAATAAAATCATAACATTCTGGTTTCTCCATATAAATAGTTTCATCTAACTCGCCATTTAAAAATGCAGTCTTAACATCTAAATGAGTTATTTCTAATCCTAATAACACAGATAAAGCAAACAATAGTCTTAGTGTACTATGTCTCACTACTGGTGAAAATGTCTCTGTATAATCTACACCACATTTCTGTGAAAATCCCTTGGCCACTAGTCGGGCACGATAGCGCACATTATTTTCACTGTCATATTTCTTGCACAGAACCCACTTACACTTAACAATTGTACCACCTTTTGGAATGTCAACTTGTTCCCAAGCATCATTGTCTTCAAAGCACTGTAATTCATCCCGTACAGCTTCCAACCAGTAGGACCTTTCTGATCCTTTCAAGGCTTCTTTTAAGGTAAGTTCACTGTTATTGTCTAAGTCACCATCACCAACATGAGCACTCACAAAACCATACCTATCAGGTGGTTGTCTAGGCCTCGCACTACGCATCATATTAACATTTTCAAATGTCAATGTATCAGTACTACTCTGTGAAGTGTTAGGTGAAGAAGAAGAAGATTCAAGCAGATCATCATCACATGGTAAATATGTATCATCATTGTCATTTGTGCTGATACTTTCTTCTTGAAAATTCTCTGTATCCTCAGTACAATCAGTCCCTGATCCCCCCACTGGAACAAAAGACTCTTCAGATGTCTGATCTAAGACAGAGGTTTCTCTCACTTCTATGGTACTTTCCTGTGTAACATCCTCAATTATTACCACATCTCGGCTTGTTGTGATAGTTCCTGTTTCTGGATTGTAGATCCTGTATCCTTTTACATCATCTGGATACCCCACTAGGATGCATTTTTTTGATTTCTTATCCCATTTTTGTCTCTTTTGTTTAGGCAGATGCATCATAACTGTGCTACCAAATAACCTCACATGACTAACATCTGGTTTCACACCTGTCCACATTTCAAATGGGGTTTTTCCATTAAGAGACGATGTAACTGTCCTATTTTGAAGGTACACAGCTGTGTTGGCTGCCTCAGCCCAAAAGTTTTTCCTCAATCCAGCATCAAATAGAAGACATTTTGCTTTTTCTACAATGGTTCTATTGAACCGCTCTGATAACCCATTTTGTTCAGGGGTATACGGATTGGTTTTCTGATGAACAATTCCGTGTTTTGTTAAAAACCCATCCATCTCCATATTACAGAACTCCTTGCCATTGTCACTGAGCAAAATCTTAATTCTTTTGTTGAGCTGATTCTCTACTTCAGATTTATATCTTTGAAAATACATTAGCACTTCACTTTTGTTCTTCAAAAAATAAATAAAGATCATTCGGGTATAATCATCAACAAATAGAAGAAAATATTTTGACCCACCTATCGAAGTGATCTCCATTGGGCCACATACATCAGTATGCACTGTGTGTAAAGCTTCAGTACTTCTGTTGGTACCTTTTGGAAATGGTAGACGACTCTGTTTGCCTTCACAGCATGTTATACAAGACAACTTTGATACATCTGTCTTACTGTCAAGTGTCAAGCCTTCCACTGCGTTCTGCATTCGGTTCAAATAGTTGCTATTTACATGCCCAAGTCTGCGATGCCAGACTTCAGCTGACACCATTGCTGCAGTTGATGAACACTCTGGCATGTTCAACTTGTATACACCATTCACCAAACATGCTGTGGCCACCAGTTCTCCAATTCTATTGCGAATCTGACAACCATTAGGAGTAAATGATACACTGTTGCCCTTTGCAATCAATTGGCTCACAGACAGAAGGTTCGTAGTCAAACTCGGTACGCACATCACCCCTTCTACAACAATATCATACACACACGATGACAACAACGTAGAAATCTGTACATCGCCTGTACATGTGACTGGCAGTGTCTCTTTGTTGGCTATAACAATCTCCTTAGTGTTTTGGTTACACGAAACATTCTTCATCCAGTTTCTATTAGCTGTCAAATGACAACTTGCGCCAGAGTCAATATACCAATCACTTTTATTGAAATTGCCATTTAGAAACACAGCACTGAACGCATTTGACTTTTTACGTTCATTGTTTCTTAGATCTGAAGAATTATTTTTATGAAAAGTGCACTGATTGCGATAATGACCAGTTTGTTTACATTTGTAGCACTTGACAACTTTCGAGCTTGACTTTGACGTTTGTTTATTGTCTCTGCTTCCGCTAGTGTTACCACTTCTGTTTTTCTTGAAACTTGTAAACGCACCGTTTCCTGTGGCGCTAGAATCGCCACTACTGTTTCCTTCCTCCATGTCCAATAGCTTCGTTTTAATAGCGTCCGCCGTTATTGCAACTCCACAATGCTCAATCGCCATGATCATAGGTGTATATTTTTCAGTTAATCCCGCCAACAAAAGCGATCCAACCCATTCGTCATTGATTTTGAAACCCGTACCACTCAATTTCTGACTTGTTTCTATAACTTGCGTCACATAGGAAGTCATTGAAGTACAATTTTCAAGACGAATTGAAATAAGCGCTCGCAGCAAACTAATTCTTCTGGTAAATCCCGAATCATCAAAGATTTTCTTTAACTTCATCCATAGCTCCCGAGTGGTTTCTACGTCTCGGATATGTACGTACAGCGATGAGTCGATCGTCAGAATCAACTTGGCTTTTGTCTTCGCGTCGTCTGCGGCTCCTATTGTTGAGGCACCAGTATCCGCCTTGATGCAGTCTGACATGCCTTCCAACACTAAAAAATTCTCCGCGGCGAAAGCCCACTCACCATAGTTCTCACGCCCTTTGAGCTTAGGCACACTCACTAGGTAGCTCGAAGTCATTTTCACACCGAATTACTTTACAGTTAATATTTCTATCTGCGATCTTAGCTTCAGCTAGCATAATATTCTATCGCAAAAACCTCAAATATCAACTTAAACTGTGAAAAACGTGACCGGCACATAACCTATAGTGAAACACATAGTGAGGTTGACAAAGTACTGCCTTTTGTATTATTATAAAAATAGATCGTCTACAAATGCATCAACAGATGGCACTGCTAGTAAACAATAGAACGTTTACAGATGCTCCAACAGATGTCATCACTAGTAATTAAATGACTAACAAACTGTTATTGTAGATATATATTTAACAGTAACAACAAAACATATATTTATTTATGTATTCTACAAATATAGATATTTAAGTATGTTTATCTATTTATTTATTATATTTTATATGTATTATTAAATTTTATGTATATTATCTATTTATTATGTAAATAAAATATAATTATTATTTATTACCATACCTGCCTTCCACATCAATATAACACCAATAATGTTCTATAGCCCGGGTTGCCTGGAAGAGATCGCTCTGTAGCGATAAGGCCGCCCATTGTAAGTCAAGTACATATTGATTGTGTAAATAAGTTTCATTGTGTTTATATAATTGGTTTACAATAAAGTGTTATCTATCTAAATATTTTATATTTATAATATTAGTTTAAGTATGAGAAAAAAGTCATATTACTACAGCTATATATAAAGACGTCAATGTTTGACTACTTCTGTTATTCCGTTTGACAACGGACCGCTTATACGACCTCATGGGATTAATTCTCGTCCTGCATCTAGAAGAATATGTATTTCTAGTCTCTGATATAATTTATTAACAAAAACTTACATTTTCGATAGAATTTCCATAAAATTTGTTCTTAGTAAGCGTCTACATTTTGAAACAAGTAATGATACTAGATTTCAAGTCAATCGAATATATAGTTTTATGGATTTTGTGATTAATGGTGTGTTGCTTAACGTAAAAGTATCCGGAAATGTCTCTTCTCACCTAACTCTAGTATATTTCTTTCCGGTGTCTTCTTTTTAAGAATCTCCATGTCTCAACTCTTTATATAATTTTCGGTTGTATACTTATACTATACAATTGTGCCAAAAAAGAAACAGTAAGAAAGCTGACAGCAACGTCTTCGCTAATAACTTTAAATACTTTAGAAGTAGGGACATTATAAAAGTTAAATGATCCGTGAAGAGCAATTTAAACATATTTTCTCGTTGAAATTTATATTATATTATGGTCTCTACATATATTGCTTGTTTTTGGAACTTTATTAATTTCAACCTTGCCTTACGAGCCAACCACTGGTCGGGATCGGCTCTGTGTGCAATTTGTTGTAGAAACCCGCATGGTGCCACTACTACGTTCCAACTTCTTGTACAACTACACTACACTTGCCGGTGTGAGGATTCATAGTTGGTTTTAAAAGCTGTTTTATGGTTTTTTTTTTTTTTGCTGAACTGATATCTGACGATATAATGTGGCGTAACACCTATTGCACGTAGGAATGCTTGCAGGGATCATGAATTGAATTACAAGTCTGGATGTTGGTCATATATAATAAATCAAAATATTTTCGCAGTATATAATACAAGTCTTAAGTCTCAACAACTAGATGAGTTGTCCTAGTAAATCCATTTATTAAATTTCTAATCCGCTACCGCTTAATAATGTACCCGTACTTTAAAAACTCTCCAAAAACTTGTGCATTATCTGAACATTTTATTATTATTGTCCCTTCATAGTGGTTTTAAATTTTAATTGCTTTTACAACCTTGGATTTCCAGGGGTAATGACATTCCTTTCAACTCATGTCTGCGCAAGTTGGCTTTGATAATGTTTTTCTTGGTATCTACTTTTATGAGGGTATTCATAGAAATATATTCAAAGTTTTCACTTTGTCCTAAATCCGTTATTGAATAGCGTGAAAGGGTGAAAAATGAACGTGTTCTTCCATATTTTCTAAGCTTTTACGACTGTTGCTAAGTTTAATACGTGTTTATTTATATTGTTTTTCAATTTTGAGTTAAAATAGAATAAATTTGATTTTCTAAAAAATCAGAAGAAGTAAGAACTCCCAACCCGAATAGAAAACTAAATTTTGGATCCTTCCGTATCTCTTTGTGAACTAAACGAAAGACTAATTCATTATTTTCCTTTTAAAATACAGAATCAATGACATAGGCTGATTAATTTTAATTTTTAATCATAACACTCTCACCGTTATTCTTTGTTTCAAATTAATATTAAAAATATGAAAATCACTTACGATTCGAATGATTGGTTTATTAAAAAAATACTTTTTCAGTCCTTGATACAAGTATATCCCGCGGCAACGTGATCCTTAAGCGGCTCAGAAAGCGGTTATTCAAATATTAGTCTTCACTTAAGACATATAGCTATGTATCAATTTTTTGTAGCCGCTATAGAAGTATTTTCTGGGGATATTATTTTAATTATTATAGAGCACGTTGAAGGTGGTTTAATAAGAATGAATCCAGTCCGATTTGATTCCATACACAAAGCTAGTGTGAAATAATATTTTAGAAAAGAGTAGTTTGGATATTTTTTTTTTTAATTTATTTATCAAATTCACAGTTATTACATTGGCTTAATAAAATAATAGCACAAAAAACCACTAAGGTTTGTACAATGCCATCGAAACTTAAGTCTACGCACGTTCAAATGACTGAGTAAATTTAGATTACAATTTCTCTAAAAAGTATTTTTTAAGTGAGGCTTTAATATTTTTTTGGGTTATATTATCTCTTATATTTGTTGGTAAATCGTTTAGACTGATAACATGTGTTCTTAGATTTGTTCATGTTTTAAAATTAAATACAGTGCAATATATGTAATATTTCAGTGTGAAAGAGTCCATAATAACAAAATAAATAACATCAAGTGTTATTTATTGTTTCCGTAAAATCTTAATATCTTTTTCAATATGCCTTCGGAAAGATGTGGCACGTGTAGGAAATTTATGTCATCTACAGAAGACCTTAGATGTGGATCATGTAGATTTCTCCAACATAGGGTTTGTGTGGCCCTTTCTGCGAAAGGAAAAGTGCCACCTGCTTGGCATTGCCAGGCTTGTAAGACATCAAAAAAGATACATAGTCACATGGCTTCACAAAGAATTGTCAATAAAGTTAAGGATATTTCTATTGAAGATGTCATGGCCGAAATTCAGGCCATACGCCTCGACTTCTTGTAGTTTAAAAAGGATATTACTGATCTGAGAGTTGAGGTGCTAACTTGAAACTCGATTAAATGAGTTGGAAATTGATGTCTCCATACAAAATGGAGTACTGGCTATTGTGGAGGAAGGGCAAAATTAAATGAAAAAGATCAAGACCTTCTGGCAGATGACCTGAAAATCCGAAACATTCCAGAGGTAAGCGATGAAAATCCCTTACATCTGATAGTGTATATAGCCAATAACTTGCATGTCAATATAGATAACGGCGACATCGGATACGTGGAACGAGTTGGCAGCCACTCCTAGCATAACCTGAGTTTGCGCAAGGAGGGGGCAAAAGAACCAAGACCGAGAGTAATCGTGGTGCATATAGTGCGTCGTAGTGTCCGTAACGAATAGCTATTAAAAGCTCGAGCAAATCGGTCTATGAATACTGGAGTTTTTGGATTCCCTGGAGAACCAAATCGCATTTACTTTAATGAAAGACTGACTACAGCTAATAGTTATTTGGTTTAGCACGACATTTAGGCCGTCAAAACGGATGGATGTTTATTTGGATCTCCAGGGGGCGAGTGCTTTGTCGGCGCAAGTGGTGCTCAGGACCCGAAATGTGCAGGATATAAATTATAATATAGGACCTTGTGAATGACTCCCATGTTAGCATTTGTAAACTCATTTTATGTTTACGTATATTATATAAAAAATAGTTATTAACTTTATAATAAGAAAATTATATTAAGCTATATGTTTATAAACTCTATAAAGTATTTACTTTGGTACTAAATGGTGCTATGTGAATTATCCCAAAGTGTGTTTATTTTCCAAATCACATGTTTTGTATCCATAATATTATAATTAATTATAATATTATGGTTCATCATATATATATATATATATATATATATATATATATATATATATATATATATATATATATATATATATATATATATATATATATATATATATATATATATATATATATACATATATATATATATATATATATATACATATATATATATATATATATATATATATATATATATATACATATATATATATATATATATATATATATATATATATATATATATATATATATATATATATATATATATATACCTAGTCAGGTCATAAATTCTGTCACATGTTTAATGTAAAATAATTGTAACAAGTTTATTCATTATGTAACCATTTATATACCAAAATGAACTTAACAAAACATAGATTCTTATGACATTAAAGTTTATTCAAAATGACCTCCGTGATTTTGAATACAAGCCTTCAATCTGCGCGGCCAGTTGTCTATCGCAGCACGAACGAGGTCCATGTCAATATCGGCGGCTGCCTTAATCAAGGATGTCTTGAGTGACTCCAAATTGGGATGAGGCTTTGAGCACGCCTTTTCCTCCAAGTGTTGCCATATCTTGTAATCTAACGGATTCAAATCTGGACTGGAGGAGGGCCAGTCTTCGTGCCGGATGAAGTTGATTTCACGCGCCGCCAGCCAGTCTTGTGTGCTCTTCGCTCTATGAGCTGGCGCCGAATCTTGTTGGAATACCCAGTGCCTGTTATTGAACATGGTATGAGAAACAGGTTCCACAAGGTTCGTCAGGACTGTATTTTGATACACAACAGCATTCGTTTTTACACCTTTCTCACAAAAATGTACCTCTGTTAAGCCCCAATAAGAAACTCCCAACCATACCATGATCGAGGATGGAAAATGACCTCGTTGGACACGCGGAATACGGTTGCTCGCTTCTTCACTTCTGTGTGCGTACACCTTATCATTTTGTTTGTTGTAGCTCTCTTCTACGGTAAACATTTTTTCATCCGAAAAAAGAATTTCCCGATATTTTTTTCCCGCGTACCGCTTCAACAAAGCGCGGCATCTCTTCAGTCTCAGGTCCATTAGACGAGCATTCAAACGATGTCCTGTTTTTCTTCGATATGCCCGAAGCCCTAAGTCTTCATTTAACACCCTTTTCACCGTGGTTCTGCTTAACCCCATCTGAAGGGCCAACAGTTTCTGCTTACGTTTGGGATTTCTTTGAATTCGTGCCTTCACAGCTTTTATCACTGCTGGAGTCCTAACAGACCGAGGGCGACCACTTCTTGACCTGTCATCTACACTAGAGTCTTCATTGTATCGTTTGATGGTACGATAAATGAATCTTTTGGTTATATTCAAATTTTTCAGTATGTTAAAAATTTGAATTGGCGCGTAACCGCAACGATGCAACGCAATAACTGCAACACGGTATTCTTTAAGCGTCCACTTCATATTTAAAAAATGAGTAAAATTCTAAAAGTATACATTTTTATTTTCATGAACAATTCGAGATTCGAATTCAATAAACTTTTTTGTGGCCAGCATTCTAAAAGAAAAGTTTTTACTGTGTGACCATACTTATGACCTGACTAGGTATATATATATATATATATATATATATATATATATATATATATATATATATATATATATATATATATATATATATATATATATATATATATTGAAGTTCTGAGTGATATCCCTTATTTCTTGTTAAAGTAACAGTCACTTTGATAGTGGTCTAGATCTATTCATCTCAGTTTTTCTTTCGCATTCTGCGTGAGCCGATGGACCAACTGATCGAGCCATGTCATGGTAAAGTCCACTGTTAGTACCTACAAAACAAGCCCAAACAATAATTTTGCAAGATGTGTAAATTTTCTAGTCCATTGGTATACTTCCTTGTTGGCCTTGTTAAACCTCTAGCCTGCATCTCTGACCTTGATCTGCCTCCCAGGTAATATCTGTAGCCGTAAATCAAGACCATGCCAGTTCAAGCTAGTCTATCCGTGCAGGGGCGGAGAAAGAATACTAACCCCTGTGGCCAGGGTCGGCCTGTCGTAAAAGGCGACAAAACAACCCACCTTAGCTACGTGGTAGGGCCCCAAGCCCGTCTGGATGGCGACCACCTTTGGTCTTAAGTATGCCGCCATAATAACCTTGTGTTGTGTTCCGGCATTAGTGACCCAAGTTCCTGTACCCTTATGGGACAGCAGCGTGTTCGCGATGCCACTGGCGTTGCAAGCACCTATAGGCGACGGTAACTGCTAAATCCTAAGCAGGCCGTTAGCCTGTCCGCTGTCCTACAGCAATAAAAAAAAAGTCTCCAGCTGATTATCCGTACATGGATACGAATGCGGATCATCCTCTACTCTCTTTCCACATTACTCCTCTCATTATATACAGAAGAGCTAATCGAATCAATTGATTTAATCAAAAACCCGTACATTTTAATTATACTTCATATTTCTGAATTTATTGCAAAAATTTATCTCGGCGTTATTTTACGTGTTGTGGTTTAATTCATGTAATTGGGGAAATGAAAATTTGCACCCGAAGAATATTGAAGGAAAAAAATTCAATTTTCACGTGAATTTCGAGGCGATATTACTTTTATACCTTTGTGGCGTGAATTTTTAAATCTTCACCTTGCCTTAAAATTGTTTTTTGTTGGCTTTGTTATTTCTTGAAACATCTGTCGAATTTTAAATAATCTCGTAATTTTATGAAAAAGAAATTATACATTCAGGAAATTGGACATAATAAATGCTTTGTAATATGGGGTGTAAGGGACCCTACCAATACCTTCGGTGCCTAAGTTAACCTCACTTGCATCCTGCTGAGTGACGGACGAGCCCCTGACGACCCACGTCAAAGCCAAAACCAGCCAAATCAGTTTATAGAGAGACAAAGAATGCGAGATCGTATAAGGGCTAGGGCACCGCCGTGACGGCGCGCAAGAGCTTTGCGCGGCTATTATGGACAAGGGCTACCGTGTCATGGGCGGGCACAGCTAACGGTGTTAGCCCCAACTCACGTAGCCCAAACATGTCGAAAGATCTGCTTCGCAACATGGAAAATAGACAAGCTAACCGGATGCGCGAGAGAGTTTACCGATGTGCTCTCCAGGCGGAAGGTGGATGTGGTGTTTCTGCAGGAGACTCGGTGGAAGACCAGCAGATCCCGGTTCATTGAGAATGACGTTGCCATAGTGCTCTCGTAGTTCCAGAACGACATTTTGGAGGTGAAACGTCATACTTGTGATGTGTAAGACATTCTACATCATACTTATGAAAATTTAAGATTTGTGGTATATCACTACCGATATATGGATTAAGCCAACAGTGGACCAAAGGTTGTAGCATCTATGATCACACACACACATTAAAAAGTATTTGATTTTTTTGTCGGTACCCGCGAAATAATTTGTATTTGAATGACAGATTGATAATTCAAGAACAAAGTGGTCTGTTTAATAATTGATAGTAAATGTATTTTTCAATCAAATCGTCGAGAAGTTTAATGTTTTTTTATTAACTAGGCAA
Source organism: Malacosoma neustria (assembly GCA_963693495.1). Classification (NCBI taxonomy): domain Eukaryota; kingdom Metazoa; phylum Arthropoda; class Insecta; order Lepidoptera; family Lasiocampidae; genus Malacosoma; species Malacosoma neustria. The sequence continues at coordinate 22,223,638 of OY856374.1, forward strand.
CCAGTAGAAGGTAGACAGTGCTCACATAGTTTTAAAAGATATCTGCGATAATATATCAGAATTATAATGCCCTAATGTACCGGTCTGCCTTCAACAGCGCCATTTATTTAGAAGCCTAAACCGTTGACAATGGCATCGCATATTCATGACCTCATCCGTTGTTGCCTTTATGAATAAAAGTGGTCCGAATCTGTGGGCGGAATCACGCAAGATTTCTCGCCGAATTTTCGGGAAATGTAAAGAAATTATGGCGAAGGCATTTTATACGAGAATATCGTGCTTAGAAAGGTTTTTACAGAATTTGGGTTTATCGAATTTAATTTCTTACATATTTCCTATAAAATTAATTCCATATTTATCTGCAACATCCAAAGTTTTATCTTCTAACCGCGACAGAGTTAATTCGAAATTATATTTTCTCTAACTCGAGTCCTTTGAGATCATTCTCAAACCCTTTATCTTAAATTTTAACGATATTAATCTCTTATGGCTGATATAATACGGCACATGTCTAAGACCGGCTCCAAAATTATCCAAGGATTAACTGTAAAAACCTGTGTGTATATGTACGCGCGTAAGAAATTATACTTCTTTGACGTAACAGAGCAAAATTAGCTAAAGATTTCATCCCGAATGCCACAACTCTTTTTTTGTAAAAGGAATGATAAATTAAAAAGGATACACATATACTAGCCGTTCCCGCTTTGCTGGTTGAATAAAAAGAATATGAACTGTTAAAAATTTTGGGGTTATTTTCTGATACAATAAAATACCAGATCGCAGCGCCACCTACCGCATCTATATATATATATATATATATATATATATATATATATATATATATATATATATATATATATATATATATATATATAGGTATCTATATATATATAGACATTTTCGACGAGCGCGATTCTCGTGACATATCGGTGGGCACCTAATTGGGCGTCGAGCTCGTAGGCCGTACTCATGCAGTCGATTTCGCACAGTTTAGGGACTTACATAAACACCACTTGAATTTTGTAGCCTCAAACTTATCTCTCTCATAAGGCCCATAGTTAGCGACCACGTCTGCGTTCCGTATGTCATCACTGGCAACACACATTGGTTAAAAACCTTCGTCTTGAGACACTGCGGTATTTGGGACGAAAAGATTTTACGGAGCTTCCCGAACGCTGCCCATCCGAGTTGGATTCGATGAGTGACCTCTTTCGCGAAATTGTACCTGCCTAACTGGATCGTTTGACCCAAGTAGACGTATTCGTCAACAATTTCGAGAGTACAGTTCCCAACTGTTACGGGGGTAGGTGCGACATGGACATTAGACATGATCTTCGTCTTGTCCATGTTCTATTGCTCATGGTCGCTCAGAGGGCAATGGAGAGGGCTATGCTCGGAGTTTCCCTGCGAGATCGAATCAGAAATGAGGAGATTCGCAGGAGAACCAAAGTAACCGACATAGCCCGGATGATTGCAAAACTGAATTGGCAGTGGGCTCGGCACATAGCTCGAAGGACTGATGGCCGTTGGGGCAGAAAAGTCCTCGAATGGCGACCGCGTACCGGAAGACGCAATGTTGGTAGGCCCCCCACAAGATGGACTGATGATCTGGTCAAGATCGCCGGAATAGGTTGGATGAGGGTAGCGCAGGACCGATCATCGTGGAGAGCTTTGGGGGAGGCCTTTGTCCAGCAGTGGGCGTCTTCCGGCTGAAATGATGATGATGATGAAACTTATCTCTCGAGCGGTTAACATCAGCTGGCGTGTTGCAGTCACTTGTATGTACCGGTCTTGCCGAGTGGTTGTACTCCTTTTACGGCCTGGATGCTGTTCAGCGGGTTCCTTTGTATTATTGTAGCGCTGCCAAAGACGAAAAATAACACTTCTATGAATGCCAAAATGCCGAGATACCTGAGATTGATTACTTGCCGCTTGCTACATCCCTACAGCTCTTTGCATTTCATTTGCCGTCAAATGACGTCGCTCAATGACGTAAAGAATATCTAACAATTCAATTTTGTCGCTAACTTTATTTAAATGGTTGGTAAAATTACAAAATCAAGACTAAACGTAGCAATAAAAACGCACTTAAATTCAAACAAATTCCCTTTCATTTAATTTTATGAAAAAAACAAAACATAATCGAATTTTTTTTTACAACCAGCCAGTATGTCATCAATAACAAAAAAGTTTACATACCTACGCACTCAGAGTGAGTAAAGACTTAGAAATTAATTAGTATAAATGGTAAATTTATAATATCATGCATGTTGCTTAGACTTTTTTGATGTATGTATATATATATATATATATATATATATATATATATATATATATATATATATATATATATATATATATATATAAATCTAAACGTTTACTACATTTTTGAATATAATTACATATCATTTTATAAAATATGAATATTAAAAAAATACTTTATTTTATAAGACGATACTTATAAATAAATTAAATTAAAAAATATAAAAAACGGTCTACTGCTGGGAGCGAGGCCAAGGGCCCCAGCTACCGGTAGTTAGGCCTCCAGAGGCAGGAATCTCCTCACTGTGCGTGCTGTGCTCAGGAGAACCGCCTTCTGTATGCGATCCTTCACCCATTTACCTAGCGAAAGCCTCTCTAGGTGTTTATCGTAGCTCTTCGCTATTATTATTATTGTAAATAAAAACTAGTTTTTCTCGACAATCAGTTACAATAACTGTTCACTACAACAGCTTGTCTTTCGACAAGGCCTCATCTAAGGCTTTCATCCGATTTTTTCCAATACGTACCTATATAAATATTTAACCTCAAATCTTTAAAATATAAGTCACTTTTATCATGAATATTTATGGCCTATTATTCACCACCATATGTAATTTAAAATCACACATACATGTGTTATAAATCAATAATTAATTTTAATCTCATATAAAATATTTTAGAAACTTCTTTAAAAACATAGTTACGTATTTTCAGAGAAATCTGAGAGACAACTTTATCAGATAATTTCATCATGTCGCTTTTTGGCTATCGATGTGCGCGTATCATGACAATTTTATTCTTCAATTTTTTCCGAAAATTAGACCACTTCGTTAAAAAAAAAAAACAGTATTTATAATGTATATAATTATTTCCATTTTACTGATAATAAACCATTTCTTCGTCCATAAATAGTGAATGCTAATGAATTTCTATAAAAAGCTTTGTGGTAAAAAGAACAAAGAAATGATTAATTTATAGTTAAATATATTTTCAAAGAAAGGTTCCAAAAGTTAATGATTATTACAATGAGAAAAAAAAATTATCCACGCTTATGATGTAGCTGAAAATTGCAGGTATAATATGAGCTTAAAACTTGTACCATAATGTAACTCACCCACTTTCCTTTACGGCCTATTTTTACGTTTATGTTTTTTCTTTCAGTTAAATTAAATTACTTATGTGATCGGCGTCGCGAGTCGACCCGCTTTTATACTCAGACTTTTATGGTTACGACTCATTATATTTCCCTTTGCCGTTCCGTTACTGCTAGAAATTATTCCTATATTAAAATTGAGAAATAAAACGACACGGGCTAAACTTCATATATCTTTTTTGTACTAAAATAAAAAACTTCAAAGTTAAGACTATTTGAAACTTTCGTATGCACTTATTTAAGACTTTTTCATGCACTTATCAAGAATTAATTAGAGTTGCAAATTATATAATCAACCTTTCTTTCCTTCCCTCTCTGGTGGCTGTCATTTTAACATTCACACTGCGGCCACTTGTATGAATGTGCTATGGCTTGAATTGCCCGCGTGCCCACTACGGACACTCAAATAAGGTTTGACATTATGTATGTTTAAGTATGCCGCGCCGTGACGGCCCCGCACCCGCTTTTGCAGTCTGGCCAAGCACTTACTTTATTTTGCCATTTCATTTTTCACGCAAATCATCCACCTCGTCCTTGGTTTTTGGCATATATAGCCATACCTATTCTATTCTCTTACTTTTTAGTATGTACACACTTAGAAGGCTTACTATACTGGCGGTACTTTCAAACTTGGCCTACTTTACTCATGTTTAACTATCTCTGTTTTCTTAACTGCACTACAAATGATAAGGGTTATAAAGTATGAAATTGCTGTTGTAATAGATATTTTGAATTGACATAAAACCTTTATGGTGTGAGATTTTTGAGTGAAACTTTTTTCACGTGTTAACTATTTCTTTTTAGATCTTCTTTGTAAAATGTGCAACATTTGAGTTTCGGCTTCCAATATTTTTTTTTATTCAGCTTAGAACTGAAAGATTGATACTTCGAAATTCCAAATCATTTTTGAATACCAGTACTGACGTGAATGAACGCGGCCGAAGCGGTTCGCAGCCCTGCGTTTTAAAAGGAGACTGCTAATGAATGAACCATGTGTTTTTGATTGAAACACTTTCGTAATGGAATCTTCGACTTGAAGAACGAATCACGTAGAAGACCGCCCACACAGGTTAATAACGCTGAATTGAAGGAGGTGGTGGAAGCCGATCCGCGTCTAGCTCATCTAATTCACGAATTAGCGGCATGGTTTAACGTTACTCTACTACAATATTGACTCATTTGGAACAAATCAATAAAATAAAAACATCTGAAAAATGGGTGCCTCATAATTTGATTGATCTGCAAAAAAAAAAAATGCGTGTTGAAACTTGTGTTACCTTATTGAATCGGTACAGAAATTAAGGAATATTGGATCGACTTGTGATATGCGAGGAAAAGTGAATTCTTTACGATAACCATAAGCAAAATATGTAATGGCTGATCCCAAGTCAAACACCGCATGGTAACTTTTTGGTGGTCTCTTTTTGATGTTATTCACTATAGCTTTCTCAGGTCTAGTCAAGCCATAACAGCAGATGTTTACTGTTCCAAACTTCTAACAATGATGGCGAAACTGGCAGAGAAACAGTCCCGACTCTCAAAAAGAAGAATCGGGATGATTCACATCAATCTTCACCATTATTGCTCAATGATAACACAAAACCTCACACTGCACAAAAAACCGTTGTAACTTTACAGTTGCTGACATTAGAAACCATGCGTCATCCACTGTACATGCCAAACCTTGCTCCAATGGATTACTATTTTTTTTAGTGATTACAAAATTTTCTACGTGATAAAAACTTTTTCTTCTCAAGGGGCAGTGCAAAATACTTTCACGCAGTTTGTCGAATCTAGATCTCCAGAATTCGTACATGCAGATATGAACATTCGTTTCAATGTCGTGGCAATATAATACTTTAACCCTAATATTTAATACACAATTTAGTCATTGTGAAATGTTGGTTATAAAGCAAGCGTATTATACGTATATATTATACCTAGTCAGGTCATAAATTCTGTCACATGTTTAATGTAAAATAATTGTAACAAGTTTATTAATTATGTAACCATTCATATACCAAAATGAACTTAACAAAACATAGATTCTTATGACATTAAAGTTTATTCAAAATGACCTCCGTGATTTTGAATACAAGCCTTCAATCTGCGCGGCCAGTCGTCTATCGCAGCACGAACGAGGTCGATGTCAATATCGGCGGCTGCCTTAATCAAGGATGTCTTGAGTGACTCCAAATTGGGATGAGGCTTTGAGCACGCCTTTTCCTCCAAGTGTTGCCATATCTTGTAATCTAACGGATTCAAATCTGGACTGGAGGAGGGCCAGTCTTCGTGCCGGATGAAGTCGATTTCACGCGCCGCCAGCCAGTCTTGTGTGCTCTTCGCTCTATGAGCTGGCGCCGAATCTTGTTGGAATACCCAGTGCCTGTTATTGAACATGGTATGAGAAACAGGTTCCACAAGGTTCGTCAGGACTGTATTTTGATACACAACAGCATTCGTTTTTACACCTTTCTCACAAAAATGTACCTCTGTTAAGCCCCAATAAGAAACTCCCAACCATACCATGAACGAGGATGGAAAATGACCTCGTTGGACACGCGGAATACGGTTGCTCGCTTCTTCACTACTGTGTGCGTACACCTTATCATTTTGTTTGTTGTAGCTCTCTTCTACGGTAAACATTTTTTCATCCGAAAAAAGAATTTCCCGATATTTTTTTCCCGCGTACCGCTTCAACAAAGCGCGGCATCTCTTCAGTCTCAGGTCCATTAGACGAGCATTCAAACGATGTCCTGTTTTTCTTCGATATGCCCGAAGCCCTAAGTCTTCATTTAACACCCTTTTCACCGTGGTTCTGCTTAACCCCATCTGAAGGGCCAACAGTTTCTGCTTACGTTTGGGATTTCTTTGAATTCGTGCCTTCACAGCTTTTATCACTGCTGGAGTCCTAACAGACCGAGGGCGACCACTTCTTGACCTGTCATCTACACTAGAGTCTTCATTGTATCGTTTGATGGTACTCGTTTATCGTATCTTTTGGTTATATTCAAATTTTTCAGTATGTTAAAAATTTGAATTGGCGCGTAACCGCAACGATGCAACGCAATAACTGCAACACGGTCTTCTTTAAGCGTCCACTCCATATTTAAAAATGAGTAAAATTCTAAAAGTATACATTTTTATTTTCATGAACAATTCGAAATTCGAATTCAATAAACTTTTTTGTGGCCAGCATTCTAAAAGAAAAGTTTTTACTGTGTGACAATACTTATGACCTGACTAAGTATTATACTAGCTGACCCGGCAAACGTTGTTCTGCCATATAAATAATAAAATGTCAAAAAATTAAAAAAAAATTTAGGGGTGGACTACCCCTAACATTTAGGGGGATGAAAAATAGATGTTGGCTGATTCTCATAGATACCGGATAAGCACAAAAAATTTCATCAAAATCGTTCAAGCCGTTTCGGAGGAGTATGGCAACGAAAACTGTGACACGAGAATTTTATATATTAGATATAGTAACTAGCTGACCCGGCAAACGTTGTTCTGCCATATAAATAATAAATGTCAAAAAATAAAAAAAATAAATTTAGGGGTGGACTACCCCTAACATTTAGGGGGATGAAAAATAGATGTTGGCCGATTCTCATAGATACCGGATAAGCACAAAAAATTTCATCAAAATCGGTCAAGCCGTTTCGGAGGAGTATGGCAACGAAAACTGTGACACGAGAATTTTATATATTAGATATAGTAACTAGCTGACCCGGCAAACGTTGTTCTGCCATATAAATAATAAAATGTCAAAAAATAAAAAAAATTAATTTAGGGGTGGACTACCCCTAACATTTAGGGGGATGAAAAATAGATGTTGGCCGATTCTCATAGATACCGGATAAGCACAAAAAATTTCATCAAAATCGGTCAAGCCGTTTCGGAGGAGTATGGCAACGAAAACTGTGACACGAGAATTTTATATATTAGATTTTTGAGATTTTCATTCTAAACTTTCATATGAAAATAAAAATAATTAATAATATATTTATTATAAAATAAACCTATACAAATTGGTCTTATTTTTTAATTGTCGATTAAAAAGTAGGAAAGTAGTAGTATTATGAGCAACCATATTGTGGTTCCCTGGTGTAAATAAATTCAAAATTACTGAAATGTGCAAACATGTTTCTTGATACATTCGCAAAAACCACGCGATCTGTCACTGTCAGTGCGTTTCAGTTATTCCTTCCACGATAATTTAGGCTTTAACTCCCTCTTAGGTACCAATTAACTTAATTTCATTGCAAACATTTCTCTACAGTAACGGCGTTTTAATCATTAATGCTTGGAATTTGAAATGGTTTACTAAGCGTTATGAAGCTCTCTTTCATCGTGACCTGATGATTGACTTTATGAAGGAGCTCATTACTTTGTGAAATTTTTTTCCAATCTGTCTTATTCTGGGCCAGAAAAGAATACATTTTTTCCGTGCAGGGTAGGAGTAAGAAAATAACCCCTGCGGTCGGGGTCGGCCTGTCGTAAAAGGCGACAAAACAACGTTAGTATCCTAAGCCCGTCTGGGTGATGCGGATGGCAACCACCCTTTTTCTATACCAGCCTCTACAATAAAATAAGAGATTGATATTTTTAAATAACGTACAGCCAACCCGTCTCTTTATTCGAGGATCATAAAAAATAATAATAGATTTCTTATTTAGCTACGTGCAGGAAACTAAAACAGACCAGCATTCCGGTTTTACTTAAGAAGATTCTTCAAACGGAGTATATGGCAATTATAAATGAAATATAATACAGATGTTTCTCTAGATGTTTACCAAGAGAACTGAATCCAAGGATATTCCCACATGCAAAAGCGTACGTAGTCAGTAAAATGTAATTTATATTATAATGTATATCAAAATTATTTACAGTTTATACTTGAATATAATCTTACAATTTATTATTTCTCAATTTGATTTTATCTATTTGCTTATCCTGGATATTGCTTATCAAGTGTTGGGTCTGCGTGAAAGGAGTAAATTGGAATTTTCCTTCATAATGAAAAACCACAAAGGTTCAAGAACTTATTTGTCCATCCATACAATATCCAAGATGGCATAATATCTAAGGGTAGAAAACCTTGTATTTTCTTAAATATATGTATTTTTTATTATTTTATATAACTTAGAATACTGTAATACGTGGCTACTAAGTTGCAAGTGGGAAAACATAAGTTGGAAGCTCCAAGCCTGATTCCCGATGTTACAATTCATTGCCTTATTGCGTATAATTTAATTATATTCTAAGCACTGAATATCGGATGCTATTCAAAATTCAATTCTCCCTCCTATGGTATTACAGCTCTTTAGCACCCTTACAAAGCCAGATCATTTTGGCTCTCCTACTATGGCCTGCGGGCGGCGGCTAAATATATATTTATTCTAGACGTATATTGTCTGTCGCGTACCATAGTAAGTCCTAAATTTGCCGTATTTTACAAGGAAAAAGAAACAAAATTATTTGCAATATATCAAAACCATCAACAAAACAAACAAATATCTTAAAAGCAATTTCGCGGACGCACGACCATTCAATATCGGGGGTTATGAAAAACCGTATTTCAAATCCGTTTTAATCAAATAGCATTTCGTCCGACAGCTTTTTCACTAAAGTATCGTAAAATTAATTGGATTATATTACTTATCGATGTTGCTTCTAATTTATTACCAGACCTGTTTAGATGTATTATTATTTATAAATATAAAAATGCAAGTAAATTGATGATGTAACTTTAAGGTTCTTAAACCTGATCCATCATTTTTTTTAAACCAAAACTCTTTTTCCGATTATCGCGATTACGGATGAGTCAAGGAGTATATAGGAATCTAACCTATCCCATAAACAACCCTGCTGTTCTCTCATCTTCTAGAGTCTGGGTGGGGCAAGTAGCTAGGCAATGTATAAACATTGTATGACCTAAGTCTGGGCGAGGTCCTCCCTCATGTATATCATTGCGTGAGGATTTTATCTATTGCCAGTCCGGGATTGAGGAGAGCAACAAGGAATAACACACGAGCCCTTTCCTCCGCGGCATAAGTGAGGTGTGCTGAATCTGCCACGTGGAATCGCCCGCGGAATGGTTATCTAGTCTTGCGTTGATGAGAAGGAGAGCTGGCTTTTAAATTCCCACTTCTATTCCGTACTTGTACAATATATACTAGTGCTAGTATACTATATAGTGCTAGGCAAAATAGAGGGGAAAAAGCCCAGAGGACGGTCACCAACCCGATCATCATCATCATCATCATCCTTGCGTTAAATTCCGGTTGCAGCCCAAACTCTCGCTTCGGCGCCCGGGGTCCGCTTTCCGACTTTTTCTTCTCCACTTCGCACGGTCTTCAGCATCCCTGGTAGTGAGCCCATTAGCACGCATATCACCCTTTACGACGTCAAGCCAGCACTTTTTGGCTCTACCCCTCCTGCCGGGGCCCGGCGGAGGTGGCATGGCCAGACATTTGTTTCCCACGTAAGCATCCGGTTGCCGTAAAACGTCGCCGTACCAACGGAGCCGACACTCCTGTAATTTATCCGCAATATCACCAACCCGATGGTCGGATCAAATTAAGGCTATCACGGGGCTCACTTTGCCTGCAGCTCTGAAACAGGCCGAGGACAGAGTGTTGTGGAGGCAGTTCGTCAGCGTCTCCGTAAAGGCTTATCAAGACAGGCATAACCTTCAGGAATGAAGAACACGACGATGAAGAAGACAATATATACTTGCGTTGTTGTACCATGGTGGATGTTAAAATTAAAAATGAATTCATATTTAATATTTTAATTTCTAGTGTTCACATATGATTTGGCAAGTTTTTTCTTGAAAAATACAGTTATAATTTTCTTTTGTTTTAGGTATTTTAAAAATATGCCATCCATTTGTAAATATTTGTTATATAAATTATCCTAAATTCCCAACCATTTAACACTTACGGGTTATCAAAAGGTTCGTAACACGTCAAATCAGGAAAGATAGATTTCATCGTATTATGTATACTATACTACTCATCGGGCCCAAATATCCTTGGGCCCTGAGTGATTGATCGCGTCCCACCGGGGTGTCCCGGACCCGCATTTGTCACTCTACTGACGAATGTATTTAACGAATGATTAAGTCGGCTTAGGTGAATCCTCTTTAATGGGAAACCATTTTCGAGTATCTAAATTGATCGGGGTCTTTTTTATTTAAATATCTTCAATATATAATCTTTTTCCCCTAAAGCTTTCGCTTTGTCCAAGAGTTGTTGTTTACTCTGTAAAAATATGATCATATTGCGAATTAATCGCGGGTCTTTTTACGTGGTCTTTATTTTTTATTTTTACTGCTGTAGGACAGCAGACAGGCTAACGGCCCGCTTAGAATTTAGCAGTTACCATCGGATATGGGTGTTTGTAATGCCAGTGCCATCGCGAACACGCTGCTGTCCCATAAGGGTACAGGAACTTGGGTCACTAATGCCGGAACACAACAGACGGGCTTGAGGCCCTACTACGTAGCTAGGGTGGGTTGTTTTGTCGGCTTTTACGACAAGCCGACCCCGGCCGCAGAGGTTACTGTTCTTTGTCCGCCCCTGCACGGGTGGGTGGTTTCCTATGAAACAATAGAAGGAAAGAAAAAAGAAAATATCCACGTAACTTTAGAATGTAACCCTGTAAGTCACATGTACTTTGCCGTGTCTCTTGTGTTTTGACAATGACAGTGACATCTTGACAACTATACATAGGCATGTAGGCACCATTAATTTATTTATCATTTATTGCCATAATTAGAATTATTTTATTTAATGTAAATTAAATTTTTCATGATTATTTAATTAATATTTTGCACGAGTGCACCAAGCGGATAAACGTAGCTCGAAAAAGCGAGCCTTATCTCGCCGAATGTACTTTTCAATAACATTTTTTTTTCTAAACGCAAGAAAGTTTTCAATTTTACCATTCGCACAGTGCTCTCTCGCGAACTCGTTAGCAATTATTGTGTTGAGTTATGTAATTGTTAAAATCATAAGAGATGCACATATTGTTTATAAAAGTAACGTCATATGTCAGCTAGCATAAAAAATAAGTGTGGGAATATAATAAACACACTATCTAACCGTGAGTCTTTTTTACTTCTTCAGACACACAAGACAGTGAACTTATGCTATAAAATATGCATATATTATCGACTAAATCGCATACACTATAGTTAGTACCTGAAATACCAATATCACATGTCAATTCCACATGAAGAAGTTTAGGGATATCTATTAAACTATCTGTATTCTTCTTATTTATTTATTTGACATGTTAATGATGTTATGGACTCGGTGCGCGTGAGAGTTACAGACGCGACAGTGTGCGACGAAAGAACGAATGTGACTGCCTGTCGGAGCCGCTCGAATTGTGGTCCGGGTCAACTCGGGATCCGTAGATTCTCCCGCGTATTTCATTTCGTTAGCAGGTGGTCGCGATAATGTTGCCACAAATATTTATGCCGATTATCTAGGAATGATGAGGTGGCCAAATATTATTATGGGCCGAAGCTAAACGGCCATTGTCTGTTTTAATTTAGAAGCATTGTCATAGATAATCTCATTATAGTTTGTTTATTTGATAATAATTATAATTATTAATATAGTATAATGTAATAAGTATAAGTATCTTATTTTGACCGGATTAACAATATTTAGTTTAGATAACTCATATATTTCCTCATTCATAATGTATGTTAGCATAGTGCGTCAGGTGACAGGTATCTTAAATATATCATGACAATTATAATATAATCAGAAACTACTTGGAAATCTCATAAAGCCAATTAGCATGGAGTGTATATGGTCCTACTTTACACAAACGACTTTTGTTTAAAATTTAATGGGCAATTATTAAAATTTGCCGCCGCTATATTAAATCAAAGTTATTGCCGTCGAGACTGTAATTGCTTCAGTTATGTAACAACAATCTAACAAATCTCTCCCAAATCTAAACGCTCATTAAGTAAATCATTGCTTTTATCATGAACCAAATGTAAAATACAGATAAGTTAAGTTTCCGTTTCCGGTGCGTTCATTATTGATTAATGCTAAGGGTGGATGCCCTTTTTTGTTTTCGTTACTTATCGTTGTTTACTTTCTGACGTACGTTTTCTTCAGCTTAAGTGAAGCTTAATGTAAAAGTTGAAGTGGCAGTGGGTTAGTCACGTTTTATCCGTGCAGGGGCGGAGAAAGAATACTAACCTCTGTGGCCGGAGTCGGCCTGTCGTAAAAGGCGACAAAACAACCCACCCTAGCTACGTGGTAGGGCCTCAAGCCCGTCTGGATGGCGACCACCTTTGGTCTTAAGTATGCCGCTATAATAACCTTGAGTTGTGTTCCAGCATTAGTGACCCAAGTTCCTGTACCCTTATGGGACAGTAGCGTGTTCGCGATGCCACTGGCGTTGCTTACACGTATAGGCGACGGTAACTGCTAAATTCTAAGCGGACTGTCAGCCTGTCTGCTGTCCTACGCAATAAAAAAAGGTCACGTCTGTTGTGAGGGTGGACTTAGATAGTGATGGTGTAACGTTCATTTCCTCTTGATGGGTTCCTGAGGATAAAAATCATATGATCTTCATGCCACTCTTGCAAAGAGTTTGCCACGGTTACGCAACTAACCCCCATCCTATTATGAAGATTAAATGGACGTGTGAGACTGGCTTTCCAGTTGAAAGGTGGCTGTAGCGTTCTCAATGGTTATTCATGAGAAATACCTAGGTTGGGTTATGTACACAAAAGTTCCTGGAGGGCATTGTGGCCCTCAGGGGCGTCACATAACAATGACTAAAAGTTGATCCTGCGACCCACATAAAGGCTCAAGTAATAACCTGGGGCTTATACCGTGACCACCATTAGCTATCATTTGCTACCCAAGACCGTGGTCGCAGTAAAAGAATGCGGAGAATCCTATGTACCCGCGTCGGCTTTGCCTCGAAGTTTCGATGCGGCACTGATAATGTTTTGTTTTCCCGGGGAAAAAAGGACATTTTGGCCTCAGGAGAGAAGTTGGACTCAATTGCATATTATGTTCTAAGCGGGATTTAGTGGAACGTTTATAAGGTATTTTAAAGCTTTAGTAGATGCTATAATTTTGTTCGGTGATAAATGCAAAACAGAATATCTGAACAACAATACCAATCTGCATATTATGATTGCTCACATTCAAGTCGTATCGAACCCTGGAGTCAATGTGGGACCAATATTGATGTTTATATGACCAAGTAATTATACACAACGTAAAATTAACGAGTTGAGATTGCACATGATTCGATTTACAGGGATGTGGACGACTGTATCGAAATATAATATTTGAAAAGTCGGTTCTCAAATTAAAAATATTATAATAAAATGACTTAACTTTGTCTTTTATTTCTTATTATATTAGTTAATAATGTAGCATATAGTTTTTTATAGCTGAGATCGACAGATAGGCAAACTGCCCACCTATTATAATCCAAGATCCCAGAAATACCAGACGTCATGTATTTTCGGACGGACAAAATGTGGACGATTGAGTGGTATTAGTATGTACTACGATCACATGCCTACCTGCTAGCTTGGTCAAACGGCCAATTTCCAGGTATCAGGTGATTAAGGTACATACAAACATTACTAACTTCACGTAACTTACTAACTTCTACTAACTAGATGTGATCTTAGTACATACTAACACAACTCAATCGTCCACAATTTGTCCGTCAGAAAATACACGACGTCTGGTGGCCCTGGGATCTTGCTCTGTTAGTATGTGATCATCGTCGCCTATAGACGTTTGCCATGCCAGAGGTATTGTCAAAGTTTTAATAATACAGGTTAGCGAGGTCTCCAATGAGAAAGAACATATAACATCGTATTATCCCTGTATTTAACAGTAAACTACCGTTATTGTAAACTAAGAAAATGAATTATTTTGCTGATTAAACAACGAATATGAAATACCATTTTTTATCCGTGCAGGGGTGGAGAAAGAACACTAACCTCTGCGGCCGGGGTCGGCTTGTCGTAAAAGGCAACAAAATAAGCCCTTATTAATGGCGACTACCTTTGGTTTTAAGTATGCCGCCATAATAACCTTATGTTGTGTCGGAACACTATACAAGGTTGCCACTAATGCCGGAGCGGCATTAGTGGCCCAAGTTCCTGTACCCTTATGGGACAGCAGCGTGTTTGCGATGTCACTGGCGTTGCAAAAACCCATAGGCAACGGTAACCGGTGAATTTTAAGCGGGCCGTCAGCCTGTCTGCTCTCCTACAGCAATAAAAAAACGACGCTGACTGTTGTGCCACTAAAGTGGAAGGCCAGAAGTGTCTCCATTCATCTGAGATGAGAACGTTGACATGGATTTATGGAGTGACAAGAATGGATAAGGTGAGAATTAGAGGATCTCTGAAAGCTGCAGCTATAAAATAAGACGAAAGAGGCTGGCATGGTACGGGCATGTAATGAGAAGGGATGTTGACCCCATAACTAGGAGAATATTGAACCTGAAAGTAGAAAGATATAAAAATATAGGTAGACATTAAAGCGATGGAAAGAATATGTCATGCATAATATGAGGGTTTGTAAAGTAAAGAAGAATGCCAGGGCAGAATAAAATGAGCAACTTGGCATAGAAACTATTACAAACTAATATTTAGTATTTTATATATGAAATGAAATCAATGTCGCCAATTGTTGCGGAACGGCTTTTGCACGTTGGAACGCTTCACTGTATAATTATATATTTAATGATAGAGTGATGATGATGAATGACATCGCGGCTCGTTGGGCCAGAGATTGGTGATGATCGGCTGCGAATGGATCAAAGAATAAATATTATATTTACGCTCTTGTAGTCGATTGTGTAACTGATCGACTTCCCGCTAATTATTTTGAAAATACTGAAATTTTTTGTTATTTTAATAAATTAAAACTCGCTGATTGGTCTTGGAATATACCCGGTTAAATAGAACTACTTCTAAGAGTTCAACTTCTATTTATCTATTTTTAATTTCTAATTTTAATTTCAACTTCTACATATCTATTTTTGGGGACAGAGTTGAATCAGGTACTCGCGCACCCTCCGCTATAACATACCAGTTTTGGTTATGTATTAATGGGTGAAATTCTATCGAATTCTGAATTACTACCACCGCAACCTTTGCGGTTGCATTTACATGTTTTACTTCAAAAGAAACAGTGTGTGTAATACACACAGTTTTTTTTTTTCACTTAAAATGTTCATCGTATATTCAAAGCATTTTTAATATTTAATCGAAAAGGACCTTTGATGCACTTGAGTTTTGAAAAATGAGGACAACCCTTCTCCAATATACGGAAACATATTCCTATAACCTTTTAACCTTCGTACGTAAACATAATTAGTCCCCCGTGATCCAAAAGGGTTTCCTATTTATATTTGATGAGGATGAAACAAATTTCCCTAATGTTTTTGCTGATTTATTATTTATTTAAAACATGCTGTAATTGTATGCTTACATGTGATTAATCATCAATAATATTTTGCATATTTATGTCGCTCTTAGCTTACGAGGATAAAAAAATATCGTTTTCACGTCATAAACGAACATAAACTAACGTTTAAAATTTTAGTTTTAATAGTCAATTTGAAGTGGTAGGTACTTATACATTGGCAATATCAATATATCGCCATACTCAATGTATTTGCCACTGTCAAGTATTTGGATTCTTCAAAATTAAAAATTTTCATGTTTTAAACAAAGTCAAGTCATCCACTATCCACAGTCACGAATACGCAATTCAAGCTGTAGTCACGTCATGAAGTCAGTTCATTCCCTGACTACAGCTCCAGTGATCCAGTAAAACCGGTGGATGCTTTACTGGAACTTGAGCAGAGATTGAAAGGAAACACGAAAATGCACTTTCCACCACTTTGCTTCACTTGCCTACACTCATATATTATACACAACCGAATACTTAACATGTAATAATCCACCATTATTACTCATTGACTCTCAGAGTAACACAAATAAAACAATAAAAACAAAAAGGGCTATGTGACATTGTTATTTTCCCGCCAATACTCTCGGTAGGTACTTAAAATTTTTTTTATTGGAAGAAGTTCCTTATCGCGTGTTGTGAAAGGGGGCTAGACGGAAAAAATTCTCACGAAAAGTTGTAACGACACTTTTTGCTATAGTAAGCTATGTGGCGTGCGCATGTTTCTCTGTCTGTCTCTCTCTCTCTCTCTCTCTCTTATAGAAAGCAAGCCAGATATTTTCATTTCTATTTCGCATTGAACAGTGTGGTGTCGCGACGATTATCTTTGTTGAGTGTATACAGGTTTTTTATACATAATAAATAATAATAATAATGAATCCTGACAGTGTTTCTGCACAAGTTCCGGATATTGCTGATGGAGTTAGGTTAGTTACTGATTTAGTTTATATTACATTATATTTGTTAATAATAAAAAAAATATTATTATAACTAAAAAAAATAAAATTTTATTACAATTCCTTCACTAATTAATCGAAAGGAACTTCGTTCCGTCCGGGTGTCCCTTGATACCTCTCAAGTTTTTTAATTACACTATGCACACTTACACAGTGTTTCTTTAAGCGCCTTAAGCGATATAAAAATGACCCCGACTGGCATCGGTCCACTTTTATGGGCTCCTTCAAAGCTGGGGGAGGTGATGGGCTTCCGCATCTTCATTCTCATGCAGGAGTGAACTGAATGCGTGGCTAGGTCATGTATATGGGAGACCCAAGTATTTATCAAGGATCATACTCCCGACCAATCACTACGGTAAAAGGTCGGTCATCAACCTTAAATGGTGAGTCAGGCCTACTCACCATTTAAGGTTGATGACCGACCTTTTACTGTGAGCGGTGTTTTAGTGAGCGGAAGAAGAGGCTATTGTTTCCTCTCCACCGTCTCCTTCGTGGATATGATTTTTTTGCAGAAGAAGGCGACGGCGACTCATGTAGGATACGCCTGGAGGATTTGTAACCACGTATCCTCGCAATGGTGTCAGTCCATTATTTACTTCTTCTGAGAGAAATTTTGTAGTCTGGATATATGGATAAAATAGCTACTCATTCACATTAGAACAGCTCAACGAATTTGTATGATATTTGGCAAAAACAATCATAAATAGAACATTCATATTAGTGAAAAGCTTCACGAATGTTTCTTCTCCACTTCACATGTTCTTTTTCATCCTTAATAGTACCAAGTCAACACTTTTAAGACTATCTATCTCGAAGCTCGTTAAAGGACTAATTACTCGGTAAATATAGAAAGTCCATTTGTGCAATACTTGCCCTAAATATTTAAGTACTTAAAGTAATTCCCTTAATATGTACCTCAAACCTATTGAAAGTTTGAAGCGATGATACCATTTCAAAACCGTCTTTTATCTGTAAACGCTCTAGCGGTGACATTATATTTTATGCAACTTTATCTCTTCACCCTAAGATGTGCGATTTCGTCTAATGTCTCCGAGAAATTCATTCCGTTATTGCTTTTACACTCTAAGATCTATGTTCAGTCCGCGATAAAGACTGTTGAAAAGTATTCTATAATAAATGATAACAATAATCGAAATTCAAATGCAAATATATGCTACGCGAATATTTTAATACATGCCTTCAAAATTTCCTTACTTCGAAGTTGACCATGAAATCCTACTTCAAGAGCCGCGAGAAAACAAATCACCATCATCGTCCTAACGCTAAATCCCGGTCGTAACCCAAACTTTCACTTCGGCGCCCGGAGGTCCGCTTTCCAACTTTTTCTTCTCCATACCAATACAATCTTCAGCATACCTGATAGTAGACCGGTTGGTACGTATTACACTTTACTGTACGTATTACACTGTACGTATTACACTTTTTGGGTAAAAGAAAACAGAAGTGGATAAATAATACCTATATTTTTAAAGGTTCAAGTGACAACTGAGGAAACTCCAAATGTAAAATCAGATAGTACCTGTTGAAATCACCGATATATGGCGCATCTCGAAATTAAATCGCGGCAGGGTACTGCTATGTAAAATAACGTTAGTGGTTTTTTTTTTGTTTTAATTGAGGTTTGTGTATTAAAAGTCGTTGTAATTTTACAGTAGTATCCTAGTTCGTTAAACGTACGTATTAAATCACAACCCAATGAAAGTGTTGAGTGTTTTATTTCAAGTTGTTAGTTGGTTGTTGTTTAGCGCTCTACCTTTATTTTTATGTGTATACTGTATAACACAATATAAGTAATCGATAACAAGTTATCAAGTACGTACTTACCTACTAACCTAGAACTTCAAATCTCAGGATGTACTGCTTGGACATTTTCTCTAGCTGTCGGTATGTGTTACTTGCCAATTTACCTTGGACAAGTGTTCGTTCCTTCTCATCTCTCTTCTGGGCTGCCAAGTAATGGGACGCTAATAGTAATTATTATAAGTTTTTATATACCGCCTATTTCGCTTTTATTGGTAAGTAATATCTATTTCTATACTCTTTATATCATACATTATAGCTTTTTTCTGACTGGTATCCGATTAAAATATAAGTCACTGACTTGAAAAAACAAATCGCACGGTGTAAAGTGCCCTAACCCTTATCTAAGAATGGAAGTACGTTCAAGTTGTGTAGATGCCCTTCCTTTGCGACCTTTACTATCGCCTTTTAATGGGATAGACTTTGACTTTGCAGGCGATTAAGTGATTTAAAGATTAATTCATCAAAAAGCTTTTTAGTAGAAAGACGTTTATTTGTGTCAAGTATTTCAAAGCAACACAGCTCAATACGAAACAACTTTAAAACTGTTTTTATTCTTTACATTTTACTGAATTTCTACACTGACGGAATCATAAACTGCATCAAAGTAATAGACGACTTTGAAATAAATATTTTAACCAAGTATGCAAACTTTCCACACAGATTTAAATTGAAACCTCTAGATTGGTTCGTGAACTTTAAAACAGCGTAGGATCATGTCCTTAAGTTTAAGTTTGATACTGGGAAGGACCTTAAGACTTTTTTGAAGAAAAAACAGAAATTTAAGGAAAATTGGTTTAATTAAAAAATTGGTTTTAACAATAGACACAAACTTTATGCAAGGGTTTATTTATGTTTTAATAAGGTGTATTACCTGCACGTGCCCTTATTACGGATTCTAATCGGTTCCGCATAGATTTTATTAGGGTTATTAAAAGATCTGGCGGAATATTGTCCCATTCTTCTGAAAGTGCTGTTCTTAGTGCTGCCACTGACGTGGGCAAAGGGTTTCTCGCATATACAGCTCTTTTTAAATTGTCCCAAACATGCTCAATGGGATTAAGATCCGGGCTGCGTGCTGGCCAATTCATTGTAGGTATCCCAACCTCTTCGCAATATGATATTTCTAGCTGAGAATTTTCAATATTTGTAACAACCTCGTTGACGGGAGACGAACACTGGTGTCTGCGGAGATAAGGAAGTTTCCACGTCGCTAAGAGGCTCAGATAAAAACATTTAGATGGACTGAAATTTTTCGATGTCATCATCACTTTCAGCGTCAGAAAATCTTGTTCATCTTCACTCCCAGACGGAATATTCAAGAAACCCTCAATATCTTCATCACGCAATCTTCTTCGCGACATTATCTGTAATAAAATGAAAGTATTCATAAGGAAAGTAATGTAAGTACGTATAAGTAAAAAGACACTAAAAACACAAAGCTCAACGTACCGTATGTGGAATAGTGGATAAAATTATGATTTACACGTTTAATATTGTAATATAAAAAAAATAACTTACCTCTGCAAAATATACACTTCGTTATAACAATATTTTTATCGAGTCAAAACTGTTCAATAACTATTCTTTTTTTATTTTTGAATTCAGACAAATGACTAACGTATCACTTTCATTCAAATTTCACACAATTTCACAAAAACATGAACGACATCTTTAGGTAAAGATTCTTATTACTATATTGCTAAATGTCAGTAGTTTCTATCAAGATGTCACGAGATGTTGCTACTAATAGTTTTATAGCTATAGGAACGATTAAAGTAGGTGAGATTTAAAGGTAAGGAACATATGGAACTGGTTGCCTTAGGGTTAAGATCTCTACAATTTTGTTGTGATGGTCTTTAAGTCTTTTAGACTTCCACCTCTCCTATACGATGCAATTGTCCAACTTTAAAAAAATTATTGCTTGCATAGTCTATAGTTTAGTACATGCGATTTTGTATATGATATGCGTATAGCTTACCTACGCTGTCCCCTGTATCTATATATGTGATCTAGTATCCCCTGTATCTAGATGTGTGTGTAATATACAAATATAGTTGTGAAGATATCGCTGTCACGACAGGAGAGCCATGTGTGAGTGTGGGCGATATACATTGACGTATATCACATACGTGGATACTACCAAGCCAGTGTAACACCCACACGCACACTGTAAGTAGATACAAGGAACACAAACTCCAACATATATATATATATATATATATATATATATATATATATATATATATATATATATATATATATATATATATATATATATATATATATATATATATATATATATATATATATATATATATATATATATATATATATATATATATATATATATAAATGAAATAAAATATAATTCATAAGTTAGGTAGGCAAAGGTTATTGCGTGATCAATCCAAAGTTTGTATTGATTGTGGAATAAATGAATAAATAAATAAAAGTCGTTAGTTCGTTTTATATTATGAATGGTATCTTTTAGACACGGTCACGTACTGATAGTGAAAGAAAACCGCGAATAAGCGCAGCGATTAAACTTTGTTGTGCTTTCAAGTTGAGGATAGATAACAAGAACACAATTAAAGCTTTGTAGGAATGTGTGTATTGATTGATATATTTATAGGGTTAACAAGATGAACACAGTCAATACTGGTAAAATTATTACAATAAGCTTAAATATTGAAGATTATCGAAAATTAAAATCACAAAACAAATTATAGAAAAAATGTAAATACACAAAATGAATATTTAATATCTTAAGCAATTTGCACGCCGATCACGTCTCACGGCGTAGCGTGTTAATCTCTTCGTAGGAAATGAGAAAAGTTGCCATTTTCGCACTATGTTTTTGCTTATTGAGCTTTTTGAATAATAAGAGTGCGTGGATACAGGAGTAGAGGTAAACCAAAAAAAATGGATGGGTCGCGTAAAAGATGATATGGCAAAAAAGGGTGTGAATGTTGGGATGACGACTAACAGAGGAGAGTGGAAGGAGAGAACATGTTGTGCCGACCCCATATAATGTGAGATAACGGCAGGAGGAAGAAGTTTTATTTAGTTTTAAATAAACATGAAGTATTGAGTGGGCTACACTATAGCCTTATTGTTCGGGATTAGATCCAGATTTTGAGTTTCCAACGGCCACTAGTTGAAATATATATATGACGGAAGTCATATTGTTTAGCGGCTGCACCGGATGTGGTGGCGGTCAGATATGGCGGCGACCGGATGTGGCGGCGGCTGGATGTGGCGGCGGCCGGATGTGGCGGCGGGCATTGACGGAAGTCGTATTATTTGGCGGCTGCACCGGATGTAACGGCAGCCATATTATTTAACAGCTGCGAGAGACGGCGTCTGGGGGGGGGCGCTAGTGGAACGTGCACCGAGTTCGCCTCACCTTCGCCTTTATAAGGAGCCGCGCTGTTGAGCCGGCACGCATTTCAAACGAATGCGTCTTGGTGCACGGACCACTGTCTCTCGACAGTCAGTACTGCCCAGTTATTGG
The DNA here is from genome assembly GCA_963693495.1 of Malacosoma neustria. Lineage (NCBI taxonomy): Eukaryota > Metazoa > Arthropoda > Insecta > Lepidoptera > Lasiocampidae > Malacosoma > Malacosoma neustria. The sequence continues at coordinate 22,245,844 of OY856374.1, forward strand.
ACATGGAACGTTGTCTCAGGCAATTAATACTGTCCTTATTGCGGTGGGTGCGTGGAACCCTGTCTCTGACAGGCAGTATTGCCCGGTTACTGGACGTGGAACGTTGTCTGACAATTAGTACTGTCCTTATTGCGGTGAGTGCGTGAAACCCTATGTCTGATAGTCAGTACAGCCCTAGGTGACCGCCCTCACTGTCACATGACTAGTTATTTAATTAAATGTATTTCATTTCTGTATTTCTATATTTCTAGATCTAACTGATTGTTCGAATGAAATAAATTTGTATATTGCCATATCTGAGTTGTCCCTCTGATGTCTGGGCCAAACCCGACATCAGAGGAGAGAGAAATACGTCGTGAATTGAACTTGACTGTTGTCAATGATAAATCCCAGCTATTTCGATTGCTACAGGGTATTTCCTTGAAAAATAGGTGATCAATACCTGTGTATGTGAAGGGTGAACTGTAGTTCACTCTCTCCTTGTTTGTCATTTCTTCTGGAAAGTATGGTTCTTGTATCCTTTTACTCCCTTAGTACAACTATCGATTTTTCAACTTAGTCGCATATTTGACATTGATTCAATTAACCCGACCTGACGGGATCTGATAGAGTAAAACTTTTTGATATTTTAACGCAATCGCTGGTAATTTTATTGAAATTTTTCCCACAACTAGAATTAAAACTAGGCAGTTGTAAATTGATTTGATAGATCCCCATAGTATGATCTTATGTTGTTGTGGGATACGCTGTAATATATACTCGTACCATATAAAATTTAAGTATAAATCAGATGTATGTATAATGTTTGTAATGTAAAACTTATAATGATTTGTAATGAATTCTCTTTTTGTTATTTGATTCATTCATGGAACTCTAATGGAACTACGAAAATAAATAAATTTTATTATCGACTTTTAATTAATTATTAATAATATTGGATTAAATTATGAATTTGATGAGACACTGTGATGTTTATTGTTGATATATTTATTATTTTTTTTACTTTTACTTTTTTCTTTTTATTGCTGTAAGTTAGCAGACAGGCTGACGGCTCGCCCAGAATTTGGCAGTTACCGTCGCCTATGGGTGTTTGCAACGCCAGTGGGATCGCGGATACGTTGCTGTCGCATAAGGGTACAGGAACTTGGGTCGCTAATGCCGGAACACAACACAAAGTTATTATGGCGGCATACTTAAAGGTGGCCGCCATCGAAACGGGCTTGGGGCCCTACCACGTAGCTAGGGTGAGTTGTTTTGTCGCCTTTTACAACAGGCCGACCTCGGCCGCAGAGGTCAATATTCTTTCTCCGCAACTGAACGGATAAACATTGACAAATAAAATTGTGTTAGAAGTTGTCAATCAAAAAAAATTTTGATTTTATGTTGGTATTTTGAAAAGGTTTCTAAATTAACTTAAATAAACATTAACTGAAGCAGAATTGTATTTATAAAGTGGAAAAATTTGCTTGTTTGTTTGTTTGCATTGAGTAGGCTCCGAAACTACTGAACCGATTTAAAAATATCTTTCACTGTTGGGAAGTTACCCCGGGTGACATTGGCTATTATTTTCAAAAAAATTAGGGATCCTCACTAAAACTCTAATAATGTAACCCAAGGTGTAAAAAAAGTATCTAAAATATTATTTAAATCGTATGCGCTGTAAAAACTATTGATGATATTTACAAAAAATGTCGCTACAGCATATATCTAACTATTATAGTTATGCCACAATAAGCGTTCTTTTATTTTAAAAATTTAATTGAAATGCCGCCCCTAGAAAAGGTTCTTTATTTGTATCTTGGTATTAATCCTTATCAAAATAAATTACTTCATATTCAAAACTGCTTCAATACCTTTATATTACTTTTTGAATTATTCAATTCGGATATTCCATTCGAAAGATATCACGACTTTAAAAATGTAAGTATTAGAAAATGTTGCGTGGTAGCGCCGCTCACCCTGTTCGGCTAGCTAGGCAACACCTTATGCAATGTAGGCGTGCATCACTGGGGTTTTTACAAAAGTTAGAAAAAAAATACTTATTAAAAAATAACGATAAATAATAACAAAAAAATCATTAACATAAAAGTTCATAGAAATAATAATATTCAAACTTTCTTTACAATTTAATTTGTTTAGTAACCTGACGCAAATAAAAGGATTTATGTGTGTGTATATAATTTTTAATTTTTTGTTAAATACCCGTGCGAAGCTGGGGTGGGCCGCTAGTTTTGTATATTTTTAATTATTTTGTGAATTATGTTGATTTGTTTGTGTTCCAAATATAATCCCTCTTAAGTCCCTCTTAACCCTAAATTATGAAGAAACTGAGGAATTGCTGAGTATAATGAATTAGCACACACACACACACACACACACAAAAACCTTATATATATATATAAGATTTTGTATCCTTTTGTATCTTGGTGTTTTTTTTTTCTTTTCTTTTTTGTTTGTATGATTTGAGAGGGCACTAGTTTCCAAGACACAGACTAATGTCTACTTTGGAAACTAGGGTTCATTGACTTATTATAATAAGGTGTTACAATAAAGATTTATTATTATTATAAGTATGCACGCTCACAATCATTTTTTCTTTGCTTCCACCTTCTATTGTATCCATACCTTTTTGTTCTTATTATTTCTACTTCGAAATATAAACGTACTTCATAGCTCAGTGGTATTACATTTGGAGATCAATCTAATCCGACTTGGATACGCGTGGCGGGAGTAATAATTGTCAGCTACTCTAGGAGCGGCTTGAGCCCATTAGTGTGACGAAATAGGCTTTTATTTTAAATATAGCCATGGCCTTAGCTACAATTTCACTATGACTTCATTTAAGGCGCTGTAATCGGCAACGAATGTATTATACGTTAGAGAAGTTGCGATTAGTCAAATATTACTCCTGAGTAATAACTCCTGACTAACCTTACTAAGCTTCAAATATAACTCATGAACTGAAAAACAAGAAGCTTTACACGTTATTAGTTGACCCGGCAAATGTTGTCCTGTCATATAAATTAAAAAAAAGTATTCCCATGTCCTTCTCCAAGGTCTAATCTATGACTACGAGTATACCGAAATTCATCAAAGTTAGTTCAGCGGTTTAGGCGTCGCATACAACACAGTCTTCGTTTCTTTTTCATAAATAATATTATATCACCGAATTATTTCAGTCATTCAACGTCATATAAATGCTAATGACCTCCATTTTAAAATGGGTTTTCTTAAAACATATTGTTGACGTCTTGCTTAGTAAAGCACTTTCAAAACAAGTCCGACGAAGTGCCGTACAAAGGTCAGGATGGAAATATTTATAGCTGTTCTCGCCTCCCGTATTTTCTTCTTAATTGACATTTACTTAGATTAATGCTCTTAGATGGTATTCGCAAAGAGTAATTGCCAATTCGTGGCAGAGGGCCAATGCTTTAAATGTATTTCCTGTTTACAAAATAAAGTAAAAAAACCTTAATTACAATCATTAGTGACTTTTGCTTAATTTTGGATTTTGAATAAGCTCAATGGAATCTTTTATTATTGCCTACTTCTATCTGTTTATCCCTAACATAATATCATGTGAGTGTAATTGATAATTGGTTTGAAATAATGTATAATAGGAAGCCGTTCTGAAGTTATTTTTCTTAGAAAAGTAATTATTATATCCAAAAATTGACCCGTTTCATTTTTATTTTCTTTTCAATGTTGAAAATTATATGATATACCTATATACTGAAATAACTCACTCAACACTATTTTAATCCCCAAACCTATTTTTTTTTTATTGCGTAGGACTGCAGACAGGCTGACAGCCCGCTTAGAATTTAGCAGTTACCGTCTCCTATAGGTGTTTGCAACGCCAGTGACATCGCGAACACGCTGCTGTCCCATAAGGGTACAGGAACTTGGGTCACTAATGCCGGAACACAACACAAGGTTATTATGGCGGCATACTTAAGACCAAAGGTGGTTGCCATCCAGACGGGCTTAGGGCCCTACCACGTAGCTAGGGTGGGTTGTTTTGTCGCCTTTTACGACAGGCCGACCCCGGCCACAGAGGTTAGTATTCTTTCTCCGCCCCTGAACGGATAAAACTTATATACTTTTATACTTTTGTATAGCACCCAGACTTGGAATGAGAAGTGAACCCAATATTCGCATTGCAGTGTGAAGTACGCTTGTACCACGAAGGTCGTCGGGGAGAAATTTGTCACTGGTTGAGTAGATTTGTATGGTTTATCCATCTAATATGAAGCAGACAGGCAAACGGCCCAACCTAGCAGGTGTTCACCGTCGCCTATGGACGTTTGCAACACTAGAGGCATTACAAACACGCTTTCTCGAAGAAATGTTATAATGCCTTTCTTAAAGAACCCCATATCATGCCGCGCTGAGAAAACCTCAGCCGAAAGCTCATTCCAGATCCTGAGAGTACGCAACATGAACGTTTTTGAGAACCGTTTCGTACAAGAAAGAAGAGGCTCCAAAAAATGGGGATGAACACCCAGCCGATGGCGAATGAGAAATGAGAGTGGATGTATATAGAAGCAGAGGTAGACCAAAGAAAAGATGGATGGATTGCGAAAAAGATGATATGGCGAAAATGGATGTGAATGTTGAGATGACAGCTAACAGAGGACATTGGAAGGAGAAAACATGTTGTGCCCACCCCACATAGTTTGGGATAAGGACAGGAAGAAGAGGAGTAGATTGTGCAGCTGTAGAACAGCAGACAGGCTGACGGCCCGCTTAGAATTTAGCAGTTACCGTCGCCTATAGGTGTTTGCAACGCCAGTGGCATCGCGAACACGCTGCTGTCCCATAAGGGTATAGGAACTTGGGTCACTAATGCCGGAACACAACACAAGGTTATTATGGCGGCATACTTAAGACCAAAGGTGGTCGCCATCCAGACGGGCTTGAGGTCCTACCACGTAGCTAGGGTGGGTTGTTTTGTCGCCTTTTACGACAGGCCGACCCCGGCCGCAGAGGTTAATATTCTTTCTCCGCCCCTGCACGGATAAAAACGGATTAGTAATTAAAAAACTAAAATATATACCTAAATGCAAAAATACAAATTAATTATTCTTTGTCTAAATGAGAACGGAGCTCAGATAATTGAGGTGACACAAGACAGTGATAAATCCGGCTTTAATAAGCGCCTACACGCAAAACAGTTTGTTAGCCGCGCCTGCAATGCATTCTTTTATTTTTGTACAACATTTTGAGCTTGTAGTGAAATTTATGAAAATGAAGATTGAATGATGATTGGTTGCTTTGAAGATTGTTTAAACATTGATATAAAATATAATTTTTTATTTAAAATAAATCATTATTATATAATATTATAACCACAACGTCAGTAGATATTAAAACCACTTTTTGCGTTGTCTTTTTCTAATAGTAGACATTTAAGTGAGTTATTGTCTTTGTATAATATTTAGCTAACTCTGTAACATACTTTTTATCGACAAGATGACATAATTATTTACTTAGAGCTTTAAGTTGATAAGAATCTCTTAACTATGTTGTTCCAGCCGAAACACGTGTAGCATCTCTAGGGAGTTATTAGAGGCAACAAATGGATTTACTATTCTCCTAACTCACACATAGCAAAAAGGGGATTCAATTTTTCCTGCAGGTTCAGGAAGTCAGATAACATAAATCATCTATTACAGTGCCGTTCCATAAAGCCCCACTTTTGAGTATGCGCATATGAGTACAATATATAGAGATTCCCGCAATATCTTGTCGCACGTTCGCACGTGATGGAGTGTGCTTGTTACATTTACACTTCGAAAAAAAGGTAAATTAAGTGAGAAAACCATTGTATGCCATCAGGGGATTTGACCTCCTTACTTAGGTTGGTCTATTAATCATCGGTTGATTTATTATGCATGTTTGTTTGTTTGTACAAATACCTAAGTATTTTAAAACTGCATGTAAAAAGAATAAATCAATTGTAACAAGAAAAAATTGTTTTCAATAGAGATTCTCGTGGGTCTTTTTCTCTAATTCAGGGGCAGGCATAGCCTCTTTACCCCGGATTCAACTCAAGGGCACGCGCACCTGTGTGAGCGGTGGGGCATCACGGCGGCTGATGATGTTCCATCTTCGGCCTGGATGGCCATCTTCTTTGCCCCAGCCTTTGGCCGTCAGAGCGGGGCATCAACGGCGATCCTACGAGGCCTCATCAGGCGGGGATGCTTGCCGGAGCATCGACGGCTGCCAGACAATGGTTATCTTCAGCCTAGAGGTGCATTATGACTTCATTCATCGTGTGTGGTACATGGCAGCGTGGCCGCCGGCCGCCGTCGGCATGGGATGGAGAGTTTTGTGACGTTCGTTTCGGCTGGAGGAAGCAGAGGGTCTTCAATAGAGATTCAGGACATCAAAGCTTTTGAGCAACAAAAATGCAATAAAACCGTAGTTAGCTGCGATCTTATTTAGCAAAATTTCGCAGAAATGCAGCTTTATAACCAGCGTGATTATTACTTTAGTTACGACTAAATATGGATAATGCTCTAGCCGTTTCGAAATAGGTCAGCTGTCAATTCGTGTTATAATTAACTTTGGTTTGAACTCAAGTTATATACTCGTAATAATAATTCAATATGACGTGCTTGGTAACTCTCATGATTTGATCTAATTTGGAAAATCATTAATGTTTTGGTAATAAATTAACATGTGGGCTTTAAGGTCACCTTGTCTTCAAAAGTGCTATCTCTTTCTGATATTCTTTAAGTACTTTCATCATGACTTTATGACTAAAACGACGAAGTTAAGGTCCAATTCTTTGTGAAATTATTGTCCAATCTGGCCTATAAGTACAATGAGTTCGAAATGCAATTGTATAATCAAAATGAACATAAATTATATAACTGATTAATAGGGCTGTTAGTAATTATCGGGCTTTGTAATTAATAATAGTAGTAGGTATTAATTATTTGAATCAATATCATCTAAGTGGCTAATTTGATAGCGTACAAAGCACTCATTTAGCGCTTGAAATGTATTATTATGCACTATATGATGAATTTGTAGTGCTAATATTTGTCAATTTTTTTCAAAAATGCCCTTCTAGTACAGTGAACGAGGCTCTTTACCAAATAATTGTTTTGGAGGTAGGAGTCTCATAATTTTAAGTGATCGGACATCAATTATAATCTCTTAATAATAATAATCTTTTTTTATTTTTACAGCAACAATACAATTTAACTACAGTAGTCGTCGTCACTAAATAGGCTAACTTATAGCCTATGTTAAGTAACAACGACCATTAAAACCCTATAAATAATATAACAAAACTTACAATATTATTAATTAGCTCCACATCATTTTATATACATATGTTCGATTCTCTCTCTCTCTCTCCCCCCCTCTCTCTCCCCCCTCTCTCTCTTTCCCTCTCTCTCCCTCTCCCTCTCTCTCCCTATCCCTCTTCCTCTCTCTCCCTATCCCTCTCTCTCTCCCTCTCTCTCCCTCTCCCTCTCCCTCTCCCTCTCCCTCCCTCCCTTTCTCTGTGTGTGTGTGTGTGTGTGTGTTTGTGTCTGTCTGTGTTTATGTATGTCTGTATGTCTGTCTGTGTGTGTGTGTGTGTATGTGTGTCTGTCTGTCTGTCTGTGTGTGTATGTGTGTGTGTGTGTGTCTGTTTCTCTCTCTCTCTGTGTGTGTGTGTGTCTGTGTGTGTGTGTGTGTGTGTGTCTGCGTGTGTGTGTCTGTGTGTGTGTGTGTCTGCGTGTGTGTGTCTGTGTGTCTGTTATTGTGATGTTAAATAAATGCTTTCGGTTTCATTATGTGACTTAGTAAGCAGGAAAGTGCAAACTTTATTTTTCAGTTCAGGTAAAGATAAGTAATATATACAATAGAAACATTATTTAATTTCTTATAAACAAGTGGACCTAAATAAAAATTTAGTTTCTTCGTAAAGGCTACATTTGAACTATGAAGAGTGCAAACTTTATGTTTAAGGCGCGTACATTAACTATAACGCTTACATGCAATAGAAAGAAATGTCTCCCTGTGAGCACGTCTCATTGTAAAAGTTGCTACCTTAAGGACTGATCGCTGAGCTACTTCCAGGTGTTTAATCATGGTTTTCCCTACTCCTCCCCAAAAAGATACGCAATAAAAAAAATATATAATTGTAGTGTTACATTAATGTATGTTATTTAAGTTATTATATCTGTTCTAATATTTTACAAAAAGGGCTTACCAAATGTCTTTCGATATTATGACAAAAAATAAATATTACGATTTGACGTACATTGTCATCTACGTCAGTCTAGTCAATGTAGTCAAAAATTTTATTGCTTTAATTATTTAAATAAGTTTATTTCTATATTTATTATCAATTTAAAGTGTACGAACTAGTTAAGCGTTTAATTGAGCTGCCAACCGACATACTTAAGATTGTTTGACACAATGTTTAAAATTTATTTAAAATTTTTTAAAATTTAGATTTTATGATGATTATACCTAAGTAACTTATATCAACAGATTCTAAAAACGGGATATCACAGTTTTGAGCGTGATCAATACAACTATGTACCCTTAGATTTAATGGAAAAGTAGGTTTAGTCCTTCGAGTTATTGATAAAGCTAGATATATATTACTTATACTGATATTTAGTGTTAAAGTATGAAGTTGAAGTTACTTTACTACTAAATCAAGACCTTGCTGAAATACACATTTATGAATTTCCTAATTATCACTGTAAAAAGTTAACGCTGTATCGTAAGCATATGAAGTAATTTTAAGGTTCATAGAATAGAGGTTGCATAAATTGTTGATAAATATTACGAATAAAGTGGGGGCTAGGATACTTTCCTGTTATACATCGTAACCAACATGAAGTTTGTTACTTATATATTTATCAATTTTACAATTTAATAGCGATCTGTTAAGTAACTGAAGAATCTGCCAACTAAACGTGGGATTGCAATTCATAACAAATCTTCCAATCTAAATTTCTCAACATATTCGAATACATTTCATGTAAATGACATGCAATATGCAGGAATATTATCAGAAGAAATGCTAGAGTACTTGTAGCGACAATGCCCCATTCGAAGGCAACCAAGCGGAATACTTGCAAGTGCATATTGAATAGGTATTGGTTGACGTGAATTCCTTATTTTCGGAATATTATATCTGTTTAGAATATTGGTGAAGCGGTTATTTTAATATTACAAACAGACCCTCCAATTTTATTTATTTGTATAGATTACGAGGGTTATTCGGAAACTAAGGTCCGTTTACTTATAAAACAGAAAATAGTACAGATTTTTTCAGACAATTTCATTTATAAATTCCTTACATGTGTCTCTATTTTTCTCATGTTTGTTTAAACATTTGTCATAACGTTCTACAAGCTTCTATATGCCATGTTCTGTATCAATCATTGATCGTATTTCATAGTCGGCGAGCTTATCGATTGTTTTAAACATTTTTAAGTAGAATTGTACTTATTATCCGTGCAGGGGCAGAGAAAGAATACTGACCTCTGAATTTAGCAGTTATCGTCACCTTGGGTGTTTGCAACGCCAGTGGCATCGCGAACACGCTGCTGTCCGATAAGAGTACAGGAATGTGGGTCACTAATGCCGGAACACAACACAAAGTTACTATGACAGCATACTTAAGACCAAAGGTGGTCGCCATCCAGACGGGTTTGAGACTCTACCACGTAGCTAGGGTGGGTTGTTGCTGTTGTAGGCTGAACACACAATCTTATGGTATAGCCAATGAGTATTAGGAGTACCTGAAGGTAATTGCGCACGACGCAATTGAAAATGTTTTTCAGGGGGGTCGAATTTTAACCGTCCTGCGCGTTTAGAAGCTCACGCGATACTAATTATATTATTTTCGTCCCACCCTCGTTTTTACCATTTACCTCACCAAAGTGAGGGTAGGTAACAAAAATCAGGAGGCGGGATTTCAAATACTCTTTATGCAAGGATCGTACAACTATTTTTTATTTTTTTTTTGTCTCGGGGAAAAACCTCTCTTGACGGGTTCCCCCGGCCCGGGGGGACCGAGGGATATGTGGGACTCCGGGAAAGATGTTTGGCCATCCGACTACTTACTAAAAAACCCCGCTGTTCTCCTATCGCCTACGCCCGGGCCCCGGATATATGGCCTGCCGATCTCGTGGCCCGGGCCGGCGCCGGCCTGCCCTTTGTCTTGAGACGGGCCCCTTCTAAAGTGTTGGCGCCAGGGGGTCAGGGTTTCGTCCCCCCGACGCTCTCCTGTAATAACTTCAGGAGTTGAGGGGTGCCGCGGAACAGCACGCAGCCCTCACCCTCGCGGCAATAGTGCGGGCGGCGGATCCTCCCCCGAGGGGCCGCCCGCGGCCGCTTTTACAGGGGCCGGAGGTCGTTATTTGCCCTCCGGCGCCGCCGACGTGGCCTGCGTTAGCGGGAGGGGAGTGTGGTGGTCGACTTCCGCTCCCGCTCCGCCGCCTCCTTTGCGGACATGACTGCCTCGCAGAAGGAGGCGACGGCCGTCCATCCAGGATCGCCCCCGACCATGGACAGAACCAGGGCCGGGAGCGACAGGTCCATGCCGATTTGGGCGACGAGGGCGCGGCGCTCCTCGCGCCACGCGGGGCACACGGCGACAGTGTGGTTCACCGTGTCCTCCTCGTCGCCCGCGCCACAGTGGTGGAACCCTGACGTCATCTCCCGCCCTATGCGACACAGGTATCTCCCGAAGCAACCGTGCCCCGAGAGGACCTGCGTCAGGCGGAAGGTCAGGGCGCCGTGGCGCCTTTCCAGCCATTCAGCCAGGTCGGGCCTCACCGCTTCGATGTTGGCGAGGCCCGCGCTGGGGTGCGCGAGGCGCTCTTTCCATTCCACATCGTACAACTTTTAACTATTAAGGTATATAAAACCTTTTTCTTTAAACATTTCTTAAAATATAAAATTTACGATCGGTTGAATTTCATATTGTTTTTGCAAAGAACATTTATGATCTCGTGGGAAATTAGCAGGCCTTTACTGTCGCCGCTCTCATTATACGCAGTTAGAAAACAGAAGACAGAACACCTTTTCCCTTATGATTGTCTCCAGACTGCGAAGGCCTTAATTAAAAATGTTTGTATTGTTTTATAGAAATATTCATTCCAGTTCTCATAATGTATTATGGCATGAGAAAATAATAATTTTTTTTTAAGTTACCTCATAAAATTATTTTATTATTGTTGAACCTGAATCTTCCATTTTGTAAATAATAACTTTTATTTTTTTCACTGGTCTGGGTCACAATTCTGTTAACAGTAGTCCATAATGTCCCACTGATCTGCTTCGTTTTCCCTCTAGAAATACTAGACGTACAGCCGCCACGCTCGTTTGAGGTGGATTGGCAAGTTACGGATATCTCGCTGTATAGGTTTAAGTAGTACAGTAAAAAATGTTATCTATATTTGCTATCACTAATTATGACAATTAAAAAAAAACAATATCAATATCTAAGTGCAATGGAGTGTATGAAATTTTTGATTAGTCCGTCTTTAGCCAACTCAAATAAACAGGATGGTTTTACCAACACACAAACATACCACATATAAATGTGTGTCCACGTAAAATTTATGTCCAAAAACTTAAAAAAAGCTGGGGTTGGCCATCCTTATTCGTTAGGGATATAAAAAGTAGTTATTTGAGAAGCTCACAAGACAGGCCACGATTGATCTTTAAGGAGAGACCTTCAGTAATGACGAATTCGACCAAGAAGATAAAAAATAGCCTACGACCTATTCAGACCTAACAAATATACGCAAAAATTTCATAACAATCGGTCAAGCCGTTTCGGAGGAAAACTCATCCAACCAAATGGTTACAAACACTCTGACATTATATATATATATATATATATATATATATATATATATATATATATATATATATATATATATATATATATATATATATATATATATATATATATATATATATATATTACACCAAAATTTCATATATTTATTTTCGTTTACTTGCACACTTTCCGCGGTGTATGATAACATATTTAGCCGTTTAAAAACTCTTGGGTCACTTGATCTGCTGTAGTAGGAATATATATAAAGAGACGGTAGGCTTAATGGTAAATAATATATAATATGTAGTATATTTTAAATGATAAGTTCACCGTCACGCCTCTCGTATTAAGTATTCAACCAGGTAAGCACTTAATGTTATTATATGCGAACGACCCACACCGAGTGTTGTGTCGTGTTGAGTTAATAACATTACGGTTGGCAGTGTTGTCACTCAACTGTTATGTGCGGGATGTGTGCATACTTGTGTTCTCTACACAAATGTGCACATATCCCGCAGGTTGCTTTTTTAGGTACCTTCAGAGATAATTAAAATAACCTGACTTAAACCACAAATGTTTGATTACTATTTAACATAATTATTTTCGTATTATAGTACATATATTCACGGTAAACAGAATCTTCTTTTAGAATATATGTTTATAATTAAAAAAAAACATTATTTGCTGTTATATCATTATTAACTATATATTAACATTAAGTACTTATTTAATACTAAAATGTTAAATGTAAACTATTTATAGAACTACAGAAATCTTTTTTTTTACATAAGTAAATGAAACAAAAATTGCACTGAGGGGTAGTTTAAAATAAATTAAATTTTTTTTTATTATATACTATAATATATTTAATTTAATTAATTCAAGATACTTGAAATGTAAAGCTCCTCTGCTATATGCAGCAAAAACTGACCTAGTATGGCTAGCGTAGTAGAGCGAAAAATGTAACATAGCGAGTTACGAAAATAGAATATTGCTACGATAAATCGTAGTAGGAGATGTATAATGCAGAATACACAAGGAGTGGTTACTAGATCTTGTAATTATAATATAAATATATACGTTTCTATGATTTTTTATAAAAAGCAATAAACTACTCCCCCAAAACTTAAATTCTTTCTAATATTATTATATGTAGATGTATTATAAGTAGACGACCTTCTCGCGTAATATATAGGTCACGGGTTCGATTACCGTCCAGCGTCTTGGTGTTTATGCATAATATGTATTTATTTACAAAAAAAAATACCATATATGTAGTATATCAGTTGTCTAGTATCTGTAATACAAGTGCTATGCAACTTATTTTGGGACTAGATGGCGTTGAGTGAAATGTTTCAATATATTTGTTTATTTATATGTAAAAAAATACTATTTTTATTTCTCCGTACCGTTACGAATGCAATAAATTTAATTTTATTCAAGTTATGGTGACGGTAAGTTAAATGTATTTAATGTAAATTTATTGGTTAAATTCCAGGCCATCATTATGATAGTAATGTGCCCGGTATTTCATACACACGTAGGTGACAATGACTACTTAATATCAGATGGGACATTGCCTATCTGCAGTTCTCGAATCCATACTAATATTATAAATGCGAAAGTAACTCTGTCTGTCTGTCTGTCTGTCTGTCTGTTACTCTTTCACGCCTAAACGGCTGAACGGATTTTGATGAAATTTGGTATGGTGATAGATGATAACCTAGAAATGGTCATAGGCTATAAATAATCACGCCATCGTTCTTAGGGGGTAGGCAGTAGGCAGATAACTAAATTGAGTTAGTGATTTTTTGTGCTTATCCGGTATCTATGAGAATCGGCCAACATCTATTTTTCATCCCCCTAAATGTTAGGGGTGACCCAACCCCAAAAATTTTTTTTTAATTTTTTGACATTTTATTTTATTTTATTTTATGGCAGAACAACGTTTGCCGGGTCAGCTAGTAAATAATAATTTAATAAAGTAGTATTTACTATTTTTTTGAAGTATTACAGTTTAAGAGGACACTACTGAATTAATGGAGATAAATAATTATATTTTTTCCCATTTTTATCTTTAGTTCATTCCACCCTTGCATTCTCTTTTAGATATTTGTTATTTATGGTTCTAGTACAAAGTAATTAACCATTACACGTGGTAAACATAATAATGCTCGTATATTAAGGCGATCGAAACTTAATTTCCCAAGATAATCTAGCATTATAACAATACAATGTGCTCCCTACATAAGCCGTATTGCGGTTAAATGAACTAGAAATTGGATATCGTAACTTAGCTTGAATACGTTGTATAGGTAATTGTGTGATTATAAATGGTATAATAGTGTAAATGTTTTGATATTATATTTGGTTTCTGTGAAGTTCAATGTGGACCGTTGATCTTAGTTTTCTTTAATAAAATTATTATAGTCTAAGATCCGATATTATAAAAATATACCCTCATCTGTTAATTAGATGAAACAATTTTATACATATAGGCTGATATCAATATTATGAATATATGAAAACAACCCCTGCCACCATAAGTCTGCTGCAATTGCAGCTTATAAAAAATCGTTTTATCTAATTAACAGATGAGGGTATATTTTCTAATCTCGGATCTTAGACTATTATTTTCTTCTCTTAGCTCTATTGTTATATCTAACTTATGAAAATAAGTAGAACGTGATATTGTCTCAATTTACATTTATGTTATAAAGTTGCACACGTCAGTTTAAAAAGCCTGAGGCAACAAAATTGTATTATACCTCATATCTATTAAAATGAAGCATCGTTAAAGATTCTGTAAGTAACTCTATCCCAGAATCTCGGGTATATTATATCACCGAGTAAGTCATGAGTGAGAGAGTTTTTCATTATTAATAATAATAGTACAGGGTTTAGGCTCAATTTTGAAAGATATGTATGAAAAAAATAAACATGAAAATGGTCACATAGTTTTTGCAACATTTTTTTTTACACAAATCACGGAAATAGACATCCTGTACCACATCTACGTAGTAGGGCCTCAAGTCCATCTAGATGGCAACCATCTTTGTTCTTAAGTATGCCGCCATAATAACCTTGTGTTGTATTCCGACATTAGTGACCCAAGTTCCTGTACTTTTATGGGACAACAGCGTGTGCGCGATGCCACTGGCGTTGCAAACACCCATAGGTGACGGTAACTGCTAAATTCTAAACGGACCGTCAGCCTGTCTGCTGTCCTACAGCAATAAAAAAAAAACATTTTTTGGTATTCTATCTACAACTTTTTTTGGTGTCTCAGTTTAAATTTTTGTTACGTAATTCTGAATGGCCTTGCTATTAACCGTAGGTGAAAGAAATAAAAAATACTTAGTTTAGAGATAGAAAAAATATATTTGAGTAAAGCATCTATAAATTTTAACACTTCACCTTGTAAAAAAATGTATTATACTAACCAGACAAATTACTTTATAATATAGCCCAGTTAATAGAAATTTATTTTAAAACGATTTTATATTTGCGCTTAACAATACTTAAAAAAAAATCCCATTACGACCCATTTTCATGTCAGTTCCTATTAAATGTTATTCTTTACTAATACCTGATATAAATCGTCCGAGTGAGATAGATATTATATGCCATACACATTTAACATTGACGGATATTCAAAGGGACCCCTTGCCCGACCGACATTACACCGACACTTGTACTTGAAAGATAAGAAGTTTAAATGAAAATAATAATTCATTTTAACACTTTTATTTGTGAAATCACAGATTTGAAACGACCTGATTTCTTCTTTTGGGGTTGTTTAAATGAAAATGATTATGGGCTGTGGTTGGCTTGATGATAGATTAATATTATTGGACTATAATCATATGCGTCTACACTGTAATATAAAAATAAGTTAAAATAGGCACAGTCCTTGATAATAAGATTCTAGAACTTTAAATTGAAACCTTAATTTAAACGAATTATGGTCGTATTTATCCATTATTCATATTGAATAAGTAAATAATTTAGGTGATATTACTGTCAGCGTATAAAAGAAAACATTGTGAAGAATGAATGGTACATTGTCCGTTTGTTATCAGAGGAGGTCAAAGTAATAAAAATATAAATTTGATAAAAATACCGGGTTTTTTCTATTTAAATCGCTATTCTCTCATAACTTATGTGGGGATTATTCCAGACTACCTCAGACTATATGCGGTAATATGCATATTCATTTTGTTGCGGTATTAATTTTTTCTAACTTTATTATGAAGTAAATTTAGGTTGTATTAGACGATCCATAGATCATCTTGTCATTCTTTAAGTCATCATCTTATTGTCATGATTAGATTAACGTCAACTTTTGCGGCCCTAGTGCTCAGGATGAAGGAAGGAACACCGGTGTGGTTCTAGTGGATAAGCCTCCCAGCTATAAGACGTAAGTGCATGGACCCATTGAATGTAGAGTCCCACACAAACCTGTGTTACATTTTTTTTAAATTGCTGTTGGTCAGCAGACAGGCTAACGGCCCATTTAGAATTTAGCAATTACCGTCCCCTATGGATTCTTTCTCATAAGGGTACAGGAACTTGGGTCACTAATGCCATAACGCAACACAAGGTTATTATCGCGGCATACTTAAGACCAAAGGTGGTCGCCATCCAGATGGGCTTGGGGCTTTTCCACGTAGCTAGGTGGGTTGTTTTGTCGCCTTTTATGACAAGATGACCCCGGCCGCAGAGGCAGAGATAAAGCACGTGTCAACACTGCGGTGCATAAATTATTGCCCTCTAGAATAAACTGTCTTTTTAATAATCTTTAACTAATGTAAGTATACCTAAGCAATTTTGTGTCGGCGCCAGTGCCCTCACGTGTGTGCCAGTTCGGATTGCTGTCTCGCTGACATTAACTTCGTAAGCGCTCGGCATTTTTCGGCGAAGGGGCGTGTCACGCTGCGCCGCCGCCTTGCAGCACGCTTTACGTAATTAATTAATTTGCTTGTTTGTCGCCGACTCAAAATTATTTAGGTATAGTTACATTAGTTAAAGAACTTAATTATTAAGGTTAATAAAAAGACGGTTTATTATTTATTGCTTTTCAGTTTTTTCGGCGGTTAAATTTTTTGTTAAAAAGTTTTTATTTCATAATTTTATGTGGCTATAATCTACTAATTACTACATGCTTAAAAAATCAATTATGTCAAAAGTTATGCTTGGTCATAGATATAATCAGTGAGTGAACAATCAATCATTCTCTGTTTACGACCCTTATAGTTGGAATTTTTAATAATATAATAAATTATATATAATTTAATTTTTAATAAAATAATATTTTTATTCCAAATTTTTTCCAAAGAATTTTTTAAATTATCTGTAAAAAGTTATGCGTGGTCATACATTAACAAAAAATGTATACGCTTCAAATTGATAACCTCCTCCGATCTTCGTCGCGTTTTGTGACGCCCGGCAGAAGTGATAACTTTAACTAATGTATATATATATATCTATTCTACTAAACTATTTAATATTGATTGAACTATTTAATATTATATGTCTGTATATATAACTAAAGTTTAAAATAACTAAAGTTTATGAATTTCCAATTTTTCCAAAACTGTTTCACAACTAGATTAAATTAAATTATTCCCTAATGTAGATTCTTTATAAAGAAAAAAATCAACTCTATTTCATAGTAATAAAGTTGCAATTAGAATAGATCTAGCGCTGTAGGTTAGAGTGAGAGAGGAAGAGCCCGCCTACCGCTGCCGTATGCGTGAGAGAAAGGGAAGCCAGACAGACTGGCGCCGTAACGAGTTACGTCACGAAGCGGTTTACTTTCCCATATGAAGTTATCACTTCAAAAAGTTATGCATTTAAATTCTTATTTTTTGCATATCAACTTAATTTTATTTATCCTTTTCTAATTTCTTATCCCTATCAAGGTGGCCTGGTAGAGATAGCTTTTAGAAATAACGCTTATTGTTTTTCTTTCATCTTATATTTATTGTCTATTTTTTTTATTGATACTTTTAAGATTTTAAATTCAATTAGTTTTGGTATTTAAATCACCTAATTTATCCACTAACCCAACAAATAATATTAACTCAAAATTTTCTTAAAGGAAACTACTTGAAAGTGAAGTGTGTATAAATCCGCCTTATACTTGCAATAACTTGACTTCAAACTTAAAATAGATGTTTTAGACTGCACTTTGAGAGGGTAATTTACGTTGAACATAATTCCTTTGCGATGGTGATTAACCCGCTTTGAGCGGCCATTAAAGTTGATTTTAATTACTCTCTCAACATCCTTATTTTATGAGAAAAATATTATATTTTCCGAGATTCAACAGAAATTATAAAAAGAAACCTTATAATAATAAGGTCAAATCTACTACGTTTGGGAATAATTAGTTTTTTTTTTGTTAGCTTGACAGAACTCTTCCAACTCTATAAAACTGTAATAATCGTATTTTTGAGTAATTTTATTATTATTACTTTCGTGTCTTGGAAATAAATTTCTATAAAGTAATGAATATTTTCAACACCTACTTCATTACTTTTCATCGAAGCCAAAAAGCTGCTAGAGCATTTGCAACGTATACAAAAAAGGTGGCATGGGAAATTATAAAGCCTAGAAAAGGTTCGCAAAGTTCTAAAATAGCTATTTTACGACGCAGCAGAATATATTCCAAATTCGACAAAGAGCGTTTAAAAGTACTTTTGAAGGTCACCAAATAAGTCGGCAATTGATCGAAAAAATTATCTACAACCATAAAACGATATTAAATCATCTTCATTCCATAGTATGTCAAACAATTGGTTGCCAGAATTTAATAATACAACATCACGGGAGATGAGAAATGGTGGCTATACATAAATGTGAATCAAAAGAAGAGTGGATGGCTTCAGGAGATACCCCTAAGCCGAGAGTCAAGCCTATCCGCCATCCAAAGAAGACTATGATCTACGTTTGGTGGGACTCCCAGTGTAAGGTGCACTAGAAAATATTTTAAAGGATTGCCACAGTAAACGAACCATTACATTATTATACTTGGATTTTAACAGATAGGCAAATAGACCAGGCAAGCGGTCATCGTCGCCCAAGTCGGATAATAATAGAGCTTTATTGTTGAAGAATAAGCTAAACCTTATTGATCCGGCAACCATATTTAACTTGTCCCTTAGACATAGGCCTCCTTTAAAGATTTCTACATCGTTCTGCCCTTTACTTGCACGGTCCATATTGGCCCTGCAGTTTTTTTTTATATCATATTCCCATCTTATGAATTATCTTCCTGTAATTCTTTTTCCTGTTCTTGGATACCAAACAGTGATTGTTTTAGTCCATTTTTCAGATGTGTATCTTAACATATGACCTGATTAACCCCATTTCAGTTGTTTGATAGTGGCTTTTACGTCTTTAAATTTAGTTTTTTCTTTGCTGTGTTGCACCTTCACTCTTTATCCTTAATATGCTTCTTTTGATACTATTTTGACACACTTAAGTAAGTTAAGCAACTGTTTCTTTGTGAGCGCCCAAGATTGGCACCCATAAGTCAAGCATGGCAGTACACAAATATTATAAACTTTACGTTTATGTTTCATATATATGTCGCTGTTGTTCATCACTTCTTTAATGGAGCAGTATATTTCCCATGTGTCAGTTATTCTTTTATCTACCCAAGTTGGATAAGTACTATTAAATACATACATTATTTTGCGTGGTTTAAATCACACTTAAAAAGAAAGCGATTTATATGTTTTCTCCCAATAATAACATCTTTACAACTCATTTATAAATTTATTATACCATAATAAAGGTATAATTTTCCAGATCAGGTCAATGACACCAAGGCATAGTATTGGCTTCTTTCCCGTTTATCGCGTGTCACATTAACCATTACCACAGACAGACAAAGGGTACGCGTGGTACATGTCAAACGTGTTCGATAGGGCCAATAACAAAGCGTATTTGCTACTCCGAGTGCGTGGCAAAACAACGCGAAAAATACGAATCGATATTACACCAAACATATTTAGGCAGATATTTTATAACTTTGCTACATTCAGTTAAATTATTTGTTTGAAACGTACTTGGTTGCTGGTATTCCACTTGGAGACCAACTAGAAGTTTCGGGTTTAAATCCTAGGATTGCATGCACCGTTGAAGTAGATTTGTGCATTTTATAGAATAATTGCCATTCACCGATGGAAGAAACCTGAGATAACCGGTACGTTTAACCCACCAATCCATTTTGGACAAGCGTGGCAGATGTACTATCCGTTCCAGGTTGGTTGCCATACAGACGGTCATGGGGCTCTACCACCTAGCTTGGTTTCTATTGTTACCATTTACAACAAGCCGGCCCTGACCGCAGGGGTTCCTATTCTTACACCCCGCCTGCACGGAGAAAATTATCCTTAGGAGATGGAGAATGCCAGTGTTTCTTACGTCTCTAGCTTAAGAAGCATTCCCGACTAAGGCAACTGAGGTGATATAATCTCCCCAATTGGGTGCTTCTCACTCAGTCAGGAATGTGTCACCCGGGATATACCCATAGATACATGCATGAGCCTTGGGCGTCGTAGAGCAATGACGAAAAGACCCCCATAAAGGCTCTTGGTAACCACCAGGGTATGCCACCGCGATCATTCTATGCTAGCTAACTGTAGCAGAGTAGAGAACCCCACATACTCGTGTCAGCGGTACACATAAAGTGCAATTTTCCTGGTAAAAAAGGCTCCGTTTTAAAATATTAGAATAGATTTCCAAAACAAGTTAATCACATTTTCGAACCATATATTTTGCAAATATACTAAAACGCAAACAATAAATTCTGTCAGAATTCATGAGTTCAATTTGTGTTGGACCCAAAATATGAGACAATAAGACCCAGGACTTTAACAATATAAAGTTTTCGATGTTCAACATACAAATATAAAACAAGACGAAGCGAAAACTCGTTATATATTTCAGTTTAGTATCAATTCCAAGATGTAAACAAACTTTTATACGGTGTTTTGTATTTAATCAAGCAAAGTCGTCATAACTGTAAGTTTTAAGTTGTTTCTAATATGGTCAGCAAGATCATTGTGGTCCAAAGGTATTCATAGCCTAAAGTTTCAGCCAGTCAGCCTGTCTGCTGTCCTACGCAATAAAAAAAATGCGCGCCACACGACCCGCCTCACTTCTCCACAGAAAGAAAACACACATCATTGAATGCTTATAAAAATAGTTGTTTCTTAAAACTTTAATAACTTTATATTAAAGAAAGATAAAGTGATATTACTTTTTTAAATAAGGGCCAAGTAAGAACTTAGAAAATTTTATTGAAATCTATGCAGTAGTTTTGCCGTAATTCCCGCACTAATGCAGACCTGTAGCATTTTATTTATATAGATAAATCTAAAATCTCCCATAAATTTTATAATGCATTTTATTAGAAACTCCATATCGTACTGCGAAGGGTAACCTCAGTCTGAAGATTCTTCAAAATCTGAATAGTATGCAACAAACGTTCTTGAGAACTATTTCTTAAAGGAAAAAAGAGACTTGAGGAAATAAGGACGATGAAAAGAGCATTCCAAGCGTCTTTTCAGAACATTCCTCGTTATGCAGATAGTAAAATACGCAAAAAGATGTCTCTGAAAATCAAGCGTTTGTTCGTGAATTGTTAAAATAAGTTCATTAACGCCAATAAATGTGCGTTCTGATCCTCATATTTTAAGAGGATTTTTTATATTCAGTTGTTTATCAGATGCACAAGCTACCAGCTGATATTGACTTGAAGATATTGAAAAGATCTCTTACGGTGAATGAAATAATATTGTTACACGAAAGTATTGTACACCACACTTGCTTACGACACATCAATATATTATGAAGCATCTGTCCTTTTATAATTTTATATTGTTTTTGTCTTAATAATCAATCCTATTCATTAGTCAATATTCAAATACCTTATGACCATCTGTTCTTTATTTATACGTTGTCAAAGTTTGATATCACAATGTTACTCACTACTTACTCACTAAGCCATAATCGTTTTCTTAATTACTAGACTTATTAATACAAATAAATTAAATTAAAGGGTCTGTTTGTAATATTAAAATAACCGCTTTTTACTAAGTGCATTTGGACGTGTACACGGTATATATACCAAAATATTTTTTACAATTTTTGTCTGTCTATCTTTCTGAAATAGAGTTCAGCTTAGGCTGGACTTTGTAGGTTCGAACGCACGTATTCCGGAGACGTATGGCATAACAGTTGCATTCGATAATACTGTTTGAATATTTCATTTATATATATTTTAGTGTTTATAGGGTTTGTAATCCAAAATAAACTATAAAATTTATCTAAAAAATGCTGCCTAAAGTCACTATTCCACGTGGACGGAGTCGCGGGCACAGCTACAGTAGTATATAAAAACATTTACTTTCAAACTTTTCAGAATTTAAAAGTACACATTATATATTCAAACAATGCATGAAAAGAACAAAACCGAAATATCTCCTACATTTTCCTTGAAAAACGGCCACGTAGACATTTGTGTTGTCCCCTGAATTTCATTCCGAATGTTAATCTCGGTGGATTCTCATGCAAATCTCGCAGAGGTGTCCGCTTTCACATCCGACTACGTACAATATCCTTCATCTACAATTTATATAGTTTTGTGAACTTAACTATTTATATAACATGGCAGGTGTGCATGGATGTATATATGTATGTGTGTATATATGCGTATGTAATTTATGTGTATATATATGTATGTGTGTGTATGTGTATATATGTATATGTGTGTATTTATGTATATATAAATCTAATGTGAGAACATATATATGTATATATATATATAAGTATATTTGATTAAATTTAATGTGCCTCCTAATGTTTTCATATCAAAGCATAATCCACGTCTGGGTTGTCTGGAAGAGATCGCTCTCTAGCGATAAGACCGCCCTTTGTGCTATCTACTTTTGTATAGTTTTTTTAATACGTGTTTTTCTTTTTTTTAGTACAATAAAGAGTTTTCTATCTTCTATCTATGTATCTTTTTTGGGTTAATTTTAGTGGTACATTACTCTTTAATATGTACCTCTTTGTAAATTTATTAAATAATTAAATATTTTTATATTAATTCATAAATGTAATGCTTGCAAGAAGACTTAGTTTACTATGCATAATTTCAGCATTAGGTAATTAGCAAGACCGATTCATTCTTAGTATACAACTAAGATTTAATAAAGAATCAATGTTGTTGTTGTAAGTGCCTCTCCTACAAGAGGTTAGCTGTCAGCTCTGAGAATACTTTCCTGTGCTGGGCCAAGCGAAACAGTTCTTCTACGCTTGAGATATTTGTCCACTCACGGATGTTGTGGAGTCAAGACTTTTTCCTCCGTCCAACTCGCCGTTTACCGCAAACTTTACCCATCATAATGAGCTGGAGCAGCTGGTATCGCTCATGTCTCAATACGTGGCCTAGGTACGTCACTTTACTTTTCTTGATTATGGGCAAAAGTTCGCGATCTCTACCGACAAGTTGGAGTACTCTAACATTTGGAACTTTCTGTGTCCAGCTAATGCGGAGCATTCTACGGTAGCACCACATCTCGAATGCTTCGAATGCTTCTAAAAGCTTTACTAGAATCAATATAATTTTATTATTATTACGTTTAGAATTATGAAAGAGCAATTTAAATATATAATAAATGTTCTGTTATACTTATCTAATACTGTCCCTGACGATAAAAATATTTTATCATTAAAGACAATATTTATTAATATAGCGCATGTCGCGCGACTCAATGTGCATTCATAACTATAGTTATAAGTAAATTTTATCCGTGCATTTTTTATCCGTGCAGGGGCGGAGAAAGAATACTAACCTTTGCGGCCGGGGTCGGCCTGTAAAAGGCGAAACACAATCTACCCTAGTGGTAGAGCTCGTCTGGATGGCGACCACCTTTGATCTTAAGTATGACGTCATAATAACCTTGTGTTGTATTCCGGCATTGTTGACCAAAGTTCCTGTACCATTATGGGACAGCAGCGTGTTCGCGATGCTACTGGCGTTGCAAACACCCAAGGCGACGATAACTGCTAAATTCTAAGCGGCCTGTAAGCCTGTCTGCTGTCCTACAGCAATAAAAAACATATAAACGTTAAAAGCGCCATATTGAAATATAGTTCGAAAAAGCGGCAATTTCCTTTAGAGGATACTGACTACGTAACAAAAACTTAAGCCCCCCATCTCTATACCTGTGACCAAGTGTGGTATTTTGTAGAGCTCCCTCTCTCCTTAAATGGGTCACAAAGTATAGGTCTGTTCCCTAACTGCAACGGCTATAACACTAATTATTTCAAAAATTAAAATTTGCGAAATTTAGTAACACGATTAATGAAACGAATACATCTCTAATAGGTCAAAAACTCAACTAACAAAGTTAGTAATGACGCCTCCGAGACCTTAGGGCACGGTTGCTTGTGGGTTTACCTGTGGGCGGAGTAAAACAAACTTTGCATCTAACTCCATTTAACAATGGCACAAGTTCATCAAAAGGTAAACAACAATATGGTTGTACGGAATCCCAAAATTACTCGGGCCTAGTTGACAAAGTTAATGGATAAATATGACGACCCGCGGCGAGTTTAATCTGTCAGTCTAGGATAGTTTACGTACTGTTTTCGGTACTTATTAACCGACTTCATTAATACATTTTTGTTCTCTTGTAAGTTTCTCTGTTCTGATCGTAAGAATACAACCTCTACGGATTCGACATGTCTTAAAAGCCCGTCTGAATGGCGACCAACTCAAGTGTATGCAGCCATAAATTATTTAATTCTTTGGATCTTTTTTTAATTGTGACATTTTAAAATATAAATCAGATGTCACAAGATTTTGTAATGAAAAATTATAATTCTTTATAATTAATTATGTTTTTCTTATTTGATTCATTCATTGAACTCTGATTGAACTAAGAAAATATATTAATTTTACTATCCACTTTTTATTCGTTAATAATGCTTGACTAAATTATAAATTAGATTTTTTTTTCTTTAATTTGTTTTATTATTTTTTAGTGGAAACTTGGTTGATGTATGAATTTTGTATATTTTTAATAGCTTTGTGAATTATTATGATTGTTTGTTTCCCAAAAAAGAAAAGAAAAGAAAAATAATAACCTTGTATTGTTTTCCGGCATAAGTACGCTTAATAGTAAGCAGCTACTGTTGCCTATGGATGTTTGCGACGCTAGTGGCACCGCGAACATGCTGATGTCCCATAGAGGTACAGGATCCTGGGTGATTAATGCTGGAACATAACACAAAGTTATTAGGGCGGCATATTTTTAGACCAAGACCATCCAGATTGGGGTCCTACCACGCCAGATTGGTCTTGTTGATTTTTGCGGCAGCCTGATCTCGGCTGCAGGGGTTTTGATTCTTACTCCTCCCCTGCACGGAGACATAGAAATGACTGGGAATATATAAAGTTATACAATAGTATTATATTAATCATCAACACTCCTGAACGCAGGCTGTTGGTCGGGGAATAAACTTTTGTTCAACTCGTTTCAAAAACGAGAGTTTTTTTTTTCATAATTATAAGTAATATCATCACACCTCAAGTAATAAATGGTCTTAAACTTGTTGTTTTATTTCGAGAAAATATTTTATAACGTATAATATGTAGTAAATCAAAGAACGTCAATGCAGAAAAATTAAATGAATGAATTTAAATAATTATTTCGTAGTATGATCCAAATTGCTATGATGAAAATTGTTGTCATACCCAGCTAACAAAGGCTCGCTACAGAGCTCCTCAATCATTTTCTGCAATTCGTCGCCTCACCTCGCCGGTAAATTTCTTTACATGTAATATTGTTTAATTCAAGTAATTTCTGATCTCCCCTATGCAATAGAACTCCACTTAAAATCATCGATAACAACGGCCCAAAACGGAATTGAAAACGTTACCTACCACTAAAGATTTATGACGTACGAAAACACAAAGGAAACTGACGCGCTACGGTAGGCAGTAATTACGTTCGTGACTTGCATTCATGAATTACAAAATGACTGAACGCGAGCATTCATTCAACCTCTGTCACGTAACTAAGGCATTCCGGTTTTTATTCTCTGATGCACCGAGATATTATTCATCGAGTAATTAAATTTTATGTGCATGTGAATCAGTATTTTTAGGTCTACTTTTTCAAATTTATTTATAATATAATTCGAATTTGCCATGTTGTTTTATTTTTACTCTAATGCCCATAAAATGAAATTGTTTCTTGTATTAAAATACAATCACTTCAAGTAAAACAACACACAATACATATATGCAATAGACCATAGGCTCTTGTAAGTTTAATATTTATCACATTTATAGCAGGGCCTCTTGATACAAACTATAAATTCGCAATAAAACCTAAAACTGATGTGTATGTAAGAACGTGAGATATCCCGGCACCCCACCTTTGTTATAACAGATCGCAAAGAAAGCAGTCGTTTATTTATTATATAAACCAAATGAAACTCAATCCCTTTTTCCAGAAAACTAATAGCAAAACACTTATGATGACAGTTTCATTTACTTATCTCCAGGTTTGATTAGTAAGAATTATCTGAGAAGGTTTTTACCAGCAAATCGGTTTAGATAAATACTGTGGTACTTGACGGCAAACTGAGAAACTGCTTGACCGACGCTGCATCGCCCAGTGCGTAGCTTAGCGACCGCATCGCATATACACGCCATTGCTTTTATTCACCCCATGCTACAAGTTGTCTCTTTTTGATAAATGTTTGTAAATATCTAACTCCGAAAAAGGAAAAAATCCAAACAGGGCAACACGTTGTATGGTATGGTTGTATGGTTGGATGGTAGCAAATTAGAGATACTCAAATTAGTCACCGCTCTTCCTGATTTGTTGGGAATTTTACATTTCCTTTTAATAGAAATATCACGTTTCAATATCATAATCCGTTTTACCTTTGTTACCCGCTTAACTCCACTGTGGCTTAATATTATTGGCGTAGGTGTGACCCTATTTGTCTCCGTTCTCTTGTACTATTAAATTGATATAATGTATATAATGTAAATAGACTGTAATTTGTTTGACAAATAAATATGCTTTCGGGGGTTACGGGTTTGATTCTCGTCCAGCATTTTGATGTTTTGTATATGTATTTATTTACAAAAGAAAAGTATATGTGTAGTATATCAGTTTAACACGAGTGCTATGCAACTTAGTCTGGGACTAAGTCTGTAAGTCTAAGTTAGCGTTGTATGAAATGTCCCCATATATTTATATTATTTATATTGATATATACTTTGTAATAAGACAATATTCTAGCTAATGAGATTAACTAAAGTTTATTGTTTTACTCAATTTTATCTTAAAGTTTTCATACTCGCTGAGTTTCATTGCTAGTAATAATTCAATCTAAACTTTATAGCCCATGAAATTGATCAAGATATTTTATCCATGCAGGGGCGGAGAAAGAATGCTGACCTCTGCAGCCGGGGTCGGCCTGTCGTAAAAGGCGATAAAGAAACCCACCCTAGCTACGTGGTAGGACCCCAAGCCCGTCTAGATGGCGACCACATTTGGTCTTAAGTATGCCGGCATAATAATTTTGTGTTGTGTTCCGGCGTTAGTGACCCAAGTTCCTGTACCCTTATGGGACAGCAGCGTGTTCACGATGCCACTGGCGCTGCAAACACCTATAGGCGACGGTAACTGCTAAATTCTAAGCGGACCGTCAGCCTGTTTGCTATCCTACATCAATAAAAAAAGATATTATTTGTAATTTATTTTAATAAATGTAAATTATTGTCTCTATTTTCATGGCTGACTACTAAGAATTGTATTTTTAGTAGATTATTAAAGAAGATAAAAAGTAGGCGTATATACAAATTTTAGTTGTACTTTTATTATTTCTCTTTAATATTGTAATGTAGTTTTCAAAATCCCGTTTAATTGATTTTTTTTATACCAACCTAAGTTTTTTATGTTTTACCATTTTCCACTATCTTGATAAAATATGTTTATTCAACTTTCCACGCAAATTTAATAAATTTATCCGCAATGATTTTAAATTTAATTTAAATAATATATTCATCACTTTTTTATTGCTGAAAAACAGTAGATAGGCCGACGGTCTACTTATTAATAAGCAGTTACCATCGCCTATGGATGTTTGCGACCCTAGGGGCACCGCGAACACGCTACTATCGCATATTAACATCAATAGGAATCTAGGTAACTAATGCCCGAACACAACACAATTTTATTATGTTGGCATACTTTAGACCAAGGGTGCTCGTCATCCAGTCGGGCTTGAGGCCCTACCATGTAGCTGTGGTTTTTTTAAATACTTTATTGTACAATATAATTAATGAAACAATACAAAAAAGAGCTTAGAATTAGGTACAAATGGCGGTCTTATCGCTGACAGCGATCTCTTCCAGACAACCTTGGGATGGAGAAAGAAATATGGCACAAAAACTAGGGCAGGGTTCTGTTGCACAATATTTAAAAAAATAAATTTTATAATAATATTGTTTTATACACATATAAATGCATACACACATATATTTATAACTATTAAAGCAATACATGTTATTTAAAAATATATAATACAAACATATATACACGCATACACATACATACACATATACATACATACATACATACATATACACATACACACATACACACATACATACACACATATATACATACATAGTACAATAATAAAAACAGCATAAAACTTTGAGGTAGTAATCCTTAACGAGTCTGTTGAAGGTAGATACTGACTGGGCTTGTCTCACTTCTAGTGGCAGCATGTGGTTTTGTCGCCTTTTACGACGGGTCAACCCCGGCCGCAGGGGTTAGTATTCTTACTCCGCTCCTGCACGAAGAAACTGCACTTTTCAGACTTACTAAACACTTCTTGCAAGCGCTCCAATATTTAGCTGTGCATGCGATCGTACACTTACGCACCTGGCCGTAGCTACCAATATTGGCGGCGAGTGAACTTAAATTACAAATAGAGGAATTAGGGAAGCTCTCGCTCATTCTACGGTGTTTTTTGACAGAAGTAATTGAAATTGCTCTCTCTCTACTTTTGACTATCACTAATGTTATATTAATTAATGACCGAATAGTTTTTGCTGCTACCGTTAATAAGGTCTCAGTGCCACACCTCGACGGAGAGATTGATATACAATCACCCGAATAGCAGTAATATTTTTTTTTAATTCAACAAAGACACATGCACTTAGAAATACTGCTCGTCTATACTACTATTATAAAGAGGAAAGATTTGATTGTTTGTTTGTTTGTTTGTTTGTTTGTTTGTTTGTTTGCTTTGAATAGGCTCCGAAACTACTGACCCGATTTAAAAAATTATTTCATTGTTGGGAAGCTACACTATCCCCGGGTGACATAGGCTATATTATATTTTCAAAAAAATTAGGGATCCTTACTAAAACTCCAATAATGTAACCCAAAGTGTAAAAAAATTACCTAAAATATTATTTAAATCGCGTGCGTTGCGAAAACTATTGATGATAGAATAAAATAATGTACTACAACTTTGCAGAACACATCATTATTTACAAAAAGTGTCGCGACAGCATATGTCTAACTATTATAGTTATGCCACAATAAGTATTCTTTTATTTTAAAAATTTAATTAAAATGCCGTCCCTAGAAAAGGCTCTTTAATTGGATCTTGGTATTAATCCTTATCAAAATAAATTACTTCATATTCAAAACTGTTTCAATACCTTTATATAACTTTTTGAATGATTCAATTCGGATATTCCGTTCGAAAGATATCACGAGTTTAAAAATGTAAGTATTAGAAAAATGTTGCGTGGTAGCCGCTCACCCTGTTCGGCTAGCTAGGCATCACCTTATGCAATGTAGGCGTGCGTCACTGGGGTTTTTACAAAAATTAGAATACTTATTAAAAAATAACGAAAATAAATAAAAAGTAATAACAAAAAAATCATTAAAATAAAAACTCATAGAAATAATAATATTCAAACTTTCTTTATAATTTTATTTTTTTAGTAACCTGACGCAAATAGAAGGGTTTGCCCTCAGGGGCGCTCCTCTGTCCGAGGAGTGCACGGGTGTGCGTACCCGAGGTGCCCGAGCATCCGTCGCTTCACTCCCCTCTCCGTTCGAGGCGACAGAGTCCTACCTTTCTTTCCGTCTACCTCTTACATCCTTTCCAACTTAGTTCTCTGTTCGTGGCGTGGTCCCCGGTGGGATGGTTGCGAATACTGATTGGGTTCCCGGGTTCTACCCTGGGACCTGATTTGGTAGTCGAAACCATGCCTATTTCGACTGCGCCTGCACTGAGAGTGTTCCCGGGGCGGGAATTTCATCCTCGCTGTCGGTTGGTCTTGCTGGGCCGACTACGACGTCAGGCGACTCTGCTTTTTCTGGAGTGTCGTCTGGTAGTCGTACTCACGCCTGACTAGCACGCGACGGGGATGCGAGTCCCGTCCGGAATTGGCCGCGGACCTGTCGCTCCCGGCCCTGGTTCTGTCCATGGTCGGGGGCGATCCTGGATGGACGGCCGTTGCCTCCTTTTGCGAGGCAGTAGTGTCTGCAAGGGAGGCGGCGGAACGGGAGCGGGAGTCCGCCACCGCACTCCCCTCCCGCCAACGTGGGCCGCGTCGTCGGCGCCGGAGGGCGGGCAACGATCTCCGGCCGCCGTAGAAAGCGGCCGCGGGCGGCCCCTCGGGGGAGGATCCACCGCCCGCACTATTGCCGCGAGGGAGAAGGCCGCGTGCTGTTCCGCAGCCCCCCTCAACTCCTAGAGTTGTTACAAGAGAGCGCTGGGGGGACGAAACCCTGACCCCCTGGCGCCAGCACTTTAGAAGGGGCCCGCTTTAAGACAAAGCGTGTGCCGGCGCCGGCCCGGGCCACGAGATTGGCAGGCCATATATCCGTGGGCCCGGGCGTAGGCGATAGGAGAACAGCGGGGTTTTTTAGTGGGTAGTCGGATGGTCTAACATCTTTTCCGGAGTCCCTTATATCCCTCGGTCCCCCCGTCAAGAGAGGTTTTTCCCCGAGACCGAAAAAAATAGAAGGGTTTAATTTTTAATTTTTTGTTAAATACCCGTGCGAAGCTGGGACGGGCTGCTAGTTTAAAATAAAACTATAGAAATAAACACAATATTTTCTAAAATATATGCTTCAATAAACTACTCGTAGCTTCAGTCAATCGTAATTTCTGTATATCTGGTATTCGGAAACGTTGTTTTGCGATTCAACAATGAATATAATTTATTATAGTTTGATCTGACATGCGTAATACAATTAATGTTTTTCGAATTAACATATACCAGCTGGATGACCGAGCTTTGCTCAGTATTTTTTTTTATAAATTGTGTTTTTTGGAAATTAACAATTGATTTTCTTAGTCTAACCTCAAAGCAAACACTCATTGACTTCGTGTTACTTAACAACGCCATCTGCTGGAATAGCTTTAGTGTTGTTGTATCGTTAAAGCAATTAAAAAAAAAATAGTATTATTATTCGCCGATAGATGTCAGGAAGAGTAATTTTTCAGTTTAAATTGGGACTACTCAAACGCCACCTTTTTGTTATTTTTCTTCCAATAAAAAAAAAGCGAATAAAATGACATTTTCTAGAAATGATTCCTAGCTAGATCGATTTATCGCCCCCGAAACCCCCCGTTTACTAAAATTCATGAATATTGTTGGAGCCGATTCCGAGATTCCAATTATATATATATATATATATATATATATATATATATATATATATATATATATATATATATATATATATATATATATATATATATATATATATATATATATATATATATATATATATATATATATATATATATATATATATATATATATATATATATATATATACAAGAATTGCTCGTTTAAAGATATAGGATATGGGTTATGTTTAGGTAATATTTTTGCATGAACTTTCTCTTTGCCATTTAGCTCGGTATTGAGTACATAAAAACATAAAGAGCTACAAGAGATTAAATCGAATATTTACGAATGGGCATCGATGACCTTCGTGGCGTAACGATTAACGTAGTACACTCGCAGAGGTTATGGGTTTCATTTCCGTCTCGCATCTGGGTGTTTATGTATAATATTTATTTATTTACGAAAATAATGTTGGATGGTGGATGAATGTTGAATTGTCACAGTGTATCACAGTTTATTATTATTTATTTATCAATATCATTTGTCGTGTGATCATTCGGATTTGTTTGTACAATTTATTTTTTCTATGAATTCTGAGTTTATATTAAAATTGGCGTGTTGCTGGGGAGTTTCTTGCCGCTTCTTCTTCTTGTAATAGCCAACACCACCGCTTCACAACGTTGTGAAGCGGTGGTGTGTTTAGTTCTTATTATATATAATAGTTATATATACATATTAGATTTAAAAAATGTTTTTTTTTATGCTGTAGGACAGCAGACAGGCTGACGGCCCGCTTAGAATTTAGCAGTTACCGTCGCCTGTGGGTGTTTGCAACGCCAGTGGCATCGCGAACACGCTGCTGTCCCATAAAGGTACAGGAACTTGGGTCACTAATGCCGGAACACAACACAAGGTTATTATGGCGACATACTTAAGGCCAAAGGTGGTCGCCATCCAGATGGGCTTGTGGCCCTACCACGTAGCCGGGGTCAGCCTGTCGTAAAAGTCGACAAAACATTGTCGACTTTTACGACAGGCCGACCCCGGCCGTAGAGGTTAGTATTCTTTCTCCGCCCCTGTACGGATAAGATTAGACATGATCTCACCAAATGAATAAAAAAATTGAGTTCGAATTAAGATCGAAAATATTAGAGTTGCGCGTATCGATTTCTGTCTTTGATATCTTAATTTTAGATTATGTTTACTCCGTTATTGCCCATATTAACAAACACTTAAAACTTTAGCATCAGGATTACACGTGGAAACCGAAGCAAATGACGCTTACTGTTCTGTGGTAATACAGATTGGAGGATTTCGCGTTCCTTAGCAAAAGATTTAGATTGAGCCAGAATTTGAATATTGCATCAATTTTAAATCAGTGTATAATTTTTATATTAGTTTATATATTCAACTTAAGGAAATCCTTTAAAATTCCGACCACCACCACATAAATCTGACTCAATACAAATTCAATACACTTAAGCTTCACAATAAATCTTGACGGATAAAGGATGCTTCCAAATCTGGGATCTCCATGAGCCCGTATAATTTAGGCCTGAGATTGCCATAAATAAACTAAAAACCATCAACACAATGCCGCCCTATTATCGCCAGTCTGTCCCTTATAAACCGAGATATACCTTTGATCTACGAAGACAATTTCTTATCCCAATTAAAAGCTAGACTACACAGCGGGATTACTGACTACTCGAAAGGCCAGGTACCGTCAAATCTGTTAGCTCAATTAAAAAAAAATATTAGTATTATGAAAATAATTTGTTCGGATTTGGGTGTATCCATTCGTTATTGTATGTTAGTTAAAAAATATTGTATTTTTTATCAATTTATCGGGATATGTTAGGCTTCGTAATAGAAACCGATTACTACAGGGTCCACTCTGGGGCCAATTTGTTACCATTTTATGAACAACGCCCAGTGATTGGCCAAAGTGCTTCCTTTAAATTATCTCTAATCGTCAGTCGCGTCACTTCATTTTTCTATAATGATATTTTTTATTGCTAAGGAGCAGCTGACGGACCACTTAAACAGTTACCGATGCCTATGGCTGTTTACGACGCTAGGGGCATCGCAAACACGCTTTCCTTTATGGAACCTGTTATCATGATGATGATGTAATGTTATCATGGTGTCATATTTATAGAACAAGGGTACTGGCTATCGAGACGGACTTAGAGCTTTAACATTTAGCTAGAGTTGTTTGTCATATTTTACGACAGACCGGTTTTATCCGTGCAGGGGCGGAGAAAGAATACTAACCTCTGCGGCCGTGGTCGGCCTGTCGTAAAAGCCGACAAAACAACCCACCCTAGCTACGTGGTAGGACCTCAAGCCCGTCTGGATGGCGACCAACTTTGGTCTTAAGTATGCCGCCATAATAACCTTGCGTTGTGTTCCGACATTAGTGGCCCAAGTTCCTGTACCCTTTTGGGACAGCAGCGTGTTCGCGATGCCACTGGCGTTGCAAACACCCATAGGCTAAATTCTAAGCGGGCCGTCAGCCTGTTTGTTGTCCTACAGTAATAAAAAAAGGCCGATCTCAGCTACAGGGGTCAGTCCGCCCCTGCACGGAGGAAAAACAATTTATTTTAATGTGAATGTATCAAACTATACTCTGACCGATGATAACTATACAGAAATAAATGTCGCCATCTCATCTTTTACGCAATCCATATTTATCAATATTTGATCTTTTATGTCCATATCCTCTCATTTTCCTCGTGACATGAAATTATTCTCCTCATAGTATTCAGCTTGTTAATCAATGATACTTCTTTTACATGTAATTATTAACACATCCATGTAACCAAGATCCTTGGCAAACCTCAACAGCTTGAACAAAAGAGTGCGTGACGAGCCTAAAGCGATTCAGGGTTTCGTGAAACAACAATGTGCTCACCGCAAGAGCGGCACCCAGGTATTTTATCAGTACCAGCATTAATTTATGGATGGTAAGATATAACGTGTTAGATGATCTTGTCCTTTTGTGGTATTTATTTATTTTAGATTACAACTACCTGTGTTTGTATTGATTTTACTGTAACGACGGCAGCAAAAGGTATATATGTTGGGCACATAAAATACTGGATACTGCTATATGCAAATTCGGTTTTTAAAACAAAAGTAACCCACGTCATTCATTATTATTTTTATGCAAGGAAAAATCCAATGATAATAAGCCTGTCTACATGAGTCTGAATAAACTGTTTAATTTGCTTGATAAAAATATCGTATATGCTCTGTTATATACTTTTATAACCTAATCTGAGGAAGTTTTTCATTACATTCGATGTATTCAAAACTTTAAATAAATAAACAAAAATATTTATTTAGGTTTTTATAATATACACAAAAGAAAATACCAAAGACCAAAAAGCACCTAAATTGGACCTTTTTTTTTTTTTTTTTTTTTTTATACCGAGGAAAACTGTTACAGTTTCCACCAGCCTCCGGGGGAAGGCCGGTGGGGTATGTGGGATTACCTCCCGAGGGGGCTGCCTACTCCCCTCGGGCGGACCGGGGGCCAAGGCCGCCGGTCCTACCCACTAAAAACCCCGGTCACCACTCTTGGCCTTAGAGGGGGCTTCGCAGGATCGCCTTTTGGCATTACTCTGCTAGGCCCCCAGCCAGACGTCTCCAATGAGGGTACCCCGAGTGGCAGTTCCCGCTGCCGGCGGTCACACTAGACCTGCCGGTGACCAGACACAGAGTGTCCAGTCGGGGTAGGGCACCCTCCGACTCATTGCCTTCGCCGGGAGCTTCCCCCGGAACTCCCGGCTGGCCGCTCTTACAAGAGAGCGACCGGCAACCCCTTCTCAGGGTGGGATGAGGTGCGCATAGCGTCTCCTTCCCCGATTCGTCCTACGCCGACGAATCGGTGGAGCTGCCGCGTCCTCCTCCCTCGCACGCTCGATGGCCTCCTTCTGCCGCATGACACTTTCAGCGAAGGAGACCACCGCGTTCCAGTTCCTCTCGCTGCGGAGCATTTGACCTACGATTGCCCGCAGCGAGAGGTCACCTCCCACCACACCCTGCAAATTAAATCGCTGGGGCCCCCAAGCGGCGCACTCGGACACCGTATGTTCTACGGTGTCTACTGGCGCGCCGCATTCCCAACAGGCCGGGTTCGGCTCCCGCCCCGCAATCTGGTGCAGGTACTTGCCGAAACAGCCATGGCCGGTCAGCACCTGCACCAGTCTGTATGTCAGGGTCCCGCTTGATCGCGAGACCCATTCCGACAAGTAGGGGCGGACTGCCTCAACAGTAACCCGGCCCGGCTCGGGAGGCCCCAGGATCCTTAACCAAGACTGGGTCAAGGCCTCCTGGGCGAGATCCCTGACCCGTCGCGACTCTTCCGGGCACAGCCGGAGTCCCCTCTCCCTGGCGTCGCGGCGCAGGCGGTACGTCTCTGAGAGGACAACCGCCTGCAGCTCCCAGGGCGGGTCGGCTGCCAGGAGTGCAGCCGCCCGCCAGGACACTGTACGGTACGCCCGAATGGCTCTCACGTCTATGACCCTCTGAGACCTTCTCACCTAAATTGGACCTAACTCAACATTTGCTGGTTTGAAAAACCTGCACTGGTCTTCCGCTAAGCCCACCGAATGATGACACGGACAAACGAACGGCAACTACAAAAAACAATTATTATTAACACATAATATTAAACTTACACATATCACCATGTATTAAACACAAAATTGAAAGAATAACACAAACATTACTTACGAATTAAAGAAAGTTGTATTAAAATTGAGTCGTATAGAAACAAAAACAGCAATCTGTCATTTTGGTGAAAATCAAGTTATATATTGGGCAGCACTGTTCCATTAGAATATTCTTTGCCCATTTAATAACTTCATATCAAAAACAGTAAATTCGAAAATCAAGTTATATATTGGGCAGCACTGTTCCATTAGAATATTCTTTGCCCATTTAATAACTTCATATCAAAAACAGTAAATTCTAACCAAAAATTCGACTCAAAAAACTAATTTAGTATCAAATACAGCAATATACTGATATGTTTTTTCTTAATTACCACTAATTGGTGAAATGTCAGATTGCTGTTTTTGTTTCTATACGACTCAATTCTAATGATTAGAAACACAAAAAAAAAATTGTTGCACAAAAAAGGCACTAGTGTCGAGTAAAAGATCTGCTTGATTCGTTTGATGCTCATGTAAGAATTTTTATAGTTTCAAACGAAATCCAGCAGTAGAAAAAAAAAAAAAAAAAAACCTCTTAATACGGCTGTACAATGGTGTGAGGTAGCTAATTGAGTGCAGCTTTGGCGCAGACTACTTGAACGCCGATAGAAAAACCTTTAATTTATTTTAAGTTAAATAGAGCCCCACATTGATGAGGGAAAAAAGATGATTCCAGAAATTTCGCCTCGTTAGGTTTGTATTATATACCGGATGAATGTGTAGCGTTCACTTTGAAGTTATAATAATTCAATAATACGCATTTTGTAGTCGATTTAAAGTCAATTATTTGTAAAATTTAAATTTGTGATGCGAACAACTTACGACTTTTAAAGAATTCAGTTTTTTTTATAAAACTATACTAGTTTCATCGGAAAAATGTTGCAATTTATCACAAATCCAACTTTAACTCCGAATAACTTTTAAAGTTAGTGGTTTATAGAAAATCTGATAATCTTCTTTTTGCAGAACGTTCAGTTTCCTACAAGGATATACTATCACCTTATAAATAAATGTGATAATAGATAATAGAGCTAAAAATTTCTAAAATACAACGTTTTTTCTCGTATTAATCAAATGGGAAAATGAAATTTGTTATGCGGAACCCCTTCATATTAATATTAACTGTGTCTTTTTAAACAACATTTTTTGATATTTCAGAGATGTTTTAACATAAAATACTTGATCTTTTTCTTGTAAATGAGTCACTGGTCTAATAATCAGGGTGTAATGTAATGTAAATGTAAACACACACACCACACACACACCACACACACGCACGCACGCACGCACGCACGCACGCACGCACGCACGCACGCACGCACGCACGCACGCACGCACGCACGCACGCACGCACGCACGCACGCACACACATATGTATGTATGTATGTATGTATGTGTGCATGTTGTGTATCATTCGAGCAGTAGTGTGTGTAATGTTTATTTTAATTAATTTAATATATTTCCATAGGATTTTAGGCAGAAAATGTTCTCACTTCTCCTCCATATAAACCGTGCAAGGGCGGAGAAAGAATACTAACCTCTGTGGCCGGGGTCGGCTTGTCGTAAAAGGCGACAAAACAACCCACCCTAGCTACGTGGTAGGGCCTGAAGCCCGTCTGGATTGTGACCACCTTTGGTCTTAAGTATGCCGCCATACCTTGTGTTGTGTTCCGGCATTAGTGACCCAAGTTCCTGTACCTTTATGGGACAGCAGCGTGTTCGCGATGCCACTGGCGTGGCATACATTTATAGGCGACGGTAACTGCTAAATCCTAAGCGGGCCGTCAGCCTGTCTGCTGTCCTACAGTAATAAAAGAAACTGTAACTGTGCCAAATTTCATACTCCTCCGTCCGCAATTTTCCTAAAAAGGATACAAAGTTTTCGCTTCACGTATGTTATATGTATGTACCTATATATATAATATTTACACAACATGCAACGTACAAAACCACTTGCATAGCAAAAGTTAACTTCGTGTTCACTGTTTAGTTCTTCTCCGTGCAGGGGCGGAGCATAAATAACTGAGCCCTGCGGCCGATGGCGTCTTGCCATCTTTTTTTCTTGTCATCTTAAAATGATGGTTACTATTTACTTCATCCATTCAGGGGCGGAGAAAGAATATAGACCTCTGCAGCCGGGATCGGCCTATCGTAAAAGGCAATAAAACAACCTACCCTAGCTACGTGGTAGGGTCACAAGCCCGTCTGGATGGCGACCACCTTCGGTCTTAAGTATACTGCCATAATAATTTTCATAATTTGACCGTCAGGCCGTCAGCCTGCCTGCTGTCCTACAGCCTTAAAAATACTATAACAGCAATAGGAAAATGGTTCCACCTTAATTCCGAGAAATGTTTTCACACCATACTCGAATAAAGATACGTAGAAGAGTGATGAAGCAGTCAACTATTGATTGATAGAACTAGAGAAGGCCAGCGTAATCTAAAGTTCACGTGTGACTGAGCAAAGTGCGGCCTATTCTGGACCTCATTTAAGACGGTCGCACACATTCCAAGCGGAAGCGGGAATACGTTTGGGAAATTTCCATTATATTTAAACCAACATTATTAAGTCGATTACAAAAATCGTGTCGAACAAAACAAGTCGAAAGTATATCTATACAAATAAATAAAATTGGAGGGTCTGTTTGTAATATTAAAATAACCGCTTTTTACTAAGTGCATTTGGATGTATACACGACACGGTACATATACCAAAACAACATTTTTTACAATTTTTGTCTGTCTGTCTGTCTGTTTGTTCCGGCTAATCTCTGAAACGGCTGGACCGATTTTGACGGAACTTTTACTGGCAGATAGCTGATGTAACAAGGAGTAACTTAGGCTACTTTTCTTGGCTTAATCCAATTTAAGTTGACCTCAGATTTATATCATCAATCATATAAAGTAGGGTTCAGCTTAGGTTGGACTTTGTAGGTTCGAAAGCGGTTTGTATATTTCATTTATTTATATTTTAGGGTTTATAGGGTTTGTTATCCAAAATAAACCATAAGATATATCCAAAAAATGCTGCCCAAAGTCACTATTCCACGCGGACGGAGTCGCGGGCACAGCTAGTAGGACATAAACATACAATCATGACCAATCTAGGCAGCTGTGATGCAATTTATGAATTTTGTTACGTGTAGTGCGTATATATAAGATAAATCAAGTTCTACAGAAGCGCTATAGAGTCACTAATTAATACTGTGTGTAAACTTATAAACTACAAGCGTGAGCTAGCTAATCACTTAAAATAATTATATGTGCTCATGAATGACGCCTGCGGAGCGTGGAGTGGAGTGACGCCGAACCGCGCGGCTTTTCGGACGCCGCCGAACGAGCCGAACGTTAGGCCTGGAATACACATGCTACTAGAAAAGCATGCTTGTTTGCTACTAGGTAGTATGCTCATTTATAGCATGCTCTCAAAGTGTATACATTTGCTCATGAGAGCACATACCTCAGAAGCATACTTATTACTAGCATGCTTCTTTCTAGCACGTGTGAAATACACATGCTCATATTCAGCATTCAAAATGGACGTTTCTTTGCGGAATTAATTAAATTCAGTTACATTGTTACTTTCATATATATAAACTTGAGCGTACATTCCATAAACACTCATAATTTCGGTAATGAAATATACAATTTTAAGTTTTGTCATCGAGCCATTGTGATAAACAAATCAAGTAGCATGCTCGCATAGAATACACGTTCAGACTTCCTTTGGAGCCACCCTTTTCTCCCCCGCACCTCACACCCTGTGCTAACTAGTACGAAAAATAGACCGGCTTGCGATTAAGTAGCGTGCTTGTTCACAAGCATGCTCTTCTCGTATACACATGCTAATTGTATGTTATCAAGTAGCATTTCTGCTTGAAACTAGCATGCTTATGTGCTACTACGTAGCATGTGTATTCCAGGCTTTATCGGCGAAGGCGAAGGTGACGATCTTAGCCGAGGCTTTACGATGGCACGCGAGCGACCGCGGCGGTGCAATTGAATGGGTCCGCGCGCTATATGTGTTATTTCATTTAGATTATAGTTTTTATTTCAGAGGTTTCAAGGCTTAAGTGCGCACACTTGACCGACATGACTCTATAATACTTTTTTTTTAATTTTATGTTAAGAATATAATTATGCTTACTTAGCCCACAAAGTTGCTAGAATTATAACATATTAAACCACTAAAGTTTACATTACCTATTGGTAATTAAAAAAACAAAATTCAAAAGTAGATATAAATAATTATAAACTTAAAAAAAACTAGCACCTTAGAAACATTATACAAATAATGACACAATTTTTTACGTAAAGATTTTAACAAAAAATAATGCAGGACCGGAGTAAGGATACCCCTGCGGTTGGGTACGATCTGTCATAAAAGACGACAAACAACCTTAGCCATGTGGTAGGACTACTAGCCCGTATGGACGGAAACTCCCCTGGTTATAAGTAAGTTGTGCTCTTATATGTTGCCATAATAATCTTGTGGTGTGTTCTGAAATGACTCATGTTCCAGTTTACCATTTTCAGTGGACGTTAGCATGTTAGCGGTACCCATGGTGTCGCAAACATACATAGACGACGGTAACCGCTCAGCTATTTTTAGTGGGCATTAAGTGGGCCGTAAGCCTGTATACCTGTAACAATAAAATCATATCGAATTTTTTACATTTTAAAGCGTAAATAGGATTTAATTGCTTTCAATATAGAAATGTCTGCAAATAGCAACACTGTATTTCTGAAAATTCGTTACTCCAGCCTGAGCTGTAGTAATCGTGCGTCGCTTCGTGCAATCTTCATAACGATAGAGAATTTAATGGGTCAGTGGCGTATTTTTGTGTATTATAATTATATTTAAAATCATGTACTTCCGCTTTTTCCTTTAGTGTGTTCGTACCCTAATTCACCCGGTGGCTGACAAATATTAAATGAGCCTCGACCCCCGCCGTTATTGGAATAGTGTTCAGAACTATCCAAGTTCTAATAATCGAACGTGGATATTGGATAGTCTGCAATGGGTCTTGACGGCCGGACCGTTTAAGAACAAGATGTAGGCGGAGACGATTAGTCTTTGACGACAGTGGTAAATGAAAATGATATAAACTTCCACGAAAGAATATTTTATTATACAAAAGCTTGAATGTGTTTATAGTACGGCCTTGTGTCTATCATAATGATGAAATACTGCCTTGATGACGTAATACGTGTATGGGTACTAATATCGGATGATTTCAAAAACAACATCTCATACTTTAATCCCATTGTTAGAATGGCACGACATTATAATGAATTGGCAAGTAACAGCACTGATCTTGATATATTTGAAAATAGTTTTTTTAAATATTGTAAATTAGTAAAACATATTCTTAAATAATTTATATTTGACCAGTTAATGATACATTAGATTTAATTAGATAGTAACTTATATGTGTGTGAGTGTGTATGCGTGCTTTGTGTGTGAGTATGTGTCAGTGCGTGTGTGTTATGTGTGTATCAATATATACACACAAGGTTTTTAGGCATTTGTTGTTACAATTTTTCTGTATGCACCTGCTTTGAATTGCAATCCAGATTGTTATGTTGAATATCTAAACTTATAATTTCTTTGGTTGTAATTTGTTTTGTGCATCAATAAAATAAAATGATTTGGCTCAGGCATGGCTGCAAGCACTAGTAGACACCTCGTGTGGGATACGAAGCCATAAGAATATACAAAATTATATAATCATTAACTAGAAGCATGTTCATTTTTATAGGGTTTATTGTTTATTAGCTAACATGGAAAAGTTGTTCTGCAATATAAATTAAAAACAAACTAGCGTATGTCCTTTTCCAAAGTCCAATCTATCTCGTTACCGTAATTTATTAAAATTGGTTTAGCGGCTTAGGCGTAAAAATGTAACAAACAGACAGAGTTACTTTTCTCATTTATTGGTATGGATAAGCACATAGTTTTTAGGTTACGTAAATTGGTACCACCGAAACAAGTATGGAATAAACTAGATAAAAACCTCATTCATCACTTCAATAACTTTCCAATATTGTCAATAAATGTTGCAAACAAAATAAAAATAAACCAACTGACCGGAACAGTGGATGATGGATAGAATTTTATGATCCTGTTTAC
The DNA here is from genome assembly GCA_963693495.1 of Malacosoma neustria. NCBI lineage: Eukaryota > Metazoa > Arthropoda > Insecta > Lepidoptera > Lasiocampidae > Malacosoma > Malacosoma neustria. The sequence continues at coordinate 22,288,235 of OY856374.1, forward strand.
GAACTGAAATCTGCGAAGGTACGATAAATGTTTTCATGATTACCGAAGAATTTGACAGAGAGAATAAAAATAAACGTAATAAATACTTTACAATAACAGCCCATAAAATCTCTGGATAGACTTCCCCTTAAAGTGATTGGATATGTTACCATTTTCCACGGTTATCTAAGACAAAACCCTAAATATAAGTACAGATTGGTGCAGACCTGGTTATGATATTTTTGTCACCGCCATCTTAATTATTATCGTAAATCTTAGTTACGTTACGTCATTGGCTTCAAATACAACTATAAACCCTTCAGCTGAAAATCTGAAGTACCTACGCTGTAATAAAATAAGCGCAGCTTTTTTCATAGACACTGTGACTTCTCGAAAAGGAAAATATGTAAAGTGAATTTGTATTTACAGTTAAAGGAACAAATGCCACTAATAGATAGATGTATAGATATTATTTATTGGACACAATGAACAAGTGATAGATAGAAATATTCGTGTGTACAATGGGCGGTCTTATCAATAACAGCGATTTCTGCCAGACAGCCTTTAGATGGACATAAAATAATATAAGAAATAAGGAAGAATTTAAAAAGTTTTATTTTAAGTTTATTTATGTAATATATATATATATATATATATATATATATATATATATATATATATATATATATATATATATATATATATATATATATATATATCTCCATCTCCCATCTGCAGTACCTAAAGAAAGCCAAACTGTACCCTTTATTAATAGTGCAAGAAGTAATGCAATACTCAAAGAATAGAATGACATGCTAGTTATGTCATTTACAATTATTAAAATGTCATTTCTAGTGCCAATTATGTTATAACTATTTACTTGTTTTATAATATGCTCATTTGGTGAGATCATGTCTAATCATATCCGTACAGGGGCGGAGAAAGAATACTAACCTCTGTGGCCGGGGTCGGCCTGTCGTAAAAGTCGACAAAACAACCCAACCTAGCTCGTGGTAGGGCCTCAAGCCCGTCTGGATGACGACCACCTTTGTCTTAAGTATGCCGCCATAATAACCTTGTGTTGTGTTCCGGCATTAGTGACCCAAGTTCCTGTACCCTTATGGGACAGCAGCGGGTTTGCGATGCCACTGGCGTTGCAAACACCTATAGGCGACGGTAACTGCTAAATTTTAAGCGGGCTGTCAGCCTGTCTGCTGTTCTACGCAATAAAAAAAATAATATACTCGAAATACAAATTATATAGTGTGATAAAATTATCGTCGCCAATGGATGTTTGCGACGTTAGTTGCATCGTTACCTCGCTGCCTTCTGCTTGGCACCCTACGTGGATTTATTATTATTATTATTTCGAAAGGTGGCTATGCTAGTCTGTTCTAACCTAGTATCACTGCGTCCAATTTAATGAACTATTGTGATCGCCACATTTACTATAGCTCATTGGCAAAGCCTGCCTCGTTGAAGTAGCGAAGCAGTTTTTTGGCAGGAGCTGCACGTATCTCATCCGGTTCCAACATGTGTTTTCCTAATATGAGACTACGTTTATGCATCAGGGAACAGCAGTAGCACAGCAGGTGCAGAGGCGTTTCATCCGCCTCATTACAGAATCTGCAGGCTTTGCCATCCCTAATCCCTATGATGGTGAGGTGCTTGTTTAGGCAACAGTGTCCGGTAAGCGCCCTCGTTAGGTTGCATAGCTGATTCCTATTTAGTGCTAGTGCTTCAAGCGCAAGTTTGCGGTTGTAGGCTTTAACTAGCACCTTGGAGTGATTTAGGCCTGGAATTGTATTCCAGCGCTTAAGAGATTCACTGGTACATTGATCCCTGAGGGTGAGCCGGATCAGGCTTTTGGGTATGCCGCAGCACGGTTCAGGTCCGTACTGCGACCCCTTGGCCCCAATCCGGGCAAGTTCATCGGCTTTTTCATTGCCTATGATGCCCGCATGCCCGGGGATCCAGCGAAGGATTACTTTATTTTTCTCACCTAAAGTATTTAAGTAGTCCCTGCAGTTTTTGACGAGTTTCGAGGCTATGAAGTCTGAATTCAACGCCAAAAGTGCTGCTTGACTGTCAGAGTGAATGTATATCACATGATTGATGTAGTCTTTTTGCAGATTCACTTACGCGCATTCTAAGATGGCGTAGACCTCTGCTTGGAAGATGGAGGCATATTTGCCCAGGCTCAGACTGGTCTTGAAGCTTGGTCGCTCTCCAAACACACCGCAGCCTACATCACGTCCAATTTTGGAGCCATCGGTATACCATAAAAGGCTACCATAAAAGGCTACCCTACGTGGATAATTACAGGTACTAGTTCTTAGGCAAAACCAACTTATTCAACATACTTACTTTTTTTAACACTTATTATTAAAACGCTAATTGGCTCGTTACATTGAAATGTTGTTTCTGGTTAGATACATAACAAGGTTTAACAAATACACGTATCTTTTGATAGTATATTTTGATCTCTGATATACTTTCTCCTTGGTCAGTCAATAAGGATAGGAAATAAACAAACTCGCTGACAAATTCTAAGTCCGAGTGTTTTCCAGTCTAGAGAGTTTTCCAGATCTGTCCACAACCATGACTTTCGTTTTGGATTATTTAATAAAAAGTCCCACCAATCCACTCTCATAATCCACTCTGCGAAAGACAGTAATTTCTTTCTTAGACGATGCGAAAAGTGTGGTGTCGTCCGCATATCTCAAGTTACTAATATTCATACCACTGACCTCTGCGGCCGGAGTCGGCCTGTCGTAAAAGGCGACAAAATAACCCCCTCTACCTACGTGGTAAGACCCCAAGCCCGTCTGGATGGCGACAATGGTCTGAAGTATGCCGCCATAACTTTGTGTTGTTTCGGCATTAGTGGCCCAAGTTCCCGTACTCTTATTACCGACACCGTCTTCGCGATGATATTTACGTTGCAATCACCCATAACTATGATAACTGCTGCGATGATAACTGCTAAATTCTAAGTGAGCCGTCAAGCCTGTCTGCTGTCCTAAAGCAATAAAAAATACTTGTATATAGAAATTTCAGATACTACTCTAACTTTATTCAAATGAACGAAGTGCTAACTTTATGTCACGAGACTATATTATAGATTTCGTAGATGAATCCTGAAAGACCAATTACTTGGAACTTGTCCGGTGAACTACTTAATACGGGCTCAGGGTAACCAATTATCTAAAAGTAAAATTAACTAGCAATTAAATTTGGATTTTAGAGAGAATCCAAAATTATAATAAATATGCGATACTAGTTGACTCGGATATCGTTGTTCTGTCATATAAATTTAAAAAGTTGCCTTTGTCCTTTTTCAACGTTCAATCTATTTCTATACTTAATTAATTAGAATTGGTTCAGCGGTTTAAGCGTGAAAACGTAACAAACAAACAGCCAAAGTTACTTTCACATATAGTATTAATAAAAATTAGTATTTATACTTAAAATTTGCAGAAAATTTACATTTAAATAGCACGGGATCTCATGAGGCAAGACATCATACAAGGAACTACAGATTCCTGGAAAAATAATCAAAAACACGTGTTTAATTCAAATTACTAAGAGAATTATATAGAATTTTGCGTTCATTCACGGATTGACTCTGAAAATGACTAAATAATAATATGATTACGTGGCAACCCCTAATGTTAATGTCATGTTTAGTAACTGTCAACGTCAAACTTAATAGTTTCAAATTATCTTTGCCGAAATATCAGCCAATTTGCTCCGATGCTAATAATATGCGTTGTGCTGCTATGTACTCGAAATAATAATTTAACAAATACAACGATATTAGGAATCAGGTTAACTTCAGAAATCTGAAAAGCTTTTATTTTAAATAGCATAAATTTAAATGTATGTAAATTTATTCGACAAAATTCAGAAAATAAATGTTTTATTGCCTAAATTGTTACTGAATATAAAACTCATTGTAATAAATATATTTAATTTATATAAACGCATACATCTAAACTATATTTAATTATGGTCACTCATTTTTGACAGGGGATCAAATTAAAACTTCAAATATTGACTTCTATCGATATTATAAATAAAATTTTAATGTTGAAATCCAATAAAACCTTTATTTTTATTTACCTGGCATCCTTTTCAAACTACTAACATTGTAAGTTGAGTAATTGCTGTGAGGTTACCTATCTTGGTTGAGCACTTGCTTTGAGCGTCGTTAGTTGATTTAATTGCTTGGATCTCCTAAGGGTACGCTAGGGGCAACCTACAAAAGGTACGCGGGGTAATCCAAAACAGGCTCAGTGGTAAGCATGGGCTGTTCCAGGCCTATGCTTATTCAGCAGTAAGACTATTGGCTGATCGCGGTGAGGGAATGGACAATATTTCTGGCCCAGGTTTAGGCCTATACGCCTATCAGGGGTAGCATATGGGGCATTTCACATGAATCAGACAACGAAAGTAAAACGAGGTTCTGGAATTCGTTCACATTGGATATATTTGTACTTTTAAAAGATATGAACATGGTCACGTATTTTATTTATTTAAGTTATATTTGTTAAGCTAAGAGATTCTATAGAACTTACTTGAAGGGCCGTTAAAATTTTATTATTTTATTGAGATGATGTATGTAGTAGCCCTGCTAATTTTGAAAATTGACATTATTTTCTGCAGTAAATATACATTTTTAAAAAGGATTCACATTTTACGCTGCGTTATAATATTTAATAGGAATTGATAAAAGCAATATGTAACAACAATGCACTTGGACATAAAGTAACAATGTAAATGCAATTGCATTTACATTGTCATCCGATAATAGTTATCGGAAAACCACTACAGTACGATAATCAAAGCTGCCATTCGAATAAGAGAGTTTGTACAGTCATATTCAAAAGTTGTTGAATGGTTATCAACCTAGTACGTAGAATTTAGTTTACAAAACAGATGTTAAATGAAAAAAAGGTATGTCAGTTCTTTTAATTCAAGTTGTTCTACATGTTTTATTTTAATTAATTATCTGATTTTTTTAGCTGTAAGACAGCAAACAGGCTGACGACCCCCTTAAAATTTAGCAGTCATCGTCGCCTATGTTTGTTTGGAATGCCAGTGGCATCATGAACACGCTGCTGTCCCATAAGGGTACAGGAACTTGGGCCACTAATACCGGAACACAACACAAAGTTATTATGGCGGCATACTTAAGACCAAAGGTGGTCGCTATCCAGACGGGCTTGGGCTACCACGTAGCTAGGGTGGATTGTTTTGTTGCCTTTTACGACAGGCCGACTCTGGTCGCAGATATCAGTATTCTTTCTCCGCAACTGCACGGATAAGAAGAATCTGAAGTTCCCATTTACAAGATATTTAGAGATCGATTCAAACTGTTCTAACCTTGGTAATCGTACTTTTAAAAACTTAAAAATTTTAACGGCCTCCATGACGCAATCAATGGTTCTCGCGCGTCATAACGCCTAAGAATCAGTTTCCTAGTATCCATAATATAAATGCTCTGCTGGTTAATACGTGGGAATTGTCACTGTACTTGGTATATTATAAGAGGCAGGTAGACCAAAAAAATAAATTTATGTGACAATTAATGGATAAGTGTATTTCTGTCCCAGAGCTCCTACCATAGGAAACAACTGGTATTCACTAATTAATACTTTACGTTTCATTTTTATCAGTTAATTTTGGACTTAATAACCACGATTTGTTCACACAAAACCCTCCCTCAGCAGAAGAAACTTAGCGATTTAACTTAAAACGTTTTTAATTCAAAAACTTCGTTAAGCCGACGAAGCTGAAAAAGTTGAAAGAAAATTTATTTATACTTACAATTACTTCGGGAGTAAATTAAAGAAAAAAACTTGTTTTGCTATGAAAAATTTTAAATTAAAAATTAGCGATGTTTTTATAACATGATTATGATTATGATGATAACAGGTCGCGCGCCCGCCATAAAATTGATAATCGCAAAGACCGTTAGTTTTAGCGTATATCGTATTGTGACGAATTTTCTATACGTACTCTCTAATTATTATATTGTAACTATTGATAATACAGTGCATCTTTAGAAATTCCGTTGTTTAATTTTTGCCTTTATTGTTATTGCATTTTCTACTAAATGTGGGTTGGTACTCATAAAGCGCCCACAATGGTTTCCGGTATAAGTGATCCAGGTTTCAGTTACCCTACGCAAATTGCAGCATGTTAGTGGTGCCTTTGTAATCGCAAACATCAGTATGTCTGCTGTTCCAGCGCATTTTGTGGAACTAATGAATGTTTACGACACTAGAGGCACCACGAACACGCTGATGTCTTATAAGGATACGGAAAACTGGGTCACTAATGCCGGAACATAACATAAGGTTATTATGGCAGCATACTTGTAAACCAAAGGCGGTTGCTATCCGAAAGGCTCCGCCCTATCATGTAGCTAAGGTTGTTATATCGCCTTTTAAGACAGGCCGACTCCGACCGCAGGGGTTACTAACCCCTTTATTACTCCGCCACCATTGTTATAATACAATATCAAATAGATTACAGACAGTCTTTGGGAACTGCCGATAGAAGTGGAAACTAAGTAACTTGTGAATTGTATCGTCGAGCTATTAGATTATTATTTTCGAATTTTTGGTTTATAAAGATGCATTTATAATTAAGTTTAAACATTTATATTGAAAACAAAAAGAAGAATATAACAGTCTGTATAAAAACACGTGTTTTTTTGTTCACCCAAAAAGTGCTCAACGTGCCTAAAGAAATTTTCACATTAAAAACTCAACTGTATTTCATGGTAATAAAGTCGCAATTCGAATAGATATGTTACATTATATAATTAACCTTAAGCCATTATTAATAAGTTTGGTATTACAGGAGCAAATATATCTCATGGAAAGCGATCGGTGATGATGATGCGAGTTCCATGATTTTTGTTCACCCAAAAAGTGCTCAACGCGCCTAAAGAAGTTTTCACTTCAAAAATGAATGTGGTGTCCAAATGGTATCATAATCCAAGATCTAGAGATATTTAACTGTAGGTTCCGGGTTCAAATTCCGCGACAACATACAGCATTTAGGCAGTTTTTCTCCATTTTGTATGTTATACAATAATTACTACGTATTGACGGTGGAGGAACACATCGTTAATCTATACAGGTTATGATATACACAGAAATCATCACGATGCCCTCGACCTGGGGGGTCCAAGGGGTATGTGGAACTTCAGGAAACATGGTAAACATAAGACTACCCGCTAAAAAACCCGCTGTTTTCCTATTCTTCCCCAAAGGTAAGCTGGGCCCAACTGTGTGACGTCATTGGCCGTTATTATTTTACAAAAAGTATTATTTATACAAATATGAAACAATATGAAAATTTACTTCCTTTGTCACACGCAAAAGGTTGAATACTCTAATTATGTTTCTGGAGAACAAAAAAAAATTTTTCATTTTTATAATTATTATTATACGTAATACCAAACTGAAATTAGCTTTAATTTTAACAATTTGCAATAAAATTTGTAATTTTGCAGGTATGAGAGACAAAAACAAACTCTCTCATAATACGGATTTGTTAAAATTTATCAAAACAGTTGAAAATGTCTATCAGGGATCAAGCTTTTCGTTCTGAAGTACAATATAGAATTATAGTTATAGGATCAGCAATATTGCGGTAAGTTACGAGAGTTTCGAGCGTTTCAATATGCAGAGCGTGGTAGGAGGTGACCTCTCGCTGCGGGCAATCGTAGGTCAAATGCTCCGCAGCGAGAGGAACTGGAACGCGGTGGTCTCCTTCGCCGAAAGTGTCATGCGGCAGAAGGAGGCCATCGAGCGTGCGAGGGAGGAGGACGCGGCGGCTCCACCGATTCGTCGGCGTAGGACGAATCGGGGAAGGAGACGCTATGCGCACCTCATCCCACCCTGAGAAGGGGTTGCCGGCCGCTCTAGAGCGGCTAGCCGGGAGCTCCGGGGGAGGCTCCCGGCGAAGGCAATGAGACGGAGGGTACCCTACCCCGACTGGACACTCCGTGTCTGGTCACCGGCAGGTCTAGTCTGACCGCCGGCAGCGGAAACTGTCACTCGGGGTACCCTCATTGAAGACGTCTGGCTGGGGGCCTAGCAGAGTAATGCCAAAAGGAGATCCTGCGAAGCCCCCTTTAAGGCCAAGAGTGACGACCGGGGTTTTTAGTGGGTAGGACCGGCGGCCTTGGCCCCCGGTCCGCCCGAGGGGAGTAGGCAGCCCCCTCCGGAGGTAATCCCACATACCCCACCGGCCTTCCCCCGGAGGCTGGTGGAAACTGTAACAGTTTTCCCCGGTATAAAAAAAAAAAGTTACGAGAGTTAAGGTTCGCTAGGCGGGCCTTTTAGCAAATACGCGATAATAGCATCAGCTAAATATAATACTTGTAATTACACAAGCTAGTAAATTAAGGTTCGAATGCGTCATCATCTAGTTACTATGAGGCTGTTTTTACTAAGTGCGATTCTAATTAATACGAATTTAATTGAAAATTGAATTCTTAACTACATAACGACTCGTGTCTATATATGCAGATGCGACTATTAAAATTTCCTAAAATTTATTAATGATCTATTTCAGACAACATGCAATTAAGGTATTGAAATCCTTATTTCCTGTTTATAAAGTATATTTTCGTTAAAACAAGTAAATTTATTTAATTTTTGACAAAATGTTATCTTCCTTCTCAAAAATGTATATAAAACCTTAACATCTTATAATCAAAGTTTATAATTGTGGGATAAATGAGTATGAAAACAGCTTAAAGTGCATAACTTGTGAAACTTGCAGAATTTCTTATTTGGCCCAAACTTTGGGCGCGACGTGTAAAAGAGCTTTAATAGTTAGGCGGAAATACTTTTCTCTTGAATTTTAAGAAGCGGAAGTTAAAATTGTTTTTAATCGACTTTCTGGGTAAAATTATTATTGGTAGTAATAACTTGCAATTATAAATTTAATATCAATAATAATTGATCCTAAATTATACGAAAATGGTTAAGAGTAAAATAAAAATAATGGGCAAACCCAAGAGAAAATTCCAAGAAAGTATTTCTTTACCTACCCTCCTATGAATATTTTATAACTTAGTGACTTGAAACTGACAATAATGTCAACAATCAATTAATCATATATCTTTTTACCTAAATTTTTATTTATAATCAATTTAATGGTAAGTAAATAGCCTATTATTAATAAAAGAAAAAATCAAGAAATCTATGATTAAAAAACCCTAACAAAGCGCTTTGAAAATATTCACTTAGGATCTTGTTTCAGTTTTTATATGTATTAACGATTAATTATTTCGAAGAAAAAAGATTACGGACATAATAGCGATAGCAATAATCCGTTAAAAAGCCCTAAACAAATTCCGGAATAGTACTAGCATTTAAAATATCCCAGTGAAAAGTCCCTCAGTGGTAATCCGGACACCGCAGATAAAACTGCAATAAACTCCAGGCTTAATTAAGAGATACGTGCTCCGCTGGCTTGTAAATTAAAATACACCGCGCACAAGATTGCCTCTGTAGTTATTGATGGTTGAAACATTGCTGAAATCTTAAGTGATTGACATCCAAGACAAAGAAATATCTAGCAAGTTTTTTTCTTTTGAGAATAATAGAAGAATTTTTTAATTAAAATTTCTACTATATACATTAAAGAAAGTTTACACTTCGTAATAACCGGCCTAGGCTCAGAATTCTACCAATTTTTAAAGAACAGATAGTGCATTGTATTTTCTGTGCAGTCACAGAAAATAGTACTAGTAGACTGCTTCAAAGCTTCGGAACCACGAGTCTTCTGCTAGGTATTACCACAGGGCGAAGAAATTGGGTGTTGCTAGCGCTAACACCCATGTGACAATTCATTATCCTGCACGAAATAGCATAAGAAAATAGATTCGGTTTTACTTTTTTGGCGATGACTAAAATATACGAACTGCTGAAGAGCAGTAAATACATACATATAATCACGCCTCTTTCCCGTAGGGGTAGGCAGAGAGCACTTCTTTCCACTTGCTACAATCCTTACATACTTGTTTCGCTTCGTCCACTTTCATTATTCCCTTCATACATGCCTTCGGTTTAGGGTACTCTTGACCTGGCCTTTTTTCAAGATGTCCCTGATTTGGTCTCGAAACGTCCGCCTAGGTCTACCCCTTCCAATACTTCCATTCACACTTGCCTTATACACTTTTTTCGTCAATCGTTCTTCATTCATTCTCTCGACATGGCCAAACCATCTCAGCATACCTTTCTCAATTTTTGTCACTACATCTTCTTTCAGACCACAACGTTTCCTTGTCTCATTATTTCTTATCCTGTCACTCAGTTTAACTCCTATCATACATACTTCTTAATGCTCTCATCTCAACTGCATTTATTCTGCTTTCATGTTTCTTCTGCAATACCCAACTTTCACTTCCGTACATGAGTGTCGGAACCAACACTCCAACCAACCACAGCAGTAAATAGTTAATAATAATAATAGGTACAACTTAAGATCAACCCTATAACTGCTGACAAAGAAAATAATTCCTGATGCAGAATCAATGCATCTATTTTATAGGCAGATCTAAAATAGTTATATTAAAGAATAATACAAATAACCTAGAAAATATAGTTTAACAATACAAGAAAAAAATAAGAAAAATATATATATATAGAAATTGACTATTGTAAGTACGTACTTTACTAAAACCGAATCGTATTTCACTCACACTTATGAGTGTGAAGTACGCGAATAAATTATCACAAAGCTGAACCTACAATTACTACTTTTTGCAAGACTGCCTTTCCTAGGCAAAGAATTACAAGAAAATATATCAATAAATCTGTTGATTTAATATAAAAGAGCTATTGCTTTTTGAACCTAGCCTCAAAAGTATTAAAATTATCAAATCCTTTTTATACTATTTTTATTTGACTGTACTTTAGTACTAGTAGTAATAGCTATATACAGGGTGACTTTGACAAACCCGTCCAAATTCACACAGAAGAATTTTTAGTAAAAGTTATGAGAAACATGTATTTTAGTTTTGTATCACATAGTACAAAAATGTTGAGTAATCAGCATCACAAAGTCATTCAAAGAACTCGCAATTTACATAATACGGCGCTAGTGTGTCAATGACCTCTCCATCTGACCTAGTAAGCGGGCGAGGACGGCGGTCATTGCACCGGGCGAGCGAATACGCACTACTCATTTGCGCGGGAGAGACAGATAGGTAATAAATAACAGGTTAACGTACAAAGTTTGCACCATAGGACTATTCTGTACGATTAAATTAATGATCATATATGAAATATTTTATTTTGAAAATTTTACATACAATTTTTTTGCTAAAATGGGTTCCTTAAGTTAAGTTTAGTGCGTATAAAAAATTTAGACGGGTTTGTCAAAGTCACCCTGTATAGTGTGGAGTAACGTGGAAGTAACACGTTAGGAACTCTTGCATTCGCAGCAGCCTACATGTCCATTACATAGCAGATAAATTGCAGGAGTGTCGCCTTCGCTGGTTTACGTTTTACAGCAACCGGCTACTTATGTGGGGAACAAATGTCTGGCCATGTCGTCACCGCCGGGCCCTGGCAGGAGGGGTAGACCCAATAAGTGCTGGCTTGACGTCGTAGGGGTTGATATGCGTGCCAAAGGACTGACCACCAGAAATGCCGAAGATCGTGCGAAGTGGAGAAGAAAAAGTCGGAAAGCGGACTCCGGGCGCTGAAGCGAGAGTTTGGGCTGCAACCGGGATTCATCGCTAAGATGATGATGATGAGTACTAGTAGTAATAGCATTATACTAGTCTCTGTAGTGTAGATCATCCGGATTACATATCTATAAATCTTCTTATTCATAACACGTCTACCTACTTACAGGCTTAAAACAAAAACGGCACTGACCTTGGCTAATATTATGTCGTCTATTTTTTTATAAATGCGAAGATATCTTTTGCAATTATAGTTATACGTCCACACTTACGGCTACTTACGTTGCAACACCTCTTGCTAATAGTTTGGCAATGTCCTAAATTCGCATAAGTGATATTCCATCGCATTATTAAATTTCCTTTATACACTCTGATTGAAATCGCGTACATTAATTAATTAATGTATCATGTTCTATCTCACGTGAGAGCTTGAAGCTATTTACATCCTTGCATAATGAATTAGAGGATGATTTTACACATTACGATTTTATATTAATTTTATATTTTGAAACATATCAATATGACTCCTGTTTTATTATTTATTCTTAAATTATTTCATATCCGCGCAGGTAGAGTAAAAATACTGACACCAGCATGTAATACAAGGCTACCACCAACCCACGTAAAAGCAGCAACCCCAGCTAGGTAGTAGGGCTCCAAGCCCGTCGGGATAGCAACCACTCCAGGTTTCTAAATATACCACCATAATAACCTTAAGTTGTGGTCCAGCATTAGTCACTCAGGTTCCATTTCATATAAACTGCACTGTATTAACGGTGCCTCTGGCGTCGCAAATATCTACGAACATTAACTGCGTACTAATAAATGGACCGTCAAGCTAAAATTTCTTGTTTCCAATAAATGCGCAGGTAAGCTAATGTGGTGTTCTTGTAAGTTTCATACGTGTTGTTAGTCATTAAAACTATGTTGTACAGATTTTGAACACGAGTTAATTTTGGCAATTGATGTTTTTATATGTGAAAGGGAGGAGGAGTGGGGGGGGGTCAAACCCTAAGAAACTACTCTGTAATACCTTTTTCCTTTATATATATATATATATATATATATATATATATATATATATATATATATATATATATATATATATATATATATATATATATATATATATATATATATATATATATATATATATATGTAAAGTAATTACTATACTAATACTTTAATTTGAATTCTGCCGCGCATAATGCTGTCAGCTACGTCACGTCGTCAAGTATGATCGGCCATATTGGCTAGAAACATAAAGTAGTGCATGTCATGTATATGGTTATTCCAATACAAAGAAGACGGAAATTATAAATAAGATACTAATATGTGGAAGGATAAACATTAAATGTCGTTTCTTTGTTTACAGGTTAGTTTCGTTTATCATAATTGCATATCATTGTAAAGTAAATATAAAAATAATTGTAAAAATAAAACTTTGTTTACAGAGCAACAACAAGTTTATCATTTACCAAAATTAAAGAGATAATTGATCTTATAAAACGACATTTGCTTTTGAGATCTACATACAAGCTTAAAATATGGAGAAACTCCGTTTTGGATTCGAAGTTTTGCCATCGAGTGACGGAAAATCGAACACCATTTGTATAACCTCAATAGAAACAAGTGATGCTAAAGTGTATGCTATTCCCGAGGAGTGTCAGTCGGTTAGTAACCATACCGAGCTCATAAAGACGCCGGCCTATGCAAAGGTAAAAATAGTATGAAGAAAAGATATCAAAATCGGAAAATCTGGATCACAATGACAGAGGAACTTAGAAAAACCTATATAGATGAAGATGATAACTTACAATTTGGAAACCAATACCTCGAGGAAGTTGATCAGAAAAAAACAACAACAACGGCACAAATCAGTGAAGCAAGTGTATTAGAAAAATTATTTGAAAAAATGGCAGAAAACATACAGGAGACTAAGGAACAAAGTTTAAAGCATATTGCAGAGAAATTTGTGCTCGAAAAATTTACTACGAGAAATAGCAATGCTAACCAATGGATAGAGACATTTGAAAAAGAGTGCCAGCGCTTTAATATAACAAAGGATGTGAAAAAAATTGAAATACTCAGACTGTTCATGGATAAAAGTTGTTTGGACTGGTACAGTTCGATGATGATAAAACTGACCATGGATTCAGAATGGTCTTTGTGGAAAAATAAATTTTGTGCATCATTTATAAACAGAGGTTGGAACCACATAACATATGCATTGTCATTTAAATATAAAGATGGGTCATTGGTGGATTATGCTTTAAAAAAAGAGAAATTACTACTGGATATGAGGAACACAATTGATACGGGGACTTTGATAGATCTTATTGCGGCTGGTTTACCGGAATTTATTCTTAATAGAATCGATAGAGAAATATTGAAAGATACAGTTGATTTGTTCAATGAAGTGAGGAAGTGTGAGCATATGATGAATAAAAAGAAAAATTTGGTTTATAAAAAATATGGCAGTCACACAAGTATCAATCGAAATGAAGATCGGAGCCCATGTAAAATATGTGAAAAACTAAATAAAGGAACTCGCTATCATCCTGATTCTGCATGTTGGTTTAAGGGAAAAGAAGATGAGAAAGAAAAAGGAAATAATATTAAACATGTTAACAATTCAGTCATTGAAACCGAACTAAATGATACTTATCAAAAAAACTAATAGTGACACCATTAATAAAAGTAAAAATACTATTAAATGATACATTACATATACATGGAGTTTATGATTCAGGATCAAATGTATCCTTAATTAATTCAAAGTTATTAAAACTAAGAGGGAAAGGAAACAGTATGAATGAGGCCAATTTAGTGACTATTAATGGTGTCAAGAAAACTAGTGGTTCGATCAATATAAAAATTAAAATATTTGAAATTGAGGAAAATGTGGACATATACATTATCGATGAAAAGAATTTCAAATATGACTTTCTCATTGGATTAGACTTGATAAAAAAATTTAGGCTCATACAAAATGAAGATTTAAAAATAAGTCAGAAACAATGCTTAAATAAAATACATATAAAAATGAATACTGAAGAAGGGAAAAGTATAGCAGTCGAAGAGTACAAAATTAATTTTAACGAACACGTAAAGGAAGAAGAATTCGAAATAAAGATAGATCATTTAAATAAGTATAAAAAGAAAGAAATAAATAAAGTAATTGATGAATATAGCACAGTATTTGCGAAAAATAAGTATGACGTGGGTACTGTTAATGGATACGAAGCCAGAATAAATTTATTGGTAGACAAGTATTGCGGAAAGAGACCCTATAGATGTACTATGGAAGATAAGAGAGAAATAGAAGAACAAATAGCAAACTTATTGGACAATAAACTTATCGAAGAATCCTGCAGTCCATTTGCTGCACCTGTCACCTTGGCGTTTAAAAGAGAAGATAATAGAAAGTCTAGATTATGTATAGATTTCAGGGAACTGAATAAAATAGTAATACCGGAGGCCCAACCATTTCCGTTAGTAGAAGATCTGGTGGCAAAAACGAGGAATTGCAATTACTTTACAACTTTAGATATTAACTCAGCATTTTGGTCTATCCCTCTAAAAATAGAAGACAGGGAAAAAACTGGTTTCGTGACCCAAGAGGGTCATTATCAGTGGACGTGCCTCCCGTTCGGATTAAAAACCTCGCCCGCCATCTTCCAAAGAATACTAAGCAATATACTTAGGAAATACAAATTAACAGAATTTGCTGTTAATTATATAGACGATGTGCTATTATTTTCAAAATCATTTGAAGGACATATTTATCATCTAAAACAGCTGTTAGAAGCCATTAAAAAGGAAGGTTTCAAATTGAAATTCAAAAAATGCACATTTGCATCGGATTCTGTAAAATACCTGGGTCATATAATACAGAAGAACTCAATAAAACCATTAAAAGATAACCTAATTTCGATAAGGAATTTTCCCATTCCAAAAACGCAGAAAAATATTAGACAGTTTTTAGGGAAAATAAACTATTATCATGAATACATTCCAAGAAGTGCAATAATACTGGATCCATTGCATAATTTACTAAGGAAAAATCAAAATTTTATTTGGTCTGATAAATGCCAAGAAGCATTTGAAGAAATAAAAAACTTACTATGTTGTCAACCAGTTTTGGAAATTTATGACAAAGACCTGCCAATCAAAATTTATACAGATGCTTCTATACAGGGCATTGGAGCTATATTGAAGCAGACGCAACTCGATGGTAAAGAAAAACCGGTAGCTTACTTCTCCAAGAAGTTAAATGGAGCTCAGAAGAAAAAGAAGGCCATCTACTTAGAGTGTTTAGCTATTAAAGAGGCAGTGCAATATTGGCAATACTGGTTACTAGGAAAGTCCTTCACTGTTTTTTCAGACCATAAACCATTGGAGAATATGAATTTAAAATCAAGAACAGATGAAGAGTTAGGTGACTTGATGTTTTATCTCTCACAATATGATTTTAATATTAAATATGCTCCAGGGAAAGAGAATGTAGAAGCAGATTGCCTTAGTAGAAACCCGGTGTTAGAGGAAAAAGAAAATGAAGATGAACTACTAAGGATTGTGAATTTAATCAATCTAGAAGATATTTTAATGGATCAGAATAGTAATGAAGAAATACAAAGGAATGGAGATAAAATGCTGAAAAGACAAAATATTTATTATAAAAATGTCAGAAATAGAGAAAAAATTGTGCTATCAGAGCAATTCAGCATAAAACTTATAAAAAGTATTCACAAGAACCTTTGTCATATTGGAATTCAACAAATGCAGAAGACACTTAGTCCACTCTATATAGCCAGAAACCTAACAAGAAATATCAAGGAAATATGTAGAAGCTGTTCAATTTGTATAAAAAATAAATCAAGAGGACAAGAAAAGATTGGATTTATGTCGCATCTGGGTCCAGCCACTAAGCCATTTGAAATAGTCTCTATTGACACAATAGGAGGCTTTGGCGGGTCAAGGTCCACAAAGAAGTATTTACACTTACTGGTAGATCATTTTACAAGATATGCATTTATACTGACTTCAAAAACACAAGGTGCAGACGATTTCATAAAACTAGTTTCTAACATATCTGAAACAGAAGATATTGGGATGTTACTTACTGACCAGTATCCAGGTATAAATTCGAAAGAATTTAAGCGATTCTTACAGGATAAACACATACCTATGGTGTTCACGGCAGTAAATGCACCATTCTCTAATGGCCTTAATGAGAGATTAAATCAAACGTTGATTAACAAAATACGATGCAAAATAAATGAAGTTGGAAATAATAGAGCTTGGACAACAATAGCACATGAGTGTGTAGAAAAGTATAATCAGACTATTCACTCAGTAACCGGCTTCTCTCCAAGTTATCTCTTGTATGGCATGAATGTTGCTGTTTTACCGGAGGAATTGAAAGAAGAAAAAACACAGACTTACTGGATAAGAGACAGAACGACAGCTCTAAAAAATACACTCAAATCACATAACTACAATAAGCAGTTATTTGATAAAAAAAGGAAGTACTTTGAATTTAATGTTGGAGACATAGTGTATGTAGAAAATGGGAATAAATTAAACAGGAAAAAATTAGATGAGCTGAAAATTGGACCTTTTAAAATTGAGGAAAAAGTTTCTAAATCAATATACAGAATCAATATTGGACACAGAAAAAAAGAATCAAATCTATTCCATATTACAAAACTTATTCCAGTAACTAGAATAGAAGAATGTGAGACGCAATGAAAAAGCGGAGTGTCTACGTCTTCGAAGAAACTTCGCATGGAAGTTTTCTTCTCCGAGGAGGGGAGATGTAAAGTAATTACTATACTAATACTTTAATTTGAATTCTGCCGCGCATAATGCTGTCAGCTACGTCACGTCGTCAAGTATGATCGGCCATATTGGCTAGAAACATAAAGTAGTGCATGTCATGTATATGGTTATTCCAATACAAAGAAGACGGAAATTATAAATAAGATACTAATATGTGGAAGGATAAACATTAAATGTCGTTTCTTTGTTTACAGGTTAGTTTCGTTTATCATAATTGCATATCATTGTAAAGTAAATATAAAAATAATTGTAAAAATAAAACTTTGTTTACAGAGCAACAACAAGTTTATCATTTACCAAAATTAAAGAGATAATTGATCTTATATATATATATATATATATATATATATATATATATATATATATATATATATATATATATATATATATATATATATATATATATATATATATATATATGTGTGTGTGTGTGTATGTATGCGCATGCTCCGAATACCCTGGACAGCTTTCCGAACCAATGTGTCCATACTCCAGCAACTAAAGATAAGGACGAGGCTTTCCACCATCTGTCTCAAGCGGATACTGGACTACTTGGGCCACATTGCCCGAAAAGACAATGACAACTTGGAATAGTTAGTTGTCACCGGTAAAGTCGAGGGCAGCCGATCGCGTGGCCGTAGTCCGACGCGTTGGTCGGATCAAGTTCGCACCGCACTAGGCACATCCGTCTACGAGGCACTACACGGCGCTGCGAACACGAAGCAATGGAAAACAACCATACGTGATAGACTGGAAGGTGTTGGTCACGACCTTCAGATATGAGGACGAACCGAGGAGGAGGATATATATATATATATATATATATATATATATATATTGAGCTGAGTCGAATTCTGTTTAGTGCCGTCGAGCTGTGTCGAGCTTAGTCGGATTCAGTCGAACTGAGTCGACCTGAGTTCAGTTTATAAAATATCCGTAAAAGACGCTGTTAAAACCTTATTTTTCTTACATTATGTTTTTTACTGAAATGTGATATTATAAATTAGAATTTAAGTAACAATAGAAGGTTTATGACAGAATAGAAAATATTTCTTGTTTTTAGAAAAATAGTGAAATATGTTTTGTTAAGAATAATAAATATAGTAAATATAAATTTGATTCTCTAAAATAATAAAATGTGTTATTTTCAGTATCGTATCATAGTATTAATATATTTTAACAATGACACTACAAAAGTTGAGTAGAAACTACATATACGTTCAACTATATACGGTCAATTAAACATGAAAAGTTGACATTTATCCTTGAAAAATCCAGTACAATATAAATCTCAATTCTCAATCGGTCAATTTGAGTGGGACTAACAATCGACCTGGGAACTATATACAGAACGTCCCATTTTGACGGCACTTCCTATAAAATGTGGTCAAGCTTGAGTTGATGTCAAATAATCTGGTTCCGTAATTATTTTTTAAAATTCCCCCCACTATGTATTATAAAAAAATCTGTGTCAAAAACCTTTTTCACCAATATACTGCTGATAGAAACATAAACGCAAACTAGAGAACAAAGTGTTAAGAAAGGAAGGGATTAGATCACAGACACGACTACGGTCATGCTACGCAAGACCACGTGGATATGTTACATGCAATGGAATGAAATGAAATTTACATATAATAACTAGGTTAATTCACTCAGTACACCATGCCATTACCCACAGGGTGTATAAATATTAAAAGTAATACTATATAAATTATTAACAATTATTTGTACGATTTCATAAGATGTAGAGTAATGAAATTAGTAATTAGTGACTTAATCAGCCGTGTGGTCAATTATTTTGTATTTTAGGTGTTTACTTTTCAATAATGCTGGTATATATAACTATATTTATATAATTATAATTATATTTATACGGCTGTGAAGCGTGGCCGGTGTTAGAGCGACACAAGCAAGAACTGCGTGTCACGGAGATGAATATGCTGCGGTGGATATGTGGAGTGACGCGGAAGGACCGCGTTAGGAACTCCCGCATTCGCAGCAGCCTTCATGTCCGTGACATTGCGAATAAATTGCAGGAGTGTCGGCTCCGATGGTACGGCCACGTTTTACGGCAACCGGATGCTTACGTGGGAAACAAATGTCTGGCCATGCCGCTTCCGCCGGGCCCCGGCAGGAGGGGTAGACCCAAAAAGTGCTGGCTTGACGTCGTAAAGGGTGATATGCGTGCCAATGGGCTCACTATCAGGGATGCTGAAGACCGTACGAAGTGGAGAAGAAAAAGTCGGAAAGCGGACCCCGGGCGCCGAAGCGAGAGTTTGGGCTGCAACCGGGATTCTTCGCTGAGATGATGATGATGATGATATAACTATATTTATTACATTTAAATAAGCGCTTTGAGCTGGCACTTTATTTTTTTAGATAACCAATAGCGCCATGTGAACTTAATTGAAATATTGAAAGACATTGACGAACTTTACTCACTATCTATATTCATCTTGTGTTGTAAACTTATTTGCTACGTCACTCTTCCATGCTATTTGTCTTTCTTTTCCATTCAAAGAGCTACATTATCATATCTATAATAGACAGAGATCAATTAGGTTTCAAAGAGGTTTGACCTCAACCCCGTGAAAACGAGATAGTGACTTTTCTTTGCAGTCCGTGATTCAGCAAAAAATATATGTAACTTTTTATTGCTGTCAGACAGCAAACAGGCTCACAACTCATTTAATGGTAAACAGTTCCTGTCGTATGTAGATTTTTAGTGCCAGAGGCACCCCTAACACTCTGCCGTCTGCATAGAGCCGGAACACAACTGGTGGAATATTTAGAAGTCCGGGGTGGTTCCCTTTAGACGAGTAGAACCTTACCATCTAGCAAACTGTAAAATCCTAAAAATTTTGGTACCATAGGACCACAAATAATATATCCCTTTAAAAACATAGGACCAAAATAGTAAAAGTTAATCAACTTAAAACACAATGGCCTTTTTCTATCACTGAACCCTATATAAGCACTTTCGAGCACTCGAGCCAAAACGCTGCAACACTTTAGCGTTCTGGGAACGATTTGTTTCAAAAACTTTTTATTTTAACTTTGTATAAAATAAATGATACCGAAATACAGTGTGTACTTTTAATTCTGACGTTGGCAAATCGCGACAGCTTACAAACTAATATTTCATTTACGGTATAAATCTCGCAAAAATAAGTATAATTTATCATTTGTCGTATTTTTATTCGAAAGAGTTTGTTTGTTTGAAATATTACTATCATTAATACACAAAATCTCGTTCATTTTTACAAATATATTTTTATAATAATTTAAATGATAAAAAATTATATATCCCTATATTGGTACCGATTTGCATACATCTATACATTTTTCAGCTGACTATTTTATTCGACGATCGAACGATTTATTCACTGCATTTAAGTTTAATTCTGATTGTATAAGTTGCTTGAATGTTTTCAAAGAGTATTACTTACGTATACTCACAAATACTCACATGGTAGGTTTTTGAAGCTCGACTTCAAAAGCTTTGGATCCTTATCCACCCTTGGTCCAAATTTAGTTTGTAATGATTCCTATCAGTCAGGGAAACCTTTAAAAAATACGAATAGTTCTATTTCTTTGGTACTTGTGGTTTCTATTGTGCTTAATTACTGCTCGCGATTATTTTACGCATGTGATATATTTGGAAGACTCTGGTTAACTAGCATATGCGAGCGTAATTTAAACGACATAAATTCGAGCGACGCGGCTCTTTTATATAAAAATAAATCGTCATTAAGTAGATTGTATCATTAAGCCCTTACGTATAAATTAATGCTTACGCTTGGAGATTACGAACATAATTGTAAAAGTTTTGGAATTCATAGAAACGGGGCAAAGGCTTATAGTCTTTTATATAATTTAGAGATGGGAAATAATTTGGGATTCGGCTCAGATAACACGGACAACGAAAACTATAAATCAGGTATTAATAAATATTCTTCTGCTAACATAATCAATAAATGAAAGGCACAGTATGTTTTTACCTTTCGAAGTAAGCAATATAGGAGCTATACACTTCTCATCAAAAAAATCGAAACACCTCTGAAATTTGGTTTTGAATGAGTTTAATTTTTTTCTTACTTTTAACCAAAAATATAAATAAAGCCAATTAATTCTGGATATTATAAGGTATCATTTTACGAACATTAATGTTTCAAATTAAAATTAAATTTCTTTAGCTATTTGTTCAACAGGTATGTTTATATCCTTTAAGAAAAAATTGAGAAATGTTAAAAACAAAAATGTAAAACAGAAAAATGTTAAAAAAAGTTTATTCAATATCTCGTATTACCTCCCCGGGCTCTTATCACTGCTTCCATGTAACCACGAGGAACCCCTCATAGAACGGATAAGCGTCACAATATTGTGATGTAGGATGTTACGCTACTCTTCTGGAAATTGTAGCTATAACATTCAAGTTTGTAGCATTGATAAAATAAAGTCAATGATTATTTTTCTTAATCTTATATCATGGAAATAAAAAATAACAATTTACAATGTAATGTATCAAGTAATCGATAATTGTATTAAAATTGCTTTTTAATAGAATTTATTATATTATAAAGTATATGTGTACTTCACTATAAATTGTCATCGGCAGAGAGGCGCAATACAATAAATGCTGTGACTTAAGAATTTAAGTTACGAACTCCCAAAAGTTAACTTACCGTCCAATTTAGTATACGCGAAGGATTTTGGGTTTAATTTAATCAAACTTTAAATTATCAAGGATTCCATGCCTCACTATAATAGGACTCTTTATTATTTTTCTTAAAATACATTTTGATATATTATATAGAAATTACAAATCCGATCATAAAATTTTCTTTAATAACATTTGTAACTTAAGATATAAAAAGAAGGCGTGTTGTGCTCGTGTGTATGTGTGGGCGTACGTATAAATACATGTTTATTTATACCAGCTGGATGACCGAGCTTTGCTCGGTATTTTAATACTTTTTTTATAAATTGTGTTTTTTGGAAATTAACAATTGATTTTCTCAGTCTAACCTCAAAGCAAACACTCATTGACCTCGTGTTACTTAACAACGCCATCTGCTGGAATAGCTTTAGCGTTGTTGTGTCGTTAAAGCAATTTAAAAAAATTAGTATTATTATTCGCCGATAGATGTCAGGAAGATGTTCCTTTTTTATTTTTCTTCCAATAAAAAAAAGCTAATAAAATGACATTTTCTAGAAATTATTCCTAGCTAGATCGATTTATTGCCCCCGAAACCCACCGTATACTAAGTTTCATGAAAATTGTTGGAGCCGATTCCGAGATTCCAATTATATAAGTATATATATATATATATATATATATATATATATATATATATATATATATATATATATATATATATATATATATATATATATATATATATATATATATATATATATATATATATATATATATATATATATATATATATATATATATATATATATATATATACCTAGTCAGGTCATAAGTATTGTCACACAGTAAAAACTTTTCTTTTAGAATGCTGGCCACAAAAAAGTTTATTGAATTCGAATTTCGAATTGTTCATGAAAATAAAAATGTATACTTTTAGAATTTTACTCATTTTTAAATATAGAGTGGACGCTTAAAGAAGACCGTGTTGCAGTTATTGCGTTGCATCGTTGCAGTTACGCGCCAATTCAAATTTTTAACATACTGAAAAATTTGAATACAACCAAAAGATTCGTTTATCGTACCATCAAACGATACAATGAAGACTCTAGTGTAGATGACAGGTCAAGAAGTGGTCGCCCTCGGTCTGTTAGGACTCCAGCAGTGATAAAAGCTGTGAAGGCACGAATTCAAAGAAATCCCAAACGTAAGCAGAAACTGTTGGCCCTTCAGATGGGGTTAAGCAGAACCACGGTGAAAAGGGTGTTAAATGAAGCTTAGGGCTTCGGGCATATCGAAGAAAAACAGGACATCGTTTGAATGCTCGTCTAATGGACCTGAGACTGAAGAGATGCCGCGCTTTGTTGAAGCGGTACGCGGGAAAAAAATATCGGGAAATTCTTTTTTCGGATGAAAAAATGTTTACCGTAGAAGAGAGCTAAAACAAACAAAATGATAAGGTGTACGCACACAGTAGTGAAGAAGCGAGCAACCGTATTCCGCGTGTCCAACGAGGTCATTTTCCATCCTCGCTCATGGTATGGTTGGGAGTTTCTTATTGGGGCTTAACAGAGGTACATTATTGTGAGAAAGGTGTAAAAACGAATGCTGTTGTGTATAAAAATACAGTCCTGACGAACCTTGTGGAACCTGTTTCTCATACCATGTTCAATAACAGGCACTGGGTATTCCAACAAGATTCGGCGCCAGCTCATAGAGCGAAGAGCACACAAGACTGGCTGGCGGCGCGTGAAATCGACTTCATCCGGCACGAAGACTGGCCCTCCTCCAGTCCAGATTTGAATCCGTTAGATTACAAGATATGGCAACACTTGGAGGAAAAGGCGTGCTCAAAGCCTCATCCCAATTTGGAGTCACTCAAGACATCCTTGATTAAGGCAGCCGCCGATATTGACATGGACCTCGTTCGTGCTGCGATAGACGACTGGCCGCGCAGATTGAAGGCCTGTATTCAAAATCACGGAGGTCATTTTGAATAAACTTTAATGTCATAAGAATCTATGTTTTGTTAAGTTCATTTTGGTATATGAATGGTTACATAATGAATAAACTTGTTACAATTATTTTACATTAAACATGTGACAGAATTTATGACCTGACTAGGTATATATATATACCTATACATACAAGAATTGCTCGTTTAAAGATATAGGATAAATATGGAAAGCCTACAATATGAACAAAACGTTTGTCTTCTTTTAAGGAAGAGATAATATGATATATAGGTAACTCTTAGGTGATATTATTATATCATTTCTTTATTATTATATTATATTGGGCATAATCTTCGTCATTCAAGAGGTTAAGCCCGGCTTTGTCAATAGTCCCTCCGTGCAGAGGTGGAGTAAGAATACTAACCCTTGCGGCCGGAGCCGGCCTGTCGTAAAAGGCGACAAAACAGCCCATCCTACTTGGTAGGGCCCCAAGCCCACCTGGATGGCGATCACCTCTGGTGTATAAATATGCCGCCATAATAACTTTGTGCTGTGTTTCGGGATTAGTGACCCAGGTTCCCGTAACTCTATGGGACAGCAGCGTGTGCGCGGTGCCAAGTTCGTGTCGCAAACAGTTATAGGCGATGGTAACTGCTTAGTGCTTGGCCAGTCTGCGCACGCGGGCGCGGGGCGGGCGCGGTGCAGCTACATAAACATATGAAACCGCCCGCATTCCCACTACGGACACTCAAATAAGTTTTCATATGTTTAAGTATGCCGCGCCGCGACCGCCCCGCGCCCGCGTGTTCAATCTGGCCAAACACTAACAGTTAATTGAGCCGTCAACCTGTTGCTGTTACTCAGCAATAAAAAAAGCATCGGTCCCACGGATCTTCCATCTCCTTTTATGAATTTTGGTATAAATCTGAACAATGTTTAATGTTTCATATTTTTAAAACATGTTTAATGGAGTGATTTGTATCTGAAGCCCTGCTTTGAAATGAATGAAATTTAAATTACATTTACTTCTTAACTAAGAAACACGCTCACAACTCGATCTAAGCAGAAGATCAAAATATTTAAGCGCAATATTCCCAAAGTAGCAACAATGTTTCCAAAGACAATAAAAGATCCATGATTGTAACAGAATATCATTTAAGCCTAGAGTTTGGCGACTTGGCATTTGATTTGAATTTTATTGCAATACTTTACAAGAAATGTTCTATGAACATTGACTATAGATATAGACATGACATATAGGCTGTGCTGCGCTGTAAGATTCGTTGGCCCGTTCTTCACATGCGCACTTACTGTTGCCTTTTTTGGACAATCCACACAGTGTCACGTAGTTTCAAATTAAGTAGAAAGCTTGTGTTATGGGTATTAGATAACTGGTACACTGTTTTTAGAAATAAATACATATTATACACAAAAACTCAGACTCGAAACGGTAATCAAATCAAAATAGTTAATGTAAAAAATATGTATCTTTAAAATATTTTTTACGTGAAATGTTAACCCAGGTGGCATATAAGTAGAAACACAGCAGTCATGGATTCAACAACCACGGATAAAAATGCACGGATATTTTACGAAATATTAAAATTTTATCCATACAGGGGCGGAGAAACAATACTAACCTCTGCGGCCGGGGTCGGCCTATCGTAAAAGGTGACAAAACAATACACCCTAGCTATGCGATAGGGCCTTAAGCCCGTCTGGATGGCGACCACCTTTGGTTTGCCGCCGTAATAACCTTGTGTTGTGTTCCGGCATTAATGACCCAAGTTTCTGTACCCTTATGGGCCAGTAGCGTGATCGCGATGCCAGTAGCGTTGCAAACATCCCTAAACGAGGGTGACTGCTAAATTCTAAGCAGGCCGTCAGCCTGTCTGCTGTCCCACAGCAGTAAAAAAAACATTGAGAAAAACATATTAACATATTTGTGTATGTAGATATTAAACAAACGCTGTTAAGACCAGTACTGACGTACGGTTCGGAATGCTGGGTCCTAAGCAAGAAAACCGAAAACAGCCTACTCGTGTTTGAAAGAAAAATATGTATTAAGACGAATCTTCGGCGCTGTGCTGGATGGTGACTGCTGGCGAATAAGATACAACCATGAGCTTTACAACATGTACCAAGAGCCAAATGTCGTAAAGTTCATAAAAGTGGGCCGTCTTCGATGGGCTGGTCACGTAGAACGAATGCAAGACGACAGGGCACCGAAGCGTCTTCTGCGTGGCAGGCCTGATGGCCGAAGACCCCCTGGAAGACCGAAACTCAGATGGCTTGATGGAGTCCAACAAGATCTGGAGGCAATCGGAGTGACTGGTTGGCAGGAAAGGGCCAGGGATAGGATCGGATGGAGAAATTTACTCGACCAGACCAAGGCCCACCCGCGGCTGTAGCGTCAGGAAAAGAAGAAGAAGATATTAAACAAAACAGAGGTAACTTTTTCGAGTTCAAACTCATTTGTATTCGCATTTAGATCTTTAATTTTATATAGGTTTGAATTAATAGAAAATATTTAAGCTCAAGGGCAAATATTTACAATTATGGAATGGTTTTATGCCAACATGGGTATAAGTAGAGAAACAAGTTGTGCTTTTAGGAAGTAAGAAACTGCAGCGTCTTCATCTTTATACCAGAAGAGCTACTTACCTTCAGTTTGCTACTTGTTTAATTTCTTATCATTAATCCAACAAAGTATAATACATATATTATATTTTGAATCTAGTGTATTCATGTTTGCTATTTTGCAAGCGCAATTTAGTTTACTATTAGACCCTAAAACTATATTCTCTGAGCTTAGTTCAACTTACCATAAAATGCAATTCAGTTAAATAATGAGAGCGATAAAATTTAATATAACTGCCGCTGATAGGCACATTGTTAAACTAAATAGTGCTTGATAAGTCCCCTTGTTGGCAGATAGTTCAGTTTAATGAGGAATCTATCTCTCAGTTACAGTAAAATATAGCTTTCGAAATTCGACTGCTTTTAAATAATATGAACAGCATCATTGCTCTTATAAAGATTTATAAATGGATTACTAGTTCTTGTGGCAGGCAGAAAAGTTTCAATACTAGTTTGGGACTAGTCTTATGCTACTTTAAATAAGAAAAAAGTGATACTCGAGAAGTATAGCGCAAAATTTTATATGGGTGAGGGGTTGATATTAGTTTACTCTTTGCCCCAGTGTAAAATTTTAATGGAATGTGACAATTAAGACAGCTAACTGAAACAAGATAACTGATGTTTTACTTATCAGTTGCGCCACGGAGGCCTTTTAATCAGCTCAGTCGTTGATTTGCTTTTAGAAATATTGTTAGCGTATAAATTTATTTTATTTTTAACTAAAATTAGTTATAACTACTCTACATATCGCTTTCAATTTTAAATGTCTTCGTTTATTTTTCTTAATTATTTATGCCGTTAATACAATTACAAATATGAATCGAATGAATCGGATAAAGAATGACTAGCTTCAAAAAGCAATAAACGAAGAGCTTATTATATTTTTTTATGGTTTTGCCTTATCCATTCCATTTGTTATTTCTTGGCAAAAAAGTTTGAAAAAGTGCTACACAAAATTAAAAAGAGTTTATTTATTTATGACTTTATTTTTCTAAATGCATTCACATAGTTGACAGTATGTAGTTTTAATTATTTGCACTAGGTATTTTATTATCATACTTGATTGGAATTACTTTCACCAATATTTACAATTAAACTATTATTATAGTCTAGTTTAAGAGATCTTACTGTATATTACAATTATATCAAAATATACTTTAGAATAGTTTCATGTAAATATTTACTACAAAGAGTATTAAAACTAGTTCTAAATGGAAACCATTTGCTTCAAACACGCTGACTATAATCACATCTTAATAGATGTGAGGATTGAATAATTTAAATCCAACTAATAAACGGTTACTCAAATACCTCTATATAATTGTGTACATTCTTTGGTGTACATTTCTTTTTCAGTCGCCTTTTATTATTTATATTATACATGTTTAATAAATAAACTCATTTAATATATAAATATTATTTATATTTTTTAATTCTTCTTAGGTTCAACCATTCTCACTGTTCCCGTACTACTTTCCGTATCATTAGATGAACCAGAATTGGAATGCTCCAAAGTTCCAGTTTCAAGTTTTCTCTCACTGCCTCGTATCTTTGAACTCCTACTTAGTAAAGATGTCGGTTTAATACTTCTTTTTTGCTTGAGTTTCACTGTTTTTTCAGGTGGCCGTTTAATACTGTCTGTTCTGCTCTGTAGTTTGTTCAAACCAAAATTAGGTTTAATTTGAGCTGTTTGTCCGAGTGTACTTATATCTGGTAATAAAAGATTGGATATACAAACATAATCTTCTGTATTTTTACGAGCTAAATATCCTGGGTTTAATTTAACTGGTATAATTTCAAGTTTCTTTTCAAATATTGTGTCTGGACCCTTAGTGTCCAAGACTTCGTTCATGTTTGTTGGTGATTCCACACCTCCTACTAGTTCTTTGATGAGCTTGTCTTCAGCTTCATCATCAAACAACTCCTCATCAAGACCGTCATCTTCATCAGAGCAGATAGATGAAAATGACTTGGTGGAAACAGAATGAAAATCATCTGGAAGTCGAACTCTGGGAACATTAGAAGATATTTCAGCTTGAGCTTGTGTTGCTTTAATCAAAATTTTGGGTTCTGGTGATGGAATGTCGCTAGATGCTATTATAACTTTGGGTAATTCTCGGTCTTTAAGACCTATTATAATTTTTGGTTCCAGTTTTTTATCAAAAGATGTATTCCAGCATTGAGTTGAATCATAAGGTGCAAGGCTATCTATGTTTTCATAGTTAGGTAATTTTACTTCCGGAATCTTGTGAACATCAGATGCATTAAATGACGACAACATTTTAGAATTTTGGAATGCTTGACGTTTTTCTAATGTAGTCGTTCTCGGTGGAGGTTGAGGAGGAACTTTTGAACGTTCGCTTTCATTACTACTAGTAGAATAGCCTCTAAATGTTTGTAAACTACCTGGTTGTAAAGATAATCGCTTTTGTGTTTTAGGCAAGTCCGGTAACACTTTCGGGAAATTTCGGCGTTTAATTGTTAGTAATGCTTCTTCTGGTGTCAAAGGTTGTGATGGCGATAGTTCTCTACAGGTCATATTAATGTCATTTCGAAAAGTTACTGGTGGCAGTACGTCTAAAATAGGAGTTCCATTTTCCATCTTTTCTTTGTAAAGTTGCTCGTAATTCACATCTTGTACGGGATCTGACGAGGAATGCTTGTGCGAAATTATAAGTGGTTTATCTTGAGATACAGAAAGAGTTACTGCATTAGTGAAAGTTTGGTTTCGGGGTTGTAATTTGAGGTCAACATCATTTTTAAAATTTCCTTCAGTTTTTGATCTTTGCAACTGGTTTTTACTAGAACTTTCTTTGACCGGCACAGCGTAATCAAAAGATTTATAAAATTGTATTGGTTCTTGATTAAGTACTGAATTTGTGCGTCCTGATGGTGTAGCATCTACAGCAACAGAAACTTTCTTTGATTTGACGCTGTCTGTAGCTTTAATTTTTATTGATTCTGAGGATTTGCTGGTTTGCTTTATACTGTTTATACTCTGTTTATTACTACTCACAGAAGTATGTGATCCTAAAGCCGATGTAGACGTAGTTTTTTCGGAAGTCTTGCCCTTAACATAGCTAGTAACAAGACTTTTAGAGTTTATATCTTGAGTTTTATAAAACTCTTTCTGTCGTCTGCTATCAGATAGTAACTCTTCAGATCGTGTAAAAGGCTTGACTATACTCATGTGTTTTTCAGCGTTTAGATCTGAATTTGACTTTCTGAGTATTGCTGGTGAACATCTATGCATCAGCTCATTTGTTATCCAATCTCTAACTTTAGTGTTTGCATCTAAAGTGCTAGTAGACAAGTGTCTTCTCAACTGGAACCTTTCACGGAAACCCCCAGAATCATCCGATTTTGGAGTTTTACAGACTTCTTTCTTCTTTCGCTTCTTGACGCTACTATTTTTAATTTTTGATAAACTCATAGATTTGATAACACTGCAACTGTTTTTAAATGTTTTCAGTGCATTTTTATCTTCTTTAGCGCTTTTCTGTCCAATAACATCTACTTCGCCAATTTCTGCACGGGATTGTCTAGTAGTTTGGATGTTACTTGTTCTCAAATGTATCTTTCGCCTTTTTAAGTAAAGTATCGTACATATACCTAAATTTACTGCCAAGAATAATATAGTCAAGGATACGATAAGTGCAATAGTGGCACTAGATGTCTTTACTGGCATGATTTGTGGTTTGGAAGTAGTTTTAACATGGAATGATGATCCTAGTATATCTGGCGGGACTGGATGAGCTGGAGTCTTGATTGCCTGAATCTGTTTTAAAATAGAGTCCGTATCTGTAAGCTTTGGTTGCGAGTAAGATCTGAATCTGCCGTAAGAAGATGACGATGGTGATGAATGATAAGATGGGTATGCTGATTCAACTACTGATGGTGCCCATACTTTTCTGATTGAATCTGCAAAAAACAAGACATGTTTTAAAATACATTTCTTGCTTGTGAATTAGAGATAATTAAAGTCTAAATCTTCAACAATAATAACAGTAAATCGATTGGATAAAAATAAAATAAAAGTTTTCCATAATAAATAGATTTAAAACCAAGACAATGCTGACCGTAATCTAGCCTCTCTTAGAATGACTATAAATCCAGATTTTATAAAAATATTAAAAATGTCCGAAACTAAGAATGTGCATTTTTAATTAACTAGTGTTTTGAACATTTAAAATATAACTTACCAGAATGTTTATGTACTGGTTTCGGCTTCGCCGTGGTTGGTTTCGGAGTATACTCAAATAGAGGATCGATGACGAATTTACTCATCTTGTTTGGCAAAGTTTCAATCCAGAAATTTGTGTAATTTGATCTGTACAGACTGCTAATGGATGGCGGTATATCTGAAAATATATTTATATTCTATTTAGCATTTCTTTGAAAAATTTATAAAAAATGTTTTAGTAAAATTAACTTTTTGTGGTGTAAATTTTAATTGTAAGTTAGAATCAGTACAAATTAGTTGACTTCGAGATGCCCCAATATAAATTGACGATGTCTCAAAGCGATTCGAAGCTGTCATCTAGGATAGCAAAGAATATTACGTAAATCTACAAAACAGGTGATAACCAAGTGGTATTACGCTCAAATCACGGGTTTGTACCTTATGAATTTGAGGAGGTAAGACAGCTTTTTCGACTTCTATGCATATTATATCATAATCTGGTGGCAATTCAATCCCGACAGCAGAACGTTACAGGCGGCTATTATAATTTTGTATTCTAAACCATAAATATATTTATAATTAAGAGATAAACTCACCCAGTCTTAGGTACGGTTGATGAGGAACATCATATTCTGGCCAATCAATGTTATAATGCTGCCAATGGTTTTGGTCTAAAGTCAAATATTTATTTGTGCTCTGTGTGTTTGGCGATCTGAAAACAACAGGTATTTCAACAGAGAGACATATTTATTAATCTGCAAGCTGGAGGTCGTGGTTTTGATTCTCGTCCTGCATTTGGGAGTTAATATATAATATGTATTTATTTACAAAAGAAAAGTATACATGTAGTATATTAGATTTCTATGTTTAATCTACAACATTAAGTTACAATTTACCTTTCGTAGAGCAACAAGGCGTTATCTCAGAAATCGTCTCGAGTATGAAACTTCAAGTTTTCACATCTTGTAACGCTAAGCCAAAAATTTGGGTTATAATTTTTTTGAGTGGTTTTGAAATATCTAAAGGAGTAATATTCATTTGTCTTTGAATATCATTAAAGGTGCTTATGAATATGTTCAAGACTTACCCTATCTTAACAAAGTTGGTCCAAAGCCTCATCATTACCTCGCTAAGCAGTTTCTCTTGTTGAGTATACTCTGAGTGAAAATGCGTGTTTGTACCTCCCAAAGGCACTCCTAAAACGTAAGGAAGTTCCTCTCCACGTACGCTTTTGTTCAGCTAACAAATAAAAGCGATTTAATTAGTATTCCATTAATGATAAATAATTGCTTGTTATTAAATTAAAGTATATTTAAAACAGTTTACACGCTATGAATATTAGTATCATCAAATTTTACATACTGGCTGCTATATACATTTCGTACAAATTTGTACGATTTTGTGAGGATTAAATCTATTTACTCGATTGTATAAATATTAATGTTGCCATAGAAACTAAGTTCAACTCAGAGTTCAAATATGATTTAAAATTAAAAGTCCAAATATTCGTTTTGGCAATTAGTAATTGAAATTTAATCTTAAATGTATTGAAATTTAATGGACATAGATGATAAAAAATCTTTTTTATCATCTATGTCCATTTTAAAGGGTTTGTGTTCAAAATATTTAAACGGTATCTGATCATATAAGCCGTAATAGGCAGAAGAGCTGTTAAAATTTTCATAAAACAATAATTTCTAATACTTTAATATCAAATATATTCTTAATTATGTTTTGTAGCAACATACGCGCTTGCCTCCACAAAAGTAAGACTAGCCCTTGACTTTTTTAGAGATTCGATAAGATGCGAATAGTAGCGATACTCCTTGCTGATTTCGTTGTAAAGGCACTGGCCAGTTTTCCTTTCAGAAGGGTACTATTTGAACGACGCTCTTAGTGAAAAAAAAAATATTTAAAATTGATTCTAAATTATTTTCTGTAGTATCGAGAAAGAATACACGCTTGCCTTCACAAAATTACTAAATTATATAATATTTCAAGATATTGAAGCATTCCTTGTTTAAAATATTTCTTTTTACTACCGTCCATTTTTCACTACACCTGTTGAACGTTTTGTGGAAATTTAAAATTCGACGTTGGAGACTTTACATTTCATTTTATTCTTTTTTAGGGTTCAGTTAAGTTAGCCCTTTCAAAATTTTGTGTTTAAAATGTCAATAATCCCAATAACATGTATTTTTGTGTTCTTTGATTCAAAGATAAAATATTGTACATTAATACGTGAAGCGAAAACTTTGTAGGCCTTTTTACGAAAATTGCGACCACGGAGTAGTATGAAATTTGGCACAGTTAAAGTTTATATATAGGAAAAGTGTAGAAACTAATTATTCCGCCGAATCAGGTAGGGCTGCTTGATGGAGTCACGTCCTTAGCCGTCGGTGAGAAGTGCGCCGGTGGTATGAGTGATCCAGTTGGCTTACTGGGACAAGATTCAGTCGGCTATCCTTGGATCGGCGAAAGAGGTGCTTGGGATGTCTAAGGTTGGTCGCAAGTGTGACAAGTGTGATCACGGGACAACGGACCCTGCTTTTGCCCTAAGGACTGTCGCGGAGAAATACAGGGCGAAGAATACGCCTCTGCATTGCCTGTTTCTCAACTTTCGCTTAACTGTATTGACATTGTAAGCCTTCGACTGTGTTCCTCGCACAATAATCTGGTGGGCAATGGGGCCCAAAGGGATTCCAGAGGCCTATATTGACATTATCCGAGACATGTACCGCAATTCCGATTCCGTGGTTCGGAGCGCTGTTGGTGACACAAAATCCTTCCCCATCACTGTCGGAGTACACCAGGGATCCGTCCTTAGTTCGTTTCTGTTCAACGTGGTATTAGACGTATTGTCAGACAGCATCAGAAACTCACATGAGCAGCCTCCATGGTTACTCATGTATGCTGATGATATTGCCCTGGCAGATTCGGACAGGGGTAGGTTGGTGGTACGTATGAAGGCGTGGAAGGAATCACTTGAGAACGGCGGTCTGAAACTCAATATGGCGAAGACCAAGTACTTGACCTGCAACTCCACAGATCCCACACCGTGCGCATAGGCGGCGACACAGTCAAGCGCACGGAACAGGTGAAATACCTGGGATCTGTATTATACGCGTCTGGTGACATTGACTACGACGTTAAGGCACGCATGCTAAGTGGAGAAAAAAAGTCGGAAAGCGGACCCCGAGCGCCGAAGCGAGAGTTTGGGCTGCAACCGGGATTCAACGCTATGATGATGATGATAATGATTGTTGGTAATATACAAATACAATAAGTCTACATGGAACATATATACGAATATATCGGTTATACGAAACTATTACACAAACATAACGGTTATAAGAATATTTTAAGCACCTGGACACCGCAGGTTTGAAAATTTTCACGTATTTCCATTACCCGCATCTTGGGTTACGGAGTGTATTTGGTATTTGCCATAACTACTAATACTAATAGGTTCCCAACTTTTCACTAAATAAGTTTACCATTTTTAAATATATACTGAACTCCACACTTTGGAACCATAAAATATTTCTATATTTTATTTTTACCTATCTCAGATTAAACTGAAGAACAAAAGGCACTCCAGCGCGCGATTTAAAAACGTCTGTCTAGTGTTTTCACGTCTTTAGTATTAAACTTCACTACTCACTAATGGACATCGTTATTTTAAGTATTTTATAGATTTATATTTTACTAGCTGTGCCCGGGACTTCGTCCGCGTGGAATAGTTACTTTCGGCAGCATTTTAAATTTTTTAGGCTAATTATCCATACTAATTTTATTTATGACCGTATAAACAAAAAATATATAAAAAAAAATTCCTATTACGCATACGTCTGGTACAGGTAGACACACTTAGGCATATTCTCCTACCTACGCCGCGCCACGTCACACCTCCCGGCGTGGCGTTTGGCAAGTTTCTTACTTCCGTTAATTTCAGTTTCACAATGTAATGACTCTGTAATTCTCTGTATTTTCTTCTATATTTTTATTTTCTGGGCCGAAAGCTTTTTTGCCGACGTCATCACACAAAAACTTTCACCCCTATTTTGACCCCCTTTAAAAAACTGTTCAAGGTACAACAGATACCCTATATCTATTTGGTAACCAACCGTCACTTCATAAAAATAGGTGCGTTTAGCCTTAACAACAATCAACTGCGGATAATGTTTTTAACTTAAGAAGTATATAATTATTAAGTATTTTAACTCACCGAAGCGTAATCTGTACTGACAGAATTATGTCCGAAGACATAAAAATAAGACTGCCTATTCGCTTTGGATTGATAATTTGCGAACCTTATGGACGGGGACAAAGTTCTGGCATCGCTGAACATATTTAGAATGACATCCCGATTTGCTTCCACGTTCCAGCGCTGAGGATCCAATTTGGTTGGGGCGTATCTGTGACATCAAAAGATAAAACGAGTCTACAGTTATGCAATTGCTAGTATCATGGTGGTTCGAAAAATGTATATTCCATCCATCAGCTATCATAGCAATATAGTTTATAGAGAGCATTAAAATATGTTAAATTAATCTGCTCCTTTCTTTTATTTTGATAGCTAGAAAATGACGGACGTCTATAGTTTATACTTTCAAAATTGGACTTCAACCTGCTCTATAAAACTCATGTTTAGCTGTACCTGTTCTGTTCGATCCTTGCATAAGGGTATTTGAAATCCCGCCACCTGATTTTTGTAATCTACCCTCACTCTCGGTGAGGTAATAATGGTAAGCGAGGGTGGGATGGAAAAACTGTGTCTTCTTGTGTCAACGTTTGGCATGAGATAACCGCTTTTTGCACCGTGTGCGATAATTATAAATAACTGGACGGGACGGTCGACGTTCGACCTCCCTGGTTACTCTAATTGGCCGTGCCATTAAATCTGTGTGTGTTCAGTGTTGTGCTTTAGCTGGTGCCGTGCAACAGTTCCTCAGCGACCTGAACCGAACCGGGAAGGGGTGAAAACAAGGTCAGTGCGAATTTCTTTGCCCGTTGCAAGACATCGTGTCTCTCTTGCCACCGCTCCTTCCCATTCCTCTCCCATACAGTCCACTGCTCTCGAGCAACCCTTCTTGTTCCCGTACGGTGCCATCTAGGTCCGTGACCGGCATCGTACAAATTCTTTTTTGGCCCTTCGAGCCTAGATCCTCTCTTTTTGGGCCAACGCAGCCTATATAATTCTTATAATATATTTATATTTATTCTTATTTCTTATAAAAAATATCGGAAGGTATTTTTCTTAAATTTCTTAAATTCCTAAAACCTATAATTAAAATATATAAAACTATAATATTTACGTTTATTTAATCTTATTATAATATTATAAACATACTATTCTATTTTATTTATAAATACATTTATTTGTAACATAATTAATATTACATTTAATATATCGCGGAAGTAGGTAGATAGATACTTTTCATCATGTCTAAAAAGCGCGTGGATGAGTCTCCTATTTCGCCTGAATTAAAATTATTAGTTATTCAGAAAGAGAGAATATTCGAAAGACTACAAAAAATATATAATTTATCAATCAATCTCATTGATAACGATTCTGAGCGATTATTCTTATTACAATGCTCAGAAATCGACGACTTAAGATTAAAATTTGAAAAACAAATATTTCTCATTTACGAGTATGAACTTAGTCATAACCCTAATGCATTGATGAATACCCAAGAATTGGACAGTTTCGATGAAATTTATTATAAAATAAAAATGTGCGCTTCCAAATGTACGCCTTCGAGTAGTAGTGATAAGGTTGAAATTCCCATACAACAATCTCGCCCTCATCTGCCGAAGTTAGAATTAATTACATTTGACGGCAATATTGAGAATTTTACCACCTTCTATGAGACATTTTGTTCGTTGGTACATAATCAATCTAGCATACCGCAAATTGATAAATTTCATTACTTGTTATCGTGCACTAAGGGTTCTGCTTTAAATATTGTTAAAAGTGTGCCAATTACCGCTACTAACTATGACGTTGTTTGGCAATCTTTACTTAATAAATATTACGACAAAAGAATGCTCGTCGATAGGTATTTAGATAAAATGTTAAATTTTTTACCTCTTATTGAGGAATCTTCTGTTAATTTAAATATGTTTTTAGAAACATTTGAAAATTCGTACAAGGCGATTCAAGCTTTAGAAATTGATAATTTAGGCAGTTATATCCTGTGTCATGTCGCCTTGAGAGCCTTAAATATAGAAACTAGAAAGTCTTTCGAACAAACTCTAAACCAAAAATTATTGCCAGATTTTTTGGATCTTATTTCTTTTATACACAACCAAATAAAAATTCTTGATCATAGTGAATCTTATATAAACAACTTTAGTTCGAAATATCAGTTAAATAAATCTCAAGTAAATAATAATTTCAATAAAATTAAATTTAATAAACGTGTTTCGAACACTACTTCTTCGCGTAAAAATATTACGCTTTGTTTACATTGCGGTGAATATGATCACTTAATTTATCGTTGCGACAAGTTTAAAGATTTATCAAATAAGGAACGGGTCAGCCGTGCTGCCGCTCTTTCTTTATGTTGCAATTGTTTAAAGCCTAATCATAATGTAAACAAATGCACTAGTCGTTTTAGATGTTTGGTGTGTAAAAAACAGCATCATTTGTTATTGCATACTGATAACAGCGAGTCTACTGATAATATAAAACCGACACGCAGTCGCACGCTTTCGTCACCGATTGCGTCATCGTCGCCCGCTGTTTTAAGTTCGTGTGCATCGGCTCAGAGCTATAGCAGCGTAGTTATATTGGGGACCGCGCTCGTTAATGTTTTTGATGCAAATAATGAATTGCAATTGTGCCGTGTTTTAATTGATTCTGGCGCTCAGTCTAACTTTATTTCGTTGTCTTGTTTACAACGTCTCGGCTTATCTCAACGTAAATGTTCCTTTAGTATTTACGGATTAGCTGGAGAAAATATTAAAAATTATGGCATGACGTCATGCACAATACAACCTCGCGATAATCGTGAGTCATCCTATAATATTGATTTCGTTGTTCTACGTAAATTAACTTCCGATTTGCCTACTATTCAAATACCGGAGCAAGTTGTTATGCAATATAAAAATTTGAATTTAGCAGATCCTTTCTTTCACATTAAATCCCCGATCGATATGATATTGGGTAGTGATGTTTTTCCTCATATTTATGATGGAAGGAAATTTATTTTTAGCCGCGACATTCCTATTGCGCTAGGAAGTATTTTCGGTTTTGTTATCACTGGAAACTTGACCGTGTCTCACTCCAGTGATAAAGTGGATTGCCACGCAGTTGCGTCCACATCCTTAGTGTCGTACACTACTCAGGATAATCTTATTAATGAAACTCTCAAACGATTTTTTGAGTTGGAATCTTCGCCGTGCGATATTCCTTTAAGTCCAGATAACGAACTGGCAGAAAAAATATTTATTAAAAGACATTATCGTGACCCCACTGGCCGATATGTCGCACCTCTCCTTTTAAATCCCAGTCATGAACCGCTTGGCGATTCTTATGAAGTAGCTTATAAGCGTCTCATGCAAATTGAGCGACGTCTCGCTCGGTCTCCAGAATTAAGGTCTTCTTATGTTGATTTCATGAAAGAGTATGAATCCCTAGGACATATGGTACCTTACTATGGTACTGAACCCTCAAAATATTTTATCCCACACCACTGTGTGCTTCGTCCAACATCGACCACAACGCCCTTGCGTGTAGTGTTTGACGGCTCCACGAAGACTAGCACTGGAACGTCACTTAATGATGTGCTCCTGACGGGTCGCAAGTTACATCAGGACATCATAAAAATCATTACACAATTTAGACTTTATGACGTCTGTTTCACTGCTGACGTGTCCAAGATGTATCGAGCCGTGCTCATTGACCCCTCAGAGCGGAAGTACCAACATATACTTTGGCGGGAATCTCCTGACCAGCCTGTGCGTACTTACGAACTTAAAACGAACACCTACGGACTTCGTAGCGCTCCCTTCATCGCTGTTCGCACCTTGCATCAGCTCGCCGCAGACTCTCCGCCTTCTGAGGCTTCTCGTGTACTTACACAAGGCTTTTATGTCGATGACTTGTTGTGGTCATGCCGTTCGGTTTCTGAAGCTTGTTCCCTTCAGGATGAGCTAATATCACTTCTGAAAAGCGCAGGTTTTGATTTGCGTAAGTGGGCTAGCAATAAACCTGAGCTGTTTTCTAGGATGTCTGAAGACCAGATTACTAGTATAGATTTTCAAGATGATGCGTCATCATCTTTGAAGGTTTTAGGCCTGACTTGGCTACCTTCATCCGATTCTCTTTCTTTTAATTACAACATAATAGATACAAAATATACAAAGCGATCTGTGTTAAAATTACTTGCAAGTATATTCGACCCCATAGGTCTTATATCACCATGCACTTTTGTTGCCAAGTGTATCATGCAGGATTTGTGGAAGCTAAGTCTAGGTTGGGACGATCCAATCCCGACTGAATTATCCAATAAATGGATGAAGTTTTTCACCAAACTACCTTGTTTATCTGACCTTCGCATAGATCGACATCTACTTATTTCTAATTTCGTTGACGTTCAACTAATTGGGTTTTGCGACGCATCCTCTCTAGGATATGCAGCTTGCTTATATTTCAGAAGTGTCGATAAAAAGGGTCAAGTTAAGGTTAGGTTACTAATGAGTAAGTCCAGAGTGGCTCCAATAAAACCTTTGCTTTCTATACCTAGGTTGGAGCTGCAAGCAGCCGTGCTGCTTTCGAAGCTTGTTAGTTTTGTCGTACAAAACTGCAAGGACTTTAATTTTTCTATAGTCGCTCTTAGTGACTCAACTATAGTTTTATCCTGGCTTCAAACACAGCCTTACAAATTGAAAACGTTCGTTGCTAACCGTGTTAGTGAAATAATTGAATCGGTGTCACCCAACTGTTGGCACCATATAAGAAGCGAAAATAATATCGCAGATATATGCTCTCGTGGTCTTCTCCCTGATCAATTAGTAGATCAGTCCAGAGAGTGGATCCATGGTCCCGTGTGGCTATCAGATAACTCTGAAAAGTGGCCTATTAGTACATTTATTATTACGGATAAAATCGAAGTCCCTGAGATGAAAACTTTAGTTGACGCCTTTTGCTTTAACTCGTCCAATGAACAAATAATAATTAATGATTTAGAATTAACATTTAATAAATTTTCTTCATATAATAAACTCACTCGCGTTATGGCCTGGTGCGTGCGGTTTAAAAATAATATAAAATTGAAAACTGGTGAACGCCTTTTCGGACCCTTAACCACCAGTGAACTGGCACAGGCTCGTGACATTATTATTCGTTCAATTCAAATGAATCATTTTAACTTAGAAATTAAAACTCTAATTAAAACAGGCAACGTATCTTCACTGCGTAAGTTGCGTCCCTTTATCGATTCTAATAATTTCCTCAGGGTGGGGGGCAGACTTTTACATTCTGACCTTCCATATAATACGAAACACCCAGTTTTACTTCCGAAGAAATGTCATGCCACTAACATGATAATCGAATATTATCATAAATTATATTTACATGTAGGGCCACGTACGTTACATGGCATTTTATGTAAACAATTTTGGATAATTAATGCTCGAAACGTTATTCGATCAGTTTTATCAAGGTGTCCTAATTGTTTTAGGTTCAACCCCAGAGGTTCTCAACCTTTGATGGGTCCCTTGCCTGCCGCACGTCTAAAACCTGAAAAGGTTTTCAGCCACGTTGGCTGTGATATAGGCGGTCCGTTTCTTATTAAGGAAA
This sequence comes from Malacosoma neustria, assembly GCA_963693495.1. NCBI lineage: Eukaryota > Metazoa > Arthropoda > Insecta > Lepidoptera > Lasiocampidae > Malacosoma > Malacosoma neustria. The sequence continues at coordinate 22,329,032 of OY856374.1, forward strand.
GTTTAAGGCGTAATGCAAAGGTGCACAAGGCCCATTTATGTCTCTCTGTTTGTTTCTCAACAAAGGCTGTGCACCTGGAGCTTCTCTCCAATCTATCTTGTGATTGTATTTTAGCCACATTTGACAGGCTCGTAGCTTGTCGTGGTCTTTGTAAGTTTATATATTCCGACTGCGGACCTAATTGCATGGCATTCGGTAAACATTTCAAAAAAGTTACAACTACTTTTAAACTTAAGTCTAATTTAAGGGAGCCTTTACAATGGCCCTTAGGAAGAATAGAGGAGATTTATCCAGGTATTAGTAATATCGTTCGTGTAGTAACTTTGCGTACCACTAAATCTGGTCTCTTTAAAAGACCTATCAATAAAGTTTGTCATTTGCCCTACATTAATTAATTTCATTATACACTTATTTATTTATTTTATTAGTTGTAGGGTATTAGGATTAATTCTTATGTACTACACTCTTATTTATTTATTTATCTCAACGTCTCAATCCCATTCTCACCTATTTCCTGGAAATCATCATAATGATTTCGGTGGGGGGCATGTTCGATCCTTGCATAAGGGTATTTGAAATCCCGCCACCTGATTTTTGTAATCTACCCTCACTCTCGGTGAGGTAATAATGGTAAGCGAGGGTGGGATGGAAAAACTGTGTCTTCTTGTGTCAACGTTTGGCATGAGATAACCGCTTTTTGCACCGTGTGCGATAATTATAAATAACTGGACGGGACGGTCGACGTTCGACCTCCCTGGTTACTCTAATTGGCCGTGCCATTAAATCTGTGTGTGTTCAGTGTTGTGCTTTAGCTGGTGCCGTGCAACAGTTCCTCAGCGACCTGAACCGAACCGGGAAGGGGTGAAAACAAGGTCAGTGCAGGTTTCTTTGCCCATAGCAAGACATCGTGTCTCTCTTGCCACCGCTCCTTCCCATTTCCTCTCCCATACAGTCCACTGCTCTCGAGCAATCCTTCTTATTTCCGTACGGTGCCATCTGGGTCCGTGACCGGCATCGTACATGTTCTATCAATATTTTTTGTCTTCTATGTATCTTTATAAGAGAAAATTTATCACAGAAGGATAATAACAGCAAAAAGTAAGTATCTATTATAGTTATTCTCTGTAATAAAATTCAATAGCACTTACAGAGTTATATGCTTAAAAGAAGTTATATGACAGCAATTTATGACATGATATTTTTCATAATATTTTATTTCCCAGTATGTCTTTATATAAAATACTCTTCTTATTTGTATAGTATTGTATATACACTTATGTAATGTATTTATACACAACATTTAATTTCCCTCTCATGTACACACACCCACACCGCACGGATTATGCAACGGAAATTTTTGCCTCGGCCTCCAAGACACAGATATTTTTCTAGTTTGGGGGCAGTGGCTGATGTTTTTATTTTGTGGCTGTTGTAACTATACATAATTTTATTTGATGACCTTAATATTGTTTGATTTTTGATTGAATTTAAATCTTAATACCAAATGATGAAGGTAATATTAGATAAGAGAACGAATTTTAAAGAAATGTTCATTGGAACAGATGTAACTTGTTTAACAAACACATGGTGTGCATAAAAAATGGCTTCTTCATCTTCGTAATATATTGACGGTTGCTTGTTATGTCGTATAATAAATAAACGTGTAATAAAGCACAAATATTTACGTAGGTACGTTGTATTGTAGACCAACTCAGTAGTCACCGGTCCTAAAATCTTAAGTCGACTCTTTTTATTTAATTTAGATTACATACAATAAAAATTCATATAAAATGGTTTATTACATTTAAAATAAAAGGAACATCAAGTACTAATAAATCTGCATACTGATATCAGTGTGCAAAATAAGCAGGTTTAACATGTTACACCTTGGATCAGCGTGGTGTTGCTCCTCGAAGAAGGTCTGTACCCAATAGAGGACAGTATGAGGTATATTACTCCTACAATATTTCTATGATCTAAGATAAGACGCGGAAGGACCGCGTTAGGAACTCCCGCATTCGCGGCAGTCTTCATGTCATGAAACAAATGTCTGGCCATGCCGCCTCCGCCGGGCCCCGGCAGGAGGGGTATGCCCAAAAAGTGCTGGCTTAACGTCGTAAAGGGTGGTATGCGTGCCAATGGGCTCACTACCAGGGATGCTGAAGACCGTGCGAAGTGGAGAAGAAAAAGTCGGAAAGCGGACCCCGGACACCGAAACGGAAGTTTGGGTTGCGACCGGGATGAACGCTGAGATGATGATGATTATTTCTATGATCTAAGAATTAAATACATACTCTTTTAAGACAGCCTTTAAAACTTCATGTTCAGCACCCTCAAAGATGATTTTGGCATATTTCTTGATAAAATCGTCTCTTTGGTTTTCTAAAATACCGTGATCCAGCTCAATCACCCCGAAATCGTGATAGCTTTCCATTTCTGTGACCCCGCTTAGAAGCTGGTACCTGTAAAGATTTATAGGAGGGTATGAGAGTCAGTAAGAGAAATCCTTGGGACTTGATAGCACTGTGTGAATTGTTCACAGGGTATATTTATGTACATTGAAATGCATGTCTCCATGCAGTAGTGGAATAAGAATACTTGACCCCTGCGGCCGGAGGAAGCCTGTCATAAAAGGTGACAAAACAACCCTAACCAGGAGGTGCGGTTCCATGCCCGTCTGGATCGCAACCACTCTGACTCCTAAATATGCCGCCATAATACCCTTGTGTTGTATTCCAGCATTAATGACCTAGGTTCCTGTAACTATTTAGGACAGCAGCGTGTTCGCGATGCCCTAGTGTCGCAAACATCCATAGGCCACTGCTTACTATTAGGTGGGCAGTTAGCCTGTTTGTTGTTCTACAGCAATACAAAAATAAATCAAATCCCTTTTTTGATCTCGGGGAAAAACCTCTCTTGACGAGTTGATATATGGGACTCCGGGGAAGAAGTTCAGCCATTCGACTACCCACTAAAAAACCCCGCTGTTCTCCTATCACCTACGCCCGGGCCTACGGATATGTGGCCTGCCGATCTCGTGGCCCGGGCCGCTCCCAAAAATGTATGTAAAAAGAATATCATCTCTTTAGATGTAACGCGCTTAGGATACTCGGCGCACTGAAGACTGTGCACTGTCATGTGTCATAGAAGTATGACACATGAAATTTGCCTACATAAAAATAATTTACGTTACAAAGATTTACTGTGTTAAAATAAGGTTAAAATGAATTTAAAAGCAAGAGTTGTGAAAGAGAGACGAATAATTAACTTTAATTGTCGTTTCTCTTATTTACAGATAACGTGTAATTCTTATATGAATGTGCATTGTAGGTGTTAATGTGAATTGTAATATATGACTCTTATTTACAGAGAAACTAATTTGGTTGATTTATTCGGACCATCCAGACTTCCAACATCTAAATATATTATATGTATATGTTTCGATGTTTCTAGTTTCCCTGCGTGGACGCGTGCCGTATTTTTTTTATTTTTTTGTTTACAATAAGGTTCGCAAATTGGTCATATCAGCGATAAATAGGCAAACGAAAATAATAAGTTATAATAAAAACATGGTAGCTGAATGACCTACTTGATGCGAACACAGCATGCTTTTATATCTGTTACTCATAAATTCTAAGGTATTTATTTTTTTATTTAATCACAAGTTTTATCATTAATTAATTATCACTTAAACATAATTATCATTATTAATCATTATTAACAGTGTCTTAGGCGTCACACACATCCATAGGTAATTGCTCACTACTACATAAGTGGGCCGTCAACCTATCTACTGTTTTATAAATCAAAATACATGAACATAGCGCTGACATATCAAACATTTAAAACGCTAGTTCTAATATATCTGCCAACAATATGACACTATCATCATTATATTCTTTGTAACAATGACAGTAGACCATAACACTATAGACCAACTTCAAGCGCAACTCCCGTGAGTCGATGACAAAAGTTTCGCGTTGTTAGTGACAACTTTGTGTATGATGCAATCTATTACTGGCGGTCTTACAGGGTTCCGCATTGCAATACAATTTTTTAAATTTTTCATTGAACTTTTCTTTTAAAAAATAAATATAATGAAACTCAATCATGTAGCTGATGCGTTATAAACGCCACAATAAATTCTACTAGGTCGCAACTGGCACAAATAGCACTGGTTTGATCTTCAGGATTTGTAGAGAGGGAAAAAGTGATGAACTAAAACGTTATCATTAGTCAATATATCTTTGCTATCATTTAGTAAATAACAATAGCTTATTACGTCACTATGCCTTTTTGTGTGCTACTCCATGTTTTTTTTTCATCATCATTACAAGATAATTACGTTATAATATTTTTACTAGACAAGTCTAAGAAATATATACTATAGTAAAAACAAAAGAATCGAACATAAAATATTATTTCGCTTCTAGTACAATAAAATGTTGCTATTTTAAAAGTTAAACCTTTTTATCAAATTAAAAAATGAAATACATAAAATTATAAATTAAAGTAAACAATAAAGTAACGATAAACATCAATTCAATACTAACTTTAATTTAACAACTAAAAGTTTGAATTGAAAATATGAATATTTCAATATACGGAACCCTGATTTTTTATTGATTTGAACCTTCCTATAATTTTTTAATAATAAATAAATTGCATTAATATATAATTAACGATATTTATTAGTATTAAAATTTCTTCATTCAAATATTTTGTATATCTGCAATAATTTTACCCTCATATACATACTGCACTTTACTAAATAATAAACGAGATTCTAAATAGAGTTTTCCTTCCGCAGTTGGAGGGTCAAACTTTACGCATATTGATAAACCGATTAAAACAATCTATTCCATTAGATGACTAATGATGCGTCACTTCTCTCTAACCAGGAAACTCATATAAAAATATGCCATATGTGTTATAATAATATCGTCGTATTCGGAGCATATATTACTTTGATTTAATCTTGCTCGTCTATAAAGTGAACGATTTTTAAACGACATTCATCAGAATTTCCGCTAATTCGTAACATAGTACAAGTGTTAATAAATTTCATATACAATATATTTATTTCCCTTTTTACATATATTTTTTATCCGTGCAGAGGCGGAGAAAGAATACTAACCTCTGCGGCCAGGGTCGGCCTGTAGTAAAAGGCGACAAAACAACCCACCCTCTAGCTACGTGGTAAGGCCCCAAGCCCGTCTGGATGGCGACCACCTTTGCTCTTAAGTATGCCGCCTTAATAACCTTGAGTTGTGTTCCGGCTTATGCGACAGCAGCGTGTTCGCGATGCCACTGGCGTTACAAACTCCCATAGGCGACGGTAACTGCTAAATTCTAAGCGGGCCGTCAGCCTGTCTGCTGTCCTACAGCAATAAAAAAATATAATAAATTTATAATCGAAATAAAAGCATACTTGCTCAGTAAATTTGGAAACGATTCCATAGTTTTGTCGGGTTCATTTGGAATGAAGGAGCCTGCGACCAGTGGACCCAGCGGCGTCTCGAACTCTCGCGCCAAGATTTGCACTTTCTTGATTTCTGATAAACTGTAATGTGGATTTTCAAGAATTATTCGTTATATCCGTTATTTTTTATTTAATTTTTTTCGTTTGTAACAGACTAGATAGGTTAATTGTTCGCGATTTTCTTTCAGACCACAACGTTTCCTTATCTCACTATTTCTTATCCTATCACTCAGTTTAACTCCTATCATACTTCTTAACGCTCTCATCTCAACTGCATTTATTCTGATTTCATGTTTCTTCTGCCATACCCAACTTTCACTTCCGTATATGAGTGTCGGAACCAACACCCCCTCATGCACAGCCAGACGAACCTTGTTAGACACCTTCCGACTGTTCATAAAAAAACTCTTGGATAAAATAATAGGGGAGGAAAATGCTGTGCCGAACTCAAATGATTGGCATAAGGCCAAGGTAATGATCACTTCACATAAGACTTTAGACGTTGAAAATTCAATTAGAGTCTATTATGACGATTTAATGAAATAGTAATCAACTTATATAAATAATATAGACTTTCATCAAGCAAATGATATCGTTGAAAGTTGTAATAGACCTCTTTACTCTATGTGAAACTTTAATTGAGTTGCTAAGTTTATAAGATTTGAAAGGTGGATACGCTGAAATAGATTATCTCAATACAGAAATTTAAATTATGTTCAAATTATTTGGATTGACTATCTAATATTTCAACTGTTTTACTATACTGCTGCTTTTGTAGTTTAAGAGTCTGTTTGTAAGTATTGTAGTAATCTAATTTGTCCTATAGTATAGTATTGCGTCACAAAAAATGAGTATCACAAACAGCCACGCAAACGGCAAGCACCAATTTTCGTTACGCCAAAATGAACTTTGACACTCAATTGAAGATTAAAGCTAACTTATTTAGTTTAATACTTTTTTAGCGTGAAATCATTTATATTTTTATCAATTTCAGTTAGTAATTAATTTTAAATAAATATAGCAACACAGTTGATTTGATGGACACATGCCAATAAGTTTGATCTCCAAGCAGATCAAAACTTTTGTTTTGAATTTTGTACAATTCAATACAGGTTTTAAAGATAATCCTTACGGTTTTCTTTGTAAGCAGCTCATCATGTTCTTAGAAGTAGGATTGCAGCCTAAACTTTGTGCAACTTGTAGTGTGTACGGAGTCGGATCCTTGGTCATTGCCCAGTCGGAGAGCGCCGATCCAGACATCAGTATTGCACGGTGAAATAGTCCTGAAATTCGTAATTATTACTGCTCATCATCATCATCATCTTTGCGTTAAATCAAACTTGCAGCCCAAACTCTCGCTTCGGCGCCCGGAGTCCGCTTTCCGACTTTTCCTTCTCCACTTCGCACGGTCTTCAGCATCCCTGGTAGTGAGCCCATTGGCATGTATATCACCCTTTACGACGTCAAGCCAGTAATTATTACTGCTATTCGTACTTTAATGGAAATTAATTTAAATTGGTATCCTTATGCTGCTACAAACACTTTTCTTCTTTCACTTACCTTGTTTAACCAACATGTATATATATATAATAATAATAATAATTAAATTTATTTCTGAAAAGTAACATATACATATCTAGTTTAATTCACCTGGCCCCTGAACTAGTTTACACTGTTTCTCGGGGGCCAGGTTCCTCTCTTGTGATCAATAATATAATGCATAAATGATCATAAAATTACAAAAAGGCAGAAAACAGAAACCAAACTATATAACTAAGCAGACCCATAACAAACTAATGAGCTCGCTTGTGTTTGTGTATGTATGTGTGCGTGTGTATGTGTAAGTGTGTGTGTGTGCCTGCATATATATGTGTGTGCGTGCATGTATATGTGTGTAAGAGAGAGAGAGAGACAGAGTGCGATATTACATTTCAATTCCCTATTTTTAGTAGATTTTCCATATTTTTCGGCCGTGTCATCAACTAAAAGGCTTTTACAGATGAATACGACTTGTCGCCTAAAGAAAAGGGTTTCATCATAGCATTGTTCTATATAACACAATTCTAGCGTGCTGATTGTTAAAGTTTTAATAGCACCAATATTTCATGTAACGCAAAACCTACCATTTGATATCGGAGACAGCATTAAAAAGTTGACACACGCAGCTCCTGTACTATGACCCATTAGCGTCACAGAACTAGGATCTCCATTTAGATCTTCTATATTGTCTTTGATCCATTGCAAAGCTGCTAATTGATCTAGGAGACCGTTGTTGCCGTATTCATGTTCTGTTAGACTTGGCTTCATAAAACCTAAAAGAATAAGTTTAAAAAATATCATAAAAAACTACTTAATGGTCAAATAAAACATATTTATATATAAAATAAATACGAGTATCGTTCAGGGGCGGCGAAAGAATACTAACCTCTGCGGCCGGGGTCGGCCTGTTGTAAAATGCGACAAAACAACCCATCCTAGCTACGTCTTTGGTCTTAAGTATGCCGCCATAATAACTTTGTGTTGTGTTCCGGGATTAGTGACCCAAGTTCCTGTACCCTTATGCAACAGCAGCGTGTTCGCTATGCCACTGACGTTGCAAACACCCATAAGCGAGGATAACTGCTAAATTATATGCAGGCCGTCAGCCTGTCTGCTGTCCTACACCAATAAAATAAAGAGTATATGACTAAAATTATAGGTTATAGAGTCAGAGTCTAAAGAACTGCCTACCCCATCTCTATTTTTTATCACAAGCGATATGGTCCGGAGTTTAGCGCTAAGATGATAATGGTGGTAACTTAACTCACCAAGTATTCCTAATCTGAAATTAACTGTAACCACCATGATGTTGCCATAAGATGCCAGCATTCGTCCATCGTAGGGATTCCCCGAACTCCATTCAAAGGAGTCGCCGTGGATGAACACTAGCACGGGAAACTTCTTTGATTTCTGCTCTGGAAAGGATATTATTAAAATTAAATACTAAGTTCTTTTTTTTTTTTTTTTTTGATCTCGGGGAAAAACCTCTCTTGACGGGTTCCCCCGGCCCGGGGGGACCGAGGGATATGTGGGACTCCGGGAAAGATGATTGGCCATCCGACTACCCACTAAAAACCCCGCTGTTCTCCTATCGCCTACGCCCGGGCCCACGGATATATGGCCTGCCGATCTCGTGGCCCGGGCCGGCGCCGGCCCGCCCTTTGTCTTGAGGCGGGCCCCTTCTAAAGTGTTGGCGCCAGGGGGTCAGGGTTTCGTCCCCCAGGTGCTCTCCTAACAACTCTAGGAGTTGAGGGGGGCCGCGGAACAGCACGCAGCCCTCACCCTCGCGGCAATAGTGCGGGCGGCGGGTCCTCCCCCGAGGGGCCGCCCGCGGCCGCTTTTTACGGCGGCCGGAGGTCGTTACTGGCCCTCCGGCGCCGCCGGCGTGGCCTGCGTTGGCGGGAGGGAAGTGTGGTGGTCGACTCCCGCTCCCGCTCCGCCGCCTCCTTTGCGGACATGACTGCCTCGCAGAAGGAGGCGACGGCCGTCCATCCAGGATCGCCCCCGACCATGGACAGAACCAAGGCCGGGAGCGACAGGTCCACGCCGATTTGGGCGACGTATCAATTGTCTATAACCACGTTATCATTATCAGATTATGAGTACACTGCTGCACCTATAGAGTTAATTTGTCTCGTTTATTTCAACGGTCTTCGGCAGTCCAACAGAATGGCACTTCTTGAGAAGCCACGATGAAAGAATGGTCACGAAATGGCTGATCAAGTTTGGTTGGAAATCATTATTTGTATACCACTGTCTTATAAATAATAAAATATTATTGCTCATAAGTAAATGATTTGAAGTGGCACATAATAACATTATCAGCACAAAGTGCAGTCTTATTGATGGAAGCAATTTCTTTCAGAAAACCTTTGAATGGATAGAAATTCAGTGACGTAGGAAATTATACATACTTATGTATGTCCTTAAAATATCAAATCAATAAAAATCAATCTGTACGATGCCGGTCACGGACCGATATTACACAGAAATGAGTAGGATAGCTCGAAAGCAGTGGACTGTATAAGAGAGGAAGGCAGAGGAGCGGTGGACAAAGAAATTCGCAATGACCTTGATTCCACCCCTTCCCGATTTGGTTCAGGTCACGCAGGAACTGTTGAACGGCACCAGCTAAATGTCACGCACTGCACACACAATTTTATGGCACGGCCAATGAAAGTTTGGAGTAACTATCAGGGAGGTCGAACGTCAACCGTCCCGCGCGTTTAGAAGCTTGTGCGTTACTACTATTTTATTTCCGGCCTACCCTCGCTTTTACCATTTACATCACCCTCAGAGTGAGGGTAGATAACAATAACCAGGAGGCGGGATTTCAAATACCCTTTAGGCAAGGATCGAACACATTCAATCGAATAAAATATTTAACAAGCATTTGAAAGGACTCATAATACCTTATTATTATATTGGAACAAACAATAAAATTTTATACTAACATATATATAAACATTAACTAAAGAGTGTTTTTCATGAGAATAGACCCCGCAAAATTGATAAATTATTTACGTAGCCACTAAGTCAGCTGCCTCACCGAATTAAAGTCAAATCAAATTAAAATTTATCTATATATTTATCAGTGAGAAAAAACGGATTGATGCTCTTGAGATGTGGTGCTGGAGAAGAATGCTCGGTATATCGTGGACGGAATTCCGAACCAACGAGTCTATTCTTCGAGAGCTGGGCATCAATCAAAGGCTATCAAACACAGTGCAGGCTCGCATCCTCACTTTCTTTGGACACGTATCACGGCGCGAAGGCGAATCCATCGAATGCTTGGTAGTGCAGGGCAAGGTTGAGGGCACCCGACCATGCGGGAGATCACCGATGAGGTGGACGGACCAACTGAAAGGCGCCGTCGACGTTCCTCTGCACGAATGCACAAGGAGAGCGGCAATTCGCGAAGAGTGGCGTCGTATTGTAAAACAGGCTACAAAAACCTCAACGTGACGGCCACGACCACTCTGCAAGAGTGTAACGCCAGAGAAGAAGATATATTTATGTAAAATTTATTTGAATTACGGACTTTAAATTTAATAAATGCTCCATCGAGTTTTTTGTTATTATGTTACTTTTTATAACAGTGTTATGCTACACGCATTAATAAACAAAATACAGAATTATTTTTCCCTCGTTAAGTATAATCTAAAAAACATTTGTCACGTTGAAGTGAAACAAGATTGATCAATGAAGAAAAACCTTTTGATCCTGCTTACGGATTAGCTTAGATATGGATCAAAACAATTTCTACTCTAACGTACTGATGTAAAGTTTAATTTGCTTTATTATTATTAAATAACATTAATTTTACCTTTTTCAGGATTTTTGCTAACGTCGAAATAAATTAAATCACATTTACAATCTGTTGATTCATAAATATTTCAGATGCGACATTTTAAAATAATAATCGCGTTTAATTTTAACAAAACATTTATTTCAGGTATAAAATTGGTGAAAATTAAGTAATTCGTATGAAGTTTGCCACACACCCTATTCTCATGTCTTGCACAAGTCATCAGCCATTCGTGTCTGAAGGCGCCCTACTAGGTACACTAAGATGTGATCTCCACTCCAGGACTCGTTTGCTCTATCGCCCATGAGGTCTGCGATATACGTGGTAGACCCACTTCAGCTCCTATTTGAATTAAACTCCCTACGAAGCGTTGCTTCGCCATACATGTTTGGTTATTACGTCGTAACATGCACATTAGGCGACAAAACCTTTTTTTTTTTTTTTTTTTTTTTTTTTTTTTTTTTTTTTTTTTTTTTTTTTTTTTTTTTTTTTTTTGGTCTCGGGGAAAAACCTCTCTTGACGGGTTCCCCCGGCCCGGGGGGACCGAGGGATATGTGGGACTCCGGGATTTTTCCGACTACCCACTAAAAAACCCCGCTGTTCTCCTATCGCCTACGCCCGGGCCCACGGATATATGGCCTGCCGATCTCGTGGCCCGGGCCGGCGCCGGCCCGCCCTTTGTCTTGAGGCGGGCCCCTTCTAAAGTGTTGGCGCCAGGGGGTCAGGGTTTCGTCCCCCCGGCGCTCTCCTAACAACTCTAGGAGTTGAGGGGGGCCGCGGAACAGCACGCAGCCCTCACCCTCGCGGTAATAGTGCGGGCGGCGGGTCCTCCCCCGAGGGGCCGCCCGCGGCCGCTTTTCACGGCGGCCGGAGGTCGTTACTGGCCCTCCGGCGCCGCCGGCGTGGCCTGCGTTGGCGGGAGGGGAGTGTGGTGGTTGACTCCCGCTCCCGCTCCGCCGCCTCCTTTGCGGACATGACTGCCTCGCAGAAGGAGGCGACGGCCGTCCATCCAGGATCGCCCCCGACCATGGACAGAACCAGGGCCGGGAGCGACAGGTCCACGCCGATTTGGACGACGAGGGCGCGGCGCTCCTCGCGCCACGCAGGGCACACGGCGACAGTGTGGTTCACCGTGTCCTCCTCGTCGCCCGCGCCACAGTGGTGGCACCCTGACGTCATCTCCCGCCCTATGCGACACAGGTACCTCCCGAAGCAACCATGCCCCGAGAGAACCTGCGTCAGGCGGAAGGTCAGGGCGCCGTGGCGCCTTTCCAACCATTCAGCCAGGACGGGCCTCACCGCTTCGATGGTGGCGAGGCCCGCGCTGGGGTGCGCGAGGCGCTCCTTCCACTCCACCATGAGCACCACGTCGCGTAGCTCCGCCCGCTTTGCCTCAACTTCGCGAGGCGCGGGGCGAGAGCCACGCTCGGCCGCGTCCCGGCGCCACTGGTACAACAGCGCCAGGACCCGGGCCTCGAGGTCCCATGGTGGGGATCCGGCCAGCAGGGAGGCCGCTTCGAAGGACACCGTGCGGTATCCCCTTATCGCCCTGACGGCCAGGACGCGCTGCGGCCTGCGAAGCAGCGCCGTCGTTTTGGCCGTCAGGCGATCCGCCCAGATCGGGGCCCCGTAAAGGGCCATCGACCGCACGGTTCCCTCAAAGAGCCTGCGGCACACTGCGCCCGGCCCGCCGATATTCGGCAGCAGACGGGAGAGTCCCGCCGCCGCCCGAACTAGCCTCGGCGCCAGGCGCTCGAAGTGTGCCGCGAAGTCCCATCGCCCGTCGAGCACCAGTCCAAGATAATTCATGGACGGCCCGACGGCGATGTGGACGCCTCCTACCGTTATGCTCAGGCCCGGTGGCGGCCTCTGACGGGGCCCGTAAAATATCACGGCCTCCGTCTTGTTCAAGGCCACCTCCAGGCCTAGTCGCCGGATTCTTGCCACTGAGTGCGCCACCCCAGCCGTGCCCAGAAGGCACGCCTGGCGGGGGTTCCTCCCGCGCGCTGTGACGAGCGTGTCGTCGGCGTAACAGATGACGCCGACGCCGGGGAGGAGTGCCCCCCTCAGGACCCAGTCGTATGCGATGTTCCACAGCAGGGGGCCCAGGACCGACCCCTGTGGAACACCGCACACGACGTCTCGCCGACTTTGCCCACCCTGGACCGGATAGACGACGGCACGATCACTTAAATATGCCCCAACTATGCGACGGAGGTAGGGAGGCACCCGATGGTACTTGAGCGCCTCCCGCACGCAGCTCCACGGCAGGGTGTTGAAGGCATTGGCGATGTCGAGTGACACCGCCAATAGCACCCTACCTCGAGCAACTGCGTCCCCCGCCTGGCTCCTCAGACGCGTGATTGCGTCAATAGTGGAGCGCCCCTGGCGGAATCCAAACTGTTCGTCTGCCAGGTTCGGCCCCTCTGTCTCTAGGTGCCGGACGAGGCGGTCTGCGAGGATCCTTTCGAAGATCTTCCCCACCTCGTCCAGCAGCACGATGGGCCGATAGGCAGACGGTGAGTCCGCCGGGCGCCCCTCCTTCGCGATAAGGACCAGCCTCCCCGTCTTCCATCTGCGGGGAAACCGGCCCGATCGCAGACACGCGTCGAAGAGCCTCAATAGTCGGGGCTCCAGGACGTCGTGGGACAGAACCCACGCACGCCCCGGTATGCCGTCGAGGCCGGGGGCCGTGTTCTTGGCCTTCAGCCGCAACATCGCTGCCCCCAGCTCTGCCCGGTCCACGTCGGGTACGGGGTCGTCGTCCGCGCTAGGGTCCCTCTCATCCCAATGAGGCGGGACCATGGCAGGAGGCGAGTGCTCAGCCCTCGTGGGGAACAGAGCGCCGACAAAACCATCCACCTGGCGCGGGGGGAGACTCTCGGTCAGCGGGGGCGCCCACGGGCGGAGCTTGCCCCGCACCGTTTTGTAGGGTCGCCCCCAAGGATCTTGATCTAAGCTGGCCAAGAGCTCCTCCCACGCCACCGCCTTTGCCTCGCGTATAGCGAGATGGAGGTCGTTTCTGGCGCTCCGGTACTCCCCGTAGAGCTGAGCCTCCGCGGCCGCTCTGTCCGCATCGCGGCGACTCCGTCTTCGGAGCCTGGTGTACCGGCGGTGGGCGTAGTTGCACGCCCTGCGGAGCCGCTCGAGCTCCGCATTCCACCAGTACACCTGGCGCGGGGGTCGGTGTGGCCCCCGCCTCGGCATCGCCGCGTCGCAGACGTCGGTCATAAGCGACCGCAGGTTCTCCGCCTCCTCGTCGACGTCATCGGGAGGTACGTCGCCCGGCCTCGACCACGTAGCGACGGTCAAGGCCTCGCGGAAAACCTCCCGATTCATCTTTCCAAGTATCCAGCGCGGACAGTCACCCAACAGGGTCACCTGGGTTGGAGGCTCTCGCTGACGGGCGGAGACGCTGAACCGGATGTAGCGATGATCCGACAGCGTCTCAACGCCCGTGAGCACCCTCCAGCCTCGCACACGGCGGGCCAGGAGGGCCGACGCGAACGACACGTCGACGATCGACCCCCCCAACTGCCTCACGCACGTGTGCTCGCGACCCTGGTTGAGGATTTCCAGACCCCTCTCCACGGCCCAGTCCTCTACCAGCTCACCCCGCGCGTCGGTTCGCGGGGAACCCCAGGCCTGAGATTTGGCGTTGAGGTCCCCGAGGACGAGCACGGGGCGCGGGAGGAACCGCTGGACCGCGTTGCCCAACTCTTCCATGTACCCTTCAAAGTCGGCGAGACTCCTGTTCGGGGAGAAGTAGCCGCCCACGACCACTATCTCCCCGAATCTGGCCGCGACGTAGCCCCTGCCCCTCACCACTTCCGCGGGGAGCGGGGTACCCGCGGCGGTCCTGGCGTGTATAGCCACCATGCCGTCCAGATCCCCAACCCAATCGCCTCGGGTGGGGACGTAGTACGGCTCGGCGGCAACGGCGATACTGATGTTCCACTGCGCCAAGCTCTGAATCATTAGATTTTGAGCGTTGGCGCAGTGGTTCAGATTCGCTTGGAGGAGATGGATATCCATTATTTGGTTGAGATATCCATCTCCTCAGCCGCTGGGGCCTGCGCCTGCGGGGGGGCGATCTCCCCCGTGGCAGCTTCGGCCCTGCGTCTTGCTCTTCTAGCCTTCTCCCTGCGCTTTTTCGCCTGGCGTTTCGCTACGAAGCGGCTGGTCTTCTTTACTTCCTTTTCCTCTGTCGCCGGATTTGCCGGTCGGCCGGTGCGGCGGCAGGTGCATAGCGGCGGGCCTCCCCCAACCCTATGGTTGGCCGGTCTGCTGGCCGCCGCGCAGACCACGCAATGAGGCGTGGCTTTGCAGGTGGCGGCCGAGTGCCCTGGCTGACCGCAGCGGTAGCAGGCGTCGCTGCGGCTCGTTGGGCACTTGCAATTCACCGCAAGGTGACCCGGCGCCAAACACCTGAAGCACCTCGGCTCCCTCTTATCCAGCACCTCGACGAGTGCCGAGGCCCAGCCGACCAGAATGTGGCCCAACCTCTTCAGATCGTTGGCGGCCACCACCGGCACAAGCACGTTCGTCGTGCCCGTCCCGTCGCGCCCCATGCGGATACCCCCGGACGTCACTTTCTCCGCGGGGCAGCCGATGGCGCGAGCGATGGCAGCCGCCACATCGTTCGCCGTTGTGCAATCGTCGAGGCCCGAGATGCGCACCTTGACGCACTTCTCGGGCCTCGCTATTTTGACGTCCTCCTCCTTGAAGACGTCTTTCAGCCGCGCGGCGAGGGCATCGGCTTTCGCCCCCTGGTCAGCGCCAGAGAGCAGCATCATGCGTGCCCCCGTCCGCGCAGTTTTCATCTTGATGCCGCCCTGGATATCAAGGGCGGCGATGTCCACCTTGGTCTTGGCCTCCGCCAAGAGACCCCCGTAGGTGACCCCCCTCTCCGCCGCTTCAGGGCGGATGGTTAGGGTGATAGCGGCGGATTTCGGGGCCCTGAGTTTGCGGGGACCCCTCTTCCTCCTCTTCTTAGTAGCCGGCGGCGGCTGCTTGGGCCTAGGTGGTATGGCCGATGCTGCCGCCTGCCTGGCTGCGGGTGGTTGAGGGACGGTCGTCGCCTTCTTCTTCGTATTCTTTTTGGCCACAACCGTCCATCCTTCCTCCAGAGGAGGTGGCGGAAGCACTACCCCTCGTGTGTTGGCTGTTGGTTGCGCATTTTTCGTGGGCGCAGCCACTGTCGCTCCTCGGCCCTGTGCTCTGCCCCCTTTTTTCGAGGCGGGAAGCGGCGGGTAATCTGCCACCGATATTTCAGTCCGGGTGACCGCCGCTGCCCGCCGCACCTCGTGGGCCAGTGGTGGCCGGTAGCGAGGGGCGGGCAGCAGGCGGTCCTTCAGCCCCTCCAGCTTGGCGTCGATCATGGTCCCTACCTGAACCATGACGCCGCGCATGAAGAGCTGGTACTCTTCCGGCTCAACATGCGCTGCTGGGGGGGGCTGGCTGGTCTCCGTCCTTGTTGAGGTCGGGGCGGGGCGGCTGGGCGTACTAACCTGTGCCGTGAGGCGAGCCACCTCCTGCCGGAGATCGGCCAATTCGCCCTGCATCCGGCGATTGGCGGCTGCCAGCCGTCCCACCTCTTCCGATTCTGTGCGGGAGCTGAGTTCTGAAATTACCTCCCGCACCGTCTTCACAGACTGTTTAAGGGCCTTTTGACAGGTCCCTTTAAGGCCCTTGGAGACCCCGGCCACCTCTGTGATTGCTGCCAGGGCCCCATCCAGAGCGTTTTGGAGGTCAACCGACGTTTGTGCGGTGACCTCAATCTGTTGTTCTCTATTGTCTTTCTCTCTGCCCTTCTGGGCTCGAGAGGATGTCGATGCCTCTAGGGAGAGCTTGGAGTGGACCCGGCGCGCCACCTCCTCCTTGCGGACTTGGTGGCGGAGCTCCTCCTCGTATTTCGCGAGCTCCTTCGCCTCAGCCCGGGCCACTTGGAGTTCCCTCCGAGCCCTCCCTATCCCAACGTACTGCCCAGTCGACGCTGGGCGACCTCGTCCACGCTTTGACGGACCGCCGCTTGTGGCGGCCGAAACTGCCGAAGTATCTTCCTCGGACGTTGATGCTCCAGGGTCGTTTCCCCCCCCGGAGCGATCCCGGGACCTCCTAAATCCCCTCTTGCGCTTGCCCAGGACGGAACCGGGACCAGCACAAGAGGGAGTGTTCGCTCGGGAGCTCGTGCCGCTCGGAATTGTCCGAAAAGACATCCCCGAGCGGACCGAACCGTCCGAGTCCTCTCCCTCGTTCCTCAAAACTCCGCCTTTCGCAGGCAACCGCTCCAATATCACCAAAGGTGATTGTTCTCGGGAAATGTGGGCCCCCCCAGAATACGTTGGGCCCATGCCTGCGCCCGGAGGCGCAGGGGAGGATTCTCCACCCTGTCGGGTGGTACCTCCCTGGGGTAGTGTTTTCGCATTTACCGACTTCATGTTCATTATTTTGTGGTGTGGCGCTTGGGACCGGGTTTACCCCCCGGCCATGCAGCCCATCGGCGCGCCACAGGACCTTGAGCTTCGGGAGGGCTGTTATAGGTCCCCCAGCTCCAGCCCCCAAAGCTGGGGGATTCCGGACGGGACGGGACTGGCATCTCCGCCGCGTGGCAGTCAGGCGTGGGTACGACTACCAGACGACACTCTAGAAAAACCAGGGAGTCGCCTCACGTCGTAGCCGGCCCAGCAAGACTGACGGACAGCGGAGATACCGTTCCCGCCCCAGGAACACCCTCTGTGCAGGCGCAGTCGAAATGGGCATGGTTTCGACTACCAAATCAGGGCCCGGGACAGAACCTGGGACCCCAACCAGTACTCGCAACCATCCCACCGGGGACCGTGCCACGAACAGAGAGCGAATTTGGGAAAGGATGTGGGAGGTAGACGGGAAGAAAGGTAGGACTCTGTCACCTCGGACGGAAGGGGAGTGAGGCAACGGATGCTCGGGTACCTCGGGTACGCACACCCGTGCACTCCTCGGACAGAGGAGCGCCCCTGAGGGCAGGCGACAAAACCTGCTTTAACTATTACAACATAATACCATCTGACTGAAGTACGTCGATGATTGTTCAAAAGGTGAATAATTTAATACAATAAGTCTTTTGGAAACGACAAGCATTTACTATGCCAGGAATTAATCAATAATTTTTATAATAAAATGATTCGACATATACAATACAATTAAGACATATTTTTGTACTATATATTACATACATATAATGTCTAAGAAGTATTTTAATGGTATAAAAATGTAATATTTAATACGTAAATAAAGAACAACTTGTTATGAATAATTTAGAATTTGTACAATAAAAACAAAGCTTCATAAAAATACTAGTTGCGACATCTAGTACACTTTTTCAGTAACAATTTATCTGTGTAGGAGACATTTGAGAACATTTTCGACAACCTTACGGAAAACTTCAATTTACTTTGCATATGTTCTCTTGCTGGATGTGGTTTCAAAATTGTTACAAAGATGGCGCTTTTTTACCACGGTACCTAAGAAATGGAAGTATTTTTTAGAAAAGTTAGTGAGGCTAGAACACAATAGTCTAGCTTATTATTACTATATGATCCGATTTGAAGATTTTTTGACAACTGAAACCTACAAAAATAATTAAATTCCAAACCATTAAAAAGGATTAAGCAAGTAGGTATTAATTTTAATAATTAGAAACATTAAGAGACTACGTAAAAATATTTAAAATATGTTAACATAACCACACATAGTTTATTAATCATCAAAAAAAGACAAAATAAACTTGGCATAAATAAGGGAATGGTCAATGGCATCGCGAACACGCTGCTGTCACATAAGGGTACAGGAACTTGGGTCGAGGAAACGAGGAATTTTGAAATTGTAGTGATCCTAAACAGACATTGCTAACAACTTAAGAGCTTGGTGAAATGTATTATATATACAGATAATAAATAATCATAATAAACTATCCCAATTTCAATTGAAATGAAAATTTATTGGTTATAAAAACATTTTTACAAGCTACAAAATTCTTAAAAATTAAACCATACCAATAAAGAAATTCTGTTCTTCAGCCGAGGTCGACTTGTCGTAAAAGGTGACAAAACAACCCACCCCTAGCTACGTGGTAGGGCGCCAAGCCCGTCTGAATGCCGACCACCTTTGGTTTTAAGTATGCCGCCATAATAACCTTGTGTTGTGTTCCGGCATTAGTGACCCAAGTTCCTGTACCCTTATGGGACGGCAGCGTGTTCGCGATGCCACTGGCGTTGCAAACACCTACAGGCGATGGTAACTGCTAAATTTTAAGCGGGCCGTTAGCGTGCCTGCTGTTCCACAGCAATAAAAAAAAACCTTACAATAACTACAAAGAAAAACCACGCACCAACTTTATGAAGATGTAAAATTTTCTACATCATTACCTAGAGCTTTTGGAAGGTTCAGGTAAATAATTTAAGCAACCGGATTTAGGGTCTGTAGTAAATAATAAAACGTTAGCAAAACCACTCGGAAACGGCGCCCTCAAAGGAACTTCCTGTAACAAGTCTCCTTTGCCTCAAAACAATCCGCGTTCTCAGCAAATCGTTAACACTAGAGCTATTTATGGATATGCAAAAATATCAGAAAGAACAAACGCTTGAAGGCTATGTATATCTGTTACTGAGTATATAATATCTAATTAAGATTTTTTCTCTACTGA
Organism: Malacosoma neustria; assembly: GCA_963693495.1. Taxonomy (NCBI): domain Eukaryota; kingdom Metazoa; phylum Arthropoda; class Insecta; order Lepidoptera; family Lasiocampidae; genus Malacosoma; species Malacosoma neustria. Next base: position 22,348,544 of record OY856374.1, read on the forward strand.
TTATTAAATAATAACATAAACTTTACTAAGTTTAATTGTCACTTGATGACTTTACTGAGCATTTTTATACGTTGAAGCCTTTAGTTTCAATTACTTTTATAGTGTCAGTATAATGTAAATCAATTAAGCAAGGTAAATTTGGTTTTCCTAGGTACCTGGCTCCCCAGAAAGAATAATCTAGAACCTTCTTCGTTATTCAGCAGGGTACATTACTAACATGTTGACGTAACTACACCTATTTATAAGTTAAGAATATTTTTTTATTAAATAGAATTGTATTTACTCTTCTTCTTCTTCTCTTTCGTTGCGCTCTTGTCAGAGCGGTCGTGGTCATCATTTTTCAGTCACACGCCTGACAATCCGTCTCCATTCCTCCCGGACAGCTGCTTTTTGGGAGCACACGTGTACTGGGACGTCCACTGCAGCCTTTACTAGGTCCGTCCATCTCATAGGCGATCTGCCGCGAGGTCTTGTTCCTTCTATTTTCCCTTGGATAACCAGACGTTCGATGGAGACATCGTCACGCCTAGTCACGTGACCAAAGAAAGTGAGAATTCGAGCCTGTACGATGGAAGATAGACGCTGCTTAATGCCGAGTTCTTCTAGAATGGACTTGTTGGTCCGGAATTGATTCCAAGACACTCTCAACATTCTTCTCCAGCACCACATCTCGAGAACGTCTATTTTCTTCTTCTCACTTTCTCGCAGGGTCGACGTCTCCGAAGCATATAGGAAAATGGAGAATACCAGTGCTCTAACTAGCCGGGTCTTAGTGGCTTTCGTTATTTTACGATTTCTCCATATTTTTTGCAGCTTATCCATAGCTGATCTGGATATCGCCATGCGCCGTTTGATTTCGTCAATTTACTCTATCTACAAAATTTTATATTCTGAGCATCTTATAAAGGAAATTGCCTTTTTAAAGGAAATTGCCTTTATGTCTTTCCTTCTCTAATTTACCAAATGAAAAGAGTTGGATATATTCATGACACGTTTTAGATCATTTCTTTGAGGTGTCAGCATAGAATTATTTAGTTGGTTTTTATGGGATTTAAAGGTTATTTCGTGATTGTAAACAAGTTTAAATTCCATTTTAGAATAATTGGATTGTATTCGTTCTTAGACATATTGAGAGTAAATATGATTTGGCTAAAATAATTAGTCTGGCTTCTGGCAAAATCTTACTAGCGTTTCTTCATTCATCTGGGACCGCTGCAGTGTATTGACCCAAGGCTGAATTCTATTACACTTTTTCTTTCGAAATTATTTTAAAACACTGCATTATATTATACAAAAAAAATATATAGATAACATAAAGAACTGCAAAAGAAAAGCCCAATCTTATAAGGAAATAGTGTAATCTATGTTTCGCTTTATATGAATGCCCATATAATAAAAGTAAAAGTGACCAAATCCTAATTTTTGACATGAAACGCACCCCTTGTATAGCTAAGGATTGGGGATAACGATCGCTCACATTTAACTTTTTAAGACTCTTAGTACACCGTATATAAATGTTTCATCCGACTAATTGCTTTGAATCAGGTTTAATTTGGTTCACATCGGCAATACGTACTTCTATGATATAGTACAACCACACCCACCAACGTTTTGATATTTTTTGTAATTTTATAATATAAAAAATACTTTTGGCCTATCATAATAAAGCCTAAAAAGTTTTTATCTTCTCCAAAAACAATATTTTAAAGGCTACCGGAATATAATATACATTGGTAATGACAAAAAATGGCGTAGTTTTCTGATATATTTCACCATCGTTATAATATGAGTAATAGGGGATAAAGTATGATATTTCCGGTTTGTACTGAAAAATTGAAACTTGCTTTTTTCTAAGATGTAAAATATTTATTTTATCAAAATATTTACCCTCATTATCTATACATTGCTGCCGTTTAAATGGAAGTTCATTTATGTCTTAATGATAAAACTCTGGGGATCGAGATTCGACAAACTGTGTGAAAGCAGTTTGTACTGCCTCCTGGTAAGAATTTTTTATCACGTAGAAAATATTCCAAATCACGAAAAAAATGGTAGTTCGTTGGAGTAAAGTCTGGCGAGTACGATAGATGTACATACTGATTTATGCTTTCTAATTGTAGCTCCTGTAGAGTTACAACTGTTTCTCGTGCAGTGTGAGGTCTTGCGTTATCATCTATCAATAATGGTGAAGATTGATTCACGAGTTGGGGCTTTTTCACTACCAGTTTCGCTACTTTTATTGCTTGACCAGACCTGAGAAAGTTATATTGGATAATACTATGAAGAGACCACCACAGTTACCGCTACTTTTTATTGGTAAGCTTTGGGTCACTGTTACGGCATTTGATCTGGGATCAGCTATTGCATTTTTTACTTACGGTTATTGTAAATAATCCGTTTTTCGACACATATCACAATTTAATCTAATAATCCTTAAAATTTCTACCGATTCAACAAGGCAACACAAGTTTCAACACGAATTTCTTTCTGTAGATCATCCAAATCATGAGGCACTCATATTTTTTTATCTTATTGATTTGATGCAAATGAGTCTGTATTCTAGGGTAGGTAGGTAGGGTACCGTTAAACAATCCCGCTAATTTTTGGTTTGTTTGGCTCGGCTTTCACCATACCCTGAAGAAATGGTGGAACGCTGAATTGAAATTCTGCGTGATTCACCTGTGTGGGCGGTTTTCCACGTGGTTCGTTCTTCAAGTCGAAGTTTTCATCATGAAAACGTCTAAACTAAAAACACACGGTGTGTTCATTAGCAGTGTCCTCTCCAAATGCAGTGTTGCAAACCGTTTCTGTCGCATTGGTTCCGCGTTGGAACTCGTATTCAAAAATTACTCGGGTTTTTAAAGTACATATCCATCGTTTAGGTCTAACCTGAATAAAATTACAATTAAAAGTCAAAAACTAATGTTGCACATTTTTTTAAAGAAAAACCTCATAAGTGTTGCGTGAAAAAAGTTCACTCACACCATTTTTTTTTATTGCTGTAGGACAGCAGACAGGCTGACGGCCCGCTTAGATTTTAGCAGTTACCATCGCCTATGGATGTTTGCAACACTAGTGGCAGCGCGAACACGCTGCTGTCCCATAAAGGTACTGGAACTTGGGTCACTAATGCCGGAACACAACACAAGGTTATTATGGCGGCATACTTAAGACTAAAGGTGGTCGCCATCCAGACGGGCTTGAAGCCCTACCACGTAGCTAGGGTGGGTTGTTTAGTCGCCTTTTACGACCGGCCGACCCCGGCCGCAGAGGTTAGTATTCTTTCTCCGCCCCTGCACGGATAATGAAGGCTTTATGTCAATTCAAAGTATCTATTACTAAACAACGTCTATTTCATACTTTAACCCCAATCACTAAAGCCACACAAAGTAAGACCACTTGATTTATTTTCTCGTATAACATTTTTAATTTTAATTACCATAAATTTTTTGTGCGAATAAGAACTTGACAAAAATCAGATTAACAAAAATCGCTCAGTTAGAACCCGCCGTTCATAGCCCTCAGTAAACAGGGCATAAAACTATTTACACACTGGTATTAAAGCTTAATAGTTTTAAAGTTATGAGTTAACGTTATTTATAGTGAGGAATTTGGAAACACACGGGGACGGAAATGATTAAAATAGCCCGAGAATCGGATTGAAGCGCAGGAGCGCTGTAGTTTATGATTAAACTAAAAATAAATATAGCTGTTATATAAATATTTTTGGTTAGATAAGTTGTTCTAGACAAGAATAGACGTAAGTGTTTTGTATATTGTGTTATATTAACACTTTTATCATTTTTTTAAATGGTTCTTTATGAATATATCTACCGTTTTTGCAGTTTTAACTACGTATATTATTATTACCTTTATTTACTTTTTTGAGACAATAATCAGTATTTAGTTAAAATTTGTACACCCAGATCATATATATACAGGGTGACTTTGACAAACCCGTCCAAATTCACACAGAAGAATCTTTAGTAAAAGTTATGAGAAACATGTATTTTAGTTTTGTATCACATAGTACAAACATGTTGAGTAATCAGCATCACAAAGTCATTCAAAGAACTCGCAATTTACATAATACGGCGATAGAGTGTGAATGACATCGCCATCTGACCTAGTAAAAGGCCGAGGACGACGGCATTGAATCGGGCGAGCGAATACCCACTACTCATTTACGCGGGTGTGACAGAGACAGGTAATAACAGGTCAACGTTCGCTGTTTACACCATATGCTTATTCTGTACGATTGAATAATTATCCTATATGAAATATTTTATGGTGAAAATTTGACATACAATTTTTTTTGCAAAAATGGGTTCCTTAAATTAGTGCGTACAAAAAATTTGGACGGGTTTGTCAAAGTCACCCTGTGTGTGTATATATGTATATATATATATATATATATATATATATATATATATATATATATAGATCGTACCATACAAGTACAGTGTGATGGTCGAAGCCAATACGGCCTTACAAAGCTATTTGTGTAACCAATGAGCTTTGTATTAATACAATATTTCCTCGGCAGTAAAAAAGGTCTCCTTTGTTTGCCGTCTATGAAATAACAAAAAAAATTATAAGTACTCGTAATCCATACATAAAAACGTGTTAGTCAAGTGGAAAACTAACCTAGCCATAGGTATAATTCCCACATAACGTCCTTTGTTGCTTGGCAGCAATAGATTATAGAGTTTTACACACTGAATGCAAGTGAATTACAATTGTTGACTGTAAAATTGCTAATCTGTGCTATGCCGATGACACCACAATATTTGCAACTAGTGCTCGTCATGTGGAAGAACTGAGCCTAGAATTTGGATTAAAGATAAATCGGAGTAAAGCTAAGAGGATTATTGTGGACGGTGCCAACGACAACTCGCCAGAAGTCACTGAAATTGCGAACTGTAAAGTAGTGCAATCAAACAGGTATCTTGGAGCTTTAATCTCAAATAATGGGCGCTGCATTGACGAAATAAAGAGAGGTATGCCGATCACTAGGACTGCAATGGACATAATGAAGTAAATATGGAAGAACCGAAACATCACCAAGACCAAGAAGACCAGACTCATGAGAACTCTGATTTTACCTATATTTCTGTACGCTGTCGAAACATGGACATTACAGGTCTGGAAAGGAAATATATAAATGCGCTTGAGATGTGGTGCAGGGGAAGAATGCTTAGTATAAACGCCTCGATACGTCAACAACTCGGCATCAAGCAGCGTCTATATTTTATAGTACAGTCTCGCATACTCAGCTTTTTCGGACACGTTTCAAGGTGTGACAACCATTCCATAGAGCGCCTAGTCATTCAAGGGAAGGTGGAAGTCATCAGACCGCGCGGAAGGTCGCTCATGCGATAGATTGATCAGATCAAAGCCGCTGTGGGCGGTACCGTGTACGAGTGCACTCGAATGACCACCAACAGACGCAAGTGGCGAGACATCGTAAATCGTATCAGCAAAGCTACGTATCAACCACGACCGCTCTGTCAAGAGCGTAGCGACCAAGAAGAACACGCTGAATGTGTGAAGAAACTTGCAATACCGAAATTAGCGGTATGTGTATACTAATCTGCATTGGATAGGCGTGGTGGGTATACTGTCGGATCCTTGGAGAAAATCCCAGCAGTAGGGCATTGTAGTAGTTGTACCAGTGAACTGGTAAGGTATAACACAAATTAATAATTGTTTGTACAATTTTTATTAAAGCAATCAGAAGGATGTTTCATCATCATCATCATCATTTCAGCCGGAAGACGCCCACTGCTGGACAAAGGCCTCCCCCAAAGATCTCCACGATGATCGGTCCTGCGCTGCCCTCATCCAACCTATCCCGGCGATCTTGACCAGATCATCGGTCCATCTTGTGGGGGGCCTACCAACACTGCGTCTTCCGGTACGCGGTCGCCATTCGAGGATTTTTCTGCCCCAACGGCCATCAGTCCTTCGAGCTATGTGCCCAGCCCACTGCCACTTCAGTTTTGCAATCATCCGGGCTATGTCGGTTACTTTGGTTCTCCTGCGAATCTCCTCATTTCTGAAGGATGTTTAATAACTACATATATAATGTCACTTAGATTCAAAACAAACTCAATAATTTGAAAGCAACCATCACAACCAAGTGCTGAATATTATCAAAACTACCACCAGTATTAACTGTAATCATTAGATTACAACAATTACAATTATTACAATGACAACAACGACATCTGAAAATATTACCAAAACAAGCACATGTTACAACGACACATGACCACAACGACACACGACCTCAACGACACCTTGCGTTAAATTCCCATATGGGTTTGTAATACGTCGTTGGGAAAAGTTAGCATGACCTAATATTGCCACAGGCGCCATCTAGTGGTGGCCGATCTGATTCCTTCACATACGTTACAAATATATATTATAGACATTTTGATTAAAGAGAATACTTTTGACTAGGATAAACAAGATGAAACAAGGCTATCCATCTCTGCAGTTAATTTCCATTATATTCCGCTGTTTTTGTGGCATTTCCAGACTTCGTGTTTTTGTTCACATTTTTCATTTTAAATTTTGCTTCATTTTAAATAAGATGCATTAGTTTTCTATGTTATGAAACAATTGTACTAACCTAATAGTTTTATTTAATCTTGAAGAAAATAAATTTGGCAACAACACAAGAAGTGTGAATTATGAACTTTTGATATATATTCTATTACAAAATAATGTTATAATATAACGATACGATTATTCAATCCCCGTTGAGCTCAAAAACCTGCTGAAGTAGCCTGGAGCAGCCAAGTATAAATACGATGTGACACAGGCAATCGTAAATAGGCTAGTTGGTTTGTTTAAAATGGCGATTTTGACGTCAACTATATGCCTCGCAGTGGAAGACATTCTTAATTACACGAAGAGTGTCTCAAAGCATTTTTAAAAGCCGGTCACCAAAGAAGTCGTGTGGATTGGTCAAAAAATAGCATGTAATCATAAAACAATTTTTAATCGTCTTTATTTAATGGAATTTGTCAAAAAATTTAGGACGTGAGTGTTTTATTACTTTAATAGAAACAACAAAGAAAATTGCCTTAAAATTACTTTTCAATATTTTGCTTGCCGTCGAGCAACACACTATCACAAACAATTATTTTTGTACCGACTAATTACGAGAATATGAAACCAAGAAAGGAGTTGGTGACTCCAGGAGGTACGCTAAAGCCAATCAATATTTTTACAACACAGCTACCAAAATATTTATTGTACCATTAAAAAGTTATACGATTATCAACACTTCCATTCAAATAAGTATTAAAGTGGAATCTATTTTCCATTATACAAAACGACTTACAAAACTATTTACGAGGATTTCCGTTTGTGTAGCGTAATTGCTCGAGTTAGCAATTAGTTTAAAACCGGTCACGACTATCCCAATGTTTTGGAAGCATTCCTGTTCAAAGCAAAACCGACTATTTCGTTGCACTATTTTAGAACGGCGCTGTTACACGGAAATATTTAGGGTTGCATTTTAAACGTAATCTATGTATACATCTATATATCTATACTCTATACAAATAAATAAAATTAGAGGGTCTGTTTGTAATATTCAAATAACCGCTTTTTACTAAGTTCATTCGGACGTATACACGGTACATATACCAAGACAACATTTTTTACAATTTTTGTCTGTCTGTCTGTCTGTCTGTCTGTTTGTTCCGGCTAATCTCTGAAACGGCTGCACCGATTTTGACGGGACTTTCACTTGCAGATAGCTGATGTATCAAGGAGTAACATAGGCTATTTTTATTTTAGAAAAATAAAATAGTTTTTGTTAAAAATGATCTTTCGGAAATTGTATAGTCCAATTTAAGTTGACCTCTGATATATATCATCAATCATATGAAATAGGGTTCAGCTTAGGCTGGTCTTTGTAGGTTGAATTTCCAATTTAAGTTGATCTCATATATCCAAAAAATGCTACCCAAAGTCACTATTCCACGCGGACGGATTCGCAGGCACAGCTAGTTACATATATAGTGGCAACTATTTTATCATAGATGTTTTATTATTTCAATGATGGCATTTTTCGGACATTAGGTAGTAAAAGAACACTGGTGTGGTTTTGGTGGGTGGTATACCAGTGATTTGGGTTCCTAATCAAATCAGTAGGGGCGCACGAGCTTATTGCACGGGAGTCCCACTCTAAACCGCTACGAGCCCCTAAACGGTGGGGTATGAAATAAATTATTTTCCACCTCATCACCTGAAAAAGAGGTCAGCTGCTGCGGTATAAGGATGTTATGGTACATTATATAGTAAAGTGCAATATCAAACCAAGCTGTTGAGAAAATTTAGCTAGCAGATGCTTTGATTGAAGAAGTCATATAAAATGTAGAGTGCGAAAATTTGAACCTAGATAACACTAAGCGAGGAGAGCTAAAAGCCCGACCAACAGCGGCTATTGCTGATACATCCAACAATCATGATGGCATGTTAACGTACCCGGATCGTGTGCTTTGGGAATAAGACTTGTACGTAGTACTAAATTGAGGTGGTTAGCGTAACTGAAATCGGTTGTACTCTTTCATAAAGCTTATAGACTGCATAAAAAATGCTTAGTCAGCGACGTATAAATTTTGTCATTGGTTTTGTAGTTATTTTTGATAATTCAGTGAAAAGTATTTAGTAAGAACCAATAAATTATCTTCTTAATAATCACTTCGATGCTCGGTGTCTGCTCTCTGACTTTTACTTCTATATTTCGTACGGTCTTCGGCATACCTGGTAATAAGTCCAATGGCACGCATAACTGTGTATTTTTTACTATGTCAATCCAGCACTTTTTGGATCTACGCCTCCTTGGACGGGACTGGCGGAAATGGCATGGCTAGATATTTGTTCACCATGTAAGTAGCCGGTTGCTGTAAAATATTGAAATACCAGCGTATCGTATTTACTATACTATGCTTCTTGTATTATTGATATTATTCAATCTACAAAATTGACAGCCCTGTTAGGCTACCTCACATAGATCGCGGACGATTGATTGACATTTATTTACACGTTAAAATTGCGGCGTCGGCGCCAACTTTTAGCCGGTCAAGTTTGGTCATTGCTCAAAAATAGAATGGTTTAGTTTTACAATAATACGTTTTTAACTGAGTAATTCAGCTCTATTTAAATTGACATATATTCAAAATTACACCTCAAGAAATTCAGTTGACAAAGACATTTGGCCCTGTGAATTGCATGGTCTGTATCATGCTATTTTTTCTTATTTTCATTGGAATTAATTTATATTTTACTAACAATGAAAATACTTCAAAAAATATTGAATTAATATGTAAAAGGGTGAATTATGTTAATGGGCCTGTTCGAAACCAATCGGTAGTTTAAGTTTTACAACGGCAACACTGTATACGTCAATCATGCGCTCAGCTTGACGAACAGACGGTTCCCTGCTCGTATAAATTGTACGGTTAGACTTGGGAGAATTAGTACATTCAGCTCCTCAGTTTGCATTTGAGATTAGAACTCATTAAGGACAATTGTGAAGTAAGTGGAGTTGTGGTACGGCTATTTTCACGTGCCAGGGAGATAGTTTCGCGTGTCGGCTGCGCTGCCACGCCGTACCTCATCATCCCCTACATGTCCTACCACATCCTCACCCAGAACCTTCTACCCTAAGGTACGATACGACGAGGTCATCGAATTCGTGGTGAGTAATAAGCTAATTGTATTATATATTACTAAGAAAATTTACATAACGGCGCTACGCGATCGCGGCATATGTTAGGCAGGCCCCTCGTCCAGATATCCGGAGCCCTAGGCTCAACGAGGGGGCTGGATTCGGAACGAACAGGGCCCACTTGCAAAAAAATTAACCTCTGTAGCTGCGATCGGCCTGTCGTAAAGGGCGGCTCTAGCTACGTGGTAGGGCCTCAAGCCCATCTATATGACAACCACCCTTGGTATATATATGCCGCAATAATAACCTTGTGTTGTGTTCCAGCATTAGTGATCATAGTTCCTGTACCTGTATGGGATAGCAGCGTGTTCGCGGTGCCCTAGCGTTGCAAACATCCATAAGTGGCGACGAAACTGCATACTAATAAGTGGACTACCTACCGTACCCGGGACATCAAAGCAGGACTTTTAGTTAATAACAATTTATGTATTTTCATGATATAATAATACAAGTCTTCAGGCCTTACTCACTGAATAGAATTAGGAAAGTTGCCGTTACTCCAAGGGGCTCAATTCTCCGTCTAAATAGGCAATTTCAACTTTTTAATAGCCACGCAATCTATTATCTGCCGTTTTACGTCTAATCCTGAGTTTTTAGGTAATAAATAGATATATTTTCAACAACTTCGGAAAGTATTAAGGCTGGTATTTTTTATGATTTACACAGGCGTCAAAGTTAAAGACACAAATTTAAACTTCTGAGAATATTAAGATACTCTTGAAAAAAAAAACTTCCTGAATTTATTACCTCTCTTAGTACAAGTCGTCTTTCTCAGGGTTCCTCAACCATTTATAAAAAAAAAACAATCTAGAGATTTCGATTTCGAATCTCACGATAGCCTGCGCTGCTTAGACAGTTCTTCTCGCCTATTGTGCATATTATAGCATTATTATTATATAGTGAAGAAAAACATTATAAGGTAACCCGCATACCGAGTTCACCGGTATATTTCTCCCCCCCAATCCGCCTTAGACAAGGGTGACAGGGGGATCCCCCGATGGGGGAGACTCGAATCCAGAAGTGTGGCGTTAGAGGCCGTTATTATGTATTATATATAAATAAATGTAAATGCCAATTCGCACACCGTCATCTAGTTCCGAAATAAGTAGTAAGAGCGCTTGTGTTATGCGTAATAGATACATTCACTAATTAAATACTTTCTCTTGTTAATAAATACATATTATATATGTACATTTTCTACGTGGTTGGGCCTCAAGCACGCCTGGATAGCTACCATCTTTGGTCTTAAGTATGCCGCCATAATAACCTTGTGTTGTCTTCCAGCATTAATGACCCAAATTCCTGTACCCTTCTGGGACAGCAGCGTGTTCGCGATGCCACTGGTGTTGCAAACATCCACAGGCGACGGTAACTGCTAAATTCTAAGTGGGCCGTCAGCCTGTCTGCTGTCCTATAGCAATATAAAAAAATAACATTAATAAATTTCAAATACAGATTTTTAACAACTGTCATTTTTGTAACTCCATTTGCCTTCTTAGGAGTTGAATTATAAATTCTATTGTTCCGGCCCAGGCCACGAGATCGGCAGGCCACATATCCGTAGGCCCGGGCGTAGGCGATAGGAGAACAGCGGGGTTTTTTAGTGGGTAGTCGGATGGCTGAACATCTTCCCCGGAGTCCCACATATCCCTCGGTCCCCCCGGGCCGGGGGAACCCGTCAAGATAGGTTTTTCCCCGAGACAAAAAAAAATTCTATTGTTAGTGAGCATCTTCCTAAAAAGAGTAACTAAATTGCGAGTCTATTCAATAAATAGGTTTAAAAATGTTCTAAATAGGAACTTATTTTGATTAAAAAAAAATTAGTTTGAATTTCAATTGTTCCTGAATAGAAGGACGTGTCTAAAATGTTGATAGATGCGAAGAAAAGTTATAAAATTAAGAAATAGCCAATCATTAGTTGGCAGCGGTAGAACTATTAGCATTATTGAGACTTTAAACGAAAATAAACATAACAGTTCGTTAAACGGCCTTGCGTACTAATAAATTACTTTTTAAACATTTAAACATGTGTTTTTTACGTCGATTCGTAAAAGTTTCTGAAAATGAATTTATTTTGCACAACTATATCTCTAAATCCAAATAAGCCCTTTTATACCCTACTTAACAATATGACATAAACATATTTAATGAATAGACTCTCAATTTAGTTACTCTTTTTAGGACGATGCTCAATAACAATAGAATTTATAATTCCACTCATAAGAAGGCAAATAGAGTTTCAAGGATGACAGTTGTTGAAAAATCTGTATTTGAAATTTAATAATGTTAACGCATTAAATGCTATTATTCGTATTATTTATGTATACTAATATTATAAAGCTGAATAGTTTGTTTGGTTGAACGTGCTAATCTTATGAACGGCCCATTTATTGAGGCAGGCTATACAACATTTTTTTTTATTGCTGTGGAACAGCAGACAGGCTAACGGCCCACTTAGAATTTAGCAGTTACCATCACCTATGGTTGTTTGCAACGCCAGTGGCATCGCGAACACGCTGCTGTCCTATAAGGGTACAGGAACTTGAGTCACTAATGCCGGAACAAAACACAAGGTTATTATTGCGGCATACTTAAGACCAAAGGTGGTCGCCATCCAGACGGGCTTGGGGCCCTACCACGTAGCTAGGGTGGGTTGTTTTGTCGCCTTTTACGACAGGCCGACCCCGGCCGCAGAGGTTAGTATTCTTTCTCCGCCCCTGCACGGATAAACATCACGCTAAGACCAATACGAGCGGAGCACCAATAAATAATGTTTTAAAATCGTTTTTTTTTCCTTTTGAAAGCTTCCGCTGCGTGCGCTGCTGAAACGGTTAAAGTTTCGCTAAAATAATATATGACAGAATTAAAAGGAAGGACGGCAGGTTAAAATATTTTTACCTTCTACGTAAATGATGTCGCAGGTAAAATTAGCGTTATCCCAAAGTAACTATTCCACGCGGACGAAGTCGCGGGCAAAAGCTAGAATATAGAATATAATATGCTTTATTGTACTTAAAATTTAACATTAAATATGTAAAAAGAAACATATTGGCGTACAAATGGCGATATTATTGCTGATGGTGATTTCTTCCAAATAACCTTTGGATGGAGTGGAGTATAAATGAAATTAGTAATTGGAACTTAAATAATATACTAGTATTATACATTTATGTGTATATACAGAGCATGTTTGATACTATTATAAAAGAAATTTTAAACATAATTTCTTGGACTTATGACTCAAAATTATAAAATTTTAAAAATTGGCTCTTATTTATTGTTTTATTTTGAAACATATACACAAACCTGTGTGTGTTGATGTCTGTCATAAATTTGTTAAATTTGACGATACGGCCGTTTCAGTGGCTACTTTATTAGTCTATGGGTTTCGCGAGAAAGACACGGATAACAAATATATTTTAAATAAACTTCGCTATACTATTTTATCTAGACCAGGATGGTCACAATGGCAGAGTGGAGAACCCCACATATCCGCGTCAGCTTCCCTATGAATCTCCGACGCGCTATAAAGGTGCAAGATTCCCCGGACAAAAAATAGAAAATAACGTAAAAAGCTGCATCACATAAGCACTGAAGGCTTTGTCAATGATTTGTGGTGATCAGTATTTCAACACTAAATTCAAAGATACTAGAACAAAAGAACTGGAATTATCACGATTATGAAATAATAAACGGAAAAAATCTAATACAAAATTTATAAAACATTCCCTAATGATGTTAATCTTATGGCGTAAAAGCTATCGGCTTTCCTAAACGTTTCAACTTAATGTTTCTCGTATCACATGACATTCTCTCCTTGTGAGTATTATGCACAGTATACTTAAAGGTTGCCAAAAATATTTGAAATAAAATAAAAAATATACAGTTGTATGTACGCAAATTATTTTCTACCGCGTAATTTTACTATTCACTATAGAGGACTTTATAATCCGTGCAGGGACGAAAAAAGAATACTAAACTCTGTGGCCGGGGTCGGCCTGTCGTAGAAGGCGACAAAACAACGTCTGAATGCGGACCACCTTTGGTCTTAAGTATGCCGCTATAATAACCTTGTGTTGTGTTCCGGCATTAGTGACCCAAGTTCCTGTACCCTTATAGGACAGCAGCGTGTTCGCGATGCTACTGGCGTTGCAAACACCCATAGGCTGTCGCCTTTACTGTCGTAACTACTAAATTATAAGCGGGTCGTCAGCCTGTCTGCTGTCCTATAGAAATAAAAAAGAGGCCGAAATTTCTTGTATTGTCACAGGGCAAACTTTTGAATAAACGTTTTGTCCTAATGCTTATATTGATACAATGATGCAATATGTGACAAAAGTTGATTTACAAAAGCAAATGCCAGATGGCATGACTAACCTAGAATGAAAAAAACTAAAGGTGTTTATTACTTTGTGGAAGCCAATCAGTGGGAGCAAGCCTTTTGACTATTATTATGATAGCGTATCAATAAATATAAGTAGCTCTCTTTTCCTCGTAACCTGAAATGCATCTCCACAAAAAAAGTTAATGAAATGTCAAAATTCTAATCATAATTACCTCTATATGGAACATATATGTTCAAGTACAAGCAGTCTTCACTCTCATTAACCAAAAACTGCTTCAGCCTTGACATGTAATGCTGTCTGCCCAGCGATGGAGGGTTGTCCTTTTTTATTGGAGGGAGAGCTTGAGGGCAGACTGGGGCGAAATGAGTCGCCATTCTCACACCTGGCCAGGGTGGAGCACTTACTGCAACAAAGAAGTCATATATTTAATATAATAAAACAATACAACCACAATTAATGTATGTTGCACAAGAATGGAATTTCTTTAGTGAAACTCAATGTACTTTTGTGATTTTGTATAATTTCTAATTAACTACAACAAGCAGCAACGAACCGTGCTAATCTTAGTTCGGAAGAAAAAAAGTAAAAATAAAAGTACCGTCATTTTAGTTATAAATGCTCAATGAACAACAATAATTTTAATTGTGTCCCTTTAGAAATATTACGAGCAAATACTATCTGCGAGGTACGCATGACATGCAATATTTGTAGGTGTTTAGACGGTGCCATTTTGAGTAGACGCTTTGACAATGTATTTCGTATGATTGTGGATACGAATATTTTGTTTTAATTATTTCTCCATAACTAACCTTTATTGCTACATATTATTTATTATTAGATTAGTGGTCGCCCAGTCGAAATCAACCACGATTCATATTGTCAAATATTTGCTTTGTTTGCGACGCTAGAGGCACCGCAAACACATTGCTGCCCGCGTAGGTGTACTAATTTATTAAATTTCATAATACTTCGTTAGCATAATTTTCGTTAAGAGGTACAAAGTTATATTATATTATATTTTCATAAGTCATCAGTAGATCACTTAGGAAAATATAGTAATATAGTAGGTATTTTAGTGTATGTGATGTTCCAGTTCTTCTACGTGGATGACAAAGTGTTAGTGGTGCCACAGAAACACATAGGCGACGGTGATTACTATTAAGTGGTGTCGGCCCTACTGCTGTTTCACAGTAATAAAAATAGTTCTAAAAAACTAAACAAACACGCTTTTAAACTATAAAGTAGAAAATAATTTTAATGTAAAAAAGCGTGGAGCGTGGACTTTTTTACATAAAAAAATATTTTCTACTTTTTAGTTTAAAAGCGTGTTTGTTTAGTTTTTTAAAACGATTTTTTTTAGAAAAGAAACATTTTTTAAAGTTTTTTTTTTCAAATTAGTGTATTGTCATCGGTCCTCGATATATCTACAAATTTGAACGAAATCTGGCTGTTTAAGTGGGTCAAAACCGCGCCCAAAGGAGTCTGTTACAAACATACAGGTTACAAATAAAAAGCGTGTAAAAACAAACAATACAAACTTGTAATCTTATTATTGATACATTGAAGCCAATTTACTATTTAACATTAACAGCCAAATAACATTTGTTCCGAAAAAAATTTTTACATTTCAAAATAAGTAAATATAAATCCGAATACAATTCGCGCAAATATGAAATAGAATTGACAAAAATATTTACAAAACAACGCACTTTAACAAAAGTGATGGTATAAAATCGGTTGGGGCTTATAGTTCTCGTTTCGATACACATTTGACCTTTTTCGTTTTATATTTCACGCGCCTCTTTTCGACGGCACTGTTTCTTTACTCTCTTCAGCAGAGATACAAATATGCTTTTTGTCTGCAGTTTGATACCAAACTTTAATATGCTGCCTTTTTCGCTCTCTTTTATTAGTGCTTTCACATTTGCCTGAAATCATGCGGCCAAATAGTAATTGACGTGGAATACTGTAGTAAAGTAACGTTTAATTTTCCATTAACAGATATAGTGTGGCGGCATCCCTTTAGATCGAAAGGAATACTGAATATTATCCATAATAATTTGCTATGTAAGGTTTATTCTCCGTAAGGAGTCGGACTATGAATACTGACTTACCATTGAGGCCGACCTATCGTAAAAGGCCACAAAACACCTAAAAAAGGTAGGTAGAGCACTAAGTCAGTCCAGATGTTGACCTCTCCTGGTTTTTTATTAAACTTTCTTCACAATAACAATACATGGGTGGTGAGAACTTTTTAATAAGTGTATAATAATCGTGTCAAAAAGTTGGCCAAATGGCGTGAGGTAACTGGTTTCATTTGTGACCCCAAGATGCCGGTAAAGTTGAAGGGACAGGTCTATAAGACCATCATTAGGCCTGTCCTTTTGTTCGGCTGAGCAGTTACCGTCGCCTATAGGTGTATGCAACACCAGTGGCATCGCGAACACGCTGCTGTCCCATAAGGGTACAGGAACTTGGGTCACTAATGCCGGAACACAACACAAGGTTATTATGGCGGCATACTTAAGACCAAAGGTGGTCGCCCTCCAGACGGGCTTGAGGCCCTACCACGTAGCTAGGGTGGGTTGTTTTGTCGCCTTTTACGACAGGCCGACCCCGGCCACAGAGGTTAGTATTCTTTCTCCGCCCCTGCACGGATATGAATGCTTTCAAGAATACCTTCATCGGTTCAAGCACGATGATCCCCCAGAATGCCCCATCTGCACTGGAATCAATGACGACGGACAAGGAGTACGGGAGAAGTGGGAGACTACGTTACAATGTAGAATCCAACCTGAAAACGTAACTTCCGTAATGCTGAAGACGAAGGAGCCATGGGAAGCAACTAACACCTACGCAATGGAAGTTCTAAGAGAGCTGCGCACTCAAGAGAGAGCTTGACCAAGTGGTAGCCAAACAGCAAGAGTAAATAGCAACTGACCAGCTAAGTCCTTTCCCTGTGATGAAATGCCCATCGGTGACCCCATAAGGAGTAAGAAGGCAGAGAAAACAAAAAAAAACATAGATAGTTACATATATACATACAGGTTAAGTTAATAAAAGCGTGATAAAAAAATATAAATTTTCAGAAGAAGCAATCAATTTAACTAGGATTAGGTAGGAATAAATTATTTTAAATTGAATAAAACATAAAGCTCTTGTTTATGATTTAAAGTACCAGGGGGATACAAAAGTTAAGAGTAACAACTAGTATAAATTCAAAAGTGAGCCAAAGATCGCTGGAATTAACATAGAGATGAAAATGTACAGTAAAATGGGCGTTCCCGCTGAATACAATTGGAATTTTAAAACGTTTTCTTCATCGGATGCAATGACTTTAGTATATCGTTAGCTATATTGAAGATTTTAGTTGTTTTTACTATTTATAAATTGTTGTTATAAGCAAGTTTCTGATTCGAATTTTGTACTAAATGTGTTAATACCGACATTTTTTAATTTCTGTAGGACAGCAGACAGGGTGACGGCCCACTTAGAATTTAGCAGTTACGCATATAGATGTTTGCAACGCCAGTGGCATCGCGAACACGCTGCTGTCCCATAAAGGTACAGGAACTAGGGTTACTAATGCCGGAACACTACACAAGGTTATTATGACTGCATACTTAAGACCAAAGATGGTCGCCATCCAGACGGGCTTGAGGCCCTACCACGTAGCTAAGGTGGGTTATTTTGTCGCCTTTTACGACAGGCCGACCCCGGCCGCAGAGGTTAATATTCTTTCTCCGTCCCTGCACGGATAAAAACGACGACTTCATATTAAATCAAATGAATAAAAACTAAAGTGCAATGTAGGTAACTGGAGGTCAGTCTTTGGTTCGTAGCCCACAGTGGTGTGCACTGTTTAGGCAGTTTTTGGTGGTGAAGGAAAACATTATGAGGAAATTGCATAACGAGATCACCGGTGTGCAACCCAGGAATCCGCTTTGAATAAGTATGGTGGGTTTGACCCTCCGTCCCCACTAAGGAAAAGTCTGAGTCCAGCTAGATAACTGATTAACTTTATTGTTTGTATAAATAGTATAACTTTTATTGTTTGTTTACACTTCAGTATTATCAGTTTTATCCGTGCAGGGAAGGAGAAAGAATACTAACATCTGCAGTTGGGGTCGGCCTGTCGTTAAAGGTGATAAAACACCCCCCCCCCCAGTTGTGTGTACCCCAATGGTAGGGCCCCAAGCCCGTCTGGATGGCGAACACCTTTGGTCTTAAGTATGCGCCTGCAGCATTTTCGCGATGCCACTGGCGTTACAAACATCCATAGGCGAAGGCAATTGCTAAATTCTAAACGGGCCGTTAGCCTGTCTGCTGTCCTACAGGAATAAAAAAAAATCTGAGTCATATTTCAAATTTTAAAACAGATCTAGATTTAATTTATATAAAATATTAGATGTATATGAATTTATATATTTTTAATAATATTTCATTGGATTTTTTATGGATATTAAAGTTAATAATAAATTGTATTATTAACAGTTGTGAACGTCTTACTTTTAAATTCAATACTCCTACTAAAGTAAACACACAACATTCGAAGATGACATCATGCCAAAAAACTAATAAAAGGTGCAAGGAGTGGGTTTTTAAACTATGATTCCACAATGCCACGATGCACTATTCTGAAGTGTCTAAAGTTAATTAATTACTGAAATATAATAGTTCCATATAACGTTAATGTATATTCTACATGAGACTGATGCCACAAGATATTCTTTTACTAGCAAAGGGCCCAGTATTTCCTTCTCAGATTAGGGTTTTATACTCAACTGAAGTCAATTCCTTCAACTTCTCTTGCCTTAAAACAAACGGTACGTTGTGATATTGTGACAATATTTAGAAGCTGATCCCGAGGTAAAAACTTACGATGCAATTAAGATAATCGCTTAAATGATGACCTTAAAATTTGGTGATAGTGTGTCAATATTCCAAATAGAAGAAAACCTTGTATTTCGTTTTACAATAGACTTACCTGGAGGCATAAACCTGAGATTCCCTGTAGGGGGAGCAGCATATGGTATACCTAAGAACATCTCAACATACTGGAGGTTATACTGCCTACTAGGCTTTACAATCCAACCCCTCAGCGCACCCTGCCTCAGATGATACTCCCTCGTCAGCCGCTTCCCTCCATCATTCGGGAATCCTCGTGAATCATCGTACACTTTCACACCGCTATCTGCGCTGGTTATTAAGAGCAAGACAACAATACAAATAAACATATTCTGATTTACAAACGAAGTAGTGTTACTGGCCATTTTGTAGCTCTCGGTCCCATTCGTTTTATGTCGTCTCAAAATAGTATAACTTTTATTGTTTATTTGCACTTCAGTTATATTTCTGAGTCATATTTCATATTTTAAAATAGATCTAGATTTATCTTATATGAAATATGAGACATATTTGAACATATAATAAAATTTATATCTAAAATATTTGGTCTTTCTATTATCAAGCATTTAAATTCTTTAATATTTTAAAGACTTAATGGTTAATGGTTTAAATTATTTTATAACTCATATAAATTAATTATAAATAATTATATATGTATATATTATAAATTTCAAAACGTTTTCTATAATAAAATGTAAATGAATTTCCGAACATATTTTTTCACATTCACTTTTGAATAGATCAATTTAAAACTAATTTAATTTTTATTCGTTTTTAAATTTGTCCAATTGACCTAGTTATTTTTCAATTTGGATACCGAAATCGCAATTTTGGGAATCTGCGTATACGCGTTACCGACGTGAGCGTATAACTGGACCCGATCCAAGTTGTCCCCGCTCCTCTATTACAGAAATACAACGGCATCTGCTAGGGGGGATAACATTATTGGGATGGTTTCTCAAGAGTTAACATTCCTGAGCGTTGAGTTTTCTTTGTGACAATTTTCGTTTATAATTTTGTATAAATATAGCAGCTTTAGAATAGGGCTTACAACGAGGAATGTGGTAAATGTTTTCCTAAATAAGTTTTCTATTGCTATAAGGTATTTGAAATACATGAAACCCTGTGATATCAGTATTGGAGAGCGTATTTATTTCATAGAATAGTAATAGTAAAGCCAGAATAACTTATTTTGCCCATATGAAGTACCTAAACAATTTGGTTTTCTTCTAGAATTTGGTATTTGACGACAGCTTCTTCATGTCCTTATTCCATATATATGGACTTGACAGAACATGTTCTCTTCTTTTTGACATATCATTTATTTATATATTTTTAGAACTGTGTACAATTATTATGTTGGTAAGTACATTTTGTATCTACAGTTTGCCTTTTTAAGGCGTACAATATTTATTTAAAGGTATTTTTATGCTTCAAATTATTAGAAAATGATAGTAACATATTCATTTATTTTCAATTATAATTTTATTATAGCTAATTGTTTATCACCTTTTTTTGGTTTACCCTTGCTTCTATATCCAACCACTTTCATCATAGTTAACATAACGCACTTAGAATCAGTAAAACGAAGTTTCAATAAAAAAATTAGCATACTTTTATTGTTCAAGTTTACTTATCATCTCTATCCACCCCGTTGGGTTATTAAGCGTGATATTACTTTAAAGAAGTCCGGATGTTTACGAAGACCACGTGGCACCGACCGTAAATACTGACGCTATAATGATGCGCACGCGTCGTTGAAAGATGTTTGGCGTTTGCGCGGTTAGATAATTATGTTATTCTTAGAACTGGCCACTGATTTTGGTGAAATAGATTAAAGACTTTTTAAATTGTACAAAAAAATCTACAGCGATTTCTACAGTACATTGGTTCGGTATCGTGGAAACGTCATTGCGATTAACAGCGTTAGTCAAATTTTCACTAATCTTAACTTATCTACAAATTTGACTTAACTGTCTTTACTTATCAAGGCTCTTAGAAGAAAGAAAAATAAATACATCCTTTGGATTTGTCTTTCGGGATTAGGGTCAGGTGATAGTCCCTCCGGAAAAAATAAAATAATTCTCATCTATTATTATTATTGTGCCCTTTTGGTCATGACGGTACTTAACACAGTACGGGGCCCGCCTTACGACAAAGGGCGGGCCGGCGCCGGCCCGGGCCACGAGATCGGCAGGCCATATATCCGTAGGCCCGGGCGTAGGCGATAGGAGAACAGCGGGGTTTTTTAGTGGGTAGTCGGAAAAATCCCGGAGTCCCACATATCCCTCGGTCCCCCCAGGCCGGGGGAACCCGTCAAAAATGAAAAAAAATAAAAGAGACAAAAAAAAGTACGGATTCGAATTAACCGATTCGAATCGAATCGAATCGATCGAATTACCCACTTAAATGCTGATGATATAGAACAAAAATAGTTTGATTTCAGTTACATATTTAAACTACGACAATCACAACATACAAGGAGAAAACCTCGATTACTCTCAACCAGAGACATGTGAATTAAAGAAAAATAAATATCAAATATTTGAATCAAGTTAGAGGATACCTTTATTTCGCTGCAGCAACTGCCGTCTGATCCCCAACCTTGAAAGAAAAGCACTTTGGTTCTGACTGACAATTGATTATTAATTATTCTACCTGAGGATCTTCGTGACGGTGAACTAGATTTGTGGAACCTACTAAACACATTCCATATCATCAACAATGATTATTACTGTACTGAGACAATAGACACAACGCCTTCGAGTTTGTGTTCACGTTGTGTTATAGGTAATAGACAACTGATATAATATTTACATGTTTTTTTACGTATATACATAAAATACATAAACACCTAGACTCATGACGTCCTGAAGATCGACCGTATTCATTATAATACTTTTCATCCGTCAATTCAGGTAATTGATAAAATCTCTATTGCCAGCTTATGACATTGCTTCTCTTGAAAATGTTACAAACATATGGTTGACTGACAAATACACCCCGACAAACACTGGAATATATTCTTTGTAGATTAGAACATAAAACTCAAAATACAAAATGGCTTAGATGAACGTAAGTTCGAACACAAGTTCATGTTACCATCAATTTATACATCACTGATAATCATGTTGGTGTATTAAACTAGATTCTGTCGCTGTTTTCTCAGAAACCTGTCTCATATGGCCAAAGGAGACGACATATGGTATAGACTAAATACATAGACCAGAAGGCATTTTACTAAAGGAATTAAATTATTGACCTAAACTTCAATTTCTTTTTTTTAGTATAGACAGAATTTTAGAACCAATATGAAAAAAAGGCCTTCTTTTTTTTTAGCAATTTACTTTAGTCTTATGCAATTTTTGACGACCTGGCGTAATGGCTAACGCACGTCGGTACGCTTGCGGAGGTCGCGGGCTCGATTCCCGTCCAGTGTTTTGCTGTTCATGTATAATATGTATTTATTTACAAATAAAAAGTATACATGTAGTATATCAGTTATCTAGTACCCATAATACAAGTGCTATGCAACTTAGTTTGGGACTAGATACGTAATATATTAGTATACATACGTAATAATAGTGCTCACTCCTCCCTATTATGTGTGTATGTGTGTGTGCGCGTGTATAAAGGAAAATGTAATTCCTTTTCTTTAATTTAAATATTCCCGCGCATCGAACATCATCGTGACAGCGATATACATGGATAGATAATTATTATTTCATACAGAGTCTATGGTAAAAAGTCGATAGTCTATGGCAAACTGTCAACTAAATGTCATGTTATGAGATAGCATTTTTTCATAAAAATAATAATTGTTTAACATTCCAATAACACAATTATAAAGTTGAGAATTAAATTGATGGTTTTAGGATCGACACCATGATTAATAACATTAAATATCGTTTCTTTTATTATAGTTAAAGTTAAGTTTTATATTGTTGTTTAATTCGTAGGTTTATTGGTACAAGTTATTAACATAATAAATATTTTATTACAGAGAAACTCAGTTGTGTTTAATTAACTGTGTCGCCCTAATAATTATCAATAGTACCAGTTCAAAGGCTATAAAATTTAGCAATGTTTTAGTAAAAATACCTTCTATTTTTAATCTATGTCCATTTATTTATAGCTACAAAGATCACCGAGCTTGGTGGGAATAATTAAACGTGAGTATCCGAGCGTTTATGTCTTAGTTATTAACAGCTCTGATTCAAAGAAAATACGTATCATCCACTGTTTATAGAGCAACATTAAAATTTATGCTATCAAAGTTTTGACCACAATGAATCACAAGACTTACATGTTGCAACAAATAAGTAAAATTTCACTGAATAAATTCCTCGACTGCATCCAAGGTGATACACCCCTTCAAGACTGCACATTGGCCGTTGGACTGTAATAAAATATTAGTGAAGGGGTGGAGTAATTATGTAAGGGTCGTAGCAAGTGGAAAGAAGTGGTCTCTGCCTACCCCTACGGGAAAGAGGCGTGATTATATGTATGTATGTATGTAAGGCCAGGCTCGGCAATAAAACATTCCTAGCTAGGTATCCGGAATCTTAGGTAGAGCCCGTCTGGATTGCAATCAAACCTGGTCTATAGGTATGCCGCCGTAATAACGTTGTGTTGTGGTTCATCATTAGTGAACCAGGTTCCAATACCGATGAGGATAGCAGCGTGTTCACCGTGCCCTTAGCGTCGCAAATATCCATAACTATCAGTAACTGCTTAATATTATGTGAGCCATCAGCTATTTATATATCTATCATTTCTACATGCTAAATAGAAAAGAATGGAGACCAGTGGTAGCTTACGTCTAAAACCGAATAACCATTGGCTCATCAAACAGTCTTCGACAATGATACAATTCCTTAAAAATTAATGCAAAAACATATAAATTTCATGCCCTTAGCCTTAGCTAAAACATTTAACATGTAATAAATCGAAGCCTAGGTATTAGTTTTCGACTAATGGAACCTCAATCACATGATTTATGTCTAATCGTATTCGAGTTTAGATTACATCTTGACGCGTGACTGAAAGTTAGTAATTTAGACTGAAACCTGTAGATCAGAGGTTCCCAGACTTTTTTCTCATAGATCACTTTTATAATTTAGCTGGTTCCGGTAGACCCCCTGCAGCTACATTTCTACCATATTCCCAAAACTCGACAAAAATGTAAAGATTAGATCTTACTATGTAAATTTGCGTTGCGTCTGAGTTCCAACTACGAATTAATAGTTTTCGAAAAAAAAAGTTACAATTGATCGGTTAATTAATTAATTGATTGTGCTGTAAGTAGATGTCAAAAAAGTAAAGTTGGCCAATCAAAAAAGTGATTCCA
Organism: Malacosoma neustria; assembly: GCA_963693495.1. Taxonomy (NCBI): domain Eukaryota; kingdom Metazoa; phylum Arthropoda; class Insecta; order Lepidoptera; family Lasiocampidae; genus Malacosoma; species Malacosoma neustria. Next base: position 22,372,899 of record OY856374.1, read on the forward strand.
TCCAAATTTTCATCAAATTTTCACGGACCCCTGCTTATGAATTGTAAGCCCCTATTTTTTTGCCACGCCAACGTCTCCCGTTGACCCACGGGGGCCATCTGGACTACTTTGGGAAATAAGGCTGTAGATAAATGAAACGTTTTAATTTGTTATAATATACGCGTTAGAGTACAAACGACTAAAAAGGTCAATTTCTGGTCTTTTCTAGCTGGCAGCTATCTTGTTTTATTTACCTAAGTTACAATTTTGGCATTTTAATGTTTGTAAAACTAATTTCAGTAAGTCTATTTCCCCTATTTAAAAAAAATTACAGGAAGGTTACAATACAATTTTCAGTAAATTATGGGACCCAATGTAAATACTTAAGTTGCATCCGGGTAAAAGCTTGAACGATGATAAAATCTTTTGAAAAATATTTCTTAAATTACAGGGCTGGCTTTGTTATAAATAATTTAGGAAAGTAAAATAAAAATTGAAGAATTCGGACAATGATTTGGTAAACATGTTTGGACATGATACAATTTTTTTTTGTTTAATGTAAATACTTTTGTACTCAACAAGGCTGGAACGATAACAATAAATTTCATAAATTTCATTTCATTCCGGAGCAAATTTATAGTTTTGTATATTAGATACTAGTTACATATACAATAGATTATATTTTTATAACAATGTCTCAGATTTTTCTTACAAATAAACAGATTTGAAAAAAAAACATGCGGGCCAGTCTTTGGGGACTGCCCTTATGAGACAGCAGCGTGTTCGCGATGCCACTGGCGTTGCAAGCAGCCATAGGCGATGGTAACTGCTAAATTTTAAGCGGGCCGTTAGCCTGTCTGCTGTCCCACAGCAATAAAAAAAAGAAGGGAAAACTAAATAACATGTGAATTGTATCGTCGAGCTATTAGATTATTATTTTCGGTTTATAAAGAAGTGTTTATGATCAAGGATTAAAGTTTAAACTGGTCATTAAAACTTCTTTACAAACCAAAAATTGTTCACCCAAAAAGTGCTCAACGCGCGTAAAGAAGTTTTCACTCCAAAAACTCAACTGTATTTCATTGTAATAAAGTCGCAATTTGAATAGATATGTATAAGTAATGCAATGAAATCATTTAAAAATTACAATATAAAACAAACCTTAAGTCATAATCAAAAAGATTGGTATTACTGGAGCAAAATACCCTCCGTCTTACGAATTTTCGATCAGGTCACGTGTCCTGATGCGAGTTTAACATTTTTTACCCATCACAAAAAAGTGCACAACGCCACTAAAAAAGTTTTCACTTCAAGAAACAACAGTCTACTAGAAAGCCTCTATCTGTTATAAAAAGTTCTAGAACTACCATGACGTATACGTTATTAAATATTATTCAACCTTATCCACCCGTAAAACAGATTCTGTGTAGCATTTGATAATCGCCTTTTGAAAATCCTTTTTCACTGACATTGGATATTTGAACAAAGCTTTGGTGCCGGGTGTCAGTGTTGAAATTGCCAATGGATTTTTCTGCACCAAAAATATCCGATGGCTGCGACCGGGTTACAGCGGGATAAACGATCTTGTTTTCGGTACATCAATTACTATAATAGTATTTTTGGATTTATCGTTTTTTAAGTAATGATAAACAATCCGCCACCTGGAAATATATTGTTACAAATTCATAGTTAGAGCTTATTTTTATTTATTTCTGTAGAACAACAGACAGGTTGATGGCCCACTTAATTGTAATTAATTACCGTCACTTAAGAATGTTAGCGACACAGCTTTTATCCGTGCAGGGGCGGAGAAAGAATGGAAACCTCTGCAGCTGGAGTCGACCTGTCGTAAAAGGCGACAACACAACCATTATACCACTAAGCGATAAGGGTGACCCACCCCATTTTTTTACAAGATTTGTGTTCTTTTTTATTTAATTTGCCATTTAAAAATACACATAATCCTTAATTTTCATCCTTCTACCACCAACCATACTTTCGCAAAATACAACATGTATAGCTTTTAAGCTTAATGTCAGTAAAATAAATTAACATATGTGTCAAATCATAACACTGCATACTTAAGCCTACCGACGTCTAATAGAAAAAGCGGTAATGACTTTCCCGTGCACCTGGTATAAGCGAAATACCACTTAATACCACTAATAAATATTATTAATAATTAAATACCACTCATGAGATAAGGGCAAGAAGAAGCAGACCATCATCACGAGATTTCTAAAATTGTTCACCCAATTTATTTGAAATTTAGTATATTATTCATTTGGTGTGACGTAAAGGATCACTAAGAACGGATTTTACGGAAGTCGAAAGATTATAGACAGAACAAATTTCGCCGGGTTGGTTATCTTTTTGATACAAATACATCTTATAAGTTCAGTTTCCTTGCAAACATTCCCGACTTAGTCGGTTCTATATTTAAACGTTTGCTCGCTTCAAAAGGGCAAAAAGGTATGTCGCATCGAACAGCTGGTGTATTCCAGAGATACTGATTGCAAAACGAGAACTCTAAAGGTAGACGTGTGTGCATTTGAAAGCAATTTTAAATGCAATGCGTTTTCTTAATAAAATATCGTAGTAGTATAGCGTATTAGATCAACGTATTAAATGAGAGGAGGTTTAGAGGTATAGGTGTTCCTAGCCTCTGTGGCGTTTAATAACGCACCTCTTTTTATGATGCGAGATCCAGAAGGCACGACATTTTGGCATAGAGTTAGTTTATGACAAGAAGCAATAAAACAAAAAGCAACAACGCCAATTGTCAGTAAAAGATATTACCTCGAACCATCGATTTTAAAATATTATTGATTTATCAGAAGATTTGTTTGTGTAGCTTACGGTCATATATTTCTTTAAAATAAGTGTTTTTATTCTTGTATTTGAGTTATCAAATATACGAACTGCTATAAATTGCAACGTGTTGTATTTATATGGTAACAGATTGGTTGGAGTGAAAAAGGTATTTCTCCTGTAAATTAGTAGGGACTCTGTTCGGAGCCCCTCACCTCCAATAGGTTTGCCGTTAAGCCTTCAGGTAGATTTTTTCTTCCGAGGTCGTCTTGGGAGTAGTGTTCCAATAAAATACAGTTCAAGGATTCCATGATTTATTGAACAAAATGCGCTGTATATATTTGTAAAAATGGTCTATGAATAGATGCTATGTTACTACGATACAATGCAAATGTGTTTGAGATAGAAGATATGTAGGGTACGGCTTTCTGTACCCACTGCATTCGTTGCACGCGTCTCGAAGAGTGAAGAACAAGGAAAGGGACAGTGCTGCTACATAGGGTTAAAAATTCCATAACGTCTAACTACATTTCATAACATCGCACTGATGGGCTTGGACCTCCCTCTACAGGGGACGAATAGTATACTAACCTCACGTAACCTCACCTCGTGATCACAGTATGCAGGTTTCCTTACACTGGTTTCCTTCACCGTTGATATGTGGTGATTAAATTATAATGCGTGAACTCAGATCTGTAGGTAAATCGTCGAGTATGAAATGACTTGGCTATCATGTGGGAAGTAATAGGCGTTTTATGTTGCGTTTTATGTTTTATGCGTGATTTGTTTTGACTTTACGTTTTAGGTATGTTTTAGATTTAAATCGTATGAAATACGTATTTTATACATAATACTCCATAATTGTTTTTATATGTACAGGGGCGGAGAAAGAATACTGATCTCTGCACTTGGGCTCAGCATGTCGTAAAAAGCGACAAAACAATCCAACCTAGCTACGTAGTAGAGCCCGAAGCCCGTCTGGATGGCGACCTCCTTTGGTCTAAAGTATGCCGCCATGACAACTTTGTGTTGTGTTCCGGCATTAGTAACCCAATTTCCTGTACCCTTATGGGACAACAGCGTGTTCACAATGTCACTGGGGTTGCAAACACCGATAGGCGATGGTAACTACTAAATTCTAAGTGGACCGTCAGCCTGTCTGCTGTCATACAGCAGAGCTGAACGGTGTAGTTACGCTTTAATGATTAATTAGCTGTTCAAATGCGACAAAAATAAACATCAATGCTAATAATATATATCAAGTGCGTCATAATTTTTTATTGTCTTCTTAATTAATTTAATTTCTAACTATATATAGTCCTATGTGTGTGTATGTAATACAACAACATATGACAGAAGGACTGTAAAGTCACAGGTTCGATTCTTGTGCCATCTTTGGTGTTTATTTTCAATATGGGATACTCCTAAGGGATAACAGCGTGTTCACTGATGGGACAGCAGCGTTGGGACATCCGATGTCACCTAGTTAGCAATATACATGGGGCTATAATTCGTCTTTTTGGAAAATGAATATTGATAGAATACCTATAGAAGAGCACTGAAGTATAGATGTCATACCTTTTAAATTTGATAATTCTGAAATAATTCTCTGAAATTATAAATAAATATTATCAAATATAATTGAAAAAGATAATTTGCTGAGCTAAGCTTTGAGAAAATTCCTTTTTGTATCAAGCTTCAACAGTAGTACGTTCCGCAAATAGTGATGTACAAATTCCTTTATCTTACAGACGGTTCAAAGCAAATATCCGCGTCACCAACAAAGGGGAATATAATGTAAATGTTCGGTAATTGTAAACCGAGCCTAACGCCATCCCGGAGGGGTACTATAAATATTTGCACTCGGATTAGAGAAGATGCGTTGTGGGCGTCTTGTTAGTGACGCGACATGTCCCAAGGCGCGGGTAATTGCGGATGTTCCACTGCTGGTGTTCTTTTTGCGTTTGAGGATATTTGCTGACTCCGATAGCTTACGCAAAAGGTTTGCGTTAACTTTTATTCTACTGATCGATTACTAAGGTTCTCATTCTCAAGTTATTTTTTTCAGTTCCTTGGAGCAATTGTTTCATTTAATCATATGGGATATTTTCTTATAAGATTGTTATCAATTTTGCTTGTCAAAAAATTTTCTTTTTTATTTTATATAAATTATCAAACATTCAAGCCATAGTATGAAGACTAAGTAAATTATGATTGTTTGATATAATGCAAAGTCTGACATACTTAGAGAAATATCGTAAAGATAATTTCCGAATCTATTCTGGTGAGAGTCGAATACTTTGGGCTGATAATATTTCAACCACTCAATCAATTAATGTATATATCCAATATCTTATTTTAAATGATTTGAGTATTCTTAAGAATACTTTCTGTGCAGGGGCGGAGAAAGAATACTAACCTCTGCGGCCGGGGTCGACCTGTCGTAAAAGGCGGCAAAACAACCCACCCTAGCTACGTGGTAGGACCCCAAGCCCGTCTGGATGGCGACCACCTTTGGTCTTAAGTATGTCGCCATAATAACCCTGTGTTGTGTTCCGGCATTAGTGATCCAAGTTCCTGTACCCTTATGGGAGGGACAGCAGCGTGTTCGCGATGCCACTGGCGTTGCAAACACCTATAGGCGAGGGTAACTGCTAAATTCTAAGCGGGCCGTCAGCCTGTCTGCTGTCCTACAGCAATAAAAAAAAAGAATTTAACTGAACCGAGTAAGTATTGATTTCAATAAGAGCGCAAAATTCCATCGCCATATTCTTATTTCCTCAAATTAAAAATTCCATATATAATTTAAAACATTTAATTTAATACAAATTGTGAAAAGGTTTTTACATAAGTATTTTATTACATGTCGGCCAATAGTGACGTGCACAGTTTTGTTCAAACAGATAAAACCAAAAATTTTAATGTAGTTGTTTATAAGTGATTTTTTTTTATGGAAATGTTATTTTTACGTTACAAATTGATTAATCAATTGCATTCATTTATGTATAGTTGTTTAGCAAATAGAGAACAAAGTAATAGAAAATTAAATTAATAAAACATTTTCAAGACCCGTGAACACATCAGCCAGAACAACATTAGCTAAACCATTTGTAGTCCATTGGCTCGAATATCATCGACCTTTATAACGTCAAGCAGACACTTCTTGTATTTTTGTATTACATCATGTTTTCGGATTTATTAGTATTCTATTAGCTTATTCTGACCAGAGCTCCGGTTCAAGCTAGTTGCTTTACTGGATTTTGAGCTAAATTCGACTGCTATTGCATTTGGGATGCCAACGTCTAGGAAACCAAGTCTAAAGGGAAAACCGTTGTCAGGGCGTCGTCGATGGTTCAGCAAATTATATATATTGACGTACGTCTTTTTTCTTAAAAGTTCATCTCAATTGGCTCCAAATATATCAATTTGGAGCCAAAGGGTTACTGGGTAGTCTTCTTCGCTCGAACGTAAACCGTGACCTCTAGCTTGAATTGGTCAGTAAAATTCTTGGCTATCACGTGCCTAGAAGAAAAAATACATAGTCCTTAGTAATTCTTCTTCCTCCTGCCCTTATCCCACATTATATAGGGTCGGCACACGCACAACATGTTACATGTTGTAATAGTTATGGCTTAGTTTTTACAACCAGCTGCCTGCCTGATGTTAACCCCTTTTTGGGAAAAATCGGTCATCCTTTTTATTTAAATTATTTTTCTCGTTTCACATTGAAAGTGAAGCCTCGTTTCACAGTCCTTAGTAATTGATATATTTAATTAATTAATATGATTTGAAGCAACCCCCTTAAAGCAACTCCGTTGTATCTTCCCAACCCTTTCATGAAACAGAGACAATAAGAAATCAGCCGTGTAGCGGATTACTCGGAATTTGACGCGATTGTGCTTAGCGGAATCAGATTTACGTCTTTTTGCAAATGCGACGTTTTATTTGGCGAGCCACGAACGAGCGCGGTTTCATTATTCCCATTGTTATGCGTAGAATTCATTTATGCTTCTCGGAGTTAAGATTTTATTTGAATTTGATTATATTTGCTTTGCATAAAGTTATAATGATATTTTATATTATACACGCACGGTTAACTTTTAATTCAATACTGTTAGATATTCAATAGTATATATAGTTGACGAGGTCCGTAGACACCTGTGGAGATCACAAGTTCCCGTCCTAAGTGTTGGTGATTATATTGAAAAAGTATAAGAAATAAGTATTCTATCAATTATTTAGTAATCGGGGCTTTATCCGTGCAGGGGCGGAGAAAGAATATTAATATCTGCGGCTGGGGTCGGCCTGTCGTAAAAGCCGACAAAACAACCCACCCTAGCTACATGGTAGGGCCTTAAGCCCGTCTGGATGGCGACCACCTTTGATCTTAAGTAAGCCGCCATAATAACCTTGTGTTGTGTTCCGGCATTAATGACCCAAGTTCCTGTACCCTTATGGGAGAGCAGCGTGTTCGCGATGCCACTGGCGTTGCAAACACCTATAAGGCGACGGTAACTGCTAAATTCTAAGCGGGCCGTCAGCCTGTCTGCTGTCCTACAGGACATAAATTTTTAGGATATAGAGAACTCTATTTACTTATCCTGAAAAATTTTAAAATGAATAATCATTGTTTCATGCGGGCTAGCTAGTTTTTTATAAAGTAGTATAAAACTTCATTTTCCATGTTTAATTTAAAGCAAAGTCGGGATTGGAGATGTACAATGTATTGTTACAGCTTTTTACGTTTGCACACTTTGGTTAGTTTTTTCTTTCTTAAGAAAAACAAGTACAAGAACAAATTTGGAAAAGATGAAGTTATATTTGTTGTAATATAAAATAGATGTGGTTTAATTTAAACATCACAAAGGAAACTTTTATATCAGAGCCCGATCTATTATTATCTCAACTGTTAACAGATGAGGTACAAACAGACATCGAAGATCTTGCTAAAACACCTCAAAATATGAAACATTCCTCTATCAAACATTCAAACTTTCTCCGTGTAGAAGTAGAGTAAGTGATAAGATTACAGACTTCTGCAGCCAAGGGATGTGAAAAGCTGTCGTAAAAGATGACAACAAACCTCCAGGAATATAATAAGGCTCCAAACCCGTCTGAAGGCAACCACTTTTCTCTCTAAATTTGTCACCATAATAATCTTCTGTTGCGTTCGTCATAATTGACTTAGTCTCTTTGTCAGACGACGTTTTGGCGGTATCTCTGGTGTCACTAATATCCATAGACGATGGTCACTTACTAATAATAATAATAAATATATTGGGACATTTCACACAACGTCACCTAGTCCCAAACTAAGTTGCATAGCACTTGTGTTATGGGTACTACACAACTGATATACTACATATATACTTTTCTTTTTTAAATAAATACATACTATAATAGATAAACACCCAGACGCTAGACGGGAATCGAACCCGTGCACCCGCAAGCGTCGGTACTTGCGTTAGCCGTCACGCCAGGAGATCGTCAAAACACTAATGTACTAAATGGACCGTTAGTCTGTCTTCTATTACACGGTAATAATAAAAAATGTAAAACAGTGTTGTGATATGAAAAAAAAAAACATTTTATGAAAGTATTTACTATACGTATGTGTATGGGCGCGTTCGCGATGAAACACGCTTGTTAGCACTCTGGTTTAATTCTGACATTTGATATAACATTCCTCCCTCTAGTTTACAACCATAACAATATAATGATGTGAATACAATAATTTACAGATTTTAATAAAATATTATTTACAAATTCATACAAAAGAAAGGCTTATAATTAACTCTGGGCAGATCACATAACGATTTCGCCTGGCTATTCGAGTGGGATTATGTCGCTTCTGGTCGACCAACATTATCCATCACCTGGTATACTTCACTGTGTGAAGTATTGGTAGGAGAGCTTAGGCGCGAGGGCTGTGAAGACGACTGAGCCTGTTCTCTTTTTCCTCTCTGCGGGGACTAGGTGGTCGAAGATACTGAATACATATGTCCAGGCGTGTTACGTACTGAGGAACGGTTCAAATCGAAAGTTGATTGTTATGTTTCCTAAATATAATGTACGCAAGTCTTTTATAATCACTTTTTCTATGCTTTTAATAATTTTCTATACTTTTAATAAGGTTGCTAAATTATTTAAATATTTTTTTTATATTTTGCATGGATATTGTCATCACAAGTATTTAATTCCAGGCTATAAATGCATCTCTATGAATACAACACACTATAACTATAAATTATCTAAAGAGCAAAAGCCGCAAACTCTACAGCGAATAGTCGATCTAAAAATAATATACGTCGTTATTTAGCTACCGTTCTACAACTGTCTTGACTTGTTTCGGTTGCGATGTGTGATGGGGTCGACAGCTGACAGCCTGTCACCGTGCATAATTAATAGTTGAGTACATATTTCCGTTATATGTTTGATTGACTACGTTAACATCAAATTATACTACTGAACTATAAACACGTTAATAAAAATCCCGGTTGCATACCAAACGTTCGCAAAAGTGCTCAGGGTCCGCTTGCCGAATTTTCCCTCTCTACATCTTACAATCTTTAGCATGGTGGTTAGTCCATTGGCACGCATTGGCCATACCAACGTAAGCGACACTCGTGCAATTTATCCACCGCAACACATCACCGTGACATGCAGTCCCTTAAGCCTATAATACAATAAGAGTGTAGCAACGGCCCATTATAACTCACACTGACCGATTCGGGTTCCTTGGAGAGAACGGACGATATATCCTCACCAGTGATTTCTATTAAAATATCCATATTAGTCGAGAAAATCTACCTAAGACGTATATACCATCGTGGAAATCATACAAATGGCCTGTAGATTAGGCTTCTAGTATTATTTTTAATTGCTTCCATGTATAGGATCATTATATTGATTAATTATTGATTTTTAATTTTAATAAGAACGGAGGGGTAGATCAAAGAAAAGATTATTTAAAAGATGATATGAACTGATGAATGAAGATGATATAAACAAAGATAATTAGCTTCTAATAAGGGCAGAAAGTAAAGTAATTTTTAATGTATCTCTACTAATCTAGGGTTACTACTTCATCTATTACAAATTAAGTATATATAACTATATAATATAAAACATAGAAAAATGAGCACCGTGTTTATGGTACTTGTTAGGCTCATGAAGCAAATCTTCAATGAGATTGGAGAGGAGTGATTGCTATGGCCCCGAAATAAGATAAGATTGTGGTACTCCGGCGTTGCAAACATCCACAGGTGATGGTAACATATTTTTATTAAGTGGACTTTCAGCCTGTTTGCTAATAAAGCTATTCAGTTATAAAATTGTGAACTATTTTTTTTTAAATTTATTATTATATATTACTTATAAATTAATTTTATTACACTTTTATAATACTAGCTAATTACATATTTTAATTCCCGCTATTGTATTTGTGATTCAATCTAGTTGAATACGACTAGAACGTAGAAAATTTAGTAACTACTAGTTCCAAAAACTAAAATACTGGAAAATAGCGAGTCACTTAGAATATGTTATTATTGAAACTGATAGTTTATAGTCCAAACTAAGGATTCAGGATCAGTTGTAAGCTAATATGAAGTCTAAAATGCATAACATAGTTAGCTACAAGGTAGATCTGTGTTCATGCCCGATAATCGTTATATACGGTCAGGCATATTTTCAGATATACATAGGACATCTATTAATTTTAAATTCCAACATATATCTTAATCTTGAATCGTCTCACAAAATACTACAAATAATTCTAAATAATTTATAAAGATTTAAAGAGTTACAAACTCCATTTACTTCAAATGAAGCATAAATTCCCAGTCAAAGTTAACTAAAGTTCTCGTAAAAAAGTTGTAACGCCTAAAAGCGAAAACTTTTTATATTTCCCTTATCATCTCCTGTCCCCTAACGCTCATTAACAATAGCGTCCATAAAATACCGACAGAATTTCAAATGCACCATTAACGAACTGTTTTTTTTTTCATCCTACCCGCATTTATTCAAATTAATTGGTTTTTTATGACCCTAACGGAAAATCTCGGCGAGTTTTTTTTTGGCAGATCTTTTCGCGTCTGGGTGTAATTTTTATTGTTAAGTGGCTGAAATTAGGCCGATCTGCATGCAAAAAGGACGGGTAGTTATTTATTACCGTATAAAAGCATGCATATAATATAAACAAATTATCAGTCCATGACGTCCCACTGGCAGGCTCAGACCTCTTTTTATATGATGCGAACAGTATATTTTAAACATTAATCTTAGGCGTACTTTTTTTGTCCGGGAAATACTGAACCTGATCAGTGCCGCGTCGCTTTTCTGGGAGCAGCTGACTCGAGTATGTTATGTACTCCGCCTTGTTCCTACGACTACGTGTCTGGCTAGCTCAATATATCTTGGGTGATCGCGGCGGCATACCCACTAAAGCTTTGGTCATCACCTATAGGTGTTTAGGGGGTGGCCGCACAATCGACTTTTGGTTATTGCTCTGAAACCGTTCTAGACGGACTGGCACAACTAATGCTTGCTACGGGAATCTAACCCATCACATCTTGGTTACGTTACAAGCGTTATTATATTTGTTGATACCATTATTTTACTTACTTTAGGATACTTAGGTCAAGATGTGGTTCTCAGAAAAATCACATTTTATTAGTGTAGCTATATTTTTACCACTTTTACTCAATGCGTACAATGAATGAAGTCAGAAATCTTATTAAGTTTTATTTTATTTATTTGGGATACACACAACTACAATAAATCACAATATAAAGATAACATAAAAATTAATAAATCAGTAAAGTTTCCACTTAAAGGTTTAACATTTTTGCACCATCCAATAGAATAATAGTAATTAATGTCATAAATAACAAATATAAAATACATTAAAAATAAAAATTAAGAAATCCAAAGCTAATACTTTAGTCATTTGCATAATTCGATTATTTTTGATTTATAATTTACAATGTTAGAGCAAAAGATGTATACACTGGTATAAAATTTATTATAATCAAGACAAGATCTACGAGTGTTTCTTGTAAGATTTTATTTTGTTGAAAGTAATGAAAAAAGTGACTCTAGTCTTGAATTTAAATGGAATAAGTACTTGACTTATAAGGAAAGGGAAATCCATGTGATTATTGAGTAATTTGAATAAAAATACTTGGTCCCTAATAGTCCTTCGTATTGATAATGAATGAATTTCAGGCAGCTGTTGACTCATACGATCGCATTTATATTTTAAGTGTTTTATAAATTTATTTTGTACGGATTCAATACTGTCTTATGAATATATTGTACTGTGGGTTCCACACTGTAAAGGTTTATTCCAAAATTGATCTCACGTGAGAATGCGTCTTGGTGCACGGACCACTGTCTCTCGACAGTCAGTACTGCCCAGTTATTGGACATGGACGTTGTCTCAGGTAATTAGTACTGTCCTTATTACGGTTGGTGCATGGAACCCTGTCTCTGACAGGCAGTACTGCCCGGTTACTGGACGTGGAACGTTGTCTGACAATTAGTACTGTCCTTATTGCGGTGGGTGCGTGGAACCCTGTCTCTGACAGGCAGTACTGCCCGGTTACTGGACGTGGAACGTTGTCTGACAATTAGTACTGTCCTTATTGCGGTGGGTGCGTGGAACCCTGTCTCTGACAGGCAGTACTGCCCGGTTACTGGACGTGGAACGTTGTCTGACAATTAGTACTGTCCTTATTGCGGTGGGTGCGTGGAACCCTGTCTCTGACAGGCAGTACTGTCCGGTTACTGGACATGGAACGTTGTCTGACAATTAGTACTGTCCTTATTGCGGTGGGTGCGTGGAACCCTGTCTCTGACAGGCAGTACTGCCCGGTTACTGGACGTGGAACGTTGTCTGACAATTAGTACTGTCCTTATTGCGGTGGGTGCGTGGAACCCTGTCTCTGACAGGCAGTACTGCCCGGTTACTGGACGTGGAACGTTGTCTGACAATTAGTACTGTCCTTATTGCGGTGGGTGCGTGGAACCCTGTCTCTGACAGGCAGTACTGCCCGGTTACTGGACGTGGAACGTTGTCTGACAATTAGTACTGTCCTTATTGCGGTGGGTGCGTGGAACCCTGTCTCTGACAGGCAGTACTGTCCGGTTACTGGACATGGAACGTTGTCTGACAATTAGTACTGTCCTTATTGCGGTGGGTGCGTGGAACCCTGTCTCTGACAGGCAGTACTGCCCGGTTACTGGACGTGGAACGTTGTCTGACAATTAGTACTGTCCTTATTGCGGTGGGTGCGTGGAACCCTGTCTCTGACAGGCAGTACTGCCCGGTTACTGGACGTGGAACGTTGTCTGACAATTAGTACTGTCCTTATTGCGGTGGGTGCGTGGAACCCTGTCTCTGACAGGCAGTACTGTCCGGTTACTGGACATGGAACGTTGTCTGACAATTAGTACTGTCCTTATTGCGGTGGGTGCGTGGAACCCTGTCTCTGACAGGCAGTACTGCCCGGTTACTGGACGTGGAACGTTGTCTGACAATTAGTACTGTCCTTATTGCGGTGGGTGCGTGGAACCCTGTCTCTGACAGGCAGTACTGTCCGGTTACTGGACATGGAACGTTGTCTGACAATTAGTACTGTCCTTATTGCGGTGGGTGCGTGGAACCCTGTCTCTGACAGGCAGTACTGCCCGGTTACTGGACGTGGAACGTTGTCTGACAATTAGTACTGTCCTTATTGCGGTGGGTGCGTGGAACCCTGTCTCTGACAGGCAGTACTGTCCGGTTACTGGACATGGAACGTTGTCTGACAATTAGTACTGTCCTTATTGCGGTGGGTGCGTGGAACCCTGTCTCTGACAGGCAGTACTGCCCGGTTACTGGACGTGGAACGTTGTCTGACAATTAGTACTGTCTTTATTGCGGTGGGTGCGTGGAACCCTGTCTCTGACAGGCAGTGCTGCCCGGTTACTGGACGTGGAACGTTGTCTGACAATTAGTACTGTCTTTATTGCGGTGGGTGCGTGGAACCCTGTCTCTGACAGGCAGTGCTGCCCGGTTACTGGACGTGGAACGTTGTCTGACAATTAGTACTGTCTTTATGTCTGTATACTGTCTCTGTCTGTCTCAGTACAGCCCTAGGTGACCGCCCTCACTTTCACATGACTAGTTCTTTAATTAAATGTATTTCATTTCTGTATTTCTATATTTCTAGATCTAACTGATTGTTCGAATGAAATAAATTTGTATATTGCCATATCTGAGTTGTCCCTCTGATGTCTGGGCCAAACCCGACACCTTCATAAAACATAATTTGTTAGTAAACAATATTCAGTATTCAGCTTATATTTATATAATAACGTTGATAAAGAAATTCACATAGCGACATTAAATAAATTTAAAATTAAATATAAATTAAAATCATGGCTATTAAAAATGGACTATTCCGACACTGAAAATTTTATTCATATTGGAAAATAATACATATTTATGCTAGCTAAAAAATCCACACCTACACATACGCACACGCACATATGTATACACACTCACGCACGTTCAAAGTTACACACGCACGCGCACAAACGCTCCCTCGCACTCACGCATAATCACTCACATTGTAAAATATATAATGTTAATTTTTTCAGAATTAGTTAATTAAAAATGAAAGAGGAAACTTGTCCCAGAGTTGTAGTTAGATCTAGTTCTTTTTTTTATTTAGATCTAGTTCTGGAGTAAGTGGAATCAATTATTTTATTTACTTTTAGTTATTTTATATACGTTTGTAGTATTTAAGTTTCCCCCTTATAATTTTTGGTACAATAAAAGCAATTTAATTTAATTTTAATTAATTTGTACTGGGCAGAAAAATTGTTTATTTTTTATCGAGTAATAAATTTAAAAAAAACCTTCCTAATTGTATGCCTTAAAGAAAATTTATTTGAAAACCGCAATTATATACCGATGTTAAGGAGAGTGTTGTCAATAAAATATTAACTGTCCACGAGATTCGTGATCGTTAAACGAAAGTGGACGAAACAAATTACTTTCACTAATTAACAGTTCATTATGAGAATCATAATGAAGAGCTTAACGAAACGATGGTTTCCTTTCCTGATAAATGTGGTTTTAAGTATTTCTTTTATAAATTATTGTATTTAGGTTAGATTCATTCGTAATGTTTTTCTCAGATTCACTAAATTACTATTTTATTATATCATTTATGTAACTTTAGTATACATAACGCGATGGTAAAACAGAAGATAGGCTGACAGCCCATTTCGAATTTAGCAGTTACCGTCGACTATGGGTGTTTGCAACGCCAGTGACATAGCGAACACACTACTATCCCATAAGGGTACAGGAACTTGAGTCACTAATGTCGGAACACAACACAAGGTTACTATGGCGGCATACTTAAGACCAAAGGTGGTCGCCATCCAGACGGACTTGGGCCCTATCACGTAGGTGGGGTGGGTTGTTTTGTCGCTGTTTACGACAAGCCGACCCCGGCCGCAGAAGTCAGTATTCTCTCTCCTCCCCTGCACGGATAGTTCACTTGTATTACAAAATAAACAGAATAATAATACCTATTATGATGTCACGCATAGTAACTGGAGAGTATTGCTTCAAATATTTTTCGTGCGAGATAATACAAGCAATCTCGGATCAAGCAAAGAGAAACCCATGCAATTAAAATAGATGTCTTTTTAATTTTTTATTGCTTAATAATAGCAGACCGGCTAACGGCCCATTAAATAGTAAGCAGTTGCTGACGCCTATTGATGTTTGCGACGCTAGGGGCACCGCGAACACGCTGCTATCCCATACCTGGGTAACTAATGCCACAAGACAAGTTTATTATGGCGGCTTATCCGTGCATTTTTATCCGTGCAGGGGCGGAGAAAGAATATTAACCTCTGTGGCCGAGGTCGGCCTGTCGTAAAAGGCGACAAAACAACCTACTCTAGCTACGTACGTGGTAGGGCCTCAAGCCCGTCTGGATGGCGACGACCTTTGGTCTTAAGTATGCCGCCATAATAACCTTGTGTTGTGTTCCGGCATTAGTGACCCAAGTTCCTGTATCCTTATGGGACAGCAGCGTGCTCGCGATGCCACTGGCATTACAAACACCTACCTATAGGCGACGGTAACTGCTAAATTCTAAGCGGCTGTCAGCCTGTCTGCTGTCCTACAGCAATAAAAAAAATATTAGACCATAATCGCCCGTCTGGGTGGTTGCCATCCAGACGAGCTTGGGGCCTGCCACGTAACTAGGCTTGTATTGTCGCCTTTTACGACAGGTGACCTTAGCAACAGGGGTTAGGATTCTTAATCCGCCGTCGCATAGAGAAAATTATTTTTTAAAGAAAAAAATATGCATATTTATCAGATATTATGAAGAATAAAATAATAAACTAGAAATACTTACCCAGGCCATCACATCGGACACTAAAAATAGCTGAATTTATCTTAAACAATAAAAACGAAAAACAAAAAAGCACTTGTTATAGTACAATCTACTTTCATCATCATCATCATCATCATCTAAGCGTTATCCCGGTTGCATCCTTAACTTTCGTTTCGGTGCCCGGGGTCCGCTTTCCGACTTTTTCTACTCCACTTCGCACGGTCTTCAGCATCCCTGGTATTGAGCCCATTGGCACGCATATCACCCCCTACGACGTCAAGCCAGCACTTTTTGGGTCTACCCCTCCTGCCGGGGCCCGGCGGAGGCGGCATGGCCAGACATTTGTTTCCCACGTAATCATCCGGTTGCCGTAAAACGTGGCCGTACCAACGGAGCCGACACTCCTGCAGTTTATCCGCAATGTCACGGACATGAAGACTGCCGCGAATGCGGGAGTTCCTAACGCGGTCCTTCCGCGTCACTCCACACATCCACCGCAGCATATTCATCTCCGTGACACGCAGCTCTTGCTTGTGACGCTCTAACACCGGCCACGCTTCACATTCGTATAAAAGGACAGGCCTAACAATCTACTTTCATCGTTTGATCTTTTATTTTTCCATCATACAAAATTGTCTATTAAATGTTACTACGCGAGAAATTAACCAGCATCTAAGTGCTCTTTAACTTTCATATAACGCGAATCGTTTACACGGTTTTTCTCTGGAAATGTTCTTTTTCTGTCATAAAGACTAAACTGTACTCAAATAAAATACAAAACGGGAAAGCGAAACGTGCGTTGGTCTAAGTTAGTTAATTAAGCGAAATTTGGTTATTATTTGTTTTTGCAAATGTTCTAAATGCTGTCACTTCTTCTAATTCCTGAAAATGCACAATTCATTAAATTATCCGTTAAGCCCTAGAAAATTTATAAAATATTTTTTTTTTTCAGGAATGTGGTGCTTAATTATTTTGTAACTGTATGCGCCGGGCGTTGAGCATGCGCCGGTCTTCTTCTTTCCGCTCCCACACCCCGCTTCCACAATCCGCTCCCGCTCCTGCACTCTGCTTCTACGCACCGCTTACCATATTATTATCCATCACTTCCCAACACACTTGATATGACAGAGAAGGTACCGTGCCGCTGGCGAGGAGCGCAGCCCGGCTCTCCCGGCAATAGTCCCCCCGCGGCACAGACCATTTCGAACCGCGTCTAGAGGCAACCGCTCCCCTCTGGCCTGACCAAAATCAACAAGGGGAGCAAGATCCCGCTTCCGATACGAACCAGTGCACGGGTTCCGAGTTGTGGGTGAGTAATCGATTCAACTAGTAACTATTGAACAATTATGAAATTTGTAGGGAATACGCGCCAAAATAATCGCGCGCCATCAATATCATTTTTCACATACTAAAATTCGTTCGTTCGCGCGTCTCTGCCAATCTGCGCTCACGCAACGCATCTCTCTCTCTCTAGCAGAGTGCGCTCTGTCACACATGACGCCACGCGCCGTCGGCAGTTAAGAAAGTTTCGCGGTCCGCTCGCAACTTATTTATACACAAAAACCTAACTTGTAGTCATAATTATTGTTTTCTTTGTGTACATTTCACTAAACATATTCTTGAAGTAATAAATGGTTCACTACTCGAATTCCAACGTTTCAATTATTCGCATCTTCCACCACACAAGCATTACAAATTGTATTTTGTGTTCTGTGTCTGACTATTGATTTTTCCCCCAGATTGCATTTAAAAAATTCACTTTGGAAACAAGTTTGGTACTGAGTAAGACCAGATATTGGATATTTAACAAAAATGGTTTTAATATGTGACTACACGCTATCATTCTAACACGAATGTCAGATTATATCACGCTATAGCTCAGTTTGTGAAAAATAAAAATATTTTTATCATAGTGCTTTGAATAAAAATAATCAGCTAAGATAATGACTACTCATATTGGGGTGTCTCAGATTCAATATTTTATTCCTAAAAATATACTAACAATAGATTTTACTTATAATTTCCACCCACCCACTATGGACATTATATTGTAAATGTCTGTAATAAATAATAATATTAATAAAATAATAAACCTTTGTGCGTCCTTTTTGCGTTATTGACTTACTGTAAGACAAGAAAACACAAGTTTTGAAACTTAGTTATTTTGATCACGACGGTATTTTCTCCCAACTGCTGTGTGAGTGAACTAGATATAGAAAATAAAATATTGGATGTGTGAAATATATAATGAATTTCTGATATCATATAAACATTTTGGATAAAAATATAATAATATCTTATCGGAGCAGGGGCGGAGAAAGAATACTGGCCTCTGCGGCTGTTGTCGGCGTGTCGTAAAAGCCGACAAAACAACCCAATCTAGCTACGTGGTAGGGCTCCAAGCCCGTCTGGATGGCGAACATCTTTGGTCTTAAATATGCTGCCAAAATAACTTAGTGTTATGTTCCGGCATTAGTGACCCATGTTCCTGTACCCTTATGAAGCAGCAGCGTGTTTGCGATGCCACTGGTGTTGCAAACACCCGCAGGCGACGGTAACTGCAAAATTCTAAGTGGGCTGTCAGCCTGTCTGCTGTCCTACAGCAACAAAAATCCACAAATATTTTGCTACTTAAACCGCAAAAAATATTCTAGACAATCATATTACCTTCAAGTAATAACGCTAACGCTCCTCCCTTGAGCTTTCCCAAGTGTATACAATGTCGATTCTTCATTACGCAAAGTTGTTTGTCGAGGACAGCACAAACATGGCGCAAGCTGAGTCCGAACGGAGGTAATTTGAGTGTCCACAAGCGTTTTTTGATATCCACCAATCATTTCCTTCTTCTTGTTTTGGGGGAGCGGATGATGGATTCGGGGTGTAATTGTTCTACTTTGTTGATCGACTTAATTAGCACTGCGAGTCACTTTTTTATAAAAAAAACTTTGTTTTGGCTAATATGAATCGGATACATCCCTCGTGTGTTTTTGTATTGTATTTCTAGGTTTATAAAGATGAAATTATGTAATTTTTTCGCTTGAAGGTAGAAGAAAGAACGGATGAAGGCTTTGGTTTATTCATTGATTTAGGAGTCAAAGACCTTATTACTCCTCTAATAACCAAAAACCACATCTATATCATCAGAACACTTGTAACAGAATAGTATTTAAAATACACTTCTGCTTATACTCAATAGCATAACTCGATAATAAGAAGGATCTTTATGAAAGTATTTCACGTCTTTATGCGTATTTTTTTCTAGATACGAAAGAAGTGTTCTCGATGCCTGATAGAATGGTCGTCGCTCTCTCTCTCTCTGTATATTTTTTTTCTCTAAACATTACTTCAGTCTTCGCTTTTAATCACTGAGAATGCCTAAAATATACGCGTAAAATGAGATGAGTGATAGTTTGTAAATTTCTTTGGAAGAGTCAAATTTAGCTTAGTGTAGGGTTGCCAACCGTCCTGTTTTCCTAGGATATGTCCTAGTTTTTGTGGTGTCCTGGGATGTCCTGGATAGTTTTTAAGTAGCATCCTGTTTTTTAATATTCAAATACTTATTATTAAATAATATTTTTAACTAACTTGTTATACTCTCCGTGCAGAGGCGGAGTAAGAATAACCTCTGTGGCTGGGGTCGACCTATCGTAAAAAGCTACATAACTCTGGATACGTGGTAGGATCACAAGCTCCTTTAGATGGCTACTATCCTTGGTTTATAAATATGCCGCCATAATAATCTTGTGTATGTCTATGGGACAGCAGCGTGTTCGCGGTGCCCCTAGCGTCACAAACATACATAGACGATAGTAACTGTTTACTATTAAGTGGGCCGTCTGCTGTTCCGCAGCAGTAAAAAAAAACTAATTCTAACTAAACCTACTTAAGTATTGCAACTCTATTACTGCGTCCTGTTTTTAAATTAAATTGTCCTGGTTTTTCCAATATCATATCTTAGTTTTTTAAATTTGGGGTTGGCAACCCTAGCTTAGTGTTCAGAATTGCGATAGAAAATTTAATAAAAAAATTATAAATAAATAAAATAAATATTTTGTGACAATTCACACAGCGCCACCTAATCCCAAACTAATTAGCATAGCACTTGTGTTATGGCTAATATACAACTGATATACTATTTAAATACTTTTTTTGTAAATAAACACATATTATACATAATCCAGACACAAGACGGGAATCGAACTCGTGACCTCCAAAAGCGTACCGGAGTGCATTATCCGTTACGCGACAGAGGTCGTCAAATAGTTTTAAAGTTAGCAGAACGTCAGCAACGATCGTCAGCTAAATTTGAGTTTTGTCATTTTCATTTTGATCTGTGTATTACATATTACATTTTTACATTTTGTTAACACTACATAAAACAAGTATGTACTTTCCATGTCACAGTTTATGTCCATAGACTTTTTATTATTTTAGGTATCATGTCAA
This sequence comes from Malacosoma neustria, assembly GCA_963693495.1. Lineage (NCBI taxonomy): Eukaryota > Metazoa > Arthropoda > Insecta > Lepidoptera > Lasiocampidae > Malacosoma > Malacosoma neustria. The sequence continues at coordinate 22,393,544 of OY856374.1, forward strand.
TATTCACGTCTTAATTACATTCACTAAATATTATATCCGGGATACACGTTCATTACATATTTTTATAAAAACAGGATATAAATAAATAGTTGGAATAGATATAATTAACTCTTGATATTTTAGAGAAAAAATTCTTTGGTCAAACACGTTAAATGTTATCACAGAAAAATATTAATGTTGGTGTAATTTATTATTTGCCCAATATGTTTTTTATAAGAATTTGCTGCAATATTTTGTAAATATAATTTTAAAAAAAGCGAGTGAAGACACTGATAACCCACATGGTGAAATAAAGTAAACCATATGAGGTTACGGGTGATCCACATGGCAATCAGAAGTTCGTAACAATAGATTACTACCAATTTTGCGGCTAAGCGTATAAATATGTAGCCGTTTAATTTTATTACATGCCTTGGGAAATAGTTGCTAAGAATAATAGAGTCCATTTCCGGGGTGATAAATATATTTCTCATACTGCTAAACCGCACGTAGCAACTGAAGAGCATCTTTGCGTTTGCCCTTTCGAGAGTAGGGCTCTAGATAGTTATCTCCATTGCTATAAAAAATAAGAGACATCTCTTTTTGTCCTCTTGCGTTTTTTGATGAGAAAAAAGCTATATAATTGAAGGGCACAAATACATTCCTAAGGACAGCCCTATGAAAACATTCAACACGATTATTTAGGTTTCCACTATCAATGAATATTTTTTGGAGTTTGCTCCTTATGAATCGATTTTCATATATAAGGCGCCCGGTATGAAAAAATGTGAAAGTAAAATCTACTAATGAATGACCTCGTTACGTTTTTGGTGCGCAAGGCAAAAATTACTTTATTTGTTACAACTTAAGGTTGATTTCACATTAAATGTTGTTTAACATATGTCTTTTCATTTGTAAGTGAAAAGAGTAATTTATTGTTTTGCTCATTTTATATAACAAATGATCGTAAGTATTAGATAATGTTTTGCAGATTTGTGACTTTATTACTAGGTGCCATAGTTGTAATTAGGTTGAACTTAAAACTGTTTTAAAACTTTTTGTATCAAGATGACGCGCGATGCACGCTCGAACGACCTTGTGTCGTCTTAGTGGTATAATTAATATTTGGAGTTTACTCCTTAGGAAACGATTTTCTTATTTTTATATAATCAACACAATAATAGTTTTTATATATGTATATTTTTATATATGTATATTGTTTTCATTAATTTGTTAATTTACCCTTTCATATGGTATTAATCGTTTTTCAGTTAAATAAACCCTTTTTGCGTATGTTTAGACAATTGTACTTAAGTAGTAAACTCTAGTCGTGCGTCGGAGCTGACACACACAGTTTTTTCTTGAAATCGACTTAATTTACTCCATTACTGGATCAATTCACTTTTATTACTAACGATTTTTTAAATTTTTAATAGATTATTAAATTAACTGGCTACCCTAATGTGAACACCGCTTTATACAACCCATTAACAGTCCAAAATTAACGCGTTTACAAACTGATTGTACAATTTTGGGATGTTTCAAATTTCAGAAATGGACCCCAACCGCGCCGCCCATATGCGTTCCGATCAATTATTAATTACGGGGCTCAGGCGTCAATTTAATATCCGCATTGCAACGTGTTAATATTTACTACACTTTGCGGACATAATTTCCGGTTTAGGAGTGATAGAAGCATAAACGCAAAACATTGTGGAAGAGACTTTAACGAGTATGACTGATTTGATAGCCTTTTTAGCCGTAAAAACGCCGAAATTATGCCACTATATCCATACTAATATTATAAATGTGAAAGTAACTCTGTCTGTTTGTATATTGTATGATTTCACGCCTAAACAGCAGAACCAATTTGGATGAATTCCAGTATAGAAATAGATTAGATCTTGGAGAAGGACATAGGCTAAAGGCTTTTTATTCCAAAAATGAAATTTGAAGGGGTTAAAATAGGAGTGAACGTAATTACGTTATGTTTTATTTTTTAATTTATATGGCAGAAAACGTTTGCCAAATCAGCTAGTAGTATGATAACATGCATGATGGTATTAAAACTTGAATTTTTTGTGACATAGTCATAAGTTAAACTTTCTAAAAGTAAGCATTAACATTCTTATTTACTATCATAATGCTCAATTACATACGAAGTCGATTTTAAATAACTAATTATATTTAAACCCAATTATTCAAAACAATAGTAAAATATATTTTATATTTTAAACAGTTAAGATTCAAGTTTTACGAATTATTTATACATGGTATTATAAAATAATCCACTTTCAAGACCACTTAAAACTTATTTCTAATAGAAAAACTTATAAAATGTTTAAAATATAATTAATCAATTGTAATTAAATAACAGAGAAACACTTTTATAGTACTTCACTTATAATTAATTCTGAATTAAGTTTTGTTCTAAAATTAAGTCTTCAATTTTTTGAGTCATATTGGTTAGGACTTTTGTAAGAGAAACTAATTAAAACAGCTCCAGTGTTTGTGAGTTTTATTTTTAAAAGACAGCTCCCTTATATACATAAAAACATATTATTGGAAGGAAAATAAGCACCTAGACCAAAATAATTTGCAATCCATACAAATATTTCATGCATGTGAATTGATTGAACAGACAAAACCGTATTAGGCCGCTGATCTATCAATTGAAGCAGTAGGGTCATTAAAATATTGACTTCGTATTTGAATTTAATATCGTATTACTTACTATTGATATCGCATTTCATTTATATTTAGGTACCATACAAAAGAAACCTTCGAAGATGATTCAAGAATACTCCAACTAGATAAAATTTTAGGAAGGTTATATATAAAAATCTTGTGTCACAATGTATGTTGCCAATAAACTCCAAAACCACTGAACCGATTTCAATAAAATTTCACATGTACCCGTATTTTGGTCTAACTTACTGGATAGGATAGTTATCATCTCAATTATTCGCTTATGTCGTGAATGTAAACAAATAAAATGTAACAATTAATTGTGTGGTATATAGAATGTGGGTCTATGGAGCGCGGGCTTTTGCCTCACTCGCTCTCACTCATGTGTGTGTCGCCCTCTATGGTTCGGACCGCTGTACCGGTGTTTTTGCAGTGCGTTGTAATAAATCAGTATTAATTAATTACTGTGGTTTTATTAAGATATTACAATTGGCGACGAGCAGTGGAACTTTTAGAACTCAGTGAAATATAAATTTAGTTAAAATAACTATTAAAAACGTTCGAAAACTGTAATAAAATAAAAGAGACGCCTTAAGTGAAGTAAGGTACAATTGACGAATCCACGAAGCGCCGCAAGAGTGAGCAAGTTACATTAATCATTCGTTCGTGCATTCCTCTCACTTCATTATTATTTACATTCACATATGTCAGAATCAGAATTTTCGAACAGTGGTGACGAAGATACATTAACCTCAAAAGAAAAACGAAGAATTTTAATAAAATCGGGAAAAAGAACTTTTATTTACAAATGTTCTAAGGAAGAATTACAACAAATATTAGATGACGAAAATATTAGTTACCTTCCTAACGCAAACATAGACAGCTTAAGGAAGCTTTTAAGTGATTTTTATAAACAAAAAGTGTTGTTACGTCAAAAGGAAACAATCAAAATTAAAAACATGTCTATAGGCAGTGAAATAAAACCATTTAACGGAGAAAAATGGGACATTTTCGCACAACAACTCGAATGTGTCTTCGAATTAAATGATATAAGTGATACCAAAAAAGTACCACTGTTGATTACAAAACTATCATCAACAGTATTTGAAACATTAACATATCTATGTGCACCTATGAAACCAATAAATTTACAATATGGGCAACTTTGCAAAATACTTAAAGATAAATATGATAAACCACTACCAACGGCCATAGAAAGAGTAGAATTTCGTAAAAGAAATCAATTGCCTGATGAAAATATACAAGACTATGTGCTGGAGCTAAGAAAATTAGCGGCAAAGTGCCAATTTAAGGATGCTGATGACCAGATAAAAGAAAAATTTATAGAAGGTGTATCTTCAAAATTGATAAAATATGAGTTGATGAAAAGTGACAAGGAAATGACTCTGGAGAAGTGTATAGAAGTGGGCCGCACAGTAGAAGCTGCATTAACACATGCTGGTGGATCAAATCATTCAAACTTAACAATGGAAAGTACATTTTTTTGGCAACAAAAATCCAAAGGAACTGGGCCAAAACAAAAACAAAACAAGTTCACCAAAATGCCTCAAAATATAAAATGTTTTTGTTGTGGAAAAAATAATCACATTAAAGCAAATTGCAATCTTGCAAAAAAATATTGTAGTGAGTGTGGGCAACAGGGACATATTTTTAGGATGTGTTTTAAAAACCGGCCAATCAACACAGTAGATTCTAAATTTACAGACAACTGTACAGATGAGCCAGAAAATGACATTAAAACTTTATTTGATGAGTGTAAAACATACAGTGTAAGCGTAAGTAGGATACCTCCACACTATTTGACAGTAAATATCAATGGTTATGATTTGTCCTTTCAGTTAGACACAGGTTCAGATGTAACAGTGATGTCTGTACATGATAAAAATATGTATTTTGACACATTAGAGTTAAAGCATTGTAATGTATTGTTTAAAAATTTTGATCAGAGTGTTACTCAACCGTTAGGTAAATTAACAAATTTATCAGTGAAATTTAATGGAATCAATAAAAAGTTAGATATTTTTGTAGTAAAAAACAATGCCCCCAGAATTATAGGCAGAGATTGGCTAAATGAATTGTGTTTATGGCCTCCAAATATAAACAAGACCTTTAATATTGGAACTAATATTATCCAAAATGTTTCAGATGCACAAAAATTAATAAAAGAACAGTTCGCAGAAGTATTCAGCCAGGGATGGGGTAACTTCAAAGGTGAAGCAATATCATTAAAGTTAAAAGAAGGTACTAAACCAAGATGTTTACCAGTAAGGAGAGTACCATTTGCACTGCGTGAAAAGGTAAATGATGAAATTAATAGATTATTGAAAAATGGTCGTATATCCCCAGTTGAATACAATGAGTGGGGCACACCAGTGGTGCCCATTATGAAGCCAGATGGTTCGGTAAGACTATGTGGTGACTATAAGCTCACAGTAAACCCGTGTTTAGAGATTGATCACTTCCCACTTCCTCATATTGATGATATATTAAATACCCTCAGACAGGGTGAATATTACTGCGAACTGGATTTAAAAGAGGCCTATCTCCAAGCACCTCTCAGCCCAGAAAGTCAAAACTGTACCACTATTGTCACAGAAGTAGGAACATTTAAATATAATTATTTACCCTATGGTGTTAGTTCTGGACCAGGAGCATTTCAACGCTTAATGGTAAAAAAACTCAATAAGATTCCAAATGTAATTGTATTCATTGACAATATTTATATTAAAGGAAAAAATTTACAAGAGACATATGAAACCTTATGTCAAGTTTTAAGTCTGTTACAGGAAAGTGAATTTAAACTAAAGCCTGAGAAATGCAAATTATTTACTACTAGTTTAGAGGTTTTTGGATTTCATGTAAACAAAAATGACATTAGTGTGTTACAAACTAACATTCAGCCATTATTGAATGCCAAATCTCCGACAAACATAACACTGCTAAAATCATTTTTAGGTAAAATTAATTATTATTCTCGTTTTTTAAAAAATATGGCCACTATAATTACTCCTCTTTATGAATGTATAAAAAAAGATAGATTTAAATGGACGTTAGAATGTGAAAATGCATTCCAATTAATAAAAAACAAAATGTCAGCTATGACTAAATTAAGACATTATGATCCTCAATTAACACTTATTTTAACATGTGATGCCTCTGAAACAGGCCTGGGCGCTGTATTATCAAATAGAGATAACAATGGAGTAGTAAAACCAATTGCCTTTGCCAGTAAAAAATTAAATGAAGTGGAACAAAAATACACAACAATTGATAAAGAGGCATATGCAATCATTTTTGGTATATCTAAATTTTATAATTACATTTATGGGCGTTTTTTTGAACTAGAAACGGATAATTCTGCATTAGTCCGAATTTTTGGCCCCACAAAAAGCATACCAAAAATGGCTGCCAAACGATTACAACACTATGCCATTTTTCTTTCTGCATTTAACTATAAAGTAAGGCACATTAAATCTTCCAAAAATCCAGCCGATTTCCTGTCTAGAACAGTAGTAACTGAACAAAAATGTAATATTAAAGAAACACATTCACTACTTATGAGTCAAAATTCTAGTTCTGTTTGTTATACTAATGAGGCTAATGTAGAATCATTAAATTGGAAAAGTATTCAAACAGAATCAAAAAAGGATGTAATATTTTCAAAAATAATAAGATACATAATTGATGGATGGCCAGATAGAAAAAAATTAGTTAAGGAAGCGTTACCTTTTTACAATAGAAAAGATGAATTGTCTCTGGATAGAGGGTGTATTTTTTGGGGTTATCGTATTTTAGTTCCACAGTCTATAAGAAAGGCAGTTTTAATGGAATTGCACAAAAGTCATTTTGGTATTGTTCGAATGAAAGAAATTGCACGATCATATTTTTGGTGGCCTAACCTAGATTCTGAAATAGACAACATAACAAAAAACTGTCTCATATGCTTACAAAATAGCAAAACACCAACACAAACACAGAAACCATGGCCTGTAGCCCCATCAGCTTGGTATAGGATACATGCAGACTTCTTAGGGCCATTTTACAATAAAATGTTTATGATAATAGTAGATAGTTATTCTAAATGGCCAGAAGTATATGAAATGACAAATATCACTAGTAACCGTACAATTGAAATTTTTAAAAATGTGTTCACTCGATTTGGTTTTCCAGTCCATTTAGTCACTGACAATGGACGCACATTCACAAGTCAAGAATTCTTAAATTTTTGTAAATTAAATCAAATCAAACATACATTTACACCACCTTATCACCCAGCCACAAATGGTGCTGCGGAGAGGTTTGTGGAAACATTTAAATCAGCTGTCACTAAAATAAAGGAAAGTGGACTAAATAATATAGCATCAGCAATTAATTTGTTTTTATTTGATTATAGAAGTACACCTCAGTGCACTACAGGGGTATCACCAGCACGTTTGATGTTAGGTAGGGAGATTAGAAATAGATTTAGCCTTTTGCGACCACCTCCTGTTTCAGAGGTAGCGCAAGAGAAGGTAGAGAAAAGAAAACAAGGAAATAGAGAAATAAAATTTGAAGTAGGTCAAAAAGTAATGGTAAAGGATTATAGGAAAGGCACCAGGTCATGGGTTCAGGGTTTGATAATAGAAGAGTCAGTACCAGGTGTAAGTTATATTATTGATGTGGAAGGATCGAAATGGAAACGCCATGTAAATCAAATGTTATCTTGTTCGCAGACTTTGGAAGCAATTAAATAACTGGTAGATGTGCCTTTCAGTTCATATTTTAAGTAATTGTAGAAAATATATAATATTACTTTATATTTTTATGTGAGTGTGGGAGAGTGTGGTATATAGAATGTGGGTCTATGGAGCGCGGGCTTTTGCCTCACTCGCTCTCACTCATGTGTGTGTCGCCCTCTATGGTTCGGACCGCTGTACCGGTGTTTTTGCAGTGCGTTGTAATAAATCAGTATTAATTAATTACTGTGGTTTTATTAAGATATTACAAATTGTTTCTTAAGCAAGTGTTTATTTACTGTTTAGTTTTATGAAGTTCTCATAGATGGCGGTGTACGTTGATTCATCGATAAAATTCTTCAATATTGTTTGACATCTAGGTTGCAAATACACCCAATAGATGGCGCTGTTCGATTTTACCGGAAGGGTTTTATTTCCTCAGTTGCGATTAGAGAAATTAAATATGGCGGCACGAAGTACGCCGGGTCAGCTAGTCATATTATTTATTTATATATCATCGCTAAATAACGAACTTCAATCTCCAGGTTAATAATTCAACGATAAATAACGGACTATGTAATAATATTTTTATTTGTAATATAAAAATACTGATATGGCTATATAATGCGAAGAGAGGACCGTCATGTAAGAAGAACGATGCTAGAAATGAGAATTGAGGGATACAAGAGGAGAGGTAGACCAAAGAAAAGATGGATGGATTGCGTTAAAGATGATACGATGAAAAATGGTGTGAAAGTTGAGATAACAGCTAACAGGAGAGTGGAAGGAGAGAACATATACCCCCGCATAGTTTAGTTAAGAGAAGAAAGAAGAGAATATATAATTCCGTCCGAGAACCAAGGTCAAACCAAACATGCTCGCAAAATATGAAACACAAGTGGCAAAGGCTAGTCATGTCAGGGTCGATGGGCAAATGTGTCTTGTAGCAGAGACCGCGTTTTGGAAAACGTAGTGTAGGACGCCTCCAGCCCGACTGAGCGATGACCTGCGTAAAGTTACCGGTCGGAGCTGGATGTTAAAAGCAAGCGACCGGGATTTCTGGCGCCAACTTGGGGAGGACTACGTCCAGCAGTAGATAATGGATGGTTAACGACGACGACGATATTTATAATTCAATAATTATAATTAACTAGTTGACGCGGCAAGCGTTGTTCTGTTCTTCTCGTTCTTCTTCTCCAAGGACTCCAATCTATGACAATACCAAAATTTATTAAAATTAGCGGTTTATGCGTGAATGCGTTACAAACAAACAAACGAAGTCACTTTCGCGTTTATAATATTAGCTAACTTAGTCAAATATTTTAAAGTATTAGACTTTTAACACAAGAATCCTAAGCTTTCAGTGGCATTAAAGGTGCATTGGAATAAAAAAAACGCACAGTCCCAAGTTGTATATCTCGGCTGGGGTCCATTTCCGCAATTATGCGAGCGGCGGCATTCTTAATTGCTCACACTAAACCACAGTATATTGAAACTATTCAGTAGTTTTCGAATTCCTTTACCCAGCCTTGGTGAGTTTTGCGCGGAACCTAAAAATAGGACGATCCCTGGTCTCAGCTTATATAATCTGCATAAATATAAATCTTAATGAAAAAATATAAATCTTATATAGTCTGCAGTTGTGCACGCATCACGGCAAAACTACCGAATATATTTCAATTAAATTTTCTAAGTTTTACTGTTTCGGTGAGTCTTAGACATTTGACCCTTCTGTAAAAACATATTGCGATATCTTTATTTAATATAAAGTTATTAAAGTTTTAAGAAACAAGTATTTTTATGAGTACTACGTGTTGAGTGATGTATGTTTTCTTACCGAGGAGAAGTGGGGCAAGCGGTGTAGCGTGCATGCGTACGAAGTCGCGGGTATTAGCTAGTTTAATATAAAAATAAATGAGAAAAAAATTAGAACGTTACCAAGAGCATGTAATACATACATACATACATATAATCACGCCTCTTTCCCATAGGGGTAGGCAGAGACCACTTCTTTCCACTTGCTACGATCCTTACATACTTGTTTTTCTATGAGAATACCGAAATTTATCAAAATTAGCGGTTTAGGGGTGAATGCGTAACAAACAAACAAACGAACTCACTTTCGCATTTATAATATTAGCCAACTTAGTCAAATACTTTAAAGTATTAGACTTTTAACACAAGAATCCTAAGCTTTCAGTGGCATTAAGAGCATGTAATAAGTACTAAAAATTGGCCTTGTCGCACAACACTTCTTTTCGACCTCATGAAAGCGAACCTCTCGTTGAAATACCTTTTAGCGAATCCCTATTCGCGGAACCTTAGTGGTCCAGACAAATTTTCCTCAATGACACTCCTGACTCTAAGGAGTCAGAGCTACTCTTCCTAGTTTATTGTTTTAGGAAAGTTATATCTATTTTCTTTTATTGATACATGGTTATCATCAACATCATCTTAGCGTTGAATTCCGGTTGCAGCACAAACTCTCGCTTCAGCACCGGGGGTCCGCTCGCATCCAACCACTGGCACGCATATAAACCCCTACGACATCAAGCCAGAACTTTTTGGGTCTACCCCTCCTGCGGGGCCCGGCGGTGGCCTCATGGCCAGACATTTATTCCCCACGTAAGTAACCGGTTGCCGTAAAACGTGGCCATACCAGCCATAGATACATGGTTATATATTTAATAAAACATCTTACTTACTTACTTGTATGAATAAATATACTGCCCTAATCCACACAGCGCCATCTAGTCCCAAAGTAAATAGCATATCACTTGAGTTGTGGCTACTAGACAACTGATATACTTTTCTTTTGTAAATAAATACATATATAAACACACAGACGCGAGACGGGAATCGAACATGTAGTCACATGCGAGCGTACTGAAGTGCATTAACCGCTGTGCCACGGAGGTCGTTCGTATAATAAACATCTTGTATTCGACTGATGGAAGCGACTTGTAAATACTGCTTACTTCATTTATACTGTAAACTAAACACGCCGCATTAATTAAATCTAGATTAAGTTTGCGTAAATACACTCGAAATAACCTCGCATATATAATTCTGTTTAAAGTGTTTCAGGGTAAACTTGTTATTATGGTCGTATAATTCGGTTTCTTTGCTTTACGTGAGGGTGAAAATTAGATGAAAATTATAGTTAAAACAATTACAGTTAATATATAATAAAAAGGTGAGTAAAAATACTTTTTTCAGTTTTCATTGTAGATGATACCTGCGTCCTTCACCGCACTACCACTAATTAAAAAAAAATAGTATTATTATTCGTCGATAGATGTCAGGAAGAGTCATTTTTCAGTTTAAATTATTCGCCGATAGATGTCAGGAAGAGTCACATTTTTGTTATTTTTCTTCCAATAAAAAAAAGCGAATAAAATGACATTTTCTAGAAATGATTCCTAGCTAGATTGATTTATCGCCCCCGAAACCCCCCGTATACTAAATTTCATGAAAATTGTTGAAGCCGATTCTGAGATTCCAATTATATAAGTATGTATATACAAGAATTGCTCGTTTAAAGATATAGGATTTGGAATAGACTTCTTAAAAACTGATCATTATCTAATCCCACTAGTCTTCTTATGCACCATACTTATACTGGTAACGAAGTAAAGCTTTTAAACTTTTCGGTCATTTAGCCTACTAAGATTATTATAGAATGTCCTGAGATTGCTTCTATAATTTTATATCATAATTATTTCTAACACTATTTCTACTGTTCGATCCTTGTAGAAAGGGTATTTAAATACCCGCCTCCTAATCTTTGTTACCTACCCTTACCCTCGATGAGGTAAATGGTAAAAAAAGGGTGGGACGAAAATAATATAAGTAGTATCGTGCAAGCTCCTAAACGTGCGGGGCGGTCGACGTTCAACCTCCCTGAAGACATAGTAACTCGCAAGCTTCTAAACGCGCAGGACGGTTGACGTTCGACCTCCTTGATAGTTACTCCAAACTCTCAACTAAACATTTAGCTGGTGCCGTGCAACAGTTCCTCCGCGAGCGGACCTGAACCGAACCGTGAACGGGTGGAATCAAGGTCATTGCGAATTTCTTTGCCCACTGCAAGGTATCCCGTCTCTCTAACCACCGCTCCTCTCTCCGTCCTCTCTCATACAGTCCACTGCTCTCGAGCTGTCCTTCTCATTCCTGTACGGTGTAATCTCGATCCGTACCGGCATCGTACATCTACTATTGTTTTTTTGTAGGACAGCGGACAGGCTGATGATCCACTTAAAAATAAACAGTTACTACATACAGTCTATGGATGTTGGCGACGCCACCGCTAACATGCTACCATCGACCTCGGTGGTGTAACGGATAACGCACTTCGGTACGCTTGCGGAGGTCACGGATTCGATTCCCGTCTTACGTCTGGGTGTTTATGTATAATAAACTGACGGACTCATAAACTGCATCAAAGTTCAGGATTACTTTGAAATGATTTTTTTTAATAAGTATGCAAACGTGAGTGCACGAACAATAAGAAGAAGGTTAAAGGAAGCGGATATCACCCCTTTTAGACCAGCAAATGGTCCAAAGTTGTCTGAACATAAATAAACCCTTGCATAAAGTTTGTGTCTCTTGTTATAACCAATTTTTTAATTAAACCAATTTTCCTTAAATTTCTGTTTTTTCTTCAAAAAAGTCTTAAGGTCCTTTCAAGTACACAAACTTAAACTTAAGGATATGACTCTACGCTGTTTTAAAGTTCACGAACCAATCTAGAGGTTTCAATTTAAATCTGTATAGAAAGTTTGCATACTTGGTTAAAATATTTATTTCAAAGTCGTCTATTACTTTGATGCAGTTTATGAGTCCGTCAGTGTATGTATTTATTTACAAAAAAAAAAGTATATAAGTAGTATATCAGTTGTCTAGGGCCCATAATACAAGTGCTTAGTTAATACTTAGTTACAGGCCCATAATACTTAGTTTGGGACTAGATGACGTTGTGTGAATTGTCACAAAATATTTATTACTAGCAGCCCGTCCCAGCTTCGCACGGGTATTTAACAAAAAATTAAAAATTAAACCCTTCTACTTTTTTTCGGTCTCGGGGAAAAACCTCTCTTGACGGGTTCCCCCGGCCCGGGGGGACCGAGGGATATAAGGGACTCCGGAAAAGATGTTCGACCATCCGACTACCCACTAAAAACCCCGCTGTTCTCCTATCGCCTACGCCCGGGCCCACGGATATATGGCCTGCCGATCTCGTGGCCCGGGCCGGCGCTGGCCCACGCTTTGTCTTAAAGCGGGCCCTTTCTAAAGTGCTGGCGCCAGGGGGTCAGGGTTTCGTCCCCCCGGCGCTCTCTTGTAACAACTCTAGGAGTTGAGGGGTCTGCGGAACAGCACGCGGCCTTCTCCCTCACGGCAATAGTGCGGGCGGCGGATCCTCACCCGAGGGGCTACCCGCGGCCGGAGATCGTTGCCCGCCCTCCGGCGCCGACGACGCGGCCTACGTTGGCGGGAGGGGAGTGCGGTGGCGGACTCCCGCTCCCGTTCCGCCGCCTCCCTTGCAGACACTACTGCCTCGCAAAAGGAGGCGACGGCCGTCCATCCAGGATCGCCCCCGACCATGGACAGAACCAGAGCCGGGAGCGACAGGTCCGTGGCCAATTCCGGACGGGACTCGCATCCCCGTCGCGTGCTAGTCAGGCGTGGGTACGACTACCAGATGACACTCGAGAAAAAGCAAAGTCGCCTGACGTCGTAGCCGGCCCAGCAAGACCAACCGACAGCGAGGATGCAATTCCCGCCCCGGGAACACTCTCTGTGCAGACGCAGTCGAAATAGGCATGGTTTCGACTACCAAATCAGGTCCCAGGGTAGAACCCGGGACCCCAATCAGTATTCGCAACCATCCCACCGGGGACCACGCCACGAACAGAGAGCTAAGTTGGAAAGGATGTAAGAGGTAGACGGAAAGAAAGGTAGGACTCTGTCGCCTCGAACGGAGAGGGGAGTGAAGCGACGGATGCTCGGGCACCTCGGGTACGCACACCCGTGCACTCCTCGGACAGAGGAGCGCCCCTGAGGGCAAACCCTTCTATTTGCGTCAGGTTACTAAAAAAATAAAATTATAAAGAAAGTTTGAATATTATTATTTCTATGAGCTTTTATTTTAATGATTTTTTTGTTATTACTTTTTATTTATTTCTCGTTATTTTTTAATAAGTATTCTAATTTTTGTAAAAACCCCAGTGACGCACGCCTACACTGCATAAGGTGCTGCCTAGCTAGCCGAACAGGGTGAGCGGCTACCACGCAACATTTTTCTAATACTTACATTTTTAAACTCGTGATATCTTTCGAATGGAATATCCGAATTGAATAATTCAAAAAGTTATATAAAGGTATTGAAACAGTTTTGAATATGAAGTAATTTATTTTGATAAGGATTAATACCAAGATCCAAATAAAGAGCCTTTTCTAGGGGCGGCATTTCAATTAAATTTTTAAAATAAAAGAACACTTATTGTGGCATAACTATAATAGTTAGACATATGCTGTCGCGACATTTTTTGTAATTAATGATGTGTTCTACAAAGTTGTAGTACATTATTTTATTCTATCATCAATAGTTTTCGCAACGCACGCGATTTAAATAATATTTTAGGTAATTTTTTTACACTTTGGGTTACATTATTAGAGTTTTAGTAAGGATCCCTAATTTTTTTGAAAATATAATATAGCCTATGTCACCCGGGGATAGTGTAGCTTCCCAACAATGAAAGAATTTTTTAAATCGGATCAGTAGTTTCGGAGCCTATTCAAAGCAAACAAACAAACAAACAATCAAATCTTTCAAATTCAAATTCAAATATTTATTTGCACATCTAAGTGTTTACAATAACATCTTACATTAAACATATGTATAGCACTTAAAACTTAGAGGGTCATCTTCTGACGCTGCAAACTAGTGGTCACAATATTAATAATTAAAAATTATTCATTATTATTAGAAAATGGACTATAATAAAAAGCAAAATAGGAAGAATGAGAATCAAAAAATTACAATACAAGAAATGATAGTAATAAAAAATATAACTCAACAAAACACAATTGTCTATTTTTCACTAAGTATTAGTTTGTCATACATATTATTTGTATTATTAAATTTTCCCAATGGTAAATTTATGTTTCAATCAAATTAATTATTCTTAACGATTAAGTTTGTATTTATGACTAGATTCCCCCCTTATTTGTTACCGTTACAGTACCATTATTTTTGCATTTTCAAAAAGTCAGAAATTGAATAATAACAATTTTCGATTAGGTAGGCTTTTAATTTTTTGCTAAATATTTTTAGTTTACTTTCCCTTTTTATCTCCTCTGGAACTTTATTATATATATTTACGGCCATATAATAGGGACTATTTCTTACCATATGAATCCTCTTTATAATAGTAGTATAGATTATTATTATTTATTATCCACGTAAGGTAATTAGAACCTGGGTCACTTATACCGGAACGTAACAAAAGGCCAGAGATGATTGACATCCAGACGGGCTTGGAGCCCGACTATCTATCTAGTTTGTACGATAGGTCGCCCTTTTTTTTTTTTTTTTTTTTTTTTTTTTTTTTTTTTTTTACACGTTTCCCCTGACGTTTTTGTCAGAGACTTTTAACTAGTTTTCAATAATCACTACCCTACATAACAAAACATATCCACACCCATTCATCAAATACATTCCTATATCCATAAAATGCAACATTTATACATATTGCGAGTGAGTTATTTGTTGTTCATGGATTATTATTATTATTTTTACTTAAATTATTTAATGCTGTGTTCATATATATTTGATTATATATATACAACATACATTTCCTGGCTATTTGTTTCTATTTACTACTTTTCGTGCTATATAATTACAGAAATCCATGAAATCAGAGCGGTGCTTATTACTCATGAGCTCTTTAATATTTTCTTTATCTATTTTAATATTTATTTTAAACTCCATACAAAGGCGTTCTCGGCCATAGATGGGACAACTAAAGATCAGATGAGGCACAGTCTCAGGCACTCCCAGCTCACAAGTGCACGAAGGGTCCCCCTTACACTTGAAGCGGTACAAGTACGCTGAGAACCCTCCGTGACCCGTAAAAATTTGGGTCTGTAGGCTTGAGATCTCCATTTGTCTTATAACTTTATACGCCCACGCTGCATCCGGGAAGAAGATTCTGGTAGTGGCTGCAGTCTTTCCTTCCACGTATCTCTGGTTCCATTGATCGATTGTTCTCATACGAATAGACCGCTTTACAAATGAAACCGGACACTTATAGTAATTTGGCTTTAAGTTATGACAAACTGCTGCTTCTTTTGCTAGTTGATCAGCTCTCTCATTCTCTCCAATGCTTGCGTGGGCTTTAACCCAATATAGAGCCACATCTTTTCCCTCTGCCAGGCATTCTTGAATATTGCGTCTCGCCTCAACTGCCAGGGGGTGAACAGTTTCCCAGTTAATTAGTGTTTGGAGGGCTGAGCGCGAATCACTATATATACCAAAACTATTGGCTGAACTCTCTAGGATTACCTCTGTAGCTCTACATATAGCCAGTAATTCAGCCTGGTAGACGGTGCAACAAGACTGCAACTTAAATTTTTGATATTTGGTTTCTGCATCATTATCCCATATAGACAATGATGCTCCTACACTATCTTCAAATTTGCTTCCGTCTGTGAAAATCCGCCATTCTTGTATTCGATTTTCGTTCACCTCGTTTTGGTCTACCAAGCATTTGAATTCCAGTTCTATATGCGAGGCAGGATGAGGAGTTTGTGCATAAGCAGTCATTTTTTCTATCTCATTGTTTCCCAACATGGACTGAGGCACCCCTCTCTTGGTTTCGTACAATATTGCCACCTCCTGAATCTTAAGATCCAAGGGGAGCAATCCTGCCAGCAGTAAAGCTGAATTGAGAGAAACAGTACGATAAGCCCTACAGATCTTTTGAGCGAAACCTCGCTGTACTGTACTCAGTTGCTTGCGCACGCCCAATTTGTTGGCAGCTGGAGCCCAGGCACTAGCTGCATACATGATGACTGGCTCGACTACTACCTCGTATATTATTCTAATAACTTCTGGGTTCAAGCCCCAGCTAAGCTTCGCAGCTCTAGCCAGTTGTTTGTAGATATTCAGTGCTTTAGTACAAACGGCAGTAACATGGGCGTTGAAGGTCATTTTGGCATCCAATATGAGACCCAAGATTTTAATTTGTTGCACCGTGGCCAAACCCACACCCCCCATACTCAGACGTGGTGTGTCATATTTATGCTTCCGCGTAATCGTCATAGCTTTAGTTTTATGTGGCGCAAATTTGAGTTTATTTCTGACACCCCATGCATTCACATAGGAGAGTGTGGCGCCGGCCCGGCACTCTATTTCTAGCGCATTATCACCGTCAAAAACAAGCACGATGTCATCAGCGAAGGCATGACAATAAGTTCTCCGTTTTTCCAGGCCCTTAAGGAGTGGATCGAGAAGAAGGTTCCAAAGAATTGGGCCACCTATTGAGCCTTGAACACAGCCCTTTGTAGTAGCTCTGGCTACTTCCTCTCCCGCGTATCTGACTCTAACATATCTTTGTTCAAGATAGCTACACAAGATTTTACGGATATTTAGAGGGCAATTTATTTCAGACAACCGGAGTTTAATCATAGGCCACCAAGCACTATCAAAAGCTCCCTCTATGTCTAGGGATACCAGTGT
This sequence comes from Malacosoma neustria, assembly GCA_963693495.1. NCBI lineage: Eukaryota > Metazoa > Arthropoda > Insecta > Lepidoptera > Lasiocampidae > Malacosoma > Malacosoma neustria. Next base: position 22,410,689 of record OY856374.1, read on the forward strand.
AATAATTTTCTTCTCCCTAAGTTTAGCACGTATGTGATTTACCAGGTCGTAGAGAGAGTCTTCCGTACTTTTGGGGCAAAAATCCATACTGCCTTTTGTTTAGCTGGGGTACAAGGTACCATTTCAGCCGATTAATAATCATCTTTTCCAGGACCTTGCCCATCACTGGCAATAGGCCTATAGGTCTGTAGGCTTTAGGTGTATTGTAATTTTCTTTTCCCGGTTTTCTTAGGACTACTACAGTCGCTTGCTTCCAGATATTAGGGAAATACCCCAGTTCCAGGCATTTATTAACCATTGAGAGACAAAGCTCTGGAGCCCGATATATCGCCTGGGCACAGATATCTGCCGTAAAACCATCTGATCCGGGAGCCTTCTTTGGATTAAAACTGGACACAGCGGTTTTAAACTCCTTTAACATAAAAGGCGGGTCATGTTTATCATGGCTACGCTCGATTAGTATTTTGGCTGATAGTCTAATTTGCTTGTGCTCTTCATCGTCATCCTTTTCATCGTCCACCGGAAAGAAAGTGTCAGCCAGTAGTATTGTTGATTCTCTGGGATCCAAAACCCTGTCCTCGCTAATCATCATTTCATCCTCTTTTCGTTTTGTTGTTCGTCCTATCACTCTATATATTCCCTGCCAGACTCCCTCCCTATCCTGTCTTCCACAAAATTCCCTCCAGCTCTTTATTTGGGCTCTCTTTGCTTCTGTTTCGTAGTTTTCTTTTGCTTTCAGATATTCAGTGATAACTTTCTGCCTTCTAACTAGCGCAGCACATCGTATTCTTAGTTTTCTAGTTACAGTCTCTCTATTTAGCTTGGCGAGCTCCTCAGACCACCATGGCAAGTTAACTTTTTTATTATTTGTTTTAATCTTTGGTATACTAAAATCGCAAGATTCTACTATAATTTCAGTGTACTTTTCTATATTTTCTTCAAGTGTGATTGTGTCTGTAACTTTGTTTATATCCTTAGCATGCATTTGATTTTGTGTAAGAAGGGCATTCATCCTTTTTCCAAATTGTTCCCAATTCGCTTTCTTACTATAGTATATTCTTGTTGTATGTTTAATAATCGATTCTCTTTCCTCTTTTACATTAATTTTAAATAATATTGTATTGTGATCCGAGCTAGTCAGGTTACGATCGACCCGCCAGCTGTCAACCAATTCCAGCATATCCGTGGCACAAGCCGTGATATCCACAAAGCTGGCGAGAATCTTATTGCCCCTAATCGTATCGAAGGTTGGAGTATCACCAACGTTGAGCACCTGCAAACCAATCTCCTCCAGCACACTTGCGAGCTCGCGACCTCTCTTATCTTCCTTTGGGCTACCCCACCATGTGCTCTTTGCGTTGGAATCTCCGCCTATTATGATCCTCTTTGTTCCCACATTACGCACTATGGTTCTCAGCTGCTCCAGGTACGGTCCAATATCCCTGTCTGGTTCAAAGTAGAATGAGACAACTACTTTGGCTCTGAAACCTCGGCCTATCTTTACGACCAAATTATTTTTGGTCGTATATTTGGAACATTTTGTAACTATTAAGTCATTATCAAAGATGATTATGGCCGCTTTGACGTTTCCAGGAGTAGTATTATCGGCCTGAAATATTCTTGCTCCATGGTAGTCTCGCATTCTACCCATATTCCCCACATATGATTCCTGCAGTAGCGCCAAAGTCATTTTTCGTTGGGTAGCCTCAATCATAAGTTCTTGGGTAGCCAATTGTTTTCTTTGCAGGTTGGCTTGGCCTACCAAATACGACTTCCGGTTCATTTGCACGCTGTAGTTACCTGGTGTGCCCTTAGCAATACGCTACAGCCCGTCTTGCCAACGTGTCCCATCGGGCTCTTATTGGGCATTCATTGCTAAATGCGTTGTGCTCAACATCTACTTTTTTCGCACGAGTACAGTTGCAGCACGTCGGTGGGGCCCGAGCCATGTACTCCACGCACGCTGACCTTATATGAGGACCTCCACAGTGGCTGCATTTGATTTGAGTTTCAGTGCAAAGCCTCTTACCATGGCCGAAAGCAAGGCATACTGAACACTGTATTAGTGGCGAACGATCTTCCACATGAAGTGTTTGCAAATCGATACGCACTATGCCTTCATCCGTCATTTGTTTCCAAACTTTGGGCGAAACCCGTAATATGATCCGTTGAGTAAGGGGGTTTCTCCCAGGTAGCTTATATGCTATAGACATTCGCATTTCTTCCTCATCCAAATTCTCAAAGATCCTCCTGTTCTGGTTCCTTAGAGCTTTAAAGATGTCTTCGTCTTTGTGGACTTTCAAAACGCCCGAAATCACAACCAGAGGGTCCTTATTCTTAATTTCTTCTACATTAAGGTATTTTTCTTGTCTTTGAATCCTTTCCTTTACCTTTTCTCTATCCGCTTCCGTACGGCATCCAACTATGATTTTTCGATCTTTAGCTTTATGAATCCTTTCAATTTCCACCCCTCCCTCGCTGGCGTTTATCGCTTGCCTCACTTTATTGAGTACTTCTTCTCCTGAATCTTCCTCATCCTTAGCAGTTATAACAAGCGAGTGCAGTGTTTCTTGAACTGGAACATTCTCAATCAATCTTCCCGCTGCAACGTTAGCATAAAACGTTTTTTCTTTCTTTATCCTATTTTGGTGTTTTTCGATTGAGGGTTTTAAAATTTCTAATTGTCTATTTGTAATTTCTAACAAAGTTGTTTGTTCTTCAAGTCTTCTCAAAACTTCTAAATTTCCTTCCTTCCATTCATCATTGGCTCTATTTGTTTCTAGTATTTCGATATGGGCTTCTTGTTCTTCCGTTTGAATCATCTTATTTTCATTTGAGACGGACACTTTATTTCCATTTTTAGTGGCTTCTGTCTCCGCCTCTTGATATAACTGATACAGCTTTTCCACTGTGCTCTCAACTTCCTTTCTTGTCTCGATCTTTATTCTGGCGCTTTTAAGAAGTAGTGTTGCCTTTTGCACACAGGCTTTTGCATCTGATAGTCTGTCCTTATGTTTAGTCAATGTATTGGGTGATAACCCCTGCCTGCTTGTAATGGATTTTATAGAAGCTTGTACCGTATCAACAGGTTGCTTGCCAGACAATTCTGTTAAAGTGGTTTTCTTTGGTGGAGTAAAGAGCGAAGCTAGTGTTTTGTTTCTTTCGCTAGGTTCCAACTTACTTGATTTCGCGAGTTTCCATTCTCCCGCGCTTTTCTTTACGTTCGTTTCCTCGGTCAAAACTCTGCCAGGATCAGTAATATCTTCCGTCGTATTTTCTGTTGATGCTCCTGGAATTGCCTTTTCTAACTTACCGGGAGTACGGAACATTTTGGGTAAAAATCGTTAATAGTAAATAACGGTATGTATAGGTACCGCTTGTCGAGCACCTGTCAATAGACACCGCTCTGAGTCAATGATAGTTTAATATTAGTTAAAATATGAAATATGTAAATAACTTAAATATAAGTTTAGTAATGACCTATATCTATACAATACTTTTCCACGGTTCTTATAAAATAATCTTAGTCTAAATATTCGGGCCACCGTAATAGCCGTAGTTAGTTCAGTAAAAGTCAACTAAAGTAAACATATAACACTAGCTTATTTTACAAATAATATAGATAAACTTAGCTTCTATCCTTGATTCAGTGCAAACGGTTTAGATAAATAGTATGTTATTATAGTTCTTTAATTTTTCAGGGACCAGCAAATGCCTCGTTTGTTTATATTGCTGCTTAAACTGGATTCTAGATAGCACGCTCACGTTAAGGGAGAAACAGGATGCAAACAGATTTAGTGCTATAATTTTAATGTTTGTGTTGTTGTAAAACTAGTTGCAGTTGTCTTGTCGCAGGTTCAGATGATTATTTCCGTAGTTCATATAAGTTCATATAAGGATAAGTCCTCCTTACATACGTCGTTTTTCATTCAATGTCGTCAAAGCTTGTATTGGAGCTGTTTGAAAAGTTTTATATTCTTTTCATATTCACTCTGTCAAAGTTTATCAGTTTTAACATATATATAAATTTATTTTATTTATTATTATTTTTTTTTTTTTTGGCCTTTTATGTAGGTAGGAACGATGTTAATGCTCTCCGCGCTCCGTGTGTTTGTTACTTTGTAGTAGCTGTCAATTAAAATTTCAAATACTTCCTTTAAATTGCTTTGTATTTAATCACTTTTACACTGATTTTATTAATGATATTTCATTACACTTTTTGGTACATAGAACTAATTTACACGTATCAATAACACTATTTTAAAGAATTTAAGAATGCAGAACACACTTAATGCAACCATACGGTTCGGATCTCTCAAAATTAATATCGATAGGTCGCCCTTGACCACAGGGAGAGAAGTAATTTAAATAAATTCCTCATGTAGTGGATAATACAAAATAAGTAATTTGTGTTCGAACAAATCGCATTTTGTACGACGAGAAAGAATCGGAAACTCATTTACCCAACACTACCCTTTTCATATTAACCTTTAAGCTAATTAAATTAAAATTTTAAGCTTAAAAAGCGGTGAACCAAGCATTTATTATTTTACCTGGTACATATTTAATCCTAGACCCAAATGTTTCCTTATCCCGAAATTAAGCGAAACCTGGACCAATAATGTGACGTCAGAAGTCATAAACCAAAAAGCGGCAACAATAATTCTCAAAAGGAATGCTCTAATAAATTTGAACGTGTAATTTGCACATACGACTACGGCACCGCAGTTTGGTATTTATTTTGCTGTATAAGTTATAAGATACAGTCTAAAATTCTATAGCAATAACATTCGATAATAAGATTGTTATTCGTATTTCTAATAAAGAATTAACCTCTTTTATTTTTTTCCAATGAAACTCAAGATAAACCATAAAAAGTATTAAGCTCAAACATGAAGCTCTTCACAAAATCAGAAAAAAAGATTATGCTAACATTTACTGTGAAATAAACTTCTGAACATTAGATTCAATAAATTACTATAATTATGTATACGAATTATATTGTTTAGTCACTCTATTTACATTAAATATACGTTTCTTGTTTATATAAATATTTGGATAGAATTCCGATATTACAAATACAAAATAAATTTAGTTAACAAAAAATAAGCAGCTTTATTCAGACTTTTTTCAGTCAATATTCAGTACAAATTTTCACGACGTGGAAGTGAAGTGGGCTGTTGAATTAATTTTACTTAGTAATGCATTTAAACCTCCGGTTCATCTACAAACTTCAGTTCTGATATACTAACTATACATCAATTTCCATCAATTACCACATGATTGCAGACAGTTAAATTAAATTCAATAAATTTAATTATTCCAATTAAAACCCGCTACCTCTTTTATCTTATCACGCTCCCAAACTCGATGGCTCTGAACCACTGACAAATGAACTGAGGCAATGTTGTTTATTAGCGTATATGTACATTTTATGTTCCTTATATCCACTTATATTACGAAGAAAGTGTTGAACTTCCAGAAAATGGTTAAAGTTTTATGGAAATATATAATCTTGGAGAATAGTTGATTAAAATATTATAGATATGCATCAACTGCTATTTGATGTGAAAATATGGGAAATAGTATTATACTCGTATGGTTTTATACGTACTAAAATATGAAACAGTAAATAATAATGTAAATAGTAATTTTAAAATAAACTTATATGTATTTGATTATAATAAGGCTTGGTTGGCCCTTTTGCGAGGCAGTCATATCCGCAAAGGAGGCGGCGGAGCGGGAGCGGGAGTCCACCACCACACTCCCCTCCCGCCTACGCAGGCCACGTCGTCGGCGCCGGAGGGCGAGCAATGACCTCCAGCCGCCATAGAAAGCGGCGGCGGGCGGCCCCTCGGGGGACGATCCGCCGCCCGCACTATTGCCGCGAGGGAGAGGGCCGCGTGCTGTTTCGGGGCCCCCCTCAACTCCTACAATACAGGAGAGTGCCGGGGGGATGAAACCCTGACCCCCTGGCGCCAACACTTCAGAAGAGGCCCGCCTTGAGACAAAGTGCGGGCCGGCGCCGGCCCGGGCCACGAGATCGGCAGGCCACATATCCGTAGGCCTGGGCGTAGGCGATAGGAGAACAGCGGGATTTTTTTAGTGGATAGTCGGATGGCTGAACATCTTCCCCGGAGTCCCACATATCCCTCGGTCCCCCCGGGTCGGGGGAACCCGTCAAGAGAGGATTTTCCCCGAGACAAAAAAAAATGGCTTTGAAAACACTCATAGGTTACGGTAACTGCTTAATTCTAAACGGGCCGTCAGCCTGTCTGTTGTTCTACAGAAATAATAAAACTGTCTGGTGCAGTCTGCCAACAGGGAGCGTTGGCGTGAGATCGTGCGGAGAGATGTGTCCGTCTCTACCATGGACGTGTATGCCTCAAAGTGACCATGACCGCTCTGTCTAGAGCGAAACCAAGGAGAATAAGATGTGAAACTACAGGGGGACAGGACGGTCTTCTAATATACTACGGATGGTCAGTAAAGGGAATTAGGGTCATGCGGTATGGGTACGTTGCCTCAACGAGCCACTGAAGGACCCATAAGAACACAATACCCTAAATGTCTCGTTGTAGAGTCGATATATATACATTTTGAATTAAAACTTAAATGCAAAATAAACCAGATCGTTTCAATCAAAGTCAAAGTAAGGGGAAGTTTGGAGGCAACTTCGGGAGATAACAGCACTTGGTAAGTTGTGGCTCCTGCAAATAGGCCTCCGAGATAACGAACTTGTTCTTACTCGAACGAGATTCTGAGTGAGAAACGTAGTTTAGACGCATTTACGGTTTGTACTTAATTATGTTTAAATTTATGTACATACAAGATATTCCCATGTGTATCGTATGTCGGTATTGTTGAGAAATGGACCACATAATAATAAGCAGTTACTGTCACCTACGGATGTTGTGACGCTAGAAGCATCGCGAACACGTTGCTGTCCATGGACGGCAACTGAAACCTGGGTCACTCATGCTGGCACACAGCATATGGAACGCACACCCAGGCAGGAGCGGAGAAAGAATACTGATCTCTGCGGCCGGGGTCGGCCTGTCGTAAAAGGCGATAAAACAACCCATCCTAGCTACGTGGTAGGGCCTCAAGCCCGCCGGGATGGCGACCACCTTTGGTCTTAAGTATGCCGCCGTAATAACTTTGTATTGTATTTCGGCATCAGTGACCCAAGTTCCTGTACCTTAATGTGAGAGCATCGTGTTCGCGATGCCACTGGCGTTACAAATACCCATAGGCGATGGTTACTGCTAAATTATAAGTGGGCCGTTAGCCTGTCTGCTGTCCTAATCAATAAAAAAATACATATCACCATACGTACTTGTCAAGATGAGTCCTTGATTCAAAAGGCCAAGCTTGACAACTAATTTCTAGATTAAGTAGATAGATTATATAAAGTGAACAAGATTGGAAAATCCTCTAAAAACAGCAAGAAGGTAAATGTAACAAAGAAAAATTGAGCTAAGTGGAGTTTTTCAGAAGTGACATAATGCCATATTATGATATGCTAATATCATCATCGATATAATGATATACTAATAAAATAATTAGACAAAAGTGCAATAAAGGAAATTTCTATAAGAGCCCCAAATTAAAAACGAGTACAGATTTTGTATTATGTGTGTGTTTAGGATACAGAACTGAAAGTTTGTGTGAAAGAAGTAACGAGAAGAAAACAGTTACAAGGATAATAACATGGAAGCATAATAATATACGAAATGCCAAAACCATTATAAATGTAGATAAAGCCTTGTTTAAATAAACATTTCCTCGTCTACCGTTTAAGTTTAATACCTCTTTGCATAATAATATACGTAAATAACTATACAATAATAAAGTATGTTTGTATATCACTTTTAACAATAATTTTAATACGTCACTTTAATAGCTCAAAAAATTTGTTTGTTAGTTTTGAAGAATCTTCATTTTTTATTGCTGTAGAACAGCAGACAGGTGTTTGCAAAGCCAGTGGCCTCGCGAGCACGCTACTATCCCATAAGAGTACAGGAACTTGGGTCACTAATGCCGGAACACAACTCAAAGTTATTATGGCGGCATACTTAAGACCAAAGGTGGTCGTCATCCAGAAGGGCTTGGGGCCTTACCACGTAGCTAGGGTGGGTTGTTTTGTCGCCTTGTACGACAGGACGACCCGGCCGCAGAGGTCAGTATTCTTTCTCCACTTCTGCACGGATTTAGATACCTTTAAATCATCGTTATCGTGTTTAAATTCAATTACATTGTGACATGGAAACAATTTACTTCGATTACATTGGTGCTTATATTATAGCATCAATGTTAGTTTCTTTACTGTCTAAAATAATACGCATTATGCTATACCCGTATAAAAGGTTTACTTTAATTTGGTTCTTAAAGGAACATCCGCCTTTCGACTTGTAAAAGGGAAATCTAAAACTCTTTCTTTTATTAGGAAGGTTTCACTGCTGGCAAGAAAAATTGACTTGGTGTCCGAAGGTTCTTATCCGTGCAGGGGTGGAGAAACTGACCTCTGCGGCCGGAGTCGGCCTGTCGTAGAAGGCGACAAAATAAACCACCCTAGCTACGTGGTAGGGCCCCCAGCCCGTCTGGATGTCAACCACTTTGGTCTTAAGTATGCCGCTATAATAATTTTGTGTTGTGTTTCGGCATTAGTGACCCAAGTTCCTGTAACCTTTGACAGCAGCGTGTTCGCGATGTCACTGCCGTTGAAAACACCCATAGGCGACAGTAATTGCTAAGTGGGCCGTCAGTTTGTCTGTTGTCCTACAGCAATAAAAAAGGTCTTTATGGATGTTTCAGTAACACGAATGAACTTGCCTCAATTCTCTAACAGATCTTGAGAGGTATTTGTGAGGTCTTATATTATCACAAGTTATCTTTTTTTTTTATTTTTTTTTTTATTGATGCACAAAACAAATTACAACCAAAGAAATTAAAAGTTTAGATATTCAACATAACAATCTAGATTGCAATTCAAAACAGGTGCATACAGAAAAATTGTAACAACAAATGCCTAAAAACCTTGTGTGTGTATATTGATACACACATAACACACATGCACTGACACATACACACACACACAAGCACGCATACACACTCACACACATATAAGTTACTATCTAATTAAATCTAATGTATCATTAACTGGTCAAATATAAATTATTTAAGAATATGTTTTACTAATTTACAATATTTATAAAAACTATTTTCAAATATATCAAGATCAGTGCTGTTACTTGCCAATTCATTATAATATCGTGCCATTCTAATAATGGGATTAAAGTATGAGATGTTGTTTTTGTGAACTTCAAGTGCAAAAAGATTAGTGCAATGTGATCTACGCGCAATATATCTGGTATTGAAAGATATTTGCGAAATTAAATCACTTGAGTATTATGTAATGTATAATTTTGTACAAGTAGACTAAATCAAAGTATTTACGACGAATAGATAAAGATTCAGTTTTGATTTGGGCTAGTCTTTGTTCATAATTAAGATTATTTCGACCTGGTTTCAAACGGTGAGTTAATACCCTGAGATATTTTTTCTGCACTCTTTCAATGCCATCGATATGAACTTTATAATATTTGTCCACTCATGAAGTTTCGTGTTAATTAGTAATTACATTTGAAGGAGCAAATTACTGTTCGTTATTGTCAATAGCGACGTGCAGTTATTTTTTATTTTTGCTAGGTTATAGACATAAACTTTTCTGCATTTTCTTTTCCAGGTTCAGTCCGATAAATATGAAATATACATCTTTTCAGCTCTTTTTTGTGCCTTTTTGGCCGTTAAGAACACTAAGAGACATTAACACGGAAATTTACGCTGCCTTTTGCTTTGTAACCATACTCAACAGGGCTCGATAATAAAATCTTTACTCGTTATCAGCTATTATAATTAGATAGTGATTATTAATAATATTAATAGCATTAGGAACCTATAATTCTAAAATTTCTAAGTATAATACATTTTTATAAAGCAAAACCACATGTCAAGCGTTGTTCAGAATAAATTAATTATTACCTGTTCGCCTGCATAATTTCACGGCTCTCAGTTTATTTAGGACTTGCTTCACGTTTTTGCGAACTTCGAGAATATTAAAAGTGCTTTGCCGCTATAAAGCAAAACGATGTTTATTGCTTTGCACTGGAATAATGTGCTTCCAAGTTGACAATATAAAGAAATGTAGAGTAATGCGTCGGCTTATTGCAAGAAGTCATTATGTGACATTTCATTATTTTGGGAAATCAGCATTTTAGTTGGAATTAGTTAGTGGTTATGTTGATTAGCCAAAGACGTAACGGCTAAAATTGGCCAGCTAGAAATTAGTGTTTTTGCATTTTGTAGAATATGTAAAAATGAGCCCATTATAGATAAAAACGTATTTAGTGACTTTTGCAGTTAATCATTTCTTGCAATAAGCTGATGAATGGAAGTCTGTGTCGGTGGTGAGGTTGGTAATGTAAGAAAATATGTGTAAAATCTTTATTTTCTAATAGTGTTTACGGTACTTTTCTCCGTACAAGGACGGAGCAAGAATACTAACCCCTGTTATTTTTGTCGGGATCAGCCCGTCATAAAAGGCGACAAAACAATCGTAGCTACGTTGTAGCACGCCAAGACCATCTGAATGGCAATCACCCTTGCTCTATAAATATGCCGTCATTATAACCTTATGTAGCGGTAATTGCTTTTAATATTGAGTGGACCGTGAGTTTGTCTGTTTATCCTCAGCAATTATATATATATATATATATATATATATATATATATATATATATATATATATATATATATATATATATATATATATATATATATATATATATATATATATATATATATATATATATATATATATATATATATATATATATATATATATATATATATATATATATATATTTAAAATAATAATTCATTAGACCAAGACGCGCAGATTATTGAATTTATATCACTGCTGGTATCGGGATTATACCTAAAACGAACGTACCAGCTACTCGTTCTCAAGGTGAATGAAAAATGTTTTATTTTGCCGTCAGTACAAAATAACTTATATGCAAATTAGATGAGAAACCGGATACGCGCATGGTGAACCTGGAATGTGGTGACTGAAGGACAAGGACATGCTGACGGCCCACTTAGAATTTAGCAGTTACCGTCGCCTATGATATAACACGCTACTGTCCCATAAAGGTACTGGAACTTAGGTCACCAATGCCGGAACACAACACAAGGTTATTATGGCGGCATACTTAAGACCAAAGGTGGTCGCTATCCAGATGGGCTTGGGGCTCTACAACGTAGAAATGTTATTCTACTTGAGTAGTATGTAGTCGAGTTAACTATTCAGTGCCATGCTTTTAATTATTTTAACGATATTTTCTCAAAACTTACGTCATAAAGACATCGTGAGCTGGAGGCTTTCCCGGAGTTGAGGATTAAAATAATTAAAATACTTGATACTAAAGTTACGAAGGTCCGCTTGGGTACTGCGTAAAAATTAACTTTTTTATTTGCCATTAAAAATGTATTTCTTAATAAAAACTTTGAGTTAAGATTAGCATTGTAGTGTCTATGGGATTTATGGTGCAAGGTTTTATTATAACTAGTGTGAATATAGTCTATTAAGTACCTAGTAGTTGCACTCGGCGGTTACACTTGGAGACCAACCTAGGGGTCCCGGTTCCAAATTTAACGATGGCATCAATCGCATGGGCAGATTTTCACCTAATGGGAAATTATTTTATAATGATTGTCATATACCAATGGAGAAAAAAAAATGTCTTGAAGAAACCATATAGAGATCACCGCTTATCTACCTTGGTCAGGCATGGTGGGTATGCTGACCGATCCCTTTAGGGGGAGCCCCGAGCTCAGGTGAAACGCTATAGGCTGTTATTTTGTTATTTATTATTATATACTTTATCGGCTACTGTGAAATGGAGTTTTTTTGTTGAAAATTATCACTGAGTCTCACAAACTGGCAAAACAGTATTTCCTCGAAAAAAAAATTTATACAGAAATAAACGATTATGATTTAATTTGATTTAATATTAGGCTTTTCAATCGAGGTAAGCAATGAATTTCATATCAGACAGCATTAACAGTGAAGGAATTATAGTGTTATAAAAATATGAAGATTGAGCAAGTACTTTTAGTTTGAGATTATTAGAAAAGTGGAAAAGAGATGGTCCAAAACAAACCCAGAATCGATTGGGACTAATAGGTTCATTGTAATGCACAATTTACTCCACCGTAAGCGCAATGCCGAAATCAATCGGATATATCGCATGCTTAATCATAAACTGACCGATTACGATTCAGGTCTAAAGTGAGATAATGTAACGGGTAGCATTGTATCGACGCCCTCTATCGGCCAAACTAAGATTTATTTCGATATCTCTTTCCCACACTGAGTTACCGCTATTTAAGTTATAAGTCAATATATGGTATAAGTAGTAAATGACAAAACGTTTTTTGCGATTTCCCAAAAAACAGGTTTTTTGAGTTAGGTCAGTTTATGATTAAGCATGCGATATGAGCTATAGGCTGACAATGTATGAAAAAATGATGAGTTACTTGTGATTTTTTCCAGTTTTTACAAAAAAACAATAATTATTACTGATTAATAATAATAGGATTACTGTAAAAGTTATAATAATCAACTGTGTAATCACTATGTCGAGCAATATAATTTGTATTATAGTAGTTATATGCGCCGGGCGTTGAGCATGCATCGCCTTCCTTCGCCACGTTCTTCCCGCTCCCACTTCCCGCTCCTACACTCTGCTTCTACGCCCCTCTTACCATGTTATCCATCCCTTACAAACACCCTTATAAAAGGGACGGATACCATGCCGCTGGCCAGGAGCGCGGCCTGGCTCTCGCGGCGATTTCCCCCCGCGGCATTGTCCAAATGTCCACTTCGAACCGCGCAAGGGGCAACCGCTGCCCCCTTGCCCAAAACCACCCTGCCTTGGCCAAAACCAAAAAAGGGGGCAAGATCCCGTAGTGCCCGCTTCCGATACGAACCAGCGCACGGAATCTCAGTGGCGAGTGATTAATCCTTTAATTTCCCGCACAACCAGTAGTTTAATTTTTTAAATTGGATAATATATACCTCTTTTTCTTCCTGCCCTTATCCCAAATTATTTAAGTGGGAAATATATATTTTAAATAAATTTATTTGTCAGCACCTGGTAGCATTACAAAGCTTTTGGTTACCCTCATCAAAATCTCTTTATGTATCTGACAGATCAACACGATAAATATACTTTTTAACACGTCTGTCAACCAAACAGACCGAAATTTATGAATAAATGTAATACTTTTATTATAAAATAGTTTTTGAAGAAGATTGTATTATTCTATGTTCCAATAAACGATAATAACGATTTATTATCGTTTGTTAATTTTTGCTTTTAACTTAAACTTAAATAAAATATGTTTTAGTCATCAAGCATTAAAATCACTAGAAATTTCTTTAAATTAATCATATTCTTATATTAAAAGTGCTGTTATTATTAAACAGCAACCGCATTCATACACACACAAACATATACAAGAAAATAACCGCCAGAAAAGTATAGTGAAAAATACAATGAAACTGTATGATATTCACAAATAAATTTTCCGGGTGTATCATTTTAACGCTCACGGAATCTGGCCGGCACTCGCATTCCATCCAAATTTCCTCCGCAGCGAGGAAAATATTTGCTAGTCACGCCTATTGAATCGCCCGCGCAATTTACTTTCATTATATGAAATAAGTGATTTTCTAGTTAGATGTGTATGTATACACCGAGTCGTATATACAAATATATTATGTATGATTAATAAACAATAAATTGTTGAATTATTGTACATAATTAGTCCATTTTTCAATTTCAAAATACAGTAACTGGCATTTTTTTTTTAATTTTGCACAAAACTACACATAATTAGAAGTACTAAGAAATCGATTTTGAAATGTTTATCTCTTACTGTGTTTCGAAATTAGACAGACGTAAGGTTTTCCACGTAAATCAATTTAAAAATAATACCAACCTCTATTAAATTGTTCTTCTATTGTAGTGCCTCATATTAGACATTACCATACTATTCAAGGATAAAAAAATCATCTAAGTCAGTTTAGAAATAAAAGGGGAGTTTAGTTGTAACTAAACTCCTTTACATTCTTACAGAACACTAAAAAGACGCAGTTTTTTATATAATTTATACAAATAAATAAAATTGGAGGGTATGTTTGTAATATTGAAATAACCGCTTTTTACTAAGTGTATATGTATACAAATAAATAAAATTGGAAGGTCTGTTTGTAATATTAAAATAACCGCTTTTTACTAAGTGTATATGGATGTATACACGGTACATATACCAAAACAACATTTTTTACCATTTTTGTCTGTCTGTCTGTCTGTTTGTTCCGGCTAATCTCTGAAACGGCTGGACCGATTTTGACGGGACTTTCACTGGCAGATAGCTGATGTAACAAGGAGTAACTTAGGCTACTTTTATTTTAGAAAAAAATTTTTTTGTTAAAAATGATAAGTATTGGAAATTAATTAACCAATTTTAGTTGACCTCAGATTTATATCATCAATCATATAAAATAGGGTTCAGCTTAGACTGGACATCTTAGGTTCGAACGCAGTTTGTGTGTTTCATTTATTTATATTTTAGGGTTTATAGGGTTTGTAATCCAAAATAAAGCATAAGATATATATCCAAAAAATGCTGCCCAAAGTCACTATTCCACGCGGACGGAGTCGCGGGCACAGCTAGTATAGAAATAAGTATAAAAAATTATCTGTCATATTTGACAGAAAAGTAAGAATATGCCAAATAGTAATAGTATACTACTTACAGCTCAATATATAAGCCACGGGTTCCATTTTTACAATGATATACACCTATGCCAGTTTTTTTTTCATCATGAGTGTAAATTATTTATACAATTGTATACTACAAAGTGAAGAAAATCTTTCACACTGGCAGTTTGTATTTTAGCTCAGAAAAAGCCTTTTCTCCTTATATTGGTTCTTCAGTAAAAAAAATCAATTATCACGTTGAATTTTACAAAAGTCAATTTATGACGGTCCAAAATCGTATTATATTTAAAACTGGTTTTATTATATTATCATTACTAAACATGTCACATACAAATGTTACAGCATCCAACCGTAAGAGATCAGCATTTTGTTTATTTCTCTAGAGAAACAGGACACGTCACTACATTCAATAATTCAACATTCACTCTGACTTATTGTTTGTCCAGAATAACATTTTTATTTTCATATGGATTCACTTTTAATGCGAGTGGTAATGATAAAAGAAAATAACATTTTGTTCCAGATAGAGTATCGAATATGTTTTAAGTTAGTATTTAGTTGTTAATTGGTTTAATGACAGACTCGATGCAGGGGCGAAGTAAGGATACTATCTAAACTCTGAGGCCCCCAAGGCGACAAAACATACTGGCCCAAGCTGGCCTGGACCGCAAGCATCCTAGGTCAATATGTATGACGCCATAATAACCTTATGTTGTGTTCCGGCATAAGTGACTCGGGTTTTAGTTTCCCTGCGTGGACGGCCGCGTCTTAGCGATGCCCCATCCATAGTTGACGGTAACGGTTGATTATCCGTGCAGGGGCGGAGAAAGAATACTAACCCTGTGGCCGGGGTCGGCCTGTCGTAAAAGGCGACAAAACAACCCACCCTAGCTACGTGGTAGGGCCACAAGCCCGTCTGGATGGCGACCACCTTTAGTCTTAAGTATGCCGCCATGTACTGTACCTTATGGGACAGCAACATGTTCGCGATGCCACTGGCATTGCAAACACCTATAGGCTGTCAGCCTGTCTGCGGTCCTACGCAATAAAAAAAACTACACACTGTTAAGTGGTCCATCAGCCTGTCTGCTGCTCTAGAGTAATAAAAAAGGCTAGACAGGGGTTCTAATCAAATAACCAAATGGCGTTTTATTTCTGCTTACAAGCTTCTCTATAATTTCCTAAATAAGCCAGTAGCAATATTCCGGACGCAATTTAGAGGAGATTCGATTTTCACTACGGCGTGTACATCTGTAAGTTTCTTTTACGTAAGGCGATCACCGAAAATGATTTGTAATATTTCACCATCCTCAACTTAACATCGTATGCTCGATATAGTCTTCTCCAGAGACACGCTGCTCAGGCCTATTGCATTCTATTCTTGACGCCTTTTGTAAGTTTATGAATAGACGATCTCGATGTAAGAAGGGACGACGATCTTCAAAAGGTATCTCGCAATGATAGCATACTATTTACACAGTGTACATTCCCCCTAACACCTCGCTAATGCTAATATTCCAAATAAGTGAGGCCGTCCCCTAACATTTACGATTTCAATACATTGAAAGCGGAGAGTGCAGATGTAAAAGGGTTCCAGGTCGATATGTCCCGGTGATAATGCCGGCGCCACTTAGACATATTTCCTGAGGGAGAACACTCGGATGCATTTGAAATTTTCATATCGAGAAATGTATTATTGGTTAAATAATATACTAATGATCCAGAAACTAGCTTGTATATAATTATATACATCTATCGTGTATGTAATAAGGATTGAAGTATGAAATTGCCGTTGTATTGTAGATACTTCGAATTGACATAAAACTTTCATGGTGTAAAATATCTGAGTGAAATATCTGTATCCATGCAGAGGCGGAGAAAGAATACTGAACTCTGTGTCCAGGGTCGTTCTATCGTGAAAGGCGACAAAACAATCCACCCTACGTGGTGGCCCCAAGCCCGTCTGGATAGCAACCACCTTTGGTCTTAAGTATGTGTATGGAACTGCTAAATTGTACGTGGGCCGTCAGCTTGTCTGCTGTACCTCAGCAATAAAAAAGGACGTTCTTCACATAAGGCTCTTATTTTGAAAAAAATGTGCCATATTCGATTTTTGACTTTTAATGCGAAAATCCAATTTATTTTTGAATATGAGTTCTGACGCGGGACTAACGCGGCAAGATTGACGCTGCGTTTGGAGAGGAGACTGCTAAGGAACGCACCGTGCGTTTTTGGTTTAAACGCTTTCGTAATGGAAACTTCGACTTGAAGAACGAACCTCATGGAAGACCGTTCGCAATTGAATAACACTGAATTGAAGGAGACAGTAGAAGCCGGCCTTAGTCAAACTGTCCAGGAATCAATGGAATAGTTTAATGTTACCCTACCTACAATATTGACTCATTTGCATCAAATCAATAAGATAAAAATATGAAAACAGGTGCCTCATGAATTCACCGATCTGCAGAAAGAAATGAGTATTAAAACTTGTGTTGCCTTGTTGGATCAGTACAAAAATGAATCCTGTAGCTGTTGTACCAGTGGCGCCGGGACGCGGCCAAGCGTGGCTCTTGCCCCGCGCCTCGCGAAGTTGAGGTAAAGCGGGCGGAGCTGCGTGACGAGGTGCCCATGGTGGAGAGGAAGGAGCGCCTCGCCACCAAAAAAAAAAAATGAAGGAATATTGGTTTGAATTGTGACATGTGATAAAAAGTGGATGACTGTAAGCGAAAAAAAAATTCAATGGCTGTACACAGGTCAAATGCAAAGCTTACCAATAAAAAGGCGAGGGTAACTGTTTGGTTGTCTTTTCATTATAATATTCTCATGTCTGGTCAAGCCTTAACAGTAGATGTTCACTGAGCTAAACTTTGAACAAAGATGGCAAAACTGACAGTGAAACAGCTCCGACTCGTGAATCGGTCTTCACCATTATTGCTCCATGATAACGCAATACATCACTCTGCACGAGAAATTGTTGTAAGCCTACAGGAGCTTCAGTTAGAAATCATACGTCATCCACCGTACTTATCAGACCTTGCTCCAATGGACTACCTTCTTTTCGTGATTTGTAAAATTTTCAAAGACATAAATGAACTTCCATTTAGATAGCAGCAGTTTATAGATGGACGTGATTGGACACGTATCACGGCGCGGAGGCGAATCCATCGAATGCCTGGTAGTGCAGGGCAAGGTTGAGGGCACCCGACCACGCGGGAGATCACCGATGAGGTGGACGGACCAAGTGAAATGCGCTGTCGCCGTTCCTCTGCACGAATGCACAAGGAGAGCGGCAATTCGCGAAGAGTGGCGTCGTATTTTAAAACAGGCTACAAAAACCTCAACGTGACGGCCACGACCACTCTGGCAAGAGTGTAACGCCATAGAAGAAGAAGAATTTATAGATAATGAGGGTAAATATTTTGTTTAAATATATGTGTTACATCTTAGAAAAAAAAGAAGTTTCAAATTTTCATTACGAATCGCCAATTTCATATTTTTAACCCCTAATATGCTTTTTAACCCCTAATACACATCCCTAAACGACTGCGCAAGACAGGCTTCAGCTAGGGACAAATGGCGCGCGGTGGTGAACCGCTGCCGGGCGTCTTGCGTGACCACGACTGCTCTGTCAAGAGTATTCGACTGAGAAGAAGAATATGTTTCTATATGTATATTTCCTTTGATATTTTAGGTTACTGCTGGACTGCGATTTAGGAAAAAATTACACATAATAACAGCCCGTGACGTCCCATTACTAGGCTTTCAGGCTTAAGCGTCACGCTTGTCCAAGGGAAATTGCGGGTTACCATGGTCTCGGTATGCAGGTTTACTCGCAACGTTTTCTTTCGCCATGACTATATGGCAATTATATTTAATGTGCATCATAAGGAAAACTGTCTCGAAATTACATGCCCTTGTAAGATTCGAAGGACCTCCAGGTTGATTTCCAAGTGGGATCGAACAAATTTCAAGGTGATCACAAAGTTTATTTTTAAACGATACCTTCAAATTATATATTTTTTTATATAAGCTACCAGTCAAAAACATTTTTTATTGTTATCAAAACAGTAATTTATCCAAGTCACTTACATATCTTTTAATATTCGACGAAACATTTTTATCAACTGCGCGATAAATTCGAGTGTACGAAACTGAAGCGTTGTAACAGCATCATAAAGTTGATGATAATAGCAAAACTAATACTAGTAAACAGCTTTTTTCTGTCAGGTGGAGATGCATAACGCACATCAATGCAGAACGGGTTGCGGGATAGTGTGCGACCCCCCGTGCATGCGCTCGTACGTCGCCTTCTTTAGGCTGGAGGACGCACGTCGATGGTATACCATCTAAAACTAACCCGGTGTTCCCGCATACGCCTTAGGTGCCGAGACTGAGGGACGCAACGAATTAGTCTTGCCGCGGCCCTGACGGGTGCCGCCCTGATTTCGCAGGCCGCAAATCCGAGGGGTTGATGAGCCCCGGTACCTTGTTTCTCACGCAGGGGTGAGCTGGATACACGAAACATCCACACATGCTCTCCCGGCCATGTGTGTGGGCTGCGGCCCTTACCCAGGGAGTCGCGCTCATGACCGATTACTACAGCGGCCGGAGCTCTGTCGCCAACCTCCGGCGACGAGTGGATCTGCGTGAGCGGAAGTGGAGCTTTGCACGCTCCCTCACTCTAAAGTGGCACATGCCTCAACCAACAATAAGTTAACAGTTGTGACACAATATGTAGACTATTTTAAATTTTGTCGACATTTCTTCGCAATTAAAACAAATTGATAATCTGGATTTTAAACATTATTTTTACAAAGCAAAGAAATACTGGAGTTTAATTAACCCTGTCGTCCAATCCTTTTATTTATGTTCCCATACATTTGACTTTTGTATTACGGGAATATTTGATACCAAACCTTTATTAAATTTAAAACAGTTAATCGCTTTTTTTAACCGGATTCGCTTCGTTATTTTGTGTCAACAGATATGACAAATGGTTTTATCCTTGGCCATGTTGGTAAAATATATTTTAGTTTAGGTTTTTAAATAACAATGAATTGCATGTTTTTACTTATAAACAGGCTGGTTATAGTGTGTCCTTCTAAATCCGGAGGCAGCTTATCTCCTGCATTTAACGTAATTTTTACATAATCGAATATGTAATATTATAATTTTTATGGAGTATTTTTTCCAGAACAAAATATTTGTTCTCCAATCAAGTAGACTGTTGTAGTAAACGTAACAGTTAATCTCTTTTATCTTGTTCATGAAGGCTGCGCAGACGCCAGAATATAAGCGATCACCATCACGACACGCTGCCGTCCCATAAGGGTAAAGGAACTTGGGTCACTAATACCGGAACACAACACAAAGCTATTATGGTGGCATAGTAAGACCAAAAGTAGTTATCATCCAGACGGGTTTGAATCCCTACCACGTAGCTAGGGTGGGTTGTTTTGTCGCATTTTACGTCGGGCCAACCCCGGTCGCAGAGTTCAATATTCTTTCTCCGCCCCTGCACGGATAAAGATTAGATTATAATATTAAAGTAAGTTAAGTTTTAATTAAGTAAGTTCTTTAAACTTAATCTTAACTTAAGAAAATGGAATGGTCGACTAAAACATTTCAATACATTTCACTGAATTCTTATATTTCCATACAATGTGGCAAGCCATCAAGCGTGGCAGATACTTTTTTATATACATTGTGTACTTAAAAAAATTGTATATTGTAAGTGATACTGGCAACGGAAATAATTTTCCTACTCTGGACCATTTGGGAAATCAGACTTGTAGCGAAATATACAGACATATTGTTTACCAAATCTCAAGGCGATATAATGCATTTTCAGAGAGAAACTTCAGAGAGAAAAGTTCCTTTTATTATTATAATATATTTCAGCCAAACAATCTGTGCTAATATTAAAAAGAAAAAATATTTGTTTGTCATTCCGTATAAACAGAAAAACTATAAATGTTTTATTTGACCAATCCATACTTAATATTATAAATGCGTCTGTCTGTGTGTTACGCACGCCTAAACTACTGAACTGCTTTAAATGAAATTTGATACATAAATAGTCTAGAGCCTGAGAAAGGACATAGGCTATTCTTTAATGCGAAAAAAGGGCTGTAAGGGGTTGAAAGTTTGTATGGAAATTACGTTATTTTTAATGCTAGAAGCTTGAATCTTATTTTTTAGGCTTTTGATTAGATATAAATAAATACAACATTCAAAGTTTGTAAAAAATTTACCCTAAAGGCGGAAAAATAGGGGATGAAAGATTTTGTACGATGACGTCGGTAAAAAGCTTTCGACCCAGAAAATAAAAATATAGAAGAAAATGCAGAGAATTACGGAGCCATTACACTGTGAAACTGAAATTAACGGAAGTAACAAACTTGTCAAGCGCCGCGCCGGGAGGCTTGGCGTGGCGCGGCGCGGCGTAGGCAGGGGAATATGCCTAAGTGTGTCTACCCGAAAGAGCAAACACGTGAGGGCAGACGACTGTGCGAGACGTATGCATAATAGGAAGTTTTATTTTTGTTTATATAGTCAAAAATAAAATTAGTATGAATAATTAGCCTAAAATGCTGCCGAAAGTAACTATTCCACGCGGACGAAGTCACGGGCATACCTAGTATTATTATATATCTAATACTTCACCACGCGGCTTAGACAAATATAGCGGGTATACCTATATATGACACACTCTGTACGATGCCGGTCACGGACCCAGATGGCACCGTACGGGAATAAGAAGGATTGCTCGAGAGCAGTGGACTGTATGGGAGAGGATTGGGAAGGAGCGGTGGCAAGAGAGACACGATGTCTTGCAACGGGCAAAGAAATTCGCACTGACCTTATTTTCACCCCTTCCCGGTTCGGTTCAGGTCGCTGAGGAACTGTTGCACGGCACCAGCGAAATCACAACACTGAACACACACACAGATTTAATGGCACGGCCAATTAGAGTAACCAGGGAGGTCGAACGTCGACCGTCCCGACCAGTTATTTATTAGTTTTTTTATATATATTGCACACGGTGCAAAAGGCGGTTATCTTATGCCAAACGTTGACACAAGAAGCCAATTTTTCGTCCCACCCTCGCTTTCACCATTATTACCTCACCGAGAGTGAGGGTAGATTACAAAAATCAGGTGGCGGGATTTCAAATACCCTTAAGCAAGGATCGAACACACTCTAATTTGGTTGTTATGTGCTGTGATCATATACATATATGTATAATGAATAATTTTTATATCTTTCAAGGATCTCTGCTTCAGTTCTCAAGAACGTTCTTGCTGCATACTTTCCGGATTTGGAATGAGCTTCTGGCTGTGATTTTTTCAGTAACAATATGAGAAAAAACTTTAATTAATATAATTTTTTGGAGGAATATTCCTAGTGTTTTTATTGTATTCTGAATTCTTTACATCCTCGTATATTTGATGTAAAATCAAAACATATACCATGAACCAACAGTTCAAATAACATTGATTTCAAAATATTTTCTTAAAATCTGATAATTACCATCTATTTGGCTGTAATTCTTAGCTGAAACTTAAACTTCCTCTTTGATGACCAGAAAACAGACCTTTAATTTCTGAATGAAGAAAGTTTTTTGTCAAAGGCTACAAAAACAAATAATACAGATCCTATCTCATACGAAATAACTTCAAAGCCCCCTGCAGAGGCTGACTCACAGTGCAACTTTTATTCATTAATCAACTCAGTTCCAAACTGAAACATAAACTCATTTTTAGTAAAAAACCACATACAGTACAAAACCACAAAATTATCATACACAAGAACTGAACAACTGTAATTCTTAAACGGGTAATACTCGTGATTTTGTAAGCTGTGACAATGTTGTAGTTTGGAATATGTTTTAATATTGTGAACTCAAGGAAGTATGTAATAAATACTATACCGTAGTACTTATTATTTCCATGGTGTAACTAATATTGTTATGGATTGTAATAATGTTTGTATATTTCTCGTTGCTTTTGATATTTTTAGCTTTTTTGTACTTCTATTCACAATACTCTGAAACGTAAATTTAATTTAATTATGATGAATTAGATTTGATAAATGTTGAAGATGCGAATAATTCCACCAATATTTTTGGAGACCGAATTATTCTCTCCTGCTAGCTGCTACACACTGTTAATGGAAGACGCTGAGGTCTAAAATACTAAAGAAAATTGTATACATGGTTTGGAACGCTTCGCATTTGATACATTTTTTTAACATCATCTCCACTAGAAATCAATTTATGTGTTACTCAGATATTATCAGTTAGATTAAATATCTAGGTTTGATTATAAACCGCTAGAAATGCGTATGTGGATAAATTAGTTTTTATTAGAGGCCACCATTTTTTTGGGCTCCTTTCTTCCTCATTTTTTTATGTTTGTTAAGAAAGGAAAGTGTCTGGAAGGTTTTGCTTTGTTACAATGCTCAATCAGACTCCAAACTAGCGTTTCGAATGCATTCGGGTAAAACACTGTAATATTAATTAGTTTACAGAGATAATGTATATAATATATATAGCATCAACACTACGAACTGACAAAGATCGAATTCTAATTAAATTGTAATATTAAACATATTTATTTCATATTTCCATGTATCCTATAACCAATTCTGTTAAGGATAAAATTTATTATAAGTATTATATAAAATATAGAGGAATATTTATTCCATTCTCGCTGCGTCTAAAAACATGTGCGTCTAAACTCAAATCTATTGATATGTGCCCGCAATCACTGTTCAGATCCTGATTTATTGAGTGAGGGAACGAATGGCACGTGAGATGAGCGCCTAGCACGCAGCCTTATGCTGAAATATACGGAGACGTAATGCGTACGGACACGCTTCTTTCTTTTGATGCATATGTATAGTTATTAATTTTAGAAATTATATGTAATGTATATGATATTTAACATTCAAAGTATTATAACCTAAATTGTTTGTTTAAAGTAATAAATATTGACTTTCATTAAACTCATAATATCGAATGGCCATTAAAATATTCTAATGACGTCATAGCTAGTAATAATATTATATTTAATTGTAGAATATGCACAACCCCATCATTATGCCCGATCATAACAATATTCGTTCGTAATATAGTTCGAATC
This sequence comes from Malacosoma neustria, assembly GCA_963693495.1. Classification (NCBI taxonomy): domain Eukaryota; kingdom Metazoa; phylum Arthropoda; class Insecta; order Lepidoptera; family Lasiocampidae; genus Malacosoma; species Malacosoma neustria. The sequence goes on from OY856374.1 coordinate 22,434,690, forward strand.
ACATAAAATAAGCTACTAACTTAAATACTTCATCAGTCGTATCATTTGTATAAAATAATGTGACATAATTAATATTGTCATATTATATTTTAATTTATTTTCGATCGCTCTAGAGCAGGGCTTCTTAAACTTTTGTCATTCACGACCCCATTTATGATTGCGAGTTTCTTGACGACCCCACACAAATATAAAAGAAAAATAAATTATTATTTTTTGATGATTTATTTATTAGGTAACAATATACATATACATATGGTGTAGAATTACGATACGCTGAACACAGAGGTAGCGCGTATTTGAGCACCACTTGTGTTTAAACGATCGTAATTCAAAAATTAAATCGATGACATAGGGTTTTTTATTATAAATTACAAAGATTATTATATATACATTAGGCTAAAAAATAAAACAGTACAACTCTTCATACAAAATAATTTATTTACAGCCGTTTAATTTTGTACAAAAAACTGGCGGCGCGAGCCGTAATTCTAGATAAACTTTAAATGTCCCAGATGCGCAAATACTACAGTTAGGCCTGCAATTAAAGTAATACAATACATAATTAGAGTAATATTCTCACAAAATAAGCAAAAATCATAGCGATAGCATTTACTATTACTGAGAAAAATAAAAATTATTGCAACAGTTCTCATTCACACAGTGAAATCACTTTCGTTTTACAGATTTTTTTGTTCTACATATCATAGAATACACAAAAAAACAATTACTATGTAACATAGCACTTGTACATTGGATCGTAAATATTCCGCAAATAAATATTTGACATTAAAATCTTAAACTATGGGTCGCGACCCCATTTGGGGTCGCGACCCATAGTTTAAGAAGCCCTGCTCTAGAGAAAGCTTTTTATAGATTTGTTTTGTGAAACATCAAATTTTAAACTCAACAATTGTATTATTTATTACAGAGTTTATAATAAATAATACAATTACAGAATTGTTATTACACTGAAATCGAATCATTAGCAAAGTAATTTTAAAAATAATATATTCGGAATATAATAATCGGAATAGTAACCATAATACACCATAACTAAAATTACTCGATACTCTTGAATCGTGCATTACATATTCATGTTCACTGAGGTGTGTTTGAATCGGAAATAATTACGTATGTTTCACTATTCAGGTAAACGTGCCTTAAGTGTAACGCGTTGCCAAATGCCAATTGACGTCTGCTCTGATAAAAATGCCATAAATTAGGTGAACAAAGAGATTTCTTTTTAATCTTTTCGCTAAATATTTGAATATATGATTATTTTGCAATTTTTCATAATACTTCTGTTATATAAAATATATGCCAATAATTTCTTCAAATAATTCAGATATCCACTAGGCCACAGACTTTAAAATTTTTGAAGAAATAGAAAGTAAAAATTATTTTATGCAATGCAAAAATCTAGTGACAATATATAGCAGAAGACATATTTTAGAAACTAATTTAATTATTTTACAGATTCGATGAACGGATAATATGTATACAAAAACCGCTTAACGGAACCTGGAAGACATCAGATATAAAAAATGCTGGGAATTGACAGTCAGAGCTAATACGTTGGCCCATAATTTATCAGAATGCACAGACTCAATTAAAATAACTAACTTATACTAATTTTGTATGTCCGTGTATTCGACAAGACCATAGATTACATTTATCCATTTGTTCATGTGTTGGCATAATTGCACCCATCGCACGGTTTCTGTGCTATTTAGGTGCGCGGGAGATCTTCTGCTGTAGGCGCTAGTATTTTTAAATCGTTTTTAGTTATTAAGTACCACTTTTAGATGTTTGTGTAGAAAAGTGGATCGAATCTCAAATCACACTCTGAGACCAAACTAAATAGGCTTGAATCCCATGGCATGAATTAATTACAAAGTTTTTCTTGACCAATCTACGTATGAAAAATATAACTACGTACTATCATGAGGAAATGTTATGCTGACGTATAACCATTGGACAAGCGTGGCAGGTATATCACTTGTTTCCTTTATAGGAGGTACGTGCTAAGTAGGGGTAGCGGTTCACGACGCTCGCTACCAGGGTTGGTCAAAAATAATACCACTAAGCGCGGGCTGCTGTCCAGCGGAGCTTACTCTGAACCGTTCGCCACAGCAGTCGTTTACCGAGTGCCAAGACGAAAGGCTGCGTGCCCGCCATATAATTGACAACCGTGAACGCTATTAAGTTTTATCATAGATCGTATTGTATTTTGTGACGTACTTCTTTTTCTGTATATGTGTATCTCTTTTCTATTATCAATACATGACAGTACAGTTCATCTCTTAGTAATTTATTTTTTAATATCTATATATATTTAAAATTAATGCGATGTTGGGAAAAGACGCTGTTAAAGCATCCACAAGTTTTATAAAGGATAAGTTTAATTTAAACTGATATTCTGAACTTAATTTATATATAATAATTAACAAAAGAAATTGTTTAAAGGAAGTTTCGATGGATAAAATATGCTTGCAAAACTCATCCCAGCAATATTAAAACAAATTAATATTTATATACCGTGGTTTTTTGCATTACAAATTGATTAATTTAATGCAGGACATTAAATTAATCTATTTGTATTTTTTTTATTAAATTATATACAAAGGTACAATTATTACAATGGTGAAAATGCACTGCACTAGTTAGAAAAACTGTGCTGCAATGACATCGCCTACTTCCGAACATATGACTTACACAAATAACAAAATAAAATAAAACCACAATGTGTATGTTTATGTGTGTTGATGTTTGTATGTATTTGTGTGTTTGTGTGTATGTGTGTGTGCATGTGAGAGAAAGAGAGAGAGAAAGATAGAGTGTGTGTGTGCTTACTATTGGATTCATCGCACTTGATTAATATTGTATAAACCTTTAGTAGCCCGCTTGGTAAACGTGAGAATCGATGATATGTGAAGGATTATAACACCGGATAGTAATAAAAACTACTTAATAAAGCATGAATAATGAGTTGCTACGTACGTATACGTTTAACCAATAAATTTATTTTAAAAGTAAAAAGAATTATTAGTATTTTAGTTAAGAGTAAGTAAATACTCTCGTTTTTGACGGTGAGTGTCAGAGTAAAATCAAAATGATTCAAAATTTATTTCATTTTTTTTACCTTTTTATATCACGAATCAACGAGAATGGCACGCAAAAATTTTGCCTTGTGATTATTATACTCATTAGAAGGATTTTTTTTAATACAATTGGTTCATCTCGGCTGCATCCGAAGGTACTTAGAGCAGGAAGGTAGATTTTAGAGCCTGACACGGTCAAAGTTTTTTACGCTATACGTATCTGCACTGCTTATTGACACTTTAACCCTAAAAAATCAACCTGCATCCTTCCTTTAATATTTGTGAACTAGCTAAAAGGAGTAATTCATTTGACGCCTTTTTCAACTTTGAAAATTTATCATATGAAGTTGATTATATTTTTTTATTTTGTAAATTTCCTATATTTTTTTTTAATATATAGTGCCAAACTAAGTTGCATAGCACTTGTGTTATGGGTACTAGACCACTGATATACTACATACTGTATATACATCATTTTTTTTGTAAATAAATACATATTATATATAAACACCCAGACACGAGACGGGAACCGAACCCATGACCTTCAGCACGTGCGTTAGCCGTTACGCCATTAGGTCGTCAAAATACCTTATATATATATTTTTTTTATAAACACAATACCAAAATATTATATATATATTAAATTTTTTTTAATATTCTAAAAAATATTAAAAATCGTCTTCCATCAGGAGCTAGTCCTTGCAGTTTCAAACTACTGTTAGTCTAGAAAATAGAGTAAGGAACCTCCTCACAATACGACCGTATCCAATAAAGCCTTCTGTATCCGACCCTTCAGCTAGGGATCAAACGAGAGCCTTTCAAGGTGTCGGTCAAGGAAGTATTATGGTTATTATATTGGGAGGAACGTGTCACTAATAAAATAAAAATTTAATAAATTAAATACATTTTCCTACAGGTAAAACTACTTCTATATGATAATATAATACAACTAGCTGTGCCCGCGACTCCGTCCGCGTGGAATAGTGACTTTGGGCAGCATTTTTTGGATAAATCATATGGTTTATTTTGGATTACAAACCTTATAAACCCTAAAATATAAATGAAATATGCAAACAGTCAGTATTATCGAATGCAACTGGTACGCCATGCTCCTCCGGAATATGTACGTTCGAACCTACTAAGTCCAGCCTAAGCTCCTATTTCATATGATTGATGATATAAATCTGAGGTTAACTTACATTGGAAATTCAACCTACATTGTCCAGCCTAAGCTGAACCCTATTTCATATGATTGATGACATAAATCTGGGGTTAACTTACATTGGAAATTCAACCTATATTGTCCAGCCTAAGCTGAACCCTATTTCATATGATTGATGACATAAATCTGAGGTTAACTTACATTGGAAATTCAACCTACATTGTCCAGCCTAAGCTGAACCCTATTTCATATGATTGATGATATAAATCTGAGGTTAACTTACATTAGAAATTCAACCTACATTGTCCAGCCTAAGCTGAACCCTATTTCATATGATTGATGATATAAATCTGAGGTTAACTTACATTGGAAATTCAACCTATATTGTCCAGCCTAAGCTGAACCCTATTTCATATGATTGATGATATAAATCTGAGGTTAACTTACATTGGAAATTCAACCTACATTGTCCAGCCTAAGCTGAACCCTATTTCATATGATTGATGACATAAATCTGGGGTTAACTTACATTGGAAATTCAACCTATATTGTCCAGCCTAAGCTGAACCCTATTTCATATGATTGATGACATAAATCTGAGGTTAACTTACATTGGAAATTCAACCTACATTGTCCAGCCTAAGCTGAACCCTATTTCATATGATTGATGATATAAATCTGAGGTTAACTTACATTGGAAATTCAACCTACATTGTCCAGCCTAAGCTGAACCCTATTTCATATGATTGATGATATAAATCTGAGGTTAACTTACATTGGAAATTCAACCTATATTGTCCAGCCTAAGCTGAACCCTATTTCATATGATTGATGATATAAATCTGAGGTTAACTTACATTGGAAATTCAACCTACATTGTCCAGCCTAAGCTGAACCCTATTTCATATGATTGATGACATAAATCTGGGGTTAACTTACATTGGAAATTCAACCTATATTGTCCAGCCTAAGCTGAACCCTATTTCATATGATTGATGACATAAATCTGAGGTTAACTTACATTGGAAATTCAACCTACTTTGTCCAGCCTAAGCTGAACCCTTTTTCATATGATTGATGATATAAATCTGAGGTCCACTTAAATTGAATAACAACCTACAAAGTCCAGCCTGAGCTAAACCCTATTTCATATGATTGATGACATAAATCTGGGGTTAACTTACATTGGAAATTCAACCTATATTGTCCAGCCTAAGCTGAACCCTATTTCATATGATTGATGACATAAATCTGGGGTTAACTTATATTGGAAATTCAACCTACATTGTCCAGCCTAAGCTGAACCCTATTTCATATGATTGATGACATAAATCTGGGGTTAACTTACATTGGAAATTCAACCTATATTGTCCAGCCTAAGCTGAACCCTATTTCATATGATTGATGACATAAATCTGAGGTTAACTTACATTGGAAATTCAACCTACTTTGTCCAGCCTAAGCTGAACCCTTTTTCATATGATTGATGATATAAATCTGAGGTCCACTTAAATTGAATAACAACCTACAAAGTCCAGCCTGAGCTAAACCCTATTTCATATGGTTGATGATATAAATCGGAGTTCAAGTTAAATTGATGCATAAAAAATCCGAAACTGATCATTTTTAGCTAATACTATTTTTTTTAAATAAGTAGCCTAAGTTACTGCTTGTTACATCATCTATCTGCCAGTGAAAATACCGTTAAAATCGGTACAGCCATTTCAGAGATTAGCTGAAACAAACAGACAGAAAATTTAAAAAAATGTTGGATTGGTATATGTACCGTGTATACGTCCGAATGCACTTAGTAAAAAGCGGTTATTTTAATATTACAAACAGACCCTCCAATTTTATTTATTTGTATAGATTAAATTACACGCACTGTAAGAAAATTACTCCGCATAATGTTATGCAAATCTTCTTCTTCTTGGCCTTACCCTCTATCGATCTTTTCTCTCATTCTAAACAAATGTAACTTCTTATTAGGGTACAAATACGATAATTACTTCCCCGCGAGATTAAAAACACTTTCTCGAATCGTATTGAATGAAGATCGTATGAAGCCCTGTTCAATCAATTGAGGCGGCTAAGTTACATCGGAACTCGCTTATTCTATTACACTAATGCGAAGTCGAGGCAATCGTCCATACAGAGTAGACAGACACAATCCCGGCTTTGCGTGACGGGAGTGAAAATGCAATCTCAGAGTAACTAAAAAGTTTTCAAGAAAACGATCGTTGAGCGCCGCTTGAGCCCTCTTTTGAGACACATTGTCGCTGTAGGATGGCGAAAACTAAAATAATATTATATCTACTCAGTGTTTTTTTGTATTGAGTAATTAATAGCTGTATTTAATCAAAAATTATAACATAAAGTTCTGAAGGATTAAATGTAAAACTTGGCAAATTTCAATATTTATATGGGAGTTGATGAACAACGACTTATCATATTAACTGGTATATAATATATTTTTAAGACTTCATAAAAAAAACTTATACAAGATATATATGCTTGAGCAAAAGATTTGTAACCCTTTTGAGTATTTCGAATCTTATCCTTAGTCAATAAAAGCGGTTATTCAATACGTGTAGCGAGGTTGTATCACAATTAGTTACGAGAATATTTACCTACCACAACCATCGTATGCACAAAGTAAACAGTAATCATATTACTTAAACTAAAAAGTGAAAAAAAACGATAGAAAATTTTACATTTGTAATTTTAATATAACAGTTGTTAGATAATGTTTTGTCTATTTTCCTGTAACATATTTTCTATTACGCAAGTTATTCAATACTTGCTTCTTAATTTGTCCGTTATTCTGCACAACAGTGTATATTATACGTAAAGTCACCCCGCTACTGTTTACTGACGACTTTCAGTGGGAAAGCTTTCACATTGGTTCAAACCTTTTTGTTTGCCACCTCGCATGATCCCCGATTTAATGTTATGTATTCAATACGACCCTGTGTGTATATGATAATCTTACTCAAATGAAGGAATCTGAGGTTTATACAAAATAATATATTATTTAATTTATGTGTATCTTATTTTTTTACGAATGTCCATTCTTTTCTTATTGGTACCCGCTGTTTAATAATGGAAACGGCTCTAACGTATTTCGTTTTGGGGTTTGAGGGAGGGATGTCGGATGTTAGTCGCTCCTGTAACGAAAGAAGAGTCACCTAGATGCATTTATTTCATCCTGAACTTATTATATTATACTATATTGTACTCATTTGTATCGATGTCTAAGTGCCCTAATTCTTAGCAGTTTCCAGGTGCCAACTTTTTGATCGTCAATCACATCTCTACATTTGTATGTTTTTAATTGAATCAAGCATAAACACGCCTAGTCGATCTCTAATAAAAAACGGAAATAATTGCCTAAAGTATTTTCAAAGTTTCAAAGAAAGGTGTATATAGTCCCGCAGCCCTTGATAATAATACAATAGAACAGGTAAATTCATTTAAATGTTTGGGAAGTTTAATTACAAGTGACTCCAGATGTGCACCTGATATTATAGCGAGAATAGCAATGGCGAAAAAACATTTACCAACAAGAGATATCTAATAAGCGCGAAAATATCAAAGCGTATTTGCAAAGAATTAATAAAGGTGTACATCTGGAGCATTGTATTATATGGGTGTGAGACGTAAACCTAGCACAAAGTGACAGGGAAAGGCTAGAAGCATTTAAGATGTGGTGTTAGAGAAGAAAGCTGAGGATAAGCTGGGTGGAGAAAAAGACCAACAAGGAAGAACTGGACATGGCGAAAGAGAAAAGTAACATTTTGATAATTATTGAGGACAAAAGAAGACAGATGTTGGGGCATTTGATACGACACGAAAATCTAATCAAAGCCATCATAGAGAGAAAATTGAAGGAAAGCAGCAGAGAGGGAGACTAAGAAGGACATTTATGAAGCAAGTAAAGGAAATATTGGATGTCGTGTCGCTCTTGAATAAATGATGATTATGAAGGTGTTTTTAGCAGTCTCATTTTAGTGCAATGTTTATAAATATATTGCTAAAATATTAGATTTCGGAAATGTTATGATTAAATAGAAAGTAACGCAGTCTTCCCAAGTATACAACCGTCCCTTGGACGTCTATGCTACAGCATTGATACAAAGAGTGCGAAGTACATAAATATAACTTTACAAGAACAATTCACAGAGCCCTCTAGTAAAATTAAGCAGCAAACATATGCTGTAAATGTTATGAATTTATCAATATAACAGGCTCAATCCTAGAGCTTAAAACATTAAAAACTTTAAAATTATATTAGTTTATTCAGCGCTTCATTCAAGAGATTTCAACACAGCGGCAGTTTATGGTTTGCAAAGAATACAATTATCTTCCAACTCTCATAAAAACCAAAATAACTGCAAAATAAAACAGCCGGTAAAACTAGTCGTAACCGTAAAATATAATTGTAAATCATAAAACTATGAAAACAATTATTTTAGTCATCCTAAACGCAGACTTTAATGTGTTTTTCAGGTAAAATATATTATAAGCGATAGGCTGACCGCTTAAGGTCCCTTAGGTTTAAGGTTATTATTCAGGAATAATAATTATTACCAAAACTATTATTAAAAAAATTAAGTTAGAATATCGTTAGATTATTGATGTGAACAATAAATCCTCTTCTACTCCATGTAAAATTCCTTCCTGCAATTTCCTCCGTGCAGGGGCAGATTAAGAATATAAATTCGGGGTCGTTCTGTCGTAAAAGGCGACAAAATACCTAGCTACGTGGTAGGGCCCAAAGCCCGTTTGTATGATAACCACCCTTCGTTTTAAATATGCCGGTATAATAACCTTCTCTTGTGTTCTAGCATTAGTGACCAAGGTTAATGTAACTGTATGGGACAGCAGCGTGTTCGCGGTGCCCCTAGCGGGTCATCAGCCTCTCTACTGTTCCTCAGCAATAATTTAAAAAAACTCCCACACCGTAAGAATGCGTCAACTGCGGCATGGGGCGGCCTGTTGTAAAATGGGACAATACAACCCTAACTAAATGATAGGGCTCCAAGCCACCCCTTTCCAAATATAACGCCATGATAACTTTGTGTTGTGTTCCGACATGGGTTACCAAGTTACTCCCCTTATGTGGGCTGCAGCAGAGGTGTATATGGCAATCCTAACTTTCACAGGAACAGTAATTGCAATAAAAAAACAGTACAAGCATATTATGTGTTGATTATTCGTGAGCATTCTATCCGTGCAGGGGCGGAGAAAGAATACTAACCTCTGTGGCCGGGGTCGGCCTGTCGTAAGAGGCGACAAAACAACCCACCCTAGCTATGTGGTAGGGCCTCAAGCCCATCTGGATGGCGATCGCCTTTGGTCTTAAGTATGCCGCCATAATAACCTTGAGTTGTGTTCCGGCTTATGCGACAGCAGCGTGTTCGCGATGCCACTAGCATTAAAAACACCTATAGGCGACGGTAACTGCTAAATTCTAAGCGGACCGTCAGCCTGTTTGCTATCCTACAGCAATAAAAAAAAATAAAAGAGCATTCAAACTTAGCCATTAAAGAACAACCTAACCTTAATTATATCATACTTATATTTGCGACCCTGGTAAGCACAGTAGCGACTCTAACTTGTTTTAACTCGTATTCAGGATTAGCTCAATTCAGTTTTGATAATAGTAACTATAACCTAACCCCGCAACTCGTAAAAAAACCTTCTTAAGGAGCTTCCTCGTCTGTTATACAAACTGGCAGCTAAGGTTAACATTTACCACAAATATCTTAGTAGTATATGTAGTATAACGTATAATAAACAGTAAATAAAAAATATTATCATATAATACAAAAGCCAGGTAAAATCACAATGATTTTATTATAATACTAAACGATTCAAGAAAATTCAAAGCATCCGAGCGTTTAATTTGGGATGCCTCATTTGTCGCCATTTTCACGAAACACGGAAATACTCAAATACAACGGCGCAATTTAAATAATCATTAAATTAACTCTTACAGTAATAAGAGATGTCGCCTTAAGGAAAACAAGGCTGAGCACATACTATCGACTTCTTCGTGCGACTTTCTACGCGAAGGTTTCGAAATATCAAACATATTTATTTCTTTTAGCCGTGCAGTCGGCCTGTCGTGAAAGGTGACAAAACAACCAATCCTAGCTACGTGGAAGCGCCCCAAGTCCGTCTGGATGGCGATCACCTTTGTTCTTAAGTATGCCGCTATAATAACTTTGTGTTGTGTTTCGGCATTAATAACCAAAGTTCTTGTACTTGTGTTGCAAACACCCATAGGCGACGGTAACTACTAAATTATAAGTAGGCCTGTCTTTTGTCAGCAATAAAAAAAAATTTATAGTAAAAATCACATTTTTTAATTGCTAAAAGACAGACCGACACTCTACTTAACAATAAACAGTTTCTGTCGCCTATAGATGTTTACGACGCTAGATGCACCGCAAATACGCTGCTGTCCCATCAGGGTACAGGAAGCTAGGGCACTAATGCCGGAACACAACACAGGGTTATTATGGTGGCATACTTATAGACAAAGGTGGTTGCCATCCAGAGGTGTTTGGGACCCTACCACGTAGCTTGGATTGTTTTTTCGCCTTTTACGATAGGCCGACCCCGGCCGCAGAGGTTATTATTCTTTCTCCGCCCCTGCACGGCGAGACGGAGACGGAGTATCTATATATACCTATCAAAAAGACACATCCACGTTTGATTCTTTCTAAACATTAAAGATAGACATTTTTATGTTTCTAAACCAGTAATCAAACTCTTTTTTTTTCAATCTAAGAGTGGTATATTATATTTATTATCACCGTTGATTGTGGTTATTTGTGAAGTTATTTGTGTAGTTAGTGAATATTTCAACCATATATGAACCCGATAAATCTTATCGAGCAATACGTTATAGCCAAATCACTCTGATGCTGTCAAGCCCACTGTCTTATGTACAAAAACTAGTAGCTCTTTGAGGTTTAAGTTTTCAGATAATTGGCACGTGTAACGATAAGCAAAGTATTACGTCTATTGATGACATTCTATGTAATATTAAGATATCATAAAAAGAGCTATTTAGGCTGGTTTTAGAATCACGCTGACCGTCAGCGCTGACAGCCGAAACGTATGAACTTTGAAGAAGCGTTTTCGAATAACGCGTAGCCATCAGCGGTCATCGAATGATCAGCGGCCATAAGCGTCGCGCATTGGCTCCGTGTAGCCGTCGGCGCTGACCGCCTCACGCAAGCCTCTGCCTTCAGTAAGCGTTTTAGTGTCGAACCGAGCGGACGCCTTCAGCGTGTACAGTCATGTCGAATCGCGCTGTGGACACAAGTAGAGTGATCGACGAAGTACGCCTGAGAAAGCAATTGTGAGAATTCATTGAAAGTTCTAATTGACATTTGATAGTAATTAAAGAATTTTATTTCGTCAGTCCTCAGTGCCGTATAACATGATAAATTCTCCTGCGACAGCTCAATCAATGAACATGAAATCTTCGTCGTTGTTTTGTCTTCCTTTTTTTGTAGGTAGTACAAAGCAGCACTTTATTAATGTACTTTGCGTTTTTGTGCGTCTGTACTCCGCAGTGATCAGCAAGCTACTAAAACATCTCGCTGAACCTCACCGTTAACAGTCAGCGTGATTCTAAAACAAGTCTTAGGGAGTAAACAAGTTGTTTCTCTTCCATGACTCATTCAGAGTCATTGTATTATTTTTCAGAAAAAACACTCTTCCAGTATTACGTCGTAACCTCACGAATAAGGTGGTGCTGAGGTTTGACTTTAATTCATTTCTCTACAAAGCTTGACTGGACGACTAGTATATTTCCTCAAATATATCATGATTGAAACATATATTCAATAAAACTCCAGTTTTGAATACAATTAAAAGTTAATTAAAAAATACCAATCCAGTTTGTCGCACAGTCGCGATAAACTTTACGCAGACTCTAACAAAAGCCGTGGTTGGGCGCTGTAAATGGATTTTCTGAAATATGAAACCCGTTTGTTAGAGATTACTCCGCATCTGAACACTTGTTTCCTTTATGTTTTTAAAGTGTATACCATATCAGCATATAAAATGTTTTACGTTTGACTTCACTTTTTTGATATCTTTTGGCCATAGATAAAAAACTTAGTAGTTAGTTTTAGTTTTTATATTTTATTGTATGAGAATTTTTGTATTTTTATTTACCAGTCGAATATAAAAGTTAATAACTGGTTATTTTAATGTTTGATTGATATATCAATCAAACTTCAAAAAATAAAAATTAAACTTTTAGCATAACTTAAATTTTCTTTAGCATATTTAATTCTTGATGAAGATTACTAACAATATATTTAATTGGGCTATAAAAATCCTAAAAGTGTTTTTTTTTAAGAATATGCCTGTAAAATCAAGAATATGGGATTTAGTAGTCGATGATATGCGCAGGAAGGAAACAATGTGAGATCTAAAAAAAGATTTACACTTCCACAATATTTTTCAAACATGTAAGGTAATTACGTAATTAGTAATTATACTCGTATGTTAAAAAAGAGCAATTACTCATGTTTTTAAATTGTTTACATGAACTAAGCAAAGTACCTTCAGAGCTTATTACCAACATATAATTTACAACATATAATTTAATGTATATACAAATAATTTGCCATTCGTGAAGATTGAAATCATGGACACAAATGTACCAGGCCAAGGCAGTCAAGTCATTAAGAAAAAAAATATTGTAAAAAGTTTTTATGTTAGGAAAATTCAAATAAGCCCTTGTGCTTATTTGTGAGTTCACGTTATTAATATTGTGGTAATCTTGAAATAATCAACACAAACATTAATATACGATATTAGGTCAGGCAACGAAGATTTGAATTGAACTCTTTTGAAATGTAGAGGGTAGATGTAAATTAACTTTCCCCTTTGTTGAAATACAAATGAGGTCAAGCACAGTTTGATTGCCACTGCTATCAGCAAACCCTATTTATTGCATTGAAAGCAACGCATAAGGCCATAACCTTAATTATAATGTAAACGATTCTGAAAGTTTTATCAATGTGAAAATAATTTGATACGAGGCTAGAACTTATAGACATCAATCGACGGTTTGCACTTGAGTATGATAATGTATAAAATTTTATTACGATCTTTTGTCTCGTTTTATAAATCATGATTCACACTTTGGGTAGCTTTTATATTATTCAGTTAAAACAATACGGTCATTTTATCATTATTTTGCATTTTGTTTTCTTTTTTCATTATAGGCCTTTATTTACGTTTGATCGGGTCAATTCAAGAAATGGAAATAATTCATCATCATCATTCCAGCGTTATGTCCCGGTTGCAACCCAAACTTTCGTTTTGGTGCCCAGGGTCCGCTTGGAAGAAATGGAAATAATTGACAACAACAATAAAAAGTATCAAGATAGGGGATTTTTTTTTCTCAAGGACAGCAGACAGGTTGACGGCCCACTTAGAATTTAGCAGTTACCGTCGCCTATGGGTGTTTGCAGTGTCAGTGGTATCGCGAACACGCTGCTGTCCCATAAGGGTACAAGAACTTGGGTCACTACTGCCGGAACACAACACAAGGTTATTATGGCGGCATACTTAAAACCAAAAGTGGTCGCCATCCAGATAGGCTTGGGACAGCCTACCACGTAGCTAGGATGGGTTGTTTTGTCACGTTTTACGACAGACCGACCCCGGTCGCAGAGGTCAGTATTATTTCTCCGTCGTTGCATGGATAAAACTTAAGAAGATAGCAAAAAAAGAATTCTAGATATCAGCATTTAGCATGAACATAAATTAAACTTTTATTCTACAAAAATATTGGTCACCAGTAAATATGATATAGTGAAATTTTATTGATTACTTCTAAAATATTTTCCCAAGGTTTAAAATTGTTTTCATAAGTTACAACTCATAACGAGACTACTAGGTCTCGTAAGGCATATTAGGTAGGTGGCCACCATTGCCTATAGACGTTGGCAACACCAGAGTCAAAACCAACATGCTGCCGGCCTTGAAGAAATTTTATAACGCCTTTTTTGAAGAACCAAGTATCGTACCGCGCTGAGAACGTTCGTACACTTCTTAAGAACCATTTCATACAAGAAAGAAGAGGCTCCGAGAAATGGGGATGAACACCCAGCCGATGGCGGGCAGTGCGGTGGTAGAAAGACGACGAGGGCACCATTCTAAATAGCTCCTTAGAACACTCCCCGTTGTACAGACAGTAGAATACGCAAAGAGACGTAAAATCTCTCCGAAGTGCAGGTGTATCTAGACCGTCTGTGAGTATGGGATCGTCGCTAACACGAACTGCCGTTGGATGGAGTCTAGGGGATTGAGCTGACAGGCGGGTGCTCCAGCACATAAATGTGATCAGTACTCCTTATGCGGTCTGACCTGTGCTTTGTATAGCACAAGCCGTCGCCTTGGACTGAAATACTGCTAGGACCGGTTTAGCACACCCAGCTTTTTGGAGGCAAGCTTACCTTTGCCCTCCAATTGTCCCCTAAACTGCACATCATTCGTGATGTTGACACCAAGGATCCCAATACTACTCCTCCTCCTCCAATAGTTTGCTCACTGCTGAGCGTCGTGATGCTCCCAACTGATATCACGATAGCACCACTTCCACTGTTCTCTGTCTTTGGCGTTTGCCCAGCTTTTTGGCCACTTAGTCGGACCAACTTGTAGGGCTGCGACCTCGGGGTCTTTTCCCCTCCAGTTTTCCCGTAACTATTAATTTTTCCAAGTTATGGGAGGGTTTTCGGGCAATATGGCCGAAATATAGCAGCACTCTCTGGAGGCAAGTGCTCGATAATCTCTGTGCTATTTTAAGTTCTTGCAGGATTGAGATGTTTGTCCTGCGAGCCGTCCATGGAATGCACAATATTCGCCGCCAAGTCAAGTTCGCCGCCAGTCGCCTGTCGGCCTATTTAACAGTCCAGGATTTTACACCATATAGGAAAATGGGAAAGACCTTACAATGTACATTTTGGTCTTCTTAAGTATGTTTCGGTCTCTCCACACTTTGCCTAGTTGGGTCATTGCAGTCTTCGCCATACCAATTTGTCGTCTGATTCCAATACTACTAAGTAATAGAATTTTTTTTGCTTTTTAACTAAAATACATAATTAATCTTCTATTTCCTTTATTTCACATTATATGGAGTCAGCCGATGTACTTCTTTCTCATGTCAACATGAATAATTTTTACGCCATATCCTCATTTACGCAATTCATATACCTCTTTAATCTATCTTCTTCTGTATCCATTCACTCTAATTTCTACCATTGTTTGTTACATGCTAATCTGTTACTTTTTAGTTTAGTAAGATAAATATAAAAAACTGTGTGTGTCAGCTCCGACGCACGACTGGAGTTTACTCTTTAAGTACGATTGTCTAAACATACACAAAAAGAGTTTATTTAACTGAAAAAAGATTAATACCATATGAAAGGGTAAATTAACAAATTAATGAAAATAATATACATATATAAAAACTATTATTGTGTTGATTATATAAAAATAAGGTAATCGTTTCTTAAGGAGTAAACTCCAATAAATTATGAGGTTTTTTATTACATTTTTTATTCATTAAACGAACTATGCGTCTTTTTGCGTGTCCTATCGTCTATACAGTAGTGAGTGTTCTATGAAACTGTATGATGCCATTGTCCCTCCAATATTGGACTGCTTACCATCGGCTGGTTGTACCTCCGCACTATATTAAAAGCCTGGAAAAATAGCTAGAGAATCTTTTACTGGGTAAATGAGCAAAAAATCAGATATAAAAGGCGGTTTTTCAATGGATGACACGTAATCTGGGGAGGTTCCTGTCTTTAAAGTCCTAACCAGTACCTTTGGCCTTGATACCAGCGAGTTATAGTTTCTGTCTTTTTCAATCTAATATATTTTTAGTTTTTTTTTTATAAAATGATGTTGATGAAATGAAATATTTGAAATGTAAATAAATAAAGTATAATCCAACTAAAAATGTTTTAAAAACTTAATATTTGACTCAGCTAACGAATGTCTGTGCCTAATTAGAAAACAATTTTATTAAGCAAAAGTTAACAAACAATTTCACTATTTCCATTTATTTCTTGTAAATCAAAACCTTTTTACGTCTCTCTCCCTCAAGAATACACCTTGAATGAAGAAAGAGGACATAAAACAAGCTATAAAGCCGGTCGTACACTTACCCATAAAAATGCCAACGCTAAATCTATTGTCGCGACGCTATCAGACCGTATCGCTATAAATACCAGTTTCCTGAGTAAATCCCAACCACATAAAACAAACTTATGTGTTTGTTGTCTTATTCTGATACAAAAGTGGTTTGACGAGTCGATCTTCATAAATGTTTCATCAAGCAGCTGAATGCGAGGAAATTTAGAATTATCCTTGCCAGATGTTTCAATCTCCTAATGAGTCATGTGTGAAGTCCACGTAGGAGTTTTTCTCTGTGCAGGGGTAGAGTAAGAATACTGACCTCTGTGGCCGGGGTCGGCCTGTCGTAAAAGGCGACAAAACAACCCTAGCTACGTGGTAGGGTTTCAAGTCTGTCTGGATGGAAACCACCCTTGATCTATAAGTATGCCGCCATAATAACCTTGTGTGGTGTTCCAAGATTCTCTCTCTCTCTCTTCAATTGGTCCCTTATTGCTAAGGATCGTGACTCCGTTTGATTCCGTCAATTAGCTATCACCATCGATCCCATTCTGCAGCTTGGTGGAGTGCGGAGTGAGTTACCCGTTTGCTAGTACACTGATCTCAGCTATACAAAAAACAAAGTGGCACTCTTATCATCATCATCCTAGCGTTAGTCCCGGTTGCCACCCAAACTTTCGTTTCGGTGCCCGGGGTCCGCTTTCCGACTTTTTCTACTCCACTTCGCGCGATCTTCAGCATCCCTGGTAGTGAGCCCATTGGCATGCATCACCCTTTACGGCGTCAAGCCCGCACTTTTTGGGTCTACCCCTCCTACCGGGGCCCGGCGGAGGCGGCATGGCCAGATATTTGTTTCCCAGGTAAGCATCCGGTTGCCGTAAAACATGGCCATACCAACGGAGCCGACACTCCTGCAGTTTTCTGCAATGTCACGGACATGAAGACTACCATGAATGCGGGAGTTCCTAACGCGGTCCTTCCGCGTCACTCCACACATCCACCGCAGCATATTCATCTCCGTGACACGCAGTTCTTGCTTGTGTCGCTCTAATACCGGCCACGCTTCACAGCCGTATAAAAGGATAGGCCTAATGATGGTCTTATAGACCTGTCCCTTCAACTTTACCGGCATCTTGGGGTCACAAATGACACCAGTTACCTCACGCCATTTGGCCCACGCGGCAGCAATGCGTGCCTTGACGTCGCAATCGATGTCACCAGACGCATGAAACATAGATCCCAGGTATTTCACATGGTCCGTGCGCTCGACCGTGTTGCCGTCTATGCGTACGGGTGTGGGATCTGTGGAGTTACAGGCCAAGTACTCGGTCTTCGCCACATTGAGCTTCAGACCACCGTTCTCAAGCGACTCCTTCCACACCTTCACACGTCGCACCAGCCTACCCCTGTCCGAATCTGCTAGCGCGATATCATCAGCATACATGAGCAGCCACGGGGGCTGCTCATGTGAGTTTCTGATGCTGTTTGACAATACCACGCTAAACAGAAACGGACTAAGGACGGATCCTTGGTGCACACCGACGGTGATGCGGAAAGGTTTTGTGTCACCAACAGCGGTCCGAACTACGGAATCGGAATCACGGTACATGTCTCGGATGATCCCTCTTATCGTGGTTAACAATCAAACGACCCTTTTCATTTTCATCTCAATCTTCTCAAATCTCAATCAAGGTTTTTTTAGCCATATTAACTTTTACGCTTTTTATAGCCTTAGCACGTTAGATCGTGGAGGTAACAAGTTTGTTTCTTGAGTCTGGGTGGTACTGCGTAATACGAAATTACTAAGAAAATAAAAATATATAAGAAGTGTCAGTTGTCTAGTACTTAACACAAGCGCTTATCTATTTACTTTTGAACTAAACGACGCTGCGTGAATTGTCACGATATATTTATATCGATTTCATCTATATTCTTGTGGCTTTTGGTCACGAAAACGAAGAGTCATTGAAGTTCAAGGATGAACATCATAACAATATAACTCAGTGATTTACTCAGCAGCCTCTCTTAGATTACGAGGTGTTAGCTATGAAGTCGACTAGAATTAAATGCTTTTAAGACGGAGTATTAAACATTTTCACTATAGAGCCCATGGACCTGTGTTAACTATTTATTTCAAGTATAAAACAAGTTATGATCAAATATATAGCACATTTTAATACATATCGACATAGCTGGTCTATGTAACTTAAAACACGTACTAAATTGAGTTCATTTAAAATGTTTCTTCTTCTTCTCTTCTTCTCTTTCATTTCGCTGTTGTCAGAGCGGTCGTGGTCATCATTTTTCAGTCACATGTCTGACAATCTGTCTCCATTCCTCCCGGACAGCTGCCTTTCAGGAGCACACGTGTACTAGGACTTCCACTGCAGCCTTTACTTGGTCCATCCATCTCACAGGCGATCTGCCGCGAGGTCTTGTTCGTTCTACTTTCTCTTGGACAACTAGACGTTCGATAGAGACATCGTTACGCCTAGTCACGTGACCAAAAAAAGTGAGAATTCGAGTCTGTACGATGGAAGATAGACGCTGCTTAATGCCTAGTTCTTCTAGAATGGACTTGTTGGTCCGGAATTGATTCCAGGACACTCTCAACATTCTTCTCCAGCACCACATCTCGAGAACGTCTATTTTCTTCTTCTCACTTTCTCGCAGAGTCCACGTCTCCGAAGCATTTAAAATGTTTACTGTTCAGGAAAGTTGTGCTAGTAATTACTTACTCGTCCGTAGAACATACGGTGTCGGAGTACGCCGCTTGAGGGCCCCAGAGCTTCAAGCTGCAGAATGTGGTAGGAGGTGACCTCTAAATGCGGGCAATCGTAGGTCAAATGCTTCACAGCGAGAGGAACGTGGCGGTCTCCTTCGCCGAAAGCGTCATGCGGCAGAAGAAGGCCGTCGAGCGTGCGAGGGAGGAGGATGCGGTGGCTCCCCCGATTCATCGTCTTAGGGTACCCTACCCCTACTGGATACTCTGTGTCTGGTCACCGGCAGGTCTAGTGTGACCGCCGGCAGCGGGAACTGTCACTCGCGGCACCCTCATTGGAGACGTCTGGCTGGAGGCTTAGCAGAGCAATGTCAAAAAGGCGATCCTGCGAAGCCCCCTTCTAAGGCCAAGATTGACAACCGGGGTTTTTAGTGGGCAGGATCGTTGGTATTTGCCCCCGGTCCGCCCGAGGGGAGTAGATAGCCTCCTCAGGAGGTAATCCCACATACTCCACCAGCCTTCCCCCGAGGAAACTGTAACAGTTTTCCTTGGTATAAAAAAAAATTATTACTTACTCGTATAATTTATTCAAAAAAGAAATATTTTTCTCCGTTTCGGGAACACTGACCCTTGCGGCTTGTACCTGTTGTAAAAGGCGACAAAACTATCTTACTTACTTGGGAGAATTAACTCCAAACCCAACTGCATAGGCACCTAAGGTAGGTGTCTTTAAATATACCACGATCCGGCACTAGTGGCCCACGATCCAGTTCCCTTACGTCGACAGCAGCGTACAGTGGTGATACATCGTCACAATTGTCCATAGGCGACGGTAACTGCTTTCTATTGAGTAGGTCACCAGCCTCTCTGATGGTCCACGGCCGTAAAAAAGTCACATAGTCTTTTACTAGATATTTCCAATTAGCATAGCTCTAATACGTAACTAGATTTATTTTGAAGAATATTTTAATACAGCACCCTTCACAGTAGTTCAAAAGGAAGAATACCTTTTAAATTAATTTAAGAATATCCTAATATATAAGATAATAAAGTTTTTATGATATTATACTAATCTAAATCCAATACGGTCTTTTTATATTAATTTGCATGAAATTTGTGTAACAAGCGAACAGGCTTAGCTGCGTGACCTTTGAGCACTTATCCAATCTCGCAGATCTGGGAGGCAGCCAAAAAATAACGGAAATAAATTAATGAACGGCCCCATAGCGGTTTATGCGCTCTCGGTTCTTTATCTTAAATTAAAATCATTTTGTACGTCGATCTCTTGTAGACATTTGTATTGACTAGGTTTGTCTTGTGATTTGATTTTTTTCAACAATTCCCTAAAATACCTGGAATTGTTATTTCATTAGCTATTTATAATGGTGTTTTTGTCGTCTTTTATCACCGTCCTGCCCGCTAATAGCTACGCTTTCATTTTCTAGAGTCTCTTCTTTTTGTACGAAACGGTTCTCAAGTACATTCGTGTTGCCTACCCTTTGGATTTAGGATAAGCTGAAGTTTTCCTATCGTAGATTCAGGCATAATAGGACATCATTTGCTTTTCCTTTTAGTTTTTGAGGTGTCTGGTACATAGGCTTCTGTAAAAATCCAATCTTGCCATATTTATTGCATGAATTCTCTTTCACATCTTTAGTGATTCAGTAAATAGATGATCAGAAGAATATCTAATCTTATACGTTTACAGGTGTCTGATGAAAAATAAAACGCTTCTAAGCATTAAGTAACGCTAGGTAACGCTTGTAAGTTACAAGTTTATCACGGGGTCACATTTTTGGGTTCTTTTCTGATAAAACCTTTCTTTAGAATTTTCTTTTCTTGATAGCTACAAGGAAACATTTGCTAAATGAACTTTGTTATAACATAAAATTTATGTATATATGGATAATAAAATCATTATTCATAGGACATCAATATCTTTTATAACTTCAATATCATTTGAAGAAGGAAAACGTAAAAATACTAAATACTGTTAATTTTTACGAGCTTCCACGAGCACTTCAATTAAACGAATCTATCATTTCCGTGACCCAGTCACTAATTGAGTCCTCACCTCGGTTCAGCTCTCCTATAAAAACAAGAGCATTAAAGTGGCTCTAGCCTAGGTAACCGTTTACAGCATACCTACATAAATGACGACCTTTGTGGCCTATTGGCTAACACACGTCGGTACATCGTTCCGCGTCTGGATGTTTATATAAAATATGTATTTATTTACAAAAGAAAAGTATTATGTAGTATATTAATTGTTTAGTAGCCAGTGATTAATGTCTCTCAAGTCTCTCAATCAATTCAAGTTTTGATAGGAATTCCTATATTTTTTCTATTAATAAATATAGCCTATGTAATCTTGAAATCGGTTCAGTAGTTTTGAGCTATACAAATATAAAATTTTTTTCTTTATACAGTAGTGTTAAGAAGAAAATACATCTCAGATGAAGAGTAGGAAAAGATATATATATCACTAGTATATTCTAACTCCGACTTCTGTAAGCTTACATATACCCTGAACTGTGTTAGAAGAAGATTGCACCGAAAATGCGCTCATTATTCAAGCAATAAGGTATAAAAAGACAATAAAGCAGGCAAACACTTTCATTTGGTAGTAAAGCCTCAAACCCGTCTGAATAGAAACTACCCCTGGTTTATAAGTATACCACCACCTTTTGTTATGTTCTGGTGACCCAGGTTTTAGTATCACCCCTGTGCAGACAGCAGTATGTTCGCGGTGCTTGCAGCGTCTGTAACGTCTATACGCAATATACTACTAACTATTAAGTTGACACTAAGTCTGTCTGATGAATGTTGTTCCTGAGTCTAAACTGTGTTAGTGGAAGTTTGTACTTAAATATCGCCTTCAAGTACTAAAATAAGAAATTTACTAGAGACCCGTAAATCTTTATGTGCCTTATATGCAATATCTTTTTTAAAACCGCAGTAGTAAAATTATTCTTAAAGTCTCGTGATTTCACAAAATTATCCAATATAATACCGTATGTTCCGAATACTGTCCCGACGTTCAAATGACTCTGCAAAATAGGAACAAATGAGTACTTAACAAGAAATAACTTCTCGGATTCCTCGTAAACTCAGTCAAATGCAAGCCATGTTTTAGAAATTGAAGATTTTTAAACTTTTTTATTATTATTAAATTTCTGACTTGATGTGTGTTGTTTTATATCACCAATTGCATAGGAGGAATTGTTCTTTTAATGATTTTTATATAAGCTTCTCAGAGTTGTTTTCCAAGGCAATTCTACGATCAGTATAAGAAGGTTCTAGTAGAGTTTGTTTTACATTATCGTATATTTGCGTTCTGTTATATACTATTATTCACTAAGGTAATTTTCAAGCTTAGCTGCAATGTCAGCAACAGAAAATTCTAATGTCCATGTCCCGATCGCCTATTACGAAGACCAGCCTCATTCTAGGTTGTGTCGTGAATACTCATTCAATTTCATAATGTATTTAAGTATTTCAATTTAATATAAGTGTGTTTTTATACAATCTCCAGAACCTTCCTTGTATCAGCTTACAAAGAACACAGAAATTATACCGTCCAATTTTCGAATGAGACGGGCCCCAGGCATCAAACCGAAAGTTTGAGTTGCAAACGGGATTTAACGCTAGAATTATGTAGATTTTAAAATCAAGTGACATGTGCCTATGAGGAAATAAAATAAGCCGGAATTAGGTTCTGAACGAAAAAGTTCAGAATTAAATATTAATAGAAATATTTCTTATAATATATTTCTTTTCAAACTTATTCTTATATTTTAGAAAAGAAGCTATTCACAAAAACTTAACAAATTTAATATGTAATTCAAGCACTCACAAAGCCAAACTGCAAAGTAATAAGCAAGAAAAATAAATGCTTATAACACCCAACACACGTACTTGTTTCTTGTTCGTTGCACATGTCTCGAGCATAATGTCAACTTTTATGTGCTTTTGTTTGTTTTTGATCTCCTGATCTGTTCAATATGAAAATTGAAATATTTCGTTTAAAACACATATTTTGAATCTTACTGTAAATCATATCCTATATCATATATTGCTGTCGGACAGCAGATAGGCTGACGGCCCGCTTAGTAGCATCACGAACACGCTGCTGTCCCATAAGTCGTCGGTAGTCGTAAATGCCGGAACACAACACAAAGTTGTGTTCCGGCAGCATACTTAAAACCAAAGGTGGTCGCCATCCAGACGTGCTTGGGGTCTTACCACGTTAGCTAGGGTGGGTTGTTTTGTCACCTTCTCTGATCCGTATCTTCTTTCTCCAATCCCGCACGGACAAAAGTATTTTTGTGGATTATTGGAATTCTAAATAGAAAATTATTTCAAAAAGATACTGCTTTTCAAATTGTGATTATAAAGCAGCTGACAATCTTCTGATCCGAAACAAAGATTGGTGATAATACTCTGAAACATCGTTCTCGATATTACTGCCATTTATGACCTGATCTTTTGTCTTAATTGCGTTAAGTTCGTCAGATTATTCACATAAAAAAGGGGCCGGCAAAACATGTTACATGTAGTAATAGTTGTGGCTTAGTTTTTACAACCGGCCACCTGCCTGACGTTAACCTGAAAAATCTGTCATCCTTATTATTTAAATTATTTTTCTCGTTTCACATTGAAAGTAGGACACGAAATTTCAATATCAATCATCTAATATATCCTGAAGCGACACTTTTATTTGCCCATTTCGTATTATTTGTTTTAATTTGAAACTCGCTTAGCTATTATTTTGGATATTTACATCTACTTATCTACACTTTACTATAATTTGGAAATATTACTTGCCTCTATTTACACATTTTAGAATTACATTTTAATAATTGTAAAATTACTAAAAACCCTGATGAAAAATCCAAAGAATGTATGTAGCTGCATCAGAATTTTGGCTTATCCAGTACGTTTTCTAATATATTTACGTCAGTTCTCGCACAAATTTTGAAGCAGAGTAAATATTGGTAGCTTCCATGCTTATCTTTCTTCTAGCTTTAATGCATACATTCACATACAGTAGTTGAGGCGAAATTTAATTTCATAAACTTGCTGAACATGCGGTAACTGGATCGCTAGCCATGAAAGCCTTACGCCGCCGTTACGTCATTGAAACAGAATTACAATATTTCATAGCGTGATGGATCCTATACTTTCAACAACAGCTTATTTTGCCAAAATTATCAAAATCTAATTCAAAATATTTTCGTGACAACGAACGTAGCATAGTTTACCACATTTTTTAATTAATCAGGGTTGTCAGTATTGATAGGTATAGTTAAAGTTCGGTTAGCCACGTTTTGATCCGTCATTATCTATTAACCGGTTGAAACTGGATCCAACCGGGTACTAAATACTTAATCCGGTTTGCTAAGTAACTATGTATGCCCATTTGTATTCCGGATCCCTTGGGTATTTGCTGGCATGTTGCCGGGTCTAAAACCTAAAATTCTATTGAGTGTAAATCATACATTTGGAACAGTATAATGTTTTGCTTTTTCTCATACTAAACACATTCTGGTTTCAGGTGTTTGCATTTTTTTACTAATATAAACGGAAACATCCAGAAATTTGTTTATTAGGGAAAAGTCCAAAGTAGTGATTGAACAACCAAAAACAGAATAGTGTGACATTATCATATAATATGAAAATAAGAATGCTTTGTAACAATTTAAGAAATGAAAGTGAATGCAAAAAAGCACAGGTAGACCAAGAAAAGATGGATGGATTGCATAAATGATATGGCGAAAAAAGGTGTTTACCTGTGTAGTTATGTTCCAATGACGGCTAACGGGCAAAATGGAAGGAGAGAGCATATTTATCAGACAAAAATAATTAAAAATATTTTCTATAGATAGTCCTATTTATTACATTTTTAATCCCACACCCGTACGCATAGGCGGCGACACGGTCGAGCGCACGGACCAAGTGAAATACCTGGGATCTGTGTTTCATGCGTCTGGTGACATCGATTGTGACGTCAAGGCACGCATTGCTGCCGCGAGGGCCAAATGGCGTGAGGTAACTGGTATCATTTGTGACCCCAAAATGCCGGTAAAGTTGAAGGGACAGGTATATAAGACCATCATTAGGCCTGTCCTTTTATACAGATGTGAAGCGTGGCCGGTGCTAGAGCGACACAGGCAAGAACTGAGTGTCACGGAGATGAATATGTTGCGGTGGATGTGTGGAGTGACGCGGAAGGACCCCGTTAGGAACTCCCGCATTCGCGGCAGTCTTCACGTCCGTGACATTGCAGATAAACTGCAGGAGTGTCGGCTCCGTTAGTACGGCCACGTTTTACGGCAACCGGATGATTACGTGGGAAACAAATGTCTGGCCATGCCGCCTCCGCCGGGCCCCGGCAGGAGGGGTAGACACAAAAAGTGCTGGCTTGACGTCGTAAGGGATGATATGCGTGCCAATGGGCTCACTACCAGGGATGCTAAAGACCGTGCGAAGTGGAGTAGAAAAAGTCGGAAAGCGGACCCCGGGCACCGAAACGAAAGTTTAGGTTGCAACCGGGATACTACGTTTAGATGATGATGATTACATTTTTAATATGTAATTATTTTATAACTAAGAGCTAGCTAGTATAGCTCCAACCAATGAGAAAAATAGGCACCGGGGCTCTTTGTTGCGCTAAGGTAATGTTACGTCGTTCCTTTCATCCCGAGTAGAAATCGTAGCATTAGGAGCGTATTTTTCAGGACAATGTGTGAACAAGCAGAAACAACAAAATTTGTTGTGTGTAAATAAAAGAGTTTAAAGAGATTTTTTTTTATAATCTATACAAATAAATAAATTTGTAGTGTCTGTTTGTAATATTAAAATAACCGCTTTTTACTAAGTGCATTCGGACGCATACACGGTAAATATACTAAAAACATTTTTTACAATTTTTGTCAGTCTGTCTGTTTGTTCCAGCTAATCTCTGAAATGGCTGCACCGATTTTGACGGGACTTTCACTGGCCGATAGCTGATGTAACAAGGAGTAACTATTTTTATTTTAGAGAAAAAAATAGTTTTTGTTAAAAATGATAAGTTTGGGAAATTTTATATTCCGATTTAAGTTGACCTCAGATTTATATCATCAATCATATGTAATAGGGTTCAGCATAGGCGGGGCTTTGTAGGTTTTTTTTTTAACTACCTGTGCCTGCGACTGCGTCCGCGTGGAATAGTGACTTTGGGTAGCATTTCATGGATATATGAGGTCAACTTATTATTATTAGAAATTAAACCTACATTGTTAAGCCTAAGCTGAACCCTATTTTATATGATTGATTTATGTTGACCTCACATATCTAAAAAATGCTGCCCAAAGTCACTATTCCACGCGGACGGAGTCGCGGGCACAGCTAGGTACAACTAAAAACGCTTACGGCTGCTATTATGAACAATATCTCAAAGTTATTGTTACCTTAAATTTAGCTCTAAATCAAAATATTATTTACTCCAATAAACTATTTAAGAGAAAACAAAGTAATAAAGTTAATAGCTTGGAGGTAGTTTCATAAAACTCTGCAAATACAAACCATATATATATATATATATATATATATATATATATATATATATATATATATATATATATATATATATATATATATATATATATATATATATATATATATATATATATATATATATATATATATATATATATATATATATATATATATATATATATATATTTAATTTATTATGCTTCGATATAGTAAATAAATAATATATAATAATTAATTTTAAGAAACTATCTTCATTAGCTTGGTCTTGTGCCAACCATTAGAGGTCGGTACAATACGTCTTATTCTTTCATATCATTCTGTCCTGGTTTTCTTCATTTGTCACTTAACAAAACCTTGTATTTTTCACACATTCCTTCCAACGTTTTTAGGTCTACCTACTATATATCTTTCTACCATCCATTTTCAGGTTCAACATACTTCTGGCAATGTGGTTGGTATCGACATTAAATATTTTGTTATTGCAATAAATTCATTCATTCAATTTATCTCAAGTAGTTACCAATCCATCTTCGAAGGAATACTTACATTTTCTCTTTCCATTATAATATTTGTTCCTTCCTTTCTGTCATAAGGAATGTTTTCAGTTTCTTCATCATCTAAATGACCTTAATTTGCGCTTTTCTAATAATATCAAACTAACAGTACCTGTACACTCTTCATGCTTTTACAATAATTCCTTCGCTGTACAGGTTGTCCGACTATGGAACTCCTTGCCTACTGCAATAATAATTACACAAGCGAAATAATTACATATTTAAAAAAAACTAATTCGAAAATATTATCTGGATGAAGTCTTTAAAGTCTAATATTTAATCGAATAGAAACTAATTTATTTGTGTTATATTTTATTTTACTTTTATGATGTATTTAATATTATATTATTATTTTTCATATTACTTTAACGCGCCGTCTATAGAAAAACGCCCTTGAATGTATTCCGACCTTAAGGGTGTCTGGAAGAAATATTCTTAGCAATAAAGCCGCCTATTGTACACTACTTATAAGTTAATATTATTAAATTGACTAAATCCTAGACACTTGATTCGTATATGATATTTTGTTACTCGGCAACACTGAGTTACTCGTTTCGTATTCCAGTGGGTGTACCTATTTTATAGTTCGTTTGTGATACGACGTAGATCCATCTCCCTTTATATTTTCACACGGTTTTTGTAGGCCTCCTTTGTAGGTTTTTATTCAAATTGATTGATACATTTTGGCCATACATACTGATTGTATGGTTCTGTGTGAACCTTTTATGTTCATGTACTCTTTTCTTCATATCTAGTTCTTAGAGACCTAAATTTGATGGATTCTTAAATCTCGCTTACAAAATGATATTTGCATCGGAATAGGGCTAGTGGGTTGGCCAGCGACTTCCTCTGACTTTTAATTCAGCCTTGTCATCAGCCAAACGTAATCCACTGCGGGACGCAGGCTTTCAAATTTGTGCCACACATCCCGGTTCCTTGCCTTTCCTAACCAGAGTAATAGCTTTAAATTCATACTATCACGGCTTTCGCCTTATTATTATTTACCTTTTATTAATTATTATTAGGGATACAAAGTTATACACTATTTATCATATAATCGATATTCAAGTATTGGCCTTTGACCAGGAGCTAGTATGGGCAAAACAATAATTGGGTCGTTCTTCAGTCTCCATAATCATCAAACACTGACAATACAGGTTAAACATGTTATCGAGAGTTTGCCATGAACTAGTAGTACAGGAATATTAATATGATACCCTAATTCAATTCAGCTAATTAGTCTTTCACTGAAAATAAACTTTCGAGCACTGTCATGCTAGTCTAAAGACTAAATTGAACAATATCGCTGTTATGTCACTAATAATAATTAAATTTCAGTATTTACACAAAAAACGACTTTGTCGTTTGTTCGAGACGATTTCAAATAAGCCATCTTTAATTCTAACCTACAAAATCTCGGTAACAAATACAAGTGTATTAAACAAAGTCTCAACAAATGAAGATATTCATACTAATATTATAAAGGTGAAAGTAACTCTGTTTGTCTGTTACATTTTACGCATAAACCGCTGAACCGATTTTGATGAATTTGAGTTAGATAGATCGGATCTTGCAGAAGGAAATAAGTAAGTTATTTAAAATTTATACGGCAGAACAACGTTTTCCATGTCATCTAGTTAGAAATAAATGAAATAGGTGACTATTTGTTAGATTTAATAGAGAATTGTCTGCTTATATGATATCTAGAATGCGTGAACTGATTTAGATAACTCACAGTGCCAGGCAGCTGATATTAAAAAAAAATAAGATTAATGGGTAAAGTAATTAGAGCTCCCAAGGGTACTTTCAACATGGCATACTACGTGTCTATCTGCACGCACTATCACAGTTGCAGATACGACCGGAGACGCAGCTATTATATACATAAATGTAAAGGAAAAATCTCGTCACGCAATCGCTGCTAACATTCCTCCTTATCCCTCACGTCCTTCATTCGCTAAAATATTAAAATTTAATTCAGTCCCAGCATAGGAACGTTTGTTTGCATTATTAGTAACATCGTCCTTGAACAGTGTGGGTTTGACGGACATGTACCAAAATGTAACAATAAAAGCGAAATATGTTAGAAGATATATATAAGAATAATAAGAAAGATATAATAAACTTTTTAATACGATTTTAGCAGAAGCTTTGAATTTCAAGCTCTATATTTAACTGTAGAATATTTTTCTAGTACCAACATTATTTAATTTTATTATTAATATATAGTTACAAATAAATAAAATTGTAGTGTCCGTTTGTAATATTAAAATAACCGCTTTTTACTAAGTGCATTCGGATTTTATACAATCTTTGTCTGTCTGTCTGTCTGTTCCGGCTAATCTCTGAAATGGCTGGACAGATTTTGACAGAACTTTCACTGGCAGATAGCTGACGTAACAAGGAGTAACTTAAAAGTAAAGGCTACTTTTAATTTAGAAAAAATAATTTTAGTTAAAAATGATCAGTTTCGGAAATTAACTATCCAATTTAAGTTGACCTCAAATTTATATCGTTAATCATATGAAATAGAGTTCAGCTTATGCTGGATTTTCTAGGTTCAAGTTTATAGGGTTTGTAATCCAAAATATACCACTTGATATAACCAAAGAATGCTGCCCAAAGTCACTATTCCACGCGGACAGAGTCATGGGCACAGCTAGTACAATAATAAATTTAATATAGCATTAGTTGTCTAGCACTTATAACAAAATATTATCCTGGACTTAATATTATAATTTAGATTAGATTACTTATACCAAACTTATCTATCTGTGGATAAAATAACATTATCTTTCATTATTTGAATGGTTGCTAGTCCAGACTCCGTTAAGATAAAAACTATATTAGAGAGCACTACTCATAAATTTAAGAGCAATCTATTAATGAAAAACAGTAACATTTAGAATTATCCCGAAGAAATAAACATTTTAAAATATTAATATATAAATAATATACATGAATATATAAATATTCACATCACGTGGCAGATCACGTGGAAGATCACCCATGCGATGGACCGACCAGATCAAATCGGCTGTGGGCGGGCCTTTGCATGAGTGCTCCAGAATGTCTCTGAATCGCGAGAAATGGCGTAAAATCATACAGCGAACAATATCTGCCTCTAATAGTACTACCAGTTGATCACGACCGCTCTGTAAAGAGTGAATCGACTAAGAAGAAGATATAAATAACTTGAATAAATAAATAAAATTAATAATGTTTTCAATAAATATAACTGTACGATGCCAGTCACGGACCCAGATTGCACCGTACAGGAATAAGAAGGACAGCTCGAGAGCAGTGGACTGTATGATAGAGGATGGGATAGGAGTGGTGGCTAGAGAGACGTTGATGCCTTGCTATGGGCAAAGAAACCCGCACTGACCTTGTTTCCACCCCTTCCCGGTTCGGTTCATGTCGTTGAGGAACTGTTGCACGGCACCAGCTAAAGTCACAACACTGAACACATTTAATGGCACGGCCAATTAGAGTTTGGAATAACTAGCGAGGTCGAACGTCGACCGTCCTGCCAGTTTAGTGGTTTTTCGTTAGAATTAATAAATATTGCACACGGTGCAAAAGGCGGTTATCTCATGTCAAACGTTGACACAAAAAGCACTATTTTTCCGTCCCACCCTCGCTTACCATTATTACCTCACCGAGAGTGAGGGTAGATAACAAAAATCAGATGGTGGGATTTCAAATACCCTTATGCAAGGATCGAACAATAAATTTTTTTTATATGCTTTGTCCTTTCAATTGTATTGTGTAGTCAAATACATATTTATTTATTTATTTAAGTTTTAGTGAGATTTACGACTAATAATAACATTTAATAACTTAAAAATAAATACAGTCTTTACAAGTCTCCACTGATAGTAAATAAAATAAATGACATAATTATATACAATGAATTTAATCAAGAAAATGGTGATATTTTTTACAGAAAACCAATAGGATAAGTGGATGAAATTTTATCCTACCAAACGTCTCTTGAAGTCTTTGTGATCCTGTTGCTCGCGCTTTTATACTAATATCATAAATTTGAAAGTGAGCTTATTTGTTTGTTATGCTTTCACACGTAAATTGCTGAAACAATTTTCGTGAATTTCGGTATAGACATAAATTAGACCATGAAAAGAACATAGGCTACTTTTTTAAAATTTATATGGCAGAACAACGTTTTTGGAGTCTGTTAGTATCAAATAAAAACAATCTTAATTTGTTGAAACAAAAAATTATATTTTTACAGTTTGCAAAGGTAGTTATGTAATAAAATAATTTTTATTTTAGAATTTTAAATCTATACAGTAGTTTTTCAGATCTGCTTCGTTTGAGTAAATGATTTTCTCATGGTAATAAGAGTACATACTTCTCATCAATATACATTTCTCCAATTAGTTTACTACGATAGTCATTCAGTAGCTAATTAATTTTAAAGTTGTCTCGTTAATTTTACGAGACCAAGGGTTACCATCGAGACGGACTGGATCCCTACTATGTAGCTAAGGTTTTTTTGTCGTCTTTTACAACAGGCCGACCCCGGTGACAGAGGTAGTGTGTAGCGTCCGCCCCTGCACGGAAAAAATTTAATCTTAATAAATATTTATTTAATCTTAATAAATATTAGTCTAATAAAAAATCTGTTTCCCATATAAGCATTAATACATATTTACACCTTGTCGAGACTACCCGTGTATATTACACGTATAGACTAGCCTGACTCATATGAAAGTAACTTACACCTCAAACTATACCGCTCTCCCCTAATCCGGCGCCCCCTTCTCCCCCTGTCACATTACCGCTCATTTGACGCACCGTTCCCAGGGGAAATTCATAGGCTAAACCACAAAATTGAATATCAAACGAAGTTATCATTTTACCTGTTAAATTTTTATGAAGATGGAAGTGTTGTTGAACAGAATCTTACCGATGATTAGGTCCGGTTGTATCCAAAGTTTTTACATCGACGACTAAGGTATTATATTAACAATTGTACTATACAGAATTTAAAACATAGGTTAAACATAGTTTTTGTAAAAGCTTGGACCTCCCCTTAGAGGAAACAATATGTCCGCCACGTCTGTCCAAGGTGGGTAGGCGCATTAGACAA
The DNA here is from genome assembly GCA_963693495.1 of Malacosoma neustria. Classification (NCBI taxonomy): domain Eukaryota; kingdom Metazoa; phylum Arthropoda; class Insecta; order Lepidoptera; family Lasiocampidae; genus Malacosoma; species Malacosoma neustria. Next base: position 22,467,067 of record OY856374.1, read on the forward strand.
CAGTGAAAGAAATATGCACGATATTTCCCTTTGTCGTCGATATATGTTAATCCATACAAATATTATAAATTTGAACGTAACTCTGTCTGTCTGTTACGTTATCACGCCTAAACCGCTGAACCACTTTTGACGAATTTCGGTATAGATATAGATTGAAGTTTGGAAAAGTACATAGGCTACTTTTTATTACGAAAATAAAACTTGAAGGGGGCTTTTCACTATAAAATTCGAACTTCTAGATTGAATTTCGAGTGTAGCTGGTTTGCCGGGTAGCTAAGCCAAATTGTGATATACATAGATAGGTATCTATGTGAGGCCGGTGTTAGAGCGACACAAGCAAGAACTGCGTGTCACGGAGATGAATATGCTGCGGTGGATGTGTGGAGTGACGCGGAAGGACCGCGTTAGGAACTCCCGCATTCGCGGTAGTCTTCATGTCCGTGACATTGCAGATAAATTGCAGGAGTGTCGGCTCCGTTGGTATGGCCATGTTTTACGGCAACCGGATGCTTACGTGGGAAACAAATGTCTGGCCATGCCGCCTCCGCCGGGCCCCGGCAGGAGGGGTAGGCCCAAAAAGTGCTGGCTTGACGTCGTAAAGGGTGATATGCGTGCCAATGGGCTCACTACCAGGGATGCTGAAGATCGCGCGAAGTGGAGTAGAAAAAGTCGGAAAGCGGACCCCGGGCACCGAAGCGAAGGTTTGGGTGGCAACCGGGACTAACGCTAGGATGATGATGATGATGATGATGAGGTATCTATGTGAGGACTTATTTATGAAAAAGAAAATCAGTTTTGGGGCATTAATCAGTATTTACTTTAAGAAAGGCAAGATTGTATAACCTAGCGAATAGGGATTTACAAATTACGTATTTTAGCTACATAGAATATTCAGTAATTCTACGGTTTCCCTGAATACAAAACACGTCCCGTCTGCGTGTTTACAGCGATGTTTCAGATTTATCTTACAAAGTAAGTATTTCTTCCATCATTTGAATTTTTTTCACGACAAGTAATAATATGACACAATTTTCTTGCTTGTAATCATTTTATAAAGAAATATTTAAACTTTAGATCCACTATGGCCTAAAGTTATCTGCGTTAGGATGATATACACCTCTGTCTTTGACTAAATAAGATAAAGATAGAACAAAGAGAAGAGCTAGTTGCAAGAAAAACTAAGAAAAATTACTCTATGACAGGAAGCGTAATAAATGGAATTCATGTCATTCAGGCTACCTTGAGCTTTAACTTGTCATGGTTCGCAGGATGGATGGGCTGGACGTTATTAGTATTATTATAATAAAATACTATAATCGACGTATGACTGCTTTTAATGGCGAAGACACAGGGGCGTTGGTGTTGCCAACAATATATTACTATAACTACCTAACACAACTAAAAAAAACTGTGTGTGTCAGCTCCGACGCACGACTGGAGTTTACTACTTAAGCACGATTGTCTAAACATACGCAAAAAGAGTTTATTTAATTGAATATACCATATGAAAGGGTAAATTAACAAATTAATAAAAATAATATACATATATAAAAAAAGTTTTAAAACAGTTTTAAGTTCAATCTAATTACAACTATGGCACCTAGTAATAAAGTCACAAATCTCCAAAACTTTATCTAATACTTACGATCATTCGTCATATAAAATGAGCAAAACGATAAAATACTCTTGTCACTAACAAATGAAAAGACATATGTTAAACAACATTTAATGTGTGAAATCAACTTTATAAGTTGTAACAAATAAAGTAATTTTTGCCTTGAGAGATACATCGTTTGGTTTTGTTTAGTGTGTTCCGGTACATGCGCACCAAAAACGTAACGAGGTCATTCATTAGTAGATTTTACTCTCACATTTTTCTCATACCGGGCGCCTTATATATGAAAATTGATTCTTAAGGAGTAAACTCAAAAAAAAACCAATAGATACGCCTTTCTTTATTTAGCTACTTTAACGAAATAAAATATGTGATGCTTTCTTACCTTATAATAACTACTGGGACTGGACCTCTTAGGATAGCTGAGGAACAATAGACAGGCTGATGATCCAGTTAACAATAAGCAGTTACCGTCACCTATGGAGGTTTGCGACGCTAAGGGCAAACACGCTGCTGTCCCATAGAGATACAGGAACCAGGGTCACTAATGCCGGGACACAACAAAGTTATTATGGCGGCATACTTAAGACCAAAGGTGGTCGCCATCCAGAAGGGCTTGGGGCCCTACAACGTACCTGGGGTTCTTTTTGTCGCTTTTTACGACAGACTGACCCTGGCTGCAGAGGTCATTACTCTTTTTCCGCATCTGCACGGAGAATATTAATATATCAGCTATGCTAATCCAAGCTAAATTACCGCTTTATACAATAATCTCAATTTTCAAGTTTCTTCACGATATTTTTCATACTCTACATTAAGCGAGAAAAACTACCATAAACAGTGAATGTTATGAAGAAAATTGAACTAGTGGCCGTATCTTCTAGGCTGCCACCTTTTTTACGTGCGTTGCGGTTAATGAAAGATAAATTTTGATTTTATTTGAATTGCTTAAAAAATGCACAACGTCGTGTATAAATATGGCTCGGCGAGTGATATCTCGCTTAAATTAAAACGTAACAAAATAAATCACGGTTCGTGAGCATTTTGCAGGTTGTTGCCCGACGCCCTCACACAGATACCTATGTGTTTGTATATCTATACACTTTGCTTTCCAATTTGTTATCCGCAATTTATTTTTAAAAGTTATAACATTTTGAAGTTTTACTCGTGCATATTTGTACATTTTAAATAAATGACTATATAACCATAAACTTCTTAATATTTCCTTTTATTAATCAATCTATTTCGAAAGAGGAAATAGTCTCGATTCGAGTGGTATTTTCTATTTTGTTTTTCTTACTTCCATTTGATTTTGTGGTGGAGTCTATAAGGAATTTTGTGAGTATTTCAAATTTGTTAGTAATATAACATGGATTCTTATCTACGTATATAAATGTAACAAAATAATACACATATAACACATAAATATTTCTAATGTACATATTTATTAAGAAAATATGATTTTATGCTTAACAGGAAAGCCTTGAAGACAATTTTTTTAAACTTAGAAAGTAAGTCAATATCGCTAATACAAAATCTTAGGCATGTCTCTAGGCCAGTGGTGTGCAAACTAGACGTCACGGTCCCCGTGGGAGTCTCCAGAAGATTGTTGGGGGTCGGCAATTCTTTTAATTTTCAATAAAATTCAAAGTTTTTTCTGAAAACGTTCTTGGTTAGATTCGTGAACCATTTTCCTACGACATATGCAGTTCAACTATTCAAGTTAGTGAGAAAGAACAACTGATATGACTATTTGATTGGTGATGGTATTTTTCAAAATCAATTTGACTCAGTTTTGTCAAAATTTTTGAATATCCGTGGCATAGTAATAACCCGTTTTAAGCAAGAATGCCATCAGAGTTTTAATACAATTTGCATCAACACATTTATGTGAAACTGGATTTAGTAAACTAGTTGCAATAAAAACTAAATGCCGCTTGTATTTATACCCTTAAGATGATATATGACTTGTAATTGTCAACAAAGATTCGAACATTAATGAAATAATTAGAAACTCGTGGCCCCATATATGTCATTAAAGGATAATTTTAATGATTTTTATGTTATATAAAACTTATTTTCTTAAAATTAATATGTGTTAGATACAATGTTCTTATTCAATGAAACCAAAAGAAATGTGCGAAACATACTTCGTATTTGTGGACACCACTGCTCTAGGCAATATATATCCTCTTCTAGTCCTACAATTCGTAGGACCTAAAACTACGCTAGAATTTCCTTTTAGAGATAGATGACTGGACACTAAATAAAATCTCCTGAAATAGTGATAGCTTTTTGTCGTGTACCGATAATTTCAAAATTCATTATAATTAGAACAACTAAGTTTCAAAACCAATCTGAACCTTGGAAAATACCTTTTCATATTGGAATATATAGCAAAGGTCTACGCCATTTTAGAATTTGTAATTTAATATCACGAAAAAATATGTAAAACATTCGCAGGTCTGATTGATCATATTAAATATATTAATTAATGTCAAACTAGAAATATAAATCAATTATAATAATCACGAAGGCATTGAGGCCAATTGTAAAAGATCTTTCGCTTCGACTCCTTACGACCTCTATATGAATTAACCTATGTTTAAAAAATAAATCTGAAAATATTGCACGTCGATTTTCAACACTTTCCTATTTCGGTAAATGGAGGACGTGTTAATTTATTTATGTTACGTGAACGGTGAGCGTGACAACACAAACACGCCTTGTTTGGTTTCAACATAATAAGTGAGGAATACCGTGACACGCTTCCCAATATTTTACTTGTTTGTAAATTTATGAAGATCTTTAATAGCTTACACATGACAAACTTTTACTATGATGTTGAAATAGTTTACTGGAAGATAGTTGTTGTTAACTGGAAGATTATCAGTACGTTCTACGTGTAATCAGAGAGCTAGGACGTGAACAATCATGGTAGAGATGTGCTTCCAATGCAAAGTTGCTTCGTGATATGGAGAGAGATGAAGTTTAAGTAAGCGATTTTTAAATCAGTTAAACTCGTTCAGCCATATTTGTCTTTAGATAGATATCTGATAGAAAAAAATCGAAATTATCCGTGCGCATAAATATTATCCGTGCAGGGGCGGAGAAAGAATACTAACCTTTAGCTACGTGGTAAGCCCATCTGGATGGCAACCACCTTCGGTCTTAAGTATGCCGCCATAATAACTTTGTGTTAAGTTCCGGCATTAGTGACCCAAGTTCTTGTACCCTTATGAGACAGCAGCGTGTTGGTGATGCCACTGACATTACAAATATCCATAGGCGACGGTAACTGCTGAATTCCAAGCGGGCCGTCAGCCTGCCTGCTGTCTTAAAGCAATAAAAAAAAAAAACCCGCTCATCCATTACATTCGCATCTCTGCCTTTTACTTTACTAAAGATTGACTATATGTAATAGAATCTATACAAATAATTAAAATTGGAGTGTCTGTTTGTAATATTAAAATAACCGCTTTTTACTAAGTGCATTTGGATGTGTACACGGTACATATACCAAAATAATTTTTTTTACAATTTTTGTCTGTCTGTTTGTTTGTTCCGGCTAATCTCTAAAATGGCTTGACGGATTTTGACGGGACTTTCATTGGCAGATAGATGATGTAACAAGGAGTAACTAAGCCTACTTTTATTATAGAAAAAAATTGTTTTAGTTAAAATGATCAGTTTAGGATTTTTTTTATCCAATTTAACTTGACCTCAGATTTATATCATCAATCATATAAGAGAGTTTAGCTTAGGCTGGACTTTGTAGGTTGTACACGCCTGCGCGGGTATATATAGCGCGCTGAGAGCCGCAGCCCGACTGAATAGGTTTAGGGATGCCTTCCGTCCCCCATAGCCTATAGACACACAAATACAAAATTTACACGTAGAATTGATGTGTTTCAGGGGAGATTTTTTCGCCGTTTCTTCTCCCCCAGGTATAAGCACTTTAGAATAGGATCGGCTTTGCCGGTGATGTCGATAGACCCCAAATAAAAAACTCTTGCCATTTGTGGAGGTTGTCAATTGCTCCCTATGCGGCGGTTGAGCCGGAAACACGCCTCCTGTGAGGTGCGAGCACGCTGCCACCACGGCTAATCTACCCCACTCCCACGGGGTTGGAATGCTTTGACGTCCGTAGTCGCTGTTACTTGTCTGAGAAAACAATAGCTTTAGCTTTAAGGAAAAAAATCCGCTGCCTGTAGCATTCAATTATTCGCAGCGAACGCACGTATTCCGGAGGCGCATAGCGTAACAGTTGCATTCGATAACACTGACTGAATATTTAATTTATTTATATTTTAGGGTTTATAGGGTTTGTAATCCAAAATAAACAAAAAAATATATCCTTAAAATGCTGCCCAAAGTCACTATTCCACGCGTACGGAGTCGCGGGCACAGCTAGTAAAATATATATTAAATATTAATTACCTAACTATGGGCCTTATGAGAAAGCTCATGGTCGCTCAGAGAGCAATGGAGAGGGCTATGCTCGGAGTTTCCCTGCGAGATCGAATCAGAAATGAGGAGATTCGCAGGAGAACCAAAGTAACCGACATAGCCCGGATGATTGCAAAACTGAAGTGGCAGTGGGCTGGGCACATAGCTCGAAGGACTGATGGCCGTTGGGGCAGAAAAGTCCTCGAATGGCGACCGCGTACCGGAAGACGCAGTGTTGGTAGGCCCCCCACAAGATGGACCGATGATCTGGTCAAGATCGCCGGGATAGGTTGGATGAGGGCAGCGCAGGACCGATCATCGTGGAGATCTTTGGGGGAGGCCTTTGTCCAGCAGTGGGCGTCTTCCGGCTGAAATGAATGATGATTAATTACCTGTTATAGAAGTAATAAATACATTCGCGTTCACCATGTTATGTATATGTTCCCTATAACTAAAACCTTCAATTTAGATTCGATAATGCTTTTAGCGGTTCTCATAATAAACTAAACCGTACAATTAATGTTAATTTAGGTTAAGCGGTAGTTTTGTCGCGATGCCTATTCCGGAACTTTATGTAATCAATTTTAGATTGTTCTCCCAAATTGTATTGTTGTCATTTGAGTTGTTTCCTTTCATTAAATAGTGTCCCAATTCTGTTGGAATAGTTCCTGTATCGTTAATCGATTATTTATTATTACACATTAATTAATTATAAATTTAAACGGATGTCCTCTTCAAACAGTACAGGGGAGGAAAGAATTTTAGGGGTTCTATACAATTAATACGATTTCTCATTGAGATAGTTTGATAAATAAATTGGGTTAACATTATCGCTTTTTTTAATCATTCGTTGTTTAAAAAGCCTTTTATTATACTGAGTTGATGATTTTGTTTCCACTTGTTTGTGTGTTCTTAAGCGAATTCATAATAAAAAATATTTATAAAAAAACTAAGAAACCCTTTAAAATACAAAAAAATAATAATTTTCCTAAGAATAAGTTTTACGCCTTATAATTTTTTAATATAACCTAATACTAATACAGTCATACGTTTTATTACTTTTTTTATAAAGAAATGTAATATTAATTTTCACACCGGCATATAAATTTTGTATATTAATAAAACCTTTTATATATATATTATAGTAAAGAACAATTTACAATGAAAGTAAACGTATGAATATTATTAATAGCCTAGTTTTATAACAATTTTGTCGACAATTTTATTAATACAGTATTTTGAAGAAATAATGTGTACGGACGCTTGCAGGTCTGGTGTTCTCATTTCTTTATTAAAATTTGTAATGATTTCCCGAGTTTTAATAACTTTGTATCGGAGTTATTAATATTTTACTTCTATTTATAGTATTTTAACCTTTTATAATACTATTTATCAAACATTCTTTGGCTCTATCGGAGGACCTTTATTCGTTTTTATACTAATCAGAATTATACTGACAAATGTGTAAGCCTATTTAAAACTGAAGTCCTTTATGTATTTATGTTAGTTGTTATCTTCATTTTTTTAATGCTGTAGGACAGCAGACAAACTGACGACCCGCTTAAAATGTAGCAGCTACCGTCGCCTATGGGTGTTTCCAACGCCAGTGGCATCGCAAACACGCTGCTGTCCCATAAAGGTATAGGAACTTGGGTCACTAATGCCGGAATACAACACAAGGTTATTATGGCGGCATACTTAAGACCAAAGGTGGTCGCCATCCAGACGTGACGTGGTGGGTTGTTTTGTCGCCTTTTACGACAGGCCGACCCCAGCCGCAGAGGTTAGTATTCTTTCTCTGCCCCTGCACGGATTTACATAATTTTTTTCCTTAAATCATTGAGGAAAAAATTTAACTTTAAAAATTTAATTTAATTTAGGGACACAAAACTTCTGCTCATTTTTTTTATCGAAGAGGTGATTATGGTATGCAATATGCATACACGTATGATACAGGCATCGTTATAATTTTTAATCATCGTTATAAAACACACACACACACACACACACACACACACACACACACACACACACACATATATATATATATATATATATATATATATATATATATATATATATATATATATATATACACAGCGGACTAATTAATTACAGACGTATTAGTGCATTCAACATAATTCAAATTTAAATCAGACTAAGGGCACAAATTCTTTGATTAAACAGGAAATACGCTGATATTTGTTTCGAACTTCAATCGTAGCTAAGAATCTGTTGTTTGTGTGAACGACTGTTAAATACATTTTTATTGCTGAAGAACAGCAGACAGGTTGATGGCGACTTAATAGTAAGCAATTGTCGTTGCCTATGGATGTTTATGACGTTAGGGATACCACGAACACGCTGCCCCATAGGGGTACAAAGTCACTAATGTCGGAATACAACACAAATATTATGTCGGCTTAAAAACCAGGAGTGATTGTCATCCAGACGGGCTTGAGGCCCTACCACGTAGAGCTGGGGCACCTAGGGTTATTTTGTCACCAGCCACTGAGGTACTAAATCCGCCCCTGCACGTACAAAAATATATTTCGATAATGCAAAAGTTCTCAGACCTCTTTCCTTCAGATTTCATAAACAAGCATGGCAATGATATCTTGAACTGTTTATAAAAAAATAAATACTTGAGCTACCATAGACATGGGTCTACAAAAAATTTACAAATATATAGTTTGTAGTTTCATAGCTATTATATATTTTACATCTTTCGTTTTGTTACAAGATTTAAAATACACAATAAAACCAGTGCGGTATGGTTTCAGCTTCATTTTTTAAATAAAAACACTCGTAAATTCAAAGCTGGATTTGAAAAAGGAATTTTTTCTCAACAACAACAGTTTTCTTACTCATCATATTTTAATATCATCATTGAATTTTGAACTTTATAATTATCTCTATTAAGTTAATATTTCCATGAATTTGAGGCCAGTTCAAATAATTTTATGTTTTCAAACTGAATATTATACTTGCGTTATTACAATTCTGAGACTCTTCAATGTTTCAACTTTACAATTGAAGACGTTTTTAATCATCTCTAATAACTGTAATAAATAAGTTAAATAGAATATCGTAAAAATAAATGACTTTGATTTAGAAACCATAAATCTTCAGTAGCGTAATATAATATACAGTCAACTCTCGTTAATTCGAAACTCGAGGGCCTCTTAAAATACTACGAATTATCGCGTGTTTGAAATAACAAATGGTTCGAAATTTTTGAGACAAAAGAAATAAAACTTTGAATTATTGAATGTTGATAATCAATTATGATAAAAATATTTATTAACCACTATTCTTTAACAATAACAACAAATGACAAAAGTTAAAAGTCTATTCTTTCTCCGTCCCTGCTCGGATTTACATAAATTTTCTCCTTAATGATTAGGGACACAAAACTTCTGCTGATTTTTTTATTGGTATTTTTAAGGAGCGACCACCATCTGATCACTAATTCGGTGAGATAAAAAAGTAAATATTATCTTACAATTACTCTATGTGACTTAAAACTTACATTCCAAATTTAAATACTGGAGAAGTTAATAAACGGGAGTGTCATTTTATATGAAACTTTACGAGCTTACCCAAAAATTCCCGATATTCTCCTAGTACTAAATATGCTAGGGCGATATAAAGCCATAACTCAGGTGGTGTATAACCCCCCAGCAACAAAAAATCGCTTTTTGGAACGAAGTTCCTTATCGCGCATTGTGAAAGGGGGCTAGACGGAAAAAATTCTCACGAAAAGTTATAACGACACTTTTTGCTATTGTAAGCTGTGCGGCGTGCGCATGTTTCTCTGTCTGTCTCTCTCTCTCTTTCTCTCTCTCTCTCTCTTATAGAAAGCAAGCCAGATATTTTCATTTCAATTTCGCATTGAACAGTGTGGTGTCGCGACGATTATTTTAGTTGAGTGTATACAGGTTTTTTGTACATAATAAATAATAAAAAATAATAATAATGACTCCTGACAGTGTTTCTGCACAAGTTCCGGATATTGCTGATGGAGTTAGGTTAGTTACTGATTAAGTTTATATTACATTATATTTGTTAATAATAAAAAAAATATTATTATAACTTTAAAAAAATAAAATTTTATTACAATTCCTTCACTAATTAATCGAAAGGAACTTCGTTCCATCCGGGTGTCCCTTGACACCTCTCAAGTTTTTTTATTTGTTGTTTCTGCTTTACACAAAAATGCTGCCTGCTTATACTGGGTACATCCAGTATGTTTTACTTCAACACATTTATTGACATATATATATTAATAAACTATGCACGCTCGATACTTGTTACTGTAGCTTACGTAACTTTGAGCTTGAAACTGGCTTTGTCTTAACAAAGGCTCCGGATCAAACGTAACTCGTATGGGCTCGTTATTCAAACGCAGCGGGGCATGAAACGATCACGAGTGCAGTTTGATCGGCCAAAGTGTTGCAGTTTAGTGCTTACATGAAAATTTGACCCCTCATATGAATGAAGCTCAAGGGATTTGATTTTGAATATTAACTCAGATGTATTGTTGCAGTTTTTTGAAGTGAAAACTTCTTTAGCGGCGTTGTGCACTATTTTGTGATGGGTAAAAATTGTTAAACTCGCATCAGGTCACGTTTCCTGATCAAAAATTCGTAAGACGTAGTTTTGCTCGAGTAATACAAAGCTTATTAACAATGACTTTAGGTTTATTTTATAATGTAACTTTTAAATGATTGCATTGCATTACATATACATATCTGTTCGAATTGCGACTTTATTACAATGATATACAGCTGAGTTTTTGAAGTGAAAACTTATTTAGGCGCGTTGAGCACTTTTTGGGTGAACAATTTTTGGTTTGTAAAGAAGTGTTAATGAACAATTTAAAGTTTAATACAATTTAATACAATTCACAAGTTATTTAGTTTTCACTTCTATCGGCAGTCCCCAGCCCCGCATGTTTTTTTGTATGATCTGTTTACATAAATTGATTCTTAGCACAGAAAAAAGGACATTGAATTAACTTTTATGGTCCTTAACCATCGTGTTTTGAAAACTCGCAAGTGAAATCAATCGCCCACAGCAGATCATTAAAAACTTGTGTTTAAACATTACTTAGATTCAGTATTAAATCTTATTAGAATAGTGTTGTCTATATATATCCTACTTAATTTTCTACTTCTTCATTGTGGTGAGACCTTGATGAGCTGGAGCCCTTTGGGGAGTAAATCTATAGCCAATGTAATTTGTTACCATTACCTTACTATAGTACCATTGCTATTACCTAGATTTATTTCAAGCTGTAATTGGATATGAATAATAATGCTTGATCATAAACAATTTTTATAAGCCCTAAATAATAATTTAATAGCTTGACGATACAATTCACAAGTTATTTAGTTTTCACTTTTTGTCTGTCTGTCTGTTTGTTCCAGCTAATCTCTGAAACGGCTGCACCGATTTTGACGGGACTTTCACTGGCAGATAGATATCTGATGTATCAAGGAGTAATATAGGCTATTTTTATTTTATAAAAATAAAATAGTTTTTGTTAAAAATGATAAGTTTCGGAAATTGTATAGTCCAATTTATTATGTTGACTTCAGATTTATATCATCAATCATATGAAATAGGGTTCAACTTAGGCTGGTCTTTGTAGGTTGAATTTCCAATTTAAGTTGATCTCATATATAAAAAAAAATGCTGCCCAAAGTCACTATTCCACGCGGACGGAGTCGCGGGCACAGTTAGTCCCACATAATATGGGTTCCGTACAATATGTTCTCACCTTCCACTCTCTTCTAGCCTATCTTTGCTTCGATCTACCTCTCCTCCTTTATTTATGGGCTCTCATTGCTAACATTTTCCTATATGGCATTCTTCCCTTTGCATTACATGGCCGTACTACGCTTTCTTTTTTGTGTTCTTTTTTCGGGGGATGAAAAATGTTCTTAATAATAATAATAAATAAATAATAAATATTTTGTGACAATTCACACAACGTCATCTAGTCCCAAACTAAGTAGTACTTGTGTTATGGGCCCTAGACAACTGATATACTACTTATATACTTTTTTTTTGTAAATAAATACATATTATACATAAACACCCAGACGCGAGACGGGAATCGAACCCGTGACCTCCGCAAGCGTACCGAAGTACGTTATCCGTTACGCCACCGGGATCGTCATTCTTACATCGGGGCCGCAATAGGCTAGTGTAGGACTCGCGACGATTTAGCACAATACCCCTATGCTCGAGGGCTCATGCCGCATATCTACTAAAAATCTTCCCCCAGTCCACCTTGAGGTCATATCACGCAAGTCTGTTACTTTTTAGTTATTTAACCACGGCGCTACTTGTGCGCTTCCTCTAATACACTAATTTCAATTTTTATCCATTTTCGTAACACCACCCATCCATCTCAGCATTCACATCTCCGCAACATGTAAAATCCTCCCCTTTGTGACCCAGCATTCCGATCCATAGACAAGCTTTATTACGGACTTGTAAATTTTACCTTTTACCTATCCATCTATTAAACTAATTAAATTTAGACTGTAGTCGATATTTATTTTCTGAAATAACGATTATATTTTTTTTAAATTTATTTTTTATTAAATCGTAGAAATAAAAGCAAAAACCATTTTAAAAGTTACGCCATTCAGGGGCCTATCTTCAGAATAATGTTATATAAAGTTTTATTCTACTCATAGTACAAGGTATAATAATTATTGTAATACTTATTGTCCGTGCAAGGGCGGAACAAGAGTATTGACCTCTGCGGCCGGGATCGGCCTGTCGTAAAAGGCGACAAACGACCATCTGGATGGCGACTATCTTTGGTCTTAAGTATGCCGCCATAATAACTTTGTGTTATGTTCCGGCATTAGTGACCCAAGTTCCTGTACCCTTATGGGACATCAGCGTGTTCGCGATGCTACTGGCGTTGAAAACATGCATAGGCGACGGTAACTGCTAAATTCTAAGTGTTAAATTATCTGCTGTCCTACTGCAATAAAAAAAACTCCCCAGGTTTATAAGTAAAAGACACGAGAATACATACATTGTTTATTATTTGATTCTAGAAAGCTGAACAGGTACTTGACATTAAGCAAGTATGTAAGTTTGAAGTAGCTTCTAGAATTACCGTAGTGGTCAAAATATTTCGCTACCATTATATTCGCTAACATTGTATTGGGATATTTTCCTTTTCATTCACATAGAATAATTAGAATAATTAACAGAATATGGTCTTCAAAATAGTTGGAAGTGAAAACGCTCTAATCAAAGCGAGTATATGACCTTGAACCACTCATGTAGAAATTTATGAGTCCTACGGCAAAGCTATGAATAGCTCTTATATTTTTGAGTTATGGGAGGTATATTACGTGAGCAAAATGGTAATTGCCTTAAACTACAACGTAGTAGTATTTGTTCATATTAATACAGAAGATTTTCCTATCCGTGCAGGGGCGGGGAATGAATACTAACCTATGCGGCCGGGGTTGGCCTGTCGTAAAAGACGACAAAACAACCCTCCCTAGCTACGTAGTAGGGCCTCAAGCACGTCTGGGTTCGAAAACCTTTGGTCTTAAGCCGCCATAATAACCTTGTGTTATGTTCCAGCATTAGTGAGCCAAGTTCCTGTACCCTTATGGGACAGCAGCGTGTTCGCGATGCCACTGGCGTTACAAACACCCATAGGCAACGGTAACAACTAAATTCTAAGCGGGCCGTCAGCCTGTCTGCTGTCCATAGCAATAAAAAAATATTGTGATAAGATACATAGCGCCATCTAGTCTTAAAGTACATAGCAGAGCGCTTGTGTGATTGGTACTAAACAACTGTGCATAAATTAGTAGTTTATACGAGTATATTATTTACAGAGAAATCAAACCCGTCCCCCGCAGGGGTTTTGAAGCGCGGAAGCCGTTGTGCCACGAAGGTTTTCATAAATAAAATTTGGTCATACATATTCTTAACATTTTCTTATTTTTAATAAGGAAGTGTAATTTGATAATACTTAGCATTAGACTTTTTTAATTGAAGCTTACTTCAATTACAGAAGTCTACTGTTTAGTATTGTAATGAAACCACCACTTAAGGTTGGCGTAAAATCTGTATGAAGTTGAAGTGATGTTTGTAAGAAGATAAATGTTAATGTGTGGATAATTCTAAAAGCTTATAATTTTGTACTGCGTTTTCTGAATAATAAGAAATAAGAATATTTAAATGGCAACTCCATATTTGATACCAGCAGCTTTGCTTGTAGTCTGTACTAGAGGTATCATAGTATCAGGCACGTGTACTTAATAACATACCTACAAAATTATAGTTTTGGTTCCATTTTGGATTATTCACATCGATAAAGAGATAGTCTAGATGTGTGAAACGAGAAAGATGAAGCTAATAAAAATGTTAAATTCATAAAATGATTTTCGTAATATCCTTAAATATATTTTTTCAAAACTTAGCTTGATTTTCTTTAGAATATCTTGATTTACGATCAAAATAAGTAAAATTTATGACAATTACAAATATACAATATATTAAGAACCACCCGTGGAGGAGGGTTCAATTTGAAAATAATGGATCCATAAATTGGGGTGACCGGAGCAATCGACGACAGTCTATATATATACATTATAAGGATCTTCATATGATTAGGTATAAGTATATCAAAGGTTACATATAATTTCATATCAAAGGTCCTTATAAGCGTTCAGTCCTACTAAAATCTGATGGCATCATTTCGAAACCCCTGCTGCGTATTATTAAGGGAACAGTGCGCTTTTTTTAATTATCGCCTTTCTGTGACACTCATTCTCCCTGCGACCGGAGTCAGCTTGTCGTAAAAGGTGACAAACAACACTAGCTAGGTGGTAGGTCCTACAGCCCGTCTGGACGGTAACCACCCTAAGTCGGTAAGTATGTCGCCATTATAACCTTATCTTGTGTTTTAGCATTAGGGACCCAGGTTCCAGTATCCATACGTGGACAGCAGTAAATATATGAAATAAGATAGATCTGATTTTCATTTATAAAGTTAATTATCAATACTTTATATTTTTAAAATTTAAACCATTTTCTTCAAGGATTTAATTTTAAAATAACTAATTGTATATAAATAATTATTTTGCCTTAACAGAGTGGAGAGTAAACACTCCTTAATAAGTAACCAGAAGGAAGGTGGCGTAGCATTAATTCAATCCAACGAAGCGGAGGGATTTTCACCGCTTACAGCGCTTTCTTTGCCTTTAAGCAAGCTTCTCTTATGACACAGTATAGTGAAATTCCGTAAACGTAATCAACGATAATATACATACATAGAAAATTTAAATTATTGAAAGAAATCTTATGCAGTATTCCAAAGGAAGTCCATGAATATATTCGTAACTAAATAATCTAGTAATTAATTTGCAGGGACTATAAATAAACCCTTGTAGATAAAGATTGAATAGCTTGATACCTGTAATACTTCAGAAGTTATACTATACAGCACCATTGTTCAATCCTTGCATAAAGGGTAATTGAGATTTCACCTCCTGATTTTGTTATCTACCCTCAATTGCGGCGAGATGAATGGTAAAGGAAGGCGTGGGACGAGAGTAGTATCGCATGAGTCTCTAAACGCACGGGACGATCGACGTTTGACCTCCACTCTCTGCGTCGTGAGCAATTGCTTTCAGTTACTCTTTACTTTGTGTTTTATATGTTGAGTGTCTAGTTTGTGACATTTAACTGGTGCCGTGTAACAGTTCTTCCGCGAGCGGATCTGAACCGAACCGAGAAGGGGTGGAATCGAGGTCAATGCGAATTTCTTTGCCCACTGCAACGCATCGCACATCCACGGCTCCTATCCCTCATCCCTCTCATATAGTCCACTGTTCTCGAGATATCACTCTGATCCCTACACGATGCACTCTCGGTCCATGACCGGCATCGTACAACCATAAATCTAGTGATGATAAATAAACATACTGGAATAATTAACGCGGCGTTTTCTAGTTTCAAATAATCCGTAGAGCGCTATTGGTACTCGACAGTTGACATACTAATTATATACTTATATTAATAAATTTATACAAGTTACATATAAGACTAGGGATGAAAATTGAATCTGTTATTTTTTATGATATTCCCATGCAATTATTGTTTATTCATTTTAGCTTACAAAAAAAAATAAAAAATATAAACTATAGAACGTACTTAAAAACGAATTCGCAAGGCATTCTTTCAATTTGATGTATATCTCTGGAAGATTAAAAAAAATATTTCCGGCATATATAGAGATCAGGATGGGTAGCCATCTTGTCGGAATTAGAACTAATAAAGTGTAGTTTTGTAATAAGATTTTTTGATTGGTTGTACAGAATGCCGTATTTTTTCGTTCGTCGAAACGTAGTTTAACATTTTAATTGCGCACTCTGTGGTATTTTCTTGTTGGTTGGCTTGAATCGCAGCTCAGATTAAGTATTGCAGATTACGAGTAATAAGACTTTTGAGTTTAGTTGCTGTATGGAAGAAAGGTCTTAAACAAAATAATAAGGTTCAAGTTAAATTGCATATATTTTATTTTCAAAATTGTTGTGAAATGTAAAACAATACATTGCTACTGTGATAAATTTCTCTTGATAACTACTTCCTGAGTAAAAATATGTTTATAAAAATTTATTTAAACAATTTACTTCTTTAGGTTGATATTAATATTTTTAATCAGTTTAGAAGTCTATGAAGTTCAAGCTTTTATTGTAGTCCTTTGAACTATGAAACACAAAAATATTTTACATATTATATTTGAATACATGTCTTTTCTCAATCCCATGCCTTATTCCGAATAGTACTGAAACAAAAAAATAACAATAGTATTTTTTAATCGTATTACATATTGATTTTTAAGTACTATACATAGTACAACTTGAAAAGTTTACAAGTATATAACATTTTATAGCTAAGCAAAGTGAATTATAACATTGTGCGCGTTGTTTCTCAATAAATAGTCTCTAGAGCTGAACACTAACATGCCTGCTGTGGAAACGAAAAATTCACAATCTTCGAAGTGCACTTAGATATTAGGCTTCACTTGAGATATTAGGCCTTGTCCACACAAGTTAGTTTTAAAAAAAATAAAATATTGTTTTATTTTTATTTGGTGACGAAATATTTTGATTTGATATACTAGCTGTATCGGCAAACGTTTTTCTGCCATATAAATAAATGAAAAACAGAACTAAATTACATTGAACCATATTTCACCTTATTAAACCTTCATTTTCGCAACAAAATCCTTCTTCAATGTTAAATTTATATCCATACCGAAATTCATCAAAATTGTTTCAGCGGCTTAGGCATGAAAACATAACAGATATATCGACAAACAGAGTTACTTTCTCGTGTATAATATTAGTAAACATTAATCATAATCATAATAATCATAATCTTTATTAGCATAATACACGGTTAATTGATTTTACATAATCATTTCGAACTGCATGTTTTGCCAATTAAATTGACATGTTAATATTTAATCATAAAATTAAAAGCTATACAACACCTACACTTTAATATACAAGAAAGACTAGTATTTCAAAGTAAAATAGTTTTTAAGGTAACATCAATGTTTAAATTATAATATGGTTATGGGAACGTACACTTGTCCGAGCCGAACGCGTCGAACGAGTCGAACGAAACGAATTTTAGAATTCTGTATATGAAATCTCATGAAACCTCGCATATTTGCCCGCGTCGAATCGTCCGAATCTGGAAGAACCCCAGAAATCCTACATGAATTCGTATGACGTCATGAGATTCGGCGCGGCTTATGCGGTCGACTCGACCGATGCGCTCGCATTCTACAGAGCAACGAGCGAGTACTATTTCTGCATTGCAGGCGTAGAGGAAATAGAAACGGTTTCTTCGACGCGGTCGATTCTTCTGGTGCGGATATGTGTGCGAGGCCTCCTTGACTTCGATTCGTTCAGCGCGTTCGGCTCGAACAAGTGTGCGTTCACCATTAGCAGGAAATGTATAGAACACCCAATAATATAATAATAATAAATGTCAGAAAAAATATATTATGATATTTTGAAGAAATAATCGTCATTAGTGAAAAAGAATTTTTGAGGCCACTGGATCTAAATATTATTATTTCTTTCAATTGTTCTAATTTATAATATAAATATTGCTGTATTGAGTAGTAACATTTACTTATCAATAATTTCTTAAGTTGATTTTTAAATATATTTGTATTTATTATTTATAATATACGACGATCTGATGTAAAAGCAACAGTCTATAAGAATAAAGTCTGAAATCCAAATAAATCTAACCTGCTTTCAAATCCAGGTTTAATTTTTGAGCTTTGAGAGTCCATAGTTGCTCACGTAAGTGCCGAAAAACGTAGCAGTTTACAACGGATCTTAATTTCCAAGACTATTGCAATTTGTAATCAAGGTTACACAGTTAATTAGCATCTATTTTCCAAATAATTGCTTAGTGTAATAGCAGAATTATACGAAATCTAGATGGCCACAGTTTGCAGTATTAAAACTTTTTTTTCTAGAACTAGTATTAGGTTTTTAAGATACAAGAAACATAATTTAAAAGCCAAATTTCATTAACAATCACTTAAGTGTGGTTTGAACACCGGTTCTGCGCATTCCTCTAATTACGTGAATGCAGGGTCGTATGTTTTCTTTGAAAGTGCCAGAGGGTTGAACTTCCGTACATATTGTATTAGGTATACTGCAGGTTGGATACAGGAAGTAATTTGAACAGAAATACTTGTCCATTATACGTAGTCTATTTTTACAATTTTCAGCCTCTGATTCTCGTTTGTCTTCGTGGTCTCATGGATTTCACACATCGGATTCGTATTTTGCCTACAGAGGTCAATTATTCCGTAAGGAGTATGGTTATTTGTGTATCTATAAAAATAAATAAAATTTATCTGTCTGTCTGGTCTGTTTGTTATATTAAAATAACCGCTTTTTACTAAGTGCATTCGGACGTATACACGGTACATATATCAAAACAACATTTTTTATAATTTTTACCGTCTGTCTGTCTATCTGTTTGTTCCAGCTAATCTCTGAAATAGCTGCACCGATTTTGACGGGACTTTCTTAGATAGCTGATATAACAAGGAGTAACTTAGGCTATTTTTATTATAGAAAAAAAAATAGATTTTGTTAAGTTGAACTCATATATCCAAAAAATGCTACCCAAGTTCCACGCGGACGGAGTCGCGGGCACAGCTAGTATAAATTAAAATTATGTAAATAGTATATCAGTTGCCTAGTACCCACATCACAATCGCACTTCCACTTATTATGATTTGCGACTAGATGGCGCTATGTTAATCACGCTGTATATTTATTTGCTAATGAGTATAGAATTTGTGACACCAACTTGGGGAGGCCTACGTCCAGACAATGGACAGCTGATGACCAAATATCTAATACCGGGACGCTTTCTTCAGAAAACTAATCTAACTGGTTGCTTAGTTACAATGATAGAAGTCTCTACTCGTATTTATATTAAGGACGCCATATTCAGCCTTTCGGCATGCAACAATATATCTGGGTGTACATAAATCATTATACAATTATTTCATTCTTATATTTACAATCAAATTATATGAATGTTTGAAAAGAAATGTTTATTTATTTTGCGTTTTATTTATCCGTGCAGGGGCGGAGAAAGAATACTAATCTCTGCGGCCGGGGCCTCAAACCCGTCTGGATGGTGACTACATTTGGTCTTAAGTGTTCCCCCATAATAAACTTGTGTTGTGTTCCGGCATTAGTGACCCAAGTTCCCGTACCCATAAGGAACAGGAGCGTTTCCGCGATACCTATGGCATTGCAAACACCCATAGACGACGGTAACTGCTAAATTCTAAGTGGGCCGTCAGCCTATTTGCTGTCCTACAGCAATAAAGAAAAAAATACTATATATTTTCTTTACAGTATTTGAACTAGCAGAAGTAATTAATTCATTGTCTATTAGGACTTGCAATGAAAGTACGGTTGTAGTAAACAAGCGCACAAGGGTTCTTAAGAAATGTCGCCGTACCCTTGGGCGATCGCTTCAAAAAGACTACGACGTCCAATGAATGCCTTAAAAGGATCTTTGTGGTTCGTGCTTTCAACGACACGTATTTCCTTACATGTGTAGTTGGTTGTACTGACTCCTATACATCTCCTGATATTCCTGATACATCCCGTGTTCTGTTTAGAGAAATGTTATAAATCAAATAACAGTATGGACTTTTTAATGAATAGTAGTTATACTTGAACATATCCATCATATTCGCAACACAACGACTTTTGCTTAACGGAACGCTTGATGGAGTCAAGGACTCAATTCTCGTACCGAATCTGGATGTGAAATTACGAAAGAAAAGTATTTCAGTACTACATCAATTGTCTTGTAATCATAGCATAAGTGCTCCGTTACTTACCTTGGGCAAGGTGACGCTGTTTGACTTGTCACATTATACGTATAACTTAGACCAGGGATAAAAAAAGCTTGTTAGATAGATAGATAGATAACACTTTATTGTAAACCAATTATATAAACACAATGAAACTTATTTACACAATCAATGAGTACTTGACTTACAATGGGCGGCCTTATCGCTACAGAGCGATCTGTTCCAGGCAACCCGGGCTATAGAACATTATTGGTGTTACATTGATGTGGAAGGGAGGTATGGTAATAAATAATAATTATATTTTATTTACATAATAAATAGATAATATACATAAAATTCAATAATATATATAAAATATAATAAATAAATAGATAAACATACTTAAATATCTATATTTGTAGAATACATAAATAAATATATGTTTTGTTGTTACACTAAAGATAGGTAGTGATTTTTAACCAATTTTTTGTTTTAATTATTTTAGTCAATAGAAAGCAAAAATCTAAATTCAGTTTTCTTTTCTTTTCTTTTTTGGCTTACCTAACTCAATCAATCTGCCTTGTCAATTATTTTATTGTACCTCTAAATAAAAGAAAAGGGCATGGAAGGACACTAACGGACAAATTATTGAACTTTAGAAAGAGACTTGTCAACCCAGCTTTGAAGGGGCCGGCGCAAGTCGGGGTCGCGGCCTGACTAATCGGTCGCATTCCGCGGCTTCGGCACTAAAGGCGTTTGAAGGAATACCGGGGTGGTTTTAGTGGGTATACCAGTGACGTGCGTCCCCCAGCCTAGAGAAGGGGACGTACGGGTTCAGTGCACGGGGATTCCTACAGTACCCCTCCGGCGGGGTATGCGTCATGCATTTCCACCTATGAAAAAAAGGAGCCATACTTACGCTAACAAGAACGTAGTTAGGCTTTCGAAACGTATGTTATAGATACAAGCCGATAAAAGTAATTAAATAAAAGCATCTATGTGGAGGCTCATCATCATCATCATCCCAGCGTTATGTCCCGGTTGCAACCCAAACTTTCGTTTCGGTGCCCGGGGTCCGCTTTCCGACTTTTTCTACTCCACTTCGCGCGATCTTCAGCATCCCTGGTAGTGAGTCCATTGGCACGCATATCACCTCTTACGACGTCAAGCCAGCACTTTTTGGGTCTACCCCTCCTACCGGGGCCCGGCGGAGGCGACATGGCCAGACATTTGTTTCCCACGTAAGCATCCGGTTGCCGCAAAACATGGCCGTACCAACGGAGCCGACACTCCTGCAATTTATCTGCAATGTCACGGACATGAAGACTACCGCGAATGCGGGAGTTCCTAACGCGGTCCTTCCGCGTCACTCCACACATCCACCGCAGCATATTCATCTCCGTGACACGCAGTTCCTGCTTGTGTCGCTCCAACACCGGCCACGTTTCACAGCCGTATAAAAGGACAGGCCTAATGATGGTCTTATAGACCTGTCCCTTCAACTTTACCGGCATCCTGGGGTCACAAATGACACCAGTTACCTCACGCCATTTGGTCCACGCGGCAGCAATGCGTGTCTTGACGTCGCAACTATGTGGAGGCTATTTTACCGTTTATGCTCTTCTAATTGTTTTTTTTATTTCAATTTCAAATTGTTTTTAATTTAAGAAGAAGACAATTACTTATATTCCTAAAATTGCTAAAATTAATCATACTTTCCATCTGCTCTTGTATTACTTTCTTCAGTTACGAAAGAACAGCGCGTTACTCGTATATACGGGCACCGAGGTGCTCCGTTCGCTCGTGACAATACCACACAGCGGTACTTTTGCTCCGAAATTAAAGCTCTGAATGGACCCAGGATGTGTGAAATGATCTTAAATAACCTAATGTACCTATTAAAATATTGGTATTTTTCCATCATATAGTCTAATATCAAATAATTTTGCTAAAATAATCTATTTACCTTTTTTTTTTAAGTTTCGTACTGTATTAATTTTAAAACCAAATAATTTTATCAAAATCTAAAGGGTCTACTATGATCTTAGTTAAGGCTCCCACTGAAAACCAGCGTCAAGTCGAAATTAGATTGGTTTCAACTTGGCATTATGCTGAGTGAGCGGGCCTCATTGGATACAGAAGTGACAGATATTGGCAAAAAAATAATAATAATAACAGATATCCCCTAACTTATTATATATACCGATAACGATATAATGTTTTTCTTTGTTTTTATTTTATATAGATTTTTGTATGTATTTGTCATTTTTATACCAATAATATATATATATATATATATATATATATATATATATATATATATATATATATATATATATATATATATATATATATATATATATATATATATATATATATATATATATATATATATATATATATATATATATATATATATATATATATATATATATATATATATATATATATATATAATCCACGTCTGGGTTGTCTGGAAGAGATCGCTCTCTAGCGATAAGACCGCCCTTTGTGCTATCTACTTTTATATAGTTTTTTTAATACGTGTTTTTCTTTTTTTTAGTACAATAAAGAGTTTTCTATCTATCTATCTATCTATATTTTCTTTCTTTCTTTCTTTCTTTCTTTCTTCAAATGCTTATTATGCATTGGTTTGATAAACTTGCTATAGAGGTTATTAAAAACCTTACCCAAAATATCTGACTTTAAGTAACAATTTCTTATACATAACTTATCCTGGCTGTACACATACTTCACTTTGGATTTAGCAGTTAGGTTAGTATCACAGAGAAAAACTTTTACATTGCTAAACTTAACGTTTTGCTAGTGGTAATAAAGCAAAAGGAATAATTTGAATAAATTTTTGAAATTCCGAAAGGAGAGCCTTAGTGCCTTGACAGCCTTTTTTATTGCAGTGGACCAGGAAACAGGCTCACTTAGTTACCGTCGCCTACGGATGTTTGCGATGTCAGGGGCACCACAACACGCTGCCGCCCGCGTAGGGGAACCTAAAACTTGGGTCACTTGTGACGACATAATTGAACAGACCAGGAAAGGTTGCCATACACAGAGACTTAGCTAGGTTTGTTTTGTCGTCTTATACAACAGGCCGCTCCCAGTTCTATGGTCTCCTAACTCCACCCTTGTATGGGGAAAAACGGTTCTTGTCTATGATTGTAACACCAATTGGCAAATGTCTCGTCCGAATATTTTGCCTTACATTAAATTTCCTTCTCTAGTGTTGCTACAGTATTAATATATCTAGGAATAAGAACTACTGAGTGAGTTTAAAATCGTAGTACAACATAATTCAATGTTCGCTCCGCTGTCGCCAAGAAGATATAAATTTAAATATATCACTCGGAACACAAAGGTACATAGTAAATGCGCTCTGAACAAAGCTCTTAGGGTTTTTCAAAGGAACGAAGTGCTTCCACAGACGGACGGCACTTGGGAACTTGATTTATAGTCCACGCCTGCCACGGATTTGACATTGCACTGAAAGAGACCGCTAAAGAATTAGTGAATAAAATGAAAACGTTGTAAATTATCTATTAAGACAGTGGTCGGCAACCTTTTCCAAAAAAGCCAAATATAGATAATACTCAATTGTTTAAAAGTAATAATAAGTGAAAAATGAAATTGATTGAATGGCTCAAAACTAAAACGTATGAAGATACAGAAGCACTTTTAATAAATGAAAAAATTCAAACAAATGAGCTAAAATACATGCATATGACTCAGTCAAGCAAAATCAACTACATATACCTAGTCAGGTCATAAATTCTGTCACATGTTTAATGTAAAATAATTGTAACAAGTTTATTCATTATGTAACCATTTATATACCAAAATGAACTTAACAAAACATAGATTCTTATGACATTAAAGTTTATTCAAAATGACCTCCGTGATTTTGAATACAAGCCTTCAATCTGCGCGGCCAGTCCTCTATCGCAGCACGAACGAGGTCCATGTCAATATCGGCGGCTGCCTTAATCAAGGATGTCTTGAGTGACTCCAAATTGGGATGAGGCTTTGAACACGCCTTTTCCTCCAAGTGTTGCCATATCTTGTAATCTAACGGATTCAAATCTGGACTGGAGGAGGGCCAGTCTTCGTGCCGGATGAAGTCGATTTCACGCGCCGCCAGCCAGTCTTGTGTGCTCTTCGCTCTATGAGCTGGCGCCGAATCTTGTTGGAATACCCAGTGCCTGTTATTGAACATGGTATGAGAAACAGGTTCCACAAGGTTCGTCAGGACTGTATTTTGATACACAACAGCATTCGTTTTTACACCTTTCTCACAAAAATGTACCTCTGTTAAGCCCCAATAAGAAACTCCCAACCATACCATGAGCGAGGATGGAAAATGACCTCGTTGGACACGCGGAATACGGTTGCTCGCTTCTTCACTACTGTGTGCGTACACCTTATCATTTTGTTTGTTGTAGCTCTCTTCTACGGTAAACATTTTTTCATCCGAAAAAAGAATTTCCCGATATTTTTTTCCCGCGTACCGCTTCAACAAAGCGCGGCATCTCTTCAGTCTCAGGTCCATTAGACGAGCATTCAAACGATGTCCTGTTTTTCTTCGATATGCCCGAAGCCCTAAGTCTTCATTTAACACCCTTTTCACCGTGGTTCTGCTTAACCCCATCTGAAGGGCCAACAGTTTCTGCTTACGTTTGGGATTTCTTTGAATTCGTGCCTTCACAGCTTTTATCACTGCTGGAGTCCTAACAGACCGAGGGCGACCACTTCTTGACCTGTCATCTACACTAGAGTCTTCATTGTATCGTTTGATGGTACGATAAATGAATCTTTTGGTTATATTAAAAATTTTCAGTATGTTAAAAATTTGAATTGGCGCGTAACCGCAACGATGCAACGCAATAACTGCAACACGGTCTTCTTTAAGCGTCCACTCCATATTTAAAAATGAGTAAAATTCTAAAAGTTATACATTTTTATTTTCATGAACAATTCGAGATTCGAATTCAATAAACTTTTTTGTGGCCAGCATTCTAAAAGAAAAGTTTTTACTGTGTGACAATACTTATGACCTGACTAGGTATATATATATTAACAGTTTGCCGCAAGCCACTGTCTTTATTTTTGTCGTTCATTATTAGAAATATGTATCATGAACAATGTGGGTAGTTTGAAATAAGTTAGGGAACTATTCTAAGAATCTGTTTTATTATGTAGTAAAAAATAATAACAAATAGAAAAAGAATACCATATAAAATGTCAACATCATCTAAATTTACAGAGGTTTCCAGACTTTTTTTCATAGACCAATTTCAAAATTTTCTGGTTTCGGTGGACCCTCTGCAGCTACATTTCTACCATATTCCCAAAACTCGACAAAAAATGTGAAGATTAGATCTAACTATGGAAATTTACGTTACGGCTGAGTTCCAGCCACGAATTAATAGTTTTCGAAAAAAAAGTGAGAATTGATGGTTAATTAATTAATTGATTATGTGAGTGGATGTCAAAAAGTAAAGTCGGACAATCAAAAAAGATTCCATTCAACTTTACTTTTATGACATATACTCACAGCACAATGAACCAATCAGTTCTCATTTATTTCATTTAGAAAACACCACATTCGGAGTAGTTAAAATAAAAAGAAATATAGTAAATATATTTTTTGTATTGTATTTATTCAAAAATTATTACACTATCAATTGTTATTGTTATCATATTACATTGTAATATGATAACAGTCGTAATATAATTAAAATAAAAAATTAATAATGTAACGTAACTTCTACAATGACAATCACAAAGTAATCTTAATTTTAATGGGACGAATGTAACATACCTGATGGGTTGACAGCAAATAATTAATATTTGGCTTCAGTTTTGTTGGGAACAACCGCAAATCTCCCCATTTCGTGATACTCAATCTGCTCCTTATTTTTGTTAAAGGTTTGTAACGACACTAAAACTTTTTCGACAAGAATGACGAGGTAAACGCTATCAAAAGCTTTCTCGCAATTCCCCACAAACCAGAATATTTTTCGGGTATTTCTGCCTGCAGCCAAAATATTTGATACCCTCTTTTAAATTTCACCTTCAGCTCCTCATTAGTTCTCCACTTACATTTCATCAAATGAGTTTATGATCCATGATGGTATTTCCATCGTCAGAATATCTTCAAATCTGATTTTGAAGCCATCATGCAGGGCAATTGAATGTTGAACGAATGTCTGAATATCAGTAGTGGTAAGTTTGAAAGCGTGGTGGGTATATTAACCGTTTCCTCTAAAGGTAGGCCTGAGCCCAGCTGTGGGGTAAATTCCCCCTGCTGGGCCTATCGAAAAAATATAAAGAATAACAACGATTTACAAATATGAACACTCTGGGCCTAGAAACAACCACCACTAAGACGTATATCTTCTAAATAATAGGCATACGAATTTCTTTATCCCAAATCATGATTAAGATTAAAATAAACTTGAACGAGCAAGAGCTTTTTTCTTTGGCTCCAAGCACGTCTGGATGGCCACCACCCCTTAGTACTTAAGTGTGCCGCCATTATAACTTTATGTTGTGTTCCGAAATTAGTGACTCAGGTCCAGTATGGACAGTAGTTAGCAGTGCTCCTACCGTCACCAACATTTATAGGCGACGGTAACTGCTCTGCTGTTCGTGGGCAATAAAAAAAGCAAGGTAGTAGCAATATCTACTGGCTATAACGTTAAAGAGTCCTGAAATTAAGACTATCTCGTCAAGCATATTATAAAATGTGGCATGTTAGGTGCAGACGGCAATGAATTTGCTGACTGGGTCATTAAAAATGTAACCAGCACAGCCAATTATAGGGAGGTAAATAAAGTATTTACGTAAAAGACAAAGAAACACTCTTCGGTTGAATATAAAAGTTTTTCAATTACCAAAACGGCTTTAGAGGGGAACAAGGAAGGTATTCGTGTACTTTAATTGCCAATAAACGACGGGTTATATCCACTTGTAAATATTTAGGAAAACAATTTTAAAAGGACAAAGAAGAGCATTAACCTCTGTAGATGTTTTTTTAATACACATTGTATAAAGACATAAAAATTGCTTTTTTACTTTTATTATTTCTTTTTGGGCGAATATTCTTGACCAGAAGTAACTAAAGAGCTAACAATTTTTTTATGACTCATCGCATGTAAATAAAGTTAAAATTATATTTTGCGTCGAAGCTAAAAGTTAGTGACGTCTATAAAATTTAATAAGGCTAACTAATTTGCTCACTTTTTATCGCTACCTATCTTTTCACCGTTTCTTTTACTCATAAATAAGCTGACTCAAGCATAAAAGCACTATATACATCTGCGCTGATTACTTGCCATAGAACAATATTTGACAATGTATTTGAATGAATTTTTGCTTTATAGAAACCTTCGTGTGCATGGAAATAACGTAAAAAAGATGAACATTTCATAATTAACATTAGAAATCAATATAGTTTACACACACACACACACACACACACACACACACACACATATACAGGGTGACTTTGCCTCACCCGTCCAAATTCACACAGAAGAATCTTTAGTAAAAGTTATGAGAAACATGTATTTTAGTTTAGTATCACATAGTACAAAAATGTTGAGTAATCAGCATCACAAAGTTATCACAAGAACTCGCAATTTATACTTGACACCTACAGTCGACAAGTGTCAATGACCTCTCCATCGGTACAAAAATACAAAAAATACGAAATACAAAAATTTCAGTTAAAGGGCGCGTTTGTAATAAGTAAAAAATTACGTAAATCTTTAGTGATATGTACAATAATTAGTAAAAAATCAATTAGAGGTTAACTTACCATTACTGCTTTACACGTATTTTAATAAATGTTCAAAATGCAGTCCGTTTGTCTCTAAGCAAAGTCTAGCTCGTTTTTGAACATTTTCCTTTACCTTTCTAAGCACTAGAGTGTCATTACGCACATCTTCAAACGCTCGCACAATTTTAGTTTTTAAGTTCGCGAGGCTTTGGACCTCTTCCACATACACGTGTCTTTTAATTTCACCCCACAAATAAAAGTCCAATGGTGTTAAATCCGGTGATCGAGGCGATCATGGGACGGGACCACCACGACCGACCCAACGATTACCGTATTCCGTATTTTTGCACTGTCGACGTCGCGAGTGAACGAACGCTAAACACAATGCACCAACGCGACAGCACGCGGCCGACTGATTATTAATTAATTATTTACGGCAGCGGCGGCAGCCGTATTTCGCACGCCGTAATTCCCCGCACACACACACCGCTACGCTGTAACCGACATAGGGCTGCCAAACTAAAAAATAAATCAGGGTATTTATTTATAAATGTACATAGTAAAAAACATAACTTCACTAGCTTCAATGATTTGTTACAGTAGAAACCGAATGTTGACGAAACTACACTGTACACTCATTTTAAAGCCTATAATAAAGATTCATCTTTTTATGGTGGGCTAAAAGTCCCACCTGAAACGTTTAGAAAAAGTATTTTTAAATAATTTTGACAACGTCTTAATGAATCGGCCTGGTAGCACCATTTTCTTTTTTTTTTGTCTCAGGGAAAAACCTCTCTTGACGGGTTCCCCGGCCCAGGGTGACCGAGGGATATGTGGGACTCCGGGAAAGATGTACCCACTAAAAAACTTGGGTCACTAATGCCGGAACACAACACAAGGTTATTAAGGCGGCATACTTAAGACCAAAGGTGGTCGCCATCCAGATGGGCTTGAGACCCTACCACGTAGCTAGGGTGGGTTGTTTTGTCACCTTTTACGACAGGCCGCCCCCGGCCACAGAGGTTAGTATTCTTTCCGCGCCCCTGCACGGATAAAACTTAAACATTTGATTGAATAATAAAAAATATGGTTGAATCGCAACATTCGTTTTATTACAATAATCATCATAGGTACAACCCTAGCGCATTCTTACGAAGACGTGTTGACACGTGTCCCGCACGGCGGGCAACACAGTCTCGACTCTTTGTACGCGTACATAAGGTACATTTCTTCTCGTTTACAATACCGAGGAGGAGTTAGATAATAAAGGTCAATGTACGAACCTTGGAACATATGATTATTTGCACGATTGAATGAGCAACCAAGTTACTAAACATTTTCCTTGGGATGAAATATTTTATTTTGAAAATTTTACATACAATTTTTTTTGCAAAAATGGGTTCCATAAATGATGCTTAGTGCGTAAAAAAAATTTGGACGGGTGAGGTAAAGTCACCCTGTATATATACAGGTATATATGTGATACTAAACTAAAATACATGTTTCTCATAACTTTTACTAAAGATTCTTCTGTGTGAATTTGGACGGGTGAGGCAAAGTCACCCTGTATATATATATATATATATATATATATATATATATATATATATATATATATATATATATATATATATATATATATATATATATATATATATATATATATATATATATATATATATATATATATATATATATATATATATATATATACGCATATATGGCTTCTGGATTTTGTTATATGCAGGGTTCTTAGTTTAAATATCAGCATGAAATAATCTCAGTTAAAACCCATTTTTAATTGCAAATATATTGTACAATTCTTGTTCATTCGTATAAATAAAAAAAAAACTTTTTGGATAATATTTTCGTAAAATCTGAGATTTCGTGATATATATACCTAAAACCCAAAATAGGGTCCTAGTGATACGGATACCTAACAAAGGATCAGAAATGAATTCTATAACAAAAGATTTTAGGACACAGCATGATTTATACGGGGTGTGACCAACGGACCTACCTTTGTGGAGTCGCATCTACTTCAGTATCGAATGGCTACCACTATTATATGAGCGGAAAAATGTAGGTAGTAACGAAAATGTCAGCATTTTTGGGTTTATTACGTAACCTAATAAATGTACCGTGTTTTTTGATGTGTTTTTTTCTGACTTAGTTATCATGATTCTAGCATCAGTAATGATTATTTGTAAGTTAAGATAACTAGTGGTCCCGCAGTGGTTGAAATTGGACCATAATTCATTTCATTTTTGAGTTTGAACTTTATTAAGGTACTTTTGTAAAAAACTACTCAGTTAAGTTGCAATTTTCTACATCAGTTGGAACAGCATTACCTACTGTAGTCAAAATGTTTTGCATTTTAAATCCGTTTTGTAACCATATATTCGCATCGTTTAACAATATTCTCATAAATAGACAAGAATAAATCATTTCAGACTACTAATACATTTTATTTATGCAGATGATTTGGCCATGTCGATTTAATAATCTAATTCAAGTTGACCTTATATATCCAAAAAATGCTGCCCAAAGTCACTATTCCATGCGGACGGAGTCGCGGGCACAGCTAGTATAATAATATATAGATAATGACACAGAGCCATGACTAAAAGTCGTCCCTGTGACATAGGGCTTAGGGTGGCGACTGGGATTTTAGCCAGTATGTCGTTTCGGTCTCCGCTAGGCATCAGCGCTCAGCCAGCAACACAAAGATGGTCGGCCGCAAGAGTAAGTATTCTAAGTCCGCCCTTAGAATAGAATAATAAAGACGTCATAACTTATTCCTTTATAATATGGTCATTACGATGTTATGACGTCATAGTCACCGTCGTAAAAGTTCAGAATTGAACTATTTTCCTATTTTAGCGATAGCAACAAAGGGTAGTCCCCAAAGTTTTGATAGTATACCAACACTACTACTATTACAAATTATTATCACACAATTATTTAGCTAAGGCTAAAATATGACTATTATACGTTCAAATTCCCTCACCGTGCCTTTGTGGCTTACAGAGTGATTTCAATCCAATATCTCTGAGGGATAAAAGGATAATGTAATATTGAATTATCATTTATAAGGAATAATGAACGCATCCGGATATTATTTTGAATTAAATGTTCAACTTCACTGCTATTTTTTAAATTCAGAACTCTATAACTTTGACGATCGGATATTATTAGTGCTTGGCCAGACTGCACACGCGGGCGCGTGTCGGGCGCGGCGCGGCTATGGCGCGACACATACATAGATAAAAAAACTTTGACATTTTTCGGATTTCGTCTCTCAAGTTGGTGTATACATAACGTGACCATTTTTTTTTTCGTGTCAAAGCGGGACGCCTTCGGAAATTTGTATATAAATAAATACATATATAGGATATGTCAGTGTAAGATGTATATTTAAGTGCAAAATAAAAATTGTGGTTTAAAAAATGACTTAAAATAATTTATTATGGTATCTTACCCTCACTGACATCTTAATTCTTACACCAACTTGCTCTAAAAATAATATTTATAAATAATTTCGCAACAAAAAGTAGACTAGTATACTATTTGCTATAGTACTTTACTATAGCAAAATTAGAGTTACTTTAGTATGTATGTAATACAATAAGGAGTTGGGATAAGTAAGTATTCGGTTAGCAGAGTAATGCCAAAAGGCGATCCTGCGAAGCCCCCTCTAAGGCCAAGAGTGGCGACCGGGGTTTTTAGTGGGTAGGACCGGCGGCCTTGGCCCCCGGTCCGCCCGAGGGGAGTAGGCAGCCCCCTCGGGAGGTAATCCCACATACCCCACCGGCCTTCCCCCGGAGGCTGGTGGAAACTGTAACAGTTTTCCTCGGTATAAAAAAAAAAAAAAAAAAAAGTAAGTATTCGGTAAGTTTCTAATAAACACATGCACAACAGATAAATGAACTACATATCATTTTTCGTCTATCCCGTTCTCGTATGTCAGTCGCCCGCTCTCGCGTGTTCCTGACTGTCAACCCACGTCTACGCTGCGCTGCCGTCTTTCGTGATATTAATGTAGGCAAGTAGTTAAGTAGGTATAAAGGTTTATTCGTAAAATCGGGACATTTTTGTTCTCGTTGGGGACAGCGGGACGGACAACCTGAAAGCGGGACAATCCCGCCCAAAGCGGGATGTATGGTCACGTTATGTTATACATCATAAACTGCACTATGTTCAAAGCAATTAACAACAGTTAAGCGAAATGAGACTAGCCTGTCCATTTTGACTGCTTAATGTACTAACATAAATCGTTGAAAATACTGTAAATTAAAATTATTTACATTTTATGCACTAATATTAGCTGAATCTCAAAAATTGTATATAACATTTTATTATTTACACAGGTATAATCGGAGCAGTTGATGCAACTGCTAAAATAGTAGCCAATATGTCAGAAATAGTTTAAAAATCCTTCTACAAAACGTAAAACTTAGATGACCGAAACGAACTCCTCTGTCACTCGCCACACAAGCTCTTACGAGACATATTGCGGAGAACAGAGATTCACTTTAATAGGTTTTAGGAAAGTTAAACAATAAATTAAAAGTTCATTTCAAAACAAATTTTGTAGAGGATTATAACCGTCAAAATTAAGATTGATAGATATAATAAAATTACATCCTAACTAATATTATAAATACGAAAGTGAGTTTGTTTGTTTGTTTGTTACGCTTTCACGCCTAAGCCGATGAACTAGTTTTGATGAATTTCAATATAGTCATAGATTGGACCTTGGAAGAATTTGGCAGAACAACGTTTGCCGGGTCAACTAGTTCTATACTTAGTTAAGGTTACATTGTATACCTTTACCAATCCGAACCGATAACCCAAATGTGTATTTTTTATTATTTTTCCATCTCAGGGGTAAACATTGTTTATACCAACCTGTGTAAATACGGAAACGCAAGTGATAATTTGATTTGGTGAATTCAAATACAAAATTGTATGAGTTCCATGAATGTAGATTAAACCATTATAAATGAATTGATTGTATGAATGTGCCGGGATCAATAAATAACGGACAAACAATCACTTTGAATTATACACATTTTTTACGTAATTTTATTATATCTTATATGTAAATATAAGCTATATTATGCTTATTTTGTAGGTGTATATTTATAATACGAGTATGTTTTTTATTGCTGTAGGATAGCAGACAGGCTGACGGCCCACTTAGAATTTAGCAGTTACCGTCGCCTATGGGTGTTTGCAATACCAGTCGTACCGCGAATACGCTGCTGTCCCAACTAGGGTCACTGGCCGGAACACAACAGAAGATTATTATGTCGACATACTTAAGATCAAAGGTGATCGCCGTCCAGACGGGTTAGGGACCCTACCACGTAACTAGGGTTGTTTTGTCGCCTTTTACTACAGACCAACCCTAGCCGCAGGGATTAGTATCATTGCTCCGCTCCGCCCCTTCACGGAGAAAAATCATTAAAAACTTAAAGGTTACTTAAGGTACTTATTAGGTAAGGGCTATTTCGCAAAATCAGTTTTAAATTATTTCCTGACCTACGAAAATTTGTTTTGGGAAATCATTGCATAATACAAAAAAGTTTGCTTGAAAAACAGAAAGTAGACCAATTAATTATTATATTATAATTATTATGTGTAAAAAAATAGATTTAACCAATGTTATTCTAATATTTCCATAATCCACCTAAACTTGCTTAGAAAGTTTCCAGTTTGCACACATCTTAAGTTGTGAAAGATATTGTATTTTTTTTATTGCTGTAGGACAGGCTATGGGTGTCTGCAACGCCAGTGGCAACGTAAACACTCTGCTGTCCCACGCTGCTGTACAGAAACTTGGGTTGCTAATGCCGGTATACAACACAAAGTTATTATGGCGGCATACTTAACACGAAAGAAAGGCCCCAGCCGCAGATATTAGTATTCTTTCTGCGCCCCTGCATAGATAAAATTATTTAATAATTAAATTATGTAATGATTATAGATAATAATTAATATTCAGTGCCTGGACTAAACATTTAGCAGAAGTGTTGTAACTAAGGAGTAAAAGCCGTGGTTTGCCGACCACTGCCCTGGAGGGATCAGACAAAACCGATCCATTATACTTTTCCAAGATAAACTGGCAATTTACAAACCTGTAATCTCGATTTGTAGGTTTCCTTGAGACATTTTCCTTTACCGTCACCGACTATTCCTACGGCAAAACTTAATACCTCGGATATACTTTAAGAGGGTATAGAATACTAGACTAGATATAGACTAGAAGTCTAGAAATTCAAAAATATCGACTTTTTAACCCTAGACATTAAAGACAACCTTATTTGAGTGTCCGTAGTGGGCACGCGGGCGGTTTCATATGTTTAAGTAGCCGCACTGCGACCGCCCCGCGCCCGCGTGTGCAGTCTGGCCAAGCACTAAAAGCATTTTTCGAAATTTCAATTATTTATTGAGTTATTGCGATTTTTGTCACAAGGCATCTGCTCCGGCCCAATGAACAAGAAACGGTAGACCGTGTCTCAGTACCTGCGGACAAATCTATCATAATTTTTTTATTGTACTGTATATCTTCATAATCTATAGTATATTTCATTCAAAGTCATAGAAACGTATTTTGCTGAAATATTTTCGTCTTAGTATTTATTTTAAGTTAGTATTTATTAAGCCTACTTTCAAGCAACGAAGAATGTAGTAACTCTGAACGAGTTTTATAAATATTAAATAACAATTGTACTATTTAGTGTGATTTTAAAGTGAAATGAAAGTTGAAGATATGAAAAGAGGTGTGTTGGCAACCTACTTTCATAAAAGCTCAACTGACGAGAATCCTCAACACATGAATTGTTCACCTGGTCCATCTAGTTGGTGTAAGAGGCAAAAAGCTCTCGCGGACGGCACTATTGACGAATATAAACATGAAAATCCTCCCTTAATTAACAATGTTTTAGAAGTTATAAAACCAATTTATGAAAGTTTATCACGCAATAATTTATTGGAACGATGCTTGGGCTTAGAAACAAAATAACAACCAATCACTAAATTCAATAATATGGACTTTTCCTCTAAAGCACATTCACGCCGGAACACGGACTATTGAAATTGCTACTTCCCTTGCAGTATGCATTTTTAATGATGGTTATAAACCTATATTTAAAATATTGAATACCATGGAAATCACGATTGGCCCAGAAGCTCATGCGTTCGCAGTAAAGCGAGACGATGATCGTATCAAGCGCTCTGAACACCATGCTTCAGAGGCAACAAAGGAATGCAGGACTATTCGTCGCCACGAAAGAACCTCAGAGAGTTCGAATTTTAAAGAAGAGAAAGGTTTCTTGTATAGAGTGATGTAATCATAATTTTTAATTTTACTATTAAAAATATTTTTTTTCAAGTGGCCTCCATTTTAGGGGCAATTTCTTTTTTTATTTGTCCAAAGGTTATAGCGGCATTTATTCTAATTAAGTAACTATTTGTTTTTTTTTTCAGATGATGAGTTAGGTTGAAACCGTGCACACCAAGATACTCTTATTTTGTTGGACACCACTTTACCTGCTAATAACTTTGTGATTTTTGAGTTTTTTTAATGTAATATTGAAATATCAAAAAAACAAATAATAAAAAATGGATGGTTGTTATATATATTTTTTGTTTCGTTTGTACAGAGCCTCAAAAACCGCCTGAAATTCATGCCTCTAGACTAGAATACCCCCTCAACGTTTACACTAAGAGTACTAGGATGAAACGCTTCTAAGAACAAAATGATTGCAAAAATGTTTTTCTATACATTTCAATGGAATGACAAAACAATTTAGTTAAATATTAAACAAATTGATTAAATGTTACCGATGTAACTTTTGAAAAATTCGCAAATCACAAATAAATTGAGTTGTGATCGAATAAAAAGGAATGAATAAATTGAATCTCAATATGAATGAAAGTTTCTTGTTAAGAAAAGTTTATTTTTTGTTATTGAGAATAAATTGAGTAGGCTTCCCGTCATATGCACGCCAGGCCTTTTTTCCTTTGAAGTTATAATTTTATTTATTTGTAATTTATTTTGCAGTATAACTAATTCGGTTAGCAAATTAGTATTATCTTGGGGCTCATAAGGTCTTCTAGTTAATAAAATATTCGGAGAACCCCACATAACCTCGTTGCCTTCCCCAGGACTTTCGACGTGGTACTGGTAAATTGTAATTACCTCAGTATAGGAAAAAAAAGGTTTAGCTGAAAAGCGAGAATAAGACTAGTATCTCAATTTTTCCGGCAAGCGGATATAGCTCACTGCATTTCACGGCTCCTCTTCTACAAGAAAGGCATCCTGAGTGACGGTTTTTATCGGGTATACACGTACATACGCATTCGTGGCAGCCTTCATGTCCATGACATTGCGGATAAATTGAAGGAGTGTCGGCTCCGTTGGTACGGCCATGTTTTACGGCAACCGGATGCTTATGTGGGAAACAAATATCTGGCCATGCCGCCTCCGCCAGGCCCCGGTAGGAGGGGTAGACCCAAAAAGTGCTGGCTTGACGTTGTAAAGGGTGATATGCGAGCCAATGGGCTTACTACCAGGGATGCTGAAGACCGTGCGAAGTGGAGTAGAAAAAGTGGGAAAGCTGACCCCGGGCACCGAAACGGAAGTTTGGGTTGCAACCGGGATACTACGATGATATGATGATGATGACACGTACATACACAGTGAAAGCATCGACTGTTACTGCAAGTGCTATCTGGTCACCGTACGTTAGTAAGGCTTTTTCAACTAACATAATCAAAAAGAAGCTCCTAAATATATCAGTAGTATAAAATCACTAATCAATTCTATGTACCAAACAACTAAGCATTTTAATAAATTAAACTAAAATTATTACTAAAATCTTATTATTAAATTATCTTATATTCAAATATAATATTCCTTCTGCCTGTATAATGCCTGAGTAATGGTCTAAATACTGCCATCTACATACAGAGTGCCGATGCATTTTATTTTTTGAAATTTGACGAAACTTTCTTGTCAATTTTCATATTAATTTATTGAAATCAGGTCTATTTGCAATTAACTAGGCATTATTATTAAGCATTATTATTATTATTCAACATTATTATTATTATTAAGCATTATTATTATTAAACATTAGTTCGCAATTGGCAAGATGCTTTTCAACTTCCTCGTGCCTCTTCGTTCCTTTACTAATCAGTTCTCAAGTTTAGTTATTTTACGTATGTAGGGGCGGAGTGGGAATACTGATCCCTGCGGCAGGGGCCAGCCTGTCGTAAAAGGCGGTAATACAACCCTAGCTCGGTATCTTTAGATAAATCGTCATTATAACCTGATGTTGTGTTACGGCATTATCATTCGGCATGATCAGATACCAGATTTTTTACACGGATGGCAACGTGATAGCGGTGATAGCTGACCGCTAACATTCATAGGTAACGGTCAACGCTTACAAATAAATGAGCCGTCAGGCTGTTTGTTGTCCCAGACTAATAAAAAAAAGGTTTTCGTCACACCGTAATGGATTCAAACCCTTTCTTAAACCTGTTACCTCACCAAATTATCCTCCATGGGCGATAGTGAGTGAGATACATTTGTAAACACGTACACATAATTTTAATTCAAACTTTGGGACACAAAGAAATTACATTAAATAAATTTAATTAAATGTAGTATAGATTATCAGAATAGATAAGTGCGTGTTTTTGACTAAACAGTCAACAAAGAATTCTTAGTAAGAAATAAATTCAAAATAAAAAAATAATACATACAGTCATGAAATTACAAAACGGAATGAACATTTAATTAATTGCTAAAGAATACTTCACTTAAAACTCTTCGCTCACGCAAACGAGGTCAGTCTGTCCAGTTCGAGCAAAAAGTGTGAACCCAATAATGGAATCTGGATAGACGCCAGTTGCATTGAATACGGGCAGATAGCATTGCCACGATAATGTCAAGGACTGCACATAATACGTGTTTTAGAATAATATTTCCGGTTTGGTAAAAACTTTCCGTTTCCGTTTGAAAACAAATGCGATAATAATCTTTGACATGATATTTAGATTCGTTTGTTTATAACTTTTAAATATATTAAAACAAGATATTTATTTTAAGACAAAAAAATTGATTTGATTTTTTTTTATTGCTGAGTAACAACAGAGAGGCTAACTGCCACTAGCAAGCAGTTATTGTCGCCTAAAGATGTTTGCGACGCTAAGAGCACCGTGAACTGCTGTCTCATAGAGATAAAGGAACCTGGGTCACTAATACCGGAACACAACACAAGGTTTTCATGGGGGCATACTTAGTACCAAGGGTGGTTTCCATCCAGATGGGATTGAGGCGATAGGGCCTCACGCACGCAACTAGGGTTGGTTTGTTGCCTTTTCCAACAGGCCGATCCCTGCCTACCGTTTTTTTTTCTTTGTAATTGTAATGAACTCTAACAATCTATACGAGTACTGTTTATCCTAAAATAATACGAACATTTTTTTTTCTTGAAAACGCCGAACGTACAATTTAACCCAGTGTAACCCAATTATCCGCTTTAAATTGGGTCTCAAGGGTACACAAAATCAGTTCGAAGGGCACTTTTAGTTTAATCAGCTTTAAAAAGAGAATGTGTGATTTTATAAAAAAAAAGTCAACTAGAACGAGTTCCATGCTATGTAAAACATTTTGTTTACAGACTGTTAACTTAGTTTCTTTTTAAAAAAAGATGTTCATATTCTTCTGAAGATGCGAAAAAATGTGTTATGTAAAAAAAGGTATTTTTAGTCAAATTGATCCTGCAATGCCCCTCACAAAGCTTAGAGTGGTGACCAGGGTTTTAGTCGGTGTTGCAGCCCCAAACTAACAACTTCTCTAGCCAGCAGCTTAAAAAGGTGAACGATATAGTAAAGAAAAGGTGAAAACTTGATTTCTTAAATTCTTAAAAGTTTCTTTCTTAAGTTTTTATTATTTTACTTTTAATGTTGGTTATAACATTTTTCGTACATATTGGCCTCTTTTATACATATTTCAATTACTAATAAATACATCTCTCGTAAATTAATCTACTTACAACATACAATTTATTTTGTATTAATTTCAACAATTATTAATAAAACAAAACAGCCAAAACCATCGATAACAAGTGGCCATAATGACCAAAACAGACAAAAAATTTTTTAAGAAAAATATAATTGAAATAATTTGTACTTTGATATTTTATATTGAATATCATTTAATAAATTATAAATTACTCTTTATGAAAGTAGCTTTATGCCTCGGTTGATATAAAGCTTTTTAAAGAAGGGAAAGAAAGATAAAAAAGCGTTTGTTTGTGTCAACAAGAGATAAAAACCATTTAATGAACAATAGCTAGCAGACGATCGTTAGCTGCAGGCTACGTTTTTTCAAACCCTGTCTACGGCAGTATCTTAAAACAAGAATATTAAATTGTTTTTATTATTAAACTGGATTCAACAGTAAAAGTAAACGAATAAATTTCAGTCTTTTTTTGAGATTACATACGTTATTTTATATTGGATTGGTATATTGGTTAGTATAAGTACCTGTTAGATTTTGGCAGAGAAATGTCAAAAAGGCGATCCTGCTAAGCCTCCTCTAAGGCCAAGAGTGACGCTTTGGTCTTAAGTGTGCCGCCATAATATCATTGTGTTGTGTTCCGGCATTAGTGACCCAGGTTCCTATACTCCTATGGAACACTAGCATGTTCGCGGTGCCACTAGTGTCGCAAACATCTGCAGGCGATGGTAACTGCTTACTGTTAAGTGGGCCGTCAGCCTGTCTGGTGTTCCTCAGAAATTAAAAAACTTTGTGTGTCAGCTCCGACGCACGACTGGAGATTACTACTTAAGTACGAATGTCTAAACATACGCAAAAAGAGTTTATTTAACTGAAAAAGATTAATACCATATGAAAGTGTAAATTAACAAATTAATGAAAATAATATATGTACATATATAAAAACAAGTTTTAAAACAGTTTTAAGTTCAACCTAATTAACAACTATGGCACCTAGTAATAAAGTCACAAATCTCCAGAATATTATCTAATACTTACGATCATTCGTCATATAAAATGAGCAAAGCAATAAATTACTTTTGTCACTTACAAATGAAAACACATATGTTAAACAACATTTAATGTGAAATCAACCTTAAGTTGTAACAAATAAAGTAATTTTTGCCTTGAGAGATACATCGTTTTGTTTTGTTTAGTGTATTTCGGTGCACGCGCACCAAAAACGTAACGAGGTCATTCATTAGTAGATTTTACTCTCACATTTTTCTCATACCGGGCGCCTTATATATGAAAATTGATTCTTAAGGAGTAAACTCCAAAAAATCTCTAAATGTCGGCGCGAAAAGCGCTCACCTTACATCATGTTTAATTACATTTAATTTTTATATTATCTATAATCATCACGTTTAATTATGTATATATGACCATGGAAGACTTTAGCCATATGCTTGATGGCCTCAATACAGCTTCCCAAGGAGTAGGTATCAAAATGAACATGGACAAGACGAAGATCATGTCTAATGTCCATGTCGCACCTACCCCCGTAACAGTTGGGAACTGTACTGGGAAATTGTTGACGAATACGTCTACTTGGGTCAAACGATCCAGTTCGACAGGTCCAATTTCGCGAAAGAGGTCACTCATCGAATCCAACTCGGATGGGCAGCGTTCTGGAAGCTCCGTAAAATCTTTTCGTCCCAAATACCGCAGTGTCTCAAGACGAAGGTTTTTAACCAATGTGTGTTGCCAGTGATGACATACGGAACGCAGACGTGGTCGCTAACTATGGGCCTTATGAGAAAGCTCATGGTCGCTCAGAGGGCAATGGAGAGGGCTATGCTCGGAGTTCTCCTGCGA
Source organism: Malacosoma neustria (assembly GCA_963693495.1). Taxonomy (NCBI): domain Eukaryota; kingdom Metazoa; phylum Arthropoda; class Insecta; order Lepidoptera; family Lasiocampidae; genus Malacosoma; species Malacosoma neustria. Next base: position 22,508,240 of record OY856374.1, read on the forward strand.
GATCGAATCAGAAATGAGGAGATTCGCAGGAGAACTAAAGTCACCGACATAGCCCGGATGATTGCAAAACTGAAGTGGCAGTGGGCTGGGAACATAGTTCGAAGGACTGATGGCCGTTGGGGCAGAAAAGTCCTCGAATGGCGACCGCGTACCGGAAGACGCAATGTTGGTAGGCCCCCCACAAGATGGACCGATGATCTGGTCAAGATCGCCGGAATAGGTTGGATGAGGGCAGCGCAGGACCAATCATCGTGGAGATCTTTGGTGGAGGCCTTTGTCCAGCAGTGGGCGTCTTCCGGCTGAAATGATGATGTATATTTATATATTATTTATTAAAGTCATACTACATATTATTTACACTCCAAGGTTTGAGAAACGCTATTCTTAACTATATTGCACGTTTACTTTTCTATGAAATTTGGAATTTTAAAAAAGTTCAAAAACATATTTGGAATAGAGGTAGTTTTATTTGATTTTATATTGATAATGGCTGACTGACCTCCCAACCCTGTAAAAATAATCTCCCTTTACAATATTTAAGCCAGAAAAAATATCCAAATAAAAAATAGTTCTATTTCTATTGGTGGTTAGAAAAATATAAAATATAATACAATGAATTATATGTTTCTGATTAATTACGGGCAAGTATCTGAAAATAATTGCTTAGTTGTATAGTTAAAAAATAATTGAACAAAAATGCTACAACCGCAGATCGCGTTGACCAAAATTACATGCTATAAATACAGAGCCTCATTTAAAAAAACGAAACTGGACGAAACCATCGCCCTGCCGACGGTTGTACGGTCACAAAGTATGATATCAGAAATTTCACTTTGTATGAAAGTCAAAACGACATGTTCTTTATTTTATTACGAGAAAATCTCTATTAAACTTATGTTTATGAGTTCAATTCATATGATATTTAAATCACAAATCAAAAAAATATGACTTCCTCGTTAAATTTTTATTAATTTTTTATAACATGAAATTAAGCTATTTCGGTTGATTTTACATGTATATTGAGTAAAAATGCGTAGAAAATATGTTAATTAATTAATAAATTATAGTATAATAAAAAAAAACAATAAATGTGATATAATTGTCACCATATATCATATATGATTGGAGATGCATAAACTGAAATCAACAGCGTTGGTTCTGCAAATAGAGATTAGTTTCTTTAACCTGAGCGAGATATCTCCCATCTTTTAGAGTCAGTTGATAGCCTTGACATCTCTGTCTGACGTAGGGGTGAACATGGAACCCTAATGTCCTCTATCGATAATGCTTTTAGTCCTCATCTTTTTTGCCACTATTTTATATATTTGTGGGGTGAAATGTGGGGTGCTATGTATCAACTGGTTGCCAGATAAATGAAACAAGGATTCTTAACTATTATTATATTGATGAATACGTTTTACAAAATCAAATATACCCGTAGAAGTCGATTGTGTTTACTTAGTCCCCATCTGTCATTCTTATTGAGAAATATTTGGCAGAGTATGAAAAAAAAATTATAATATTTTTCATCGTCAGTGTGGTCATAGCTGTCACAACCTTTTTGGCCTGTTGTTGACTCGATACTGCTATGCCACATATTATTTAAAAGTTTTTAGCTAGTTGCAAACTCTCTGTAACTCCCAATTTTGTGTCAGGCTCCCCGGTTGGTCATGCTTACAGGATGCGGGATTAATTGACCCATTTCCAGGGATAACTTGCGTGCACTCGATTTATGCACGTCCTAGTGCCAAGAACGTGATATATGCGAGTGTGTGAATTCTGAACTTATATTAAATATTATAAGAGTGAAAGTTCCAACCAGTTTTAAGCTTTATTTGTACAAAAATATTGTAAATCAAATTTATTTAAATTTAAAATTTATTTAAATATATTATTTAATATATTTTATGTTGAATCTTTTAATGGTTTTACAATTGTGTATTCTTTTTTCAACTTTGAACACTTCGCTTGTGGAGGTCACGGGTTATATATATATATATATATATATATATATATATATATATATATATATATATATATATATATATATATATATATATATATATATATATATATATATATATATATATATATATATATATATATATATATATATATATATATATAAGTCATTTGTTTGCGTCGTGTCGGAACGTGTTTTTAAAAATGGATAAAATTAAAGTTCGCGCGGTAATAAAATATCTATGCTTGAATTTTTTTACCACGGAGCTAGTGAATCAAGACTTGAGAGCAACATTAGGGGTTCATGCTCCTCCATATTCTACGGTTGCGCGTAGGTGTGCTGAGTCCAAGCGAGGAAGAACTTCCATTAACAACGACTCCCACACGGGGCGGGGCGCCCTACATCCATAGTGAACTAATGATTAAAAAGTTGAAAACATTATCTTGGCGGATCGTCGTGTTACTGTTTGTTTTATAGTTGAAAAAATGAAGATTTATAGACGACCATTTGGGTATGAATAAAGTGTCAGCGCGCTGGGTGCCCAGAATGCTTTATGACGCGCAGAAACAAACGAAACTGAGAATTGCACAAAGCTGTTTGGGTTTGTTATAATAAGATCTTGACAGATTTTTGGCTCGATACACAACTATGGACAAAACATGGCTTCACCATTATGACCCGGAAATGAAAAAATAGTTCATGACTTGGAAGAGACCGTCATCTCTAACTCCGAAGAAATTTAAGGCGATTCTATCCGCCGGTAAGGTCATGGGCTGTTTTTTTCTGAGACAGCCAAAGGTAATGATCGAATACCTTAATCATGGAGCCACTATTACGGGGAAATACGCAAGAAACGGCGTGGCAAACTCGCTAAAATTATTTTGTTTCACCAATAAAACACCCCCGAACATAAGTCCAGAGTTGCGATGGCTGTCATTCAAGAAGCTGACTGCGAATTGATAGAACATCCTTCATATTCACCGGACCTCGCTCCTTGTGATTTTTACTTATTTCCGCTGTTAAAGGAACATCTCAGGGGGCATAAATTTGAAGACGATGACACAGTAGTCGCCGTGGTACACGATTTTTTAAGGGATCAGGAAAAAATATTTTAATAAGGCAATTTTAGCTTCAGAAAAAAATAGGTACAAAGTATAATATATCAATCTGAAAGGTGACTTTGTCGAAAAATAAAATAACATTAAATAAAAGATGATTGCGTCATACTCATTATAACTTTTTATTGAACACCCCTAGTATTATACAATAGATAACAAAATACGCGCCTAGCTACTGCTATTTTAACCATTTAATTTTCAAGTATATAAGTTAGTTAAGTTTCTCCTGTTTTTAACAATAAGAATAATTATTTGAAATTTAATCAATTGTAAAGCAAAGTTTCAGTACGAACACTTTTGGGTCGTTTGCAACCGCAGAAACTTGGAAACCGCATTGAAATTTCATTAGAAGATAAATCTTACATAAATGTAATCCGTTTCATTTATTATAAAATGGTTAGCATAAACCTTGTTTTCATCATTTAATTTTGTTATAATAATTATTACTTTTAGTCACTTCTACTCCTATTATATTATTATAAAATAAAGGCATCGACAGGATGTTCACAGGCTATAAATCCCCTGAACTGTTTTTTATTTTCTTCCCATCTTTGACAGGGTCTCATTTTATGTCTTTTCCTTCTCTATTATACTAACCTATCACTATTTCTAGTTTATAAGAGTTTAGTCTCGAGATTTTTTTGAACATACATACAGACATATAATCACGCCTCTTTCCCGTAGGGGTAGGCAGAGACCACTTCTTTTCACTTGCTACGATCCTAACATACTTGTTTCGCTTCGTCCACTTTCATTATTCCCTTCATACATGCCCTTCGGTTTAGGGTACTCTTGACCTGGCCTTTTTTCAAGACGTCCCTGATCTGGTCTCAAAACGTCCTCCTAGGTCTACCCCTTCCAACACTTCCATTCACACTCGCCACTTTTTCGTCAATCGTTCTTCATTCATTCTCTCAACATGGCCAAACCATCTCAGCATACCTTTCTCAATTTTTGTCACATCTTCTTTTATTTTTATGTTTAAATTATTTTATGTTTAAATATCATTTACTTCAAAGAAAATCATTTTCAGAAGAAGATTAATTGAGATCAATTTCATGTTCCCTTCTTATTTATACTGTTTCCCTAATTCCCATAAATTTTCCGATTCATGAAATCACAAGTGTATCATATGGGTTCAATTTCTACACAACATATTTACCATTTACCGGGAAGGAAAATACACTGAGGTCACTGATATTTATGACCCGGCAAGTCTTCTTGGAAATGCGCGTACATTTTCTGGTTACCCGGGAGGAAGCCCTAACTCAGCAATGGGAAGTTTTGGGCTATTATTGTTTTATTGTATTATTATCTGCACTCACATTAAAAAAAACATCCAAGAAGTTAATTCCCGTATTTATTCTACCCGAAAACGAATTCACCGTCGTAGCATTTGTATTTTTTATATATTAATAAAAAAAGTAATTAAATAGGGAAAAATCAAAGAGGTTCATTTCGGTATTCAAGTATACATCAGAGGGAATCCAAATCAATGCCGTGGTTGGTAATGTGTCCCGATTCGTTCGTCTGTTAACGGAGTTTGGCTTTGAACAAGATTGATTGCGTATTGTCGCCGGCAGGCTCTTTCGACGGCTTGTTACTCACCACTGTCATAGAACAACAAAGACAGAATATCTAGTTAATAAATATAATTTTTATATATGTAGACTTTAAGAATATACGTGACCTATTATATAGTTGACTCTAATAAACAATGTTCAGGGCTTCACATATCTCTTCTTCGGAGGACTTTTTCTATACAAAAAAGTAGCAGTGTAACAAAAGTTATTACAAGTGTCAAAATCATGTGTTAAAACCATAGCAAAAAATCAATTGGCTAGTTTTGACAAAGTCGGTTGCAGTTTTATAAATTGTTAAATAAAACTGTATTCTATAAGCGCTACTTAAATGTGAACTAGTATTCTAAATAAGGCTTAATGTTATGATTTGAGATATTATAAAACAAAAAAGCCTGTAGCTCGTTGGCAATATTATAATATTGTTGAAAACGTTAGAAACAATCAACGACAGGTAAAAATTACAGTTAATTTCTCGGACACTTCGACCTAATGGGGTCTTTTGTGTTCCCCTAGATAGCAATCACTTCTCTCCAATCTCATTGAAGATTTGCTTCATGAGCCTAACAATGAGGTATGGAAATAGGAGCCTGTAGTCTTCCGGTGTCGGATATCCTACCCCCAAAAGATTCATTCGCCTCCTGGCCAATGCATCGCATGTACACAGTAGGTATTCCATGCCTTCTGTATGTTCCCCACACAACCTGCACATGGGTGTCGTGGTTAGACCCATCTTCATGAGCATGTTATTGGTTCCAAAGTGCCCAGTAAAGGCTCCAAGCAAGTAGCGTATTTGCCCCCTGCTCATGTCCCAGATGGATCCTCGTGCTTTGTACGTGTATCCCAAAAATAGTATGTTTGTCATCCGCACTCGGAAGTGGTATTTCGCTTTGTGATCGTTTTAAGGCCAGTGATTATACCTAGTCAGGTCATAAATTCTGTCACATGTTTAATGTAAAATAATTGTAACAAGTTTATTCATTATGTAACCATTCATATACCAAAATGAACTTAACAAAACATAGATTCTTATGACATTAAAGTTTATTCAAAATGACCTCCGTGATTTTGAATACAAGCCTTCAATCTGCGCGGCCAGTTGTCTATCGCAGCACGAACGAGGTCCATGTCAATATCGGCGGCTGCCTTAATCAAGGATGTCTTGAGTGACTCCAAATTGGGATGAGGCTTTGAGCACGCCTTTTCCTCCAAGTGTTGCCATATCTTGTAATCTAACGGATTCAAATCTGGACTGGAGGAGGGCCAGTCTTCGTGCCGGATGAAGTCGATTTCACGCGCCGCCAGCCAGTCTTGTGTGCTCTTCGCTCTATGAGCTGGCGCCGAATCTTGTTGGAATACCCAGTGCCTGTTATTGAACATGGTATGAGAAACAGGTTCCACAAGGTTCGTCAGGACTGTATTTTGATACACAACAGCATTCGTTTTTACACCTTTCTCACAAAAATGTACCTCTGTTAAGCCCCAATAAGAAACTCCCAACCATACCATGAGCGAGGATGGAAAATGACCTCGTTGGACACGCGGAATACGGTTGCTCGCTTCTTCACTACTGTGTGCGTACACCTTATCATTTTGTTTGTTGTAGCTCTCTTCTACGGTAAACATTTTTTCATCCGAAAAAAGAATTACCCGATATTTTTTTCCCGCGTACCGCTTCAACAAAGCGCGGCATCTCTTCAGTCTCAGGTCCATTAGACAAGCATTCAAACGATGTCCTGTTTTTCTTCGATATGCCCGAAGCCCTAAGTCTTCATTTAACACCCTTTTCACCGTGGTTCTGCTTAACCTCATCTGAAGGGCCAACAGTTTCTGCTTACGTTTGGGATTTCTTTGAATTCGTGCCTTCACAGCTTTTATCACTGCTGGAGTCCTAACAGACCGAGGGCGACCACTTCTTGACCTGTCATCTACACTAGAGTCTTCATTGTATCGTTTGATGGTACGATAAACGAATCTTTTGGCAATATTCAAATTTTTCAGTATGTTAAAAATTTGAATTGGCGCGTAACCGCAACGATGCAACGCAATAACTGCAACACGGTCTTCTTTAAGCGTCCACTCCATATTTAAAAATGAGTAAAATTCTAAAAGTTATACATTTTTATTTTCATGAACAATTCGAAATTCGAATTCAATAAACTTTTTTGTGGCCAGCATTCTAAAAGAAAAGTTTTTACTGTGTGACAATAGTGACAATACTTATGACCTGACTAGGTATATACATATATCATTGTATATATATATATATATATATATATATATATATATATATATATATATATATATATATATATATATATATATATATATATATATATATATATATATATATATATATATATATATATATATATATGTATATATATACACACCTTATGTGTTCTTTTCTATTACTATCATCGATATATGTAGTCAAGCATTGTGTAGTAACTGTTGTTTCTGTTTACATATTCTATGCTAATTCTATAGATTTTCGAGATCGTTGTTTGTTTGATAGTTGTAATGTGAAACGCTTTGCTAAGTTAGCTGGAGAATTCCTTTTCTCTCTGACAAAGGGATAGTTAAAGAGACCTTTTAAATAGCTTCTCCTTGAAACTCTTGGTGGTAGTATTAGTAGTACATATTAAAAGTTTATATATAAACTTTTAAAATATGTAACATAGTAAATAAGTTGTTTATTTATATAAAATAAAAGTTTTTCGTTTTTAACTATTGTTTTACAGACAGTTAAGAGCATATTCATTGTGCATGGAAATTGTCGATAAATTTTTAAATTATTTTATCCCTTGTAACGTACCCTAAATTTTATAAAAAATGCATTTTAAAAGACCTCGACTTTACAAATTCAACATGGCTTATCTGAAGATGTCAGGATCTGTATACTTTGTTATAATAGTAAAAGTATGTATTGTTTGTTTTAAAATTATCCGTGCAGGGGCGGAGAAAGAATACTAAACTCTGCGGCCGGAGTCGGCCTGTCGTAAAAGGCAACAAAACAAACCACCCTAGCCAGGCCTCAAACTTCTGGATGGCGACCACCTTTGGTCTTACGTATGCCGCCATAATAACCTTGTGTTGTTTTTTGGCATTAGTGACCCAAGTTCCTGTACCCTTGTGACCCTTGCAAACACCCATAGGCGACGGCAACTGCTAAATTCTAAGCGAGCCGTCAGCCTGTCTTCTGCCTGCAGCACTAGAAAAAAACATTTAATTGGGGTTTGTCAACGACCTAGGGATAATACTAGTTTCTTAGGGGACATTTCTGAAACATGATATAAAATACAATATTTTCTGGCAAATAGCATATCACGTGGCTTTGTTTTACAAAATGAACACGACGAGGTTTCTAATTATATAGTTATACCTATAAATACTAAATATGCTTGAAACTATAACAATAATAAGTTAACCAATAAAATTAAATAAAAAAACATGCAATAAAAATAATTAAACGTATGAGTTTAATTTACATTTGAACGTGTCCATTAACTCATTCCAACTTTATCAACTTTAGTTTTAAAACTACGTTCAATTCAGAATACAGCGCTTTTTAACTGCGCTATTATTTCGAATATTACGTTTTATTGTAACTTTGTATCAAAACTACAATTTTCAATGTAGTATCTAGTATTAAATTCTAGTTTTATCGTCGTTTTGATTTTAGTTTACAGTGTTATACATGTTTACTGAAATTGTCAAACTTTTAAATTAAATATAATGACAAAAAATTTAATATTTTTTTTTTATTTATTTATCAAATTCACAGTTATTACATTGGCTTAATAAAATAATAGCACAAAAAACCACTAAGGTTTGTACAATGCCATCTAAACTTAAGTCTACGCACGTTCAAATGACTGAGTAAATTTAGATTACAATTTCTCTAAAAAGTATTTTTTAAGTGAGGCTTTAATATTTTTTTGGGTTATATTATCTCTTATATTTGTTGGTAAATCGTTTAATAATCTTGAAACTAAGTAGGTAGTTGTGCGCTTGCCGTACATATTTTTCGCGCCGCTGGTAGCAAACCGGTTTTGAGCAGCGGCCCGAGTATATACAGCGTGCTTCATTTTAGTTTGTATTTTTTTATTAAAAAAGTTTTCCTTGAGTATCATTTTTTTAAATTGAATTTCTACAGGTAAAATCTTGCAGTGTTTAAAAAGACTGCTTTCATCATCTGCAAATTTATGTTTGATATTTAGGGAAACAATATTTTTTAATATTTTATGTTGCAGTCTATGTATTTTATTCATGTAAGACTTAAAGGTGCGACCATAACTCGATAATCCATACTGGATATATGATTCACCTAATGCATTATAAAGCATTAATTTAGTTTTAAAGGGTAAACGTTTTTTTAATATTGTCATATTTGCTAAGAACTGTCTTAGTTTATTACATACATATTCTATATGACCTTCCCAGTTCAGTTTATTGTCGAAAGTAAGGCCAAGATAAGTATGAGTATTGACTACTTCGATTTCTGGGCAATTACAAGTAGGGCGCGCTGTATGGATACAATCATGTACGTGTGCAACTATGTTTTTAAAAGTGCAGCATTTTTATAAGGTGATTTAATGACAAGTAACTTGGTTTTATTTGAATTTAACACCAGACCAGCATCATGACACCATTTAGTTAAAGTATCAAGTCAGACTGTAAAAGGTCACAAGTTATTTGTAAATTATTCCCTGAAATAACTAAACAAGTGTCGTCAGCAAATTGATAACAGCTTGAGTTTTTTATGCACTTATGCATGTCATTAACGAAGACCAAAAAGTGGAGAGGCCCCATTACTGAACCCTGGGCTGTGCCTACTTTCGTTGGCATGGAATCACTAAAGGAACTATTTACTTTAACTTTAAATTGACGATTAATTAGGTAATTCTGACACAGATTTAGTAATTTACCTTGAATACCACACAATTCAAGTTTCTTAATAAGTTTTTGGTGGTCTAGGGTGTCAAAGGCGCGCGAGAAGTCTATGAACAAAGCTAAAACAATTTGTGATTTATTTAAATATGAGTTAATATCGTCGGTAAATTTTGATAAAAGACTATATGTACCTTTACCAGCTTGAAAACCAAACTGATTATAATATATTATATTATTTTTGTTAAAAAATTCTTGCATTTGCCCACATATATATTTTTCCATTATTTTATCTATAGATGAGAGCAAGGTGATAGGACGATAGTTGAGATAATCATCACGTTTCCCTTTTTTAAAAATTGGTCTAACACAGCCTATTTTCAAATCGTCAGGATAAATTCCTGACTCAAACGAACGATTAATGAGATTAGCAATGGCTGTAGATATTTCTTTACCAATACTCTTGATGTCACAAACTCTAATATTGTCCAGACCAGGGGCTTTCTGAGGTTTTAATTTTTTTATAATTTCATATATTTTATCAGAAGACGCTTTTTTAAAATACATGATTGAATCAGGGTTATTACAAGATACATTCGAATCAAACAATTTAACTTTGCAGTTAGGAATTATGTCTTTTACAGCCTTGTCAAAACCCGAAGCAAAATTGTCAGCTATATCTTTTTCTGTGATTCCTTGTCTATTAAATGCTTTAAGTATAGCTTCATCAATGGACAGAGCTACTCTTCCCATCATTTGATTAACTAGCCCGTATATTTTTTTTGTATTACTACTTTATTTGTATTTATTTGTACTTATATTCAGAATCATATATTTATTATGTACCTTTAATATAAAATAAAATTAATATATATGAATAAAATATTAACACTATACGAGTATGTTTAAAGGTGTCTCTTTTTACTGTGAGTTTTCCGTTTCATTGAGTTTCAGATCACAAGAATGCTAAAGAAGTTTTCGGATCCGATGCCCAAAGACCAAGTCTGTCGACACAAGAATGCCAAGTAACCTTGGCGGTCGTCAGCATTCGGTGGTGGTCGGTCGGTTGTCCGTGAGTAGCGCTTGCGAGAGCTTGAATGTGTGCTAAAACTGCTAAAAAGTGAATGGTGCGCAGAATACGTTGCGCAAAGGAACGTAACGCCTCACTTTCAGTAAATGCTTGATTTTACTCCTGATAAAATTTTCATACCGCGGGCTAAATATGAAAATCGTTTCTTAAAGAGTAAACTCCAAAAATATATGTATTTAGTATCATGCCGTTATGCCTTTAACGCTGACCACCAGAAAAGAGATCACGTGTGTGATCTCTTCTTCTAGAAGTTTAGTGTTAATTTTTCTTGATAGATTTTACTACCAAATATCATACAAGTTTTAAACGGTCTCACGTAACAGTACATGTGTTACTATACGTGAGCCTGTCTTCAAAAAAGCAGGATCAATACCTGTCGTTCCATCTAAAGCTAGTTACATCACCTGTTCCTCTGCTGCTGTCTATATTCGATCATGTTTGCCATGCTGAGATCTACTATACTTTGGTGTATGTACCAGCGCTTACTTAACTTAATTTCGTTAATAGAAAGCTCTTCTATAAACGAATGCTGCCTTAATCTAAAAATTAGTACCCAAGCAATGCTGGAACGATTTGCTAGTGTAATAAATATTTATACAGTCAATACAGCAAACGCGTTCTAACTTCAAATAAGTAACAAAGTAATGGAACAATCAAGTTCAAGCAATTAAGACTCACATTGAACCAGCCAGGCTAATTGATTTCCAATGTTAATGGAATTAGGAGCTTTAACAATTGGTAACATTAAACAATACCAAGAACTTGAAGCGTGAGGTAATATAGATGTAATATTGGATTGAATCAATAATAATGCAGTTATTGTCTTTAATTTCAATTACACCGGCAATCTAAATGTCTAAATTGGTTAGATATAACAAATTGATTTCATCGTGACATATTTTGATGGTGATATACTGGTTTCATCGTTGCAATAAAACACGATAAGGATAGGGGCTGAGTAAAAATACTAACCCCTGTGGCGGGGTTCAGCCTGTCGTAAAAGGCGACAAAATAACCCAAGCTATGTAGTAGGGCCTCAAGCCCGTCTATATGGCAACCACCCTTGGTCTTAAGTATGTCGTCATAATAACCTTGTGTTGTGTTCCGGCGGTTTATAGGTGACGGGGTAACCATGAAATTCGGAAACCGAGATGTGCAAAATCACATCACAGGTAGGGATAGGTCCTGTCTGGTCCTATATCCTTATACAGGCGTAACGGATTGAGTCAGGAGTCAGGGAGACCCGATAAAACGGCTGTCCGCTGACCGCCCTCTACTCAGGAGGGAACCCAAACCCAGATTATCTGGTCTGGAAGGCTGTCCCGCCAACTGGTGCTAAGTTTATGGGGACTATCGTCATGCCAGAGCAGAGACAAGACGTGGACATACCACAAGACTTTGTTAATGTGTATTAATCAATGCTAAATGTGCATGGTTGAAAATAGAAAAATACTTTGGTAATAGAATTATATTACAAACACCAAAGGCTTAACAAACATTCCAACTAGATACAGGATTAAAAAGTACGCGAGTGGCGTATTTGTGGTGGTACCTCCGGGTTTGTATATGGAAATGTGGCCCAATCTGTATTTGTACATTCGCGTACACCAGGCGTTTGCAAAAATGAATATGAAAGCGAAGAGGATTATGGCTTGATTTGATTATATTTCCGGTAGTATAGCTGAATTACCTTTTTATCGCTGCAGTTCTGCAGACACGTTATCTACTTATTTAAATGCTTTAACCAACCCAGGAGTGGTTTGGTCCATTTACTATTAGTCAGTTGCAAGTCTAGTAGGAGCTAGTACTAATAGAAGTCTTTTGGCATCTACAATAAATAATAACTGACGTACAATCTCATGACATAAAGCAACGGAAATATTGTGTGATGTATGTTATCAGGGTTTGTGAGTGACACATGAATAATTCCAGGTTAGAGTAAACTGGAAGAAAAAGAGATATTGTATCGACTCCAAATATTAGTTGGAGTGTCCCAATCATAGTACAAGGCCCAGCTAGTGATGACAATCTCATATCACTGTACTCGTATATCCCTAAGCTGACAGTTTAATTAGTAAGGCACTTGTTGGTACTGAATCTACCGACGACTGACATCAGATTCCCACAAAACCACGTAGGTATACAATAATATGTATATATCGCAGCAAATACATAATTTACCAACTATAAAAAAAATACTTGACATAAGAACACGTGCAACGTTCAGATGTGCCAAATTCCTTGAAAAAAACCAGAAAAACAGCTGCGTCGAACATATGTGACGTATGATGCACGTGTGCGAGCCCCTTGAAAACACGTACAAAATACCAACATTTAACATGGTAAACAACACGTGCAACACACAGGTGCGCTAAAAGCTGTTGTACAGTACGGATGTATCGGGGACCTCTTTCGGGGACGCTGCTCATTGAATATACGAAGCCTATCAAGTACTTGTGAAGTTTTATTTCTAAGACCCACACAATCGTGACGTCAATAATGCTGGTGTCACATTTATAAAACACTACGGACGTCTCTTCGTTGTAATATATAATTTTCATGTCCGTAAGAGTAGATAAATAAAGTTTCATATTTATTAATTATTTTTAAATCAAATTCTTTGTTTATTTGAAATGGCACTCGAAAAATTTTCTTGTCAAAACGTGTACATATAAATATATGAAACTGAATACAAAATCTATAGTTGCGGCAAAGGCTCTGTAACTCATGCCAAAATGTCAGCCAACACCACAACAACACAAGTCAGGGTTGAAGACCCTGAGTTGGTGAAGTGGCCGAGAGAGCAGACTACAGAATGTAAGAAATAACAATACAAAGAAAAAGCTATTAAAATGATAATAACAATATAAAATTTTAATTTCACACTTTTAAGTGTGAAAACAAAGTGGTTGCAACGGTTATGTGAATGCCGGTATCGATTTCAACACTTACTCAAAATGTGGATTCGAAAAGGTGTATTAACAAGATTATATTCGAATGTCGCAAACGGACGATCACAATTAAAAAATGTCATTTCTACAAATTAATAAATGAACGAGTACTTCCGAGTGTTGCAATGGTAGTAGGTGCGAGTGTAGGGGGCGAAATATAGCCGACCTACGTGACGCGCAGTCCGCCAATCAGTGCAACGCTTGGATGTCGCGGCAAACGAGCGCGGTAAATTTAATAAAAAAAATATTATAACATTACGTTACAACAGAGAATAGAGACAATAATCCTATCTTTCTTATTGTTTATCATTATTTAATAAACATATATAGAAATAAAAAATAAAAGTTAAATATTAATCAATTACAAATAGAAATTAATTAGCAACAGTTCAAAAAGGCAATGTCATGTGTTTTATGCCCTACTTAGACGTATACCAACTTTTAATGTTTTGGCTATATGCCAAGTGAACCGATATTATATTGTAAGAGATCCACGGCCTCTGCCCTGGCATGAAACAAGCTGGGAGGTCACGACAGCTTGCATAAAACTTGTGTAAATATACAGAATACTTAAACTTTTTTGTTGACGTTAGTTTTGTTTGCTACGCAGCTCAATATTCGGCTACGATTGTATTGAAAGGAAGTTCTACGGTACCCGTTTGCACAGACTAGTCAAAAAAGGGGACTTTACACGTTTCTTTTATATTTTATGTTAGATTTTATTTATATTTATACATACATATAATCACGCCTCTTTCCCGTAGGGGTAGGCATAGACCACTTCTTTCCACTTGCTACGATTCTTACATACTTGTTTCGCTTCGTTCACTTTCATTATTCCCTTCATACATGCTCTTCGGTTTAGGGTACTCTTGACCTGGCCTTTTTTCAAGACGTTCCTGATCTGGTCTCGAAACGTCCGCCTTTTTTTTTTTTTTTGTCTCGGGGAAAAACCTCTCTTGACGGGTTCCCCCGGCCCAGGGGGACCGAGGGATATGTGGGACTCCGGGAAAGATGATTGGCCATCCGACTACCCACTAAAAAACCCCGCTGTTCTCCTATCGCCTACGCCCGGGCCTACGGATATATGGCCTGCCGATCTCGTGGCCCGGGCCGGCGCCGGCCCGCCCTTTGTCTTGAGGCGGGCCCCTTCTAAAGTGTTGGCGCCAGGGGGTCAGGGTTTCGTCCCCCCGGCGCTCTCCTAACAACTCTAGGAGTTGAGGGGGGCCACGGAACAGCACGCAGCCCTCACCCTCGCGGCACTAGTGCGGGCGGCGGGTCCTCCCCCGAGGGGCCGCCCGCGGTCGCTTTTTACGGCGGCCGGAGGTCGTTACCGACCCTCCGGCGCCGCCGGCGTGGCCTGCGTTGGCGGGAGGGGAGTGTGGTGGTCAACTCCCGCTCCCGCTCCGCCGCCTCCTTTGCGGACATGACTGCCTCGCAGAAGGAGGCGACGGCCGTCCATCCAGGATCGCCCCCGACCATGGACAGAACCAAGGCCGGGAGCGACAGGTCCACGCCGATTTGGGCGACGAGGGCGCGGCGCTCTTCGCGCCACGCAGGGCACACGGCGACAGTGTGGTTCACCGTGTCCTCCTCGTCGCCCGCGCCACAGTGGTGGTTTAGGGTACTCTTGACCTGGCCTTTTTTCAAGACGTCCCTGATTTGCTCTCGAAACGTCCGCCTAGGTCTACCCCTTCCAACACTTCCATTCACACTCGCCTTATACACTTTTTTCGTCAATCGTTCTTCATTCATTCTCTCGACATGGCCAAACCATATCAGCATACCTTTCTCATTTATACTGTATTTATATAAGATTTATATAACTAGTGTAATAAATAAAGTCTTTAATTTCTCTTTGGGCTTGGGTGAACAATTATATTTTGCAATTATTATCTCGATAATAAAAATAGAAAACGATACAATCGACATACTCATGTTCCGTCCTATGTATTCATGATGGTGGGAACAACTATCACTAAAAATAATTAATAATACTATAACATTATTTGCACTATGCATGTTATTTAATACATTTACCGTAACTGTCCCATGATACCTCTCGTTTAATGTTTTTTTATGAAATTTAAGAGCATAAGTGAAAATTTCTAAGTCACTTTTATATTGCTGTAGGACGGCAGACAGACTGGCGGCCCGCTTAGAATGTACCAGTTACCGTCGCTTATGGGTGTATGAAACGCCAGTGGCATCGCGAACACGCTGCTGTCCCATAAGGATACAGGAACTTGGGTCACTAATGCCTGAACACAACACAAGGTTAAGACCAAAGGTGGTCGCCATCCAGACGGGTTTGAGGCCCTACCACATAGCTAGGATAGGTTGTTTTATCGCCTTTTACGACAGGCCAACCCCGGCCACAGGGGTTAGTATTCTTTCTCCGCCCCTGCACGTGTAGACAAATATAATGGCATTTTCATTTATAAGTGTTGAATTTTTAAAAACAATGCAAGTATATCCATGCAATGGTGGAGTGAGAATACAGAACTCTTTGGCCTGTTGTAAAAGGTGACTAAACGACCCTAGCTAGGTGGTAGGGCTTCAAGCCCGTCTGTATGGCAACCTCTAAATATGCCGCTGTAATAACATTGTGCGGAAAGCAGCATGTTAGCGGTGCCCCTGACGTCGTAAACACTAATAGCTACCAGTAACTGCTCACATTAATTAGGTCGTCAATTGTTTGCTATTCCACGACAATTAAAATAATATCTTCTAACGACATGTGCAAAATTTCCAATTAAAGCTGCATAAGGAAATCAAAATGCTTTGTGCATACTTAGAAAATATCTAAATCCTACTGTGTAATATGTTTTAAGAGTAATAACATTTGATTTGAACATTTCCTTCGTAATCAATGTAACGAATCCACCATTGCTTGAATTATAAATCTGTCGAGAGCACACATTCCTAAGTTATGTGACTAGGGACGTCTGATTTATGTATCTACACCGGTGCGACGGACGGACCATGATATGCTCTATGTCTATATTAATTGATATTGTAATTTTATGATCTTGTACGCAGTCATCAAGCAGTGAACTCGGTATCAAGCACCGTTTATCATCTTTGATACAGTCTCGTATCCTAGCCTTTTTTTTCCCGTATGCCGCCGAGGGGAGGTGGCTATTGAGCGACTTGTAGTCCAGGGAAAGGATCAGGGTACCAGACCACGAGGAAGATCGCCTATGAGGTGGACTGACCAGATAAAAGCGGCAGTAAAAGAAGAAAGGCGGCCATCAAAGAAGAGTGGGGACATGTTGTGAATCTTGCCATCCACAACTGAAGCGATGAACATGACCACTCTGTCAACAGTGATACCAACAAAGAAGAAGCCTCTTACCTATTTACATATCCTAAAACATAGATTATGTAAAGCCTGTGTGCTTAAATTTTGTCTTTACTTAAACAACTAAAGTCTAAAACCAGATAGTGCCATTTATACGCTATTTGAAATTATTAATAATAACAATACTTTGACAATTAAAACAATGGCATCTAGTCCCAACAAAAGCAGCAGAGCGCGTGTTTTATGAGTAATAGACAATTGATATATTACATCAATTGATATATTATAGATTTCTCTCTGTAGGCATTCCGGTTCGCCAAGGAAGTTGTCTAGCGAATGTTTGTCGCATTTTGCGATTCCTTAAGGAAGACTTGGGGCAACTGTGTTCTCATTTCTGGCAGGTATATTGCGGTCAAAAATTATTTTTAACATACATAACAACTAACTCAAAAACCCTCTTTCTTTGAAATACAGACACCCTTGATTTAAAAAGACTTGTTTTCGAAAATAGTTTTCATACTACCTGTAAAATAAACAGGTGGATGCTTTAAAATTTTGAGAAAAGTCAAAATAAATAAAAAAAAATAAAATAAAAAAAAAATATTATACAATAATAAGTTTCAATCGGGATTGATAGAAAATAATAACAGCAAATAATTAGTGGAATTATAAAAACCATTTATCACGACAGTATTTTTTGCATTTAAAAGCAGGCTTCGTTTAATTTTCATTACAGCTCGCTCCAAGTTTCATTTTTAACAACTCGAAAAAATAAAATGAGCGCTTTTTGTTCTAATAGTGGGTATACTTCAGGCTAAAAAAGCGTTTAAATGGTTAAAATATTGCGGCGAGTCAAAATTAAAAATTAATCTCATTTGCATAGTTTATTTTTTATCCATACAGGGGCGGAGAATGAATACTGACCTCTGCGGCCGGGGTCGGCCTTTCGTAAAAGGCAATAAATAAACCCATCCTAGCTACGTGGTAAGGCTCCAAGCCGGTCTGGATGACGACCACCTTTGGTCTTAAGTATGTCGCCTCCAACACCAGAGAACTTTCATATTCTTAAAGAAAAAATATTAGAACCTAAAAATGCAATAATTATCATCATCATCATTATCTTAGCGATAAATCCCGGTTGCAGCCCAAACTCTCGTTTCGGCGCCCGTGGTCCGCTTTGCAACTTTTTCTTCTCCACTTCGCACGATCTTCGGCATCTCTGGTGGTCAGTGCATTGGCACGCATATCAACGCCTACGACGTCAAGCCAGCACTTTTTAGGTCTACCCCTCCTGCCGAAACCCAGCGGTGACGGCATGGCCAGACATTTGTTCTCCACATAAGTAGCCGGTTGCCGTAAAACGTGACCATACCAGCGAAGGCGACACTCCTGCAATTTATTCGCTATATCATGTAAATGAAGGCTGCCGCGAATGCGAGAGTTCCTAACGCGGTCCTTCCGTGTTACTCCACACATCCACCGTAGCATATTCATCGCCATGACTCGCAGTGCCTGCTTGTGTCGCTCCAGCACTGGCCATGCTTCACATCCGTATAAAAGGACAGGTCTGATGATGGTCTTATAGACCTGTCCTTTCAATTTAACCGGTATTTCAGGGTCAAAACAACCCATTCTAGCTACGTGGTAAGGCTCCAAGCCCGTCTGTATGACGACCACCTTTGGTCTTATATAAGTACGTCGCCTCCAACATCAGAGAACTTTCAAATTCTTAAAGAAAAAATATTGGAACCTAAAATGCAATAAATAGGGCAAAATTCAAAGGTTGTCAAATTTTCTCTGACATTATTGACCACTCCATATCAGCTTTGACTATGTGAAATAAAATAAGATGGATTTAGAAAGAACCATTCAACTTATGACTGTTCAGTACGTCTTGTAACTCAAGTCCTATTAGGATTTGCTAAACTAATAAAATACCTAAAATTACTTTATTCCTGGACATCAAAATTGCATACAATAACATTCTCATAGAATAATTGATCCATATTCTTAATGAATTAGGTTTTGGTAAAAATGTATATCAATATCTGTACAATTTTTTGAGTAACCGATGTCTTAAAGTCTCCAATGACGCTTCAGAAGATCTAATTAGGTATACTGTGAAAGTTTTAAGTCAGGGAGATCCTATATTCTATTACTTTTTAATATAGCAACATTTAAAATATGTCGCGAAATCTAAAATGTTGGAATAGGCCAATTCGCATATGACTTTACATAGAAATATCAAAATTGTAATAACGATATATTATATACTGCAAATTGGACGAATTGGACGAATTGCGATTAGAATTATCTTCTAGTAAAACAAAATTTCGCATCTTCCAAAGGGGCTGCAAAAGATATCAAATCGATCTTGAAGTAAATAACAAAAAAAAGAGAGTAAATATGTCGAAGCTGGCCGCCAAGCCATTGGCAAAGTCAAAATTCAGGCATATCTTAAAAGAGTACAAGGGGCCGCTTTACGTCTTTTTTCCGTAAAATGTGGTCATACTAACGAAGGTGACTATAGGAAATATTCTCATATTAAATTTCAAAGGAAAATAATACTATTGTACTTTAAAAAATTTTTTAAATAAATATGTTTTGATAAATTCGAAGCTCTCTTTGAGCTTAAATGAGCCCGTAAAAACTTGACAGTAAAATATACTTTTGTGAAAATATTTTATTTCGTTTCTGTATATCCACAGCACATAAAAAGGTTGTATTTTTTGACAAGTTACAACACAATTTTTAGTAGACTGTGTAAACCCCACCTAAATAGAACTCTAATATATAGGTAGCTGAAATATAGATTAGTATTTTTTTTTCTAGTCTTTTCAAAATCAAGGGCAACATTTGGTTTGCTTTTCCGCACTGGAGGGCAACAGTTGTTCATGTAAACAATAAATTTTAACACATCTGTTTTTGTGTACACAGCTCTTTTGTTAACCTGTTTTGATTAGTTTTGGCTGAGTTTTACGCAAGCAACAGTAATCTGAACCCTCAAAAGCGGTGTAACATACTAGCTGGAAAATATTATTTAGTTGGACCCTGTGGGTTTTTTCGGGCCTCATACATAACTGGCGACGGGATATAGATTTCCTTTCTTTCTTTTTTAAAATTACACAAATTAAATTCGCGCTTTTGGGATACGATATATAATATACATTTATAAAATAAATGTGCGTAATATATTAATTAATACCAAGTACAATCAGATTTAATTTCTGAACAAATAAATCATCTGAATCGTATCAACCACTTAAAATATACGGCAACAATTTCTATGTTTCAACAACTATGGGAAGCGAACAAATATCGCTACGGAAGTGGAAGGCGATAAATTCTTTGCGAAGTAAAATAAAACCTTCGGCTTGCTCGTTACGCAGTTCGCACTTATGATATACTACCCCTATATGTTTCGTGGTATTTTACTAGCATTTGAAAATGACTGTCATTGTATTTTAAAGTATGTGTTATTAATTTTAAAGTGTAGAAATAATGACATCCTGTAACGTCTTTTTCTTACTATCGGGTCTCTCCTATAGGCTACGTATAGTATACCTTTTTTTATTGCGTAGAACAGCAGACAGGCTGACAGCCCGCTTAAAATTTAGCAGTTACCGTTGCCTATAGGTGTTTGCAACGCCAGTGGCATCGCAAACACGCTGCCTTCCCATAAGGGTACAACTTGGGTCACTAATGCCGGAACACAACACAAGGTTATTATGGCGGCATACTTAAGACCAAAGGTGGTCGCCATCCAGACGGGCTTGAGGCCCTACCACGTAGCTAGGTTGGGTTGTTTTGTCGCCTTTTACGACAGGCCGACCTCGGCTACAGAGGTTAGTATTCTTTCTCCACCCCTGTACGGATAATAAGACCGTACCTACTCTAGAAAACGGACTACCAGGACATACCTTGGTGTCCTCATATGCTTACACTCAATTCCGCTACATGGCAATTAGATTAATATTTTCTCGCCTAATAAAGGAGAGAAAAACTGTCCAAGCACATCATAACAGAAATCCAACCCAGGTTCAAGCATTGACACTTTTAGACAGTATCAAGTCTTTATCATAATTTTAGCGTTAAATCCCGATTACAACCTAAACTCTGGCCTCTTGCATTTGCCATTTATAGCAGTTATATCAGCCTTTACAGTGTCAAGTCAAATTTTTCCTACCCCTCGTGTCAGACCACGGCGAAGGCGGTATGGTATTTGTTACTCACGTTTCTGAGCAAGTATAATTTCAAATAGCCATCATATATTATTCATAAAGTATTTTTGACATAACTGCTTACTACATATTTTAAGCAGTTACATGCTGCTATTTGCGTAGGGCAACCTGTGTCACTTATGTCATGCTCGTTAAACTTTTGTAAGATATGTACATACATACATACATATAATCACGCCTCTTTCCCGTAGGGGTAGGCAGAGACCACTTCTTTCCACTTGCTACGATCCTTACATACTTGTTTCGCTTCGTCCACTTTCATTATTCCCTTCATACATGCCCTTCGGTTTAGGGTACTCTTGACCTGGCCTTTTTTCAAGACATCCCTGATCCGGTCTCGAAACGTCCGCCTAGGTCTACCCCTTCCAACACTTCCATTCACACTCGCCTTATACACTTTTTTCGTCAATCGTTCTTCATTCATTCTCTCGACATTGGCCAAACCATCTCAGCATACCTTTCTCAATTGTTGTCACTACTCACTTTGGTGTGTTTACGTGTGATGTTATGTTTTGGGGTTATCCATTTTCCTATATCCTTCGAGTCCTAAAGATTCCAAATTGTGTAGGCTAAACCTTAAATAACTGAAATCTCGGAATCCTATTTTATAAGATTAGTTTTGTTTGAGGTTGAGTATTGAGTAAGGTGTTGGCAATTCAATATTTTTTCATCTTATCGCTACCTTTCCTTTTTTTTCTTATGTTAATTAATAATTAGCCATAATTTATTTTTACAGGAGTTTTGACACCTTAATACGAATGAAAATGAACGGCATTCTTCTGTTGCTAGCAGTTAATAACAAATGGTTTCATCATGGGTGGTTAGGCGCCTCATCCTATCCATTTTTCCCTGCCTACCCGCTAGTTAGTTAAGATGCGGCGGCGCCTGACGGTGGTTTTCGATAAAAAATTACTTGACCACCGCCGCGCCGCCCTCTCTCTGCTTGGCGAGCGCCCGTGCCGACGACACGTACCGTCAAGTCTGAATTAAACCCGCACGAATTTATATATGTGTGTTATGTGTTATTGTGTTTGTATATCAGTGAACCACTGACTATAAGTCTTAGATTATAAACCGCAGAACCAACCGTGGAGAGTAGCAGATCGGAGAACCTCAGGTGAGTCGCCGCTTTCCTTTCCACGTATAATAATCGAACTCGCACTACCTTTCTTTCCCGCATCGCGGCTACTCCTTTCGAGGCCTAAGCCGCACCATTTCTTTTACGGGTCCGTCAACCCCCCCGCATAATTTACGGTCCTTCAGCCCCACCAATGGGTGTTTTACAACTATGAAATAGATGGGGTTGCTTTTACTTACTTTTTCATTTGTTTTGTCTAAATTGTATCAAGGAATTTAATATTTAGTATTACATAGTTACTACAATAAATTATCACCGCTTGTACCATCGATGCTGGTCACGGACCGCGAGTACCTACACCATACTCAGCAAGTACACAGAGTGGAGAGGAGCGATGGTTAGAGATATGCGATGCCTTGCATTGGACAAATAAATTTACCTTCGCTTACCTTGATTCCACCCCTTCCCGAGTCGGCTCAAGTTTGCTCGCGTAGGAACTGCTACACGGCACCAGCTAAATGTTACAAACTAGACACTGAACACACAGTTGGCACGGCCGGTGAGAGTCAGAAGGAGTAACTGAAGCCAACTGCGCACAACGCAGAGAGTGGTCTTCAGGGAGGTCGAACGTCGACCATCTCGAATGTTTAAATGCTCACGCGATACTACCATTATGATACCACATACTCGCTTTTATCATTCACCTCTTTTTTTATAGCTAGAGTTCAGCAGACAGGCAAACAGCCCATCCTGGCAGGTGGTCACCGTCACCTATGGACGTTTGCAGCACCAGAGGCACTACCAACGCACTGCCGGTCCGGAAGAAATTTTATAACACCTTTTTTGAAGAACCCCATATCATACCGCGCTGAGAAAACCTCAGCCGGAGCTCATTCCAGATCCTGAGAGTACGCAACATGGACGTTCTGGAGAACAGTTTCGTACAAGAAAGAAAAGGCTCCAAGAAATGGGGATAAACACCCAGCCGATGGCGCTTCTTCTTCGTGCACCTCGCTGAGAGTGAGGGTAGTTGACAAAATCAGGAGGTGATATTTCAACTATCTTTTTTTATTACTGTGGAACAACTAACAGGTTGATGGCTCACTTAATAGTTATCCGTCTTTGTAAGAAAAACACAGGGTTATTATTTTAGTATATTTATCTAAATATACCAAATGCCATGATTGCCATCCAGTCGGACTTTGAACCATAACACCTATCGCATTTTACAACAGGCTGCCCCCGACCGTGTTCATTATCCTTACTCCGCCCCTGCACGGGTAAAACATTTGTGAATTTCTGCAACTTATGAAAAGCAAATCATTGATCCACTAAAACAAATATAAAAAGAATAAATCAGTCGTACTCATGTTATAACTTCAAATAGTCAAGTTAGAAAATAAATTACATTGTATAATAATTACACACTTGTCATCAAAAAAAATCGAAGCACCCCTGAAGGTTGGTTTGGAATAAGTTTTTTTTTTTTACATTTAACCAAAAATATAAATAATGCCAGTTAATTGTGGATATAATAAGATATTATTTAACGAATATTTTTTCGAATTATAATTAAATTTCTTTAGCTATTGTGTCTTGTTCACCAGTTATGTTTTTAACTTTTAAGAAAAAATTGTTAAATGTAAGAAACAAAGACGTAAAACAGAAAAATGTTAAAAACGTTTATTCAGTATCTCTTGTTTCCTCCCCGGGCAAGAGCCGCATGGAACGGATAAGCGTCACGATCTTGCGTTGTGGGATGGTATCCCACTCTTCTTGTATATCTCATATCTTTAAACGAGCAATTCTTGTATATATATATACATATATATATATATATATATATATATATATATATATATATATATATATATATATATATATATATATATATATATATATATATATCGGCTCCAACAATTTTCATGAAATTTAGTATACGGGGGTTTTCGGGGGCGATAAATCGATCTAACTAAGAATCATTTCTAGAAAATGTCAAAAGGTGGCGTTTGAGTAGTCCCAATTTAAACTGAAAAATGACTCTTCCTGACATCTATCAGCGAATAATAATACTATTTTTTTAAATTGCTTTAACCACACAACAACACTAAAGCTATTCCAGCAGATGGCGTTGTTAAGTAACACGAAGTCAATGAGTGTTTGCTTTGAGGTTAGACTAAGAAAATCAATTGTTAATTTCCAAAAAACACAATTTATAAAAAAAAATACCGAGCAAAGCTCGGTCATCCGGATATTATATTTTAAGCTGGCCAAGCGTCTCCGGAACAGGATCTCTCGCTCTGATTCGTGTCTTAAACTCATCCCATAGGTGTTCTAAGGGATACTTATTCGAGCTTTTTGCTGGCTAGCCCATAACCGCAATAGTGGGTATTGCGGTCATGGGCTCAGGTCTATTTACAATGTCTTCGTTATGATCCCTGGCATTGTCTTGCATAAAAATAAAGTCTTTGCCAATAAAATGTGTGTAGGGGCCATTGACTCCCAAACCTCTATGAACCGCCACCGTATCTGACTATTTCTTCAGTGCAGCACTGTGCAAAATGCCTTCTATTTAATACACCTTTTTTCTTTCGTCATTACCATACAGCATGATCTTACTCTTGTCAGAAAAGAGAACTTTGCTCCATTGAAGGTATGACCAATTTAAGTGCTCAAGTGCAAAGTTGAGGCGCGCTCTTCGGTGGTCTGCGGTCAATTTTGGGTCATTGGCTGGCTTATGAGGTTTCATGCCACGCTCCGCCAATCTTATTCTTATGATAGAATTGCTTACAGTCAATCCTCACGAATCTTGAATTACGTCAAACCTCGCGGAGCCGCTGCTGCAGTTGAATGAAGTGGCGATTTCTTAGAGAAACTGACACAATGTACCGTTCATCTTGCTCAGATGTGAGTCGATGTCTTCTAGATCCAGGACAGCGAGTAAATATACCTGTCTCCCAATAACGCTGTTATACTCTATTAACAGCACAGAGGCTTAAATGCAATCGTGCAGCCACAACACGTTGACTATGTCCTGCATCCAGCACCGTCACGACTTGGGCGGCTTCTGGGGGCGAGGTATCCATATTTTTAGGAACATATATCTTTGGTAAGATAACACAGAGCTTAGTTAACAATCACGCTCAGCTCAGCTCAGAGATCAGTTAAAAAAAACAATAATTTATGCAAAAATTTGATTAAGTGCAGAATTTCAGACGGAATACACATTGAAAACAATTCTATATTAATTTATAGGATGCAAATTAAAAAATTCAAATTTAGAATTCTGGTAGAAAATTGTGTAAACTAAACTACCAGCTATTTATTGACGTAATTTTTTTAATGATATATCCTCTTTTTCATTTAAATGCCGCTTGAATGATACCTGCAGTAAGTAGTGTTTCGATTTGTTGATGTCAAGATTTTTTATTATATTTTAACAGCCCCGCTTTGAGAACCTTTGTCCAAGGATGGAGTAGTCACGCGATTCGATAATAAATGCAACTTTCTATTTAAACGAACAAAAATCCACTATTGTGAATGGGGAAAATGGATTTCATTGTTTAAGATTATACTGTAAAAATAGGGTATTAGTCTTTTACTCGGAAAAGGAAGGCGAAACAATATATGAAAATATTATTTATTAAAATTATAAATATACTTTACGCAATATAAATAAAAGTGTATTTATTTATGTATAGTAAACCGAAACTCCGTAACGTAACACATATCAGAACACTTGCGGCAGTCACAAGTTTGATTCCAGTCTCGCGTCTGGGTGTTTGTGTTATAATATCGACGACCTCTCGGCGTAACTTTATTAACTACATGGCTAGTGGATTATTTAGAAGCCTGTCTATTTGATTACTTCGTATTTTCTATAAAAATATATCTAATTTGTTGTGAGTCACACTATTAAGAATAAAATACAAGGCATAGCAAAACAAAGTTTTTAATTGCTCCTGTAAAGTTTATTGTATATATATATATATATATATATATATATATATATATATATATATATATATATATATATATATATATATATATATATATATATATATATATATATATATATATATATATATATATATATATATATATATATATATATATATATAAATACTCTATATATAAACACCCAGGCTTAAAAGAGGAATTGAACCCTACGGTTTCGATTCCTGTACGGGTCCCTTAACATACAATATTAAAAAAAATAACATACAAGAATTATTAACATATCTAGTAGATCTATCTCTAAAACAAAGCCTCATTCACCTAGCGTGTCCGTTACACAATCTTGTGTACTCCTGGCATGGAGTAATTCGTTTACAGGCTAATTGCTGCCGGCTATTAGTCTAAGTGCTCCCAAGTATCGACTGATGTACCCAAATTGATATTCTTAACCTATTTTATGTCTTGTTGATTGCATGATAACTGAATATTATAAATGAAAGGAACGTATTTATTTCCGTGAAGGTAAAATCAATGGGTTATTACTTAGGGAAGTAAAAGGGAACTATTTAGAGGCTTCAAGAGTAGAGCATCAAGTTCATATATCAGTTGATACACAATATTCAACAAGAAGCTAGTGGTGGAACCCTAATTATCCTGGTTATCTTTTACTAATCTGTCAACTGATCAGTAGTATTTTAGAAATCTCTGAATTTCCCCTCAAAAGTTCAAACATGATACTTGTAAGGTGTAATTACTGTACTTGTAATTATAGTTACATATAATTTGCCTGGAATACAAAAAAAAAAGGTTGAAAGTTTTTGAAGCGAAGTTTCCTTTTAATGTTTGGTGTGTTAGGTGCCAATTGTTTCTTGAACCCTTAGCTTGGTAGAATTTATATTTTTTTAATATCAAAATAACATTCATACCACTTAACTCTTATGACCCATGTCTAGAAAAGAAAACTAAAAAATCTCATGAGAGTAGATTAAAAAAAATCACATGTATCTTGTGAGATACATTGCCAAGAACATTAATATATACATAATATAATTTCCATTCATAAAATATGTAAAAACAAAAATATTTTCACTAATTTATTTACCTTCTTGCGCGGCAACATGGCTGAACTTGAAATAAAGTAAAGTTTGACAGCTCATAAGACTGGCCAACAGAAAAAACAAAACGTGCATTCGAAAACTAATAAATTACCTAAACATTCATATCTTATCTTATATCTTTAAACGAGCAATTCTTGTATATATATAAATATATATATATATAAATATAATTGGAATCTCGGAATCGGCTCCAACAATTTTCATGAAATTTAGTATACGGGGGGGTTTCGGGGGCGATAAATCGATCTAGCTAGGAATCATTTCTAGAAAATGTCAAAAGGTGGTGTTTGAGTAGTCCCAATTTAAACTGAAAAATGACTCTTCCTGACATCTATCGGAGAATAATAATACTATTTTTTTAAATTGCTTTAACGACACAACAACGCTAAAGCTATTCCAGCAGATGGCGTTGTTAAGTAACACGAAGTCAATGAGTGTTTGCTTTGAGGTTAGACTAAGAAAATCAATTGTTAATTTCCAAAAAACACAATTTAAAAAAATCTGGATATTAAAACATTAACTTTGCAATAAAAAATAATAGCACCAGATTTTTTTAAACTCTGATGTATCTCCACAGATACATTATCAAGAAAAGGGTTTATTAAGAAACTTAGCCAAATCAGTTCCATATTCATTCTTCAGCTGTATGTATCGTCATGCCTACGCATCAACGCCAATGATCAGTACTATTTATTGTCTTCCGACGATCCTTGCCAGCATTATTATTAAATAATCAACACTATAAATTTCAAGAGAAGATAGAATTAAGAAATGTCATTGATATAGAATGGTGAGCAATAGATACTTTGTTTATTTCTAGGGGAGAAGACAGGCTAGCGGCCCGCTTAATATTTAGCAATAATTACCGTCACCCATGGTGGTTTGCAACACCAGTGGCATCGCGAACACGCTGCTGTCCCATAAGGGTAGAGGAAATGGGTAACTAATGCCGGAACACAACACAAGGTTATTATGGCGCCATCTATAAGACCAAAGGTGGTCTCCATCCAGACGGGCTTAGAGCCCTACCACGTAGGAATGATCCTATGATAATAAATAACAGATAGTTACGGAAGTACAATAAAGTCAGTCCTTTACGGTATCTCCACTAACCTGTACTCCACTAATGAGTATTAACCCAGTAGTCGTATGTACATGACATTACGCAACTGCGAGGAAATGGCGAACCGTGACGCCTAATCCAGATCCATACTTGGAGCGGGTAGTTCCGAAGTGGAGAAGAATTCGTCTGAAATCGAATCCTAGATATTTTTTTATCACTGTAGGACAGCAGACAGGCTGACGGCCCGCTTAGAATTTAGCAATTACCGTCACCTATGGTTGTTTGCAACGCCAGTGACATCGCGAACACGCTGCTTTCGCATAAGGGTACAGGAACTTGGGTCACTAATGCCGGAACACAACACAAGGTTATTAAAGCGGCATATTTAAGACCAAAGGTGATCGCCATCCAGACTTAGGGCCCTACCTCGTAGTTAGGGTGGGTTATTTTGTCGCCTTTTATGATAGGCTAATCCCGGCCACAGAGGTTAATATTATTTCTCCGTCATATGATATAAAGATATTGAAGCAGAAGTGTCATTTTCAACTAGGATTTAATCCCAATATTGTTCAATGGAATTTATTTTTTATACCGGTCCTAGACTTCAAAGTAGAAGTTTCGTTTTCGATTTAACGTCAATATTATGAAGTTTACCTTTAATATCATGAAAATATAAATTGACATCAAATGTAGTATACCAAAAAGCATTTGGTTATTTGTACGCGGAAAAACCAAGCACATAATAATACCTTTACCTTAATAGATTAGCATGATATCCTTTGTGTTGTAACAAAAGCGTTTTCTTTATAAATCAAACATTTCCACTGATGTATGAAGTGTAAGAGTATCTGGTATTACCCTCACAGGGATACCGGTCAGCTTTACTGAAGGGAAGTGAAGCAGACTCTCCGCGAGCTACAAGGTTGGGCCACGAAATAAGCCTTTATATTATTAAAAGTCTTACGTTGCGTGCGTAAGATTAATATTCGTGCAGGGGCGGGGAAAGAATACTAACCTCTGCGGCCGGGGTCGGCCTGTCGTAAAAGGCGACAAAATAACCCACCCTAGCTACGTGATAGGGCCTCAAGCCCGTCTGGATGGCGACCACATTTGGTCTTATGTATGCCGCCATAATAACCTTGTGTTGTGTTCCGGCATTAGTGACCAAGTTCCTGTACATTGTGGGACAGCAGCGTGTTTGCCATGCCACTAGCGTTGCAAATACACATATGCCTGCTGTCCAACAGCAATAAAATAAAAATGTTTTTGATGTGAAACATTTAATGGCGCGCCTTGACAGTAAAATTGGCTGCTTTACTGTCATGGCAAACGACATGACGCTCTGATAGCATCTTGCATCAATTCCGTCGCTCAAGACTCCCTTGTACGTATGTGCCCGCATATACCTAGTCAGGTCATAAATTCTGTCACATGTTTAATGTAAAATAATTGTAACAAGTTTATTAATTATGTAACCATTCATATACCAAAATGAACTTAACAAAACATAGATTCTTATGACATTAAAGTTTATTCAAAATGACCTCCGTGATTTTGAATACAAGCCTTCAATCTGCGCGGTCAGTTGTCTATCGCAGCACGAACGAGGTCCATGTCAATATCGGCGGCTGCCTTAATCAAGGATGTCTTGAGTGACTCCAAATTGGAATGAGGCTTTGAGCACGCCTTTTCCTCCAAGTGTTGCCATATCTTGTAATCTAACGGATTCAAATCTGGACTGGAGGAGGGCCAGTCTTCGTGCCGGATGAAGTCGATTTCACGCGCCGCCAGCCAGTCTTGTGTGCTCTTCGCTCTATGAGCTGGCGCCGAATCTTGTTGGAATACCCAGTGCCTGTTATTGAACATGGTATGAGAAACAGGTTCCACAAGGTTCGTCAGGACTGTATTTTGATACACAACAGCATTCGTTTTTACACCTTTCTCACAAAAATGTACCTCTGTTAAGCCCCAATAAGAAACTCCCAACCATACCATGAGCGAGGATGGAAAATGACCTCGTTGGACACGCGGAATACGGTTGCTCGCTTCTTCACTACTGTGTGCGTACACCTTATCATTTTGTTTGTTGTAGCTCTCTTCTACGGTAAACATTTTTTCATCCGAAAAAGGAATTCCCCGATATTTTTTTCCCGCGTACCGCTTCAACAAAGCGCGGCATCTCTTCAGTCTCAGGTCCATTAGACGAGCATTCAAACGATGTCCTGTTTTTCTTCGATATGCCCGAAGCCCTAAGTCTTCATTTAACACCCTTTTCACCGTGGTTCTGCTTAACCCCATCTGAAGGGCCAACAATTTCTGCTTACGTTTGGGATTTCTTTGAATTCGTGCCTTCACAGCTTTTATCACTGCTGGAGTCCTAACAGACCGAGGGCGACCACTTCTTGACCTGTCATCTACACTAGAGTCTTCATTGTATCGTTTGATGGTACGATAAACGAATCTTTATCGTTATATTCAAATTTTTCAGTATGTTAAAAATTTGAATTGGCGCGTAACTGTAACGATGCAACGCAATAACTGCAACACGGTCTTCTTTAAGCGTCCACTCCATATTTAAAAATGAGTAAAATTCTAAAAGTTATACATTTTTATTTTCATGAACAATTCGAAATTCGAATTCAATAAACATTTTTGTGGCCAGCATTCTAAAAGAAAAGTTTTTACTGTGTGACAATACTTATGACCTGACTAGGTATTACACGCATCGTGGTTTCTCTTTATAAGATGCGTACTATTTTTAGGTCATTATTAAAATTCTACACTTCATTCGTTATTTTACTTTTTAAATATTTTCTCTATTAATTTTTATGATTTTGTTTTAACACATAATTTTGTAATAAAAACACGTGGCAGCATCCGGATTTGAACCATCGACGTAAGCGTATGACGCATATTACAACCGCGTTCTTAACTCCGCCACTACGCCAATAATTTCGTGTTGTTGAGTTCAAAGTATTGAAATTTAATGTTAACAATATTTATGTATTACGCTGGTTATAATGAATAGAGTACGCTTTGAGTCATATTGTTTAGTACAATTTATTTAGCTCTGTTTACCTTAGCTAATAAGTAGTTATAAGGTGTACAATATTTTTATTTATTTATCTATCTTACATAAATATTAATATAAGACGAAAAAACTTAAATTCAATACCAATAATAAATACCTAGTATTTTGAGGATCATGTAAATTGAATAAGCATTACTACTAGCACGGGTTTTTTTATAAAGCACTAGTTGACCCGGCAAACGTTGTTATGCCATATGAATTTAAAAAAAAAAGCTTATGTCCTTCTCCAAAGTCTAATCTATGACTATACTGAAATTCATCGAAATTTATTCAGCGGTATAGGTGTGAAAGCGTAACAAACAAACTTACTTTAGCATTTATAATATTAGGATTAAAGCTGAACTTAAGATCCAACGCAGAAGTTTTGGATCGAAATTAGGATAGACATTACGTTTATAAAAAAAAACTATTAATTTCCCTTACGTTTAATAAAAAAATTACCTTTTTTTCACATACTTATAACCATTAAGAATGCCTGATGAACTTTAGAGGTGATTAATTGCTAACTACCTATTGTGGATGTTTGCAACGCCAGTGGCATCGTGAACACGCTGCTGACTCGTAAGGGTACAGAAACTTGAGTCACTAATACCGGAATGCAACACAAAGTTATTATGGTGGCATACTTAAGACCAAAGGTGGTCGCTATCCAGACGGGCTTGGGGCCCTACCACGTAGCTAGGGTGGGTAGTTTTGTCGCCTTTTACCACAGGCTGACCCCGGCCACAGAGGCCAGTATTCATTCTCCGTCCCTGCATGGATAAAAAGGTAGCTTTTATATTGAATGGGTCTGAGTATACTTTATTCATCATAATCGAAAGATATTAGTTTTTCATACTGGAAAGAAATAAATTCTGAAAAATATTTAAGCATTTCTTGTAATACGATTATATACACTAATTAAATAGTAATATCTAAAATCGATTATCAAGTAATATATTGCTATATATTGCTATAGCAATATGTAGCAATAAACAATATTATATACTATATAGCCTACGGTATAGGTAGTCCAGAGCAGAGAATTAGTTATTGTAATATTACGATAAGTAAACAATAAATAAGATTAAGAGGTCTAGAGAGCAAGTCTTAGACTTTTTAACATATTCAAATCTGGTAAAATTTGCATATTCCACATCGCTGTTTTACTGGCTCCAATAACAGACACAAAGTCTTTGCAGAAAACCATTCTGGATCGAGATGAGATCGATTTTAAAGGCAATATATTTTGACATGAATCGATAAAGGCCCGGAAATTGAAATGTTATCAAAACTGAAACGTGACGACCTTATTAAAATAGGGTTACAATCACATCATTACCCTTTGAAAAGAGGAATGTCCACCCGTGTATACGGAGAACAAGGTTCTGCCAAATTAGAACAGTGGAAAATATCTAGGTTTACACTTAGACAGAAGATTGACCTTTGCTAACCATATTAAAGCAAAGAAAAGGGAAGCAAATATACAATTACTAAGCAAATATACTATTAAATATACAATTAATTCATTCAACTGGTTACTGGGGCGTCAATCGCCATTATCTCTGAGTAACAAACTACTGGTTTATAAAACCATTATAAAACCAATTTGGATATATGGTATAGAGCTATGGGGCTCGGCTGCTCGCCAAGCTCGAATGTTGAGATACCACAGATATTTCAAAACCTTTCTCTAAGAACAATTTCAAATGCACACTGGTTTGTTAGAGACGCAGAAATTCACGAATACCTGAAAATGCCCACAGTTCGAGAAGTAATCAGAGAATATAGCGAAAAATATAAGGACAGATTGCAACACCACACAAACGAACTAGCCAGAAGCCTACTGAACACAAGTGAAAACGTATATCGCCTCAATACTAAACCTGGACCAGAGTACCTAAACCCAGTATTACACTATAATGGTGCCACTTACAGGAGTGCCACCTATAATCAATGTGGACATGGAAACCACCTGATTATGGCTATGTAGCCGATTGCAGATAGCAAAATGAAAAAAAAAACAATCACATCAAATTTCTCTTCAGTATTCTTAATTAACAAGGAGACAAATGAAAAATGTTTTATGTCATTTTGCTCACAGTTGTATATCACATGATACCTTCTTCTTGCCTTTTTTACGCCAATTGATGTTGTTGTGGCCCTTACGTATTCTAGTGTACATTTAACATTTGGATTGACATTGCCTTCGTGCGTATATTGTCCTGTGTTATATTTTTAATTTTCTTTGGATTG
Organism: Malacosoma neustria; assembly: GCA_963693495.1. Classification (NCBI taxonomy): domain Eukaryota; kingdom Metazoa; phylum Arthropoda; class Insecta; order Lepidoptera; family Lasiocampidae; genus Malacosoma; species Malacosoma neustria. Next base: position 22,541,922 of record OY856374.1, read on the forward strand.
TGTATTACAAGCGAGGGTCACAAGAAACAACTATTGACAAGGTAAATAAACTTATCAGAGGACAGATTTAGGTTATTATGGATCTTCCGGCTGACGCCGGTGCTTACCGAACACGGGTGTTTCGGGAAATACCTGTGTCGCATAGGCCGGGAGCCGACGTCGCAGCGTCGGGGGGTGGCGACGAATGCTTCGGCGATACCCGCCCCTCTGACACACGGATACATGAGGAACACGGGTTGGTTTTTAGTCAGTAAGAGTCTGACAGTCCCCTTCGCCTTTCCCCGAGGGTGGAGGTCCTCCATGAGGATTTTCCAACCAGATACAAAAAAAAAAATAGGTTATTATGGATGTCTCACTGGCTCAGCATTACGTACGTATATAACTATATAATATATATTTGTTTGTCGCCCATCAGTAGCTCTTGTGACAATGACATCTCCACAACATCAATATATATTTACAGCATATCAAAAACCTGCACATCTGTGCAAGTTTTTTGATGATTTTTCTTCATCGTTAGTAAGTGGTTATGATGTTGTAACTAAAAACTGCTACATATATTAGTATTGAGCATACATACATATAAGTAGTAGCAACCACATATAATTCATATTACGTGTAGTTGGATATCAAGATCATTCTTGATTACTTTTGAAGCTATAACTATTTTGAAAGCAGAGAAATACATAGCTGGTTAGCGTAAAAATGTTTCTTAAATGTGTTTGTATAAAATTATAATGTTGTAACTAAGTTATTATCGAATGAATGTTATGTACTTCTAGTAAGAAGAAAATAGAGTTACTTTTTCTACAAATATTTCGTAATATTTGTTTAATAGCCTTATAAGCTGTTTAATTTGTAATAAATGAAATTATAAGATATTTTACTAAATTCTGCTGAAATGAGAAAATGGTTAGATAATAAAAGCTATTTGGTATACGTGTTTGAGCATTGGCACTATTCGTTCGTGTTTATTTCAGACGAAATTGCTTTCTTCTTACTCTCGTTGTAAGACGAGATTAGATTTCTTTAATAGGTGAATATGCACTGTTGAAGACGCTTCTTTAATTTAAGCAACGTTGTGTCTGGGAATGTATGTATTTGAAATTAATAGTTTGGTTTTGTATTTAATTTAATTTCTTTTAAAATGTTATATTGGAGCTTAATTCATCATTATATTGATTGAGTTATTAATCCCAGATCTGCTCAAAAATACTATATTCGGGAAAAACTAATCAGTGTGCGATTGGAATGATTGATTGCTTGAAAAGTGATATATACTTTTATGTTTTACGTTGTGAGCCCTTCAACCCTGAAAGGAAGCCTTATAATAATACAAAGTCTATTGTTTGGCCAGGTGCACGTACCGATAACTGTCTGAGCTGAAACAGAGTTCGTTGCAGTTAAAATAAAAATATCCGGATGACCGAGCTTTGCTCGGTATTTTTATTTTTTTTTATAAATTGTGTTTTTTGGAAATTAACAATTGATTTTCTTAGTCTAACCTCAAAGCAAACACTCATTGACTTCGTGTTACTTAACAATGCCATCTGCTGGAATAGCTTTAGTGTTGTTGTATCGTTAAAGCAATTTAAAAAAATAGTATTATTATTCGCCGGTAGATGTCAGGAAGAGTCATTTTTCAGTTTAAATTTTTATCTGTGACATTCTCACATTCATCGCTCATCACAAAAGCAGTAAAAAAAAAACAAAAAGCAGTGTTCAAAACCATTCTTTCAATTCATCTTCTATGAATGGCTGAATAGTTTCAATCGTGATTTGAAATGAATACCGATCAAGCTATTACTTTGGTATTGGCGAGTCAGATATGCAGGGCGATATTGTGTGCACTAAATAGTGCGTGTACTAACTTCGGAAAAATGAAGAAAAAATAACCTTCGTACATTATTCTAGTTTCAAATATAGTTTTACATTTTGAGTGTAACATCTTACATGGTTATTAAATTAAAGTTGTCGCTCTCTATATAACGAACTTAGTCATGTTCTTTACTGATTGGTGGAGCTGCGTTAAGGTCGATCATTTTAAGGTTCGTAGCCAGCCGTTTACAAATCACGTACTCCTTAAGAAAGGAATAGGATGATATGGATAAAAAGTATTATTTGGCCGAAAAACGCCTTTGCGCTGCTGGCTGAGATGTAATGACAAGCGGCGGCTGCAATGCCATACCGATCGCCGCCCTTACCCTTGTCAAAGGGGTCTTAGCATCGACTTCTGTTTATTGCTTTACAACTTCTTAGGCTTAGGGAAAAAAGATATGTCATTATTTCTCTAAACCAAGATTTACGTATTCACAGATCTTTTTCTTTTATGTATTTCAAAAATCGACAAATAGATTATTGAATTGCAAGAGAATGACCTTCTCTTGAAACCATCAAGGGAATGCAGTTTTCTGTAAGATCTACGATTTAAATGTATCCCATTCTATTGTCGCTTTGAATAAAAACAACCAATGGATAGGTATCGACTTTAGCAAATATTATAGCACATTAGTTTTTTCTATCTCTCTATTACTAAATAATAATAACACAGTCTTATTTTAAGTGTAATATAAATAATTTAACTATGGAATAAAAACATATTTGATTTATCACTAAAAAGTAACTTGTTCCAAATAAACCACGTCAGAAATAATTCATTAAAATGTCGCAACTTGAGTAATGAAGAATCTAATAATATTTAAAACTTCTTTCATAGCTATACTTTTTAATTTATTTTTTTATTTATTTCAGTAAGACTTTTTTTTTATTGCTTAGGACAGCAGACAGGCTGACAGCCCGCTTAGAATTTAGCAGTTACCGTCACCTATAGATGTTTGCAACGCCAGTGGCATCGCGAACACGCTGCTGTCCCATAAGGGTACAGGAACTTGGGTCACTAATGCCGGAACACAACACGAGGTTATTATGGCGGCATACTTAAGACCAAAGGTGGTCGCCATCCAGACGGGCTTGAGGCCCTACCACGTAGCTCGGGTGGGTTGTTTTGTCGGCTTTTACGACAGGCCGACCCCGGCCGCAGAGGTTAGTATTCTTTCTCCGCCCCTGCACGGATAGAATAGGATAGACTTAAAGACTAGTAAAAATTACAATAAGTATATATAATCTAACATTCTTAAAAACTATTGGTGATTACAAGTCTTAACCGTTAGTTCTTTACCACTACTCAATAATACAGTAAAAATAATAATGCTGTCAGTAAAGTTTTGTCTAATAATAACAATAAAAGTATAAAATATTTAAGGTGAAATTTTCTCAAGATTCGCCATTATAATTGATTTATAGAAAGAGTAATATTTTATTAAAAGCAAAGCTTTGAGCGGCATGGGGTCGCTCCCTTAATAGCGTGGAAAAGCCTTCAGATAGAGCTGTCAACTTCAATGCATTAACAATTGCCGTTGTGTGTTTCCAAGTTAGGCTTATACCCCACTTATACCGAATAGTTTTGCTATTGCTATTTTGTATTTGATACGAACTCAGAAAGAAACGGAGACCACCTATTATTAAAAACACTATCAGGTGGATTATTTGCCTATCTACTGATTTCAACTATAATGTGTGTTGGTTCTTGACATACCGATATTTAAGGGGGTTATTTTTCAACCCATTTTATCGGTAAATTTCTCCTCCCCCTTAACTTACTTCACCCCCTCTTGAATGGCATATATTATTATTTTCTAATGATGTGTTTTGTAGATTAGACTACTGGTTGTAAAAGCAATACAAAAAAAAATACAACTTATCAGGCTAGTTTTTGCATTACGAGATGTAAAAAAGGTGTTCTATTAGCGAGGGATTTCATGTGGGTTTTTTTTAACTGTAATGCCTTTAGTATCAATGAAAACTGTATTACGGTAGCTAGAAAAATCTTTTGTCATTAAATTAGCGTCTATTTTATTTTAAGAAAGCTCATATGTTTTAGTTATTATCATTTATATCCGTGCAGGGGCGGAGAAAGAATACTAACCCCTGTGGCCGGGGTTGGCCTATCGTAAAAGGCAACAAAACAACCCACCCTAGCTACGTGGTAGAGCCCCAAGCCCGTCTGGATGGCGACCACTTTTGGTATAAGTATGCCGCCATAATAACCTTGTGTTGTGTTCCGGCATTAGTGACCCAAGTTCTTGTACCCTTATGGGACAGCAGCATGTTCGCGATGCCACTGGCGTTGCAAGCACCTATAGGCGACGGTAACTGCTAAATCCTAAGCAGGCCGTTAGCCTGTCTGCTGTCCTACAGCAATAAAAAAAATATTGTGTAGATAAAGTGTCGTGGTTGTGATGAGAAAATAAAAATGGCTGTCATTCGAAAGGGGGTGAGGTAGATCAAGAGGGGAAGAGGGATTTACCGATAAAAATGGTTGAAAAACACCCCCCTTAAATATCGGTATGTCAAGAACAAACACATGTTATAAAAAACTATCTGACCCGATAAACTTTGTTCACGCGTATAAATACAAAAAAATTAATGAGATTTCTATAAAATCGGTTCTTAGTGTGTTCGATCCTTGCATAAGGGTATTTGAAATCCCGCCACCTGACTTTTGTTATCTACCCTCACTCTCGGTGAGGTAATAATGGTAAGCGAGGGTGGGACGGAAAAACTGTGTTCTTGTGACAACGTTTGACCAGATAAGCGCTTTTGCACCGTGTGCGATATTTATAAAAAACTAATGAAATAACTGGACGGGACGGTCGAAGTTCGACTTCCCTGGTTACTCTAATTAGCCGTGCCATTAAATCTGTGTTCAGTGTTGTGCTATAGCTGGTGCCGTGCAATAGTTCCTCAGCGACCTGAACCGAACCGGGAAAGGGTGGAATCAAGGTTAGTGCGAATTTCTTTGCCCGTTGCAAGACATCGCGTCTCTCCAGCCACCGCTCCTATCCCATTCCTCACTCATACAGTCCACTGCTCTCGAGCAATCCTTCCTTCCCGTACGGTGCAATCTCGGTCCGTGACCGGCATCGTACATAGTGAGTAAATTTCAAGTTAATCGGGTCTATAGTTTTAGAAATCTCGTGATAAGTGGTATTTTGCTTATAGATTATAACAATGACGACCCCTGTGGCGTAACGGATAACGTACTACGGTACGCTTGTGGAGTCACGGGTTCGATTCCCGTCTCGCATCCGGGCGTTTATGTGCCATATGTATTTATTTACAAAAAAAGTATATATGTAGTATATCAGTTGTCTATTCCCATAACATAAGTGATATGCAACTTAGATTGGGACTAGATGACGTTGTGTGAAATGTCCCAATATATTTATTTATTATATTATTGGATATAGGTAATGAGATTTAAATTGAGACTTTTTTTATTAAATGTTTAATGTTGCACTTTTGACACTTTTAAATTAAAATTTAGCAATATCAGACTGTTCGTCACTTAAAGGCCCCAGCGGAAGACCAGCGCTTTTTTTTTTGTAATCAGCATCACTGAATTGGTTGCTTTTTTATTGTTATTATTAGTTTAAGTTATACTGCTTTTGGTAATGGTGGTAATGAACTGGTACCCTAAGGATGAAATTAAGTCTTTAGCTGGAATCACATGGACCAGACAGGCAAGAGACAGAAGGAAATGGAAGAATTTGGAGGAGGCTTTTGCCACACAAGGGCAAACTGACATAGTCGTCGATGTCAACAATTTAGTAGCTTAAGGAAAAAAAATGTATGTACATGTCAGAATAAAGGCTAAATAAACAAATATTTAAAAAAGTACTGCTTTTACATATGTACTAAGCTAAGCTCTAAATAAACTATTGTTCTTTCTTTCTATTCAGAAATTGTTTTAAGAATGTTAGGTTATATATTGTAATTTTATGAGCTTATAATACACATATAAATATTTGTGATATAGGCAATATTTAGATATATGGTAATAACTAGATATATACTTCTTCTTCTTCTTCTTGTAATAGCCATACATGTTTTGAAGCGGTGGTAACTTTACCTCGTATTATAAATAATATTCATTTATACATATTTCACTTAAAAGGTGTTCTAGATAGGGACTTATTTTGAATAAAAAGAAATGAGCTTGAGTTAGTATTTTGAATATAAATCTATCTACGCTACGCTATATACATGTATATTATTGTAGTAGTAGTAGATAATTACATTATTCCACAATAAGAATAATTTTCCATATATTATAGCACAAAATAATATCTTCACTTGTACTGGATAAAGAACGTTAGGGTCCAGTTACAGGATCTGTCGGCATCGACAAAGTATTAGTGCCTCGGGGTAAATAGCTGCTTATGTATTTCGCGGACAAATTCTTTTTATGTTCATTTAAAGCTCGACCCGTTATAAGATTTTCTGTGTAGCTTGAATTTTTAACAAAATAGAAAATGCAAAGATTACTTTTGAATTTTAATTATTCAAAAATGTTCTCTTTATAACATTCATTAAGAAATTAATGATCATCATCATCGTTATCATCAATAGTCTTATATTTCCGCCTGTTGGACTTAGGTTTCCGTAAGATAATGCCAAAAAAGTATTTTTCTTATTTAACTGGAATCTGAATTTGATGGTTATCCGTTTTTACTGATTAGGAGGCGCCATATATTACGTTTACCAAGATGATATATATTTCTTTAATTCTATGGATCTTTTCATCATCATCACCAGTATTAATCGGTTGCAACCGAAACTTCTGCTTCTGTACCCGGGGTCCGCTTTCGGAATTTTTCTACTCCACTTCGCACGGTCTTCAGCACCCTTGGTAGTCAGTCTATTGACACGCATATCGACGACGTCTAGCCAACACTTTTGGGTGTACCTCAAGCTGAGGCCCGGCGGAGGCGGCATGGCCACACATTTGTTTCCCACATAATTCACCGGTTGCCGTAAAACGTAGCAGCGAAGCCGACACTCCTATAATTTATTCGTACTGTCACGGACATGAAGGCTGCTGCGAATGCGAGAGTTCCTAACGCAGTCCTTCCACGTTACTCCACACATCACCCGCAGCATATTAATCTCCGTGACACGCAGTTTCCGCTTGTGTCCCTTTAGCACCGGCCATGTTTCACTGTCGTATATAAGGACAGGCCTAATGATGATCTTATAGACCTGTCCCTTCAACCTAATCTCTGGATCCATAGAATCTTTTCATATCAGATATTATCCTTGGTCGTGACTGAATTTGTGGATCAAGCCAGTCGTTAGGATCCAGAGCACATTACACAATGCCGAATTTTTTATAGTTGGAATTCAGCAGACAGGCAAACTGCATCATGGTCACTGTCGCTTCTGGACGTTTACAACATCAGGGGCATTATTAACGCACTGCCAACCTCGAAGAAAATATAAAATGAATTTTTGAAAAAGCACTACTCGTATTACATCGTACTACAATCGTACTACATTAAGATAATACGATTGAAAAATCTCAGCCGGAACGCCAGTTCAAACCCATGGAGTACGTAACATGAACATTCTGTATGCCTTATAATGTTATTAATTGGTTTGGGAATTAAGTGTAGTAAATACCATGACCAAATAATACAGGGAATAATGAAAGTGAACGAAGCGAAACAAGTATGTAAGGATCGTAGCAAGTGGAAAGAAGTGGTCTCTGCCTACCCCTACGGGAAAGAGGCGTGATTATATGTATGTATGTATGTAAATCATACATGAAACAGACAGACCACATCATATTTTAAATGTGAAAGTAAGTTTGTTTGTTAAGTTTTCACCCGAAAACTACTTAGCCGATCGTCATGAAACTTTGTACACATATTCTTGGAGGTATTAGAAGTAACATAGGATACTTTTTATTGAAAAATTTTTTTTTACGAAGATATTACCCTTTCTCTTTTTTTTCCATTTAATTTTGCCTGTTAATCACCCAGTGGAGCGGGCGTGATCGGCTAGTACTTCATAAATTTAAAAAAAATGGCGGTTTGTTTGTTTGTTACGCTTTCACGCCTAAACCGCTGTACTATTGATGAATTTCGGTATAGTCATATATTGGACATAGAGAAGGACATAGGCTATTTTTTTTTAACTGATATGGCAGACCAACGTTTGCCGGGTCAAATAGTATAATAATATATAATATAATATATAATTATAAAAGCAACTGATATCAATGCTATAATATTTATTTTTATACAGTTTCTTCTGGTCTGGATGTATTTTTTCGTTAATAGTCCTGTGATTGGATTTCAACTAGTGCTAGTCTGTTTTTTCTAATGGAAGCTATTTTTCTAATCAAATCAAAAATCAAACACATTGCTCTGGCTACACTTATGTACACTACCAACATTTACAAAACACTTCAATCATCAATAACTAATGACTCTTCGTTATGTTTTGTTTTGGTTTTATATAAGTCGTACTTTGGTATGAATTTCTATTTTCGTTGACGCGGTAACAAAATATCTCGTAAGAAGCTACTCTGTCAATTTTGAAGTGTATGACGTGGATAAATAATCCGGCAACATGAGGCTTACAAGTATGGCTAATATGAGAAGACATTTTGCGAAGTCACGCCTTGTCTTGGATATGCGTCGTTATGGAGCTATACTAAATTTATATTACCTCGAGCCTAAGAGAATGTTGTGTTGTAAAATTCGACGATATATGATGGTTCTAGTAAAGAAAAATTGTAGAATCATTTATGTAAAGTTTATTCAGCTTCCGGAATTAGAGTTACACTAAAGAATATTGGCAACGGGTAAAGCTTTTGCACACCACTTTGCAGCATTACACTTTCGTAAAACCCATTCCTCTTATAAAAATGCAGTAGCTAAATACAAGTATATATAATATTTTCGTCGAAACGTGGTAGCCAAGTTGTATCACACTCCGTGTTTCTCAGTAGGAGTGCGTGTGAACTCTAACAGTAGCGAAGCGTTATTACGACAATCTGACGGTTGTGCACAAAAATAATAAAGAAAACGACTATTTAAATAATACAAGTTTAGTAAAAAAAAAGGGACGTAGCAATTACGAATTAATACTACCAGCTGGATGACTATATTATTATGTAATATTTTTTTTTATAAATTGTGTTTTTTGGAAATTAACAATTGATTTTTTTAGTAGAATAAAATGACATTTCTAGAAATGATTCCTAGCTAGATCGATTTATCGCCCCCGAAACCCCCCGTATACTAAATTTCATGAAAATTGTTGTAGCCGATTCCGAGATTCCAAATATATATTATACAAGAATTGTTCGTTTAAAGATATAAGATTAGTTGGTATAAAATAAGAAAACAGAAAACGACGAGACTTTATACACCCGGGGCGTGGGTTCGCGGCACAGGGAAGGTTATCGTATAATAAGGTCTTTAGGTGCACTTAGCTCGAGATTATGTTCAGCGCCTGGAGGATCGTTAGTCTTCCTTATCAGCTTCTTGGGGTCTTGCAGTACCCTGCGGCTTACGGGGGAGGTCTGCTCCCGAGCCCGTATAATGAATGGCAGGACCCAGCCCGAACAGTGGACGGCCGCCTTCAGCCCGGACAATAGACGACAGCCTTCAGCCCGGACAATGGACCCTTCGATTCTGAAATGCGTCGAAGTGACCCTTGTAGCGCGAAAGACCCGATACCCAGGCACTCTGAGAGACCAGGAGTGGCGTCGGTATCTTTCGCGAAACAATTATTAAAACACGAAAATGGAGTGGTGATATTTTAGGTCCGGTTGAAATATAGTACAATTTAAAATAAATAAAAAATTACCTAACCCAAAATCAAACCCCAACTATTTATACCTCGGACTATCACCAATCCACTACGCCATGAGATACAAAAGAAAAAGTTTACATTTTAAATCTAACAAGAATATAGGTAGTTTCGATATAAAATAAATGAATGACCTTTGATACACAATTCGTCGGTACTGAAGGAAATCCGTCTTATCACGGTATTTCACAAATAAATTTACATGCATGAATTATATTAACTAAGATAAGGTTATTATTTTTGTAACAATTTTATAAACAACGCATAGGTGGCAATCTTTAACTATATGCAGTAACCAAGGCTTATTATATTTAAATACAACATTGGGATTTAACAAATTAACAATACAATTATAAAAACTAAGATACGTACAAGCCACGATTGTTTACTCGCATACGCGAGGAATACACAATGGATCGGATTAAATTATTTATATAAAATTAATGAAGAAAAATACCGCGGCGAAACACGTTTGCCCGAACACAGAATGACTAAATAACAAGGTTATGATTTACACTCGCTGTCACATTTCGGTACGTTCCAACACACTTTAAAGAACTAATTAGCAAAATTATATTTTTGACTTTGGATTAACCTAGGCACAAAACTCGTCAATAGCGTCCGACCCTAACGGAATTAATATTATAAACTAACCGAAGGGTTTTGGAAAACGTTGCGGCACTGACAAACTATTTATTTAGTTATATTATTTTTAAAGCACTATACACTTTTTAGGTTTTCGAGATAATAACGACTTGTAGCTCTTCTGGTGTCAGAATTCTTGGCGTCACTCGCGGCTTCGCCTTTTTATATTGGCCGCGTAATGACGTGCTCCTACTTTGAGAGGACGACGCCTACTTATCGAAAATTCTAGATTTTGGTTTTACTACTGCGGCATGGAAAGAACTGAATAGTGCCCGACCTTTGGACCGCTACTCAGAAAAAAAATGGCGGAACAGTGACAGAGCTATAGGCCTGAGGGGTAAAGAATTATCCATGAAGTAAGCCCCAAACGGCTCGTCATTCGTTCCGTTCATTCATCCTCGTATATTCGATGATCCTACTCAACTAAATGATTTCTAGATGGTTCGATACCCGGCCGCTGCATTACCATATTATATGGTTTGGTTAATTTATTTCGTTATTACCCACTTATTAAAACAATTACTTGTTTTGTTTACATTTAAATACCCTCAATATTAGATATTGAAACTAATTAGATATAATTATTAAGTATTAGGTATTAATTATTTTACTCTTCTTACCACGTAACAGCGTGCCCCCCTCCCTGCGCCTCTGGAAGGTTCTCCTCCCCGTCCTCGTCTGCGCTCAAGGTGGAATGAGTGGAGCGATTCATACACCCCAGTGCGGGTCTCGTCACCATACAGGTGGTGAGACCTGCTCTGGCTTCCTGTCTGGACAACCGTCCCGGCTTACAGCTTCGGGTAGCAGCTGTATCGCATAGAGTGGAAGGAAAAGTCAGGATGCTATCATTGTCACTGGAATGATGAGAAGGACCCGGTGATTTATACATTCCCTGAGATCAAAGCATGGTGGAAGTAGCGCCGTGTCCTTATTGCTCGTATTGGATTTAGCCTCTCAGTTTCGGCCTTGGTTCTGGCTATAGTCGTGGGCGAGTCAGGATAACCACCGTCGCCTTCGCACCAAGGGGCATCCAACTACCTCCAGCCGGCGTTGACACGCCACGTGCGGCCTCTTGTGGAAGTTACTTCCGTCCGCATCTACGTCGCGTAGGATGAGGTCATGTGTGCTGTACTGCATGCCCTACTTAATCCCAAATTGATACAGTGATTCTTCTCAGTCGGATACTCTTCACAGAGCAGTCGCGATCTCGCAAGACACCCGGCAGCGCTTCACCACCGCGCGCCATTTGTCCCTAGCTGAAGCCTGTCTTGCGCAGTCGTTTACGGATGTGTGTGTCATCGACTTGATTTGGTCCATCCATCGCAAAGGCGAAAGCCCTTGCGATCTGCCGCCATTTACCCGACCCTGCACAACGAGCCGCTCCACGGAGTCCCCCCCGCGTCGAGTCACATGTCCAAAGAACTTCGGGAATGCACCACCGTTGACAGTCTCTCGCCAATGTTAAGCTCCTTCAAGATGGAGACATTAAGCAGTCTCCTCCAACACCACATTTCCAAGGCGTCAATACGCTGCCGCTCTCTTTCCTTCACTGTCCATACAGTGATAAACTGTTATTATTACATTCGTTATCTTAAAATCTTGATCTTAATCCATACTTCCGTTTCGATATTCGCTTACCACCTTCCGTCTCGACATAGTTTCGTTTTCGGCATCTCTATTTCTAATCTAATTCTGGCACTTGCTCAGTTTACCCCTTATAATGAGAAGCGGGGGATGTAGTTACACGAGATATTTGTTCACCACCTAAACCACTTATTGCCATAAATCCTATAAATATCAGTGACTCTTAGCTAGAATACGTGAGATCTTAATTTTGAACATACCGATAATTACCGCAGAGTCTACATTTCCGTGATACGCAGTTTCTTGTGTTTCTCTAACACTCGTCACATTTCACTTGCACATAAATGAGTTTTTCTTAAACGTAGTTAACAAAATAAACGCCATAAACCTCATAAATATCATATGTACAAAATCTCATAACATAACGACAGCATCAAATTGTTCACATTATTTTACTATAATGGACTCTTTACACTGTACCGATCTGTCCTTGCTAGAAACAGATCTGCAAATTTTTATTATAAATTAAACTAATCTCAGTCGTTGATTAAAATTGCAATGCATGGAGCGTCAATTATTGATTTGTTTGGGGAGATGATAGGTTGTTTATCTGAGCGACGTATAGTGATAAACCGCTATACATGATTGAGCGTACCGGACGATCCGAGATTAACAACCCCACCCGTGTGGTAAGTGGCGGTTTCAATAAACTTTTGCAACAGAGTGATCAAGTATTCTTTCAAGAAGAGGAGTTCAAGTTCAGTTGACAAGATGATTACCGAATGCATACGTAACATAACACCACCGGTTTATTCAGTGAGCGCTTTAACTCGAAACAGCGATGTCTCACACGTTCATGCTTCGGTCATGGTATGGTATGATGGGTAGACTCTTTAATACTCGAATCACAAGTCATCGTATATAAGCATTTAGTGTAACATAAACCTTCAGTTTTTCGTTTATGCCGCTAATACTGTTAAGGCATGACGTAGCAGGATTTTTCATAGAATCATACTGAATTAAGCTTTATTTATTTAACCTCATAATAAGGGTTTGTTGATTCTAATCGTAATAAGATCTTATATAAATATTTTACTAAGCTTTTATTTTATAAGCTTATATAAATGTTTTCTTAGTACTTGATTGAATTTTGTTTACGGTGTCCTAGATAATAAGTATATTTAAGGTGTCTGATGGCAAGGTGTTGCCAAATGAATTCACAATATCTTACAGATATTTCCTACATGCTATTTTTAACAGTAAGAAATGAAGGATCTCTTAAAAATACCAACATAGAAATATATGCATAACTTTTCACTGCTACTCACCATCTCTGAAGAAGTTTTCGTATGGAACAGATGTTAAAAGGTAAAAACTTGTTTTCTTTTAATCTTTATCCGGTTATTATGTTTTCCTATATATAAAGCTAACACTTTATGAGTGTCTCCATTCAACTTGTATGACCCAAGATAACCTCATGCTACTGTTGAGCGACTTTTTTGGTTCCGAAAGAGGAACATTTTCTTAAGCACCACCTACTGTGTGGGATCACGACAGACAAGTGTGGGCTCAGAGCGGGAGGGAACCAACTAAAAATCCTCCCCCAGACTTTTACTTCATTCGCTTAAGTACGGGATGCCGGGAAGTGGCACTATCCGGCTGCCACTACCCTAAACGATACTGCTCCACACTGGTCTCGGGTCTCGGGAATCCTAAGGAGAAGAACTCCTGGTAGCCAGGGGCAATGTATCGCAGGTTCTATATTCCAAGTTTGGGAGCGTGGAGCCTCGACGCATCTCACCTCTTAAGGTTATAGAACAGGCTGCTGACTCTTATCCTTTTTTTTGGTCTCGGGGAAAAACCCTCTCTTGACGGGTTCCCTCGACCCGGGGAAACCGAGGGATATGTGGGACTCCGGGAAAGATGTTCGGCCATCCGACTACCTACTAAAAACCCCGCTGTTCTCCTATCGCCTACGCCCGGGCCTACGGAAATGTGGCCTGCCGATCTCATGGCCCAGGCCGGCGCCGGCCCGCCCTTTGCCTTAAGGCGGGCCTCTTCTAAAGTGTTGGCGCTAGGGGGTCAGGGTTTCGTCGCCCCGGCGCTCTTCTGTAATAAATCAAGGAGTTGAGGGGGGCTGCGGAACAGCACGCGGCCCTTACCCTCGCGGCAATGATGCGGGCGGCGGATCCTCCCCCGAGGGGCCACCCACGGCCGCTTTTTACGGCGGCGGAAGGTCATTATTTGCCCTGCGGCGCCGCTGACGTGGCCTGCATTGGCGGGAGGGGAGTGTAGTGGTCGACTCCCGCTCCCGCTCCGCCGCCTCCTTTGCGGACACGACTGCCTCACAAAAAGAGGCGACGGCCATCCATCCAGAATCGCCCCCGACCATGGACAGAACCAGGGCCGGGAGCGACAGGTCCGCGTCGATTTGGGCGACGAGGGCGCGGCGCTCCTCGCGCCACGCAGGGCACACGACGACAGTGTGGTCCACCGTGTCCTGCTCGTCGCCCGCGCCACAGTGGTGGCACCCCGACGTCATCTCCCGCCCTATGCGACATAGGTACCTCCCGAAGCAACCGTGCCCCGAGAAGACCTGCGTCAGGCGAAAGGTTAGTGTGCCGCGGCGCCTTTCCAGTGAAGTAGCTATCTGCAACATTGTTCTTTGGTAGCTGAGGTCACTGTTATGTGACATACGAACGCAGACCTAACGATCTTAAGGTACCTGTTAGGGGTTAGGGAATCTGCAGAAGATTTCTTCTACAAATTCCTAATTCAAGCAGAATAATTGTCACGTTGTTATTGTTCTGTCTATAACTTATATAAAAAATGATGAGCTTACGAGAATTGACTGCGCATGTAAATGAATGCTTCAAAAACAACTGTTCATGTTAATTCCTTCGATTATGCTAAGAGATCCTTTGGGCCCGCTACCGTATTGTGATCCACGCTGAATATTTAATTAGCACAATAGCGAATTAAATGAAATTAATTATAAACTCCTTAATGATGATCGTGCTTGTCGTATAAAACATATTTTGTTGAGGTATGTTAATTTAATGAACAAGTAGCAAGTCTACATATTTCGCCTCCGTGGAAATTATCCTCATGAAAATTAAATATAGGGTTTTCCAATGCCTGAATAATGTCTTTATATTGTTTCACCTTTTCAGCAGCTACTCAAGATAGAAGGAGTTCCACGACTCAAGGATTTCAACGTCTTTTAAAGAACTACATATAAATCTAACTTCTATGACTAGTCTTTAAATTCTTCTCTAGACATGTATTGTCACCTGAATCTAGTCAGAATTAAGATTATATAATATATATCTTGGACATGCAAGCTAACAGACATAATTTTGAAAAAATCAGTTGCGTTGGGATGCATTAGCTTTGATAGGACTTTCGCCGTAGAAAGCGGCCGCGGGCGGCCCCTCGGGGGAGGATCCGCCGCCCGCATTATTGCCGCGAGGGAGAGGGCCGCGTGCTGTTCTGCGGCCCCCCTCAACTCCTTAAGTCAACAGAGGAGAGCGCCGGGGGGACGAAACCCTGACCCCCTGGTGCCAACACTTTAGAAGAGGCCCGCCTTGAGAAAGGGCGGGCCGGCGCCGGCCCGGGCCATGAGATCGGCAGGCCACATTTCCGTAGGCCCGGGCGTAGGTGATAGGAGAACAGCGGGGTTTTTTAGTGGGTAGTCGGATGGCCAAACATCTTTCCCGGAGTCCCACATATCCCTCGGTCCCCCCGGGCCGAGGGAACCCGTCAAGAGAGGGTTTTTCCCCGAGATCAAAAAAAAGCTTTGATAGGACTTTAGATAGATCATACCGCAAATCTTGAATACAATTCTTGCAGTAGTTGGCTCGTCATATAATGACAAATAATGCTGAGACACTAATTACTGACTTTTTCATAAATTAAAGATATAGTTCAAAACAAAGAACCGAACTAAGGGACATAGCTCGCAAAGTATGCAAAATGAAGTAGCTATGTGCCGGTCATTCGTTTCAAATGGCCGTTGAGGTAAGCTAGGCCTAGACTAATGGACCGCGTGACTGGATAAAAACGTAAATTCAGTATGATGTGAGCTTAGGATGGATATGTTTGCAAAAATTCATCTGTGGATGACATCTGTGGTGTTGAAAAAGCATAGATGATTAATATAAATGAATTTAAAACGAAAATAAACAATAATTTTAACTTCAGCATAGTCTATTATTTATATTATTAAGTTTTATGTAAGAAATCCCGATTCTGTTGTAATTTCGAGTCCCAAACATTCCGAGTCTCAAACAGGCAACTGATACGGTCATTTGAAATCTCTGTCAAGGGGCTCTTAAACAATTAATCGCTTGGCTTACTTTACTACATAAAAGAAAGAATTTTGGGAGGACTTCAAGTTCCTCTAACTAGACCTAAATTAAAACTTAAGGCCACGTGTGATTGAAACAGATGTAATATTAGTATGTAATTTGGAGCTTAACGTCTAACTTCGCAAACTATTTAATATTACATGGCTTCGACAACTATTTCAGTTAAGTTACTGTCATCCGTCATTCGATAGGTCATGCGACTTAGTGTGACAGATGAAAGGAGTACCTTGTCTTGCTTTTGTAATAGTATCAACTCTATTCATATGAAATCGTATACGCGTCAGTGGAATTACTATTAAGGGCAGGTTCACATGACAAGCGTTTAAAGCACGTTGAAGGTGCGCAAAGTTTTTGTATAGTGTCCACATGGTGCTCGCTTGTCAGGAGTTGAACACGCTTTGCCGCAGCAGCCCTGGTTCAGTTTGAGTTCTACATTTGTTGAAAATAAAATGCTACTTGTCATATTCCATATCGCAGGACGTTTCTCTATTTCATCTATAAATAATTCGGTATGAAAAGCTTCCGTTTCAATTTTGGATTATTTCTGGATGAACTGAGCGAACCTAAAATACGTTTTACCGCGTCAAAAACGCACGCTCAACTGAACGGTAATATAGAAAACAAATGATCTCAAAGCGCGCGTTGAGAACAGTCGAGCGTTGGCGCAGCGTTCAACGCTCGCTTCATTAAAACGCCCATTATCATCTGTACGACGCACATAGAATATATGTAGTTATAAACGCGCGTTAACAAAACGCGAAGCGCTTGTCATGTGAGCCTGCCCTAAGGACGCCGAAGAAGTTGCGAACGGAGTTTTTTTCATTTATATGAAATCTCCTGAAACGTGAACCTTAGCTACTAAAACAGAAGTTGGGGTTGCAATCGGAAATCAATGGAGTAATAAAATCGAATAACTATTTACTATAAAATAAAACAGAATTTCCGAATTAAAGATGACCTCTATCATGCACTGGCTTTCTCTTACCATATTCTGGATGCTAAATATGTATATATTTATAAAATAAAAAGTATAAATAGTAAATTTTTAAAGCTGAGATTAGCAGATAGGCAAGCTAATCACTCGATAGTTCGTGATCACCGTCATATATAGACGTTTGAAACAGATCCATTTCCAACGTGCTACTGGCCTCTAAGAGAAACTGGAACTTACTACTACTGTTATTAGGGCTAGAACACAACACAACGTCATTATGGTGTGATATTTTATGACCAGAGGTCTTTGCAATGCAGTCGGGCGTCGTATGACTTAGCTAGAGTTGATTTATCGTCGTTCATGACAGACTTCCCTTGGACGGAGTCAGTATTTTTACTCCATACCTCCAGGGAAAGAAAGCATATCAATTGTGGGGGGGGGGGTGTACCTGTAAAAGAAATGGTGCGGCTTAGGCCTCGAAAGATGGTAGCCGCGGTGCGGGAAACAAAGGTAGTGCGGGTTCGATAATTATACGTGGAAAAGAATGGAGACGGAAATAACCAGCAAGTCAGAAAGAGCGGTAACTCACCTGAGGTTCTGCTACCCTCCACGGCTGGTTCTGCGGTTTGTAGTCTAAGACTTTATAGTCAGTGGTTCACAGTATAATAACACCATAACACACATATAAAATCACGTGCGGGTTTAGTTAAGACTCGACGGTACGTGTCGTCGGCGCGGGCGCTCGCCAAGCAGAGAGAGGGCGGCGCGGCGGTGGTCGAGTAATTTTATCGAAAACCACCGTCAGGCGCCGCAGCATCTAAACTAACTTGCGGGTAGGCAGGGAAAAAGAATAGGATGAGGCGCCTAACCAATTATCCAGTACCCTTAACTCAGGCGCTCTGTAGCTTATTTTAGAACTAGATGGTGCTGCGTGTAAAGTAACAGTATATTTTACTATATTCTGTTTCAGAAAACGGTGTATCTCAAGGCTATTGTTTTAAATATACAGTTTTAAGAGACGTACAATCAAAAAATGAGTATAAGTTATAGGAAATATTTTAGCCCATGTGGATATTAAACTCATTAACATGCCTGTATAAAAGCACATAGGTACCTCTGAAATATGTGCGTCGTTAATATTAAATATGTAAATTAAATTCAAGTTTTAATTCATAAGGATAAAACTTCAATCCGATTGATCTATAAGAATTTTGATTAAAGCAATGAAATTGTTTGATGTAATTGGTAAGTGTTGAACAATTTTCGTCCTTAATGCTTAAGGGAGATTAGTCTTTGATGAATTATTTTTAGAATTGTTTGATCATTCTTTAATTTCATTGTTTGGGACGAATAATGTCTTGATATTAAAATTATATCAAAAGCTGATGGAATTGATATTGTATATGAAGTAGGTAAATTATACCCAGATTACATGATAGACAATATTGTGAAGATTTACTTTTATTGTCATATTCATTTCATCCTCTGAAGATAGCAATAAAATAAAGACGAAGACAAATAACAATATGTTAACGCCATCTATTCCCACCTCTATAATCGATACGAATCGACTACCTATTTCCCTTCACTACTCGCATCCCTCTCTCTCTTCCTTCTACTCTAACCATCGCGCCGCTTAAAAAATGCTCTCTAACTAAAACAATTTAAACGATAAACTGTTATAAAAAATACAGTGTTATTAAGTTATTACGTAGTAAATAATACATAATCTGTGTAATAAGTGTTGTGATATAACCGAAGCAACGAACGACCTCAAGACGCAATCGCATCGAAGGAACACGCAAGGTTAGAATTCCTCTTTCCTATACAAATATATCCTACACAATGTAACCTATAATTAAGACCTCTCCGTGCAAGGGCAGAGTATGAATACTAAGGAGCCCGGTTCGGACAATTTTATTTGTAGGACAGTAGACGGCTGACGGCCCACTTAGAATTTAGCAGTTACCATCGCCTATAGGTGTTTGCAATGCCAGTGGTATCACGAACACGCTGCTGTCCCATATGGGTACAGGAACTTTGGTCACCGGAACACAACACAAGGTTATTATGGCAGCATACTTAAGACAAAAGGTAGTCGCCATCCAGACAGGCTAGGGTAGGGCCACGTAGCTAGGGTGGGTCACTATTCTTTCTCTACCCCTGCACGGAAAAACGGCCTGTCGTAAAAGGCATTAAAACAACTCACTAGGGTGCCCAAGCCCGTCTGGATGGCAATCACCCCTGGTATAAATGAGGGGAGGTACTTATACCAGCGTGCCACCATAATAACCTTGCGTTGTGTTCCTGTTTTGTTTATTAATAACCCAGGTTCCTGTACTTATATATGGATATGTATGCGGTGCTCCTGGCGTCGCAAACATTCATAGGCGACGGTAGCTGCTTACTATTAAGTGGGCTATCAGCCTGTCTGTTGTAGGTCAGCAATAAAATAAACCTACATTATAACCTACACGGTTTTGTTGTAAAGGCTGAAGTAAAATAAAAATACCTGCATGCACTACGCAATTCGGAGCTACGACAAGGTTGTATGGGAAAATAGTATCGGATATCTACTAAAAGCAGCCCAAGCTCGTACACCTTGTGATAATTTACGGGAATACCGGGTTAGAAACTCCCGCATTCGCGGCAGTCTTCATGTCCGTGACATTGCGGATAAATTGCAAGAGTGTCGGCTCCGCTGTTACGGCCACGTTTTACGGCAACCGGATGCTTACGTGGGTAACAAATGTCTGGCCATGCTGCCTCCGCCGGGCCCCGGCAGGACGGGTAGACCCAAAAAGTGGTGGCTTGGCGTCGTAAAGGGTGATATGCGTGCCAATGGGCTCACTACCAGGAATGTTGAAGACCATGCGAAGTGGAGAAGAAAAGTCGGAAAGCGGACCCCGGGCGCCGAAGCGAGAGTTTGGGCTGCAACCGGGGTTCAACGCTAAGATGATGATGATGACCGGGAATCGGCGCAAATCTACCGTCACCGCATAGCGTTGGTCTGTAGTGGACACGGGCCCTACCTATTTGGTTTGTTTGCCATTTTTAACAAAAAATCATACAAAAATTAAGTTATAATTCATTTATTCCGACGTGACCTTTAGCAAAAAATAATATAATTGAATAAACCTTTTTAAACTCATTTCTAAAAAATAAATGTACATTTACATATCTCCACAAATTATTACACACAGCAAAGTTTTAACATTAAATAATTTAGGATCCAAGCGGAAAAGATAAATACAATGTTATTATTTCAGCTCATACGATCCGTATTTTTATAAAAATAGGCTGTGTTACTCAAGAATTAAGAAGTATAATTGAGTTTCTAGAAAGTAAATATCAATTTGCAGTCGCACATTAAACTATGAAATTAAAAGGTAACGAAGTGGTTAGGCTGAAATGAGTAAAGTGGTATTAAGTTTGTTACACCACGGTTCATTTCGGTGAACATGTGGATAACAGTTCCGCCATGTTTTAATTAGACAAAATATAACATACGTAAAATTAAACGAAACTATCTTAGTTTGAAGCAATGATGAGGTTTGTTTGTTTGTGACATCGCAATATAAATACTAATGGTTGTTGATTTAAACGTGTCCTAGGACGGGAACCACATCAGTGGCAACGATATGGGAACAAATAAATAATTGTCACAATAAATGTTAAATTTAGTTTTAAAAAATGCAATATATCTTGTATGACTGGAGTTTGTAAAAAAACCTATACCCTACTGCAATGGGACAACCTTAGCCGGAGTACGCATCAGACACGTTCTTGAGAACAGTTTCGTACATACATACTTATAATCACGCCTTTTTCCCGTAGGGGTAGGCAGAGACCACTTCTTTCCACTTGCTACGATCCTTACATACTTGTTTCGCTTCGTCCACTTTCATTATTCCCTTCATACATGCCCTTCGGTTTAGGGTACTCTTGACCTGGCCTTTTTTCAAGACGTCCCTGATCTGGTCTCGAAATGTCCGCCTAGGTCTACTTCTTCCAACACTTCCATTCACACTTACGCCTTATACACTTTTTTCGTCAATCGTTTTTCATTCATTCTCTCGACATAGCCAAACCATCTCAGCATACCTTTCTCAATTTTTGCCACTACATCTTCTTTCAGACCACAACGATTCCTTATCTCACTATTTCTTATCCTGTCACTCAGTTTGACTCCTATCATACTTCTTAACGCTCTCATCTCAACTGCATTTATTCTGCTTTCATGTTTCTTCTGCCATACCCAACTTTCATTCCGTACATGAGTGTCTGAACCAACAGTTTCGTACAGAAAAGAATAGGTAGGATATGGGGATGAAAACCATACCAACCATGTGGACTGTGTGGCGGTAGATTGACGATTGAGGCATCATTCAAAAGTTCCTCAGAACATTCCCCGTTGTAAAAGCAGTAAAATACTTAAAAAGACGCAAAATTAAATCCGTGCAGGGGCGGAGAGAGAATATTGACCTCTGCGGCCAGGTTGGTCTGTTGCCTCGACTAAACAACCCAAGTTAGGTGGTCGGGCTACCCGTCTGGATGGCAATCACCCTTGGTTCCAGTACCACCACCTGGATATCAGCGTGTTAACGATACCCCTGGAGTTACAAATACACATAGGCGACGGTAACTGCTAAATTCCAAGTGGGCCGTCAGCCTGTCTATTGTCCTACTGCAATACCAAAAAAATCATTCCAAAGGCCAAGCGTCACTAAACCTTTTGCGAGTGAACTGCGTGCCGATGGTTGGAGTCTAGGAGATTAAGCTCATAGGCAGGTGCTCCTATGCTTGTGGTATAAATGTGAGCAGTATTCTATGTGCGGATTAATCTGTAATTTGTATTGCACTATTTATTTCTGATCTCGGTGAACGTATCTATAAATTGTGTTTTTTAAAAAAAACCCAGCAAGCTTTTAACTTAGCGTTAGGAATTCACTGTAAAAAGTTTTCAAATTATTATTAAAAATAAATATAAAGTAGCCTCACGGAACTCTAAACTTTCCAGAGGCGTTAATGTAAAATTAAATATTAAAATACTTAATTACGAACACCCTTCGCTCATTTCATATGTAAGAATAATCAAATTATTTTATTTATGAAACAAACATAATATTTTTAATGGGGGCTTCATGAACATTTTTAGGGGCTCAGTCAAGTTTATCTGTTGGTTAAAGCTATATACTCTATAACATGCTAGAATTTAGTACAATATTTTGGGATTAGAGCATCCCCCAAACCTTACTGGGATATCTCATCAGATATCGTAGTAAAAACAAAATGGTATCCAATTTATTTCACTTATTGTTTTATGTTGGTCTAAAGAAGAGACATAAATGCTGATGTAAAAGATACGTGTGAAGTTTTCAGCAAACATAGACAAACATTTGGAATACCAGGGATATTTCCAACGTGTTGCCAGCCTCAAAGAAATTTCATTTATTTACAAACACGTTTTGAATATATACCTAAAGTAAATGTTGATACTTATTACCTTATAAAACAGGGCAATTTGGAAGTATTAGAGTGAATAAATTTGTCTAAAGTTCCCTAATCTCCTCATGCATGTAATCAAATAACACTCTTATTAACTCGTTACCTTCATGGGGCCAATGGCTCGTTCAAAAGAGGCGTGATTCGTGTAAAGCGCTTAAAGCTGCTTTATTGTCATTAACTTGATCAAATACTTTCTCATAAATGTAACATTTCAACGCATTCCAGTATAATGTATTATACAAAATTTATATATTAAAGCTTATCATATAAAGACTAGATTAAATAAAAAATAAATCAATAAATATTTTATGACAATTAACGCAGCACCATCTAGTCCGAAACTAAGTAACATAGTGTTTGTGTTATGGATACTACTCGTAAACAACTGATATACTACTTATCCGTGCAGGGGCGGAGAAAGAATACTGACCTCTGTGGCCGGGGTCGGCCTGTCGTAAAAGGCGACAAAGCAACGCACCCTAGCTACGTGGTAGAGCGTCAAGCCCGTCTGGATGGCGATCACCTTTGGTCTTAAGTATGCCACCATAATAACCTTGTGTTATGTTCCGGTATTAGTGACCCAAGTTCCTATACTCTTATGGGACAGCAACGTGTTCGTGATGCCACTGGCGTTGCAAACACCCATAGGCGATGGTAACTGCTAAATTCTAAGCGAGCCTTACTACTGAAACTAAAAGTCTTACTACTGAACTGATAATTTGTGAATTCCTAATGTATCTACTTGTCAAATACATATTAACTGATCACTTTATTGTCACTCATTCTGTAGTGATATATTAACTTCATCATCGATACGGTATCAACTTATTAAAAAATTTAAAAAAAGATGCGTGAGATTGCCTTGAAGTATATTATCTAATCTGAACTCAGCATCAATAGAAAACCTCGTCTTACAAGTAAATAATGATAACAATCATATAATTCACAAAGTGCGTCTCTTCTTCTTCCTGCCATTGTCCTATATTATATGGGGTCAGCACAACATATTCTCTCTGTCCACTCTCCTCTGTTAGGCGTTATTTCAAAATTCACACCCTGTTTCTTTGATCTTTTCTTTGATCTGCCTCTCCTTCTTCACTCTCTATTTTCATTTCTATCATTTTCCTAGTTATATGGCATTATTTCCTTTGTATACAACGCTGGTCTGCAATTTTTAAGTTTCTCAACCACTGGTGCTACTTTCACACTTCCTTCAAAAAGTATGTCCCAAACATAACACAATGAAAATAAGATAAATTATATTTATAACCAGCTGTGCCCGCGACTCCGTCCGCGTGGAATAGTGACTTTGGGCAGCATCTTTTGGATATATGAGGTCAACTTAAATTGGATTTTAAAATTTCCGAAACTTATCATTTTTAACAAAAACTATTTTTTTTCTAAAATAAAAATAGCCTATGTTACTCCTTGTTAAATCAGCTATCTGCCAGTGAAAGCGGACGCGGGCGGCCCCTCGGGGGAGGACCACCGCCCGCACTATTGCCGCAAGGGTGAGGGCTGCGTGCTGTTCCGCGGTCCCCCTCAACTCCTAGAGTTATTACAGGAGAGCGCCAGGGGGACGAAAGCCGGCCATATATCCGTAGGCGATAGGAGAACAGCGGGGTTTTTTAGTGGGTAGTCGGATGTTCGAACATCTTTCCCGGAGTCCCACATATACCTCGGTCCCCCCGGGCAAGAGAGGTTTTTCCCCGAGACCAAAAAAAAAACTATCTGCCAGTGAAAGTCCCGTCAAAATCGGTGCAGCCGTTTCAAAGATTAGTCGGAGCAAACAGACAGACATAAAAAGCCAAATATTGTAAAAAAAATTGTTTTGGTATATGTACCGTGTATACGTCCGAATGCACTTAGTAAAAAGTGGTTATTTTAATATTACAAACAGACCCTCCAATTTCATTTATTTGTATAGATAAATTGGTTAACATATATTAATACTGATATTAAGTACATACGTAAATCATTTGAAACGTCACAACAAATATAAAGTCTCCGAAGTAAAGAGAAAGGCCTTTCCTTTTAATCCAACTTTAATCCTTTAAAAACCTTAATCCAACAAAACTCGGAAAGGCACATCCCAAACAAAAAGAAACTTCAATGAACTTCATGACTTACTACATTTAGATTACAAATACCAACCATAAAACAACCACAAAACCAATAAGAAACCAACAAACACACACGGTTGCAAAAAAGTGGCCGGTCATTAAGAACTTTTTCTCCACCGGTTTGTATGGACACTGACGGATTATCCAGTTCGCTCATTTCAACTCTTTGAGCATTAAGCCAAATGGAGTAGTTATAGTAGCATGTTTTTGTATAAAATTACGTATATTTAGAGCTCTGTTTTGTATCCAAATATCAAATGTTGTTTGTATCCAAATATCAAATAGTATTAAAATAGAAATCAACATTTACATATATTATTTGCTACAAAATATTTAACTTCAAATATTTCTGATTAATTTGATTAAAAATTAAAACTTGATTGAGAGCGCTTAAAATTGTATCAACATAAACTTGGTAGGTTTTTTAAGATTATTTGCGTAATATAGTTCAATAATATAAGTTTCACTTAACCTTCTAGATAAGATTCAAGTTTGTGCAGTAAAGAAGTCCTTTATGGTTGGTCACTGGCCTGGATTTTCGTGATCTCCTACCTTTTTTTAAGTTGCAATGCGTTTTATATCATGATTGATTCCACTAGTCCCAGAACTAGTTTTGATTGTATCTCTGGAACCAGTTTTCCCTCTCTATAATGGGGATGATTCGAGTTAGAACGTAGCGTTGCGTAGTAGAATGTGTATGTGTGTGTGCGTGCGTAAGTATATGTGTGTGAGTTTTATGTATTTATATCAAATATTAATAAATTTATAATTTACTCTCCTATATGTTTCGGTATTCTGTTTTATGGTAGTCCATTTTTGCAGACCGCCTTCTGTGTTTAAGTCTACGAATGTCATTCGTATGTGAGTTTATGAGTATACTTTATACCCTTAAAGTTCTTAAAAACTGTTTTAATACACCACTAGTTTAATGAACTTTTTTAAAAAACCTTTTTGAACACTCTGATGATAGGAATCAGCAAAAATTAGCATCATTTATGTCATTTTAGAAATTGTCTATCCAAATTACATCTAAAACCTTCGCTTCGAAGATCGGAGTCTATTTGTTAATAATACCGAGTGGTAAAACTACGCGGTGCCGCCTTTTGCATCCATACTTCTCCAGAATTTCGTTAATTTAGCCAAATAAATTAATTACAGTAGCAACTTGGAAATTTAAAACAAAAAAATGGTTGCAAAAGTTCCGTAACATGATAAAAATTTTAATCACTCACGAGAAATGACAGGACTCTTAATTAATTTTATTACTAGTAAACACACGCCACTAACATGTCATCTCCATTAGAGTAAATGCTCAAAGTTTTTACTGGTTAGAACATTTTTTTTAATAGCGTGTTCTTTCACTGTATTTATTGATAGATTAGATTACTGTAGTTTTTCTTTTTGTGTATAATAAACTTCACTAATGTTTATATTAGGCTTATATATGTATATGAAAAGGTGAAATTATGTTTTTTTTTATAGTTGCGGGACTGTAAGTTTAGCCATAATACTCTCACTATTTTTTAAGTCTGTTGCTGTCACGTAATAACTTTTTTCATAAAAAATGCGACACAAATATATGTTGGTAACTATGTAACAAGCAACACCCGATTTGTTTGGAGGTCTGATTGAAATATTTCTTCTCATATTGCCAATCAAACTCGTTATAGTGAATAATAAGACCAACTTGTTTTTTAAACCGACTTCAAAAAAGGAGGAAGTTATCAATTCGTCTGTATTTTTATATGTTTGTTACCTCAGAAATTTCGACTGGGTGAACCGATTTTGATGATTCTTTTTTTATATGAAAGCTGGTGCTTCCCGTGTGGTCCCATTTTCGGTCATAGGCAAGTCGGTGTCAGCCAAGGAAACACAACAATATACCTAGCAATAATAATACACAAGCACATCTCACTTATAACTATGTATGTCATTCTAAACCTACCTTGGCTGACACCGACTCCAAAAATAACAATAATTGTAACTACATTATATTATCATAATATAGATCGTACCTACATATTGATGAGTAGAAAAAGTAAGTTGATTATTAAGTTATAGAAAAATATGCAATTATTTTTTTACTTTTTAGTGCATATTAATTTGTTTTGGAATAGTTTTTTTATTGAAGGCGTTTTTTTTTTGTAATTTCTTTTAGTAATGATTCATTCTATTTCTAGCATAAAATCATTGAAATGTTTGGTTATTTTAGTACATTACTATCATTATTTATAGTCCAATATTGAATTGAGGCTCTCTCAAGTTCGTAACAGTCTATCAAAAATCTACATTATACGGTTTCTATCACATTTTCATACTAGCGTTTAATCTCGTTTGCAGAAGAAGTTTACTTAAGACCTCGAGATTCACTATTACCCGTTCGTGACTCTTTCTTTTTCTGTAAATAGAGTTAAATGAATTTGGTCTTCGTAGTGATGACTATCGTCTAAAAACTCAGGTCTAATCTGTAATGTATCTGTCATTATTTACACCTACGGTAAATGCTAACTGTAGGTAGATACGAATAAACCAGTTGATTCGCAGACTTGGTCTTGTTTTATTGCTCGCCTCCGTAATAATATTAAATACACAACTGGCGACGAGAAAAATAACTAAAACGCGTGTTTATAGTTTTATTAAAGTATAAATAACAACATGCCGATCGGAAAAATTGAACAATTTGAACTTAGTAGTAAAAAGTGGGCGGCGTATGTCCGCCGTGTTGAACAGTTCATTATGTTGAACGAAATTAAACCTAGCTTACAAGTAGCTACGTTGGTGACGTTAGTTGGAGAGGCCACATATGATCTTATGTGTGATTTGTGTGCGCCTGACCATCCCGAGGCGAAGAATTTTGATGAATTAGTGAAGATAGTCGGCGATCATCTCGAACCTAAGCGTTCTGAAATTGCAGAACGACATGTTTTCCGTCAGAGAAGACAAGGATTGAATGAAAATTTAAGTGAATACTTGCAATCGCTTAAACATTTAGCCAGTACGTGCAATTTTAATGTAACGCTGGAAGAAAATTTACGAGACCAATTTGTATCGGGCTTGGCAAGTGAGGACATGAGGTCCCGACTTTTCGCCGAACCGACATTGACATACAAGAGGGCAGTGGAGTTGGCTTTAGCACTGGAGGCGGCTGGGCGGCACGCGCAGACGAGCGGGGAAACGACTTTACGGCTCGACAACGCGGCCGGCCCCAGCGAGCCTATACATCGGGTAACCGCGCGGTCTGGCAACAGCCGCTCTCTCGGCGGGCGTTCGCCCGTTTACGACAACTCGTCTGCGGGGTCTGCACGACCGTGTTGGCGATGCGGCCGCGACCACAGGCCGGATTCATGCCGTTTCAAAAATTATTCTTGTGATGTGTGTGGTTTTAAAGGGCATATTAAAGTGATGTGTAGAAATATGAAAAATAGTAAGTTGCAAACAAAACATAATCGTAAACAAAACTACATATTAAATAGCAACAGTGTAGAAGAGTTTAACAGCGAAAATGATATATTAAACTTGAATGTATCTTATCAAAACGGAAAACCCTTTTTAGTTGAAGTTATTATTAATGGGAAAATAGTTTTTTTTGAGCTTGATACGGGTAGCAAATTATCAGTGATTAGTTGGGAATTTTATAAAAAGAATTTCGGTAATCTGTCATTAATGCCTAATAATTTATCTTTGTTTTCTTATGTAGGGACTGTTATAGAACCTGTTGGTTTTATTAATGTGAATGTTACCATCGGGAATCGTAATGCCCAAAACATAAAATTGTACGTTATTAAAAAGGGCGGACCACCTTTGCTTGGTAGGTCTTGGTTAAGGAAATTAAATATAAATAAAATCACTGTAAATGAATGTTTGTATAATATTAATGAGATAGATACTGTTGTAGAAAAATTAAAATTGGAATATCCCACTGTGTTTGCGCCCGGCTTAGGAACTTGTACAAGAAAAATCTCTTTGAAATTAATTGATTCCAATCCAGTTTTTTTTAAAGCTAGACCTTTGCCTTTAGCACTTAGAAAGCCTGTTGAATTAGAGTTGAAGCGTCTAGAGGCGGAGGGCACCATCCGCAGGGTTGATTATTCTGATTATGGCTCACCAATCGTACCTGTGATTAAAAAAAATGGCGATATTCGCATTTGCGGCGATTATAAAGTAACAATTAATCGTAAATTGGTGCGTGAGCCGTACCCTTTACCTAGGATTGAAGAATTGTTTGCGGCGTTAAGTGGTGGCGAACATTTTTCAAAAATCGATCTCACTAATGCGTATCAACAGCTTTGGCTTGAGGACGACTCGCAGGCGTGTACGGCTATCACCACGCACATAGGTACCTATGTTTATAGGCGCACTCCTTTCGGCCTGACGTGTATACCGGAGAAGTTCCAAAAATTTATGGAAGAAACGTTAAGGGGGTTAAAGGGAGTTGCTGTTTTTATGGACGATATCGCAGTAACCGGTCCTGATAGGTATACTCATATTTGTAATTTAAAGGCTCTTTTTAAACGTTTAAGTGAGGTTGGTTTGAGAATTAAGTTTGAAAAATGTAAATTTATGCAAGATAATATTACTTACTTAGGTTTTATTATTGACAAAAATGGGTTACATCCAGATCCAAATAAAGTGAAGGCAATAGTGGAGGCCCCGGCACCGCGGGACATAAGTCAGTTGAGGTCATTTTTAGGACTCATTAATTATTACGCTAAATTTATTCCGAACTTAAGTACTGTGCTTTATCCATTACATGATTTGTTAAAGAAAGATAAAAATTGGAACTGGTCCGAAAAATGTAACGAAGCTTTTCAGAAAGTTAAAAATTATGTTGCTAGTAGTGATGTTTTGGTTCATTATACGCCGGACTTGCCTTTAGTTCTAGCCGTTGACAGCAGCTCGTATGGCGTTGGCAGTGTGCTGTCTCATAGATACCCTAATGGGGAAGATCGACCGATTTGTTTTGCTTCGCGAACACTGAATTCGGCCGAGCGTTCTTACAGTCAAATTGACAAAGAGGCCCTCGCAATCATTACTGGAGTAGTTAAACACCACCAGTATTTGTATGGTCGGCACTTTATCATTAAGACCGATCATAAGCCACTTACGTTTATTTTCGGTTCCAAATTCGGATTGCCGCAAACAGCTTCTAGTCGTTTGCAACGATACGCGACACGTCTGGCCGCGTATGATTTCGATGTAGAATTCGTAAAGTCAAATGCCAATGGCAATGCGGACGCTTTTTCACGACTGCCATTGCCTTGTGAACCAGTTGATCAATCAGGGTTCAATTTAATTTCTTACATTAATTTCGTAGAAGAGTCATTTCCCATAAGTGCGCAAGAGGTAGCGTCAATGACGCAAACAGATGATGTTTTGAAAAACATTTTCAAATACATCTTAAATGGCTGGCCTTCATCAGTTGCTGAGAATGAGAGGCCATATTATAACAGAAGAGATCACCTTTCTATTGAAAAGGGATGTATCCTTTACTGTCATAGGATTGTCGTACCGATAAAATTAAGGAATCGGGTTTTGAGTGAGTTACATGAAGGGCATTTAGGGATAGTCAAAATGAAAAACTTGTCCCGTAATTATGTGTATTGGCCTCAAATTGATCATGATTTAGAAGTATTATGTCGTGAGTGTAGCGCTTGTAGGCAACAGAGAGATGCTCCACCGCATTCTTTGTTACATCCTTGGGTCTTCCCAGCTCGCCCTTGGCAGCGTTTGCACATTGATTTCGCCGAGTTTCTAGGTAAACATTATTTAGTCACAGTAGATGCGCATAGTAAGTGGATTGAGGTTCAAAAGTTGACCACCACTACTGCCAGCTCAACCATTAATAAGTTACGGGAACTATTTGCTCGATTTGGTTTGCCATCACAAGTAGTTAGTGATGGTGGTCCACCTTTTGGATCTCGTGAATTTGCAGATTTTATGTCTAAAAATTTTATTACTCACACGATTACTAGTCCTTATAGGCCCGCAGGCAACGGAGCCGCGGAAAACGCGGTAAAATCTGTTAAGCGAGCGATGAAAAAATCGGTACACGAAGGAGTCGACTTAGAAACAGCCATTTCTAAGTTTCTCTTTCAATATCGTAATTGCGAACACGCCACGACTGGCGTCGCGCCCGCCGTGGCCATCTTTGGTAGACGATTACGCGGAAGGTTAGATATTCTTAAGCCCAGTGCCGAAAAGAATGTTGAGAAGTTAGGTGAATGTTTAGGCCCTTTGTGTCCCGGTGCTGAGCGTCACGTGAATATTGGAGATCCTGTCTTGGCTCGCGATTATCGTAATCGCCCAGATAAGTGGGCACCAGCTAATGTTGTAGCTAGAGAATCACCTCTTACGTACCGGGTTAAATTATCAGATGGGCAGGAGTGGAACCGGCATATAGACCAGATAATTCCTGACAAAGCCACACGAGCAAGCCTCAGTCATTCGTTGATTAACACCAATCATGATCAGACTGCGACAGAGACAAATCAAGAGCCAATATCAGATAAATCGCCGCAACCCTCTGATGTTGTTTTAAATGATAAACATGATAGTCCAAAATCAACCTTGAATTCTGAGTGCGGAGACAAAGACGATTTACAACCAAAACGTCTTCGTCGTAAATGTATTTTTCGTGGAAAATATGTGTTTTAATTGTATAATAGATACTTCTTTTTTTTTTCTATGGTTGAATGTAATTAATGTTAGCTACATTCACTACAAAAAAATGTTTATATTGTTTAAACATTCTTTTTTTAATGTTTAAGTATTTTTTTTTCCTTTTATATTGTTGTTTTAAAGGGGGAGATGTAATGTATCTGTCATTATTTACACCTACGGTAAATGCTAACTGTAGGTAGATACGAATAAACCAGTTGATTCGCAGACTTGGTCTTGTTTTATTGCTCGCCTCCGTAATAATATTAAATACACAACTTAATCTAATACGATCGACGAATCTAATACGATAATAATTATTTTTATCCGTGCAGGGGCAGAGAAAGAATACTAACCTCTGTGGCCGGGGTCGGCCTGTCGTAAAAAGCGACAAAACAACCCACCCTAGCTACGTGGTAGGGCCTCAAGCCCGTCTGGATGGCGACTACTTTTGGTCTTAAGTATGCCGCCATAATAACCTTGTGTTGTGTTCCGGCATTAGTGACCCAAGTTCCTGTACCCTTATGGGACAGCAGCGTGTTCGCGATGCCACTGGCGTTGCAAACACCTATAGGCGACGGTAACTGTTAAATTTTAAGCGGGCTGTCAGCTGTCTGATGTCCTACGCAATAAAAAAAAAACGATGGCAAAATATTTATCACCTTTTGCGACACCCTGACTTATGGGGTACTCTCATTTTAATTGTAAACCAAAACATAGTTTCAATATTAAATAAGCTAATTTAAGAATAGTTTTCATAATGAATCTTGACAAGAGCTTAAATAGACATGAATATATTTCCCCTACTTTCTTATAAAAGGTTCATTGTTAACCGGCAAAATTAAGTGCTCGCTAAAAATGAAGACTGCAAACCAAGGAAGGGGATGTCGCAATTTCCCCCGGTTTCTACGGCGGAATGAGAGACGGACGGTGCTTACGTCACGGTCGCGAGTTTTATTACAAACTGCTATTTAGGAAACTCGAAATTATTATTAAATTTTAGAGAAGTGAGTATAAAATGTAATATTTGCATTTTTAGGACTCGTGAATTATATGCAGTACTGTAAATTAACTTCTCTGTTACTTGCTTGCTAGAACAGCGTCAATTAATGCTGACAGTAATATGTTTATTTTTAGGCTTAAGCATTAGTTTAAAATATTCTATTTCATAAATGATAGTCCATAATAAAATTATTTTCTCTTTTTAGATTTGGAGTAAAAATATAATATATACTGACCCCTGCGACCGAGGCGGCCTGTTATAAAAGGCAACAAATGCAACCCAACCTAGCTACGTGGTAGGGCCCAAAGCCCACATGGATGGCGACCATAATAACTTTGTGGTGTGTTCCGGCATTTAACTTATAAATTAATTAACATCTCAGGAAAATTAAAAACTAAAATATGTCAAACAATAGGCGGCCTTATCGCTCTTAGCGATCTCTTCCAGGCAATCTATTGGGGTAAACGAGTCAAGAACAGCTATTTGGCCATGTAGAACATTGAACAACACAGGATTATTGTTAACGTTCAAATACATAAATATTTATTGATATACGAATACATAATAATGAAATACATGACACACATTAAACAATAATACACACTAAATTATAATAATTTATACAATTAATCATAATAACATATATGCCATATGTATAGGTATATTATCCCTACAGGGGCGGAGAAAGAATATGAACTTCTGCGGCCGAGGTCGGCCTGTCGTAAAAGGCGACAAAACAACCCACCCAAGCTACGTGGTAAGGCCTCAAGCCCGTATGGATGGCGACCACTTTTGGTCTAAGTATGCCGCCATAATAACCTTGTGTTGTGTTCCGGCATTAGTGACCCAAGTTCCTGTACTCTTATGGGACAGCAGCGTGTTCGCAATGCCACTGGCGTTGCAAACACCCATAGGCGATGGTAACTGCTAAATTCTAAGCAGGCTGTTAGCCTGTCTGCTGTTCTGCAATAAAAAAAACAAATACAAACTATATATAAACACATAAAATAACAAATTTGGGCAAAGTAAATAAATAACTACTCAGTATAATCATTTAAGAGCAAATAGCGTTTTCGAAGTAAATTCTTAAAAATGAATGAATAGTATTCACTCTTCAAAGAAAACGGTATCATTTTCTAAAAAATATTTCAAGTATTTTCGTTTATAGAAATATCTGAAGTGTTACAAGTTCCTTCCATTTACAGTGATCGTTTCATTACTCTGTGCAATAAGATCGCTAAAGCTATATGGCCACGGTGGCGTAAATTCCTTGGGGAAGTAGTGGTTGTATTAACCAATTTTGCGGTAAAGGATTTATAGGTGCTATTTGATACTGCTGTTAGATGCATGACTTTATACAGGTCACTACAATTTATATAATCTTATGAAACAATATTTAATATTTAAAATTAGCACGCGTGTAAATGTTAGCAAATCTTGAAATAGTTTTTACAAATATAACAATGTGGGAAATTATCAAAGTTTTGTACTTTATTCCTAATTTCATAAAACGTTTATTTATAAATATTTATAGCGAATCATGTCGTCTTATCACTAAGAAAGCAATGTGTTTATAATGATGTTACATGCATAATGATATTTATACACAATTACATGCAATTCGTTCTGTTTTAGTCACAAAAAAGGTATACGAGGACAACATTCAAAAGTATAATAAGAAAAAATATTATGTGGTTTAAAATAAAAAGTATTATTTTGTTAAATTAAAAGATGAACGGTTTAGTTTCCAAGGCATTTGTGCATGTGTTTAGTTTCGTATTTTTTGTTTCATACATAAATATATAACAAAGTAAATCGTCAGAAAAATTGTAGTTAAGAGCTTCTAACTAATTACTTAACTTTAATTTTAATTATCGAAGATCTCCGTGGCGTAGCGGCTAACGCACTTAAATACGCTTGCGGAGGTCACGAGTTCGATTCCGTCTCGTGTCTGGGTGTTTATGTATAATATGTATTTATTTACGAAAGAAAATTATATAAGTAGTATATCAGTTGTCTAGTACCCATAACACAAGTGCTGTGCTACTTACTTTGGGACTAGATGGCTATTTCTTGATTGTCTTAATATATTTATTTATTTTATTTATAATTTTAATTCATGAGATAATAATGGACTTTTTTGCAATTACTGCGTGGAATACAGGAGTAAGAAAAAACATTTGTTGAACGTTATAACATTATATATAATAACTCATAATATATAATCTAGAACACATAAGTATAAAAGGACGTTATCGTCAAGCGTAAACTTCGTATAAAACCGCATAATCTAAACTTTCCAAGGGTCTTAGCTAAACTCGATCCAATCAATAGGGAGGCAAACAAAACTCCCAAATACCAATAACCCTTGGCTAGGTGAAGTCATTAAGCCGATTCCAATATTATAATTAGAGAAAGATTAATATTACAATCAAGTCTCATATTAAAGCTATATATTTTTATTAAAATACTAGGCGACCATGCCCGCTCCGCTGAGCGGATAACAGAAAAAAATAAATCGAAAAAAAAATTAAAACATGTCGACCATCTAAAAAATAAATAGGTTATAATCTACGAAAATTTCACTTTGAATTCAACACCATTTGAATGGTGAATGGCAATCCGACATGTTCATTATAAATTAGCTGACCTATCAAACGTTGCAGTACCATAAAATTAAAAAAAATAGCCTATGTCCTTCTCCAAAGTCCAATCTATCTCTTTACCGTATTTTATAAATTTGTTTCAGTGGTTTAGACATGATAACGTAACAGACCGAGCTTCTTTCACATTTATAACATTAGTATGGATGATCTTAATCAACACTAACACGATGAGTCTAACACCAGCTTGCTACACCGTGTATGGAGACCACACGGTATGAATGAGAATAGAATTGGAATCCCAAGAATTACTTTCCTAGGGATTCAAATCACAGAATACTCCGTTAAATTTCCTATATGGACTTGGCAGTGTCACGTCGCCACTGTAATGACTACATCATTTCTGAAACCACTTTAAAAAACGGATGATATTATTCAATTTTTTTTATAGCTAGAGTTTAGCAGACAGGCAGACGGCCCAACCTTGGTAGATGGTCACCGTCGCCTATGGACGTTTGCAGCACCAGAGGCAATACCAACGCACTGCCGGCCTCGAAGAAATTTTATAACGCCTTTTTTGAAGAACCCCATATTGTACCGCGCTGAGAAAACCTCGACCGGAAGCTCATTCCAGATCCTGAGAGTACGCAGCATGAACGTTCTAGAGAAACGAGACTCCAAGAAATGGGGATGAACACCCAGCCGATGGCAGGCAGTGCGGTGGTAGAAAGACGACGAGGGCACCATTCTGAATAGTTCTTCAGAACACTCCCCGTTGTACAGACGGTAGAATACGCAAGGAGACGCAAAACAATTTAACGAAAAATCAGTAGAAGCAATATATCCCACAGCAAGTGGCTTTATTATATATTATTATTTTTATTATACTAGTCGTTGCTGCACGCTTCGCTGGTCGAATGGCAGAAAAAATTAATTCGAAAAACTATAAGAATTAATCTTCGTACGCATGCGCGCCACACTCTGAAAACGTAGTGCCTATAAAAATCGTTGTTTTTAAAACTTTAATAACTTTATATTAAATGAAGTTATCACGATACTTTTTAGTAGATAAGGGCCAAGTGTATATGAAACTAAACTTAGAAAATTTAATTGATATCTATACAGTAGTTTTGTTGTGTTGCGCGGACGACTACAGACCTCTATTATTTTATTTATATAGATTATACATACGCACGTACACACATATGGTATATTCTCACAGGTTGGCTACGTGTACATAAACTACCATTGCCGTATGAAAAATTAGTCGCAGTTTGAATATAGCTTTATATCTCGACGCATATCTTTGTAAAGTCCCCAGTTTCAGATTGCAAATTGATAAACAGAGTTTCAAGCCAAGTTGAAGAAAAGTTTAAGTTAAACGAGACTTTTGGACCCCCGAGGCATCTCAGATCGATCTCAATATCGTGCTCAACTAATTTATGTTCACTTTAAATTTTATTGAAAATTGCTTCTCTTTAGACTCCTTTGTGCAATGGGTATAATAAGTCTTTACTAACTGTTATTTAATACTTCTTAAATAAAATTTATCTTCAAAAATTTATTGAAAAATTATACAGAATAATAAAAGGTGACATTCGGATGTTGAAGCCATAGATTTGTTTTATCCATTATTTATACGAATCTGTCACTTGACTGACAAGATTTTAACTTAACAGTCAATTTGGACCTTAAAAAGCCCAAAAACCTAAATGTTTTACTATAAAACCGTAATTAGGTATTAAATTAACTTGAGTGTATTCACTGAGTATTTTATCATAATTTTCTAACAATGCAGAGGTCCTTCATAAACTAATCAAGCTATATCGTTAAAAATTATGTGTTAATCTCGGCGAGAAAAAAGATAAGACTTTATTATTCCTTAGAGTTCCGAAAAAACGAGAAATACACGAGCATTACTTCTGTTTCTAGTTTACAGACCATATAGATAGTTTTTTTTTTGAGGGACTAGTTAAATAATTAAGTCATTTTTGTTTTACTTTTTTCTTGTGCTCTGTTGCTTGAAGAATGAGCATCACTGTAAGAACTGGCACGTCAATACAAAAATACGCTGACGTTTTGGCATGAGACCGTATTCAACTACTTTTTTATTGCTGTAGGACAGCAGACAGGCTGACGGCCCACTTAGAAGTTAGCACTTGCACCATCGCCTATGGGTGTTTGCAACGCCAGAGGCATCGCGAACACGCTGCTTTCCCTTAAGGGTACAGTGACTTGGGTCACTAACACCGGAACACAACACAACGTTATTATGACGACATACTTAAGACAAAAGGTGGTCGCCATCCAGATGGGCTTGGGGCCCTACCACGTAGGTGGAGTGGGTTGTTTTGTCGCTGTTTACAACAAGCCGACCCCGGCCGCAAAGGTCAGTATTCTTTCTCCACCCCTGCACGGATGAAACTAGATGCCTGCCTTTAAAGTGTAAGCCTGGATACAATTGGAATAACCTATTTTGATGAACTACTTCTTCCTTTAAGGAAAAACAAATTCTTTTACTATTTAAATAATGTTTATCCGTGTAGTAGCCAAGAAATAATACAGACCTATTCGGCAGGGGTCGGCCTATCGCAAAAGGCGATTAAACAACTCATGGTAGGTAGTCTTCAACACCGCCTGGATGGCAACCACCCCGGTTTTAAACATACCTCCATAATACCTTGTGTTGTGTGACCAGGTTCCAATACGACTAAGTGGGTTGTAGCGTGTTAGCGGTACCCCTGGCGTTTTTTTTTTGGTCTCAGGGAAAAACCCTCTCTTGACAGGTTCCCCCGGCCCGGGGGGACCGAGGGATATGTGGGGCTCCGGGAAAGATGTTCGGGCATCCGACTACCCACTAAAAAACCCCGTTGTTCTCCTATAGCCTACGCTCGGGCCTACGGAAATGTGGCCTGCCGATCTCGTGGCCCGGGCCGGCGCCGGCCTACCCTTTCTCAAGGCGAGCCTCTTCTAAAGTGTTCTCCTGTGTTGACTCAAGGAGTTGAGTGGGGCCGCGGAACAGCACGCGGTCCTCTTCCTCGCGGCAATAGTGCGGGCGGCGGATCCTACCCAGAGGGGCCGCCCGCGGCTGCTTTCTGTGGCGGCCGGAGGTCGTTGCTTGCCCTCCGGCGCCGACGTCGTGGCCTGCGTTGGCGGGAGTTGACTCCCACTCCCGCTCCGCCGCCTCCCTTGCGGACATTACTGCCTCGCAAATGGAGGCGACGGCCGTCCATCCAGGATCGCCCCCGACTATGGACAGAACCAGGGCCTGGAACGACAGGTCCGCGGCCAATTCTAGACGGGACTCGCATCCCCGTCGCGTGCTAGTCAGGTATGGGTACGACTACCAGACGACACTCCAGAAAAACCAGGGAATCGCCCAACGTCGTAGCCGGCCCAGCAAGACCAACCGACAGCGAGGATGCGATTCCCACCCCGGGAACACTCTCTGTGCAGGCGCAGTCGAAATAGGCATGGTTTCGACTACCAAATCAGGGCCCAGGGCAGAACCCGGGACCCCAATTTGTATTCGCAAACATCCCACCGGGGACCACGCCACGAGCAGAGAGCGAAGTTGGAAAGTATGTAGGAAGTAAACGGGAAGAAAGGTAGGACTCTGTCACTTGGACGGAGAGGGGAGTGAGGCGACGGATGCTCGGGCACCTCGGGTATGCACACCCGTGCATTCCTCGGACAGACCCATATCAACAACTAAGTGGGCCATCAGCCTGTCTTCTGTCCTACAGCAATAAAAAAAAATGGAAAACATCTTTTTACTTATGTACATTATTATGTTTGGAGTAATAAAAATAGACGGCAAGCCTAATACTTAGTCTTATGGTCGCCAGGGGACGTTATTGTAAACAAGAATACCGCTGTACAGTATATGTAGAGTTGTTGTAGTAACTACAGTCGTGGGATTTAAACACTCGCGTATGAATATGTAAGCATATATTTCTGACAATTATATATTTTGTAAACCCCTCATACTCGTGTTAATAAAATGAAATACGTATTATCAATTGATTTTATACAAAAGTACAATATACAAAGATACACAAAAATGAAATAGAAGTATCACCAAGATAAACGATACTTACAGTTTCAAAGCTAGAATAAACTTAGTTTTCATCTTATAAAGATAGATTTAGTTTTTTGTATAGGGCTACTTATCGCGTCATTGAACCTCCATCGCAAACAAATTTTGACCAAACCACAATTCAGAATTCAAGACGATCTACACTCAAGACAAACCCAACTGCTCACCACTAGTGGCGATGTGGCTAAACTTATCTAATTACGTATACTCGACGAAACTTAATCGATATACCTATATATTGACGCTCAACCACGATTATATAAGCGTAACATGCAAAATTAAGTATTTAAGAAAAAATATTAATCCAATGATAAGGCGCCAGTATCGCCTTGTTTGTAGTACAAAATCTCTATATCTTAACACACACACGCACTCACACACTCATGCACTCAAACACACACTCACATACACATACGCACGCACGCATGCACGCACGCCCTCACGCACGCCCTCACACACTCATGCACTCAAACACACATTCACATACACTTACGCACGCACGCACGCACGCAGGCACTTACGCACTCATGCACGCACGCACATATAGACACACACACGGACGCATGCACACATGTACTCATGCACGCACGCACGCACGCACGCACGCACGCACGCACGCACGCACGCACGCACGCACGTACGTACGCACGCACGCACGCACGCACACACACACACACACACACACACACACACACACACACACACACGCGTATACATGCGAGCTTAGAGGTATGATGCAAAATACATCGTTATATAAAGATAGAATAAGGTTATTTGAAAATCGCTTCATGGAATTATTTATTTATTTATCTTAGCTTAATATAACACTACATAACGTCCCACTGTTGGGATCGAGCCTCTCCCTAG
This sequence comes from Malacosoma neustria, assembly GCA_963693495.1. Taxonomy (NCBI): domain Eukaryota; kingdom Metazoa; phylum Arthropoda; class Insecta; order Lepidoptera; family Lasiocampidae; genus Malacosoma; species Malacosoma neustria. The sequence continues at coordinate 22,582,038 of OY856374.1, forward strand.
AAGAAACAACCACTTCATTTGTCAGTCAAGCAGACGATCTCGATGTGCAGGTTTTCATATGATGGTTTCTTACACCATAAGTGGTAATTACTCGTATGTAATAATAAAACGCAATCTAGCTGAGAGACTGTCTATACACGTGAATGCCACCTTGAGAATCGAATCCGGGACCTCTATGTTTGTCTCCGATCGTGAACCCACTTGGTTATCATGTACCTTGGGCTTAACAAAATATAAAGTAATTGTCCTCCATCTTTGTAGTTTTAGATAATTATTTACAATTTAAATGTTTTCAATGGGTTTTTTCAGTAAGACAAAAGTTTTGATTTAAAGACACCACCGAATGTTTCAAACAAAAAATATAGAGTTTTAACAGTTAGTCCCAAAACTCCAATTTCTCCGTGCAGCGGCGAAGTAATAATACTAACCCCTGGGGTCGGCTTGTCGTAAAAGCCGACAAAACAATTCTAGCTACGTGGTGGGGCCCCAAGCTCTTCTGGGTGGCAACAACTTGGTCTTAAGTATGCTGACATAATAACCTTTCGTTGTGTTCTGGAATTAGTGACCCAGGTACCTGTACTCCTAAACGGACAGCAGCGTGTTTGCTGTCCCTCTAGCGTCGCAAACATCCATAGGGGACGGAAACTGCTTACTATAAAGTGGACCGTTAGCCTGTCCGTTGTTCCTCAGAAATTTAAAAAAAAACTCAAAAGGTATTTTATTGAAAATATAAGCAAAAAATATTGTAAATATATAAAAAATCTTCGCTGACCTCTCAGGATGCCGTTTGCGGCGCCTACATAAAAGCCGTGGTGTGTTTTCTATTAAAATAGATCTATCGCACTTTGTTCATTTACTCTGTTTATTATTCCAATCCCCAAAACTTTTACAACTTCCTTTGAACTTCGCAAAACCAATAGGCGGATTAAATCTCATTTCTGTGTAATTATTGGATCGAAATTAAATTATTACTCAGTTTTGGTCGTAATTTAATAAAGTTTCAATTTAATTGATGAAAATGTGTGGAAAAGTGCCTTAAAACGGCAAAATCAATGAATATAGTTTTCGTTGATTTTGGCGTGAAAACTGCCCTAGCTGGTTTTTTTTGTAAGCTGTTACTGTTGCCCATGGATGTTCGCGTGAATACGCTGCTGTCCCATAGGAGTAATATAGGAACTTGACGGTATACTTATAGACCAAAGGTGGTAGCCATCCAGATGGTAGCCTACCACGTAGCTAAGGTTGTTTACTCACCTTTTACGATAGGCCGTACTCCGACCCTACACAGAAATTGTTGCTAATTTGGTTCCAGTTTGAAATAAGAGTATGAACACTATCAATGTGAGTAGGAAGTCGAAAAAGTTGGATGACATTTTGTTTCGTATAACTCACTCATCAACAGTTTTGTTCAAGGTTAGTGATCTTGTAAAAACATTTACGCGTTCTTGTGACATTGTGCTCAGGAAAAAATATCAAAGGAGAGCTGATGCTCTTAAAATAGGTACGTAGAAGTTTGTATAGTTATGTTTTTTATAAATTTATTTATCAAATTCACAGTTATTACATTGGCTTAATAAAATAACAGCAAAAAAACCACTAAGGTTTGTACAATGACATCGAAACTTAAGTCTACGCACGTTCAAATGACTGAGTAAATTTAGATTACAATTTCTCTTAAAAGTATTTTTAAGTGAGGCTTTAATATTTTGGAACTATTTGGTCTTGTTGCTTACAGTCGTTATTAGAAAGAGCCAGCAAGTACATACTTAATAGTGTAAGTTATAGGTTTTTATGGATTAACTACTAGAGGTGGCGTAAATGGTTCGAAGTAGATAAAAAAAGTTGCAATGCGATTTAAAAATTACATTACAAAACAGATTTTGATGTTTAAATCAGGATAAATACAAACAAATCAAGTTAATTTTTTGCGTATTTGCACAGGAAGAGCAAGTTTCACGAAAGTGCGAAAATGCACTTTGGTCGTAGAAGACGGCCATTTGAAAATACTCGTACTTCAGGCTCTGAAGTGTTAACTTCGGACGCAAATGAGATTAATTAATTAAGTGTAAATTTCAGATAAAGTGCAGTCAGACAAAGTTCTAGAAGCATATGCATTTTTCAAGCTGTTCTTCGTTCCTCCACCTTATTCTATCCTATCAAAATATGATGATCTTCATGGCGTAACGCCTAGTGCACTTCGGTACGCTTGCGGACTCACGTCTGCGTATGTATTCACAAAAGTATGTAGTATATTAATTATTTAGTTATCAAAATAAAACGCTGTGCTATTGATTCTGTTACAATATGGCATTGTGTAAACTGTCTAGTATATTCCTTTACCATGAAGATTTTTAAGTAACTAGCCTTTTTAATCCTAAAAGAAGAACCTCCTTGTTAGTTTTTAAATTAATATTAGGAAAAATAATTGTGAATTAAAAAACGTGTATACGCGAGCAGCACAATTCCTTTCAATGCCAGAACAAAAGACCAATAGAAAGTAATTCAGCAAGTGCAATAAACGTCAGTCAGCCGCGGACAGCATACAACGGAGTTCCTTTTGTTACACTTATCAGATCATTACTCATTCAGCATTGAGTTACAATGCGAAAAATAATGCCAGTTCCGGAGTTCCGTGGTTTAATGCGGTATTAACGGGAGTTCGCAGTTTGTTATGTGTTCGTAGGTTTTATTTTAGTTTAATGTTTCTTGCGGGTTTCACGCATAAATTATTGTTAAAGTACCACATTGTTTGAGCTATTATTGCGTTAAGTACTAGCTATATAGTCTTAGATTTAATATCAAATAGATTCTAATATAACCTCATCGATTTTCTGTTATCTACTTATAACCGTTAAAATCATTTGGGAGGAGACTGTATAATGTTTACAGTTTCAGTGAACAATATCATCATTTCAGCCGGAAGACGCCCACTGCTGGACAAAGGCCTCCCCCAAAGATCTCCACGATGATCGGTCCTGCGCTGCCCTCATCCAACCTATTCCGGCGATCTTGACCAGATCATCGGTCCATCTTGTGGGGGGCCTACCAACATTGCGTCTTCTAGTACGCGGTCGCCATTCGAGGACTTTTCTGCCCCAACGGCCATCAGTCCTTTGAGCTATGTGCCCAGCCCACTGCCAGTTCTGCAATCATCCGGGCTATGTCGGTGACTTTGGTTCTCCTGCGAATCTCCTCATTTCTGATTTGATCTCGCAGGGAAACTCCGAGCATAACCCTCTCCATTGCCCTCTGAGCGACCATGAGCTTTCTTATAAGGCCCATAGTTAGCGACCACGTCTGCGTTCCGTATGTCATCCCAACACACATAATATCATGTGTAACAAAATTAAATACAACTGAAATTAATAACTACTGTAAACATTTTATGTCTGTCTGCTGAAAAATTATATTTTAATATCCAAAATATGATAAAAGAATAACTTATTTAAAGCATGAGTGGATTACAAAAGTATATAAAGGAAGTGTGAAATTAGCGCCAGTTATTGAAAAACTTAAAAAATAACAGATTAGCGTGGTTTGACCATGTAATGCGCAGGGAAGAATGCCATATAACAAGTAAAATGAAACAAACGAAAGTGGATGGATACAGAAGTAGAGGTAGACTGAAAAGGGAATAAAATGGTGTGAATGTTGAGATGACGGCTAACAGAGGAGAGACGAAGGAGCGAACATGTTGTGCCAACTCAAGAGTGGATTACAAAAGCTCGAGTCAATAATTACCGCGCGCAGTTCGTGTTGTCGACAATCCCATACTCACAGACGATCTGGACACGCTTGGACTTCGGAGAGACTTTGCGTCTCTACTTATTATACCGTCCGTATAACGGGGAGTGTTCTGAGGAGCTACTTAAAATGGTACCCTCGTTGTCTTTCTACCACAGCACTGCCCGCCATTGGCTGGATGTTCATCTCCATTTCTTGGAGCCTCTTCTTTCTTGTACGAAACGGTTCTCAAGAACGTTCATGTTGCGTACTCCCAGGATCTGGAATGAGCTTCCGGCTGAGGTTTTCTCAGCGTGGTACGATATGGGGTTCTTCAAAAAAGGCGTTATAAAATTTCTTCGAGGCCGGCAGCGCACTGGTAATGCCTCTGGTGTTGCAGATGTCCATAGGCAACGGTGACCACCTGCCAGGGTAGGTATAAAATTATCTACAAGAATATAATTATTATGAATTATTATCTGTGTAAGACCGAAATCAGAACCCTGGTTTACGTCCCTACAGCCTATCTTAAAAGCCGACAATCCATCTTAGCAAGGTAGGGCTTTAAGTCCTTCTAGATAGCAATAAACTTTGGTCTCTCTATAAGCCACAATAATAACCTCTGTTCGGGCATTAGTGACTTAGGTTATAGTTTCTCTACACGAACGGCAGTGTTTTAGTGGTAGGTCTTTTTTTTTTTTTTTTGGTATCGGGTTGGAAAATCCTCATGGAGGCCCTCCGCCCTCGGGGAAGGGCGAAGGGGACTGTCAGACTCTTACTGACTAAAAACCAACCCGTGTTCCTCATGTACCCGTGTGTCGGAGGGGCGGGTATCGCCGAAGCATTCGTCGCCACCCCCCGACGGGTATTGGCCCGCCAGATGGACAGGCGGGCCCCGTCACCCACTGCGGCCGTCACCCCGGCCGCAGGACTCCACTATGAGGCGCGCGCGGAACAACACGCCGCCTCGAGGCCTGCCGCTGATCGGACAACAAGACACCCCGAGTCTGCCGTCCGCAGGTCGCGCCCTACGGTGGCCGGAAGTCGGCCACCCTACGGCGCATTAGTGGTAGGTCTGGCATATACGCGGTAACTGCTTACTAATAAGGCTGTCTCATTTTGTTTAAAAACACAAGTCACAAAACCTTGCTGTAATTTTTATTCATTATTAAAATAATAACAAAGAATAGTAAAACTGAAAATTACTACTTGATACAATACAAATTTCCATCGCAGCTTTGATACCAGTGACATATATTCCGAGCATATACAGAACCAATTTGCCGGCACCTTCACGCACTTTACCGATTTTTTATCGCCCGAAAATGATGAATCTACAGCTACGCCGCGTTGCGTAAGCGACATAAATCATGCGACCCTTTCACTTACAATTTACTTTAACGAAAAATGCCTCAGGGACCTGGTTATGTGTTGTATGTATAGTTTATTGCAAGTTTCAGTAAATGACTTACAACCCCTTCCTTGCAAAAGCACCACGATAAAGTTTCACTCATAACTCACCAGCTATCCATACTAATATTATATGTGAAAGTAACTCTGTCTGTCTGTTACGTTAACGCCTACACCGTTGAACCAATTTTGATGAATTTCAGCATAGAGATAGATTGGACCGTGGAAAAGCACATAGATATTTTATCATGAAAATGAAACTTAAAGGGGGCGAAATAGGGGTGATAATTAAGTTTTTTTTTATTTATATAAAAACGTTTGCCGTGTCAGCTACTATTACATAAATTTTATGCCTTTCTTGCCTCTATTGTGTGGGATCGATACAATAATTTCTCTCCTTCCAGTCTCTTCTGATAACTGTCATCTTTCTATTTACGCCTTTTATTCTCCACCAGCTGGATGACTGAGCTTTGCTCGGTATTTTTTTTTTATAAATTGTGTTTTTTGGAAATTAACAATTGATTTTCTTAGTCTAACCTCAAAGCAAACACTCATTAACTACGTGTTACTTAACAACGCCATCTGCTGGAATAGCTTTGTGTCGTTAAAGCAATTTAAAAAAATAGTATTATTATTCGCCGATAGATGTTAGGCAGAGTCATTTTTCAGTTTAAATTGGGACTACTCAAACGCCACCTTTCGACATTTTCTAGAAATGATTCCTAGCTAGATCGATTTATTGTCCCCGAAACCACCCGTATACTAAATTTCATGAAAATTGTTCGAGCCGATTCCGAGATTCCAATTATATATATACAAGAATTGCTCGTTTAAAGATATAAGATAAAATTTTTATGCTATACCTTTTGTTTAGTCTACTTCTCTCTGTATCTGCCTTCTTAATTTCTAGTATTTTATTTGTCACATTGCATTCTTATCTTTAAACATACCAATAAACTACGCTAGTCTGTTATTTTTTAGTTTGTCAATTATAACTAGTAAGTTACAAACGTATGATATACTCATTTCTAATTTTGACCTTTCACACACGTCCATCTCGGCATTTTCATTTTTATACAACCTCCATTCATCCATTATTTTGTTGCTCAATGTCCCAAATCAAATCATTTATTTATATGAAACATTCACAAACTATATATGTACATGTTTCACTGATTGTACATAATTATTTTGCCTAATATTCAGTCATTCAAAATATTAAATACAGTAAATATCCATATAGTACCTTAATTCCATATAAAGCAAATCTGTACAATACATCTTTATAACCTAACTAGCTGTGCCCGCGACTCCGTCCGCGTGGAATAGTGACTTTGGGCAGCATTTTTTGGATAAATCTTATGGTTTTTAAAAAAATGTCTAAAAATTAAAGAAAAATGTTAAGGGTGGACAACCTTATCACTAAGGGGTATGAAAAATAGATGTTGGCCGATTCTCAGACCTACTCAATATGCTCACAAAATTTCATGAGAATCGGTCAAGCCGTTTCGGAGGAGTACGGAACGAACATTGTGACACGAGAATTTTATATATAAGATTGTATTAAGAATTCTGCTGTATGGAATACAAACACACATTCACTAATGGGTAAAAAGAAAACTAATACATTTTAACTTATTCTAGCTTAAAGATAACATAAGATCAATCGAATTTCCTTTCAAGGGGTCAGACTATAGTTACTACGATTAAAATAAATTAGTGTTTGGAGTATTCCATATAACTTTTTTTGTATTTTCTAGTGACTTTTAAAACGACAAAGTGTCGAAGAAAAAGGACGTACAAAGAAAAAATCCAATTGTATGAAGTAAATGGAATTTGACACAATGTTAGCTGTTACATTACTTCTCCGTTTCCATAACACCATCTAAAATACAATTGCCATCAATCTGCGCCGCATTACCGGAAAAAAATAATCCACAATAATTTGTCACCGTTAGCATTCCATGTCTATTATTTTTCTGACAGGATGGTAATATTTTATTACGGAAAGCGTGGTAAATAAGCAAAAGAGGAAGATTGTGATTTATTCTTCTATATTAATCTACTCTTACAAATTAAATATGTATACGCAAATAAATCCAATCAATCGCATACAAATTAATTTATTATTAAGTTCCTGTCTGTTGTTATTTTTTAATGACTCTACATTAGTTCTCTATATTATGGGAACACCTTCGCCGTGCAGAGATGGAATAACAATATTAACCATTGCGGCGGGGTCGGCCTGTCGTTAAGGCGACTAAACAACCACTACCAACGACTACCAACTAAGAAGTAGGGCTCCAAGTCTGGTAAGATAGCAACCACCCCTAGTCTACAAATATTTCACCATAATAATTAGTGGTATTAGTGACCCTGGTCCCAGTATCCCAATGTGGATATCAGCGTATTTGAGATGCCCCTAGCGTCACAAAAATCCATAGGTGTCAATAACTTCTTACAATTAAGTGGACCATCAGGCTGTCTGCTGTCCCTCGGCAGTAAAGAAGCACCAGTACACAGCACAAGTCACAGGACTTTTTACAAAAATACAATTATTAGAGATTCACTCAGATCAGAACAAACTATTTACATCATATAAATTTGATTTCCTCCGTGACGCAGACGCGTTTGTCGGATTGCCAGCGGGGTCAGGGGTATCTGATTACGTATAATATATATTTATTTAAAAAGAGAAATTATTTAAGAAGTATATCATAATTATGTGTAGTACCTACACAAGCCCTTTGCTAACTACGTTGCGATTAGGTAGCGATATGTTAATTGTCACAGGACCGAACCCTCAGACACAAACATATCAAACCATTTGCATATCTACTGAGTCAACAGCGTCCATTAGTATTTTCAAGCAACGATACAGATGCCCACTTTTAATAATGCCTGTCCAAAACTTCCTGTTGTACAATTACACAAGAAATTAGAAGCACCGCATACAGATTTGGTTTGACACAGGAAAACACAGGTAAGAAAATTGACCGTTTTTAGAGAAGCTTCATCATACAGTCAGTAATATTTTTTATTTTAGTACCAGAGGAGGAAAAATGCCCTTACACACTATCCGCCGTGCGGGGTCACGACAGGATCGTATGGGACGCGCAGGTAACGGCACGGTCACCTACATTCAGGGTGCCGAGAGCGGCGCGAGCCGGCGACCGCGACACCGAACAGCGCTATCTCACGGTAACCGCGAGCCTCAATGTTCTGAGGAAAGAATTCCTCAGAACATTCCCAACGTACCTCACCTCCGAGGCCAATACTGCGAACAACTTATCTTTGCCCTGGAATAGCCGCCCTTGATCTCGCACTATAGCTGGAGGTCTCTCGCCATCCTCCGGCGGCGAGTGTCCCTACGTGAGCGGGAGGGACACAGACCGAGTCGCTCTCGCTTCCGTTCCGCCACCGGTTAACAAAAAAATAGTTCTAAAAGAAACCAAAATAACGGCCTCCAAGTGTTGCGTTCAGTGGAAATTTTTAGAACGAAATCTCCAATGAAAATACGAGACAGTTTTTTAATTACGGATGTGTTTTCATTTCTGATTCCCTTTACTTACATGTACTAGCGAGTACTTCCCTGGCGTTGTAATTTTTTTTATTGCGAGAGTTCAGCAGACAGGCAAACAGCTCACCCTGGTAGGTGGTCACCGTCGCCTATGGACGTCTGCAACACCAGAGGCATTACTAACGCGCTGCCGGCCTCGAAGAAATTTTATAACGTCTTCTTTGAAGAACCCCATATCGAACCGCGCTGAGAAAACCTCCGCCGGAAGCTCATTCCAGATCCTGAGAGTACGCAACATGAACGTTCTGGAGAACCGTTTCGTACAGGAAAGAGGAGGCTCCAGGAAATGGATGAACACCCAGCCGATGGCGGGCAGTGCGGTGGTAGAAAGTCCAAGCGTGTCTAGACCGTCTGTGAGTATGGGATCGTCGACAACACGAACTGCGCGCCGTTGGATCGAATCTAGGGGATTGAGCTGACAGGCGGGTGCTCCAGCCCATAATTGTGAGCAGTTAATAGTTAATTGATGAAGAATGCCCAATAATCAACTTATGAACTAGATTTTAACTATATGGCGGGAAAATTTTTATAAATAATCTTACTATCCCAACTAATACTATAAATGCGAAAGTGAGTTTGTTTGTTTGTTACGCTTTCCCGCCTAAACCGCTGAACCAATTTTGATGAATTTGGCTATAGTCATAAATTGGATATTGGAGAAGGATAAATGCTTTTTTTAAATTCATATGGCAGGTTTGCCGGCTCAACTAGTTTTGAAATAAAATTAACTTACTGTATAGGATAGTTTGATATGTAAATGAGCATATGTCCAACTGTGTGTACCGGCTTACAATCGCATGGACACGCTGTGGTTGCGGGGGCTGGGACGAAACCAAAATGGTTGGCCTAACATACATATGCGTAGTGCCAATCCGCAAATCCGCAAAATGTTAAATTATACAACATTGTAAACTAATAATAGCTATCATATTTTTATTTGAAAAGTCGGAAAACGTAGTTCGACAAAGAAAAAGAAGGCTGTGAACTGTAAAAAGCGTTAAACAAACCTAGTTTAGTGACAGGGTTTCAAGCAGGTCTGGATTGCATAACCGGTTCCCTTACGCGGACGCTGGCATGTTAGCCATGCCCCTGGCGTTACAATATCTAGTGATCAAAAGTTACTTTGTGACGTCACTAATATAATGGTAGACCCCCTAAATATACAGATGTACCACTTAATAAATGATATCAAATAATAATTATTTCTATTTTAACTTAAGTCTCAGGGGACAACGAGAAAATTAAGGTTACATCTTATTTCTAAGTATCTAAAAATGATTAATGAATAATTGCTAAATTTCTGTTACCTTTGAATATTTCATCAACCAAATTTTCTTCGTCTATATTGTCTATGCCTTATATATTATATCTCAATTTGTCACCTGGGTTAGATCCAGAGCGGACCCCGCAAGGGGTAAAATAATTATACACTTGTAAAGGAATCGAGGTTTATTCAGACAGATATATCAGAAGAGATCGTGTAATGACAATTATTTACATTTTAGATTCTCAATTTAGTAAACTATATCGTGTTGTAATATTGTTCAACGTCATCTAGATGTTAAGATCAAAACTCTTAAACACAACCATTAATTCGATTTTTAGTTTCCAGCCTTAAGCAAACGCAGGCCTAAGAGTCCAAAAATACAGGACAAATCGCATGCTTAATCATAAACTGACCTAACTCAAAAAAACCTGTTTTTTGGGAAATCGCAAAAAACGTTTTGTCATTTACTAATTATCCCATATATTGACTTATAATTAAATAGTGGTAACTCAGCGTGGGAAAGAGATATCGAAATAAATCTTAGTTTGGCCGATAGAGGGCGTCGATACAATGCTGCCCGTTATATTAACTCACTTTAGACCTAAATCGTAATCGGTCAGTTTATGATTAAGCATGCGAAAAGTGCAAAATCGGCATCAATTACTGATGTAACAGATATTTTCATATTTTAATTTAAGAACAATAGTTTTGGTACAATTATAAATCTGACAAATTGTAACTTACATTATTTTACCTCGAACTCACGTGCACTAATGAGGGTATCGTAAAGCGAACTCTGTAAAAACATGAGTTTGTATGACGCCAGTGTAGTATCACGCTGTGTCCATACAAGCACGGATCTATTCAAGTAAATACACCTGTATTTTTATGACGTCATTTCTATAGTAATTTACTTCATATCTGACTCTGGATATTACATACCTGTTGCATGTTTCTCTGCGGTTTTTTAATGCTGTAAGACAGCAGACAGGCTGACGGTGCGCTGAGAATTTAGCAGTTACCGTCGCCTATGGGTGTTTGCAACGCCATTGGCATCGAGAAAACGCTGCTGTCCCATAAGGGTACAGGAAATTGGGTCACTAATGCCGGAATACAATACAAAGTTATTATGGAGGCATACTCAAGACCAAAGGTGGTCGCCATCCAGACGGGCTTGAGGCCTTACCACGTAGCTAGGGTGAGTTGTTTTGTTGCCTTTTACGACAGGCCGACCCCGGCCGCAGAGGTTAGTATTCTTTCTCCACTCCTGCGTAGTCAATATTTCATACTTTTATGTTTAGTTTAAGTAATAATAATATAATTAAATATTTTTAATTTCGCATATAAATGGATTAATAATATTATTCTTCATGAGGATTGACATATCTTTCATCGAAATGACAACAAGAAATCATACAAGGATTAATGTTTATGGATCGGAATTTTATTTCAAAAAACCACAGTAGGCACCCATTACTACGATATGGTAATAGATCATATGAGAGTCTATTACCTAGTGTCAACTACTCGGAAATAGTTTTCATATAAAATCTATTACCGAATGATAAGGCATAATTAGTGATAATTAAGATACTCAGTTTTCGTATCGTGAGTCTAAGCAACATGTACTAATTTAAATTTTAGGATGGTGGATGAGCCGCTGTATGGTTTAACTTCCTGAATGCACCTGAGCCTTTCAGTATTTCCGGGCTGACGGTACACTCGCACTCGCACCCTTCTTGTATCAGGCCTAAACCCGAATCGCGACTTATCGGAAAACATAATGTTATCCCATTGTTCCTGGGTCCATGTTCTGCGTTCTCTACACCATTCATTTCGACGAGCGCGATTTCCGTGACGTATCGGTGGGCACCCAATTGGGCGTCGAGCTCGTAGGCCGTACTCATGCAGTCGATTTCGCACAGTTTGGGGACTTACATCAACACCACTTGAATTGTGTAGCCTCAAACTTATCTCTCGAGCGGTTAACATCGGCTGGCGTCTTGCAGTCAGTTGTATGTACCGGTCTTGTCGAGTGGTTGTACTCCTTTTACGGCCTGGATGCTGTTCAGCGGGTTCCCTTGTATTATTGTAGCGCTGCCAAAGACGACAAATAACTTTTCTATGAATGCCAAAATGCCGAGATACATGAGATTGATACCTTCCCGCTTGCAACATCCCTACAGCTCTTTGCATTTCATTTGCCGTCAAATGACGTCGCTGCATGACGTAAAGAATATCTAACAATTCAATTTTGTCGCTAACTTTATTTAAATGGTTGGTAAAAGTATAAAATCAAGACTAAACGTAGCAATAAAAACGCACTTAAATTCAAACAAATTCCCTTTCATTTAATTTTATGAAAAAAAAAAAACACAATCGAAACTTTTTTTTTACAACATGCCAGTATGTCATCAATAACAAAAAAGTTTACATACCTACGCACTTTGAGTGAGTAAAGACTTAGAAATTAATTAGTATAAATGTTAAATTTGTAATATCATGCATGTTGCTTAGACTTTTTTGATGTGTATATTTTGCAATTTTTTTTAAATTACATAAAGCATTTAAAATGTTGTTCTACCAGATTTTGTCCGCGACTTTGTGCACGTGGATTAGTTGCTACTTATATATGCAGTATTTCAATTGTGTTAGGAGTATTATATACACCATCTGCTTCTTTAAAATAAAAATTTGTACCTAGAGTAATAGTACAACGTTTGATTAAAACACTACGACACATAAACGAAAAAGGTATCAAAGACAGCAGCAGGCAGATCTCATCAAGAAACTTCTGGTACGAAAAACAACGAAAGACTAAGTAAAATAAACACCACCCCAAATAAATTGGACAACGATTCCTCTAATTTAAGCAATCTGTTTTCAAATACTTTGATGTGAACAAAGGGAAACGTCGTTGTTTACTTGATACTGGTTCGGATGATTCATTTGGAAAACAGCTTAAATTATATTAAACCATCAGGTATCAACAAAATGCCATTGATTTAAGCTGAAAAATGTTTCACATACTGTAATATTCATCAGATAACATAATTATTAAGTTGATTTTTTTATTGCATTTATACAGTTAAAGATTTTGTACATTTTTGAGATTAATGTAAGACTTATAAATATATTTTTACTATAGCTATGTAATCGTCGTAGAGGCGTCGGTATGTCGCCTTTCTGACTAAATAAAGCTGAAAAAAGCGAAACCCTTCAAAATAATCATAAAAAATTAGAGAAGTACAAAACAAAAAGGATATGAAAGGTATAAAAAATCCTTAATTCCCAAGGATTAAGGATCATTTTCCATGATTCCCTAATATTTTACACTAACGTCATTCTTGTAGGATTTACCGTGGTAGTAGGTGTTTTTACCTTAATTTTTTTCAGAAGATTACCGACATATCATACAATCACCGATTAATGTAGCAGTGGCTACATTTAAAATGGTGCTACAATTTTGGAAACGCATATAATTAAACAAAAATATTAATATTATTATTAAACCTTTAATGCTAAGGACATTACATAATGCTTATAAAGTTAAATACTTATAAATTAACATGGGTTTTGTGGTGAGCGTGTCCTGTGACACATAGGCCTCTTCCAGCTGCTTCCATTCTTTTCTATTTTCTTCCACCAGCGTCTCGAACTTTCCTGACATCATCTATCCATATTTTAACCTGTCTACCTTTTTTTTCTTTTACAGTCACGTTTTTGTTCATTTTGCTTTTTTGTCTCTTTTCATATGTCCTGTCCATCTCCATTTAATCTGTCTTATTATTCTTAATATATCTTCCACCTTAGTTGTGGATCGCATATCATTTGATCTCATGTGGTCTTATACAAAAATATAATAAGTACTAAAATAAGTGCATAAATGTTTTTGAAAATAAAATACAATACATTATACAAAACGTGTATCTAACCAAATAGTAGATGCAAAAGCATATTCACAATGTGCAAGTAAAGGAGTTCTGGCAATTAATATTTTATGGCTCGACAAGGCTCAGCGCGATGCCGCAACATAATAACAATTAGGTAATTTTAGTTCAAAGCACTAAGTGAAAGAGTTGTCGCCTGCAGGGTCTTGTTACCAGCTTTGCAAGTTTCTAGCTAATGACAAGCTGTTCTGTTACTTCATCGTAAAATGTATTTCTACATAAATTATATGGAAATTGATTTATATATTATGAACATAAATTTTTATATGTAAAGCAATAGTTGAAGTGTTTTATAATTAAACGGTGGCAAGAGACTGAAGTGGCAGAGGGCTGGGTACAGAGCACGAAGGACAGATGGCCGTTGGGGCAGAAAAGTCCTCGAATGGCGACCGCGTACTGGAAGACGCAATGTTGGTAGGCCCCCCACAAGATGGACCGATGATCTGGTCTAGATCGCCGGAATAGGTTGGATGAGGGCAGCTCAGGACCGATCGTCGTGGAGATCTTTAGGGGAGGCCTTTGTCCAGCAGTGGGCGTCTTCCGGCTGAAATGATGATGAAGAGACGCTTCATTTGACGCAACATGTCAAGATATTGGGGTGACGGTTATCGCATGATGAAATTTAATAATAGATTTTGTGAATATCAGTTAAACTTAAGACAGGACTTAATTTATATTGATGGGATTTAATCGCTTCAATTTCATCGTTTATCCCTAAATGTTTGTTTCCATATCTGTTTGTTAATTAAAATTATAAAATAATTATTAAGAGAATCCTCGTCAAAAACTGTCACATACAGACAAACATCTAACAGAAAAAGATGGGCTGATTTCATTGTTAAAATAAAGTGCATTAATTAAAACTCTACCCTTTTCTTGTGTAATTAAAACTAATTTTCCAAGTTCAAAGTTACTTTGAAATATTGTTCTCGACTGGCAATATCTAGACCAAGATAAAAGTCTGGTAATATGTAGTTCCATTAATGGCTTCAACAAATTTATATTATTAGAAGCGTCTGGTATCTAAAATGAAATATATTTAAGGCTAGCTGTACCCGCGACTCCGTCCGCGTGGAATATAGACTGCGCAGCATTTTTTGGATATATATTATGGTTTAATTTGGATTACAAACCCTATATACCCTAAAATATAAATAAACGAAATATGCAAACAGTCAGTGCTATCGAATGCAACTGTTCCGCCATGCGCCTCCGGAATACGTGCGTTCGAACCTACAAAGTCCAACCTAAGTTAATTCCTATTACACATGGTTCATGATTTAAATCTGAGGTCAAGTTAAATTAGAAATAAAACCTACTAAGTCCAGCCTAAGCTGAACCCTATTTAATATGATTGATGATATAAATCTGAGGTCAACTTAAATTGGATAATTAAATTTCCGAAACTGATCATTTTTAACAAAATCTATTTTTTTTCTAAAATAAAAATAGGCTAAGTTACTCCTTGTTACATCAGCTATCTGCCAGTGAAAGTCCCGTCTAAATCAGTGCAATCATTTCAGAGATTAGTTGGAACAAACAGACAGACAAAAATACTTCATTTTTACGCAGGACAATGCCAGGGCTCATACCAAAGGCATTGTAAATGAATACCTGAGCGAAGTGGGTATTGCGGTTATGGGCTGGCCAGCAAAAAGCTCGGATATGAATCCCATAGAACACCTATGGGATGAGTTGAAGAGACGAATCAGACTGAGAGATCCTGTTCTGGAGACGCTTGGCCAGCTTAAAACAGCTATACAAGAAGAGTGGGATAACATCCCACAACACAAGATTGTGACGCTTATCCGGTCCATGAAGAACCATGTGGAAGCAGCGATAAGAGCCCGGGTAGGAAATACGAGATACTGAAGTAACTTTTTTAACATTTTTCTGTTTCATATCTTTCTTTTTAACATTTAAGAATTTATTATTATAGGGTATAAAACATAAATGTTGAACAAAACACAATAGCTAAAGAAATTTAATTTTAATTTGAAACATTAAAATTGGTTTAATGATATCCAAAATTAACTGGCATTATTGATATTTTTGGTTAAATGTAAAAAATATTAAACTCATTCAAAAACAAACTTCAGGGGTGTTTTGAAGAGAAGTGTATATATACATGCTGTATGTATATATACTGCGTACATTCAATGTAAATTATAAATTATTCTCATGTTATTTAAATGGAAAATTAGGGTAGAAAAGTATTTACAATCAACTACAACCTCCTCAAACCTTCTTCGACAACCAGCTGATGAACACTTCTTGTTACGTATTTAGCACAATCAATTTACCGTGAATATTTCCTAATATCAAGTTAATCGTATCTAAGCAAATGCATTGCCACCCCTATTCCAAGACGACGCTGCCATCTCACGATCTTTTCATTTAAAAACAGATGCTGCGCACGCGTCGCGTTGATTTCCGTTATTAATTTCCGAATATTTGAAGACACTAACTGGCGCAATCGAAAGTAGTTCGTGCCAGTGCCTCCTACAGCAATAATCGGAGAGCCCCAGTAACACGAACACCAAGCTAAGTGGTTGTGCATTTGTGTTGTTGAAGTTCCATTCCCGATACCGAACACTGCTTAATTATAGACAAATGCTGTTGAACTTAAACGAATACTAGTGGGTCACGCTGCCGAATTTAATAAAATGAATATTATTTTTGTAATATTTAGTATTCTTTTTTAGCTTAGAATAGAATTACTTAGAATCTCGCTTAGAATTTAGCAGTTACCGTCGCCTATGGGTGTTTGCAACGCCAGTGGCATCGCGACTTGAGTCACTAATGCTGGAACACAACACATAGTTATTATGACGGCATACTTTAGACCAAAGGTGGTCGCCATTCAGACGGGCTTGAGGCCCTACCACGTAGCTGGATTGTTTTGTCGCCTTTTACGACAGGCACGGCCTGGTTAGTATTCTTTTTCCGCCTCTGCACTTATTATCACCCTTATAGACAAACCCAGAAGCGTGACCTCTTGATTACTCGAATTTCATTATGCTTGCACCGTTTAGGTAGTTTTTATATAATCTTATAACATAATTTATATGTACCGATGGTGAAGGAAACATTGTGGGATAACTATATACCAAGATTACTGGTATGTTTAACCCGCCAATACTTGACTGACTGTTCTCTTTAGAGGAAGGCCCGAACACAGCAGTGGAATGATAATGACTTATGAAGTAAATTTTTTTTATTATCGTCTTCATCTCAGTATGAGCTCACCGATTCAAATAACGTGTATTGTTTTCCCTGTGTATCTAATAGTGGAACCGAAACTTGGATAATGTCTTAATGGTAATAATAATAATAATTTTATTTAAATGAAACAATACATGTCATAGGGTTAGTAAGTATCTAGATTTAATGTTAATAAAATCGTCACAATTTAGTCACAATTTTTGTGTGCGTCAAACAGTTTCGCACACATAATATCAGTGTAGGGGAGTCGAATCGTTGTGCAATGGTGCTCAGGATGATGCTGGTACCGCCCCGCACTCGGTGCAGCAATGAGGCAGCTCTTTTTCTCATTATAGCGTGGAAATCGTCAACACGCGCTTCCGCGAACATTCCCGATGCGCTGCAGAAGCGAGGCAACCCCACCAACATCCTGAACCCATTGTTGTATTGGACTCGCAGAGCACTGACGGCTCCCTGTGTGTAGTCAGTCCAAAGATTTCACGTGTAGAAAACCTGGCAGAAGGACTTAAACAATGTGATCTTAACTTCATCACTACAACGTGCGAACCTTCGAATCAGCATACTACACCGTACCGCCAGGGCTCTGCGCTCCCTTTCAATGTCAGCGTTGTCTTTCATATCTTCGGTTACATTTAAACGTGTGCACGAGTGTCAGTGGACTGCCATTCAATTTAAGTGGAGGTATCGAGATTGGGCATCTACCTCCTACCGCTTTAAACACCATCAACTCACTCTTCCGTATATTGTATGATAGACCGTGCGATTGAGCATACAACTCGCAAGACTCAATTAAAACCCTGAGAGCTCAGATCGTGGGACTCAGCAGCACCATATCATCAATAATGTCTTAATGTTTAATATAAGTTACTTCAGACAATTCATTGACAAGATATTAATTTGTTATAATAAAAAAAAACATAACAAAGCTCAATAAATAATGTCACAATAAATGTAAGTCAAGCAATAAATTCGCGAAACACCCAACTTATATACAAAAAGTAATATGGAGAAGGAAACGGGAAATTAACTGATGAAAAAACTTTTTCGATCATATCCGACAGATCGCATACATGTTCGTTGAATTGACGAAACAACGACCCTACGGACGAGTTGCGCAGACAATAGATTAGGAGCGAACAATAAAAATTCACAACTAACTCGAGGAATCCGTGGAATATTACATAGTACAGAATATTTGAGGAGCTGGGGAGCAAAAGCGGACTTGTTCAATTTTTATGTTCATTTTTATTTTTAATTTTTGGGCTCTATGAGTGCATATCTATCGACTCATGAAATATTGTCAATCAAAAGCAGTCCGATCCTGTAGAAAATATTTTTTAAATACAGTTTCAAGTAGAAACGGACTTGTATTGTTGCTAATAGAACTTTTTCCTCATTCAAAACCGAATCAAAATCTAAGGAGAATTGTTGTTAGTATTAAATGTGATACGAAACTGGACATGTTCTTAAAAAACTAACAAATACAGTTATTTTGCTCTACTCCCCAGCTCCTCGTTTAATATAATAGAGTACCGAATATACATAAGTGATACTTCGCTTATAAGGCTTACAATAAAGAGGCTAAAATAATTATACAGTGATAATTCACATAGCACCATCTAGCCCCAAGTTAAGCGTCAGAGCGCTGGTGTTGAGTTTGGCTACGGGAATACCTAGCGACGGATATTAATGTGATGGGCACTCACGATTCTCGTTACTCGTCCATATTTTACATAGGTCCACTGACTTTACACTGTTCAGAATATTCAAGACACATTTGTGTTATTTACACTTTGCTTACATTATAAATAAATTATTTAATTTTATAATAAGTAAAACAGAACCAACGATGACCTTATGGCCAGTAAAAAGTTTTAATACTTTTTATGTTAGTCGCACTTAACATAGACGTGGAGAATACATCAGGTAAGACGAAAAAGGACGGGATATAGCATCGTTAGCTGGACGCATTGTAGCCAAACGGCGTTAATCACTTGTATTTTGGGTTTTAGACAACTGATATATTCGTAATACTTATATAATTTTTTTTAATTAAAATAAATACATGTTGTAAATATACACACAGACTCGAGAATCGAATCCGTGCGCAGCGTTTCAACATTCGAAATTCATTGTACCCCAGAGTTAGTCTACTCTCCATACATATTTTTAAATTATAATCTGCGTCAAAAGACTGATTCATTTCGCTGCTAATAAAGACGAGTACAATAAGCTTACGGCCGACCTCCAGGATTAAAAGAGGCACTTGGAGAAGAAAAAGAATATATTTCTGAATGAGAATAAGAAATTTTGAGAATATAATAAATAACAAAAGAAAAAGATGTAAAATCTAAATAAAAATGGCGTGCTTTAACCTTGAAGACTGATGGAAGCATTATAAGCAAGCTGCCTGTGTCTGCATTCAAGCGCAATATAATGTAGGACCAAGCGCATTCGAAGACGCTCGGTACTGCGAATTTCCTATTTGGAAGCCCTCGTGACGTAATTGTCGAATGTGAAATGTGCATGGACCCCGTGACCCGGAAAAAGTGCCACCCTGCACTGCCAAACCGACACTCGGATGTTGTTTACTCAAGAAGAAACACATAAAAGTGTCGCTTGAGGATCATCATCATCCTAGCGTTAGTCCCGGTTGCCACCCAAACTTTCGTTTCGGTGCCCGGGGTCCGCTTTCAGACTTTTTCTACTCCACTTCGCGCGATCTTCAGCATCCCTGGTAGTGAGTCCATTGGCACGCATATCACCCTTTACGACGTCAAGCCAGAACTTTTTGGGTCTACCCCTCCTGCCGGGGCCCGGCGGAGGCGGCATGGCCAGACATTTGTTTCCCACGTAAGCATCCGGTTGCCGTAAAACATGGCCATACCAATGGAGCCGACACTCCTGCAATTTATCTGCAATGTCACGGACATGAAGACTACCGCGAATGCGGGAGTTCCTAACGCGGTCCTTCCGCGTCCCTCCACACATCCACCGCAGCTTATTCATCTCCGTGACACGCAGTTCTTGCTTGTGTCGCTCTAACACCGGCCACGCTTCACAGCCGTATAAAAGGACAGGCCTAATGATGGTCTTATAGACCTGTCCCTTCAACTTTACCGGCATCTTGGGGTCACAAATGACACCAGTTACCTCACGCCATTTGGCCCACGCGGCAGCAATGCGTGCCTTGACGTCGCAATTGATGTCACCAGACGCATGAAACACAGATCCCAGGTATTTCACATGGTCCGTGCGCTCGACCGTGTTGCCGTCTATGCGTACGGGTGTGGGATCTGTGGAGTTACAGGCCAAGTACTCGGTCTTCGCCACTCGCCGCATTCGCGGTAGTCTTCATGTCCGTGACATTGCAGATAAATTGCAGGAGTGTCGACTCCATTGGTACGGCCATGTTTTGCGGCAACCGGATGCTTACGTGGGAAACAAATGTCTGGCCATGCCGCCTCCGCCGGGCCCCGGCAGGAGGGGTAGACCCAAAAAGTGCTGGCTTGACGCCGTAAGAGGTGATATGCGTGCCAATGGGCTCACTACCAGGATGCTGAAGATCGCGCGAAGTGGAGAGAAAAAGTCGGAAAGCGGACCTCGGGCACCGAAACGAAAGTTTGGGTTGCAACCGGGACATAACGCTGGGATGATGAATCATCATCATTGTATCAACAATGACATAATTTTTTTGGTTTTTTATTACGTTTCGCAGTAACTAAGACAACCAGGATTAGATTGCCAGCACCTTCATACCATCTTTGTACTCCTTGACTATTTCAATAAACGATATAAATACATTGTACGTGATACATTGCTCATTATATTTGGAAAATATATTGCTTAATAATGAATTACTCTTCTCTCGGCACCCTTCATAATTAAGTCGAAATCAACAATTTCACTTACAAACAGGTTCTAAGACATTCAAGGCCGAATTATATTAATTAATAGCTCTGTAACTCATTTTTAATTACATTTTACGTTAGATAAACGTACTCTTAATAAATATAATATATACGAAAATAACAGGTTCGTGGAAGCTGTTCAAACGGCCGGGTCTAAATTCTTCAAGGCCAGCCGTTCAAAAAGAACCGGAAAAATCTCAGATTCTACTCTCAAATTGATGGATGTGAGACGTCAAATGACCCTTCAGTCCCCGGACGATGCTTCCCAGTATAGGCAGCTAAATAGACAGATCTCCAAGTCCTTGACTCGCGATATCCGCCGCCATAACACAGACTGTGTAAAGGCGGCTATAGAGCGTAACAAGGGCTCTAAAGTATTCGCACGAGACTTGTCTATTGGGCAGAGCCAACTGACGAAGCTGAAGACCGACGACGGCAGGGTCGTTTCGTCTAAACCCGAACTTTTGAGGGAAGTCGAGAAGTTCTACGGACAGCTATACACGACCACACGGGCACCTGTTAACAACAAGGCTAAAGACCCAAGAGCCAAATTAACCCGACACTACACCGTAGATATCCCAGACGTCAGTCTGTACGAGATTAGTGTGGCCCTTAAACAGCTTAAAAACAACAAGGCGCCGGGTGATGATGGAATTACAGCCGAGCTTCTGAGAGCTGGTGGTACTCCTGTGCTTAAAATCCTCCAGAAGCTATTTAATTCCGTCATCCTCGATGGCAAAACGCCGCAGGCCTGGCACGGAAGTATAGTGGTGCTGTTCTTCAAAAAGGGCGACAAAACCCTTTTGAAGAACTTTAGACCGATATCACTTCTGAGCCATGTTTACAAGCTGTTTTCAAGGGTCATCACGAATCGTCTCGCGCGCAGATTTGACGACTTCCAGCCTCCCGAACAAGCCGGATTCCGAAAAGGTTTTAGCACCATAGACCACATACATACGCTGCGGCAGGTTATACAGAAGACGGAGGAGTATAACCAGCCACTATGCTTGGCGTTCGTGGACTATGAGAAAGCCTTTGATTCGATCGAGACCTGGGCGGTGCTTCAGTCTCTCCAGAGGTGCCACATTGATTATCGATACATCAAAGCGTTGAAGTATTTGTATGAAAACGCCACCATGTCAGTCCGTCTCCAGGATCAGAACTCGAAGCCTATCCGACTGCAGCGGGGAGTCAGACAAGGCGATGTCATATCGCCGATGCTGTTCACTGCTGCGTTGGAAGATGTCTTCAAGCTTCTGGACTGGAACGGACTGGGCATCAACATTAACGGTGAGTACATCACTCACCTTAGATTCGCAGATGATATCGTAATCATGGCTGAAACCATGGAAGACTTAAGCCATATGCTTGATGGCCTCAATACAGCTTCCCAAGGAGTAGGTCTCAAAATGAACATGAACAAGACGAAGATCATGTCTAATGTCCATGTCGCACCTACCCCCGTAACAGTTGGGAACTGTACTTTCGAAATTGTTGACGAATACGTCTACTTGGGTCAAACGATCCAGTTAGGCAGGTCCAATTTCGCGAAAGAGGTCACTCGTCGAATCCAACTCGGATGGGCAGCGTTCGGGAAGCTCCGTAAAATCTTTTCGTCCCAAATACCGCAGTGTCTCAAGACGAAGGTTTTTAACCAATGTGTGTTGCCAGTGATGACATACGGAACGCAGACGTGGTCGCTAACTATGGGCCTTATGAGAAAGCTCATGGTCGCTCAGAGAGCAATGGAGAGGGCTATGCTCGGAGTTTCCCTGCGAGATCGAATCAGAAATGAGGAGATTCGCAGGAGAACCAAAGTAACCGACATAGCCCGGATGATTGCAAAACTGAAGTGGCAGTGGGCTGGGCACATAGCTCGAAGGACTGATGGCCGTTGGGGCAGAAAAGTCCTCGAATGGCGACCGCGTACCGGAAGACGCAGTGTTGGTAGGCCCCCCACAAGATGGACCGATGATCTGGTCAAGATCGCCGGGATAGGTTGGATGAGGGCAGCGCAGGACCGATCATCGTGGAGATCTTTGGGGGAGGCCTTTGTCCAGCAGTGGGCGTCTTCCGGCTGAAATGATGATGATGATGATGATACGAAAATAAAATATGTATAACAACGGCGAACATGGATCTTCAACAATTCTAAATTAATAGATGATAGCTTTGAAAGCCACAATTTCTTTTGAATAAAATCTTTCTTTTAATTTTTCTTTGATAGACCAAAAGTTAGGACAGAAATTACACATGATTATACAGGTGACTTTGACAAAACCGTCCAAATTTTTTACGCACTAAACATCATATAAGGAACCCATTTTTGCAAAAAAAATTGTATGTCAAATTTTCACCATAAAATATTTCATTCCAAGGTAAATATGGTCACTAATTCAATCAAACAAAATAGTCATATGGTGCAAATTTCGTACGTTAACCTGTTATTACCTGTCTCTGTCACTCCCGCGTAAATATCGTAAGTGAGTAGTGCGTATTCGCTCGCACCGGTGCAATGACCGTCGTCCTCGGCCTCGTACTAGGACATTGTACCAGTTTTTTGCGGTACCGATGGAGAAGTCATTGACACTTGCGCGCCGTATTATGTAAATTGCGAGTTCTTTGGATGACTTTGTGATGCTAATTACTCAAAATTTTTGTACTATGTGATACTAAACTAAAATTATTCTCATAATCTTTACTAAAGATCCTTCTGTGTGAATTTGGACGGTTTTGTCAAAGTTAAATATATATATATGTGGTATATGTG
The DNA here is from genome assembly GCA_963693495.1 of Malacosoma neustria. NCBI lineage: Eukaryota > Metazoa > Arthropoda > Insecta > Lepidoptera > Lasiocampidae > Malacosoma > Malacosoma neustria. The sequence continues at coordinate 22,605,874 of OY856374.1, forward strand.
CTTAGACGATACAAAATTTGTACCCCGGCTTTGTGGAAGGTGATACCCATATTTTTATTGCTGGCGGCTATTACATGCTGGCGGCCCACTTAATGGTAACCAATTACCATTGCCTATAGATGTTCCGACGCCAGGAGTACCGTGAAGACGCTGCTGTTCCTATTCCCAAAATAAGTGACCAGACGAACCCGTCCAACTACAGGCCTATAGTTAGCCTAACAATTTATTCTGCAATCAATAATATGTATGATAGCATCGGTGTTGTACATTGGCCGTATAAGCCTCCTTCCGGCGGTCTTGGAAGAAAGTCGGGTCCGACTTAAGATTAAAGTAGAGAACGATTCAGAATAATATCACGTATATGAACGGGGTTGACAAAAGATTTCACTCCACGGCGGCCTAGTATATATAAAGCAGGCCGCAAATGGAGTACTGTTCATATTTATGGGCTGGAGCACCTGTCTGTTAGCTCAATCCCCTAGACTCCATCCAACGGATTGCAGTTCATCTTGTCTATAATCTGATACTCACACTTTCATGTAGGAAACGGTTCTCGAGAACATGCTAGTTACATACTCCCTTTTTGGAATAAACTTCCGACTCAAGTTACCCATCGCAGTAAAATATGGAGCTTTTAAAAAATGCGTTTGATATTTTTAGAGGTTGGCAGCGCGTTGGTGTTACAAACGCCCATAAAATGTGGTGATCACCTATTGGTTGGGTCATTTGCTTATCTCTGAACTCCTGCCATTAAAAACTACATAACTTATTTGACCCACCCTGGGTCAAAAAAATGCGGGGCAGTTTTTGGAGACTGCCGATAGAAGTGAAAACTAAGTAACTTGTGAATTGTATCGTCGAGCTATTAGATTATTATTTTCGGTTTATAAAGAAGTGTTTATGATCAAGGATTAAAGTTTAAATTGTTCATTAACACTTCTTTACAAACCAAAAATTGTTCACACAAAATATTGATCAACGCGCTTAAAAAAGTTTTCACTTCAAAAACTCAACTTGTTCATTGTAATAAAGTCGCAATTCGAATAGATATGTACATAAGTAATGCAATGCAATCATTTAAAAGTTACATTATATATATATATATATATATATATATATATATATATATATATATATATATATATATATATATATATATATATATATATATATATATATATATATATATATATAAAGCTTAAGTCACTATTTTAATAAGGTTGGTATTACTGGTGCAAAACTCTCCCGTCTTACGAATTTTCAATCAAGTTACGCATTTTACCCATCACAAAAAATGCACAACGCCGCTAAAGGAGTTTTCACTTAAATTTTTTTTATCATTTCTCTATGTAGCTCAAAACTTCTGTACTCTTAAGTATTTTGTGTCAAAAGGAAAATTCCATTAAATAACCGAAAATATATTTTACATACGCGTTACGATAGAATGATGTTTTTGTATGTGTTAGAATCCCTATTGTCAATAATGATTGTACTTTTAGATATTGATTTACACAAAGTAAAAAGGTCTTTTGATACTTGACATGGTTTTGTTAACAGAAAATATTGTTTTGGTTTCCTTTTCAGACAATGTTTAGAATGTTAAGTAAAAAAATTACGAAGGGAATGATTTCTTGAATATACGTATTGGAATATACGTATACGTATATATGTGTTCAGTATGATCTAACCATAGCATTCTTAGTTTTCCAAAAAGAATGTTTTAGTTTTAATGGGGCTTGACACCCAGACAACAGAAAGGAAATTCTGTACCAGAACTTTAACGTTTGTTGCAGAGTGTTGCCAATAGGTGCTATACTGGAGTGTAAGGCGAAAAATATAATTCGTGAAATCATTTTCAGAAATATATTTTATAATATCATGCATATATTTTATTATTAAACGATTAGTAAAAGCGGAAACCACAATACACAAATCAACTATTTTCTTATAAGAATAAATTAGAAGTTATATAATATTAAAAACAGTATACATATATGTCATCATCATTTCAGCCGGAAGACGCCCACTGCTGGACAAAGGCCTCCCCCAAAGATCTCCACGATGATCGGTCCTGCGCTGCCCTCATCCAACCTATCCCGGCGATCTTGACCAGATCATCGGTCCATCTTGTGGGGGGCCTACCAAAACTGCGTCTTCCGGTACGCGGTCGCCATTCGAGGACTTTTCTGCCCCAACGGCCATCAGTCCTTCGAGCTATGTGCCCAGCCCACTGCCACTTCAGTTTTGCAATCATCCGGGCTATGTCGGTTACTTTGGTTCTCCTGCGAATCTCCTCATTTCTGATTCGATCTCGCAGGGAAACTCCGAGCATAGCCCTCTCCATTGCTCTCTGAGCGACCATGAGCTTTCTCATAAGGCCCATAGTTAGCGACCACGTCTGCGTTCCGTATGTCATCACTGGCAACACACATTGGTTAAAAACCTTCGTCTTGAGACACTGCGGTATTTGGGACGAAAAGATTTTACGGAGCTTTATTATAATATTATGCATATATTTTATTATTAAACGATTAGTAAAAGCGAAAACCACAACACATAAATCAACTATTTTATATAAATAATAATAATAAATTATATTAGATAACTTCTAATAAATTAGAAGTTATATAATATTAAAAACAGTATACATATATGTATAAATACAAAAACAGTATGGGACGCCACCTGCGTAAACACATTAACACAGCGGCTTCCTATCTTCCAGATACAGCTCTGGTAGCTGGTGCTGCTGCTGCAAAACAAGAGGACCTGAAATGCCGCAAATATTCATCCATTGGCAGCGGATTCATATTTGTCGCTTTCGGTGTTGAGACTCTGGGGCCGTGGGGTCCACAAGCATATAGACTTTATCGAGACCTGTCAAAACGCTTGATAGAGGTCTCACGGGATCAAAAAGCTGGTTTGTATTTAGGGCAAAGGATAAGTGTTGCCATCCAACGCGGTAATGCAGCCAGCGTTTTGGGAACGTTTCCGGCCGAAAGCGATTTGGAATCAATTTATTATTTATAGTTTTCCAGTTTTTGGTTTCTTTCGTTATTTAATATTTAATTTACGATTACTAATAAATTAGTAAAAAATGATAAGGTCCTGATATCGAAAGTAGAGCGGAAAATTCCAGAAAGTGAGTTGCAAACGATACACGTACATTACTTAAGGCTAGTAATTATATAATCACTTGTAAAATGAAGTATCTCGTAACAACGTAGTTTGTACATTAATTTCCTGCTAAGTATGCATTTCATTCCATTTCTAGAATGTATTAGAAATAAATTCAGATTGGTGTGAACATCTCATCTTGACACTGATTGATCGATTACAGAAAATGCGTTTACGTTAATAGCAGATAGAGATTGCTGTGTATCAATTTGTTTTAGATACTAGGAACGAAGGATTCGTCTAAGGTCTGGAGTACCAAGAAAAATTGTTATATCTGGGGCTATCATCAGCCTCAATAGGTAACAATTCTCATCCCTAAATTTATTTTCCCAAATATACTCATTTTTTATTGCTGTAAGTCAGCAAACAGGCTGACGGCCCACTTAGAATTGAGCAATTACCATCGCCTATGGGTATTTGCAACGCCAGTGGTATCGTCAATACGCTGCTGTCCCATAAGGGTACAGAAACTTGGGTCACTTATACTTACCGGAACACAACACAAAGTTATTATGGTGGCATATTTAAGACCAAAGGTTATAGCCATCCAGACGGGCTTGGGGCCCTACCATGTAGTTAGGGTGGGTTATTTTGTCGCCTTTTACGACAGGCCAACCCCGTCCGTAGAGGTCAGTATTCTGTTTCCGCCCATGGACGGATAAGACTCATTAAGAGAAACCAATCATAAAATAAAACGATCGTTAAATTTAGCATTTACATACAGTAAAATAACTCGGTCTCTCTGTCTGTAACGTGTTCATTTCTAAAGCTAATTGATAAATATCAGTATAGAGGTATATTGGATACAAGCTACTTTTTGTCACGCAATTTTTTTTATAGCAAACTTTGCCGAGTCAGCTAGCTCTTTAGAAAACAATCAGTGTTAAAAAGTGGTAGAGAAATGAATAAATAATAGAAATGAAAGTGGGTCAGCACTGTTAAACCTAAGAAGAATATGCAAGAAGTTGTGCTGACCTCTAAATACATAATGAAGGAGATGAAAGTGTTTATCGAGTAAAATTATTAGTTTATGATTATTCCTCAAGCTATTTTTACGACATACTTCATTATATAATTTATATTTTAATTAATCTTTATAGTAGAATGTTATATGACATATTTATTTTTAAAATACTAATGTATCCTCCTTTAAAATATTTAAATTCGTTTATATTCACAGCTCGCAGTTTAGACAAGAGATATTCTTTCTTATAAAAATGGATGTGGCTAAATTTTGTTTGTACAGGAATGATTGCAGTGTCACAAATAGTGATAGAACTTTGTTACCCTTAACGACTATCTAAAATTATTTAATATTAAAAAAAAATTATTACATTACAAAAGAGCTCCTGGGTATTTATATATAATATGCATTTATTAAAAATAAAATAATATATGTTATCAAATACCCGTAACACAAGTGCTATGCTGCTTTGGGACTAGATGGCGCTGTGTGAGTTATATTTATTTATTATTGATAACACGAAACGTGAGACGAATGTTGTAATAATGAATAATCAAAAATGGCAACCGCCAAATTTCAACACGTAAATATTAACGTGTAAAAAATAAAATTACGAAAAATTGGTATTTCGCATCCGGATAATGATTTAAAGCGGAACTCTTTCCTTCTTTTTCGTCATTTCCGTTTTATGAATACTTGTGGAGTCGACGGGTGTGGTGATTAGGGTTGTTACAAGTTGAAATAATTATTTAATGTTATCAAAGAAATGGTGAATAAATATAAGTATTTCCCTGTTTAGTAAATAATTATAATCTTGAAATGAATTAAAAGATGAGAAAGAGGACACAAGTTAGAGTGCCTCTATGGTTTAGTGATCAGTTATCTGTTCTATTACCGGGAATATTATGTTAGGAATCAAATAACACAAGTATAATATCGGGATATATATATAATGTGATATGATTTTGTATCAAAAATTTGTATTTTATTATTTCCAAACAGTAGAACACGACATAGGAAACTTTCTTCCAGGGTTTCGTTAAAGGTACAATATTTCTTCTACTAGCTTGCAAAGAAAAGGTTAGATTGAATGTATTTCAATATTGAGGTGTTCAGAAGACGGTGGCATTTTTAGAAACCAGGTTTTCTTGCACCTTTACAGAAGTAGTTAAAGTAAAAATGGTACAATAAACAAGAAATACAAAAAGAAGAAATGGAACGAAAATAAGCAAGATCTTGCCCCTTCTTCTTCTTTTTTTGCCATTATCATCATCATCATCTTAGCGTTGAATCTCGGTTGCAGTCCAAACTCTCGCTTCAACATCCAGGGTCCGCTTTCCGACTTATTCTTCTCCAATTCGTACGATCTTCGGTATCTCTGGTGGTCAGTCCATTGGCACACATATCAATCCCTACGACGTCAAGCCAGCACTTTTTTAGTCTACCCTTCCTGTCGGGGCCACATCTCCACAGACTCCGGGAAAGATTTTCGGCCATCTGATTACCCACTCTCACTAAAAAACCCCACTGTTCTCCTATTGCCTACGTCCCTGCCCACGGATGGCCTACTGATCTCGTAGCCCGAACCGGAGCCGACCCGCCCTTTGTTTCGGGGCGAGATTCTTCTTTGTTTTTAGCGAAAAGAGGTCAGTGTTTCGTCCCCCTGGCACTCTCCTTTATTAGCTCTAAGAAGTTGAGGCAGGCCGCGGAATAGTGCGGGCGGCGGATCTTCTCCAGAGGAGCCGTCCGTGGCCTTATTCTACAGCGGCCTGAGGTTGCTGGATACCCTCTGGCGCCGACGACGTGGCTTGCGTTGGTGAGAGGGTAGTGTTATGGTCGAATCCCGCTTCAACTCCTTTGTGGACATGACTGCCTCGCATAAGGAGGTGACGGCCCTCAAGGATCGCCCCCGACCATGGACAGAACCAGGGCCGGGAGCGACAGGTCCGCGTCGATTTGAGTGACGAAGGCACGGTGTTACTGGCGCTATGCTGGGTATACAGCGACGGTGTGGTCCACCATGTCCTCCTCGACCCGCGCCACAATGGTGGCACCGTAGCGCCTCTCCATTCATTCAGCCAGGACGGGTCTCACCGCCTCATGTTGCCAAGGCTCGCACTGGGGTGCGCAAGACGCTCCTGCCACTCCATCATAATGTGCAAGACTATGCTGTGCCACACTACGTAGTCTGTGCGGCGGCCAGCACACCAGCTAATCTTCTTCTTGTTACAGCTATACACAACATCGCACAATATTTTCCAAAATATTTTTCATACTATACAATTATGTATAGTTAATTAGATTTATGAATATTTGAAAAACTACTTTGAATATAATTTTTTTTCTTTTTGGTCTCGGGGAAAAACCTCTCTTGACGGGTCGGGGAAAAACCTCTCTTGACGGGTTCCCCCGGCCCGGGGGGACCGAGGGATATGTGGGACTCCGGGAAAGATGATTGGCCATCCGACTACCCACTAAAAAACCCCACTGTTCTCCTATCGCCTACGCCCGGGCCCACGGATATATGGCCTGCCGATCTCGTGGCCCGGGCCGGCGCCGACCCGCCCTTTCTGTTGAGGCGGGCCCCTTCTAAAGTGTTCGCGCCAGGGGGTCATGGTTTCGTCCCCCCCGGCGCTCTCCTAACAACTCTAGGAGTTGAGGGGGGCCGCGGAACAGCACGCAGCCCTCACCCTCGCGGCAATAGTGCGGACGGCGGGTCCTCCCCCGAGGGGCCGCCCGCGGCCGCTTTTTACGGCGGCCGGAGGTCGTTACTGGCCCTCCGGCGCCGTCGGCGTGGCCTGCGTTGGCGGGAGGGGAGACTTTGAATATAATTACGAATTTTCACAGAACACAGTTCAACACGGAACACTGAAAACGTAACGTAAAAAATTAACTCCCATAATTTTGATCAAATTCGCTGAAAGAAGTATAATTTAAAAAATATGTAACAATTACATCGGAGAAATTTGTTGTAATCAATATAATCAATACTTTGATAAATGACTAAACATTATTTCATAGAAAGTTTTAATTATAAAAATGCTCAGGGGAAATCATCGTGTTTGTCTAGGTTGTTAGCAAATACTAATTACCGGAGAAAACAAAGTTTCTCTGTCCAATTAATGTTATCTTTGTTACTTCGGAAAGAGAAAATCGATATACTGTCTGTGCTAGTATTTGGGCTGACCATTCGAGCAGCAATTAATAAAATAGGACAACATTTTTAACCCCGTAGGGGTGGAGAAAGAATACTGACCTCTTCGGCCAGGGTTGGCCTGTCCTAAAAGGTGATTAAACTACGCAAGCTAGGTGGTAGAGCTCCAAGCCCGCCTGGATAGCAACCACGCATAATTTTTAAATATGCCGCCATAATAACCTTATGCTGTGTTCAGCAACTTCGATTGCTAGGCATCGCAAACACCCTTAGTCGACGGTAACTGCCATGTTCTAAGTGGGCCGTTAGCCTTTCTGCTGCTAAATATAAATATTCTCCTTGGTATTTGAAGATTGTGAGAAGTTTAACGGCAGTCTCCTCTGAATAAACTTCACTAACTATGTTCCCCTGTTGATTAAGAAAATCAAGCGCTACAAAAGGGCATTGACTTAAAAAAAACGTCCAGTTTCAACTTATAAAAATACTCCAGAGCGCTTTGGTTTCCTCCAAAACCCTTTGGTTGGTTTTTATTTCATTCATATAGGATTCAATCCAACGGTACGCGACGAATGGGGTGCTCAAAAGAATTATGTTTGACTAATGACAATGTAGGAATGGACATATTAAAATAGTTTTTAAAGATGTGCTGGATGGATCGTTAAGTAAATGTTTGAATCCTTGTAAAATACAAAAAACTATAAGATTAAATATTTGTATACCAGGTTCAATAAAAATAATGTTTAAACATACTGTATATCAACACAATGTTTGTTGCAAATAAATAGAAATCTGAGTCGATTAGCTGACTCTATCTCTGACATAATTTTTGATCAAACGGCCGTTTAGCTTTTAATTTATAACGCTTATAAAAAAAACCATTTTAGTACAAAAAAAAATCTATACAAATATAAATAAAATTGGAGTGTCTGTTTGTAATATTAAAATAACCGTTTTTTACCAAGTGTATTCGGACGTATACCAAAACAACATTTTTTAAAATTTTTGCCTGTCTGTCTGTCTATTTGTTCCGGCTAATCTCTGAAATGGCTGGACCGATTTTGACGAAACTTTCACTGGCAGGTAGCTGATGTAACAAGGAGTAACTTAGGCTACTTTTATTTTAGAAAAAAAAATAGTTTTTGTTAAAAATGATAACCTTCAAAAATTTTATATTCCAATTTAAGTTGACCTCAGATTTATATCATCAATCATATGAAATAGGGTTTAGCTTAGGCTGGACTATTTAGGTTCATACACACATATTCCGGAGGTGCATGGCGTAACAGTTGCATTCGATAACACTGACTGTTTGCATATTTCATTTATTTATATTTTAGGATTTATATGGTTTGTAATTTAAAATAACCAATAAGATTTATCCAAAAATGGCTGCCCACAGTCACTATTCCACGTGGACGAAGTCGCGGGCACAGCTAGTAACAAATAAATATACTGATTTCCATTTTTTTATATACTTAGACTTATTTGTTTTTAATAAATATTTTAAAAATCAATTAAAGAACTACAAAATGACAAAGCAACTCTTTAATATTTAAGCGTATTGATGTTTTTTTTTTAGGTTTTATCATCACAAAGGTAAACATGTTTTAAATAATTCCTGTTAATTTTAACACTTTCTTAATTTAATTTTATTTACCCAACTGTAAACAGCTATTGCGAAAGCTGTGATAAACTTGTGTTTAATTAAACTGATCCCATTTAAAATAATGAAACCAGTGTAAGTAAATCGTTAATTTCTGGAATACTTGACCCAATTCGCGTGGTATCACTGGCATGGTCAAAGAATATGTAATAATAGAGTATGATTTATTCTAAGCTCACGAATTAAAAAAAAAGTATAGTATATTTTTTTTATTGATGAGTAACATCAGACATACTAATGGTATAGTTAAGCAGTTACCGTTGCTTATGGATATTTGCGACGCTACGGGCACTGCGAATACACTGCTGTTCCAAAGGGTACAGGAACCTGAGTCACTAATGCTGGAATATAACACAAGGTTATTATGGCGGCATACTTATACACCAGGGGTGGTTGCCATCCAGATGGGCATAGGGCCCCATCACGTAGCTAGGTTTATTTTGTCGCCTTTTATGCCAGGTGGACTCCGGCCGCAGGGGTCAATATTTTTACTCCGCCTCTGTACCGAGAGGATATATTTATGTATTACAGTACCATAAAATAATGTAATACAATAATTATGGTTATTCTAAACCGTGTGCTTGATCTATACAAATAAATAAAATTGGAGGGTCTGTTTGTAATATTAAAATAACCGCTTCTTACTAAGTATATTCGGATGTATACACGGTACATATACAAAAACAATTTTTTTACAATTTTTGTCTGTCTGTCTGTTTATTCCGGCTAATCTCTGAAGCGGCTAGATCGATTTTGACGGGACTTTCACTGGCAGATAGCTGATGTAACAAGGAGTAACTTAGGCTACTTTAATTTTAGAAAAAAGAAATAGTGTTAGCGAAAAATGATCAGTTTCGGAAATTTTAGTGTCCAATTTAACTTGACCTCCGATTTATATCATCAGCTATATGAAATAGGGTTTAGCTGAGGCTGGATTTTGTAGGTTGTTATTCAATTTAAGTGGACCTCAGATTTATATCATCAATCATATGAAATAGAGTTTAGCTTAGGCTGGTTTTGTAGGTTCGAACGCACTTATTCCGGAAGCGCATGGTGTAACAGTTGCATTCGATAACACTGACTGTTTGCATATTTCATTTATTTATGTTTTAGGATTTATAGGGTTTTTTATTTATGTTTTAGGATTTATAGGGTAAACCAAAAGATATATCCAAAAAAATGCTGCCCAAAATCACTATTCTACGCGGACGAAGTCGCGGGCACAGCTATTACTTAATAAGTTTTGTTATAGAACAATCGATAAGAATTAAATATTTATTCTTGTAAAAGGAAGAAAACTAATAACAATGAACACCATCATTAGCACGCGCTTGAAATTAGTGAACTTAATTTAATTTGTTTGTAATGTTGTCATTAAAATTGTTTTAAATATGGAATAGCTGATGTGAAACTCTTTTAAAAACGAATAAATAATATTTCTATCTTGTGGTGTATGGTTCCGGGTTTGCGTATGTTAAACGACGGGTGCATTTTAAAATGATTTATTTGAAATATCGATGAAACGTTTACAACATTAAAAGGACATTTTATTAAATTACGTTCTCGATCGCGTGCGGTCATAAAGCGACTCCCTACTGCCAACGGCAGAGTATTATGACTGAAGGAGAGTCCCGGGTGGCGAGTATCGCGAGGGCGGCCTGCCACGCGTGGCGCGCTTCGGGTATCTCCCGGCCGCTATATCCTCCCCCTCGAGGGCAGGAGAGAAACACCTCTCCTGCGCTCGCACAGGACTCCCTTTCACTTTAGGCGGACGGCCTCTATTTCTCTTTGGTACGACGGGACGAAGAGGCATGTCGTTGTCATTACGAAGGTAGAGTCGCGTTAGTTGTGAAACGTGAAATTTGCCCAAAACATTTTCTGGAGAATCTAAACTGGACACCACGTAAGTAGTTGGGCTACATCTTTTTGATATAACGTAAGGTCCATCCCTTTTTGGCACAAACTTATTTGAGAAAGCTTTTGAGGCGTCGCTAAGGGTGTGTGTCTTTATGAGCACCCTATCACCTACCGCAAACTCCTCTGCTGGTTTACGTGACTTGTCGGCGTACGCTTTTCTCTTGTCCTGCTGTTTTTCGACTCGATCCCTGACACTTACTAAGGAATCTACGAACTTTTGCAAATAAGGCGTGATTTGAGGAATGAAATTCTCTTTATTCAGTACCGATCTTATATCATTATGGACCTCTAAAGGAGAACGCAACTCTCGCGCAAAATTAAGATAAGCTGGCGTAACACCTGTTGTGTGGCAAACAGCTGAGTTCATGGCAAACCTCACTAATGGAAGCTGCTGAGGCCATGACCCGTGTTTGGTATTGACTAACTGAGCCAGCTGAAACTTTAAATCTCTGTTTTTACGTTCGGCAGGATTTGCTTCTGGGTGATAAAGAGGCAGAAGATCCTGCTTGATACCTAAAACGAACATGACTTGCTGCATTACAGCAGAAATAAACTGAACACCATTGTCTGAAACTATTCGACGGGGTAGACCGTAACGAAGGAAGTACTCTTCGACGAGAATTTTAGCACTTGCTACCGAAGAAGCTTCTGCTAATGCAAACAGCTCAACCCAACGAGTCGCGGTGTCCTCTACTAGCAAAATCCATTTTTCCCCACTAGGACCTGCTGGAAGGGGACCAAACAAATCAATGGCCAAAACCTCTCCTCTCTGATTTAAAATAGGAGTTTGCAAGAGGCCTGAAGGCTTTTCGTTTGAAGCTTTATATCTCTGGCATGTTATACAGGTCTTTATAAAATCTGAAATGATACGACGCATGCCAGGAAAATAGAAACGCTGTGACACCCGGTGAAACGTGCGGTCTACGCCGTGATGCCCTGCAAGAGGAGAATCGTGGCATTCCTTCAAAATCTCGAGGCGAAGGCTTTCAGGCACAACGAGCTGTGGCTCTTCGCTGTCGACATCTGGATTATATCTATAAAGAACTCCCTGTTGCATAAAATAACCACGCTCGGACCAACGCTTCACATCAACGGATATGGGGTCAGCAACTTTTTCAAAATCTGAAATTATTTTGTTAAGTTCTGGGTCTCCTAACTGAGCCTGACGCAAGTCGCTCGGACGACGCGTGGGCAAGTCAACCAGAACTGAACACAAACCACACTGATCTCTAGTATCGGATTCACAAGGAGGGCGACTAAGGGTATCAGCAACTACATTAGCTTTTCCAGGTGTGTACTGAAACCGTAGATTAAAACCTTGTAACTTAAGAGCCCACCTAACTAACCTACCAGACGGAGATTTCAACGTAAGCAACCATCTCAAAGGTTGATGGTCACTGCCTACAATTACTTCATGGCCATCGATGTAACCTCTGAAACGTTCGACAGCCCAAACTACGGCCAATGCCTCGCGTTCCGTAGTACTGTAATTTTTTTCGGCTGGTGTAAGCAGGCGGCTGGCAAACTCAATTGGTCTTTCATCTTTGCCTTCTCCTTGCAGTAAAACGGCTCCTAAAGCATAGTTACTTGCATCGGTTCGAAGAACAAAAGGCTTGCTGTAGTCTGCCTGAATCAAAATAGGAGCTGAGACAAGACGATTTTTCAATTCTTGGAAAGCACCAGCTTGTTCTGAAAACCACGACCATTCTTGATTCTTTTTAGTTAGACGAGTGAGTGGTTCTGCAATCGCAGAAAAATTTGGAATAAATTTTCGAAACCACGAACAAGTCTGTAAAAATGTTCGAAGATGACGCAACGTAGTAGGAGGTTTCATTTCGGATATAACACGTATTTTCTCGGTATCAGGTGAAATCCCATCTTGAGTGATGACATAACCGAGGTATTTCACCTTATCACGTGCAAAAACACACTTTTGACGATTTGCACGCAACTTGAACAGACGCAATCTATCAAAGACGGCGCGAAGATCAGCAATATGCTTTTCGAAACCTTCTGATATGATCAACAGATCGTCTTGGTAAGCCAAAATAGTAACGTCTTTGAGAGACGAACCAGACTTGAGTCGATCGACGAGCCTTTGAAAGGTAGACGGCGCGTTTTTGAGGCCAAAGGGCATTCGAATAAAACGGAAAGTACCAAAAGGTGAAACAAACGCCGTTTTGTCACGATCGCATTCTCTTACTAACACTTGCCAAAAACTGCTACGCATGTCTATAGAAGTCATGAAACAATTTCTTTTTGTTGACTGAACTAGCTCGTCAATAAGCGGCATAGGGTAAACGTCTGTTTTCGTAACTGCATTTAACTTCCTATAATCGACGCAGAAACGCACTTCACCATTCTTTTTGGGCACCATCAAGGCCGGAGAAGACCAAGCGGACTCACACTCCTCTATGACACCCTCTGCCAACATCTTGTCAATTTCTTTACGCATAACCTCTTTTTTGGCTGGCGTTAACCTGTAGGGAGGGACAGCGATAGGAGCGTGGTCACCTGTTTCAATTCTGTGTTCCGCGTAAGGAGTTGGATCTCCCCCTGGTGCAAAGATATCTTCATATTCATTAATGACCTTAGAAATTTCCGTACGTTGACACGGATTTAACGACGTTGCCTCGTCATCCCGCAGTACACCAAGGGACGCACACGGTAGCCCAGGTGACTTGTTTTCAAAACGTAAAGGAAATACACGCGACTTCTTTTCCGAAAAGGTCCACGTAGAACGGCCAAAATCAATATTTAAATTAAATGACTTAAGGAAATCGATACCCAGCAACGTTTCATTACTTGTTGCATTAGGGAAAACAAAAAATTGTACTACTTTAGTTTTCTGTTCGAGAGTCACCTCAACTTCTGTGGCTAGTAAGTCCATAGTCTTACTAAGGCCGTCGGCTAACTTGACAATTTTTGTTACAGCATAAAATGGCTGGGCTTTCTGTTTAAGAAGTTTGTATAAAGTATGCCCAGCAATGCTACTTTTAGCCGCAGAGTCAGCTAACCCCACTCCATGTTCACCCAGTATGGATATATTAAGAATCGGCCGTAATGGCTGTTCATTTTTATTAAAACAAACGGGGTTAAAATGCAAAGGTTGACAATCACTGGCTTCTTTGAAAAAAGTTTGAGAACTACTGTCCCTAACCACATTACTGTTAACAGAAAATGACTGGGTACTACTGACTTTGTTGCTACAAGTTTGAAAACCACTTAAATCAACATTACGATTACAAACTTTACAAGCTAAACATGTACAAAGGTCATTATTTACAGTAGGACAAATTGAAAGAGGTATAAAATTACTTACATTATTACATTTCTTACTTCTATAAAAATACCTTATGTCGGTGCAAACGCTTCGCGGCGGCGAGTTACAAAGGTTTGTCGGCGGCGGTGCCACAAAGGATCGCGGCGGCCGCGGCGGCGTGTTAGAAACGTTTGTCGGCGATGTCGGCGGCGGCCGCGGCGCTTGGCGAATATGCGGGAAAGTCCTCAAACTTCCGGCGTCGCGCTCGCGCGGCTCGCATGACGTAATCGCGCCGGTTTCGACGGAGTAAAACGCACTCGTACCTGGGTTTTTGGTTTCTTTCGGGTTACACTTTACGCACTTAGACCTGACTGTGCCCGTTGCACCGCACCCGTAACACTTTATTGAAACTTTTTCTCTTTTATCACTTTTAACACTTAACAGCTTTTCGCACGTGTCTTTTAAATGACCGCGATGCTTGCAATAGACACAAAACAAACGATTTTGCTTCCTGTTGACGTACGCACTGTCTGTCTTAATGTCGGTCTCCACTGGAACACTGCGTGAGCTGCTCGAACGCGCTTCGGCGTGAAGAGGTGGTCTCGACGATACCGTGGGGACTACACTGGTCTCTCGAGCTTCAGCTAATGAATCTTCAATGCTGCGAGCCTTCCGAAGTAGATCCTCAAAAGTGAATATGCTCTCGCGATCGACCCGCTTTCTTATACGACGATCCAAAAGTCCAAAGGTCATGTCTAATTCCACTCGCTCACATAAATCTCCAACAGGAAGCTTAGCCAGCAACGCTCTCACCTTAGCTATAAACAAGTCCGTAGGTTCGCTTCCTTGAGACAATGTGAAGAGTTCAAAATATATCCTATGAGGCGGTCGACGTATCCCATATGCCGAACGAAGCCTCGTAATTGCTTCCGCCCAAGATGTTGTGGTAGACTTGACGCCCTGCCACCAAACTGCTGCAGAACCAATGAGAAGCATGGACAAGCCCTTCAAGGCGTCCTCATCACTGACCCTGAGACATGACTTATAGACACTTACTGCGTCTATAAAGTTATCTACGGACTCATCGGGACTTCCCGAGAAACGTGCCGTACATTGTGTGAAATTGCCGCACTTCTGAACAGCAACGTCCGAAAAGATAGCGGACGGATCTGGAGTTGACGCTCGTACTTCCCTAAGTACCTGAGAGCAAAACTCCTGCTGTGACTTCTGCAACGACGTGATAAGGTTGGAGAACATCTCTTGTGACATCGTCACACTCTGATTTCCCTCTTCTTCACCATCCGACGACGCAGCAGCACCTTGACGAGTACGCGGCATTTTGTTTTCACTACAACACTACACAAACACGGTTTTAACACTGGTTATTTTTTTATTTACGTTGGGCGCCAGATGTGGTGTATGGTTCCGGGTTTGCGTATGTTAAACGACGGGTGCATTTTAAAATGATTTATTTGAAATATCGATGAAACGTTTACAACATTAAAAGGACATTTTATTAAATTACGTTCTCGATCGCGTGCGGTCATAAAGCGACTCCCTACTGCCAACGGCAGAGTATTATGACTGAAGGAGAGTCCCGGGTGGCGAGTATCGCGAGGGCGGCCTGCCACGCGTGGCGCGCTTCGGGTATCTCCCGGCCGCTATAATCTTTTAATTTTTCAAACAACGAGAATTTCTTCTGTTATTTTATACTCTTTGGCATTAAGCACGGCTTTCATGCTCCGCTTGACTTATGATTTACTTAGCAAACAGCCAACCGTTCTGTGCACAACATTTTGTTGTTTTGTTTCTTTATTAGTGTTTAGACTTATTTATTGTGCGACAATGTAACATTTAACGTATACATTCAATGCAACGGTAAATTCTAAGGACTAAAACATTGATAAATTATTATTATATAGGGAGATGGCCATGTTAGTGTAAATATCATAGAGTCATTGTGTTTAATAATAAGCTACTATAATCACTTTATTCAACCGCTTGAGTCTCAAATAGCAAAAAACACTGCTTATTTTTATGTTGAAACAACCCATCACCTTATGGACATTTTAGACAAATGATAGTACTTTACTGATTGTCTAGGTTGTATTCTAAGATTTACTGACGCAAGTATATCACACGGGCCATTTAAATGTAAATACTAAATTTTACAATAGGTAGAATAATATTATAATTGTCATAACAACAGAACTTGGTTGGCTACATATCCATCTCTTTTATATTCACCATTCCTTTGCTAGAAGTAATTATATTTCTAACTCTGCATTGTCTCCGACTCGGAAGTAACTAATTTCTAAAATTACAATAATAATGATATAATTATACATTACTAATTTTTTTTATTTCATTGTAATCTTCTTCATAATTATTATCGAACAAATATTGAAATATATATAAATTCCCATTACGTAATGAATTATAAATTAACAATAATTCATTGTAGTGAACAAATAATTAAAATAGAGAGTTGATTTGTAACATCGGTGTTTATTAAAACATACTGGATGAATTCCTTTTTACATCGCTTGCAAATGAAAACGTGCAGATTGGTATTTACGACATAAGAAAACAAGTTTTATCACACCGCTTGGATCTTTAGCTAAGCCTGCCACGCTTATATAGCATAGTCTCATGATTTTACTATTTATTTAACAGGATCAGTACCCATCCAGTTCCAGAATATGCTTTTCCAGTATGAGGATTCGTTTGTGAATCAAAGGACAGTAATAGTACAGTACGTGAAGAGGCGTTTTATCTGACTTATTATAAAACCGGCAGACTGCTTCCCGATCTTTATGATCTTGATTTGCTTATTTAGGAAGAAATGCTCAGTCAAAGTTCTCGTTAGGATGCATATCTGATTTTAAAATGATGAAAAAAGCATATTATTCCAGCAAATTAAAAAATATGAAATTACCGATATTATTTTTAAAGTAGCATAAAAACTACAAATTAATTACTTCTTGTACTTAAAAAAGCTCAAGAAAGTGCATCATTATTTATTGTCTTCTACTTAGTACTTTTATGATTCTAATGGTCTTTGCCTCTCATTACAAATTACTCGCTTATATCTAGAGTACTTAAAAATAAGAATTTTTGGAAGACACCAAAATCATGCTGTACAGTTAAGTTTTCCTCATAAAAATACACAACAGGGTGCTTGGAGTTCTCTAAAATATTGTAAGAAATAGAATAAAACAGGAAAACTGGTCCTTGTCAGATTATGAGGTCAGCTTGTTTTTACTGCACGGCCATATTCCTAACAGTCAATAAATCTTTGTTTTAGACAGTAAAAATGTTATTGTCGTATGATATATTCACTTAAATTAAATTTACAATAAAAATCTGCTTAAAAATCTAGTGAAAAATCATAATCATAAGCTACAGCTAGAGTCTACGTAGTGACGTAGCACAACGTAGCATTAATCGTAGCGATGATTTTATTTAAAACCAACGCAAAGGAAAGGAAGCCGCAAAAATAAGAATATCTGTAATAAAAGGACAACTAAAAATCGATTTAGATTTTTGAAACTATACTTTAAAAATGATATCGAATTAATTTTAAATATGATTTTTCTATTTAAGCATACAACTTTAATTGAATTCATTGATTTGTAGTCACAGATTCTACGATTGTCATTTGTATGTAACTCATTACTGTCGAACAGGAAAATATAAAATAAAATATATAATACGGTGGTCGGTCCAAAATTTTTTCACAAAGCCGGTACTTTTAATCGGTCAATTATCTAATACGAGTATGGATTTAAATTATATTCAAACTAGACTCAATCTAAATGTATTTATAAGAGTCTAGAGACTTGTTCTTCGACAAATAAGCGAGTTTGATATTAAAGGTTAATATTGAACTTAGTATTGATTAAAAATAATATACCAGATATAATAGAATACTTCGGATATTCTTTTTTTACTTTATTCTTTCCACAAATTTAATAGTAACTTTTACGCAATATCTTATAACATGTACTGTGAATTTAACTTACCGGAAGAAAGCTTTAAGAATTTTATTTTAGAAATCTTTCATGATGTTATTAAACTCTTAATAGTCGATTCTAAAGCAAACAGTGAAAACAGAGCAATAATAGCTGATCTTTACTGTCGGTAAACTAGCAAAAGAATGCTAATTAATTGGTAGTTTTATTTTTCTCATTATATCATACAACAATAATATATTTCTCATATAACCCATTTCTACCTAATGAACAAAAATGGATTATGTGACCTATGGTAACCACTAGCCATCACGTCTTGACCAGTAATACTAATTCGGCCGCTGTATGATTAGAACGGTGAGGCCATCAAAACTACGTCGGCTTCCCCATGAAATCTGATGTAGTATTGGTGATTCGATTTAAATTGAGTAATTCATTTAAGAGTTATAATAGGTTTTAGCAAATACAGCTTAAAACAATTTAAAATCTAATCCAAATTCTACTGAATTTTTAATGTTTTAGAAGCCCTTCTTAACAATAAATGAAATAATTAAATTTAAAACCAGCCTATAAGGAATTTGAGTACAACTGTAAAGGAGATCTCAGGGACAATTGTTAAAGGGAAAGCACCATACTTATCAGGAGGGTCTTCCTTTGGCTCAAAGGGTCTAAGCAAAGAGCCCGATTAATTGTTTAATTCCTTTTTAGAAAGCGTTTGTATTCCGGCCAGCTTTCTCAGTATTTCTGTACAGGAGTTTGTAAATCACGCAACGCCGATAAATAATTTTATAAATGCGCATGTTAGGTTTATCGGGTTTCCCTATCTTAATTATATAATTGACTATCATAAGTGAACGCATTCAATATAATATCGCTGCAGTTTCAGTCCGCTGCCATTAATTAGTATTATGAGTTATTATTACACTGAAATATTTCTTGCAGAATATTTTGAAGCTTTGATATCTCAGATTGAAAAAACTCAATTCGTTATATTTGGTAATATTAAATGCTCCTTGCAATTTGAAATGGATATGTGCTTCGTAATCTATATATTGATTAACATTATTTACCTACAACGAAACGCAAGTTGTGTATTTTATAACAAACTATTTCAAACAAGTGAAACACGTTATAAAAGTATGTATATGTCAATAATTATGGAAAATTTATCTCTGTCTTGTGAACACTCTGTAAGTAAAACTAAATACGTTTCACAATTCTACTCTACTATCTACAAAATTATATAGCTTAGTAATCTGCTGCAACTAATATAAATCTCTACTGCTGGGTACTTCTCATTTTTCTCAGGTAAGGTATAACCACGGTGAAAGCGGGTAGATTAATTCAGCATATTTTTGAGAACGAGGAAGTTTCACAAAAAACTTACGAAACTAAAAAAAGAGAAAATTTATTGTTATTACAGTTTAATAGTACGAGTACCTTTTATACAATAACGACTCTATTTACTCAAACAATCTACCCATGAAAAGCAAATATGTGTGATACTCGTGTCATAAAACAAACAAAATCCATATTCTACATTCAAGTTTATTTTTTTACTTGAAGAGATAGACGGAAAAATTCTGATATATCTGAGCCCTTGTATTCAAACCTAATCACATAAAAGGTGGGAATTTTTTAATAAGATACCATAATTCTTTAAAATAAGAACTAATGTGAGCGCAACAATAGATTTGTAACTCGTCAAAGAGTATAAATCCTGCTGGAGGTACTTTCTGAAATTTACTCGAATATATGAAGCAACAATAAAATGATAAGAGTGACCACTGCTCCGGTCTAGGTAAATACGTTATTTGTTAATAAAACACACATTTCATTCTTAATAAAGCTTAAATTATTTGATTATCTGTATTAAAAATTTAATTATATACATAATTATAATTAAAAATGATAGAGTTCTAGATTTTTTAAACAGCAGTTAGACTAACCACCAACTTAATAGTAAGCAGTTACCGTCACCTATGGATGCCTTGGACTGCCGTTCGTGTTCAAGAACTGGAACCTGGAACGGACTGGTCGGAAAACAATACGAGGTTATTATGGTGGGATATATAGAAACAAGAGGCAACTGTTGCTGGCAACACAGATGCATCCTCGGAGAAAAAACAAATAACGATTGGAACAAACTATTTGAAAATTATGCTAATTTTTATCCTGCAAACGAACTCAGACACGAAACAATTGATTGTATAATTTTTGTGTGCTCCCCCTTTCATATAAGTGAAATAGAATTAATTATTGTTAAGTGTTGTATAAATTTTTTGTTTTCTATATTTAAACGAGTTGTAATACAATTCATAATTCATACAAGTTATGAGAATTAATGGATATTAAAAAGGACACTCAGAGAGTTAAAAGATCATTAACGACTAACTCTAGATACTAAACAAACGGTGAACTAATTTTTAACAACTAGCTTAAATTTGAGTGATACATATATAAACTGCATTTGCTTACAAAAATAAATTTCTGGAACAAAGCAATGCTAAAGTAAAAATATTATCTATAAAAACACATGATTTTCATTGTGATTCGCCCCGTTTAATATTAATACTACATAGATGTAAACACAAGAAATGGACCAACGAAAAAGGTCAGATTATCGAGGCATATCCATAGACTTGTTGTTCTTAGAAAGATATCTGTGTTGTACGTATATATGTACTCTTGAAAAATTCGTCCGAGGAGCCGATGATAGTCGAAGATTGCCGATTTGACCCGAACTTGGCTGGGCCATTTTTGGATTATAACACGTCTCCGTTGAACAGAGTGTGGGATGTAGCGAGGATTTATGTGAATTTCGTCCTTTTCAAATGTCAACTGAGCACCTATTTCTACGACATGGAATTTAGCTTGGAATTCTTGCTCTACTTTGCTTATATCATTTGGATTATAATCATTACTTGCTCCAAATACTATGAATAACATTACAACTGATCTGTCAGTCAGTCATCACAACCAGTTGAATAGTTATGAGAATTTTCACGTTTAGCTTACACTTTGGAGCCCAGGATTCTATGAGAGCATTCGCACAGGCAGCCTTGTTGTTTTTTTTACTTTTATTGTATCAAAGATAGAGATGGCTAAAATTAAAGTAAATTTGTGGAGAATGAAGTTTTTGGATGATATTTGTGTTGATATAGAAGCACAATTGGAATCTTGTAAGACTTAGGTTTATTTTCTCTTTGATGTGGGCATAGTACTTTTGTATCTACTATTCCTAGTCAATATAGCGGAATATGCACTACAAAAACACTCCGTGCTATACGAAGCAGGATAGCATTTTAATTTTTGGACTTGTGATACGCACTCATCATCATCATCTAAGCGTAGTATCCCGGTTGTAACCTAAACTTCCGTTTCGGTGTCCGGGGTCCGCTTTCCAACTTTTTCTACTCCACTTCGTACGGTCTTCAGCATCCCTGGTAGTGAGCCCATTGGCACGCATATCACCCTTTACGACGTCAAGCCAGCACTTTTTGGGTCTACCCCTCCTGCCGGGGCCCGGCGGAAACGGCATGGCCAGACATTTGTTTCCCACGTAATGATCCGGTTGCCGTAAAACGTGCCCGTACTAACGGAGTCGACACTCCTGCAATTTATCCGCAATGTCACGGACATGAAGACTGCCACGAATGGGGAGTTCCTAACGCGGTCCTTCCGCGTCACTCCACACGTCCACCGCAGCATATTCATCTCCGTGACACGCAGTTCTTGCTTGTGTCGCTCTAACACTTGTGATACGCACTGTTCTATAGAAAAATGTCATAATTGAATCATACCCGAAAAAGCTGATATAAAAAGAGGATACATGCATATGGTGGGCTAATATACAAACTGAAGATTTAATCATTTTCACTTATAACCTTTAATTTTCACTGACAAGCCTTTAAGGGTTTTTTTTATTGTTGTAGGACAGCAGACAGGCTGACGGCCCGCTTAGAATTTAGTAGTTACCGTCGCCTATGGGTATTTGCAACGCCAGTGGCATCGCGAACACGCTGCTGTCCCATAAGGGTACAGGAACTTGGGTCACTAATGCCAGAACACAACACAAGGTTATTATGGCGGCAGACTTAAGACCAAAGGTTTAAGCCATCCAGACGGGCTTGAGGCCCTACCATGTAGCTAGGGGTGGGTTGTTTTGTCGCCTTTTACGACAGGCCGACCCCGGCCTCAGAGGTTAGTATTCTTTCTCCGCCCCTGCACGGATAAAAATTATGCCTAAATTATTAGGCTTATGTAAAATTTTCTTATTGAATTGTCAATTCATTGTAATAATGTTTAAAATTATATATATGTTAAAGTGTGAAAGTGACTCATTACGAGAACATAAGTCATACATCAAATGATAAATTGTAAAAAGATTTTCATGATAAGCCAACATATCCATAAATCCATATAACAATAACAAAATTAACTCCGATTTATCGCTACGGTACTGAGGAACCGTTAACGAGACCCTGCGTCAAGCTGAGAATATTCGTCACAATTCGTCACGATTCGGCTGGGATCGCCAACATTCGTCCGCTTTAAGACTTGCGCGGGCAGACATGCGCAGAAGGGCATAACTGCCAAACGCTTTCAGTGAGCGATACGCTTCGCTGTCCAATGTTCCCCGCGTCCTGAATCGCAACTATCGAAGAATATAAAATAATGTAATTCGATTATGTAAGTGTATCTTTTAATTAATTATGACCGTTTTTAAATTATAAAATAGTGAGTGATGAACGTGTAACTGTGTATGTGAATTTAAGTGATTGATACGTTTTTTGGTGTTTGTGTGTGTTTTAAAGTGACTTGACGTTGTATGTGATAGTAAAAAGGATTTTAAAAATGGTAAGTATTTTTTTAAATAGAATATTTTATATATATCCGTATCATTCGATATATCATATCTACTCTAAAGATGTGGACATTTTTGTAGGCCTGAACAATTATTAGCACATTAATTTTGGTCTGTATAAAGATTGAACTCACAGACATGGGCGAAAAAGACGTTTTACGTATGCACTGGATCATACGTGCTGTCCATTATATTTAAATAATAGTAAATGCAATCATCATAAAAATTCAATCATGATAAAAATTGCTATTTCCATATATGTTTTTATATGGAAATAGTAATTTTAATATTCTAAATTGTAAAGAATCGTCGAAATAAATTTGAAAAATTATATTGTGCAAGCTCCAATCTGAATAATTTACAACTTTATTTTTAAGATTAAGCCATATTAGAGTCTCAAAACGTTCAAACTAACTTGTAAATGTCATACCTATATAATAAAATATTTAAATAATAAGAAATGCTTATAAAAGAGCCCGAATGAGACTCAGTAAAATCTTGGGCATGTTCTAAATTACCGACAATTAATATTGTCAATGCTTTCGTATGTGGATTTTTAGACGATTTTATTTATTTTACAAGTCCACTTTTATAAATAACTTACAAAAGGGTCGCGTTAGTTGAAGTATAAAGAAGGATATTATCGATAAATTACACGCTATAAAGATTGTTTTATTATAAAACATCACAAGTGTAAAAGTGTAAATTTATTCAACAAAGAAGTGTTCCTTATATTCTTTTATTTCTGCGAGATATAAAGAATAGTCAAATCCCCGAATGTACTCAAATTTGAAAAAGGACCACTTAGCTCCAATTAAGTAAGCATTGTTCTATTATTATTAATATTTTTACGTCTAGCCAAACCATTAAATAAATTCCAAACATATTTATTTTCACATTAAATCATCAATACATGAAACCAATTACAGTAACAAGATGTATAATTTGTTTACTCATTTGTGGTTAATCTGATGATGATTATCTTGATTTGTGAAATGTTCATTTTGAAAATCTTTTTTATTTGACATACACTATTTTGGCTCAGAATGTCACCTTACTATGTCAAGTAGTTTTGACAACACTATAGAATCTCGGTATCCAAAGTGCAGATTGCACTTGCAGGTTCAATGCAGTATGAAAGTTTTTATAATGATGATGTAGCGTCTACTTGTCTATAAACAATAAACTAAATATTACAAAATAAGTTTTAAATAAAGTTCACTAATAAGAAAAATAATTTTATTAAAACGAAAACTATCATATTTTTCATTAAATCTCTTATTCGTTTCTTCTTGGAAACAAGTTAATATATATAATATAAATCATACTATTTAAACATCATTTTGCCCCAATTCCCTGGTAAATAGAAGAATTGGGCAACCCTAGCATTTACTATAATTAATTTAATTAATAGTATCGTATAATTTTTCGGCCACGTTTCAAGGCGAAACAATGACTCCATAGAGCGTCTCGTTGTCCAGGGCAAAGTGGAGGGGACCAGATCACGTGGAAGATCACCCATGCGATGGACCGACCAGATCAAATCGGCTGTGGGCGGGCCTTTGCATGAGTGCTCCAGAATGTCTCTGAATCGCGAGAAATGGCGTAAAATCATACAGCGAACAATATCTGCCTCTAATAGTACTACCAGTTGATCACGACCGCTCTGTAAAGAGTGAATCGACTAAGAAGAAGAAGATCGTATAATTTAAATTAATTATAGGAAATTAATTATAATATATTCCCTTTAAACACTGGTTATATCAATTAAATAACACATTTTTCTTTTCTTTGTAAAGTAAATATTGTTACTTTTGTAAATCAACCCAATAAATTTTATGTATCTGGCTAATTCAAAAAATAATTTCCAGATACTTTCACACTGTAGACCTTCAAATTATACGCATATATGGGGAATAAATGAGGTAATGGGTCCAATTTTAGAGCGCTCTGTTCTTATTATAAGTACTGGAAAAATTAATTTGATTTTTAAGATTTGATCAGTCAGGCTATGAATATAGAACTTCAAGACTGAATGTTGCTGAGTCAAAGTATTGACAGAACAGACTCAGGCTAAAAAGATAGTTTCAAGGCGAAACAATGACTCCATAGAGCGTCTCGTTGTCCAGGGCAAAGTGGAGGGGACCAGATCACGTGGAAGATCACCCATGCGATGGACCGACCAGATCAAATCGGCTGTGGGCGGGCCTCTGCATGAGTGCACCAGAATGTCTCTGAATCGCGAGAAATGGCGTAAAATCATACAGCGAACAATATCTGCCTCTAATAGTACTACCAGTTGATCACGACCGCTCTGTAAAGAGTGAATCGACTAAGAAGAAGAAGAAGATAGTATTTTAGATTTATCACATATCAAGCAAATCATTATTTTGATCATAACTGCTAGCTGCTGCGGTTGTCTGTCTACACGGAGTAATAGCTCAACAAATTTGTGCCATCGGAAATATTGTTAACACAACCGGTTCAGCGCGATTGAGGTTGTAGGTGGAATTCTGCGGTCTGGGGTATTTGCACATCGGTCTACAGAATTAAGCTTTGAAGCGCGATAATGGCTTTGCTGTGATGTGCCACAACATAGAATTGTTTTAATGGTTAAATTACTTGTAAATTGAAACATAAGTGAGCTTTGAGCTCTTTTCGATGCAGTTTATTTGGACTTGTATTTAAATTTCATGGAGACTTTTTATGATAAGTGGTAGCCATATAGTGTCATAATCATAGACCAAATACGAATACTACGTACCGCTTGTGTTAATTGCATAGCTCGTATAAAATGCACATTAAAATAATTCACATTCACATAATGAAGGAAAACATTGTGAGGAAACCTGCATACCAAGATAATCGGTATGTGCAACTCACCAATCTGCCTTGGTTAAGCATGGCGCTACTATCCAAACTATTAATTGTCTGTAAACTCTTTTTAAAATCAGGTATGGTTTTCCCGCCATGCAGTATGATTTTTTAAACTAGGTTTAAATTTTTATTTGATATATCATAAAATTTCACTGAGTTCAGCGGGATATACGGAAGACAATGAAGGTATCAGTCTCAAAATTATTCTCCCCATAGGAAGAATACCTTTCTGATTGAAGATTAAAACTAATTTTTCGAGATCTGTTGACCACGGGGAAGTTGATATAGAAATGGCTTGGGCAACACCGTGGCCCAACACGGCATTGGATTAAATTATACAAAATGAATGGATAATATTTTCATGCAGTCTTTATTTTTTATGTTTAAGTAGCACATACTTATTTTTCCAAACGTGGTCATCTTTCCTTCTAATAGCCTACTTCACTTACTGAAGGTCGTGTCTAGACTGTATAGGCTGCCATCACTCGCCGTATTATATTTTGCCAGATACTCCTATTTTCTGCCGATCTCATGGTCTCTGCAACTGGCATGCCGGTAAGGTATCTTATTTGATCTGTCCATCGCAACGGAGATAGCCCACGTGGCCTATTTCCTTCAACCCTACCAACCACCATCAACTTTTCGAGGTTGTCCTGATTTTTTCGAACAATGCAGCCAAAGTAACCGAGGATATGTTGAAAGCAGATAGTAGAGAGTCTGGTGGTCTCTATGAGCCGTCCATGGGATTCGAAATATACGCTGCCAACACCACATCTCAAACGCGTCAATTATCTTTCAGTCGCTTGCCTTAATCGTCCAGGATTCCGCACCGTAGAAAAAAATATAGAATACGAGTGTCCGTACCAGCCTCACCTTTGCAGCATTGGATATATAACGATCCATCCATATCCGGGTGAGTTTTGTCGTTACTACTTTAGACATCTGGATCTCTCTCCCAATTCTACTTCACTCCCTCTCTCATTTGTGATAATTGAGCCAAGATACTGGAATTGATTTACACTGTGGATGATACGTATCATAACGTGGTGATAGTCGATAGCATTTCATCTGTGTACGATGGAAATTTGTATACTGTAGGGAATACGCGCCAAAATTAATTGCGCGCCATCAATATTTTCATATACTAAAAACTCGTTCGTTCGCGCGTCTCTGCCAATCCGCGCTCACGCAAAGCATTTCTCTTTCTCTCTCTAGGAGAGTGCTCTCCGTTGCACATGACGCCACGCGCAGCAGTTAGTTGAAGAGTTTCCGCGCTCCGCTCGCAACTGGTTTTACACACGAAACCCCTAATATATAGTGATAATGATTGTTTCCTTTGTGTGTATTTCCAAACTGTGTTCTTTTAAAGTAATAAATAGTTCAGTGCTCGAATAACGACGTTTCTCTTAATCACATCCTCCACACAAGCATTACAATACATAATATTCACGCTTTTAGCCTATCTTATACATACCCACGATGTTCTAGACATATACCTAAGTTTGGATAAAGAAGATGATATCAAATATCCTGATTATTCTTATCTTGTTTATCTTATCTTGTTTCTAAACAAGACAAGTATCCGAGTATCAGTATAAGTATCTTATCTTGTTTCTAAACATAACAAGTATCCGAGATATTTCTCGGCCTCTAGGCCGAGAAATATCTCGGATACTTCGACCCAATGAGATCTTTTGTGTTCCCCTAGATAGCAATCACTCCTCTCCAATCTCATTGAAGATTTGCTTCATGAGCCTTACAATGAGATATGGAGATAGGAGCCTGTAGTTTTCCGGTGTCGGATATCCTACCCCCAAAAGATTCATTCGCCTCCTGGCCAATGCATCGCATGTACTCAATAGGTGTTCCATGCGTTTTGTATGTTCCCCACACAACCTGCACATGGGTGTCGCGGTTAGACCCA
The DNA here is from genome assembly GCA_963693495.1 of Malacosoma neustria. Classification (NCBI taxonomy): domain Eukaryota; kingdom Metazoa; phylum Arthropoda; class Insecta; order Lepidoptera; family Lasiocampidae; genus Malacosoma; species Malacosoma neustria. Next base: position 22,633,653 of record OY856374.1, read on the forward strand.
CCTTCATGAGCATGTTATTGGTTCCAAAATGCCCAGTAAAGGCCCCAAGCAAGTAGCGTATTTGCCCCCTGCTCATGTTCCAGATTCGTACAAAGCACGAGGATCCCAAAAAATTTTTGGAATGTTCCAGACCGATTCTAGTCAGCCAGTGTTGTTGTTGACTGCGGTCTGCAAAATCCCTGAATGTGGCTTTCACGAGGCTAGTCGGAATGCCTACACATAGTTCTGGACCCATAAAATCATTAATTAAGCCCTCTCTTGCCAGTTTATCTGCCGTCTGAATTTTCCATGTGATCATTCTTGATACAATGTATTCTTGTCGTACCAAAATAATTTCGGAAGAATGCGTGCGCGTAATGTCACGGGAAAACCATAGTTCATCATAATTTACATTATTTATGTGATACAAGGTTCTTTCGTAAGCATGAATTTTTGATGTAGGCTACGAATCTTTTTGCCAACTTTTCAGTCAATTTGAGTATATAATGTAATGAATATTTATGAGTTTGTTTCACGTAAATTTGGATACGAAATACTTTTTGCTTTTTACATACTCATTTAGAATGTGTAAGTCAGATTTATTAGAATACGACATAAAAACTTGTATATCGGTAGTAGTCCAAGAATATGAAAGAAGAAAGTGGAGATAATTTCAAAAATTACCAATAACAGTGCTAGGAGACACGTAGATTATGTTTGCTCTAGTGACGCTAAGTTTTGTTTGGGGCATATGTTAAAATATATACCTTACTAATATAAGTTTACTAACACTATTTTGTACAGTACTATTAGTAAACTTATATAAGTATCTTCCAGTAAGATACTATGTGTGTATAGAAAAGTAGGGCTTTTAATTAGAAATAATACTAGTTAGCAAGGGAGAAATAATATTTTTATTTAGGACACATAACATCATATAAAATACATAAATGTTAAATGATGAAATAAAAAAATAAAATAGTAATAGTTGATGAAGTCCTAAATGGGTCCTAGCTCAGCATATGCTGAAAACCAGCGCTGGTCTTCCGTTAGGCCCACGGAGTGACATTTATACCATATATATAATGATAGTAATATGACCACACATTGTATTAATTGACAAAGCCAGCACATCCGCCTTTATCATATACATAGCTGTATACCGAACACTCACGATTTACAAAATACCATAGCAGAAAACTAGCAAAATATGTAGATCTAAAAATCGAAATTACAAGAATATGGCATTTGCAGAAAGTAGTGCTTGTACCATTAGCAATTTCCACTACAGGCGTGATACCTGAGCAATTACATTACTAAAAATCCGTAAAAATCGTATCTCTTCTGTAATTTGCAAAAATCAGTTAAACTACAAATAGCCCGATTAAAAATATTTAGTATGATAAATACACGAATATAGTTGTGTGGACCGTACTACCTACCTACCGTACTGTAAAGTACTGTGTACTTTAGACTTGAAAACTTTGATATCAGACAAGATCTTTCATTTTAAATTAACTTGTTAGAAATTTCAATACGATTTAAACAGATTTATAACCTTGTTTGGGTTTTAGATAGTTAAAGTAAGCAAAAAACATAATTAGGACTTCCTTTCGAAACTTAAACAGTATTTGCTCCAGTTACTTTGATATATGGGCTACTCTACAGATATTATTAAGAGCTTAAGTTTTCAAGCATAAAGTTAAATGTTTCTAGCATATAAGATAGAAAAGAATTTTGAATACATTCTTATTAGAATTTGACTGCATAAAAATTTGGTTGAATTTGGTTAACAGTTAAGATTAACAAATGGATATTAGATGAAATCTTGTCCAATAAAAATACCAGGAGCGGTCCTGCACGGTGACAGAGGCTGCCAAGCGAAACAAAATCTGGCGAAACTGATTTCAGCTTACCACGCCGTTACTCGCACGTCAAATAAAAATATGGTAATAATAAAGTCCTTATCCTTGGTAGGGATCCTGCAGGAAAAAATACATACCCTTATGAAAAAAACTTCGTTTTAACAAAGGTAAAATTTTACATAAAAATATATGCTCAAGTCCTCGAATATTTTTTTTCTTACATATAAATCGTGTTGAGACATGCGTGAATACTCGTATGCGATGATATATTTTCTTCACATTCAATTATTATTCCTACTACAGCAATATTCGCAAATTGATTATCATAAAGAAAAAGTTTTCATTGTTGTGCTTTTCTAGGAAATTCCTTATATTTTATCATAATACGTTAGTTTGAGGGTTGTCAAAATTTATTTGATGTAGAATATATACTACCTAATTTTATTTTAGTAATATTTAAATATTATTATCCATTTTTATGGTTTCTCTAATAGTTTACATTCACAATTAGTCAGAACTGATCCATCAGGACACTAAAATCTCCAACTTCAATTCTTGAGTTAGCAAGCTAAGTGGCAATCTGACAGGTACATTTAAGGCAAAATCGATAACTAATGGTGTTAACGAGTTCTCTAGCAGAGACTGTTAAGCAAAGTTAGCGTAAGTCTCATTGAAGCACAAGGTTATGATTTGCGGATAATGTTCAAGCACTGGGTGCGTGGAGATGAATAAAGAGTGGTTGCTTCCTTGGCATATTTCTTTTTATTATTGCCAGGAAAACTACATTATCTGTGTAGTATCCCACTGGCAACTCCCCCATTGCGATTACTCAGCTGGCTAGCAAGCGGCGGTCACATACACACTAAAAACTCCAGTCATCACCTTAGAGCTTATGGGGAGTCACAGGATTGACTTTTGGTCCTTACTCTGCAATGCCTCCAAAGTCTTGGGATATATCTACGTCCAGTATTAGACTCAAGTTATGTGTAGTTTCTCTAGTTATATGTAAAGCTAACTAGATTTCTTTTAAGGCATTGTAAAACATATTTCTCGTATTCTTACGAATCAGTGGGAATTAAAGAAATCATTCACTTTATTGCAGTACATAAACGTGTTTTACATTTCTCACGAATACAATAAAATATTCCAAGTTCAATGTAGTTATTGTAGCGTAGGTAGGGACTAAGCTGAAGGATATATTTTCGAAACTCACAATCTCACGCATCGTTTAGGCAGTTTTTCCGCCTAAGGTGAGGAAACAGGACAGGCGGGGTGGGTTGTGTCTGTTCCTTAGGGGGAGGTATATGCCTAGCAGTTGGACGTTATGTTATTATTATATCAAATACGAATCGCAAAGTAAAATATAACATAGATCAAGTATTATTGAAGTAATTTAATTTACTGTATTCAAAAGTACCAACCCTACTGTTTTTGTAATAGACTCTCAGAAATATCACACAATATAAATGAAATATTCCAATAAGCCTCTATAATAAGATTTTCTAGAAGTGTCCCGCTTAATGTCGTGGATGCGTCAAAGCTGAAATTTAATAGTAAATCTACAATATTGACGATTTCTCGGAAATTCGTAACAATGATAAAATATATATAATATGCTAGCTGATCCAGCAAATGTTGTTCTGTTATATACCTAAATTAAAAAGTAGCCGATGTCCTTCCCCGAAATCAAAACTATCTCTATACCGAAATTCATCGAAATTGGTTCAGCGATAGAAACGTTACAGATCGACAGATTTCTCGGATACGGGTGCTATTAATAATAGCAAAAAACTGTGAGTACTATTATGGCGTGTTTTTAGGGAGACCACGGGGGATGGATATAAGAGGGTTGCGGGGACGAGTGGTATAGTGGATTTTTTACAATATACCCTCCATGTAGACATTTATCCGTGCAGGGCCGAAGAAAAAATACTGACCTCTGTGGCCAGGGTCAGCCTGTCGTAAAAGGTGACAGAACAACCCTAGCTACGTGGTAAGACCGCAAGCCTGTCTGGATGCCAATGTGTATTTATTTATTAAAAAGAATTGTATATTTAGTGTATCAGTGATGTAGTACCCATAACACAGTTCTCCTCAAGTTTCATTGCTTTGAAGATTCTGAACGCGTTTTGCGTCGCGTGTGCTACAGTCGATATTTTGGCGCTTCATTGGTGGCATTTTCTTATCGATAATAATAACTATAACTATGATAAAACTAAAACACTCGAAACACTCTAAAACACGAAGCATTGATGCATCAGTGTGAAGTTTGAAGTCAACTGTCACTTGTCACATTTTATACAAACCTTGTCCTTGGGAACTGTCCCAGGGAAACGTGTTAGGTGACAACTACTCCTTTTACCAATTCATATATAGTAAAATATACAGCGACAGACTGCAATATTGTGATTGGAGATGAACAAATTGAACAGGTGAATGAGTTTGTGTATCTGGGTTCAAAGTTTACAAGAGATGGAAAGTGTGAGAGTGATATTGAAAGAAGAGTGAATGCAGGAAACATGGTGAATGGAGCTTTGCACTCCTTTATGAATAGTCGGAAGGTGTCTAACAAGGCTCGTCTGGCTGTGCATGAGGGGTGTTGGTTCCGAGACTCATGTACGGAAGTGAAAGTTGGGAATGGCAGAAGAAACATGAAAGCAGAATAAATGCAGTTGAGATGAGAGCGTTAAGAAGTATGTATGATAGGAGTGAAACTGAGTGACAAGATAAGAAATAGTAAGATAAGGAAACGTTGTGGTCTGAAAGAAGATGTAGTGACAAAAATTGAGAAAGGTATGATGAGATGGTTTGGCCATGTTGCGAGAATGAATGAAGAACGATTGACGAAAAAAGTGTATAAGGCGAGTGTAATTGGAAGTGTTGGAAGGGGTAGACCTAGGCGGACGTTTCGAGACCAGATCAGGGACGTCTTGAAAAAAGACCAGGTCAAGAGTACCCTAAACCAAAGGGCATGTATGAAGGGAATAATGAAAGTGGACGAAGCGAAACAAGTATGTAAGGATCGTAGCAAGTGGAAAGAAGTGGTCTCTGCCTATCTCTACGGGAAAGAGGCGTGATTATATGTATGTATGTATATATAGTAAAAGAAAAGTTTTTATGATTATATGTCGGATCACGTCTGCAAAAATTAAAATCTACTTACCTATATCGGTCTTTAATTTCATTATACTTCCTAGCTTAAACATAAATTCCATTTTATTTATTATAGTAGATGGTAGGGTTCCGCTCAAGCCCGTTTGGATGGCATTCACTACCTACACCACATGTTCTACAAATATTCCGCCATAATAACCTTGTGTTGTGTTCCGGCATTGGTGAACCGCGATGTCACTGTCGTAAACATCTTTATTAATTAAGCATTCATTTCATTTTATGCATATTATTCAGCCTATATACCTACTGCTCTTCAGTAATAAAAAGAAACTTACACATATTAAAACTAGAGTTTAATACTTGTTATAATAAAATAATTAGTCCTGAGCATTGTGCGTCTGAAGGACTAACAAGAATATATTATTCAAGTTGAACGGCAAACGTTGTTCTATCATATGAATTAAAAAAAAAAGTAGATTATGTCGTTTTCCAATGTCCAATTTATGACTATAACAAAATTCATTTAGTAATTTTTACGTGAAAGATAAACATTCATATATATATATATATAAAATTCTCGTGTCACAGTTTTCGTTGCCATACTCCTCCGAAACGGCTTGACCGATTCTCATGAAATTTTGTGAGCATATTGAGTAGGTCTGAGAATCGGCCAACATCTATTTTTCATCCCCCTAAATGTTAGGGGTGACCCACCCCCAAAATTTTTATTTAATTTTTTGACATTTTATTATTTATATGGCAGAACAACGTTTGCCGGGTCAGCTAGTTCATATATATAAACTTTGCATTTATAATTTTAGTAAGTATTATAAAGATTCAATGGCAAAACATTTGGCTTTAAAAGATAAATGAACATTTCCATTAATATTGCAATTTATTATATTAACCGGAACAATATGCTGGTAATCTGGGAGCATACATGGGCTGATACCCGCCCTCTGTCGGTCAGAGATTAATCCCGCATCAACGAAGCATTGTACAGGGATATGCCCTAATTAGATCGATCATTATACTAACTGGTTTGGTAGGAAAACTTCTGTAATAAGATTAATGTATAAAGATTATCTTCTTCAAATTTACCCGGCTGAGATTTTTGGCCTGAGATATTACTGATGTTGAATAAAATTTTATATACAATTTATCCCTTGTTTTCTAAAATATTCAGTTTTTATTGATAGTAATAACAATTAATATACATGACGATGATGGTAATCTCGTTGGTGCTGAAAAAGAAAAACAATTGAAATATATTGATCTCGCACACGAGATTACTGCTATGTGGAAATTGGATAGTACAATCATAGTTCCGATAGTAGTGTCAGTGAATGGTCTGATAGCGAAGAGTCTTGATCGACACCTTGAAAGGCTCTCGCTTGGTCCCTGGCTGAAGGGTCGAATACAGAAGGCAGCTCTCTTGGATACGGCACGAATTGTGAGGAGGTTCCTTACTCTGTAGCCTGACCACCGGTAGTTTGGAACTGCAAGGACCCGCTGCTGTTGGAAGACGATTTTTTATATTTTTTAGGATATTTTATTATTGATTTTTGTATAAAAGTAATACTATTATGGTACTGTTTTTATAAAAAAATGTAAGATATTGTAAAAAATATAAAAAATTTGTGAAATAAAGAAATATAGTAAATAATATACATGACGAAATGTATATATGCAGTGCAGTATATTAGTTGTTTTTATTTATTTATATATTTTGTGTTTTAACACAAAATATATATTAAAATACATTTAATATTTATATATTTATTAAAAAGTTGGGGGTCATATGAAGATCGTTTCTGTAAAAACAATATCCATTCTTTATTGACTATTTGACGACCTTCGTGACGTAATGGTTATCGGACTTCGGTACACTTGCGTCACAAGATCGAGTATAACTCGCGCCTGGGTATACACCCACATATCACACATTAACATGTTTAATATGTATTTATTTACAAAAAAATCTAGTTTCCATAACACAAGTGATCCTTACTTTGGTACTAGGCGCTTTGTGAATTGTTTCAGTATGTTTATATGTATTTATCTTGTACTTCATTCTTAATTAAAACGAAAGGTCCCCGAAAGGCATGGACGCAAATAGAAGCGCAAAAGTTGACGTAGTCAGCAACATATAAATAAATATATTGTGATAATAGACACAGTGCCATCTAGTTCAAAAGTAAGTAACAGAGCGTTTATTTTATGGGTACTATACAACTAATAAATACTACTTTTATTAAAAGGGCAGATTTATAAATCTGTCATAAGACCAGTCATGTTCTACGGTGCTAAATGTTAGGCCACTAAAATGGAAGACCAGAGGCGTCTTCATTCAACTGAGATGAGAATCTTGAGATAGATGTGTGGGGTGACAAGAATGGATAAGGTGAGAAACGAGTATAAAAGTGGATCTTCCTATCCTACCTATACATAATAGAGAGAAAGGAAACTGGTATGGTACGGGTATGTAATGGGAAGGGATGCCGATCACGTTACTAGAAAAGAATCATCAAAATCGGTTCACCCAGTCGAAAGTTTTGAGGTAACAAACATAAAAAAAATACAGACGAATTGATAACCTCCTCCTTTTTTGAAGTCGGTTAAAAATAGTTGAAACTGAAAGTAGATGGATATAAGGACAGAGGTAGACCTAAAAAGCGATGGAACGTATGATGCATGGATATGAGGATCTATGAAGTGACAGATATAGAATGTCAAGATATAGTAAAATGGAAGAATAAGACATATTGTGCCGACCCCAAATGACTGGGACAAAGTTAAGCTAATGATGACACCTACTACTTAAATTTTTTGTTTCGTAAATAAATACATCATCATCATCATCTTTGCGTTAAATCCCGGTTGCAGCCCAAACTCTCGCTTCGGCGCCCGGTGTCCGCTTTCGTAAATAAATACAAATTACACATAAACACTCCAATTCGGAACGAGATCTAACCCGGGGCCCCCGAAGACGTTCTAACATGTGAGAACCGTAGCACTACCGATGAAATACGTATAAAATACGTGCATTATGATGTGATGGTATGCACACTATACGCATAGTTATAGCTGTTTATATTATTTACTGCGTATCAAAACAAAACTCTTCAATATAACACAATTTCCCAATAATTCTATCTCAGCACTCAAGTGCCGGAGCCATTTTTCCCTGAGGGGGGAATTTGCGACAATGACGCAGAATTAATGATCCCTCGAAGGTAATCCATTTTATAGATAAAAAGTTATGGGACGCTTAAAGTTGGCTCTCAATTCAATATTTATATTTTAACGTTGCGATCTGTGGACATGTTTGGAATGTTTTAACTGCTATTTCGTTGATGTGTAGTCTCTCCGTGTATATGGAGTAAGAATACTAACCCCTGCGTCCGAAGTCGGCCATTCGTAAAAGGCAACAAAACAACCTACGTGGTAGGGCCCCAAACCCGTCGGAATGATAACTACCCTAAAGTATGACGCCATAATAACCTTAAATACGCGTGCAGGGGCGGAGAAGGAAAACTGACCTTCGCGGCCGGAGTCGGCCTGTCGTAAAAGGTGACAAAACAAGCCACCCTAGCTACGTGGTAGGGCCCCAAGCCCGTCTGGATGGCGACCACCTTTGGTCTTAACATGCCGCCATAATAACCTTGTGTTGTGTTCCGGCATTCTTGACTCAAGTTCCTGTACCTTTATAGGACAGCAGCGTGTTCACGATGCCACTGGAGTCGTAAGCACCGTAGGGCCGTCAGCCTGTCTGCTGGAACAGTTGGAAAACACTTTTAATACCAAATAAACTAATATTAATTTAAAGAGAGGGAAGAGTCTCGCATGGAAACCAAAGAAAATCGTGCGCATTATTTATACCAAAGTTTTTTTTAAGTTTATTAAATAACAACGGTGAATCCGAATTTCCAAAGTACAACTTTTAATGTAAAGATTTCCAGTACTTTGATGGTTATTTCATCATATATAATTTAGAGAAATAACAATACATACTCCTAAAACTGTTATACAAACATGTAAAACACATATAGAAATAAGAACCCCTTTCAGAACGTGGTTGAGAAATAATATTAAATCGCGCAATAAGAACATGTCTTAAGAGCCCTATTCATCCTTTCATATTGTTAATTGTATCGCTCTCGTGGGCCCTACATGTGCTCTTACTAATTAAATAGCTTCTAAAATATTGTTGTAGTTACCCACTACGTACGCCCTTGTCATGTACCAAATTATTTTATTACTATTATCGAAATAATAACTTCTAAGTTAGTGTTATGTTAGGTGTAAGACTTTGAAGACACAAGACAAGCCCTCCGTCTAATTAAACCGGTAGAAATACAGATGAGGTAATAATACACGCTTTTCAACATCCCCTAAAATAAGTTTTATTAACTTAATGCAAACTCTATCTTCCTAGCGCTGTTTGGTTTACAACAAGGTTGTAAATGTCAGTTATTTTGTGATAAACACAAAGTCATTGTCAACATCGAAGTTACGTCACTTCTCGTTAAACGCTTTATCCGCACAGGGGCGGAGAAAGAATACTAACCTCTGTGGCCGGGGTCGGCCTGTCGTAAAAGGTGACAAAACAACCCAACCTAGCTACGTGGTAGGGCCTCAAGCCCGTCTGGACGGCGACCACCTTTGGTCTTAAGTATGCCGCCATAATAACCTTGTGTTGTGTTCCGGCATTAGTGACCCAAGTTCCTGTACCCTTATGGGACAGCAGCGTGTTTGCGATGCCACTGGCGTTGCAAACACCTATAGGCGACGGTGACTGCTAAATTTTAAGCGGGCTGTCAGCCTGTCTGCTAATATACGCAATAAAAAAAAAACGCTAATATGCCAGAATGTCTTAATAGGATAAGGGTAGAAAGAAGCCTTGTTTCTAGTTGCCTACTTAGTCAATTTTCAATACATGTACAAGAGGCAAAACCATTTAATCAAACTTCGTTTCCTAGCACATCATACTGATTTGTAAACAGAAGACATTTCTTCTTGTAGAGGCAGAGTAAGAATTAATTATAATAATAATATAATAATATTGTTGCTGGGGGCGGCCTATCGTAAAAAAGGTATTTCAAATTCAAATTCATTTATTTGTTTGAACAAGAGTGAAATATTGCACAGATGTTACATATAAATGGTAATGTCCTTATCCTGTTCTGCCCAAAAGGCGTACAAATATTTTTCAGATAATTACAATCAATCATCAGTCACTTATCTTTATATATATATATATATATATATATATATATATATATATATATATATATATATATATATATATAGTCCTATCTCCAGTCTTAAAATTATATATATAAAAAAATGTCCAGACACATTACCAACAAATACAAATAACCATAAGTCTTGGAGTCCTACTACTTGGTAGGGCCAAGTCTTTAAGCATGCCGCCATAATAACCTTGTGTTGTGTTCCGGCGTAAGTGTTGTATCCGGCCAAGCGTCCCTACATAAACGTCAGTGTGATAGCGGTACCATTGTCGTCGCAAACATATATAGGCGATGGTAACTGCTTACCATTAAGTCGGCCGTCAGTCTGTTTGCCGTCCTACGGCAATAAAGAATACTACTTAATTTTTATATGTACATATATCTAGTGGAATAAGCAGATGAGAATCCCAAAAATATAACATTTTCTCGTAAAAAGACAAACATATAAAAAATCATGGAAAAAATAACAATTTTAAATTGATTATAATTTATAATCCTTTATATATTTAATACTATTTTGATTAGCTAGTAATAATAACTGAAAAAAGATAACAAATTAATAAAAATAATATATAAAAACATATATAAAAAAAGTTTTAAAACAGTTTTAAGTTCAACCTAATTAGAACTATGGCACCTAGTAATAAAGTCATAAATCTCCAAAACATTATCTAATACTTACGATCATTCGTTATATAAAACGAGCAAAGCAATAAATTACTCTTGTCACTTACAAATGAAAAGACATATGTTAAACAACATTTAAGGTGAAATCAACCTTAAGTTGTAACAAATAAAGTAATTTTTGCCTTGAGAGATACATCGTTTTGTTTTGTTTAGTATGTTCCGGTGCACGCGCACCAAAAACGTAACGAGATCATTCATTAGTGGATTTTACTCTCACATTTTTCTTATACCGGGCGCCTTATATATGAAAATCGATTCTTAAGGAGTAAACTCCAATAATAAAGAAAGCTCAGTTAATCTTGTATTTTATAAGAAGCATTTTACTTAAATTATACGTAGTATTTGAAACTTATTCTTATAGGATTTATATAAGTTTATTTATTTTATTTATTAAATTAATCAGACAATTACAATAACAGACAGTATGCCCATAGTGTGTTAGTAGCATAGGTTAACTTAATAAAACTATTATTAGTGAACACAGATACAAATCAATTTCTTAATACAAAGTATACAAATAAATATTTTTTTTTATTGCTGTAGGACAGCAGACAGGCTAACGGCCTGCTTAGGATTTAGCAGTTACCGTCGCCTACAGGTGCTTGCAACGCCAGTGGCATCGCGAACATCCTGCTGTCCCATAAGGGTACAGGAACTTGGGTCACTAATGCAGGAACACAACACAATGTTATTATGGCGGCATACTTAAGACCAAAGGTGGTCGTCATCCAGACGGGCTTGGGGCCCTACCACGTAGCTTGGGTGGGTTGTTTTGTCGCCTTTTACGACAGGCCGACCCCGGCCACAGGGGTTAGTATTCTTTCTCCGCCCCTGCACGGATAAATAAATGACAGCTACCCCCGGCTTCCAAATATGCCCTGTAACCCTGTGCCGTGCTCCGGCACGCTCGACCCAGGCTCCAGTTCTCCCACGCGGACGGCAGTGTCATCAGCGTCACAAACATCTACAAGTGTCAGCAACCGCCCACTATTAAGTCAATTTATCCGCTGTTTGAAAGCAATAATTAAAACAAAGAATCTCCCAAGAGTATGCTATCATCCATTCCTTTTATATTACAGGTATTTACCTAATGTATACATTTTTGGAATAACTGTTTATAAAAAAATCGATAAACAATAAAGTTATAAACCAAATATAATATTGTTAGAGTAAAAGATTGAGCGTGAGATTGTAGTTAAGCTAGAAATAAAATAAATTAAAAGCAATAACCAAAATCTGCAAAGCCTTCATTTATTATTGCAGTTGAAATCTTGTTAAGGACCGCTTTCAAACGAAACCAATTTGTATGAAGTTGAGTTAAACGATCGTATTCAGAGCTTCAATATGGATAGTTTGATATTATATTCAACTAGAACTTGTAATCAGTGCCTACAAAGGATTTGCTTCAGACTTGGGTTTAATATTATGGATGATTAAATGAGAGTAATAAATGGAAATAGAATATTACTTGTATTTTAATTCTAAGGTATATATTTTTTTAATTCAGTTACTATATTAATCCTTCATTTAAAATCCCTTCTGACTTTCAAGAACAAATATAAAATGAGTCTTCTTATATTAAGGAAATCGTTCATTCAACATTCTTAAAAAGTTTTTTTACAAATATGTAGTCAATTTGTTTATGTTTTTTGTTTGTGCTACTAGAAATATAATTTTTTTAATTCAAAATACATTTAACAAAATGTTCCTTCAATTAATAAATTTGCAGTATTTGTTTTTTTCTCTAAATGATTGGAAATGTATTTTTAGTAGTATATTTAATATTGTTACAAAATATTAATTATAGTTATTTTTGTCTCTTATATTAAATCCACTTCAATGCAGTTTGTGCGCCAAAGAAAACTGTTGTTGATTGATGATGTTGAACTGGCCCAACTGAAAATCAGTGTTGTGCTGAAAACAGCGTAGGCTGTGTTTGGAATACCTGTCGCACATTGAAATGTTTTATTAAATGTGTGTTATATTAAATATTATATGTATATTGTTATTAGTATGATATGTATACTATATATTGATAATAATATTTGTGTGTGTCAATAATTAATATTTAATTTGATTTATACGTCTTGCAGAAGTTTTTCCGGTCTTGTATGCATGTTAGTTTTGTTCTATAAAATATAATGACAATTGATTTCAAACTAATTATTCCTACTGTAAATCTACTTTCTACGGATTTAAACGCGTATTTACGACAAAAGATGAACTTGGCATTGAAAATATTCTGAAATAGTTTTAACGACAAACAGTCATAAAAATAAAGAAATTATTTTTTAATACACATTTATTACTATGTGTTTAAAATGTAATCATTTATTTCTCTTGTAAATTGTTATTGAAATTACTATGGTTTGTTTTCATTCGTAGATTGGATTTGATGACTTTGGGATGATATTTCATCAAACATGTTGAAACTAATACTAAAAATGATTTTTGGATGTTTCGTGGTACAAAAATGTATCCGAATAAAGTATATTATGAAAATAATTTCCGACATACTCGTACATTTTTGACTATATCTACATTTTCCTCTGAAATTTAAAATATATAGTAAAATATGTATATAAATACAGCACATAATATATTAATAAATATAAAACAATAAAAATAATAAAATGAATTATCAGTTGAAGATCATTCATTCTGTATGCTACGCTGTGACTATTCTTATACTACGACGCTACATTTTAATGCTACGGACAATATCACACGTTTGATACGTGCTACGCAAGTAATCCAGTGTGTCCATTTCTTTGGTTAAGATATGCAATGGAATTATATTGTACAGTTGAATAATTTTAATACATTTGCATGCAGTGTTAGAGTAATTATATATATTTTTACCCAAAATTCTTTCTAGTACCATCCTTGGAGAGAGGTGTTACAATAAATATCCTTTAAAAACAAAGTCAATATATTTGTTGGTTTTAGCGGCCTTTAGTCCTTTAAATATAATATACATTACAAATATTTGTTTGAAAGTGAGATAGTTATGTCTGAGAAATAATTTTAATAAAAATGAAAAAAATGCTTATAGCATCAATGGTTTTCAATTGGTCCATAAAAAACATTTTGTATTAATTCAATTTAAAAGTAACTGATTGTGGGTGTGGCATAGCAGTATCGAGTCAACAACAGACCAAAAAGTTTGTGACAGATATGGCAACCAGTTGACGGTAGACCGCACCCTATAGGGTTTTTATGATTATCTCTGTGAACGAGAGAGCAATGGTTTATAAATTGAACTTTAACATTTTGGATCAATTCCTAGCAATGTAAATTTATAAATTAATTTTATATTTATTTAGTTTTGACATTCTGAAATTATAACTATAAATGTATAACTACAAAATACCTTAAATACAAGCACGTTTTCTTAGTTTAGTGTAATACGATCATTAAACTTTACAATTCATATTGTAAAATATATTACAGTAAACTGTAATATAATTTTAGCCAATTACGTAAAATTATAAATTATTATCTAAAAAATTTACAAGTGTCCGACATGAAAAGGTGTATGGCTAACTGAATTATATCTGAATAAATTCCAAAAAAGAAATATTAATTATTATGAGAATTTCATAAGGTAAGCCTCCTTGATCTCATATGTTATAAGATTAGAATATAAAATCGTGGATCTAAAAAAGTTATTTAAAAAAAACATAGTCTCTAAGCAAAATGATCCAGAAGAACAATTTAAAGCTCCTTTACGCCCACAAAATTTCAGTTAATAATCGTAAAAGTCTAAAGCTGGCCACACTGAACTAATTTACTTCCTATTACAACGGAACCTTAATATCTTTACATAAAATACAAAACACTAATCCAAAAGGGTTTGGGCCTCTTTATAAACTACATCTAAGGTATCCAAAAATAGGGTGAAATGGTATCCCAATTCCGTCTTAAGACTTTGTCTAATCAATTTGAGTCGTTCGGTTTTACTCAATACCCATTTTCTGAATTAATCTGTCCTATTCGGTTATATATTACTGAAATATTTCGAAACAGGGTTGCTATTGTCTAAATATTTTCATACAATAGATTGTTTTGTGATTAAATACATAATGGCAGATGAACTAGCAAGAGAGGGCTCATCTAATAATTTTATGGGTCCAGAACCATGTGTAGGCATTCCGACTAGTCTCGTGAAAGCCACATTCAGGGATTTTACAGATCGCAGTCAACAACAACACTGGCTGACTAGAATCGGTCTGGAACACTCCAAAAAAATTTTGGGATCCACGTACAAAGCACGAGGATCCATCTGGAACATGAGCAGGGGGCAAATACGCTACTTGCTTGGAGCCTTTACTGGGCACTTTGGAACCAACAACATGCTCATGAAGATGTGTCTAACCGCGACACCTATGTGCAGGTTGTGTGGGGAACATACAGAACGCATGGAACACCTACTGTGTGTATGCGATGCATTGGCCAGGAAGCGAATGAATCTTTTGGGGGTAGGATATCCGACACCGGAAGACTACAGGCTCCTATCTCCATATCTCATTGTTAGGCTCATGAAGCAAATCTTCAATGAGATTGGAGAGGAGTGATTGCTATCTAGGGGAACACAAAAATCCCATTGGGTCGAAGTGTCCGAGATAACTCTCGGCCCCGAAATAAGATAAGATAAAATACTTATTATACATAAACACCCAGACGTGATATGGGAATCAAACCCCTGACATTAACAAGCGTACCGAAGCGAGTTAGCCGTTACACCAAGGAGGACATCAAATACTTTTTGTAATTATCGTACTGACTTCTCAAGCCTAAACCTCATAGCTTACGCCTAGTTGTCTAGTAGGTCTAGGCGTCTATTAACGTCGATAGCTTTCTTTTTATTTGAATTAAAATACACATTTACTAACCCAAGCGTGGTTTAATATAGTTTTTACTGTGGAGTATCGTTTATACCCTCAACTCTGTAAAGAAAAACCGCTTAATGCCTTTGTTTCAGCGCTTGAAAACTAGAAAAAATACTAAGGAAAAAGCAAGCATTGTAATTGATACTACAACTCTATAAGAAAGTGGGTAGATGGCTATTTCCAATACCTACTAGAAAACAAATATTTGCCGCGATTACTTACCATGTAGACGGATAGCCACCTGTTTATATAACAAGTTTTTCGCTGCTGAAAATGATAGTATTATCTCGAATATTGAACATAACCTGGCAACAATTATCCGGATAAACCAGTTCGTAAACCCGGTTGATATTAAATATTGATCCATTCCGACATTTGAACGGACAGGAAATGAAATAAGGTTATATATATATTTCTTCCAATACCTCATGTGATTATGAATAAATGAATAAGCGTTATCGGATGTGATATTATACAACGCAGTATTTTATACAGTAATTACTAAGTTGGTTAAGTTATCCAATATAAGATAAGAAACACACTCATTTTCCTATGACATCTTTCATAAATACAGTATATAACGTCCTATTACCGACTTTTCGCCTATCGGGAAGAGGGACCTTAAAGTCACAGATTTGAATCCCATGATGTCATACATCGGTAAGAATTTTTTTAGTACCGTCATCATCATCATCATCTAAGCGTTATCCCGGTTGCATCCTAAACTTTCGTTTCGGTGCCCGGGGTCCGCTTTCCGACTTTTTCTACTCCACTTCGCACGGTCTTCAGCATCCCTGGTATTGAGCCCATTGGCACGCATATCACCCCTTACGACGTCAAGCCAGCATTTTTTGGGTCTACCCCTCCTGCCGGGGCCCGGCGGAGGCGGCATGGCCAGACATTTGTTTCCCACGTAATCATCCGGTTGCCGTAAAACGTGGCCGTACCAACGGAGCCGACACTCCTGCAGTTTATCTGCAATGTCACGGACATGAAGACTGCCGCGAATGCGGGAGTTCCTAACGCGGTCCTTCCGCGTCACTCCACACATCCAACGCAGCATATTCATCCGTATTAAATCATTATTTCCATATATTGCTAAAGGAAAACACCGTTAGAAAACCTAACAATATCACCGGTTTGTGGAACTCGCTTATCTACCTTGGTCAGGCGTGTTAAGTTTTTACCCATCGGATATTAGCATCAGTTTCCTCTAGTGGAAGACCCAAGCTAGCCCAAACTATGAGATCTTATAGGTATTATTCTTTTAAAACATTCCTAAATTATTTATTTTAAATTATTTCGACTGTTATTTAATTCCAATAATACTTGTATTTAAATTAATTTAGCGGCCCTCTTCTACTCGATTTAAATTATTATGATATTCATTTATATCATTTACTTCACGTAACATCCTAGGTATATGATTACTTTTATCTAGAATTTATCAAAACAGTGCCTTTTTATGAATTTTCCTTAAGCATTTGACGATCTCTGTGGCGTAACGGATAACGCACATTGCGTACGCGTGCGGAGGTCGCGGGTTCGATTCCCGTCTCGTGTCTGGGTGTTTATGTATAATAAGTATTTATTTACGAAATAAAAATATATAAGTAGTATAGTTCTCTAGTACCCATAACACAAGTGTTATGCTACTTAGTTTGGGACTAGATGGCGCTGTGTGAATTGTCACAAAATATTTATTTATTTATTATTTATTTTTGAATGTGCATATAAATTTCAGACTTATATCATTGACATGCACGCGAGTTTTTATGCTTGTTTTATATAGGATAGACAACATTCTATATATACCTAGTCAGGTCATAAATTCTGTCACATGTTTAATGTAAAATAATTGTAACAAGTTTATTCATTATGTAACCATTCATATACCAAAATGAACTTAACAAAACATAGATTCTTATGACATTAAAGTTTATTCAAAATGACCTCCGTGATTTTGAATACAGGCCTTCAATCTGCGCGGCCAGTCGTCTATCGCAGCACGAACGAGGTCCATGTCAATATCGGCGGCTGCCTTAATCAAGGATGTCTTGAGTGACTCCAAATTGGGATGAGGCTTTGAGCACGCCTTTTCCTCCAAGTGTTGCCATATCTTGTAATCTAACGGATTCAAATCTGGACTGGAGGAGGGCCAGTCTTCGTGCCGGATGAAGTCGATTTCACGCGCCGCCAGCCAGTCTTGTGTGCTCTTCGCTCTATGAGCTGGCGCCGAATCTTGTTGGAATACCCAGTGCCTGTTATTGAACATGGTATGAGAAACAGGTTCCACAAGGTTCGTCAGGACTGTATTTTGATACACAACAGCATTCGTTTTTACATCTTTCTCACAAAAATGTACCTCTGTTAAGCCCCAATAAGAAACTCCCAACCATACCATGAGCGAGGATGGAAAATGACCTCGTTGGACACGCGGAATACGGTTGCTCGCTTCTTCACTACTGTGTGCGTACACCTTATCATTTTGTTTGTTGTAGCTCTCTTCTACGGTAAACATTTTTTCATCCGAAAAAAGAATTTCCCGATATTTTTTTCCCGCGTACCGCTTCAACAAAGCGCGGCATCTCTTCAGTCTCAGGTCCATTAGACGAGCAATCAAACGATGTCCTGTTTTTCTTCGATATGCCCGAAGCCCAAGTCTTCATTTAACACCCTTTTCACCGTGGTTCTGCTTAACCCCATCTGAAGGGCCAACAGTTTCTGCTTACGTTTGGGATTTCTTTGAATTCGTGCCTTCACAGCTTTTATCACTGCTGGAGTCCTAACAGTCCGAGGGCGACCACTTCTTGACCTGTCATCTACACTAGAGTCTTCATTGTATCGTTTGATGGTACGATAAACGAATCTTTTGGTTATATTCAAAGTTTTTCAGTATGTTAAAAATTTGAATTGGCGCGTAACTGCAACGATGCAACGCAATAACTGCAACACGGTCTTCTTTAAGCGTCCACTCCATATTTAAAAATGAGTAAAATTTCAAAAAGTATACATTTTTATTTTCATGAACAATTCTAAATTCGAATTCAATAAACTTTTTTGTGGCCAGCATTCTAAAAGAAAAGTTTTTACTGTGTGACAATACTTATGACCTGACTAGGTATATATATATATATATAAATATATATATATATATATATATATATATATATATATATATATATATATATATATATATATATATATATATATATATATATATATATATATATATATATATATATATAACATTAGTTTTTATATTAAGAACGGATTTTACCGAAATCCTATCTTAAATTCAACGTATTTTACTTATATAACAGAACCACGTTTGCCTCATCTGCTAGTTATTGATAAATTAAACATTTAAAGAGATCAGTTTTACTACTGCTCCACTTTGTCGAAAAGTTACATATTTTATAAATTTCCACACATACTGTTTATGTAAAACAATGTTCTTAGAATAGATTGCAACATTAAACCAAAATGAGCCATTTCATACTTGCAGCTACACATTACGTTGTTATGTAGGTTGTTTCCCACGTAATCATCCGGTTGCCGTAAAACGTGGCCGTACCAACGGAGCCGACACTCCTGCAGTTTATCTGCAATGTCACGGACATGAAGACTGCCGCGAATGCGGGAGTTCCTAACGCGGTCCTTCCGCGTCACTCCACACATCCACCGCAGCATATTCATCCGTATTAAATCATTATTTCCATATATTGCTAAAGGAAAACACCGTTAGAATTTTATGCCGAAGGTTATGTATTATTGTGAAAAAGGTGCGTGTTTCAAGGCCTCTAACTTTCTAAGAGGAAGATTGCTGTGATCCACCACTAAATTATAAGAAGATTGTGCGCAAGCACCTGCGCAAGCTGCCTGTTTCTGCATTCAAGCGCAATGAAATGCAGGACTAAGAGCAATCGAAGACGCTTGACATTGCGAATTTCCTATTTAGAAGCTCTCGTGACATAGTTGTCGAATGTGATTGTGCACGGACCCCGTAAAAGTCGGCGACCCAGCAAAAGTGTCACCCTGCACATCCAAACCGACACTCGGATGTTGTTTGTTCAAGAAGAAACCAATAAAAGTGTAGCTTGAGGATATGTTAGATGACTAACAACGAAATTTCGTTTCCTACTTTCAATGTGAAACCAGAAAATAATTTAAATAAAAAGGATGACTGATTTTTTTTTCCCCAAAAAGGGCTTAACGTCAGGCAAGCGGGCGGTTGTAAAAACTAAGCCATAACTATTGCAACATGCAACATGTTGTGCTGACCCTATATAATGTAGGATAAGGGCAGGAGGAAGAAGATTTTCATAAATGGAGATCAGCAGATCTTATCTTTATGCTATATATAAAAAACTAGCGCATCGTTTACTACTTATTTTAATAATTATGTGTGTGATTGAACGTTTGAAATCTGAAAATATAACCCATTTCAAGACTATACTACAATTTAGATAAGTTATTATAAAACATACTCCATTAATAATAGTGTTTATAAAGATAATACAAATCAAACTGTCATTATCATGTATTATAACGGATCATTATCGTTTATTTTAGTTTATTGGAATTTTTTATTGGTGTCGCTCATATATATGTGTAGAGTTTAAAAATAGTTGTGTGAAATTGGAATACTTTGTAAACTATGTTGTAGTTGCCCATTAATTACTACCTTTTATTGTCACTGTTGTAGTGTGTGGTGTCGCACCAGAATAGCACCACCCCATCTCCTCCCGTGGGTGTCGTAAGAGACGACTAAGGAATAGAAAGAACGGAGGATGGGCAGCAGCATCTTTCCGTGAGAGCATCACCAACTGCGAATACTGCGATCGCCAACCCGCCTGCCAAGCGTGGCGATTATGGCAAAACCCCCCCCTAAAATGACAGATACACACAGGCCCCGGCCCCTAGTCCCCGGCGGCCCCGTTCGTGGTGGTCACGGTAGCAGCCACATAAGCGACGGGGCAGGGGGTGCGAAGAATCCCCGGGTTCGGATTCGCTACCAAGAACGACGACCTTTGGCCCTGGCAACATACAATGTCAAGACACTGCGGACCAACGAGAAGTTGGAGGAACTGGAGGAAGTTTTGAGCAGACTGCGATGGGATGTTGTGGGGTTATCTGAAGTCCGAAGACAGGGAGAGGACTCAATAATCCTAAATTCCGGAAATCTGCTCTACTTCCGGGAGGGCGACCAACTGTCCCAAGGTGGTGTCGGGTTTCTCGTTCACAAGTCTCTTGTGAACAACGTTACTGAGGTGGGGAGTGTTTCGACTAGGGTAGCGTACCTAATACTCAAAATTACCAAACGGTATTCGTTGAAGGTCATTCAGGTTTACGCTCCGACTTCGACACATCCTGACGAGGAGGTGGAAGCCATGTATGAGGACATCTCAACAGCCATCCACACTTCTAAAACCCACTTTAACGTTGTCATGGGAGACTTCAACGCAAAATTGGGGAAACGTAGCGGCGATGAGTTGAGAGTGGGGCAATTTGGGTTCGGAAATCGGAACACCCGAGGCCAGATGCTGGCCGACTTCATAGAGAAGGAGAACCTGTATATGATGAACTCCTTCTTCATGAAGCCAGAACAACGCAAATGGACTTGGATTAGTCCCGATGGTGCCACCAAAAATGAGATTGACTTCATTATGTCGACCAAAAGACCGATATTCAATGATGTCTCTGTGATCAATTCGGTGAAAACTGGGAGTGATCACCGCTTAGTAAGAGGCACATTGAATATCAATCCAAAATTGGAGAGGTCTCGACTGGTGAAGTCTACGCTCCGACCTGCACCCATACAGATCCAAAACCCGGTAAACTTTCAACTCGAATTGCAAAACCGCTTCAAATGCCTCGGTGACTGCGTTGACGTGGACGAGTATAATAACAGGTTCGTGGAAGCTGTTCAAACGGCCGGGTCTAAATTCTTCAAGGCCAGCCGTTCAAAAAGAACCGGAAAAATCTCAGATTCTACTCTCAAATTGATGGATGTGAGACGTCAAATAACCCTTCAGTCCCCGGACGATGCTTCCCAGTATAGGCAGCTAAATAGACAGATCTCCAAGTCCTTGACTCGCGATATCCGCCGCCATAACACAGACTGTGTAAAGGCGGCTATAGAGCGTAACAAGGGCTCTAAAGTATTCGCACGAGACTTGTCTATTGGGCAGAGCCAACTGACGAAGCTGAAGACCGAAGACGGCAGGGTCGTTTCGTCTAAACCCGAACTTTTGAGGGAAGTCGAGAAGTTCTACGGACAGCTATACACGACCACACGGGCACCTGTTAACAACAAGGCTAAAGACCCAAGAGCCAAATTAACCCGACACTACACCGTAGATATCCCAGACGTCAGTCTGTACGAGATTAGTGTGGCCCTTAAACAGCTTAAAAACAACAAGGCGCCGGGTGATGATGGAATTACAGCCGAGCTTCTGAGAGCTGGTGGTACTCCTGTGCTTAAAATCCTCCAGAAGCTATTTAATTCCGTCATCCTCGATGGCAAAACGCCGCAGGCCTGGCACGGAAGTATAGTGGTGCTGTTCTTCAAAAAGGGCGACAAAACCCTTTTGAAGAACTTTAGACCGATATCACTTCTGAGCCATGTTTACAAGCTGTTTTCAAGGGTAATCACGAATCGTCTCGCGCGCAGATTTGACGACTTCCAGCCTCCCGAACAAGCCGGATTCCGAAAAGGTTTTAGCACCATAGACCACATACATACGCTGCGGCAGGTTATACAGAAGACGGAGGAGTATAACCAGCCACTATGCTTGGCGTTCGTGGACTATGAGAAAGCCTTTGATTCGATCGAGACCTGGGCGGTGCTTCAGTCTCTCCAGAGGTGCCACATTGATTATCGATACATCAAAGCGTTGAAGTGTTTGTATGAAAACGCCACCATGTCAGTCCGTCTCCAGGATCAGAACTCGAAGCCTATCCGACTGCAGCGGGGAGTCAGACTAGGCGATGTCATATCGCCGATGCTGTTCACTGCTGCGTTGGAAGATGTCTTCAAGCTTCTGGACTGGAACGGACTGGGCATCAACATTAACGGTGAGTACATCACTCACCTTAGATTCGCAGATGATATCGTAATCATGGCTGAAACCATGGAAGACTTAAGCCATATGCTTGATGGCCTCAATACAGCTTCCCAAGGAGTAGGTCTCAAAATGAACATGGACAAGACGAAGATCATGTCTAATGTCCATGTCGCACCTACCCCCGTAACAGTTGGGAACTGTACTTTCGAAATTGTTGACGAATACGTCTACTTGGGTCAAACGATCCAGTTAGGCAGGTCCAATTTCGCGAAAGAGGTCACTCGTCGAATCCAACTCGGATGGGCAGCGTTCGGGAAGCTCCGTAAAATCTTTTCGTCCCAAATACCGCAGTGTCTCAAGACGAAGGTTTTTAACCAATGTGTGTTGCCAGTGATGACATACGGAATGCAGACGTGGTCGCTAACTATGGGCCTTATGAGAAAGCTCATGGTCGCTCAGAGAGCAATGGAGAGGGCTATGCTCGGAGTTTCCCTGCGAGATCGAATCAGAAATGAGGAGATTCGCAGGAGAACCAAAGTAACCGACATAGCCCGGATGATTGCAAAACTGAAGTGGCAGTGGGCTGGGCACATAGCTCGAAGGACTGATGGCCGTTGGGGCAGAAAAGTCCTCGAATGGCGACCGCGTACCGGAAGACGCAGTGTTGGTAGGCCCCCCACAAGATGGACCGATGATCTGGTCAAGATCGCCGGGATAGGTTGGATGAGGGCAGCGCAGGACCGATCATCGTGGAGATCTTTGGGGGAGGCCTTTGTCCAGCAGTGGGCGTCTTCCGGCTGAAATGATGATTACGTTGTTTGTTTTGCTTTGAAGGTCTGTTAATTATATATTTCTAAGAATACCCTGTGCTACATTTTATATTGCCTTTAAAAAGTGACACACAACGAGAAATTTTCAAAAACTGTATCTGCTAAAGATAAATTATTTCATGCCTTAATTAAAGCTTAGTGATATAAAAACGAGTAGATTAAATATTACTATCAATCAGTAGTGATATAAGATACTCAATGTATATACGTATATTCACAGAAAACATTAGATGAATTCAGTATGAACGATGCCCATCATACTAATTGGATGATTTATAACACCAAACGTAATCGAACGCTTGTAATAATCGTTTATCTCTGGTAATAAATACTTTGATCCGGATAACGGCCAGTCGACTGGTTGGTGACGTAATCTGATCAATGGACTACCTGCACCGGATAAAACAACAAACATCATGGCCCCATTTGTATTTGTCACTTGCTCGGGACAGTAGATTTGTAATAATAAAAATAACGTACAATTACTGTTATTACGATAATTCTTGCCGCATAGACCAGGGCTGAAGCCATTAAATAGTAAAAAGTGAAAAAAAATAATAGTAGGATTAAACTCATTGGAAAAGACAGAGAATATAATAAAAATGAAAGGAAAAATAAATTACGGGTGATCTGAGGTAGGAAAGTAGAAGGGGGTGAGTTTTTAAGGGTAAAAACGTCTTATCTCGATTTCCGGCAAAACTGGGGAAGATCTTCGAAAGGATCCTCGCAGACCGCCTCGTCCGGCACCTAGAGACGGAGGGGCCAAACCTGGCGGACGAACAGTTCGGGTTCCGCCAGGGGCGCTCAACTATTGACGCGATCACGCGTCTGAGGAGCCAGGCGGAGGACGTGGTAGCTCGAGGCAGGGTGCTATTGGCGGTGTCACTCGACATCGCCAACGCCTTCAACACCCTGCCGTGGAGCTGCGTGCGGGAGGCGCTCAAGTACCATCGTGTGCCTCCCTACCTCCGTCGCATAGTCGGGGCATATTTGGACGATCGTGCCGTCGTCTATCCGGTCCAGGGTGGGCAAAGTCGGCGAGACGTCGTGTGCGGTGTCCCACAGGGGTCGGTCTTGGGCCCTCTGCTGTGGAACATCGCATACGACTGGGTCCTGAGGGGGGTACTCCTCCCCGGCGTCGGCGTCATCTGCTACGCCGACGACACGCTTGTTACAGCGCGCGGGAGGAACCCTCGCCAGGCGTGCCTTCTGGGCACGGCTGGGGTGGCACAAATGGTGGCTAGAATCCGGCGACTCGGTCTGGAGGTGGCCTTGAACAAGACGGAGGCCCTGATATTCTACGGGCCCCGCCAGAGGCCGCCACCGGGCCTGAGCATAACGGTGGGAGGCGTCCGCATCGCCGTCGGGCCGTCCTTGAATTACCTCGGACTGGTGCTCGACGGGCGATGGAACTTTGCGGCGCACTTCGAGCGCCTGGCGCCGAGGCTAGTTCGGGCGGCGGCGGGACTCTCCCGTTTGCTGCCGAACGTTGGCGGGCCGGGCGAAGTGTGCCGCAGGCTCTTCGAGGGAACCGTGCGGTCGATGGCCCTTTACGGGGCCCCAATCTGGGCGGATCGCCTGACGGCCAAAACGACGGCGCTGCTACGCAGGCCGCAGCGCGTCCTGGCCGTCAGGGCGATTAGGGGATACCGCACGGTGTCCTTCGAAGCGGCCTCCCTGCTGGCCGGATCCCCAGCATGGGACCTCGAGGCACGGGTCCTGGCGCTATTATACCAGTGGCGCCGGGACGCGGCCGAGCGTGGCTCTCGCCCCGCGCCTCGCGAAGTTGAGGTAAAGCGGGCTGAGCTGCGCGACGAGGTGCTCATGGTGGAGTGGAAGGAGCGCCTCGCGCACCCCAGCGCGGGCCTCGCCACCATCGAAGCGGTGAGGCCCGTCCTGGCCGAATGGCTGGAAAGGCGCCACGGCGCCCTGACCTTCCGCCTGACGCAGGTCCTCTCGGGGCACGGTTGCTTTGGGAGGTACCTGTGTCGCATAGGGCGGGAGATGACGTCGGGGTGCCACCACTGTGGCGCGGGCGACGAGGAGGACACGGTGAACCATACTGTCGCCGTGTGCCCTGCGTGGCGCGAGGAGCGCCGCGCCCTCGTCGCCCAAATCGGCGTCGACCTGTCGCTCCCGGCCCTGGTTCTGTCCATGGTCGGGAGCGATCCTGGATGGACGGCCGTCGCCTCCTTCTGCGAGGCAGTCATGTCCGCAAAGGAGGCGGCGGAGCGGGAGCGGGAGTCGACCACCACACTCCCCTCCCGCCAACGCAGGCCACGTCGGCGGCGCCGGAGGTCAAATAACGACCTCCGGCCGCCGTAAAAAGCGGCCGCGGGCGGCCCCTCGGGGGAGGATCCACCGCCCGCACCATTGCCGCGAGGGTGAGGGCTGCGTGCTGTTCCGCGACGCCCCTCAACTCCTAGAGTTGTTAGGAGAGCGCCGGGGGGACGAAATCCTGACCCCCTGGCGCCAACACTTTAGAAGGGGCCCGCCTCAAGACAAAGGGCGGGCCGGCGCCAGCCCGGGCCACGAGATCGGCTGGCCATATATCCGTGGGCCCGGGCGTAGGCGATAGGAGAACAGCGGGGTTTTTTAGTGGGTAGTCGGATGGCCAAACATCTTTCCCGGAGTCCCACATATCCCTCGGTCCCCCCGGGCCGGGGGAACCCGTCAAGAGAGGATTTTCCACGACACCAAAAAAAAAAAAAAAACTACAAGTCCTATGAAAAAGAAATTAAATGGTAAAGTTGTAGGTAATAAAAAGATCTACAACTTTTGTGTTTCAGGCATCACTTAGCGATTGCTAATTTAGGCATACAAGTCAGATATTTTTTCTCTTGCCTTTGTGTAAAAAAGTCAGTCGCTGAGGATCACTGACGCAAAAAATTACGCTCGTATTTTTTATTGCTGTAGGACAGCACACAGGCTGACGACGGCCTACTTAAAAAATCTGTCCCATAAGGGTACATGAACTTGAGTCACTGATGCCGGAACACAATACAAGGTTATTATGACGGCATACTTAAGACCAAAAGTGGTTGCCATCCAGACGGGCTTGGGGTCCTACCACATAGCTAGGTCGGTTGTTTTATCACCATTTACGACAGGCCGGCCCTGGCCACAGAGGTCAGTATTCTTTCTCCACCCCTGCACGGATATTTTGCAGTATTGTAACTAGATGAAAACGCTTCTGAAAAGAATAATATATTACAATATTTTAATTAATACCATTTTTATTTCTCACTCTCATTGGGGAATACTGAGGGCCCTTACTTTGTTACCAATAAGTAAAAGTAACTATTTGTCGGTTTTTCAATCCCTTGTTGAAAAATAGGATTGCTATTTTCAATGATCAAATCTATCTTGGGATTATTTTTAGGTATTATATTTTAATTACTATATACTGGTTACAGAGGAAAGTATCGTGAGAATATTGACTGATGGCAACCACCCCTGATTTTTAAATTTATGGCAGCCATAATAACTTCCGTTGTGTTCCGGAATAAGTGACTTGGCGTTGCAAACACCTATAGGCGACGGTAACTGTTAAATTCTAAGTGGGTCATCAATGGGCCGTCTGCTGTCCTACAGCAATAAAAAAAAATACAATAAAAGCATTCAACGCGTGTTTAGTAGGCATTATTTGAAACACAATTTAACTAGTGAAACACAACTTATTACTGTTCTATTCTCTTACACGTCCAGTCAAACCACGCAGATCAAAACGGGACAAACGTTTGAACCGAATGAGTTAAAATCAATACACGGGTATAACCGGACGCCGTTCGACCGTTCGTTTGACACGGATAAACTTTGCAAACGGATATTTTACAGCTGGAATAATTTGCTACTTTCTGTGTAATGTGAAAAAATACAAACTTTAACTAAATATATTTCCCTACTTGTAAAAACAACCTTGATCAGTTTCGTTGTATCTTCTTATATTCTTAATGTTAACATTTTAATATACATATATAATTAAACGGAGTTTTTCCTAGAGAAAAAAATTCAAGTTAGTTTTTAGTTCTATATGGAGAACTACATAGCCTTTTTTATATTTTTATGTTATTTTTATTGTTTTATTGGGGAGAAAGGGCCTTAATTAAAAATCCATCACACCAAATGGAATTAAGTAAATTTGTGAACTTATTATTATTAGTTAAATTTGTATCTATACTTATAGTGACACTAGTCTTAACTAGTGTAGACTTAAATATTATTACCTACATTATTAATTTTAACTCACTCTTGCAATATGCAAATAGTTTTGTTTTATAGTACAAAAAAATTCAAAGATTTTCTCAAGGCAAAAAATATACAAATATATAATGTTTTCATCTTTGTCTTATATGCTATTTTAAGTAACTGAAGATTTTTTAAAGAGACTGGTTTATAGATTTTTGTCACGAAAATATATTATTGCGTATGTAAATATTTATTGCATAATATAGATTTTTGTCACATAAATCTATATATGCAATAATGTTTTTCTTTTTAATACAACCAATAAATTATATGGCGTGTGACGTAGTAAAGCACACCGGGCAAAGCTCACTCACTCGTATTTATTTGAATTTAACAACATTCAAAACAAACAGAAATTGCATAATCGATAGATTTATCTCTGTACGGGCGGAGAAAGAATACTGACTTCTGCGGCCGGTGTCGGCCTGTCGTAAAAGGCCAAAACAACCCACCTGAGCTACGTGTTAGGGTAATATAACTTTGTGTTGTATTCCGGCATTAGTGACCCAAGTTCCTGTTCTTTATGGAACAGCAGCGTGTTCGCGATGCCACTGGTGTTGCAAACACTCATAGGCGACGGTAACTGCTATATCCTAAGGGCTCATATCTGATTAACTGTATATCATAGATATTTCATGCGACATTTCAATATTGAGTGGTATGCTACAGGTCTCAGGAACAATTTGCGATCCATAAGTACGAGAAAAAAAAAATAAAAAAAAATATATATATAAAGAAGCAAACTAAATTTTTTTTATTACTGTAAAACAGCAGACAGGCTGACGGCCCGCTTAGGATTTAGCAGTTACCGTCGCCTATAGGTATTTGCAATGCCAGTGGCATCGCGAACACGCTGCTGTCACTTGGTCTTGAAGGAACTTGGGTCACTAATGCCGGAACACAACACAAGGTTATTATGGCGGCATACTTAAGACCAAAGGTGGTCGCCATCCAGACGGGCTTGAGGCCCTACCACGTAGCTAGGGTGGGTTGTTTTGTCGCCTTTTACGACAGGCCGACCCCGGCCACAGAGATTAGTATTCTTTCTCCGCCCCAGCACGGATAAAAGCTACTAGATGACACTGTATGAATTGTGACCACCTATTTTTTACATTTATTTATTGAATTAGGTTTATACTTAAAGGTACAATTTACATTACCGTATTAACACCTATCATATTGTATGAAATAGAATGCTGGGACACGAAAAGAAATGATGAAATATGTTTGCAGCAGAGATTTGTAGAAATAAGAAGGAATGTCCTTATACAAAAGCAGGGATACACGAAAGAATAGATAGATGGATTGTGTAAAAGATGATATAAGAAAATAGGTGTAAATGTTCAGCTGGCGGCTAATAGATGATAGTGGAAGAAGAAAAAATGTACCGACCCTGCATAGTTGGGATAAGCAGGAAAAAAGATGCTACAGTCATCTAATAATAAAAAATACAAACATACACAGCTCTGTAAACTTATTATCTCGGGCACTGCGATTATAAAACAAACATATCCCAACATTCGCAAATGACGTGTGGAATACAGAACAGACGTCACGCTGACTCTCGCTGACCCAAATCTGTCTTTATCCGCTGAGTGCGCTTTTATTTTGACTTGAAATTCAATTTATTTTTATCTCGCTTCCGTGTTTATACTTCTTTAATTTGGATAGTTATACGTGATAAGTTATTATTTCAGTTACTAGCTGTAATCGCTTCTCATTTTACAAATAACGATCTCCGTGGTTCAGCAGCTTTTGAAAGTCACGGCTCCCGATAATGTTTATTTAAGTACCTATATAATATTTATTTATTTATAAAAAAAAGTATGTAAAGGAAAATGTAATTCCTTCTTCACTTAATTAAAGAATTTAAATATTCCCACGCATCAAACAAACAAGGCTAGATAATTATTATTTCATACAGTCTATGGTAAAAGTCGGTAGTCTATGGAAACAAAACGTCATTTGATGAGATAGCATTTTTTCATAAAACTAACGATTTTTTTACATATTAATTTCCAATAACGCAATTATAAGGTTAAGAATTCAACTGATGGTTTTAGGATCGACGCCGTTATTAATAACATTAAATGTCGTTTCTTTTATTACAGATAAAGTTAAGTTTTATATTTATTGTTAAATTCGTAGGTTATAAGTACTATAGTTATTAAATTATAATAAATCTTTTATTACAGAGAAACTCAGTTATGCTTATTATCCGTGCAGGGGCGGAGAAAGAATACTAACCCCTGTGGACGGGGTCGGCCTGTCGTAAAAGGCGACAAAACAACCCACCCTAGCTACGTGGTAAGGCCCCAAGCCCGTCTGGACGGCGACCACCTTTGGTCTTAAGTATGCCGCCATAATAACCTTGTGTTGTGTTCCGGCATTAGTGACCCAAGTTTCTGTACCCTTATAGGACAGCAGCGTGTTCGCGATGCCACTGGCGTTGCAAGCACCTATAGGCGACGGTAACTGCTAAATCCTAAGCAGGCCGTTAGCCTGTCTGCTGTCCTACGCAATAAAAAAAAATTATATTTAATGAAGATATCGCAATATTTTTTAGATAAAGGCAAGTGGGGAGGCTGCGTATAGACCAAAATGTGCCATCCGGCTCATGAGGACCATACGATGATGGGGAGGCTGAAGGACCGTAAATTATGCGGGGGGTGGCGGACCCGTAAAATAATTGGTACGGCTTAGGCCTCGAAAGGAGTAGCCGCGATGCGGGAAACAAAGGTAGTGCGGGTTCGATATTATACGTGGAAAGGAAAGGAGACGGAAAATACCCAGCAAGTCAGAAAGAGCGGCGACTCACCTGAGGTTCTCCGATCTGCTACTCTCCACGGCTGGTTCTGCGGTTTGTAGTCTAAGACTCATAGTCAATGGTTCACTGATATAATAGCACAATAACACATAACACACATATGTATATAAATTCGTGCGGGTTTAATTTAGACTCAACGGTACGTGTCGTCGGCGCGGGCGCTCGCCAAGCAGAGAGAGGGCGGCGCGGCGGTGGTCGAGTAGTTATTATCAAAAACCACTGTCAAGCGCCGCAGCATCTTAAACTAACTAGCGGGTAGGCAGGGAAAAAAGGATAGGATGAGGCGCCTAATCAGCAAGTGTCTAAATATAAAACAGAAAATTTAATTCAAATATATCCAATAGTTTAGCCGTGATGCGCGCAAACTGCAGACCTCTATCATTTTATTGATATAGATTCCTTTGCACCTAAATTTACCCTTATTTGTACACAAATAGTTTAACGCTCCAACTTTCAGGTCAGTATGCCATAACAGCCTATATCAAAAATAGATATAATAAATCCAAAACATAGCCCGCTGGGCCATTCCACCCACGTCATGTTTAGAAAGGACTGTTTGCGAACGTTTGTCTGTTTATTATATTACCGAAAAAAGTATTTCTGTGTAAATATTGCGAGGATCTGATTTAATAATCATCTTGTTGACTCAGTTTTTCCAGGAAAAAGAGATAAACGCTTTAACTAGATTTTAGTTTCCTTTGAAATATTAATGTAACTCTTTTAACAACTAAGAGTTAAAGAAATCTAGTGGTAGTGGATAGTTTGAGGTGAATAAGACTGACCATAGTTTTTGAATCTCTTAAAATACCGTGATATAGGAAAGTTGTTAGTTAGCTATTAAAAATTACAATTTATTGTAGAAGGTGATGAGTACAAGTTGAACTTAAAAAAAATTTGACTCTCTTATTTTATCGTTGCGGATAGCAGACAGGCTGGCGCCTTACCTACCAGTAAGCAGTTACCATCACCTATGGATTCTTGAGACGCCATAGCGAATAATCTGCTGTGCCATAGTGATACAGGAACCTGGGTCGCTAATCCCGGAACACAATATAAGGCTATTATGACGGCATACTTATAGACTGGCGGTGGTTGCCTTCCAGATGGGCTTGGTGCCCTACCACGTAGGTAAGGTTGTTTTGTCGCCTTTTATGACAGACTGACTTTGGTCGCAATAGTATTCTTACTCCGCCCCTGCATTGGAAAAAAAGCTGTAGGTAAGAAGAATATATACATATATTCTTCTTACCTACAGCTTTTTTTCCAAGCTTGCTTGCTTGCTACAGCAAGTAATATGAAAACGTAAAATTTATTATTGAAATAATTCCATATACTCATAAATAAAAACAAATATAAGATCTTATCATTGATATATCTTATATCTTTAAACGAGCAATTCTTGTATATATATACCTAGTCAGGTCATAAATTCTGTCACATGTTTAATGTAAAATAATTGTAACAAATTTATTCATTATGTAACCATTCATATACCAAAATGAACTTAACAAAACATAGATTCTTATGACATTAAAGTTTATTCAAAATGACCTCCGTGATTTTGAATACAAGCCTTCAATCTGCGCGGCCAGTCGTCTATCGCAGCACGAACGAGGTCCATGTCAATATCGGCGGCTGCCTTAATCAAGGATGTCTTGAGTGACTCCAAATTGGGATGAGGCTTTGAGCACGCCTTTTCCTCCAAGTGTTGCCATATCTTGTAATCTAACGGATTCAAATCTGGACTGGAGGAGGGCCAGTCTTCGTGCCGGATGAAGTCGATTTCACGCGCCGCCAGCCAGTCTTGTGTGCTCTTCGCTCTATGAGCTGGCGCCGAATCTTGTTGGAATACCCAGTGCCTGTTATTGAACATGGTATGAGAAACAGGTTCCACAAGGTTCGTCAGGACTGTATTTTGATACACAACAGCATTCGTTTTTACACCTTTCTCACAAAAATGTACCTCTGTTAAGCCCCAATAAGAAACTCCCAACCATACCATGAGCGAGGATGGAAAATGACCTCGTTGGACACGCGGAATACGGTTGCTCGCTTCTTCACTACTGTGTGCGTACACCTTATCATTTTGTTTGTTGTAGCTCTCTTCTACGGTAAACATTTTTTCATCCGAAAAAATAATTTCCCGATATTTTTTTCCCGCGTACCGCTTCAACAAAGCGCGGCATCTCTTCAGTCTCAGGTCCATTAGACTAGCATTCAAACGATGTCCTGTTTTTCTTCGATATGCCCGAAGCCCTAAGTCTTCATTTAACACCCTTTTCACCGTGGTTCTGCTTAACCCCATCTGAAGGGCCAACAGTTTCTGCTTACGTTTGGGATTTCTTTGAATTCGTGCCTTCACAGCTTTTATCACTGCTGGAGTCCTAACAGACCGAGGGCGACCACTTCTTGACCTGTCATCTACACTAGAGTCTTCATTGTATCGTTTGATGGTACGATAAACGAATCTTTTGGTAATATTCAAATTTTTCAGTATGTTAAAAATTTGAATTGGCGCAACCGCAACGATGCAACGCAATAACTGCAACACGGTCTTCTTTAAGCGTCCACTCCATATTTAAAAATGATTAAAATTCTAAAAGTTATACATTTTTATTTTCATGAACAATTCGAAATTCTAATTCAATAAACTTTTTTGTGGCCAGTATTCTAAAAGAAAAGTTTTTACTGTGTGACAATACTTATGACCTGACTAGGTATATATATATATATATATATATATATATATATATATATATATATATATATATATATATATATATATATATATATATATATATATATATATATATATATATATATATATATATATATATATAATTGGAATCTCGGAATGGGCTCCAACAATTTTCATGAAATTTAGTATACGGGGGGTTTCGGGGGCGATAAATCGATCTAGCTAGGAATCATTTCTAGAAAGTGTCAATTTATTCGCTTTTTTTTAATTGGAAGAAAAATAACAAAAAGGTGGCGTTTGAGTAGTCCCAATTTAAACTGAAAAATGACTCTTCCTGACATCTATCGGCGAAAAATAATACTATTTTTTTTAAATTGCTTTAACGACACAACAACACTAAAGCTATTCCAGCAGATGGCGTTGTTAAGTAATACGAAGTCAATGAGTGTTTGCTTTGAGGTTAGACTAAGAAAATCAATTGTTTATTTATATTATTTGTGTCTTCTTAATGCACGTGTTCACTATTAAAAATGCCTAAACGATCTTGGAAAAAAACGCTTATAAACAATCTAACTTCACGAAGCCGAAAAATACCGAGCAAAGTTCGGTCATCCAGGTACTACTGCTTTTATCCGTGCAAGGGCTGAGAAAGAATACTAACCTCTGCGGCCGGGGTCTGCCGGTCGTAAAAGCCGACGAAACAACCCACCCTAGCTACGTGGTAGGGCCTCGAGCCCGTCTGGATGGCAACCACCTTTGGTCTTAAGTATGTTGCCATAATAACCTTGTGTTGTGTTCCGGCATTAGTGACCCAAGTTCCTGTACCCTTATGGGACAGCAGTGTGTTCGCGATGCAACTGGCGTTACAAACACCCATAGGCGACGGTAACTGCTAAATTCTAAGCGGGCCGTCAGCCTGTCTGCTATCATATAGTAATAAAAAAAGTAGCGTTGCTCTTAAAAGTGATAATATCCTCAACATTGAAAGTAACACTGTAGAATATACCGCACCTACAGCAAACATGACAATAGATAGCCGTCAGTCATTTGTCAGTGACAAACAGGGAGACACTGACGTGAATAGAATTGTCTAGAGACAAAATGTGCTACTATTCCTTGACGGATTGTGTGGAGATTTTCAGTAATATATACTATTAAAGTACTTGAAAATGAAAGTCTTCGAGAAATACGTTCTGTCAATATGTACCTAAGTTAGTAATAAATATATTAGAACAAGCATTCCACGTTTTCCCTTACGATTTGTCAATCAAGAAATTAAAGTCATTGACGGTAAAATATGCGCTAAGATATATTTAAAACGTCTTGAGTTCTGTTAGTCTACGAACAAAAATACTTTACCAGCTATTTTTAAAAAAATTGTTAAAAATATACACATCAAAAAAGTCTAAGCAACATGCATGATATTACAAATTTACCATTTATACTACTTAATTTCTAAGTCTTTACTCACTCAAAGTGCGTAGGTATGTAAACTTTTTTATTATTGATGACATACTGGCTGGTTGTAAAAAAAAATTCGATTAAGTTTTGTTTTTTTCATAAAATTAAATGAAAGGGAATTTGTTTGAATTTAAGTGCGTTTTTATTGCTACGTTTAGTCTTGATTTTATAATTTTACCAACCATTTAAATAAAGTTAGCGACAAAATTGAATTGTTAGATATTCTTTACGTCATGGAGCGACGTCATTTGACGGCAAATGAAATGCAAAGAGCTGTAGGGATGTTGCAAGCGGGAAGTAATCAATCTCAGGTATCTCGGCATTTTGGCATTCATAGAAGTGTTATTTGTCGTCTTTGGCAGCGCTACAATAATACAAGGGAAACCGCTGAACATCATCCAGGTCGTAAAAGGAGTACAACCACTCGGCAAGACCGGTACATACAACTGACTGCAAGACGCCAGCCGATGTTAACCGCTCGAGAGATAAGTTTGAGGCTACAAAATTCAAGTGGTGTTGATGTAAGTCCCAAAACTGTGCGAAATCGACTACGAGCTCGACGCCCAATAAGGTGCCCACCGATATGTCGCGGGAATCGCGCTCGTCAAAATGAATGGTGTAGAGAACGCAGAACATGAACCCAGAAACAATGGGATAAAATTATGTTTGCCGATAAGTCGCGCTACGGGTTTAGGCCTGATACAAGAAGGGTGCGGTTGTACCGTCGGCCTGGAAATACTGAAAGGCTCAGGTGCATTCAGGAAGTTCATCCATACAGCGGCTCATCCACCATCCTAAAATTTAAATTAGTACATGTTGCTTAGACTTTTTTGATGTGTGTATATTTGCCATATCTTTTAATCAGGATCGATTTTATTGTAAAGACAAGAGTAAAATAAAAAACCTTCTCAATAGATATACATATATATCTAGGTGAGTATTTTTTTTGCTGAAGAACAACAGAGAGGCTCGCTTAATAGTATACAATTACCGTCGCCAATGGATATATGTGACACCACATACACGTTGCTGTGTACATAGGGGTACTGAAACCTGGGTTACTAATGCCGGAACATAATACAGGATTATTATGCCGGCATACCTAAGGGTGGTTACATCCAGACAAGCTTTGGAGCTTATCACCTAGCTAGAGTTGTTTTCTCTTTTATCAGCAGGTCCACTCCGATCACAAAGTCTTATTATGTCCATATCCTATATTCTTACTATGTCCGTGCACGGAGAAAACAGTAGAAACTAAAAAGTTTTTTACTCTGCTTCTTCTTTATGTTCTAATTATTGTTCCACATAATCATATTTTATCTACGTTATGTAGAGATCATATTGGCAATTGTCATAAAATTGCAATAATAAATAGATCATAATTTCAGGTGGGATTTGCACCTGTCTTTTGTACTCCTGCAGTAAATCCGTCGCATAAACATTATCGCAAGCGCCCTGAGACGAGGTCAACATGTGAGGCCGCAATTTCCTGCAACAGCGGGAGTGACAGGCTTTTCCTGTCGCACAATGGCATTGCAATTCTAATGTACTTTTTATCTGCATTCTTTGAATACAGTTGTTACGTTAATGTTGGTTTTGTTGGGAACAAATATTTTTAGTAGTCGTTTTCATCCAAAATTCACACTTGAGTTGCAATCAAAAAGGACGGAAATCCACTCCAACAGTTTATTAAATATTAGTATGGTTAGTCGAAATATAACTGGACTTCCAACTGGATATTAGCATGAAAAAGTTTAAAAATATATATTAAAATGTTACTAATCTATACAAATATCTATACAAATAAATAAAATTGGAGGGTCTGTTTGTAATATTAAAATAACCCTTTTTACTAAATGCATTCGGACGTATACACGGTACATGTACCAAAACAACATTTTTTTACAAATTTTCTCTGTCTGTCTGTCTGTCCGTTTGTTCCGGCTAATCTCTGAAATGACTGCACCAATTTTGACGGGACTGTCACTGGCAGATAGCTGATGTAACAAGGAGTAACTTAGGCTATTTTTATTTTAGAAAAAAAAAATAGTTTTTGTTAAAAATGATGTTTCGGAAATTTACATCCAATTTAAATTGAACTCAGATTTATATCATCAATCATATGAATTGGGTTCAGCTTAGGCTGGACTTTGTAGGTTCGAACGTACGTATTTCGGAGGCACATGGCGTAACAGTTGCATTCGATAATACTGACTGTTTGCATATTTCATTTATATTTTAAGGTTTATAGGGTTTGTAATCGAAATAAACCATAAGATATATCCAAAAAATTCTCCCTCAAAGACACTATTCCACGCGGACGGAGTCGCGGGCACAGCTAGTCTACTTATAATAACAAAAGATAATAGACTGTATGATCTGTGCCTGTATAACTTTAAAAATAAGAAACAATCCAATCATTATATTAGGAAGTCAAAGGTAAAAATAGATTATTTATGAGTGTAAACTGTAAAGAAAGAAAACGCTTTATGGGTTTCTTGTTCAGAGCTTTGAGGGCAGTTGTTCGATTTCATATATTTCTTGTACATTCTTGGTCAAGAATAGAAACAGTCAAAAATTTAAGATGATAACATTAGTTACGGTAATTAGATCCCCTATCTACAATGAAAGCGTTCGATGGAACCAGGTTGATCTTTTTTATTGCTGCGGAAGTGCAGACAGCCTGACGGTCTACTTAGTAAGGAGTTACCGTCGCTTATGCATGTTTGTGACGCTAGGGGCACCGTCAACGCGGTGCTATTTCATAAGAGTATGTATGGGTGCTGTATCACTAATGCCGGAACACAACACAAGCTAATATGGCGGCATACATATTAGACCAAAATTTGCCATTCAGACTAGCTTGGTGCCCTACCACGTAGAAAAAATATAATAATACTACAAGAAGTTTAATATTTTCAACTTCCTTTATCAATTTATATTTATTATGTATTGTTTAAAATTTAAGGCTTTATTTTAGCAAATATGGACCCAAGAATTATATTTGAATAACACAGAATTAATTAATCATTCATTCATTCATCCATTCAACCATTCATTCGTCCATTCATTCATTCACAGAAATGTAGCAACAAAATTATCACTTACTGTCAACAAAGTTATGTATTTTAAAATGATAACTTTACATTGCAGGCTGTATCTTAAACCATTAAAAACAGCAACTCATACTTCAGTCACGAAATGGACAACACGCAAATGCTCTATACAATATAGTTCTGCGCTTTTATGATTTTGATGTATGTAATGTAATTTATCTTTATTGTTAAGGGCTGACACCATCAAGTGGCAGAACAAATAGTTGATATATTATTATAACGTTGATATTTTGGATTTTTGAAGTGAAAACTTATTTAGCCGCGTTAAGCACTTTTTGGTAGGGGACAATCTTATGGGTTCGCGTCACCGACATGCTTATGTTAATTGTATATCTATTAAACTACGGACGCCGAGCAGGAAGAATTTCGTACGTTAACCTGTTATTATCTGTCTCTGTCACTCCCGCGTAAATATAATGCGGCTTCGCTCGCACAGAGCAATGACCGCCTTCCGTCATTGCGATACTGTATACGATCTATATCACGTACTGCTCTAATACCAGACTATCCGTGCAGGGGCGGAGAAAGAATACTAACCTCTGTGGCCGGGGTCGGCTTGTCGTAAAAGGCGACAAAACAACCCACCCTAGCTGCGTGGTAGGGCCTCGGGCCCGTCTGGATGGCGACCACCTTTGGTCTTAAGTATGCCGCCATAATAACCTTGTGTTGTGTTCCGGCATTAGTGACCCAAGTTCCTGTACCCTTACGGGACAGCAGCGTGTTCGCGATGCCACTGGCGTTGCAAACATCTATAGGCGATGGTAACTGCTAAATTCGAAGCGGGCCGTCGGCCTGTCTGCTTTCCGACGGCATTAAAAAAAAAAAGTCTGACGCATGCGCAGAGGCTTGTGTACACGAATTCATATTTAGATACATATACACACATACGTGTAACACATCATATATACCTGACCGTGTGCTGTGCGCGTTAGACGCTTTTTGGATGGGTGAAATCTTGTGAATTCGCGTCACCGACATGCGTAATAGCAGTATATATGTAGCTATACAGGTGACGTATTGTGCAATATTAGTGATGTGCGTATCTTTAGAAATAAAATTGAATGGATTATGTAATAATGTTGATAATTTTAATTTAAACATTATGAAATTTATAATTTTAATACTAAAATTCTAAGTTATAAGTTTTCACATCTATCGGCAGTCCCTATGACTGCCTTTTATATATTATTCAGAAGCAATTCAAGTATGTATCTATAAAAAATGAGTATATAAATATGTGCATCGAGGATATAATAATTGTAAAGAGACAAGTGACCTCTAGGACGAGTGTTTTTTGTACAAAAAGTGTATAATGATAGTATTAACGTCCATCACTTTGCTGTCGGTGTTTCTAGGACAAATGGACAATATACCTGTCCAATGCAGATTAACGAGTGTAAGCACTACCAGTAATCTCAGTATGCAAGTTTCCATACGATATATTCTTTCATCGCGTGGCAATCATGTTCTGTTTTGCACATTAAGCGAGAAAACTAAGACAACTGAGACAGTGCACTCCTACGTCGAAATCCAACCATAATGTTCACGTATGATAGCAATTGGCTATTACAAATATCAAAACCCGAGCTCTAAAACAAACTTAAGATGCAACAGGCATAAAACGCTTAGGGAAAAATAATATTTTTAATATTTCAGAACAACAAGATCAAATATCACCAACTCAAAACATACCCGCGAGTAAAATATGCAAGCTCGTGTTTACTGCAATATATTTCCTCGTAAGACGTATATATATGTAACTAACATGATATGGTTCATTCACAGCCACGAAAAATATTATGTCCATACGTAAAACGCACCGCCATACGTCTCATTATGGTGGCCCACCGCCGTGTGTACGGCTGAGCTTTCGCGTGCCATTTATTCAGCCACGTTTAATAAATGTATGACAAAGAAATATTGTGCTTTTTCAATGTTGGTTCCAAGCTTGTGTCGTACTGAATATTTATTTTTAAATAAAAGGAAATAAATTACGGGCAGCTCGGGTGTGTATGGAGTTCCACCTAGATTTAAACATTTCAACGTCAGGTGGTTCAACTTGTTTAATGGTTAAGTATTTGGATTTCCTTTGGTGAGTTTTAGGTATACGTAAGGCTATTTTGTCTTATGATTATGTCGGCATGAAAAAAGGAAATTTCTCCTGACTTCCCCTGCGTTTCGTCTACAATGTCAGAATGGAAAAGAGAGCCATTTATTGGTTAGTGAGTATAGTCAAGTCACTTTTTTCAAAAACCATATTTATGATATCGGTAATTTTTTTTATTGCTGTATGACAGCAGACAGGCTGACGGCCCACTTAAAATTAAGCAGTTACCGTCGCCTATGGGTGTATGTAACGCCAATGGCATCGCGAACACA
This sequence comes from Malacosoma neustria, assembly GCA_963693495.1. Lineage (NCBI taxonomy): Eukaryota > Metazoa > Arthropoda > Insecta > Lepidoptera > Lasiocampidae > Malacosoma > Malacosoma neustria. The sequence goes on from OY856374.1 coordinate 22,674,074, forward strand.
CTGCTGTCCCATAAGAGTACAGGAACTTATGTCACTAATACGCCGGAACACAACACAAGGTTATTATGGCGGCATACTTAAGACAAAAGGTGGTCGCCATCCAGACAGGCTCGAAGCCCTACCACGTAACTAAAAGAAGAGTTATATAAAGAAACTCTAGTCTAGGATATAGATAATGTACCACCAACATATATCGAAAATGCTATATTACTGGAATCCGGTTTGATTAATGATCCCGTCGTTAATCGGGTCTAGCTTATTGGTCGGGTGTATATTGATATTCGATTTCGAGCCTGGATATACGATTCTCTTACTAATCTCATTTAATCAATTTGATAGTTAAAGATAACTACCAAAACTTTTATTTACTTCTGCCTATTTAATAATATATCCAAGGCGTATTTACGAAAACTTAATTTATTATTCTGGTCTCCATTTATTTTTGAACACGTTTGAATATTTTCAGACGTCAAAACTTTTGACTCGATATGTTTCCGTAAAATTTTCTTAACACCACCTGCTTAGGCATAAAATTATAGATGGTAAAGTTGTGGATAAGCTTTTATACGAGTAATTCGACTAAATCCGCAACTCCAAAATAAAAATTCGATTAATGCTCTTCTTTCGTGGTCAAAAGAGAAAGCGACATGTTCTCTTGTATAATGCTCTAAACTTAGACTTTCTGAAAACAAATCAAATATATTTTTAATTTATTAGAACTTGAGTTTTAATAAATAATTTTTAATAAATAATTTTATCCGTGCAGGGTCGGAGAAAGAATACTAACCTCTGTGGCCGGGGTCGGCCTGTCGTAAAAGGCGACAAAACAACCCACCCTAGCTACGTGGTAGGGCCACTAGCCCGTCTGGATGGCGACCACCTTTGGCCTTAAGTATGCCGCCATAATAACCTTGTGTTGTGTTGTGTTCCGGCATTAGTGACCAAAGTTCCTGTACCCTTATGGGACAGCAGCATGTTCGCGATGCCACTGGCATTGCAAACACCTATAGGCGACAGTAACTGCTAAATTCTAAGCGGACTGTCAGCCTGTCTGCTGTCCTACGCAATAAAAAAAATTTAAAAAAAATCTGTTTTAGCATATCCTCATTTATTATAAAAATGTTGCCGTTGTATCAATATTTATTTCAAGAGAACGTGCGCTGATACAGATCAGTGTATCAACGCACAGTACTCATGACCGAAAAGTGAACGCGTCGGTGTTTCATACGCCCAGCTCATCCCAGCTCATTGAAATTATAGATCACGGAAGCCCATGTTCCAGTTTGAAGAAATCCGAAAAACTGACCGGCTATAGTCAGAGCTGCTGTCAGACTGACGTAATATTACGGTACTCTAGAACGCTCGAAAGATTTTAATGTGTGCCAATGACGTGTCATTTTGCCAAGAGTTGGAGCAAGGTCATCCTATACTATTGTATATTGCTACTGCGCGTTTCCCCAAGGCATGGGATGCGAAAATCATTTTAATATTATATTGTTAGGAACACCGCATTCAAAATTATCTTATTGGCAACACTGACTAATATTTAAAACAACCAAAGAGTGTTACCATCACTTCCGAAGTATAAACGACCAATGAGAATCTAATATTTTGACAACCAATGAGAATCACTTTTGGAATATAAGCAACCAATGAGAGTCGCCTCCGGAGTGTGGAGTGGAGACGAGTGAGGGACAGGCCGACCGCTTCTATATAAAGCGCCGCAAGTAGGTGCCAGGGCCCTCTTTTAATTCATTTGTCGTCACGTGCGGAAGCTGTCGGTCTGCCTGCCATTTTTTTTAAAACATCCACCACTGGTTCTTAAAAATATATAATTTGAATAATAAATAAATGATTATATTATAGCCATAAATCGCTTTAACTTTGTAAACTACTTAATGTTCTAACCTATTTCGACTTATCATCATAATTATCTTTTATCCGTGCAGGGGCGGAGAAAGAATACTAACCTTTACGGCCGGGATCGACCTGTCGTAAAAGGCGACAAAACAACGCACCCTAACTACGTGGTAGGGCCTCAAACCCGTCTAGATGGCGACCACCTTTGGTCTTAAGTATACCCAAGTTCCTGTACCCTTATGGGACAGAAGCGTGTACGCAATGCTACTGGCGTTGCAAACACCTATAGGGGGCGGTAACTGCTAAATTCTAAGCGGGCCGTCAGCCTGTCTGCTTTCCTACAGCAATAAAAAAATATTTATACTAATACTATCTAGTCCGTTCTCGTAAACATGGCAATTTACTCCACACTAATTCCACGTACTGAATAGTTTCAATAATTTCAAATGCATTATCTCATATTTACTGGCTTGGAATTAGTTCGAATAATGTTAATTAAGCACGTATTTTGTACTGTGCATAGGAATACGTATTCCCAAAATATTGGTACTTATTTCGTTCAAATTATTCTAAATTTAGTTTATGTGTGGAATGTTATGGTAAAAATATATATAGGTAGTTTTTTGCTGTCATTTCATGAAATTGATGATGTAATTTCACAGAATAATAACGTGTGAGACTCAATGGCCCATAATCTCTCTTTTCTCTCTTTACGAGGTACCTTATGTCACCACATGCGTTCCTAGTCAGGAGACTTTCTAGGAAGAAAGGCACCTATATAAAATAAGACTCATTGCTGGTTGACGCTACGCTTATATCCGTGCAGGGGCGGGTCGGTCTGTAGTAAAAGGCGACAAAATAACCCACCCTAGCTACGTAGTAAGGCCCTAAGCCCGTCTGAATGGCGACCATCTTTAGTCTTAAGTATGCCGTCATAGTAACTTTGTGTTGTGTTCCGGCATTAGTGACCCAAGTTCCTGTACACTTATGGGACACCAGCATGTTTGCGATGTCACTGGCGTTGCAAACACCCATAGGCGAAGGTAACTGCTAATTTCTAAGCGGATCGTCAGCCTCTATGCCAGTGATTCTCAACATTTTTTTTGTTGCAGCACATATTTAACGATTTCAAAATTTTACGGCACACAAAGAAAAAGATAAAAAATTATTTACTTACTACAACACACTGCATAAATAGTTACACTGCATAAAAAATTTTAAATAGACGAAATAAACTAATATATACTATAATAATAACTAAACGTTTATTAAGGGATTAATTACAAGCTAGTAATACAAATATTTTTAATGCGAAATTTGAGCTTGATGTTTTTTGATAATTTCATTTATATTTGTCGTAAAAATGACAATGCTACTCTCATATCGTCTTCTACATTTAACAATCTTGATCTTTTTTTAGTTTTAATGTTGGCTAATGCTGAAAATCCGAATTCACACAAATAAGATGTGGAAAATTGTAATAATATATTTAAAGCTTTTTTGGCTATCATTGGATAATCGCATCTGATGTTAATCCAAAATGAATTAATTGATTCTTCTGAATGTTTTAAAATTAAATCTCGATTATTAGAAAGCAAAATGAGTTCTTCCTCTTCATTCAAAGTTAAGTCAAATACAGAAGTATCCGTTGCAAAGCAAGTAATAAAATAATTTATTTTTTTGTGGATTTAAATATATATTCATGTTAAAAATATTTTTCTTTTTAAATGATATAATTTAATAATATTAACATTATTATATATTTGCAAAATTTGGTGGCACACAAAAGTGCCGCGGCACAATGGTTGAGAATCACTGCTCTATGCTGTCCTAGAGCAATATGGGCTTAATTTTTAATGCGAGTTGCAATACTCGCAATAAAATTTCAAAGGCACAAGTATTGTCTTGTTTGTTTCACTTTGACAGTGGCCTGGTCCACTGTCAAAATATGATTCCAATTTAAGTTTTGATTAAAAATGAAATAAATAACTACAATAAACAACAAAATTCATGATAATTAAGTGAAAGTTTTGCACTTGTATGACTAAATACATAAAAATGAAAAATATGTCATACATAAGTCAATATCGTCAGTAGTTTAATATTAATCTATCTATACAAATAAATAAAATGAGAGGATCTGTTTGTAATATTAAAATAATCGCTTTTTACTAAGTGCATTCGGACGTATACACGGTACATATACCAAAACAAATTTTTTTACAATTTTTGTCTGTCTGTCTCTGTCTGTCTGTTTGTTCCGGCTAATCTCTGAAATGCCTGCACCGATTTTGACGGGACTTTCACTGGCAGATAGCTGATGTATCAAGGAGTAACTTAGGCTATTTTTATTTAAGAAAAAAAATAGTGTTTGGTAATAATGAAAAGTTTCGGAAATTTTATATTTCAGTTTAAGTTAACCTCAGATTTATATCATCAATTAATTGAAGTAGGCTTTAGCTTAGGCTGGACTTTGTAGGTTCGAACGCATGTATTCCGGAGGCGTATGGCGTAACAGTTGCATTCGATAACACTGACTGTTTACGTATTCCATTTATTTATATTTTAGGGTTTATATAGTCTGTAATCCATAATAAACCATAAAATTATCCAAAAAATGCTACCCAAAGTCACTATTCCACGCGGACGGAGTCGCGGGCACAGCTGGTTAAAAATATATTATTCAAAATACAATTCAGTTACGTCAACTAACAAAATTAATCAACATTAATAAATTTACCAAACATGTTCATTTAAATAAAGCTTTAAAGATTTTACGGAATTATTTAAGACACCACCAATTAGTCAGGTCGAAGATTAAGTGAATTAACTATAATTACAGAGTCCGCATGACCAGTGATGGGCACGAAACAACCCACTTTACAAAATTTTAAAAATATCTATACAAAATATAACTATATTTTAAAAGATATTTAAGTATTTGTTATAATGCAAGCGTAGAACAAATTAAAAAAATCTGTATTGCGTGAAGTAATTTTAATTTGAAGCCTCATTTATGTGTACGTGCAATTAACCTGGCTCAGCCGTTTGCCGGAGAGGTCGATATTTAAGCAGGGTTGCCCATCTTATGACTGCTTTGAAAATATTTACTGGTATTCCTGTAAGTATAGATCATGCAGGTGCAAGTGCATCTGCATGGTCTCATAGTTATAGAAGATTAGCTGACTAGGTTAACATTGTTTCGTCATATAAATATTGTTTCTTTTTTGACGAAACCGATTTGTGAATCTAAAACATTCTGGAATATATTTGAATGCACACAAACAATTTCATCAATATCGTTCTAGCTATTTAAGAAGAGTTCAGTTACAGAAGAATTATATGTTTATGGTAGACGTTTTAGTTTAAAAATAAACGTAGTATGATATTTATAGAATATCGTGTAACAGATGATGGTGGATATAAAAGAGAGTATAGAATTGTAGCAATTGCGTAAAAAATGATATAGCTAAGAAAGTCCTAAATTTTGAGGTTATGTATAACATTAAGTAGGAAGGACTAAATTGGCAGTCACTGTTGTAGAAATGAGAATTTACACATCTCAAGGAATGGATTAATCACCAAAAAGCATCGAAGTTAAAAGCTCGGTGAATTAGTTACCTATATTTATAACATCAGTTAACTTGCTACAAAGCCCGCTACTTCTTCGGCTGTATTCAAATATGTTTTAATTGAACTCATATCTTGTATTAAGGAATTAAATTGACCAATTCGATACGGTTTCAAAACAGGCACTATATACTTGCATCTTTAGTTCTATTATCATAAAATACAACCTTTTTTTTTATTGCTGTAGGACAGCAGATAGGCTGACGGCCCGCTTAGAATTTAGCAGTTACCGTCGCCTATGGGTGTTTGTAATGCCAGTTGCATCGCGAACACGCTGCTGTCCCATAAAAGTACAGGAACTTGGGTCACTAATTCCGGAACACAACACAAGGTTATTATGGCGGCATACTTATTTCTTGGACGTATGCTCAGCCGCGTGGTAATGGCTCATGCTCCCACGTTAGTGGAACTCCCTCATGTAATGTGACCGTACGTACCTTCTCGGGGCTGCAAGACGCACGTCGCTCGACCCACAATAATCACCCAAGTGTCGTGATATACCTTAAATATGCAAAGAAAATTGACTTAAAAAAATGTTCGTAGTAAACGTATCATTTTAGATTAAATTTCAAACAATCGCAGCCCAGGTGAAAATAGGTATATTCGAAGTCATTAAAGGTACAATAAAAGAGGGCCCGCAATCACGCACTCAACGTTATGGTCAAGTGGTCATGAGTATTTCAATTTGAACCTCAGGGGCCGTATTCGAGCGGTTTTGTCTTTAAAGTGCGACTTTTAAATGAAAAATAATACGTTTGTTTGACTTTGATCATTGCCATAGGTCAGTTTTATAGGTTTTAGGAATAGGTATGTGAATTCGTTGATTTTAGAAACAAATTTGCATCAAATTTTCTTAAAGGTTGATTTTAATTTGAGAAGAGAGCGTTGTAATTTGTAATGATTTACGTGAACTTTCTATTTATTTAAATTGAATAATTAGACTTATTTAAATTTATAACAGTTGAAACGCTGAACTATAATAAAATCCTGCCGTGTGGTTCCAATGCAAATAATTGTTTTTTCTGTCGTTTAAGAAGTTGTAAAAATTTCAAAACGTATTACGTCTTTTTATAGCACAATTTTTATAATGTGATATTACTGCAGTATAATACTGGAGTTCACGATCAAATCATTTAAAGCAAGGATGTTTATACATTTTTTTATGCAATATATGATTAAATCCTATGAATTGTGTAGTACTTACGAGTAGTATAAATAATTATTTATTCATCATCATCCTTGCGTTAAGTCCCGGTTGCAGCCCAAACTTTCGCTTCGGCGCCCGGGGTCCGCTTTCCGACTTTTTTTTCTCCACTTCGCACGGTCTTCAGCATCCCTGGTAGTGAGCCCATTGGCACGCATATCACCCTTTACGACGTCAAGCCAGCACTTTTTGGGTCTACCCCTCCTGGCGGGGCCCGACGGAGGCGGCATGGCCAGACATTTGTTACCCACGTAAGCACCCGGTTGCCGTAAAACGTGGCCGTACCAACGGAGCCGACACTCCTGCAATTTATCCGCAATGTCACGGACATGAAGACCGCCGCGAATGCGGGAGTTCCTAACGCGGTCCTTCCGCGTCACTCCACACATCCACCGCAGCATATTCATCTCCGTGACACGCAGCTCTTGCTTGTGTCGCTCTAACACCGGCCACGCTTCACAGCCGTATAAATAATTATTTATTAAGACCTGTAATCAATAATAGTTTTAAGAAGTATTTTAAATAAATGATTACGTAAACATTTCATTATCTAAACTATTATCAAGGTAAAAGTAAACAGATATATAAAATAGTTTTCTATTGCTTCATCTGCATTTAACATTTGTTACTTCACCCGATAGCATCGGTAGTACGGTCACAGGGTTACGAGCCACAGAAAAATTTACATGGACGTGAGCGTGTTTATCTTTCTATTGTCGATTTATTGCTTCTATATACGATTGGATGGCGGGGTTTAACCTGTAAAGGTTATAACATTCCAGTTGTTCTTTGAATTTTGTATCTTTTCATGAAAGTTTTATATCTGATGTCTGCGAGGATATGATTGCATAACATTTTTCAATGTAGAGAGAAATATGTAGTTTAAGAGTCAAGTATTTTGGTCTTAGTTACACTCATATGTATATTTTTTAAGTCGTTACAAAAATGGGCGTGTTAAGCTAAAAAAGATATTAGTTACCCGCAAAGTAGTTACAAAACATACGCAAAAGGAGTTTATTTAGCTGAAATAAGATTAATACCATATGAAAGGGTAAATTAACAAATTAATGAAAATAATATACACATATAAAAAAGTTTTAAAACAGTTTTAAGTTCAACCTAATTACAATTATGGGCACCTAGTAATAAAGTCACAAATCTCTAAAACATTATCTAATACTTGCGATCATTCGTTATATAAAATGAGCAAAGCAATAAATTACTCTTGTCACTTACAAATGAAAATACATATGTTAAACAACATTTAATGTGAAATCAACCTTAAGTTATAAGAAATAAAGTAATTTTTGCCTTGAGAGATACATCGTTTTGTTTTGTTTAGTGTGTTTCGGTGCACGCGCACCAAAAACGTAACGAGATCATTAATTATTGGAGATTTTACTCTCACATTTTTCTCATACCGGGCGCCTTATATATGAAAATCGATTATTAAGGAGTAATCTCCAATATTAAATATCTAAACAATAATATTAGAAAATATTAGTTGCCTACAATAGAATATACCTATTTACGATATATTTTTTATTGCTGTGGAACAAGACAGGCTGATAGCCTACTTGATAGTGAGCACTTACTGTCACCTCTGGATCTTTGCGATGTTAGGGACCCCGCTAACAGTGCCTGGGTCACTTATACCGGAACACAATACAAGGTTATTATGGCGGCATGTTTACAGACCAGGTTGATATAAACTGGGCTTTGTTTCTTTTTACGACAGGCCGCAGGAGTCAGTATTTTTTTACTGAACCCCTGCACGGAGAATTTTTTTGATGTGAAACATCTATAGCCGCACGTAAAACCGATTTCTGGCGTGGCGACGCATGCCGCATACCACTATATGATGGTATATATATACAGTCTATACGCAGTAGTGTGTACGGTGTGGCGGCGCAATCGACTGTGCGATTCTCTCCCACTCGATCCGGCGTTATTTGTATTTAAAGAAAATAAATGTTTATTCAATAAATAGTCATCGTTATCTGGAAAAAAAATCGTAATATTTTATTTTATCATTATGACATATTTAGTTCCTATCACAATCTGTTCTTTTCTGCATATTATTACAAAATAATGTTTAAAAAATAATTTACATTTCTGAATATAAATACTGCCATCTAGGATGTACAAGAACAATTATGTTCACGTATTAAAAACCATAGAAGTTCGTTTGAATATTTGTTTAATTAGTATTGCTAGTGAATCATAGATGTCACTGTTAATTTACAAGTGTAGAGTTTTTATCATTATGACATATTTAGTTCCTATCACCATCTGTTCTTTTCTGCATAATGTTTCACATCTGCCAGGCGTCCCGTGACGGCTCATTTAGTTTTTATTAGATAATAAATATAATTACGTTACATATTAGTCCTACAAATCTAATTTCTCTTCAAGAGAACACAAAACAGTATGTTAGGAACTGCTTTACTAGGTTTACCGATGGTAAAACCTCTGCCATTGGTAACCCTAATAAAGGTTGTTTTACATCCATCTATGAACTTACTATATTAGCTTACTGAAATACTAGCATTGGTTTTATATATAAAATCAGTATATTGCTATATCCAATTAAAGACTTTTATATAGCTCATAAATTAATTACACAAATTTATAATCTAGTGTATATAAGAGTGTAAAACATTTTGTTTCTTTCTCTTTTCAAGTTATTTTCTTTATTCTTTTTACCACGTATATATCCGATTAAAAATTAATTTATAATTATTGTTCTTTCAGATATTCCAGTAAATGCACCGTAAAAAGAGAATAAAGACAAAGAATGGTCTACTTATAGCAAAAGACTGCACAGAAGACCGTTGGCGACGGCGCCGCAAACATGTTAATATTCCTCGTTTTGTATTTCATTACTTTACCAGTACTGACTTCGAGAGTTGTAAACGGTGAAACGACAATGGATGAGAAACAACAGCCTTTCATCAGCTCTAGAGTAGTGAGGACTAAATACGGGGATATCAGAGGATTTATAGTGACACCGGAGTCAAGGTTTTTGGAACCAGTTGAAGTATTTAGGGGTGTACCATACGCATCTCCTCCAGTGGGTTCTTTAAGATTCATGCCTCCAGTGTCTGGTGCTCAATGGTCTGGAGTGAAGATTGCTGAAGAGTTTGGTCCTGTTTGTCCACAAGTGCTTCCTGATATAAGAAATGAGACTGCTGTTTTAAAGAGAATATCCAGAGGAAGATTGGAGTACCTAAAGAGGATACTGCCATTCCTGACAAACCAGTCCGAAGATTGTTTGTACTTGAATATATATGCGCCGGCTCAAGGTAAGGTTTATTTCTTTTTGTGACGTATTTGGCTTTTTTTTATTGCTCTAGGACAGCAGACAGGCTGACGGCCCGCTTAGAATTTAGCAGTTACCGTCACCTATGGGTGTTTGCAACGCCAGTGGCATCGCGAACACGCTGCTGTCCCATAAGGGTACAGGAACTTGGGTCACTAATGCCGGAATACAACACAAGGTTATTATGGCAGCATACTTAAGACCAAAGGTGGTCGCCATCCAGACGGGCTCGGGGCCCTACCACGTAGCTAGGGTGAGTTGTTTTATCGTCTTTTACGACAGACCGACCCCGGCCGCAGAGGTTAGTATTCTTTCTCCGCCCCTGCACGGATAGAAACAAAATCATGACCACCATGACCATTGATGATCAATCCTGGTTAAGTCGTATACCTGATCTAATATCTGTAGTTTGATAATATCTAAGATAGGACATTTTTGACTGTCACGAGAATGAATGTCGCGTAGAACGCCTGCACCAGAACTTTTTAGCAGGTGCACACTAGTTAATGAGGTTGACTTAAACCTGAAGTTTAAAGTAAAGCGTAAAATAAAGGTAATAATTTATACAAAAGACTTACTTCTATAATGACTTTCCATTGAAGTTCCCCCTTTAGACCCACCTTAAAACAAGATCACTTGGACAAAGATAACAATATTGTTTTATTCCGTAAATTATTACGTCGTTTTTTTTCTTTCCTCTGAAAAGACAAATGGCGACTACAAAAATGAAATACGAAATATAGAAACGTCAACTGTCCGAACAAAGCGCCTCGTATTAAAAGTTACAAAAGCTGATTTATAATGAACGAGTAATTCTCCGGTACCTCTAATTACCAATGCTCCATCCGGACTGGGCACCTGAATGAGTGGGCTGACGTTAAAATATAAATGAATCTGCTCAGTCCTATAAAGATAGATGCTATATGAAGCTATACATAAGATATTTGTAAGATATTTTGAACTCCTGCTTTCAGTTGATAGGTGATAGCTTTCTTTGATGAATACATATACGAGATTGGTCTGAAAAGTTTCCGACCTCAACATGAAGATAGCAGCACTCGTAAATAAAAACTAGTGAATTTCGTTGTTCATCTGTTTACAGTTACTCACCAAAGTTTCAGCCATTTTCAACGCTCAGTTGTTATGTAACAGTCGTTTGAGTGAGTTGATGTGAGTTTTTTTTTTATGAAAATGAACAAAATCGAGTATTGAGCTGTCATTAAATATTTGTTTTAGAAAGGCAATACGCCTACTTTAATCAATGTGGGCATTATATGGAGTCGTCACAACTATCCTTCGTCTCTCCTTCCATTGTCTTATTTAAACCGTCCTGTCATCATTCACGTCTCTTTTCATCATCATCAGGTCTATCTTCTCCTGTATCCACTTTTCTATTATACTTTTCTATTATACCACTTTCAATTGTATCGTTTTCCTTGTTATATGGTATTCTCTCCTACGCGTTATATCATATAATATATCCATATCATGCCAGTTAGTTATTTTACTACTTTTTAGTTTTTCAATAACTGGCGATACTTTCGCAATTCCTCTAGTAAACTCATTACTAATTTTATCCATTTTCGTAACTCCACACATCCATCTCAGCATTCGCATTGCGTTTGTTCCGTTTGTCCAAAGATGTATGGCAAAGCATTTTAACAAGTTGTAATACTTGCTTAAAATATATTTAATATAATTATCAAATATAATAAATTATCATGTGGGTTGCTTTATGGACCAGTTGTAATGTTCTGGTTAAAATTTAAAAATAAAATTCCGGTAAAAAAGCAAGAATGTGAAATATATTGCAATTGTTCAACATCGCATAGCTTTCAAAATGTAAGACTCCGGCCTGTCATTCATTCGGGGACAGTGATGTGACTAATTGGTAGCTTGGGTGCTCTAATGATGTAGTCCTTCCCAAAAAGATTTAAACATTTACCTGAGCTTTTTAATTAGAATTTACTGGTATTTTCGTTAGAGCATGAAGTTGCTTAAATATTAATCTTTTAACCGACATCAAAAACCGGGGTTATCAAAGTAATATTTTATATAATACTAGCAGCCCGTCCCAGCTTCGCACGGGTATTTAACAAAAAATTAAAAATTAAACCCTTCTATTTTTTCGGTCTCGGGGAAAAACCTCTCTTGACGGGTTCCCCCGGCCCGGGGGGATCGAGGGATATAAGGGACTCCGGAAAAGATGTTCGACCATCCGACTACCCACTAAAAAACCCCGCTGTTCTCCTATCGCCTACGCCCGGGCCCACGGATATATGGCCTGCCGATCTCGTGGCCCGGGCCGGCGCCGGCCCACGCTTTGTCTTAAAGCGGGCTCCTTCTAAAGTGCTGGCGCCAAGGGGTCAGGGTTTCGTCCCCCCGGCGCTCTCTTGTAACAACTCTAGGAGTTGAGGGGGGCTGCGGAACAGCACGCGGCCTTCTCCCTCGCGGCAATAGTGCGGGCGGCGGATCCTCCCCCGAGGGGCCGCCCGCGGCCGCTTTCTACGGCGGCCGGAGATCGTTGCCCGCCCTCCGGCGCCGACGACTCGGCCCACGTTAGCGGGAGGGGAGTGCGCTGGCGGACTCTCGCTCCCGTTCCGCCGCCTCTCTTGCAGACACTACTGCCTCGCAAAAGGAGGCGACGGCCGTCCATCCAGGATCGCCCCCGACCATGGACAGAACCAGGGCCGGGAGCGACAGGTCCGCGGCCAATTCCGGACGGGACTCACATCCCCGTCGCGTGCTAGTCAGGCGTGGGTACGACTACCAGACGACACTCCAGAAAAAGCAGAGTCGCCTGACGTCGTAGCCGGCCCAGCAAGACCAACCGACAGCGAGGATGCTATTCCCGCCCCGGGAACACTCTCTGTGCAGGCGCAGTCGAAATAGGAATGGTTTCGACTACCAAATCAGGTCCCAGGGTAGAACCCGGGACCCCAATCAGTATTCGCAACCATCCCACCGGGGACCACGCCACGAACAGAGAGCTAAGTTGGAAAAGGTGTAAGAGGTAGACGGAAAGAAAGGTAGGAGGACTCTGTCGCCTCGAACGGAGAGGGGAGTGAAGCGACGGATGCTCGGGCACCTCGGGTACGCACACCCGTGCACTCCTCGGACAGAGGAGCGCCCCTGAGGGCAAACCCTTCTATTTGCGTCAGGTTACTAAAAAAATAAAATTATAAAGAAAATTTGAATATTATTATTTCTATGAGCTTTTATTTTAATGATTTTTTTGTTATTACTTTTTATTTATTTTTCGTTATTTTTTAATAAGTATTCTAATTTTTGTAAAAACCCCAGTGACGCACGCCTACATTGCATAAGGTGATGCCTAGCTAGCCGAACAGGGTGAGCGGCTACCACGCAACATTTTTCTAATACTTACATTTTTAAACTCGTGATATCTTTCGAATGGAATATCCAAATTGAATAAATCAAAAAGTTATATGAAGGTAGTGAAGCCGTTTTGAATATGAAGTAATTTATTTTGATAAGGATTAATACCAAGATCCAAATAAAGAGCCTTTTCTAGGGCCGGCATTTCAATTAAATTTTTAAAATAAAAAAACACTTATTGTGGCATAACTATAATAGTTAGACATATGCTGTCGCGACACTTTTTGTAAATAATGATGTGTTCTGCAAAGTTGTAGTACATTATTTTATTCTATCATCAATAGTTTTCGCAACGCACGCGATTTAAATAATATTTTAGGTAATTTTTTTACACTTTGGGTTACATTATTGGAGTTTTAGTAAGGATCCCTAATTTTTTTGAAAATATATTATAGCCTATGTCACCCGGGGATAGTGTAGCTTCCCAACAATGAAAGAATTTTTTAAATCGGGTCAGTAGTTTCGGAGCCTATTCAAAGCAAACAAACAAACAAACAAACAAACAAACAAACAAACAAACAAACAAACAAACAAACAAACAATCAAATCTTTCCTCTTTATAATAGTAGTATAGATTATTTATGTACGTATTACAATTTAAAATATTTTATTTTCACATTTTTTTTCATAACTTACATACATATTTATGTATTTTTTTTCGAGAATTAGCATGTGTCTGATTTTTATAGACAAACACGTGTTTAAAATTGCCATGCTCCACTTCATATTTACGATGTGTGATATAAGGCTCGATAGAGTATCGATACTTTAGGAAGTCGTAAAAAGCAACAATATGGCAAGCAACATTCAGATGGCAACTTTTTCTCGTCCCCAGTACCAAAATGATGACACTCAGATGTTGTTTCACGACCAAAACATGTACTTTACGATAGTGGCGTAGTGACAGGGGGTATCATACCCTGGGCGCTACTTACAAAGGGGCGCCAAATGGTCCGCAAAACAAAAAATTGCTAGATAATTTTTATTTTTATTATAATTGATTTCTGGAAAGTGTATTCTAACTAATTCTAGATGATCATATACATCAAAATCTAGTTTTGTTTTTTCAACTACATTTTTTGTCTGAAATTTAAAGTCTGGTGTGAGCCTATGACTTTATTTTACTTTATTTATTTATTAATTCGTGAATATATTTTACATACAATATTATATGGTTTTCGAATGGGGGGGAGGTGTTAAAAAGGTATTGTGCCCCGGTCGCGAGTTAAGCTCGCTACGCCACTGCTTTGCGAAGCATCCGCGCACCAAGAGGAATTACGTCACGCGGAATGACAAAGTATCATGGCTCTTTTCAGTCTAAGATAGCAAGGACAGGCCTCATTGTTTCTATAAAGCTCACCGCTTTGCAGCACTGCACTCGAGTACGTTAGGTGCACTTGATTGCCTGTTCGCTATACGTCCTTGCGCTAGAAACAACCCTGGTTTCTAGGTCTCAAGGTGCAGGAGTGGAGTAAAGATACTGATCCCGAGATGAACTTTGACTTGACTATATAATTAATCTATTTTACTAGATTAAAGTATGAGAAATAGTGAGATAAGGAAATGTTGTGGTCTGAAAGAAGATGTAGTGACAAAAATTGAGAAAGGTAGGCTGAGATGGTTTGGCCATGTCGAGAGAATGAATGAAGAACGATTGACGAAAAAAGTGTATAAGGCGAGTGTGAATGGAAGTCTTGGAAGGGGTAGACCTAGGCGGACGTTTCGAGACCAGATCAAGGACGTCTTGAAAAAAGGCCAGGTCAAGAGTACCCTAAAACGAAGGGCATGTATGAAGGGAATAATGAAAGTGGACGAAGCGAAACAAGTATGTAAGGATCGTAGCAAGTGGAAAGAAGTGTTCTCTGCCTACCCCTACGGGAAAGAGGCGTGATTATATGTATGTATGTATGTAAAGTATGAGAAATAAAACACATTTAATTTTCGTTACTATTTTCTTCGCGTTGTCTATAAAAATCGCAATTACAAACACACTTAAAGGTAGCCAAGCTATATCACATTCCTCCAATAATAATTCATCTCCACTCGCAGGTTAGACGAAAACACCTTTTTCTTGTCTAATCTGTGAGAAAATCGGAGACAAAAAATCAGCACATTCTTATTTTGATTGCCACTGACTGACGGTAAATTAAAACATCGTGAGCTACCTGCATATTGATATCAGCTGGGACAAGCGTGGCAGATAATCTATATCCTCTTGAAATTCCCTATAACACTAAATTTTAGTTATTTATTCGAAAAATTTAACCGCCACCTAACATTACCCGAAAAAATGTACTTGTTTTCTAAAATAATCCTAACAAACACTCAATATACAACCTTTGTAAAGTTGTAAGGTAGCTTGACCCTTCTAAAGGGGTTGTCAGACAAAATTAGTTATGCTGAACACGATACATGAACGGGACAAAGGCTGTCGGATCCCTTCTCGAGTATAAACTACTTGCGCTTAGTATAAAAAAAATACCTCCAGATATTTTTGATTGCCTAGTACTTTTTTCACAACTCATCTTTTTAGGTTGAGCCTGTTCATTCTGTTTGATAAATAGCTTATGTTTTTCATAAGTTTCCATATGATTTTCTGGTGGAATATCACTATATACAAGTAACCCTGTATATAGAAATAATAATATTTTTACTTTGGATCTCTTTTCAAGCATATACTACTTGCGCTTCTAGTGTTCAAAACTTCCCCCAGATCTTTCTGGTTGCCTAAAAGAAATGAGTTGTAAAAAAAGCTAAGACTTTTTACAATTCATCTCTTCTAGACGGAGCGTGATCATTCTATTTAAAAAACACCTAATGTTTTTTTATATGTTTGCACATATTAAAAAAAATTAAGCGCATCTGATAGCATCTTTACATAACTTTGTGGCGTATATACTCTCGCCGGTGTAAACGAGCGACGACACTAGTGAGAAGCTTCCCTGTATCGACAAGCTCCGACAGGAAAACAGTACGGTACGTACTTCGCTAAGTGAACACGCCCTATGGATTCGCGTCTCACGCGCATTGTTCTTAGTTTAATATAAGTTATATTATTAACTTTTGTAAAAAATACGCGTAACAAGAAACAAGTACAACTATCATGTCTTCCTCCAACATCGGCATCTGCTACTCAACACTTGTATCGAGTATACTATCAAATTCAAACATGGCTAGGCAATCAACTGAACCCAGAAGACTGGGGTTGGAAATTGATAGATAATACTCTGGAACCGATTAAAACTTTACTCCCACCTGCTCCAGAAAAACTCCTCAAAACTATTTTTTGCAATTGTAAAAAAGGTTGTAGTGCCAAATGTGGCTGTAAAAAAGTCGGGTTGCTGTGTACTCCAGCTTGTACCAATTGCCAAGGTCAGTCTTGCTCAAATGTCCAGTTGAGTACAATAGAGGAAGATTGCTGTGATTTTAATGAAGAGACCAATGACTCAGCCACATTTGAACAATTTATGAACATCCAGCAAGAGGAAGAGGAAGAAGAAGAAATCGAAGAAGACATGACTGTTGAAGTAGACTTTCAAGAGTATGAATCTGATTAAAATATCTAAAAAAATCAAAATAATAGTTAAACCAATAATCAATAGCAATATCAATAATCAATATCAATAATAAAGTAATATCTAGATCTTGACGGGTATTGTTCCCTTAAATTATCCTAAAATTGTCATGACAGTTAGTGGAGTAGGCCAACAGGGGAAACCACGGTAAAAAAATGTGTGCATATCATGTTTAGTGTGACTCTTAGAATCGCGATATCTCACGAATGGTAACTCTTAGGAAAAATCATAAAGATCATTTTTGTAGAGAATTTTAAGATCTACAACTTTGGTTTGAAGTTTTTTTTTTTTGAAAAAACTTACAGTTTTCGAAAAAAAATCCAAAAAAACCTCAAATGTTGACCTTTAACCCCGAATAACTTTTGAAGCACACATAGGATCGATGGGGACTTTTAAAACTTTATTTGTAATGGTAAACCCTAGCTCTCCATCAAACTTTAGCTTTCCGGGAATTTTTGTTATTTAAAATGTCTATATTGACCGGACTATAGTCGCCTATTACTGTAATTATCTGTAAATAATGGAAATGTCTACTTAAAATCATTATAAGTCATAGTGTACACGGCTGAGGTCGTGCCTCTCTCTAGAGCGAGTACTTACACGCTAGTCCAACGCGATTAATAGAACTCATGATCTTGGTGAACTGGTTTTTTTCACAATTTCCTTTCACTGTTGGTAATCACGGTTGGTAACAATTATTTTCATCATATAACCAGCAAGTTGGTTAACAAAAAATTGAGCATTCTGTGGAGTTTGTAACGGAGATATTGAATTAATTGTTTTAAACTTGATTGTCGGATCAAAAACAGATGCTGCAGAGAAGTGCTGATTTAGAAGTTCTAAGTTTATATTGTTAGAGTTAGAATCTGGTGTCTTTTACGAACTCTCAGAGTTTTAAGAAATTTATATACATACTCTACTGAGATTATTATTTTCTATTGATTCATGAATAAATCGGTGTTGTGCGTTTATATACGCTCTATTGCAGCGTTTGTGCGTCGTTTTAGACGACAAGCTGTGCATGCCACTACTTCCTACCAGTGATTTTTAGTTTAATCTGTGAGTTTAATAAACAGCGCCACATAGTTGTAAAGGGAGTCCAAAAGTACAGCAGAATAAATCTTCTTAAGTATATAAATCTTCTTAGTCGTTTCACTCTTTACAGAGCGGTCGTGATCAACTGGTAGTACTATTAGAGGCAGATATTGTTCTCTGTATGATTTTACGCCATTTCTCGCGATTCAGAGACATTCTGGTGCACTCATGCAAAGGCCCGCCTACAGCCGATTTGATCTGGTCGGTCCATCGCATGGGTGATCTTCCACGTGATCTGGTCCCCTCCACTTTGCCCTAGACAACGAGACGCTCTATAGAGTAATTGTTTCGCCTTGAAACGTGGCCGAAAATTTTGAGAATACGTGACTGGACCAAAGCGGAGAGATGCTGCTTGATGCGGAGTTCTTCACGGATGGAGGCATTGGTCCGAAATTATTTCCATGATATTCCCAGCATTCGTATATAAATACATATTCTAAAAAAAACAATTAGACTCGTGACAGGAATCGAAACCGTGATCCGAAGGGGGTCCGAAATGGGTTAACCGTTGCACTGCGGAAGTCGTCAATACCACTTGGCTGCCACGGCTACACTCTACGATTTTACGTACGATTTTCTCCATTAAATCATTTTCATTACGTACAGCCGATTACTGTATTTTAATTAAACCGCTCACGCGTATAACTTATACGGTTACCCACTCGCCGTATCACTATTATGTATGCACAACGTGACAGTCGTCGGATCCATATATACGTGTAAGGCTTACGTACCCCTTTTCATGTGCTGAACAAACAGGGGTTTTACGGGTCTCAGGACTATTTTTGTCACTACAGTAGATATTGCAAGTTTTTTTTTAAATGTTGTAGGATAGCAGACAGGCTGACAGCCCGCTTCGAATTTAGCAGTTACCGTCGCCTATGGGTGTTTGCAACACCAGTGGCATCGCGAGCATGTTACTGTCCCATAAGAGTACAGGAACTTGGGTCACTAATGCCGGAACACAACACAAGGTTATTAGGGCCGTACACTTAAGACACAAAGGTGGTCGCCATCCAGACGGACTTGTTGCACTACCACGTAGCTATCTAGGGTGGGTTGTCTGGTCGTCTATTACGACAGGCCGACTCCGACCGCAGAGGTCAGTATTCTTTCTCCACTTCTGCACAGATAAAACGGCCTGTCGTAAAATGCAACAAAACAACCCACCCTAGCTAGGTGGTAGCGCCCCAAGCCCGTCTGGATGGCAATCACCCCTGGAATAAATGAGGGGTGGTACTTATACCAGCGTGCCGTCATAATAGCCTTGCGTTGTGTTCCTGTTTTGGTTATTGGTAACCCGGGTTCCTGTACTTATATATGGATAGCAGCATGTTTGTGGTGCCCCTGGCGTCACAAACATTCATAGGCGACGGTAACTGCTTACTATTAAGTGGGCTATCAGCCTGTCTACTGTAGCTCAGCAATAAAAAAACCTACAAGAATACTACCTGTAGTATTCTTTCTCCGCCCCTGAACGGATAAAAGAAATAAGATGTCATACATGACAGATATATATATATATATATATATATATATATATATATATATATATATATATATATATATATATATATATACTCATTTACCTAACATTTTCTTCATGCAGGGGCGGAGTGACAAAACAACCCTAGCTACATGGTAGGGCCCCATGCCCCTCTGGACAACAACCACTGGTCTCTAAACATGCCACCTTGTATTGTCTTCCGGTTTAAGTGATCGGGTTCCAGTTCTCCTTCTGGCGCCGCTAACATTCATAGGCGTAGGTAAGTTACGCTAAGCTAGCTTAATACTAAGTGGGTAGTCAGCCTGTTTGCGCTCCCACAGGAATAAGGTTTTAAAAGCACCTATGACAATATGATAAATATACCGTCATTATAGCATTACGTAAGCAAACATCCATAACGTGACTCTAAAACGTATCTAATTTTCCATCCCACTGCTCGCATAACCCAATCCATCTCGTCTATACAGAAATGGAATTTGCGTCGCATTCAAATTGGACAGTTCTATGCCAAACTCGAACAGTAACGAACAGTAATGTTCCGGGAATTAGATACGAATTGAGTAGAACTGTCCGCAACTTTTCCGGAATCCGTGTCCATGTCGGTTATATGGAAATGAGTTGTTTTGTAACCAGTATATCAGCGACATAATATGCTAATATTAGGGAACTTTTGGTGAAAGAATTACTTGTTATCTTCCATCATATGTGAGCAAATTTTCATCACAAGCAAGTCTTTTGGTACTAGTTTAGATATTGGTGGAATGAGAATAATGACTCTTACGGCCGGGAGCGGACTGCCTTAAAAAGCCAAACAACCCTAGTAGGGTTCCAAGTCCGTCTGTTTTACGACCATTCCTGGAATCCAAATATGTCGCCACAATAACTTTGTTTGGGTTCTGGAATTCCCTTCGCAGACGGCAACGTGTTAGCCGTGCCTCTGACATCGCAAAAAATCACAGGCTATTTTAACTGCTTACTAAATATTTAGTGGGCCGTCAGCCGTTCTGCTGCACCTCAAGGATAAAAAGAGAACCGCGTTGGTAACCTTCACAATCGTTATAGTAGATAACTTATATAGAGTCCATGTTTTAATCAATATTTTGTTATATCTATGTGACATTATATATTTAACTAGCTGTGCCCGCCACTCCATCCGCGTGGAATAGTGGATTACAAACCCTATAAACCCTAAAATATAAATAAATGAAATATGCAAACATTCAGTGTTATGGAATGCAACTGTTATAATACGTGCGTTCAAACCTACAAACTAACATCCAGCCTAAGCTAAACCCTATTTCATTTGATTGATAATATAAATCGGAGGTCAACTTAAATTGGAAAAAAAATCCGAAACTGATAATTTTTAGCTAAAACTATTTTTTTTTTTTCTAAAATAAAAGTAGCCTAAGTTCCTCATTGTTACATCAGCTATCTGCCAGTAAAAGTCCCGTCAAAATTGGTCCAGCTATTTCAGAGATTAGCCGGAACAAACAGATAGAAAGACAGACAGACAAATATTATAAAAAATGTTGTTTAGGTATATGTACCGTGTATACATCCAAATGCACTTGTAAAAAGCCGTTATTTTAATATTACAGATACTCCAATTTTATTTATTTGTATAGATTATAAACATCCTTTGCTTTAATAAATCTGCTTTGCTTTAATAAAAATCGTTTATACAATTAGTAATTTGTATCATTGGTACCTTACCAGTTCACTGGTATAACCACTACATTGGTGACCCCGACGTGATAGCGACACGTTTCCCTTTAGGCAAATTATTTATTCCCTTTAGGCAAAAGCCAGCAGTATTACGTCATGTATTATCTTCTTCGGTCTATCCAAGCTAAACAGCCTTTAGCCTACATTCGGTTCTCGGTTAGATGAATTCAAAAGCGATTTTTGTAATATTTTCTCTCCTCTATTTTGGTTATCATTCATTTTCAATTGTACTATTTACTCTCACGATCATTTGCTCTCTTGGTAATATATTTCTATAATCCATACTAATATTATAAATGCGAAAGTAACTCTGTCTGTCTGTCTGTCTGTTCCTCTTTCACGCCTAAACGGCTGAACCGATTTTGATGAAATTTGGTATGGTGATAGATGATAACCTAGAAATGGTCATAGGCTATAAATAATCACGCCATCGTTCTTAGGGGGTAGGCAGTAGGCAGATAACTAAATTGAGTTAGTGATTTTTTGTGCTTATCCGGTATCTATGAGAATCGGCCAACATCTATTTTTCATCCCCCTAAATGTTAGGGGTAGTCCACCCCTAAATTTTATTTTTTATTTTTTGACATTTTATTATTTTTATGGCAGAACAACGTTTGCCGGGTCAGCTAGTGTCAATATAATTCTAAATCTATCTCGACAAAAATTGTTGATGATCTTTTTATTCCTGAGGTAGACATGTTGTCGGCCCAATTAATAGTAACCAGTTACTTATATATGTTTGTGACATTAGGGAATCCGCTAACACACTACTATTACATGGGGGTTACAAAATCTGGGTTACTAATGCAGGAACACAACTCAAGGTTATTATGGCGCCATACTTATTGACCAACGATAGTTGTAATCCATACGGGCTTAGAGCTCTACCGCGTAGCAAGGGTTGTTTGTCGCCTTTTGCGACTAGCTGATTCTGGCCGCAGGGTTTAGCATTCTTACTCCACCCGTGCATGGATCAAAAGAGGATGATATTTCAAATTAATTTTTATTCGGATCTTGTGAAGACTACGGAGTCACAACACTGTATGTTTCAATATAATACATCATCCGTACAGGGGCGGAGAAAGAATACTAACCTCTGTGGCCGGGGTCGGCCTGTCGTAAAAGGCGACAAAAAAACCCACCCTACGTGGTAGGGTCCCAAGCACGTCTGGATGGCGACCACCTTTGGTCTTAAGTATGCCGCCATAATAACCTTGTGTTATGTTCCGGCATTAGTGACACAAGTTCCTGTACCCTTATGGGACAGCAGCATGTTTGCGATGCCACTGGCGATGCAAACACCTATAGGCGACGGTAACTGCTAAATTCTAAGCGGGCTGTCAGCCTGTCTGCTGTCCTACACAATAAAAAAAATGTCGAAAATTTAATTAGACGTTATACAATACCACTGTTAGTACGTTTTATTGATATAAAAATGTTATTTTCTTGCTAAATACACGGAAAAATCCTGCGATCGGGCGGAAACCGATACCGTCATCCATGATGGATCGAAGTGGGGGCACGAATCAAACTGAAACCCATAAATCCAGATTACAAACACCCTGCGATTGCGCCCTGTTTTAAATGGCTGCAGATTATCTTATTAGGAAGTTTGTTTACATTTTGATATCTTTAACCCCGGTTGAAAAACTGTGTTGTTTTAAGCCCCAAGAAAAATTAGTTTTGCTTTTAAATGGATGAATGGAATTGAATGTGATTTGTAACACTTGTTCATCTGAAAAAGTTGTATAACATAATTTATGACGACTAATTGTTTTTTTTTTTCTGAGAAACAGCGGACAAGTTGGCAGCCCGCCTAATAGTAAGCAGAAACCGTCGCCTATAGATGTTCCGACGTCAGGGGCACCGCGAACACGCTGCTGTCTCATACAGGAACCTGAGTCACTAATACCGGAATACAACACAAGGTTATTATGGCGGCATACTTGGCATACAGACCAAAGGTGGTTGCCATCCAGACGGGCTTGGGGCCCTACCACGTAGCTAAAGTTATTTTATCGCCTTTTACGACAGGCCGACCTCGGCCGCAGAGAAGATTGTGTAGAAAAGACCATAATCATTTAGCGTCAATCAAACTACCGCTTCGGTACCTAGAGTCCACTTCCCGACTTTTTCTTCTTCGCACGATCTTCAGCAACCCTGATAGTAAGTCTATTGGCACGTATCTATTACATCAAGCCAGCACTTTTGGGTCTACCTCTCCTGCCGGGGCCCTGGTGGAGGAGGCGTGGCCAGACATTTGTTCCCCACGTAGGTTGTTGTAAAACGTGACCATACCAACGAAGGCGACACTCCTGCAATAATTCGCAATGTCACGGATATGAGTACTAACGTGGATGCGGGATTTCTTGACGCAGTCCTTCCGTGCTAGATAGATAGATAGATAACACTTTATTGTAAACCAATTATATAAACACAATGAAACTTATTTACACAATCAATGAGTACTTGACTTACAATGGGCGGCCTTATCGCTACAGAGCGATCTCTTCCAGGCAACCCGGGCTATAGAACATTATTGGTGTTACATTGATGTGGAAGGGAGGTATGGTAATAAATAATAATTATATTTTATTTACATAATAAATAGATAATATACATAAAATTCAATAATATATATAAAATATAATAAATAAATAGATAAACATACTTAAATATCTATATGTGCTAGCTTACACATCCACCGCAGTATACTTATCTGCTTGTGTCGCTCCAGTATCGGCCACGTTTCACAGCCGTATAAAAGTATAAGCTTAATGAGGGTATTGTAGACCTGTCTTTATAACTTAACTGGCATTTTGACACCAGTCATTTAGCATATGAGGATATGCAGCTCTATAAGATTTCATTTTCATTATAATATGGACCCTATCCACTATGATTGAAGCATACCTTACCGTCAGTATCTAGCACTGATGGTAAAGTACGTCTTTATATTTTAAGCAATGCCCGTTTATTAGACAAAGACGTATCAGGTTTTTATTATTTTTTTTTATACAAAACCGAATGGGCTTTTTCTACCGTTCGGTTTTCACTTCTGAGGTTGGGAAGTTACTATTTTCTTGTAGCCCTTTGCTCGGGCAAAGAAAAGCTACAGCGCAAATAGAAACGCCAAATTTGGCCATGATTTTCGAAACAATTGGGTAGTCTAGTCATATAGATTTGTTTTTTAAAAGAATAAAAACTTAAATAACACGCTTTTATCAAACTAAAAAAATATTAACTAAAAATTATTCTTAATCTATACAAATAAATAAAATTGGAGGGTCTGTTTGTAATATTAAAATAACCGCTTTTTACTAAGTGCATTCGGACGTATACACGGTACATATACCAAAAGAACATTTTTTACAATTTTTGTCTGTCTGACTGTTTGTTCCGGCTAATCTCTGAAATGGCTGCACCGATTTTGACGGGACTTTCACTGGCAGATAGCTGATGTATCAAGGAGTAACTTAGGCAATTTTATTTTAGTAAAAAAAAAAGTTTTTTTTTTAAATCATCAGTTTCGGAAATTTTAAATTCCAATTTAAGTTGACCTCAGATTTATATCATCAATCATTATGACATAGGGTTTAGCTTAGGCTGGACTTTGTAGGTTCGAACGCACGTATTCCTGAGGCGCATGGCGTAACAGTTGTATTCGATAACACTGACTGTTTGCATTTATTTATATTTTAGGGTTTATAGTATATGTAGTTTAATGCTGCCCAAAGTCACTATTCCATGCGGACGGAGTCACGGGCTAAGCTAGTATAAGAATAAAATTACTGACGAGAAAATTAATATCACTGTTCTAAAAACGTGGGGTGCTTGATATCAATCATTATATATATATATATATATATATATATATATATATATATATATATATATATATATATATATATATATATATATATATATATATATATATATATATGCTTAAAATATCTTACGAAGAACCCCACGCTTTTAGAACAGGGACATTAATGTTCTTATCGGTAATTTTATTCGCATGCTAAGAATTGGTTTTTACTTTTTAGTTTCATTAATTATAAAGGTGTGTTTTATAGTTATTTTAAAACTATGTTATTTTTAAATTTTTAGTTTGATCAACTAAATATGAAGTAAAAGTAAAATATAATTGAATTGGCTGTTAATTCCCAATCAGGAAATATTTTTAATAACGCCATCTTCCGACAGAGTTCTTATTAATTTAACGCCATCTTCTGACAGTGTAAAACGCCATATGGCGTTTCGGCAGAAGGAAAAGAAAGTGTTAATCCTGGTGATCCTGATAAGCACTATGGTGTGAAATTATTAAATTTGTGTATAGTCATCAGGTGTTGACAAGTGTGCAATATTTTGAATCTTTTAAATCATTGATAATGAGTAAAAATCGGGTGAACATTCCGTTATATACATGTTAAGTTAGGCGTTTAAAAAGGGCAGAAAAGACAAAAGTATCCAAAGATCCCAAGGTTCCCAGACCTTATTTTTGGTGTAATAATGGTTTAATAATTTATCATAATTATATACAGGTTATTGAATAAAATTGAAAGTCAAAGCACGTAAGTAATATTGTACATAAAAGTAACCATACAATACTAGTTGACCCGGCAAACGTCATTCTGCCATATGAATAAAAAAAAAAGTAGCCTATGTCCTTCTCCAAAGTCCAATGTGTATACTGAAATTCAAAATTTGTTCAGCGGTTTACGCATGAAAGCGTAACAAACAAACTCACTTTCGCATTTATAATATTAGTTAGGACATCCTAACTAAAATTATATTATATATGACCTGATTAAAATTATATTTAATAATGTAATTATATGATCAAATATAATTTTATAATTTCTTCTTCTTATTAATTGTAGTTTTGTATTTATTTATTTATTTAACCTTTAGCACTTAAAGTACAAGGCGGACTTAATGCCTTAAGGCATTCTCTGCCAGTCTACCTTGGGGTGATGCAGAGATAGTTTACATGGTACGTGCACAATTGAATAGGAGTATGTTAATCAAACAAGATCACACATAAAAGCAATATACTACAAATACTTACACATAAATACATACACATATACATAGATTTATACACATACTTACACATACATACATACATTATATCTAATTATAATAAATAAACAGGAGATTTAACCTGAATCTGCCAGTTGTTTAAGGAGACGTAGTCGTACTTTGCGTTTATAGGTTTCACGACTTGTCAGCATTCGGATTTCAGGAGGGAGCGCATTCCATAGAAGAATAGATTGGATAAAGAAAGAAGAGTGAACGAAACTAGGAGTATGAGAGGGGCAAGTAAGGAGGAGATTATTGGAAGAGCGAAGATGTCTGTTATTTTATTTATTGTTCTTGTTAATACATATAAGGTTGTAAAAATAATTAACTGACTCGGCCCTTCCATGTATATCTACTAAACTTTTGTTCGCTGACTAAAATTTTGTCGTTTTGTCAATTATACAATTTCTATATGCTTCTATCCAAACACTGTCCACATTAATTCTAATACTGAAGGAATAAGTAGGGAAATATAAATATAAAGAACGAACGAAACTTAAATCAAAGTCTCGATATATTCGAGCCGAAAATAAAATACAGATTTACAATAACCAAAGATGGCGTCTTCAAATTTACGCTTGAGTTGATGAGGACAAATATTTGCTTGTTGAGCTGAACTGTGCGGGTGAAATTCATTTTCGGGGATTTTCCTGAATGCTCGCGAAGAAAATATTTGTCACTAAAATAAAATATATAACCAGTCATTCTTTTGACACGTCTATAAATTTGTATTTTCCTTAACTATTTTTTTTTTACGATTAACGAAATAGAGTTTTAAACATATAACGTCATATAATATACTTTTTATAAATTACATATAAAAATAAGCGTTATTAATATAGTCTTGTTTGTAAGTTTGATAGTTAGTTTTTTGTTGCGAATTATTTCAAAAATAGCTGGGTTGATTGAGCCGTTTTTTCTTTAGGTGAATTTGTAAGATGTAATAAGGCTTATTTTATTTTTTAAAAAGTAGTAAGAGTAATAAAATTATTTGAATCATAAAAATAACTGGTATTAAATCCATACTAATATTATATATGTGAAAGTAACTGTTTGTTATATTTTCACACCTAAACTACTGCACCAATTTTAAAGAATTTCGGTATAGGGACAGATTAGGTCTTGGAGATGGATAAAGGCTACTTTTGTATGTTATATGGTAGACAACGTTTGCTGGGTCAGCTAGAAAAAAAAAGGGAATATTAAGCATTATTTGTATTAAAATCTGCGTGTTTTGTATATTTATATAATCAAAGTACTGGCATGTTTTAAACGTATACTTTAAAATATTCTAGTGACTTAAAAGTCACAAGTCACAAAAACAAGTTACGACGTAAACATCGTAACTTGTTTTTTTTAATATTCTTACTTCTGTCATGTCTTAATTAATACTATCTCGTTAATCGGCAACTTACAAATTCATTTATTTTGAAGAATTGCTTCTTAAACAGCAATTATTTTCCGGACTCGGCTTCTACAATTCTAAATCCGATTCTTGATAGATGTAATCCATATGTAAAAGATTCTTCAAAGCAGGTTTTATACAAAATGCTTTTGCTATATTGTAATTTAGTAAATCTTTAAAATAATTTACCTTCATCATCCGAAACCCTACTCAAGAAATCTCAAGATTTACTAATTAAACAGCGGTGAAATTTGAAAATGATTTTCTACATTTAGACATTGCCACAAAATTTCAGACATTGCAGGGAATATAAGTGATGTATCTACTACACTTTTATATAGGACGATAAAATATTAATATAAAAAATACTTACCTTCTATGTATGGAAAAACTGAGGCAAATGATTACATGTGACTAGCGAAAGGTCGCTTTGTGCGCTCCAAGTACTCCCCCCTTAACCTTATCTTGGCCATGATGGATCGAGAAAGGGATAACTCAGGTTTTTGTTCATCAATATTTTTGTGGTCTAATTTATTAAAGAACTCCGTTTTTGTAGAGATTTACGCGTTCATCAATCATTTTGAACGAATTATTTTTCTTAATTTACTTCTTTCGACGTAATCAGTACGAGTGATGAATTAGATGAAATAATGTTTTTGTTTTTCAATACTTTTCACAGACACGATAATTACATTTGCATAAAAAGTGTCTGTATAGAGCTATTGGTCTAGAACCGTAGAACCATTGAGAACATCTGAAAGTTCTATATTGGCGAATAGTTAGGTATTTCAATTGTTTTATATATTATACTAGTTGATCTGGCAGACGTTCTGCCATACAAATTTTAAAAATCAGCGCCATCTATTGGATTCTTACTCAATCCAGTCAACTAATTACCTTATACCGCTATCAATTAGAATCTTATCGAAATAACAGATAATTATGACTCTTTGTCAGATAATAAAACAATAATTCGCAATAAAATAATATTGAAATTATAAATTGAGATATAACCTATTCTATCTTTTAAGTTGGATAAAACTGCACACAGTGTGTAAAATTTTATTATAATCTGTTCAGTACTTTAGAAGTTCATAGCGGACAAACAACGTGACACGTAATTTATATAATATTAAGATTATTTAATTCATTAGTAACTAACTTGTGTCTTTTGATATTAGTTCTGACCTCTGCGGTCGGGGTCAGGTGTTGTCGTAAAAGGCGACAAAATAACCCACCCTAGGGTACAGCCGGAACGGCTTGGAGCCCTACCACTCTGTGGTAGGGCCCCGTCTGGATGGCGACTATACCTGGTCTTGTATTGTGTTCCGGCATTAGTGACCCAATTTCCTGTACCCTTATAGGACAGAAGCATGTTCGCGATGCCACCGGCGTTGCAAACACCCATAGGCGACGGTAATTACTAAATTTTAAGTGGGCCGTCAGCCTGTATGCTGTCTTGCAGCAATAAAAAAAATTGGTACGAATTTGTAAATTACACTTCGTGGGCTTCAAAGAAAGTCAACATTGGTTTTCCTCTATTACCGCTTACAAGTTTATAACTTATACCACACAATGAACGGCTGAATCATCTTTAGGGTCGACGTCATGGCTATCTATTCGCAGTTTGGACCATCATGTAACTTCTATTATGTCGTACATGAAATTGTGTTCATTGTAAGGAACAAGGGTAATTATGCAAAACAGATGACCAAAGGAGACCGGTTTCATGAAGTTCATTGTAGCGGGACGAGTGGGACTAATATTGAAGCAGTGACGTCATGCTCTTGTGTGTTTGCGGTCTGAATTTAACATTTATTTAATAAAACATACCAATGAGAAATAAATAAATCGCCTATCATCCTAGCGTCAAATCCCAGTTGCAAGCCAAACTTCCGCTTCGGTGGATGTTTGCGACGCCAAAGGCATCGCGATGATGCTACTATCCCATAGGGATATAGGAACCTGGGTAACTAATTCCGGAACACAACACAAGGTTATGACCCGTTGTGTTTGTCATCATGGGTTTGGGGCCTTACCACGTAGCTTGGGTTGTATTGTCGCCTTTTACAACAGGTCCCCGGCCGCAGGGGTTTTCTTACTCCGCAGCTGCACGGAGAGGGTTATAAACTAATTTCTCATACTATACAATGTAAAGCTAATATATAATCCACATGTAAATCGAGAACGTTTTATTTTCGGCGATAATACGTTACCAAACCTCTCAGCAGGGAGCTACAAACTGACAGTAGTAATAGGTGTAATATATTACATTTATGAGCGTCTGGGAACCAATATAAAAGAATAAGGTCAAACGGTTCGCATGGGCATTGGGTGCGAGATCAGATATATCAAACTTTTGATATTTTCTGAAAATTGTTTAAATTATTTCTATATTTGTTAAGATTTTCATTTATATATTATAGTTTAATTTTAGTCATTTTTGAAATGAAAACGTCTTTAGCGACGTTGTGTACTTTTTTGTGATGGGTAAAAATTGTTAAACTCGCATCAGGTCACGTGTTCTGATCGTGAGAATTCGTAAGACGTAAACTTCTATTATGTCGTACACGAATGGAGTTTTGCTCCAGTAATACCAACCTTATTAATAATGACTTAAGGTTTATTTTATAAAGTAACTTTTAAATGATTGCATTTCATTATACATATCTATTTGAATTGCGACTTTATTACAATTAAATACAGTCGAGTTTTTGAAGTGAAAACTTCTTTAGGCACGTTGAACACTTTTTGGGTGAACAATTTTTGGTTTGTAAAGAAGTGTTAGTGACCGATTTAAACTTTATTGCTTGATCATAAACAATTTTTTATAAGCCGAAAATAATAATCTCGACGATATTCACTTTCAATTTTCAAAATCCACAAGCTATTTTAGTTTTTAATTTTCACTTCTATCGGCAGTCCCCAAAGACTGCCCCGCATGTTTTTTTTTATAAAAATATTGCATGTTCAAGTGATTTCCGTCGCCTATTAATGTTGATCACATGTTCGGCAAAGTGCTGCAATTTGAATAGAAATTTAATGGCAATATTAGACAATAAATGAAATGGGATGGAATCAGAGGGAAGAGATGATTAAATGAGGGAGTAGGAACTAGATAGAGAAGAGGAAATAAGACAACAAATAGAAAAGAAATATTGCCCTTAATCAAGATCATCTTGAGTGCTTCATTTCTATATATTTTCAGTCCAACGTATGGTATACTCGTATTTTTTAATCTTATATTTAAAAAATGTAAATGATATATTTTTCTCAGCAGGCGTAAGAGACGCCGTCGCTCGCTACCCCGTCCTGGTGTTCGTCCATGGAGAAAGCTACGAGTGGAGTTCAGGGAACCCGTACGACGGGACTGTCCTCGCATCTCATGCTGGGCTGGTCGTCGTAACAATCAACTACAGGCTTGGGATTCTTGGTGAGTTCTTTTATGATTACTGAATTTCGATGAAATAACACAACACAAAGAGAACGTACCCGAAACGGCAGCGGCTTTTATGGCAATGAGTTCATATCGGTGGCCCACCATCCTATAACCTCTTGGTCACTATAAAACGGCCTATCGATTATTTAAAAATGTTATTCGGAAACTTTTATCAGCTACTACCAACCTAAGCTACTAATAGCACGCACGCACACAAACGTTCCCTCGTACTCACACATAATCATTCACTTGTAAAATATGCATTTTTGCAGAATTAGTTAATTAAAAATGGGTGCGTGAAAAATGTTAACTTAATCCAGAGTTACAGTTGATGTAGTTTTGGAGCATGTGGAATTAATTATTTTATCTACTTTTAGTCATTTTGTATAAGTTTGTCATATTTAAGTTTCAGTCTGATAATTTTTGGTGCAATTGCCATTAAATAAAATAAAAA
The DNA here is from genome assembly GCA_963693495.1 of Malacosoma neustria. Classification (NCBI taxonomy): domain Eukaryota; kingdom Metazoa; phylum Arthropoda; class Insecta; order Lepidoptera; family Lasiocampidae; genus Malacosoma; species Malacosoma neustria. Next base: position 22,705,777 of record OY856374.1, read on the forward strand.
GTCATAAAATCCATTTTTCTTATTCTTCTATATGTCTTGTCAGTATCAATAAGTTAAAGGATTAACTAATTAAAATTAACGAATAACAGTAAAACTCAATGCAAATCTGTCTTAAGTACATAAAAAGAAAATTATATTTAACATAATCCATATAATTAGACTAAATAATTACAGACGCCTGTTTTGACTTAAAGCCGTACCGAAATACGGTATTATAATTAAAACTCGAGCTTTTGCGGCTTTAAGAGATTCAATACGAAAGTCAATAAAATTCAGCAACTAAATTAACCATCGTGGCAAACAATCTAATATTTATTACATTCCAAATTGTTCCTCAGTTCAATCTAATATTAAAGTTATTTGAAAAACAAATTTGCGAGCCAGTAACCACTTTATTTTATTAGTTTATTGATGTTTGTTTGTATAAGCGATATTATTAGCTAATTTTTAATTTCGTGCTACCCAGAGGTCGTACTCTCGTGACACATGCTCCTCATAGTGAGTTTGAATGTCCCAACATGGATGTAATAAGTAATCTTCACACATTGACGGTAAATGAAAACATTGGGGAGAAACCCGCAAGCAAATGTTACAAAAGACATATCCGAAAACTCTCGTAGCTGTCCCTGCATCATCATCAATAGTACATTTTCGTTAGTGTTGATCTGACTGAAATTCCAAAGAAGAAGACGCCAGACACGCATTTCTGCTAAGACTTTTTGATATCGAAATGTGGTCAAATTATTAGACATTTTTCATAAAGATATAAAGGATAAAGAATACTGACATCTGCGGCCGGGGTCGTCGTAAAAGGCGACAAAACAGCCCACGCTAGCTACGTGGTAGGGCCCCAACCCCGTCTCAATGGCGACCACCTTTGGTCTTAAGTATGCCGCCATAATAACTGTGTTGTATTCCGGCATAAGTGGCCCAAGTTCCTGTACCCTTATGTGATAGCAGCGTGTTTGCGATACCATTGGCGTTGCAAATACCTATAGGCGAGGGTAACTGCTAAATTCTAAGTGGACCGTCAGCCTTATATCAGTAATATCAAGTCATCGCTTTCTAACCAAACGTGATCTGTGCTTGTATTAAGACGAGGCAGAACCATTTTAGCATGAGGAGCAGATCCTAAAAATGGATGGATGTCGCACAGGGTGATAAGTGACGACCTCGGTGGCGTAACGGATAACGCACTTCGGTACGCTTGCGGAGGTCACGGGTTCGATTCCCGTCTCGCGTCTGGGTGTTTATGTATAATATGTATTTATTTACAAAAAAAACGTATATAAGTAGTATATCAGTTGTCTAGTACCCATAACACAAGTGCTATGCTACTTAGATTGGGACTAGATGGCGCTGTGTGAATTGTCACAAAATATTATTATTATTAATATAAGTGTCTTCTTCCTATTTAGGATGCTGATATACAAAGTAAATAATGAAAAACATTCGGAAAATAATACGAAAGAAAACAAAAGTGCGTGCGTACAAAGTACACATGTCAGAAGTGAAACTTCTTTGGCAAACTAATTTTTAAATCTTCTAATAAATTTAGAAAGAGAATTTATGAAATATTATTATTTTTTATCTTATTGAACAAAACTCAACTGTATTTTATTGCAATTCGAATATATATGTATAAGTAATGCAATGCAATCATTCTAAAATTACATTCTAGAACACTTCAATAATTCTTAAGCCATTATTAATAAGGTTAGTATTAAAGGAGCAAAAAAAACGTTTCACATCTTCGTGACGCTAATATTGCGTTTCAGCCGTAAAAAAATTACCCATATATGCGCAAAGAAGTTTCACTTCAAAAATACAATATGCAAAAGTTTAGGTTTTGAGATTTATGCTCGTGATAATTTAATACACAAAATACCAAAAACAACAACTTATTACTCTATGATTAACGCTGTCTAGTCATTGCATTGATAATGGACGTGTTATTATATCCGAGCACGCGAGAACGTGATTATAGGATCGCCTGAACACGTAAACGGTAATGTAACCCCTATCTATCATGTCATATTATAGACTAGTATTACCACAAACAAAACCGTAATATTACCAATATCGTAATATATATAAATTACGTGTTTTTAATTTTATAGTACCCAAATAAAAGTTATTTCTTGTTTTCAAAATTCTGCAAGTTATTTTGAATAATCTGTCATAAGATACAATTATTTGAAACTAGCTGACCCGGCAAACATTGTTTTGCCATATAAGTAAAAACATGTTTCTAAGGTCCAATCTATATCTATTACCGAAATTCATCAAAATGAAAAAGTAACAGACCGAGTTACATATTTATAATAGATGATCCGGGGAACTTCGATATTAAACTATGTACATATTGCGCAACATGGGATTGCGCACTTGGTTTAATTCTCTTCATTGATGCACCTTGTGATATACGACATTTCTTTTTTTTAATCATGCGCAAGAACAAATAAAGCGGATGATTTGCCAACACGTGAACATGCTACGTACAACTGACCATGAGAAAAACATGGATTTTCTAAGCTGAGACCACAAACAGTCAAGGATTGGCCTTGTAATTTGTTAATCGTCATGGCAAAGGCAAGACGAATCGAGAACTGAATTCGTTTAAACTCAAAAGGCATATCCGTTGAGATCATTGGAATCCGCGGAATGAGAACTAACCCATCTTTAAATTTTCTTTTGAGTATCGTCGCGTGAATCACATTACTCATCAGTTTTCTGATCACCAAGCGCGTTCCATTGCATAGTTTTAGTTGATTTAGATTTTTAAGCATGATGATTACCGAGCTCGCCTTCAGACGTAAATTGTGCGGTGGTAAACCAGGCTCATCCAAGGAGTTTAAAAATTCAGTTGGATAATTAGTGGCATCGTCTTCGTTTGTTACACAGTCAATAGATTTTAATGAATGCAGAGTACCAACAATTTGATTCTGTTTTATAAAGTTTATGTCATTCACATCTTTATTGTTCACCGCTAAAATTGCACACTCGCTTAACCATTTTAAAATAAATTTCTGAACGCGTGCATAAAAATTTGACAATTATTATATAATGTCAATCCTTTTTCATTACTGACATTATTCTACATTTTTAAAATCTAAAATACGCCACTATTCGAATATTGTGGATATATCTTGTCATTTCGAAACTTTTATTTAAATACATTCTTCAATTTGAGGGGAGAGTTTACCGTATCGACGGGATGAATATTAAATATTTGACAGTTACGAAACCCGACATTTTATGTGGAAAAATAAATTATAATAAATATTTAAATTAATTTTTAAGTCGATTTTACAATGTTTTTATGTATAGTTTTGTTCTTTTATTCTGCTACTAGGGACAGAGACAAATACAAAAAATTAAAAACCATAAAAATCGGCCCAGCCGTTCTCGAGTTATATGGGTTCGTACAAACCCGACTTTGTTTTATATATATATAGATTTTATAGGACCAAAACCATTGCTAACAATTTAAAAATGTAATCTTCAACATTTAGCTATTATTGTTAAATTTCTATTTTTAGAACAAAAACTAGGATATGAATAATGAAATATAACAAATTTTACTGGTTTTCTATGATTATAAAGATATACCAATATCTTTATTTTCATACAAATTAAAGAGAAAATTATGTTAATCTCAACTAATGTTCATCTACATCATTAATTATTATTTTAATTTTTTTACATTCAATTCACACGTTCATTCATTCATTCAATTCGCCTTCAATATATAAAATACATAGCATACTTATAAAATATTACATTATTTATTCCAAACTAAAAGACAAATGCCTGAAGCAGCAGAAATTATTATTCGATGACCCCTGAGGTCGAAACACTCTTTTTATATCTAATTTTATGGAAATATGTTCACAAACAAAATCATTTTCTCATTAATATTAAATAATATATATCCAGAACGCTATTGAAACTCGAATGTAATTTTAGTAATTGCTTTTCTTTGAAAGGAGCCTTTAGCAATTTAGAATAATTAAAGCATTCTCAGTTATACAATTGTAAACTGATTTGTTTAAAGAGTCTGCCAGTATCTGGATATTTAGATAGTAATAAGTGTCACTAAAACTGACCGTAATGCGACATTTCCTTCTTGATAATGGTATAAATGTGAATAATATGAGTAACTCAAACATAAATGAATTCGGAATATTTAACGGAACCGCTGTATATATATTTCTAAAGCGACAATTGCCATTATAAAAATAATCTTTAATTTCAGCTTATTAAAACTATTTTATAAATGCTTGCACCAAAATACACACATTGGTTATTGTTGTGGAACAGCAGTCAAGCTGACGGTCCACTTAAGTAAGAAGTTACCATCGCCTATGGATGTTTGCGACGCCAGGGGCACTCTTAACACGCTTCCGTCCGCGTAGTGGAACTGGAATCTGGAATTTAACACTTACACACAAATGAAGAACACAAGGTTATTATGGTGGCATATTTAGAAAACATGTGTGGTTGTCTTTCATACAGACTTGTAGCCTTACCACCTAGCTAGGGTTGTTTTGTTGACTACCCATAATCAGTATTCTTATTTCACCCCTGCTTGGAAATAAATTATTTGTATTTATTCTATAGTGTGCTCTAATCAGGCTAAACTTGATGTTAAATTTGTCTCAAGAAATTGATAAAACAAAACTTGTAAAAAAATCAAGTCTCGCAACTCAGTTCTTCTACCGTGAAAAAATTGTGAGATACATGTAATACCAAGTCTTTTACCTTATAAGTCCCTGCTTAAGGAACCTTCTGTCTTAAGTTATTACGTAATTAGTTAACCTAACAACATCTTATAGTGACCATATTATCTATATTAAAAATCTTTTATGTTTTAAATAAAATAGATTGACTTAGCAATCCTTGACTTATACACTAAACACTAATTTTATTCTAAATTTGAAGCTTCTATGTCTGCTAGAAGTGCCTTAGAGTTTTGATGATCGGTCAGTGAGTGAGTGACAAAATTAAGAAGTTTGATTAGTTATAATTCTTAAACTACTGGTTCAAATTGAAGGAAATTTTAAATATACCGTGTATATACAGTCCCTGCCTGGTTACTGAAAATTCAGGCTTCTATTTATCCACAACGAAGTTATAGGGAGTCGAAATTGGCCTGAACTGCTACGAGAAAAGGATAGGCCATGCCGCTTTTTTGCTTGACTACTGTGCCTCCAGATATTTGCCGATAAGAGGCCCAAAATTTTAACCAAGTATCTGGAATTCTGTGAGGTAGATGAAAGACTGAGGTCTATTGACCATTAAAAATGTTTCTATGAATTATAACTTTATATTTTTAATTTTTACATGTAGTTTATAACTATTTATACTATAATAATTTACAAAATTTTAATTAGTATTGTATAAATTTTGAAATAAATAATAAATAAATAGTTTGATTATAAAATATCGAAATAATACGTATGGTAAATCATAAACTACTCATGGTGAATATAGGTAATATGTAGATGAAAAAGACATGCATCTAATTTTCTTTCGATTCAATTAATTGGTGGTGATTTAGATAAACTAACGGTTGTCTAGAAGAAATTACTATAAACTAAACCGCCAATTGTAGTATTATTAATGTTAAGTAGCTTATATATTTTTCAAGTGTAGAAAGAATATAATTTTCTTACTATATATTTTAAAAGTGATAACTTCTTATGGGAGGGTAAACCGCTTCGTTACGTAACGTGTTACGGCGCCAGTCTGTCTGGCTTCCCTTTCTCACGCATACGGCAGCGGTAGGCAGGCTCCTCTTCTCTCTCTGACCCACAGCACTAGATCTATTCGAATTGCGACTTTATTGCAATGAAATACAGTTGAGTTTTTTTTCTTTATAAAGAATCTGCATTAGAGAATAATTTAATATAATTTTGAAACCGCTTTTGATAAAATTAGAAATTCGTAAACTTTAATTATTTTTGAATTATTTTTGGTTTTATTAATTAATAATCTTTCCTTACATTATCATATTAATATACATAAAATTTAAGTAATAACATAAGCTTTTCTCAAGTTAAACAATTTCAATATTAAATAGTTCAACTTAGATTAGTTATAGTTATCACTTCTCTCGGGCGTCCCGAGACGTAAACGTCTTTTTTAAATTTAATTCTCAATTTACTATTATAAATTCTTGTATTACGATAATGTGATAGAAAATATGGCCTTCTAAAGAAAGAAAAACGTTAAAATTTTTAATTATTTTATATACAGCATGTTGCTTTTAAGATATCAAATAAGTGCACAACAGTTAGTTAGTTCCTTTATCAATGTGCAGTATATTTTAAGTTCTGAAATGTTAGCCAAAGCAATTGGGATAAAACGTTATATAGAATAATTAAATAATAATGTTAAACGAACCACGTGTAAAACAATATATCACATTCTATTACCGTCGTGAACTATGTCATTAACATTATATTTAGTTACTAATAGAACATCGTCCTTTTGATGAGTTAAATATTTTAGGGAAACTAAAGAAATACTTGGGATGGCATCCCTATTCAAACAAAGGGCTTTGCAAAGTCAAAATTTTGTAACTATGTCAGTGGACCCTTTTTGCTGATTCGTTTGTGAGGCATTTGTGTGTTGCTTACAGTTTTAGTAATTGCTTACGCGCTTATTTAATCTTTATATTATAAAAAACTTTTGGAGAGTACATAAACCTTCATCAACCTACATATATAATGTCTATTTCTGGTTATATATGTTATCTAGACCTTAATTAGGACCGGTCGTATTTTATGGATCGGAATGTTGGGCCACAAATGGGAAGGATGAAAAGTCAGGGGAAGTTTCATAGTAGCGCCAGTGATTGAGAAACTGAAAAGACATTAACTGACTGGTATGATCATATAATAGGAAGAGAAGAATTTCATATAACAAGAATAATCGTAGAAATTAAAAAAAAGCGTGGACGGGTACAAAAGGAAGGGTAGACCACAGAAAAGATGAATGGATGGATGGAATTAATTTACTTTTGTAAAATAATATAAATAAAGTATACAACCTTACTCATCTTACTCATTTAATTTTATATAATACTAGCCGTTCCTGCCGCTTCGCTGCTCGAATAATAGAAAAAAGTCAATATAAAAGTGCGAATAAATTTATTTTGTTATTAATACATTGACAAAAAAGTATGATTCGAGTGAAATTATTCGGCGAAAGGAATATTTCTACCAATTTCAAGTCTCTGAGATATCGTGATGAGTCAATATATAGGTCAATACATATAAGATAAGATGGTAGTTGTTAAAATTTATAATGTATGTAACAGTAATGTTGAAGTCATTAGAAGGGAATAATACCTAAGGGACAGGCTATGTATAATTTAGGTGTTAGTACTAGGGTAAGTTTATATGTAAAAAAGATGTGTCAATAAAGATTTTTTTTATTTTATTTATTTATTAATTGCGTAAGAGATGACATAGCAAAAAAGGTGTGAATGTTCAGATGACGAAAAATAGATGACAGTGAAAAAAGAGCATATTGTGCCGATCCTACATAGTTTAGGATAACTGCAGGAAGAAAATGGATCGTTTCATCCTGGTATTGACATTTTCTATATCAATAAAGTCATTTTTAAACATATTTGTGGTGAAACTCATATATGGTGTGTGTCCAAAATAATGGTGGCCGTCTTCTGCCTTTTTTTCAAATGACATAACCTGTAGTGAGAAAATTTTCTACACTGTCTGTACCTCGAGTCTTACAGTGTGTCTAAAAAAAGTAGCTTAACCAACATTTTATTCGTCTGCATTATAACTGATAAAGCTTTAACGTACATTATCATGTCCTCTTGGTATGTAGAAGAATTATAAGTAACATTCCAATTAGATATTCTACATCCGCTTCAATCAATATGGCGACTGCAGTCCTCACTGCAACCAGTCAACCTTTGTTTCAAATTGATTTTTTTTTCCAAATTAGAGCAATCGCGAGACGCATGAGTGTATATCTGTCTTGTACAGATATACAACCTCTTAAGGTTTCTCGCGTTAGAGGGCGTAAATCTAATATTCGGTTAACGCACTCGTAATGTTAACTCATCATCATCATCTAAGCGTTATCCCGGTTGCATCCTAAACTTTCGTTTCGGTGCCCGGGGTCCGCTTACTCGTAATGTTAACTCTACTATAGTATATCTATTGTTTTTAAACTACACATTGTAATTGTTACTTTAAAGCATTTTGGGTCATTTAGTAACAGAAAGAATAATGCCAGATCATCTCGTTCCTACTCATTCATTAAGAAGGACTAATTTAGTACGGTTTACTCTTTATATAGATTTTTTTTTTTTTCAAGAATATGGTAAGGTTTTTTTTTTCAAGAGTTTCCACAGCAGTCGTTCTTGTTGAAAAAAGTTTTAAGTAAAATAAATATCACGGAAAACTAGAGACCTACAACATAATAAATGACTTAATGGTGTCTAATTCACAAATGATACCTGGTAGATTAAAGGTATAATACCTATATATATAACACTCGAAAACCAATTTAAAGTAAATTACACGCTGGTATGCACTGACAGTGAAAAAAAAATCGTGATAAAACATCCATACCGAGAATACCCGTACGTGTAACCCGCTAATCCGTTCCCTCTTAGGAACGTAGAAGGAACAAACAACAACAAACTAGAGGAGGCCCGAACTCATCGTAGAATGTTGTAGGCTGTTTTTATTTCCTATATTATTAAATTCATAAGGGCGACCTCTAGGTCACCTTCATGAATTAATATTAGAGATCACCCAGTGTTTTTGTGAAAAACTGAGTGATCTCTAATATCTATGAACTGGCAAACGAAATTATCCTTTTACTGCCCTCTAAACACCCGTAAGTGATGCGGTAACCCAATTTTTATTTCTGGCCGGGATAAACCGGCCATTTGACGAAAAATAAAACATTTTATAATAAAGCTTTATATTATAAAAAGTCAACAGCCGTTCTACTAGGTTAATTATTCAAAAAGTTTTTTGCAGAAATAATATACCGTATAATTTATTCCGTCTGAACAAGCTCATATCGTCTAAAAATACTAAAACTACTAAAATAATTCCTAATTTTGGGTTGTTTTCGTATATTTTTTATGTTAATTCGCCTGCCATGGGCCATTATGGAAACATTTACCTTAATAGGGTAGGGACAGTATGTAAATTATTTTATTCGGATACATCATAATTTAATGTACGACATATACGAGATGGTTAATTAATTAAATTAATTGTTTCAATCCTCGAATAAAGCCACCTTTAAGGATGTTTTCGAATAACACGCAAATTTATTAATTAAATGCGTTTAAATACCGCTAACAATATTATGTGGAAATTCATGAAAATAAACTGTATCTTTATATTAATACGTGAAGCGAAAACTTTGTACCTCTTTTTACGAAAATTGCGCCCACTGAGGAGTATGAAATTTGGCACATGTAAATTTTATATGGAGGACAAGTGCAGAAAGCTATTTTTGCCCAAAATTCATTAGAAATATATTAATGTAATTAAAATAAACATTGCGCACACTACTGCTCAAATTATACACAACATACATACACACACATGCATACTTTACCTACGCTATTGTTTTTTTTTTTTGGAATCATACTTTACAGTGGACCAGGCCACTGTCAAAGTGAAACAAACAAGACAACACTTGTACCTTTGAAATTTAATTGGAACTCGCATCAAAAATTTAGCCCATTTTTTATTGCTGTAGGACAGCAGACAGGCTGATGGCCCACTTAGACATTAGCAGTTACCGTCACGTACTACCCACGTAGCTAGGGTGGCTTGTTTTGTCGCCTTTTACGACAGGCCGACCCCGGCCTCAGAGGTCAGTATTCTTTCTCCGCCCCTGGACGTATAGATATTTAATAAATTAACACTAATTATCTATAGGCTTAAGGTGATTATATTCTCTTTGGTCTTATTGAATGTCAAAATTGATATTTGACAATAACAAGGAATGAAACTTTGAAATTGTTTTTATTTGTATTGTGTGAAATACACCTTGATCAAGCATAAAGAAAATTGTGTATAAGTACGAAACGGATTTAAAACGCAAGTTTTGCAATGCAAAACATTTTGAAGTTTTAAGTGATGCTTTTCAAACTGCTGTAGAAAAATCGCAACATAAAAATTCAATTAATTATGTTTGAATTTCGACCCCTGGGCAACCACTAGAATTAATAACTAAGCTTGAGCTTTATCTTTTAAGATATTATATAATTTATTGTTAAAATAATTTGAAATAGTTTAACATAAATGTACCTATATTTTTATCTGTAAATAGATTAGTATATAAAATGATTATTTAAGAAATTGTATTTTGCAAAATAATAAAGTTACAGCTTAATGAGAATATACATATAGAACAATTTTCTAAATATTTTTTAAACAAATAATTTACGAAACAATAAAAGCATCGGCTGGGTGTTCATCCCCATTTCCTGGAGCCTCTTCTTTCCTGTACGAACGGTTCTCCAGAACGTTCATGTTGCGTACTCTCAAGATCTGGAATGAGCTTCCGGCTGAGGTTTTCTCAGCGCGGTACGATATGGGGTTCTTCAAAAAAGGCGTTATAAAATTTCTTCGAGGCCGGCAGCGCGTTAGTAATGCCTCTGGTGTTGCAGACGTCCATAGGCGACAGTGACCACCTGCCAGGGTGAGCCGTTTGCCTGTCTGCTGATCTCTCGCTATAAAAAAAAAAAAAAAAAAAAGCTCAATACTTGATTATTAGCGCAAAATTTATTTAGATTTTTTTTATATTAAATCCTGTAAGCCAGCAAATCTTTAAGTTTAAAATATTTTAATTTGATAGGCTAGTATTAAAATAAAAAAGACTGAGTGTACTTATGTACATACGTAAGAAGTTGTAATTCTTTGAAACGTACTCAAAGTAATATATGAAAACCACTTTTATCAGTTATAATCACAGTAAATTATATTTAAATCAATAAATTGTTAGTAAATATCAGCCACCACGATATAATGTATTATTTAAATTTACTTCAATGTTTTGTTGAATTTATTGAACCAATATGGCTACCATGTTTGTTGCTAGGCAACGGAAAACGTCTTGAAATCTGTTACATTGCAATTTATACTCTATTTGAATGAATTACAGTTCAGTTTGGATTACAGAGATTTTATATTTTAAAAATGTTGACTAGCTAACTTCAGGGTGTCACTTTTTTGTGACGGTGTGCGCGCATTGTAAAATTTTACTCTCACCATTTTTCCCTAACGCGCCAAAAGAATATATTATTTCAACAATAGTGTGTTCAGACACTATAGTAATGTTGAGGGCTTAGGGACTTAATGGTACTGAGTTACCGTTGCCTACGGATGTTTCGAGGTCAGGAGTATCGCTAACGTGCTGCTAAAAATGTTATAATGCCCTTTTTAAAATACCGTAGTGTCATAATCATGTTGAAGGGTAGTGAAACTTCGGCTGAAAACTCGTTCGACATCCTCAGTCTGTGCAAAATAAGCATTCTAGAGAACAATTGCGTGTACGACCGACCGTGAATAACTTTTCAGTCACTATATTGAAAAACTTTATGTATTACCAATGTAATAATGTACCTTACCCTTTGACCCACATAACACGCATACGAAAACTTATCATTATAACAAATATCCGCGCCAAATAGTATTGCGGAATTATCCGATATCGGATCTCATCCCATCCCTAGCATTAAATCGGTCGGTTGCTTCGATTAACATTTACGTAAGCGTTTATTCCTTTGCCTTATTACTGTTATTGTTAGTTATTTTATGATCTAAATAAAATAAACAACTGCTCAACTACATTTTAACCCCAATAAAATATAAAGTTAATAAAGTCTTAGTTTACGTACTTAATTTAAGTCTACTTTGGGAGCGTTCAACTATTACGTAACGCAATTTTTGGAGATTATTAATCCTCCCTCCTTCCACGTAACGCGCCGTATCGTTTTTCTCTAAGCCTAGTAAAACGTTATGCAACCATCAAGTGAACATATTTACCTAAAAGCTATCCGAATTGCGGAATTTTTTGTTACCTACTTTACTCGAGTGATGAGAAAAACAATCACAGCTGTTGATAAATATTTCTTTTGCTTTACATTCACTTAGCACTTTTGTCAAGGTAGAAAATTTTTCGGTGGTCATTCGATATGAAAATTTGAGAAAAAAAACGTTTTAAAAAATGCGTGAGAGAATCTCTTTACGCAATCGTTCTGAAGGGTTAAAAAAACAATGTTACGTAACGCATAGTTATAACCTCCTTCCCGCCCCTGTAACGGATCGTAACGTTTTACAAGATCTTCCCCCTCCCCGCAAATTCGTTACGTAATACATACAACGCTCCCCTTAGAAATAAGCTAAAGGCTTGACTGAAGCGCTACATTAGCCTATTATGCAATACACAACTTTTTACATGTTGGATGATGCACTCACGAAAATGAATTCAAAACGATTATTTGGCTGATCAATAGTTCGTAACATAAAGAGACGATAAGTTTTTCTTCTTTTAAGAAGTGTTGCGTTCGTAGCTGTTATTATACTTTATAACATACTATTGAAACAGATCGAAATTTCTACAAATCTTTTGAGTTAATAAATCTTTGTACCACTTAATTTCTTGACCAAAGCGACACAAGAAAATAAATATGGACCGGACCTATCTGTGTTATAGTAAAATGCATTTTAAACTAATAAAGAAATCATCCTATTAATTCAGTTAAATATAAAAACGAATCTAAGATTGGAATTGTCTTTTTAAAACAACCAGTTTCAAACCATCAATTATGTTTTTGTACATTAATACAATCTAGTTTATGCTTGTTTTTTTTTATTCTCGGATATTAAACAGCATTTTAAGTGCCTGTACAAATCACGAATATTCAGCGTCAGTCAGTCGTTGCTTAAATATACAAAATATGCGAATAGGTTTCGCTTGAGCAAATATTTTTAGAAGATAAACTTTGTTACTTATTTGTTTATAAATGTATTTTATATGTTTGTCTAGAGTTTCGTACGCTAAATAAGGTTCCACCTTCGTAAAGTCAAGTGGAAGTCAAATATTAGCTATATTAAAGATAATAATATACTGACTTGAATTTCACGCATATATTGGCTTCTGGATTTTGTCATTTGCTTTATAAGTAAAACATATTTAAGTTAGCTGGGTTCTTATTTTAAATATCGGCATTCAATAATCTCAATTAAAACTTATTTAGATGGCAAATATATTGTACTAGGTTTTCCGTCAAATCTTGTTCGCCCGTATAAATAAAAAAAAATTGAATAATATTTTCGTAAAATCTGTTCTTAGTGAGTATTTACGTCACGAAATGAGTAACTATGCTAAATTTCAAATCAATCAAGATGTATAAATTTAGAGATTTCGAGATATAGATATTATTAGTCACTATGACATTTACACGTTTCGATAAATCTTGACGACAGTTACTTTCCTTCAAATTTTTAGAATTATATAAGCAACGAATATAAGCGACATAAGAAAAGGGCTCCTTAATCCTTTTATCAAGAAGTCGTACAGATGATATAATACTTCTGTTGTCATTTTCAACTTCAATTATTCTTGTAATACCAAATTTTTGTAGTTTTTACTTTATGTTTCTCTCTATAGGGGCTGAGTAAGAATACTGATCTCTGCGGCGTGAGGTAGTCTCTAAAGGCCCCAAAACAACTTCAGCTGAATGGTAGGGCTCCGAGTCACTCTTAGTCTTTAAATACGCCGCCATACCTTGTGCTGTGTTTCGACATAAATGACCCGGGATCCAGTTCCTTTTTTATTGCTTTAGGACAGCGGACAGAATGACGGCCCGCTTAGAATTTAGCAGTTACCGTCGACTATAGGTGTTGGCAACGTCAGTGGCATCGCGAACACAATACCGTCCCATAAGGGTACAGAAACTTGGGTCACTAATGCCGGAACACAACACAGTTACTATGGCGGCATACTTAAAACCAAATGTTGTTGCCATCCAGACGGGCGGCCCTACCACGTAGAACAGTCGTCCCTTACGTGGACGACAGCGTGTTGGCGTACTCCTATTGTTGTAAACATCAATAGGTGACGTTAACTGCTTCCTTTTAAGTGGGCCATCAACCTGTCTGCTGTTCCACAATATTAAAAATGGAGGATTCAGCGACAGGCAACAAAGCAATGAATACGCTGATGTTTTGTCTTAAAACTACACCAAGAATGCTTTTATATTTTGAGCCATAAAAATAATTCGAAACGAGGCATTGTTTTACCAATTATGGCTTGACGATTAAAACAAGGGCTTTAATTTTCGTAACAAAATGTTTATTTATCAGAAAGTAAACAAATTTTTTAATTCAAATAACGAAATCGCTTTTAACTTCCTTATTTCCCTTCATTTTAAAAATCAACGTTTTAATTAAAGATCACTTATTTAAGAGGAAAATTTATTTTCGTAGAACAATCAAATTATTTATCTTAATTTTTTTATTAAGTTTTTTTTAGCTTAAGACACAAAGTATTGGAGATCACGGCGGTATTTTTTTTTATATTTGCGCCATGCAATGCAGCCAGAGCTCAATTAGACTTAGATAGATAGATAACTCTTTATTGCTTACATTTATAAAAAAATCTAGGACAACACAATAATATAACTCATAGTAAAATAAGTAATAACAAAAAAAAAATTAATATATAAGGCGGTCTTATTGCTTAAAGCGATATCTTCCAGATAACCCAGCTGGAAGGAATTAAAAGCAAAACTGACATTCACAATGTTCACTCGCACGCACGCACGCGCGCACGCTCATAACATATATACCTATACAACCCGTTAAAACAACATTTATAAATTTAGTTTTAAGTATAAGTATTTAATGTAAAATAGTGACTGCGAAGTAAATCCCTGAAAGTAGCTAGTGATTTCGTTTGCCGGACATGTAGAGTTAGAGTAAAGGAATTTTTTATAAAAAAAAACTAGCTGTACCCTGCCACGCTTCGCTGTGGCACATTGTGATTGAATGGTTGAGAAATGAGAAACAAAAAAATAGATTAAAAAAAATAGATAAAAGCAATCCTTGATGCGGATTATATATATCATGCTAAAATTTCAGCTCGATCGGTGCAGAACTTTTTGAGTTTTTAAAGCGTACACAAACCAACATAACATATACATATACATATATATATATATATATATATATATATATATATATATATATATATATATATATATATATATATATATATATATATATATATATATATATGAGGATTAATAAAAAAAGAAACAAATTGGAGGTAGACTAACCTCAGTTGTATATTTTTCTCATTACAATTAAAAACTAAATAATTCACATCAAACGATTTTATAATTAGAAATATGATTACAGGTAATTCACTATGTACGTAACAGATCAAACGTAAAACAATAATGGAATAGATTAAAGACTAAACTAACAACAAAATATGGCTGACGTATACCCCACGACCTATCAAGGACACGTCCTTGCCTAAGAATCGAACCGACAATAACGAAATGAGAGGCAGATCGACAGCTTCCGCACGCGATGACGACCGGACGAAAAAGAGGGCTGGCACCTACTTGCGGTGCATTATATAGAAGCGGTCGGCCCGTCCCTCACTCGTTCCCACTTCACACTCTAGAAGTGATTCTCTTTGGTTGTTTTAAATATCAGCCAGTGATAATTTGATCTTTGACAGTTGTAGCCAACTTCACACGGATGATATTTCCTTAGGAGTACATCTGATAATATATATATATATATATATATATATATATATATATATATATATATATATATATATATATATATATATATATATATATATATATATATATATATATATATATATATATATATATATATATATATATATATATATGAAGTGTGCACAGTGCATAAATATTTAATACAAGTGCGTAAATTGCTAAGAAGAGGGCAAAGGGAAGTAGAAAGGCTAAAGAAACCAAAGTGTTCCTTACGGTAAATGTATGTTATACAGGACAGTTAGAATGTGAATATTCCAGCAAAACTGAATTGATAGCCATTTGAGCCTTTTTACGAAAATCATAAACATGGTCATATTTGCGCAATCCAACAATGAATGAGCGAATAAATGAATTAAGTTTTTAAGACGCTCAAGTTTATTTATCTGCTCTAAAGTTAAATCAAGATAGCTGGCGTCAGCGTAGTCAAGTAATCTTGGTGGCAATTGGCAAACAGTTTCGAATCTTCCTCAGTGATTTGGAAGATAGGAACATCTTGCGACTTAGTTCACAGATGTGGGGTCTCCAAGACAACTCCAAACAATAATGGAGCCAAGATTTTTGACCTTATCTTTAAAGGGAATACATGTACCATCAAAAAGAACTTGTGGTATTGTTAGCCACTAAATTTTTGCTAGCGTTCTAGGACTCCCGATGACTATAGACTAGAATAGATAGAGAGACTAGAGATATACTTACTTACTCAGTAATACATACTTTTATCCGTGCAGCGGCAGAGAAAGAATACTAACCTATGTGGCCGGGATCGGCCTGTCGTAAAAAGCGACAAAACAACCCACACTAGCTACGTGGTAGGGCCTCAAGCCCGTCTGGATGGCGACCACCTTTGGTCTTAAGTATGCCGCCATAATAACCTTGTGTTGTGTTCCGGCATTAGTGACCCAAGTTCCTGTACCCTTATGGGACAGCAGCGTGTTCGCGATGCCACTGGTGTTGCAAACACCTATAGGCGACGGTAACTGCTAAATTCTAAGCGGGCTGTCAGCCTGTCTGCTGTCCTACGCAATAAAAAAAATGCTTACAAATAACTTAAATGAATAGAGTGTGAGACGCTCCATCACACGTTTACCATAACAACAAAACAAAATCCCTAAACTATTTTTTTTATTCAACAGGATTTCTCAATCCGCGGTCTGATGACTTTCCTCGTTCTCCGGCCAATTATGGTCTCATGGACCAAATAGCAGCGCTGCATTGGATCAAAGAAAACGTTGCAGTATTTGGCGGAGACTCTACAAACGTAACTCTAATGGGCCACGGCACTGGAGCGGCGTGTGTCCACTTCTTGCTCACTTCTTTAGCAGTTCCTGAAGGTATGTTTACAAATAATATTTACTTTCATACATTTTCGAAAACAAAGTTCGCCATGAAATTATAGGATAACTTTAACTACAGTTTTTACATAACTGCTCTTGATTTTTTGCAAAGATCAAAAAATAATATCAAAAGTAAATTAAGAAATTAACTAATTAATATACTTAGATCATTGACACGGCACTACCTGGTTCAAAATTAAGTAGCAATCCGTTAGTACCCGTAATATTAAGAGTACTATGTATAAAAAGAGGTATTTATACATAAACATCAAGACTTGGGACGGAAATTTAAACCGTGACCTCCTTAGGCGTACTACAGTTGGCAAAAGCCGTTAGATTTTAGTCAATTAGATGGAATTGGTATAACTGTCAATCTGATTCATTTTTATTCTATTCTGTTTTTTTTTTATTTATTTTTCATTGCTGTAGGACAGCAGACAGGCTGACGGCCCGCTTAGAATTTAGCAGTTACCGTCGCCTATGGGTATTTGTTTATGGTGTTTGGGAGTAAAATATGGGAGGACGACATCAAAAAAGTAGCTGGCCCAGCATGGAGCCAAATTGCGAAGGACAGAGAAAGATGGAAGTCTTTAGAGGAGGCCTTTGTCGAATAACGAGCTATAGTGGAGAGACCGGATGCCGACAATTAAACACTTATTATAGTAATAGATGTAAATGTAATTCTACAGGAATAAAGTCTTATTTGTTTATTTTATTTATTATGGGTGTTTGCGACGCTAGTGGCATCGCGAATACGCTGTTGTTCCATAAGGGAAACAGGAACTTGGGTCTCTAATTCTAGAACACAACACAAAGTTATTATGGCGGCATATTTAAAACCAAAGGTGATCGCCATCCCGACGGGCTTGAGGCCCTAACACGTAGCTAGGGTGGGTTGTTTTGTCGCCTTTTACGACAGGCCGACCCCGGCTGCAGAGGTTATTATTCTTTCTCCGGCCCTGTACGGATAAAAAATGTTGCTTTCAAACTGACATATGAACAAATGGATCTTTTACGATTCTCTGGGGAAGTTGTCGGATGGCAAATATCAATATTGTTATACAGGACTCTAATAACACAAATAAATAAAATAACTATTACGCTCATATAGCTCATAAGTAAGATGAGTGTATTTTTTATTGTTACGAAACGGCAGACAGGCTGATGGTCCACTTAAGTATAGTAAGCAGTTACCGTCGCCTATAGATCTTTGAGACTCTAGCGGCACCTCGAACACGCTGCTGTCCGTATAGAGGTAATAAAACCTGGGTACATAGCTTACATAACTTTTTAATCTATTTAAGATAAGCATTGAGAACTTAAACTCCCACTGAATAGCATAATTTAAGCTTTGGTTCAATTTCTCTAAAACTCCCGTTAGTTCTTGTATCTGACTACATTAGGTCAGTGTATGTTATGACATACACTGACCTGAAGTATTATGATACTTCCTGAATTTATCTCACTAAAGTAAAAAGACATCTTCCAAATTATCAATCTAATCGATTACTTCATTAATTTAAATTGTCAATAACTTACGATATTAACATGTAAATTTATCCCGACTGTAACTAATTTTCGAGTTAATAATAGTTATAGATGTGTGCCTTAACTAAGTTTCAAGGAAGGTGGATTAAGTTTAAGTTAACGGTATATAAGTGTCATGATGCACATTAAGGTTTATGATGAACTTTTAGATAACTAACTGTAAATACACAGGTTAAACTACATAAAAATATATATCTGTATAAATAAAAATGAATCGCCGAAATGTGTTGCTAAACGCAAAACTCAAGAACGGCTTGATCAATTCTGCTAATTTTTGTTTTAATATTCGCTAAGGCATAAGGAAGGTTCTTATGGGGAGAAAAAACGTAAATATTGCGAGAAATACTAATAAAAACATCACGTTTTCCATAGAAATCACGGAGTAAATTAAAATATCTGTCCCCGAAAGCTGTCAAACATTTGACTTCAATCAAAACTAAACATCATTACGCGTTAGGATTATCTTTAACATGCCTTTAAGTAGATTACGTTGAATGAGTATTATTTATGCCTGCCAAAAATAAAGTCTCAGAAAAAAACGATATGCGTGAATTAAATAACCGGTGAGTTAAGGACATATAAATCAGTTGATTGCGCAACTAACCAAAATAATGTCGTCAACTATCCATCATAATTCTTGCACTCTTGAATATACTAGGATTGCCGCTTTGCTCTTTAAAATATCAGGTGACAGGTTGACGGCTCGCTTTAATTCAGCAGTTACCGTCGCCTATGGGTGTTTGCAACGCTAGTGGCATCGCAAGGTTATTATGGTGGCATAATTAAGACCAAAGGTGGTTGCCATCCAAACGGGCTTGAGGCCCTACCACGTAGCTAGGGTGGGTTGTTTTGTCGCCTTTTACGACAAACCGACCCCGGTCGCATATGTTATTCTTTCTCCGCCCCTGCATTGATAAAGTTGCTTTTCATTCATTCATTCCAACTTCATAATATCAACAATTCGATGCCGAATGTCGACGACCTCTACGGTGTAACGGCTAACGCATGTCAGTACGCTTGCGGAGGACACGTATTCGATTCCCGTCCCACGTCTGGGTGTTTATGTATAATAATATTGTTGTATTGTGTTTATGTATAATATTATAGTATTATTGATTCCAACTTTGTTCTTAAAATGCAAATTCTTCAAGCTGTATTAGTAAGATCATTTGCCTGTGAGAATGTGAGGCGTTTTCACAATGGAGGCTTAACAAAGGGCGCTGAGTCCAATCTCTTCGGAGGCATCGTTTCGGAAACAACGTATGAATATGCAAACGCGATACGGGATCATGTTACGGGTACATGTGTTTATTTTAGACTTAAGTTTTACGCCAGTTGCACATTGTATATTTCCATGTATTAAAGTTTTTTTAAAGACAATCCCATCGCTTAGTTTTACTAAACAAGGTTCATTTATTAACTTATTAAAATAAGTGAATTCCATCAGCTTATTTTGCTCCGCTTTTCTGAACAGCTTTTTCTTCCAGTTCGTATATATATATATATATATATATATATATATATATATATATATATATATATATATATATATATATACCTAGTCAGGTCATAAGTATTGTCACACAGTAAAAACTTTTCTTTTAGAATGCTGGCCACAAAAAAGTTTATTGAATTCGAATTTAGAATTGTTCATGAAAATAAAAATGTATAACTTTTAGAATTTTACTCATTTTTAAATATGGAGTGGACGCTTAAAGAAGACCGTGTTGCAGTTATTACGTTCTATCGTTACAGTTACGCGCCAATTCAAATTTTTAACATACTGAAAAATTTGAATATAACCAAAAGATTCGTTTATCGTACCATCAAACGATACAATGAAGACTCTAGTGTAGATGACAGGTCAAGAAGTGGTCGCCCTCGGTCTGTTAGGACTCCAGCAGTGATAAAAGCTGTGAAGGCACGAATTCAAAGAAATCCCAAACGTAAGCAGAAACTGTTGGCCCTTCAGATGGGGTTAAGCAGAACCACGGTGAAAAGGGTGTTAAATGAAGACTTAGGGCTTCGGGCATATCGAAGAAAAACAGGACATCGTTTGAATGCTCGTCTAATTGACCTGAGACTGAAGAGATGCCGCGCTTTGTTGAAGCGGTACGCGGGAAAAAAATATCGGGAAATTCTTTTTTCGGATGAAAAAATGTTTACCGTAGAAGAGAGCTACAACAAACAAAATGATAAGGTGTACGCACACAGTAGTGAAGAAGCGAGCAACCGTATTCCGCGTGTCCAACGAGGTCATTTTCCATCCTCGCTCATGGTATGGTTGGGAGTTTCTTATTGGGGCTTAACAGAGGTACATTTTTGTGAGAAAGGTGTAAAAACGAATGCTGTTGTGTATCAAAATACAGTCCTGACGAACCTTGTGGAACCTGTTTCTCATACCATGTTCAATAACAGGCACTGGGTATTCCAACAAGATTCGGCGCCAGCTCATAGAGCGAAGAGCACACAAGACTGGCTGGCGGCGCGTGAAATCGACTTCATCCGGCACGAAGACTGGCCCTCCTCCAGTCCAGATTTGAATCCGTTAGATTACAAGATATGGCAACACTTGGAGGAAAAGGCGTGCTCAAAGCCTCTCCCAATTTGGAGTCACTCAAGACATCCTTGATTAAGGCAGCCGCCGATATTGACATGGACCTCGTTCGTGCTGCGATAGACGACTGGCCGCGCAGATTGAAGGCTTGTATTCAAAATCACGGAGGTCATTTTGAATAAACTTTAATGTCATATGAATCTATGTTTTGTTAAGTTCATTTTGGTATATGAATGGTTACATAATTAATAAACTTGTTACAATTATTTTACATTAAACATGTGACAGAACTTATGACCTGACTAGGTATATATATATATATATATATATATATATATACATATATATATATATATATATATATATATATACATATATATATATATATATATATATATATATATATATATATATATATATATATATATATATATATATATATATATATATATATTAGGGATATATATATATACCTAGTCAGGTCATAAATTCTGTCACATGTTT
Source organism: Malacosoma neustria (assembly GCA_963693495.1). Lineage (NCBI taxonomy): Eukaryota > Metazoa > Arthropoda > Insecta > Lepidoptera > Lasiocampidae > Malacosoma > Malacosoma neustria. The sequence continues at coordinate 22,727,558 of OY856374.1, forward strand.
AATGTAAAATAATTGTAACAAGTTTATTCATTATGTAACCATTTATATACCAAAATGAACTTAACAAAACATAGATTCTTATGACATTAAAGTTTATTCAAAATGACCTCCGTGATTTTGAATACAAGCCTTCAATCTGCGCGGCCAGTCCTCTATCGCAGCACGAACGAGGTCCATGTCAATATCGGCGGGTGCCTTAATCAAGGATGTCTTGAGTGACTCCAAATTGGGATGAGGCTTTGAACACGCCTTTTCCTCCAAGTGTTGCCATATCTTGTAATCTAACGGATTCAAATCTGGACTGGAGGAGGGCCAGTCTTCGTGCCGGATGAAGTCGATTTCACGCGCCGCCAGCCAGTCTTGTGTGCTCTTCGCTCTATGAGCTGGCACCGAATCTTGTTGGAATACCCAGTGCCTGTTATTGAACATGGTATAAGAAACAGGTTCCACAAGGTTCGTCAGGACTGTATTTTGATACACAACAGCATTCGTTTTTACACCTTTCTCACAAAAATGTACCTCTGTTAAGCCCCAATAAGAAACTCCCAACCATACCATGGGCGAGGATGGAAAATGACCTCGTTGGACACGCGGAATACGGTTGCTCGCTTCTTCACTACTGTGTGCGTACACCTTATCATTTTGTTTGTTGTAGCTCTCTTCTACGGTAAACATTTTTTCATCCGAAAAAAGAATTTCCCGATATTTTTTTCCCGCGTACCGCTTCAACAAAGCGCGGCATCTCTTCAGTCTCAGGTCCATTAGACGAGCATTCAAACGATGTCCTGTTTTTCTTCGATATGCCCGAAGCCCTAAGTCTTCATTTAACACCCTTTTCACCGTGGTTCTGCTTAACCCCATCTGAAGGGCCAACAGTTTCTGCTTACGTTTGGGATTTCTTTGAATTCGTGCCTTCACAGCTTTTATCACTGCTGGAGTCCTAACAGACCGAGGGCGACCACTTCTTGACCTGTCATCTACACTAGAGTCTTCATTGTATCGTTTGATGGTACGATAAATGAATCTTTTGGCTATATTCAAATTTTTCAGTATGTTAAAAATTTGAATTGGCGCGTAACCGCAACGATGCAACGCAATAACTGCAACACGGTCTTCTTTAAGCGTCCACTCCATATTTAAAAAATGAGTAAAATTCTAAAAGTATACATTTTTATTTTCATGAACAATTCGAGATTCGAATTCAATAAACTTTTTTGTGGCCAGCATTCTAAAAGAAAAGTTTTTACTGTGTGACAATACTTATGACCTGACTAGGTATATTAGGGAAAACAATATGTCGTAAATGTTCAGATGACGACTAATAGAGGACAGTGGCAGGAGAGAACATGTTGTGCCGGTAGTTCACAACATTAT